>CM062804.1:177447067-178755317 GCA_031772625.1 Pinus tabuliformis
ACACGTTCTTAATTTAAAACAAAACATAACATATTACCTCTCTTTCAAGATCTCAGCATGATCTTGTTCCACCCATTCTTCTGCACTTTGAATGGCTTGTCCTCTGGTTGGGTTCTCAAGTCCTTTTTCCTTCAGAACTTGCATTAAGCAATCTTACTTTCTCTTTCCTTTAAAGAATTATCTATTCCTGTTTGATCCAAGCCTCTGCTGGAATCTCCCACTGTAGCCTTTTATCCTTCATCTCATTACCTTTTCCTGTGTGTAAGTTCCTCTTCACAGAAATCTTCCCCCCTTTATTTATGTTCTGATAGTAATGTTGCCTTGACTTAAATCCTTCTCTGATACCAACTTCTGCTCTCCGGAATCCTTCCCCCGCAGGAAATTTTCCCTTCTTTGATACCACTTAATGAAAATAAATCTTGGTATAAGCCAAAATCCCCTTTCTAAACCAATTCTCAACCCTTGGACCTGTGGTTAATACCCCACAAACCCCTATCGGAAGCGTTCTAGGCTTTAAGCCTTTCAAACTATCGACTTACATTAATCTTCCCCAATATAACTATCGACACCCTTATAACAATGGGAAGCCACCACCCATCCGCTTTATTCATTATGCTGGGCTTTAAAACCGCAACCACATATATATAAATACATGGGCAACACAATAAAACCCTGCGGCCACATATATATGTTAATATAAGGGAAAACCATATAATTCCCGCTCCAATCAACATACGCAGATCTCAAATTTTATGTCCCCGCCTTTATAATTATCAGCGGGTCCGGTTATCGGCTGTCACAACAACACTTAAGCCCTTCCTTCCTCCGATGCGATAGTCGCACATATGCGATAGTCGCGGATCCGATGCCTCTTACAACTCCTCCCTATATGGATTTCGGATCCATCATATCAGCGGATTCGTATCGGCGGTTTTGTAATGTAAAGGTCTGCGGACCCGACGCCTCTTCAAACTGCTCTTTATAATAATTCGGATCCGGCTATTGGGACGCACAGTCCTAAAGGTCTCACAGACCCGATACTACATTAAGCTTCCCTTTATAGTAATTTGGCTCTGGACTGTCAGAGCTTACACTTCGGCAGTTCCGAAAGGCTCCACTCCTCTGATGCGATAGTTAGTCGGACCCGATATATCATGAATTGAATCTGATAAAGATTCATGTCCGGAACAGTGTTCCGGTTATAGAAAAAGTCATGTATTCCCTGTGTAAACAAAGATATTGATAGAACTTGGAAAATACTTAAGGAGCCTTCATACGCCACAACAAAAAGGAAATGATCACAAAGCTTCAATTACATATCATACAGGAAATTAAAGCGGATTCAACACTTTCAATACACAGTAAAATAAGCTGTCTGATACATGCACATATACATTAATAGGACACCATTAATTCCGATACACAGATGGAAAAGCTTTCAATAACAATGCTTCCGCTCGGTCCTCCTCTCACTCTAATCACAGAACATTCACTTCCTATGTTCTGGCATAGTCACGAAACTCTGCTTATATTAATATGAAGGCATGAATTTACATTGACTCTTGAGAGACTTCAGTCTCATACATATACACACAGGCCAGATTTTACTCACTACTGGCCTCCTCTCTCCCAGGCCCGATTATCAACACTAAAGGCCTCTCTCTCATAAGCCAGATTCTCAACAATCGTGGCCTCTCCCTTGCACGTAGGCTTACATTCATATATATAATAACCATTGAGATCAAAAGCCTAAAACTTCTACATGCATGCATATATGTGACAAAAACCTCTTGAGGCTTTATTCCATCTTTTCCTTGTTTTAAAATAGAAAAGCCTCCTTATCACTTAATGGTCCACATTCATTGCTTTTATGCCTAAAATCTCTCCCTAGTTCCTATATTCTGATTTATTTATTTCGAGAACATCTAATTAAATCACACTTAAAAGCCTAAATATTACACTGACTTGGAACTTAGGAAACTAATTCCAAAAATGCATGACCCCCTATGTCTACTATTTACAATGATTTCCCTTGGGCTGAATGCTCCTGCATCAGATTTGAAGTGTGACTGCTTTTTCCAAATATCGGTTGAATTTCCTTGCTACTTTTTCCCATTCTTTTATGTCACTCTTGAAGATATTTTTACTACTTTTTCCCTGCCACTTGTTGTTGTTCTTCTTCTTCCCTACCTTTTGACAAGCACTGTTCTTCTTCCCTGGCTTTTGGCAAGCACTGATTAGTATTAAGTATCTCGCATAGCGGGTTCTCACTTTTATCTCATCATTTTCTTCAATACTCTGCATTGCATTGGTTTGCCTTGTTTTTTGTTCAAGTTTATTTTCTTTGTTGCATGGCCATGCACTTTGGATTTTACAGTGTTTTATTTTTGTTGTGTTTTTCTCTGTCTTGAACTTAATTTATGTTTTTTTAAAAGAGTGTTTGCATGGTTTATCCTGGCGATTCTATTTTGTTGCTGTTATGTTGAGCAAAAGAATCGATTGAGATGAAATTCTTGATGCATTGGAATGAAATTCTCAATTTTTTTTATGGATAGAAGTAGATATGATTTTGGTTTTCAATATCAATGGGTTTTACTAATAAATTTGTACAAGGAAAATTAGCGTGGTAGATAGTGGCTATGCATGGAACCCAATTTTTTCAACAGTTTCAATCCATATTTCTTTAATACGATGAATCCATGGAAAAAACGCAAGGGATTTAACCATAGAGATAGCGCTTTTATTTTATATGGCAGTTTTTGCTGAATGGTTTTGCCTGACCTATTAATTTTGCAATAGGGGTGTTGGGTATACGACCAAATTCCCACATTGACTAGAAGTGGGGAAGATCATGGGTATAGAAGGATGAACAAATATCTCCATTGGTATGAGGCCTTTTTTTGAGGCCTTTTAGGGTAAAGCCCAAAAACAAATCCATGAGGGCTTAGGCCCAAAGTGGACAATATCATACCATTGTGGAGATATATGGTGTCTAGAGTCCTTACAAGGGGAAGAGAAGAGTTTGCCATAGAGGGATAATATAAGACGAGAAGCTTCAATTTTTGAATCTGTTTTCTTTTCTCTCACTTGTTTCTTATTTCTTTATCCGTCAAAATCTACCACAGATGTGGATTTTGTCTCTCAAATATTTCTAACACAGTATTTGAAGTTTGGTGGGCCAAAAGCTATATTCACTGTTTTTATTTTCATCAGTAGGAAAAAATGATTCTGTTTTTCTGCTTGATCTGATTCTGGAAAAGCAATCCCAATATTTTTTTTGTTATTTTGGGGGGAGTTTTGACTAACCTGTTGGTAACTTATAAAAAACTAAAACGCTATAGATCACTTATCTTCCAATAGCCCTATTTGATGTCCTACGGAGTCTGCATATCCTAGAGATTAGATTTTATAGCTGTCCATTTGCAATCAATTTGTAAAAGCTCTGTTTGGCACCTCTGGATAGATTCAGCTGGCAGACCCACTATAATCATCGGGTCATGTGTGATTCAAGAGCTTGGTTATGGTAGCATGGTTCTTTTCTCTTGTTACTTGTACTTGTCATAGGATTTCTCTGCATAAAGTTTGAAGCTCGGGTTTTTGATATAGCTTTTTGCTCTTTACAGCCTACTGAGCACCACACATATACAGACATAGAAGCAGTTTATGAATGTCAGGAGAGAGAGTATGGAGTTGGGCTGGAGCATTTGATTTTGTATGGGCAGTCTGTTGGAAGCAGACCCACATGACAGTTAGCAGCCCGCTTACCAAGGTTGAGGAGTGTTATTCTTCACAGTGCTATACTATCAGGACTATGTGTGCTCATCTGCGTCAAACTTACATTCTGGTTTGATATCTACAAAGTAAACCAATGAAGCTTCCTTCTCATCAAAACTTTTACAACCATGGTTTTTTGATGTATTGAAACTTTCTATCTCTACAAACATTCAAAACATTAGGCATAAATTATAATAACATTTTCTCTTATTTTTGCAGAATGTTAACATGTTGAGTACTTGTTATACATGTAAGTACTAAGCAAAACTAATATGCCATTTTAAGTAATCACAATCTATGATAAATTTGGCTTACTGTTATTTTCAAACGAGGTGAACATCATACATTCTGGGGTTGGTTAAATTTCTTTCCAATTATGCTCGATATTGAATTCAGTGACACAAAATTTGACATGTGAGTGACAACCTAAAGAATAGAATTATTGTTTTAAATCCCAATCTTAGTAGGGAGCTGAATCTGCAAGATCTCTATTGTCCAATAGAATGTAGCCAAAGGGGTTGCCTAGATTCTTTTCTAATGAGCCTCAAGTAGAACTTTGTAACTCTGAATGATAAAATACTTTTCTACATAACATCTATCTGTTGTTATGGTATTATTAAGTAAAAGATTCTTTTCCATCGCATTGGGGAATTGTTTGCTGCAAATAGCTATATATTCTCCTATATGTCCAAAGAACTATGTAAAATGTGAGTGAACTATACCTGAAAGGAACGAGGTGGTTGTGTAACATCAAAGATTAGTGAAATAATAGAGAAAATATTTGTGGGAAAGTATAATGATAGGAAAAGACTGGTGACAATTGCCACTACTAATTATTTATGGGAGTGCAAGATAACATAGATGATTTTATGACATTATATGTTGTACTAACTTAACATCCCATTACCATTATGTGCCACTATTCAAGATAGTATATGTTGTCTTATTGCAATTTGCTAATAAGTGCCAAATTGCCAAAGATTCTGTCTAAAATAAGGTAGAAAACATCTCTTATGAAAAAAGTAGGAGAGCAAGGGTGACTATTATCAACAATATTGGCAATATTTTTATTGATTATTTTTAAGACAATGATACACCGCCTATTCTCTGTACATAATACGTATTAGATGTCAAAATGTAAATGCAGCAGGATGCCCTCCATTATATATAAAGCTGTGAGATGCCCAATTCTTGTAATTGGAGAGATTCGATAAAAATTATCCTAATCTCTTTAGTAAGGGAGCAAAGTTCAAAACATTGTAGTTGTAACTTGTGGTGTATGTCCACATTTAGGTATTTTTAATATGGCTTGATATCTTTTGTTTTAGGGTCTTCTACATGTAGAGCTGTATATACAAATCAATTAAATAAAGACGAATGGTTAGAATGCTCTTATAGTGCCCAAGGGCTTAGCTATGGACTTGGGAATGATAACTGGGTCACAGGGCAAATAGGAGGCTTGCTAAAAAGATAATCTGTTGTGACACTCAATGTCTTTCTCAATGATGTTCCTTCTCATTGCCTATTAATAACTACTGTTTGCCAAAAATTATCCTTGGAATATTTTTCTTGTCACTTTCTTTTATTCAACCTATTAATCCTTAGGTATGCAAGGAATTTCAATTAAGCTTCCTAGAAAGTCACTTTAACCTTCAATATAGGGTTAAGAGAGAAATCATTCGGTCAGTTTCAGTTCACTCTCTGAAAATTCTATCAACTCGATCATTTCTTGTTTAATTACTTGTTATTTTTCTCAATACCATCAGTTGAATGTCGAGAACCTATATTATGGAGATGACCCATGTAAATAAGTAGACGAGAATGCCCAAGTAAAGACTTAAGCCAGTAGAAGATGAAGGTTAACATTAATTGATTAATTTGTTCAGTATTGCCTTGTATATATGCACCATGACATTTTTACCTTATTTTGTTGCAGGTAGCCATAGCTGGTTTGCTGTATTCTTGATATAGCAGGGAAGGTTAAACCATTTTTTTTTATTATTTCACATGGTTTTAAGTTTTTTTGAATAGGGCAGCGATAATTGTCCAATGGGTGATATCGAAGAGTGACATGGAAGGCACAAGTGTCAAAAGGAAATACGAATTATTAATTTGCAATTTAAAAGCATGGTGAAAATAAAATATGCGAGGGATCTTGGGGTTACGTTGGTAGTCAATCTTCAAGCAAACTTGAAAAAAAAAAACCATATTTAAAGTCACAAGGCTGTGCAACCTTGTTTGATGTTTCAAACATCAAATCATCATGCCAATTTCTTGTTTTTGTTTATGCTAATTTAATAATCCTATCGGCTTTTCGAAATTTGACTTCCATTCTCTGATTTTCCTTGAGAGGCTGGTCTTGCAGAGGAGACAATTGAGGCAATGTTGCAGTGTTATCCTTCCATCAGAGGCATCAACTATGACCTCCTTCATGTTCTGGCCACTACTCCCCATCTACCAGGTTACTAACAACACCTTTGCTTCACCATTGATATATATGCATAGCAATCTTATACATATAAATGTATGTAAATAGGTGTGAAGCACATAGGTGGAGACATGTTTGAAACCATGCCCTCCGCGGACACCATATTCATGAAGGTAAGCCTTGAACTTGGTGAGTTGTCATGTAATTGAATTAGAATGAGTTGAGAGCACGTTTTGACTATACAATTTGTTTGTGTGATGTCATCAATGGATCATGCATGACTGGGCTAACGAGGACTGTATTAACATACTGAAGAGCTACAGGAAGGCGATCCTAGAGACAGGGAAGCTCATTTTTGTTGACGTAGTGGTGCTAGACTCTAATCACAGAGGCGGTGATAATAATAATGGTGGCCAGAAAGAGAAGCCAGTTTTGGATCCTAATTTAGTTCTAGTATTTGATCTGGTAATGGTGGCGCACTGCTCTGGTGAGAAGGAAAGAACAAAGAAAGAATGGAAGAAGATTTTATTAGAAGGTGGATTCAATTGTTATAAAATAATCACCATTCCTGATTTCCAGTCTATGATTGAACCATTTCCTTCTTTATTATCTTCTCTTTATGGGCTCATTTTTAGTATTTACAGTGTTAGAATGCAATCAAATTATTGTATTTACAAAATAAATGAATATTTATGAAGGCCTTATGAAGACATGAAACATCCACATCTAGTGATTTTCTTTTGTCTTACCTCGCACTCCTGAGAAGACAATGCATTAATGGGTCATGGGACGCTCCTCATCTCCTTCAGAGACACAGAGGATCCGTAGATAGTGTTGTCCTTTTGTCTTACCTCTCTTTGAGTAGATAATATATTAACAAGTCAGGTTTTTTTTTTTTTTTTTGTGGTTCTGTTATGGCTCTTGAATGGACGTGTTTATGGATTGAAATTTAAGGAAAATACGGGTTTACTGTAGCATATGAATGGGATGCATCCAAGCATTGAAATTTTAGAAGTTGGGTTTATTGTGCATATGAAATGGCATGTGTTCATGCTTTTGAAATTTTACTCAGAGAAAACAAAAGATGGATATGGTATTGCATATGAATGGGATGTATTCTTTGTATATGCTTGGCCATCTATAGAGGTTTCTTGATTTTGGGTAATTAAATTACTCTAAAATGAAATAAGACATTCAATGTATTCCTTGTAATATAGATATAAACAAAACATCTAAAGAAAAATAATTACACAATGATCCAGTCCAAGAAAACAAGGTTTTCTACAAACCAATTACCTCTTCTAGAACAATTCAACAACTCCAGTTTAATAATCCTATCGGCCTCTCTTTGTACCTTTTGGGACAATTGCTAGTTATACGAAAAGTCCACAAACCTTCCTCAACCCCAAGTCAAAATATATACGTCTATCGAATGTGTTCACTAGCAATGTGGAAAGGTATTTTCTCCCTTGATATTATATCTTATAGAATATGCTATAAAATTTGTGTTTCTCTAATTTGTATTTATATTAAAATGAATTTAAGATTTTTGAAAATTTCCATAAATATTTGATTGTGTAGATTTTAAGAAATAAAATATATGATCAAAATCCATTCCACGGATTGTTACTCATTGTAAAATGGTTTGATGTGTGTAATTAGGGCTAGTAGTGTGACCCAGGGACTAATAAGAAGTGCAATAATGGTACATGTACATGGTTTTCATTTTGATATGCCTTCGTCACTTTGATAGGTGGATGTGGATTGTGAAATGTTTTCGTGTTTATTTTCATGTTATTTTATTAATATGTGTTCGCGTGTGTTTCTAGACCATTCTCATGTTATTTTATTAATATGTGTTTGCGTGTGTTTCTAAACCATTCTGAATATCTTATTTTTGGTTTATTTAGATTCTTGATATTGAATGGAAAGAATGCACGTGATATTAAAAAATTATAAGTTTGTAATGTATAATTTATAATTTTTTTCGTATTATTTTTTATTTGTAATTGTTTAATTTAAAAGATTGTTTTGGTAAGTATATTTTTTATTTGAAAAATTAGAATACATTTACTTTAATTTTGGATTTATTAACGGTAGAGAAATTCATTTAATTTGAAAAAGTTTTACAACAAAAAATCGGTCGATTTCTATAAATATTATCTATTTCAAGAATTAGAATACATTTATTTTAACTTTGGATTTATCAAGGGTGGAGAAATTCACTTAATTTGAAAAGGTTTGTATAGCTAGAAATTTGATCTATTTCTATTGTTCATAACTCTCATCATGGGTAAATCCGTGCTAACATAAAACACATTACACATCTTCTTGATTTTGATCAACCCACTAATAAAATATTTTAACTATATATATATATATATATATATATATATATATATATATATATATATATATATATATTTTTTTTCCAATTACTTTGTATATTATACATATATTGGTATTGAAATACTTTACTGGACATGTTCATTGAATTATTTTATTTATAACCATGTTACTCACCTTCAAATGTTGTTTGAGCAACAAATTAATAAAATGTTTTTAATTTAAAATATATTTGTATATATTATATAGATAGTTGACATTGAAATATTTTAGTCAACATCCACATTGAATTAATTTATGTATGGAAGATTCTCTAGATTAAAATATAACATTGAATTTTTCTTTTTATATTCAATACTAAAATATTTTATTAAATATCAAGTTTTGCTATTAATATTTTTTGAATGCCACATACCAAATTCCTATTAAAAATTAAATATTACTAATAACTAGAAAGTTCTATCTTTCTCTTTATATCTCTATATATAACTGATATGATATCATTTTTTTTATGTAGACATTGAAATATTTTATTTATGGCCAACATTAAACGAATTTTCCTTTACTTTCTCTCTTTATTTATATGAATATATATGAAGAGATATTAAAATAGCTTTGGGCAAAGAGATGGTCTACAACTCATTATGGGGAAAATGTTGTCACAAAATTTTATAAATTTTACATTAAACGATAATAAAAAATATAATATAATAATAACAAAAAGTATTGTGCCACAATAAAATACTTCATTTTCACATTAATTTTAAATCAAGTTTCTATATAGAAATAAAGTAATTGAAAAAAGAATCTTTTAGTATGTGGCATATGTGTACTTTCTTCACTAGCTAATATGGTGTGAATAGAAAATAATATTTTTGATATTGCATTGTCTATTTCTTTCTATATTCAATTTACAATTTACATGTAATATTGAAAAAATAAATATATTAATAACAAAAAATATATTACTTTTACCTACAATTATAATATTTTAGTATCCATATTAAATGTGTTGTGGGGCTAAAAATACCATAAAAAATTATAATCTACATTGATCATTATTTCAGTATCCTATAAGCTTACTCTGGAAAGAACTAATAATTTGAGATGGGAAGTGGATAAATTAATTTTTTTCTCAACTACATCTGATTGCATAAATTTTGGTGGATATTAAACACTAATAAATCTACACATTTATAGTTTTACTCCCACATAACTTCTCAGGAAAACATAAATAATAGTTGAATCTAACTGTTTTTAGATATCTTATTCCTATTTATTTTTTTTGCAAAGATGAATAAATTATGGTGGAAATTAAATGACAGTAAAGAAACATAAATAGTCACTTTTCACCAGTATATGGAGTGTTTCAAGCAAGACTATGTTTTTTGTTGTTTCCATTATATTTTTGAATGAACAAATGGATATAGCCAAAAGAGGAAAATTGAATCCCTAAATTTTGAGTGCATTGTTCTTCATCAAATGGTTGTGAATATGGTTAGATGTCCTAATTATACTCCCTCAAATTCCACAATATTTATTGGGTTATTTTTTCAAAGAAGATGAGATTGTAGAAAAACAACATGATGAGGTGGAAATGATGGGTATGGACCAAACGCTTTTAGGTCATATCATAGAACTTGGTGGATTCCGAATCAACATGCCTTTATCTAGTACTCATTAAATGTTTTTGTAATATTTGTTTATTTTTTGGCCTCTTCTATAAAATTTATACCAATAATACCCTTTGAAAATGCTCTACAAAGGATGGGTGGTGGGAGAAGTGGGAGGGGTTATTCTCAACTTCCATGGGTTATTCTAACCTCCACGGAATATTTGAAATTGAGTACAATTGGGTGAGATGTTGTCCCTTGATGTTACTTTTAAAAATAATAAAAATAAGATAAAATAATAATAACAAGAAAAATTAATGTTTAGCTTAGTTTTACATCAAGATTATATTTAGAGATAAAGTAATTGAAAAAAGAAATTACTATAAGGCATTTATGTATTGTCTTTGCTAGTTAATATGGTGTGAATAGAAAAAAATATTAGTGATATTGCATGATGTGTATTTATTTATATCTTTAATCTACATGTAATATTGAAAGAAATATATAAGTTAATAAGGAAAAATATTTGTAACATCCATCTCATTTTCCTTGGAATTAACTACATATTATCAATGATATGCACTAAGCATAAATTATGCTATTTCACATGGGATTCCTAACTATTTGAACTCAGACAACTATGTTATCCATGAATATATCATTTCAATAGTCAATATAGATTTGACGAGGTGTCTCTTAAAATCGGTTTTCATTACAGATAATAGGAGAACAGAGTATCCAAAACTAGCTCAGTGTGCATCAATAACATCAAGAAAGTCTTTGTTTCATCCTTTGCAATGTAAAATTGGTGAGAGATTGTCTTGTAACAACACCACAACAAGCCACACAAACTGAAACAACCTATTAAGTTTTATGGTATGTGCTATGCTTGTAACAATTACTTCAATCTCTTGTTAGCCTAGTAACAATTTCACTTTGAACATCATAAAAAATATGTACAAGAATACAAGCCAAGACAATTAACACTTTGGTTTAGGCTAATGTGAGGGAAAAACCCCACAAGGGGAAAAACCAACCAATCGTTTTTAGTAATCAATATAAAATGTTCAGTAGAGAGAGAAAATCCGATTTAGTAAAATAGTCATAGTCAAAATTTTTACCTGCCAATAAAGTATACCAACCAATGAGATGAGTCCCACTCTGATCAAAGTGATTTCGTCGGCATTTCTACAATAATCAACAATAGTCAACATGCCCTAGCCATTATAATCAATGATGATTAAACAATATTCAATTAACCTCCAATTAGCTTGTTCAAATGAGAAAGGAAATCAACCTCTTCAAATGGTTAAATTCATCGTAAAATAGAGATCAAAAGTCGATCAACCAAAGTCAACATCCTGTGGTCTTCCTACGGTCAATGCTCGTCAACCTACCCTAAAAACCTTGAAATCTATGCCAGGATATAAAACCTCCCAAATAGATTTTCTTCAAGTCAAAACATAGCAAAATAGTCTCATTATGTCCTCGTTCAATGCTACTCAAAGTTTGTTGTGAAAGGAAGTCAACACAAAATTTAAAGATGCCTAAGAAGGTCCTCGCACAAGTGGAAAAAAAGAAATTTTAGATTATGTATGAACCAATAAAGAGAGGATAAATGATGCAATGATATGAGTTACCAAATGATGTGAAATGAATTCATATTTATATGGATCAACTTGGCATCATAGGACATTTCTAATCATCGTAAGGACAACTTAAAGAGGGGCACCATGGGGCCGACTTGATTTTGAGGCAATTGTAAGTGTGAAAATTTTTTAATTTTCTAGGTGAAGGTAGTTTCCATCAAGGGGAATTAAAATGTGAAAAGGGCCATCAAAGGAGGGTATTCTAGGATGGGTAATTAGCCCTTGTTTCATTATTTAACACTCCCTCTCAGTTAGGGATTAATTCCAGCTAACCATGTCCATCCACCACTATGCCATCATGTCTGTCATATACCATCTCTACAAATTTCCTCATCTTTATTGAAGATTGATATTATAGATCAATAAGAAAGGATTGAAAGAGGGTGGCCCAAAAGACCTTCCACCCTTAGGAAAATGACTAAGCCAAGTCCTCATGTCTAGGGACAAGAACATCTATCCGATCTTATCCTTAGAGATCAAGTCGTTGAACATCATGCATACTAGTCATAGGCAATAAAATTATTTTATGAATCCATCTATAGTACTACTTAACCCTAACCTCTTTCCCGAACTTATTTTCAAAATGCGTGGTGCTTCCCAAGAGTCCTAGACTTCAAGGGTAGAATGTATGTTGGGGCATCCACAAGCTAAGGTGAACCACTCATCCTATTTTCATATAACATACTCCAGAGGGGAAGGTGAACCACTCACCCTATCGTTAGATAGTGTAGTTCACAGCGGAAGGTGAGCCACTCACTTTGTGCTCAAGCTTGTTGGGATATATACTCCATAGGGGAAGGTGAGCCACTCACACTATGCCCATATAGTGCTAGGAAGTACCTAAGGCCCCAAGGAGCTCCAAAAGCTTAATGTCCAACTAAAGCGGCACCCTCATGAGAGTGTACTCACATGACTCTAAGCCTCTCTCTAAATATTAAGAACATGGATTTTCTTATGATGTATGCAAATTGTTCATCTATCATATTTTGATGGACCCTTATTGCTCCTTGTTGTACCATATCTCGGATAAAGTGGTACCTAATATTAATATGTTTGGATCAGTTGTGGAACATGAGATTCTCTAAGAGATAGATCCTGCTTTGATTATTACAATAAATGATGGTGTTATCCAACACATGCTCAAATATCTCACTTAAGAGCTTCCTCAACCACATAGCTTCACGATAGGCCATACAAGCTACAATATATTCAACCTCTACAATGCTTCGTGAAAGAAAATTTTATTTTTAAATCATCCATGAAATCGTAGTAGATCCAAAATAAAAGCAACATCCACATGTTCTTTTTCAGTCCACCCCAGTGGCAACTGAGTCAGTGTCAAAATATCCATGTAGCCTCAAAATCCCAAAAGTGTATCTCAGTCCATAGTTGTTAGCTCCATGAAAATGTCTTAGAAAATTCTTTCCACCAACCCAATATACCTTATGAGGCTCAACCATGAATTGACTCAAAGTGTTTACAATGAAGCATATGTGTAGTTAAGTGTTCACCAAGAACATTAGGTCCTGCACAAATTTTCTATATTCAAAAGGATTTGCTAATTTTGGATTAGAAACACTTCTACATATATTCTTGGAATTTAGTTGCATCAAAGTAGACAAATACTTGCATTCCACCATACTCCATATTTCTAACAACTTCCTAATGTATTTTCCTCAATAAAGGAAAAATTTGCCTCACTTTTTCTAGACCTCAAAGCCTAGGAAGTAATGCATCATTCCTACGTCCTTCATCTCAAATTCAAAAGTCAACTCCCTCTTGCATTGATCAATAAGAGAGGTTGCACGAGTCAGAAACATATCATTGACATACAAGACCAAAATGAGTGGCATGTCCTTTCCAAAATTGAAGTATAAGTTTGGATAAACATAACACCTTGCGAATCCTAGCTTCATAATATAGTTATCAATCCTCTCATACCAAACCCAGGAGTTTTCTTTAAGCCATAGAGGTATTTTTTCGACATGCATACATGTGTCCTTTTATCCTACTCTTCAAACACTTAAAGTTGTCCCACGTAGAGTCCCTCCTTTAGTGAGCCATGCAAAGATGTAGTCTTGACATTAATTTCATGTAGGTTCCATCCTTGATTGGAAACAAGAGAAATTATGGATAGAATAGTGTTGTATTGAGAAAATGGTGTGAATATTTCGTTAGAGTCAACTCCTTCATTTTTAAAGAAATCACGAGCCACAAACCTTGCCTTATATTTTTTATCACTTCCATCTGCTCCATGTTTGATTTTATAGATCTATTTTAAAGTGGCCACAAAATTATCCTTGGGTCTAGGAATCACTTCTAAGACATCATTCTTCATGATTTACTCATACTCATCACTCATTGCATCTTTCCATAATTGGTTCTATAAGAATTCTTTGAAAGTCAAAGCTTTATCTTGAATGATAATACACACGGTAGTCAAGTATCCTTGATTTTTTTTAGGCTTCTTACTTTCTTGAAACATTCCTCTAGCGGAAAAATGATTTTATGCATCTTGAAGAGTATCCCAAATCCATAGTGGTATTTTCCTTGAGGTAGAGAGATCACAAGGATGTTGATCAAGAGATTCCATCAGGCCATCAACATTGGGCATAAGCTCATCCATTTGAGGTTCTTATTATTTTTCAACAACTTCTCCCTGCGAAAACTTCAGTAGAGATTGATCATAGATCGTAGCACAGGTGAATTCCATAATAGTTTGATTCTTTATTTCAAGAACACTATTTTTCTCTAGAGTATATGGAATAGGTGTCTCCCTCTTAATGCCTACCTCTTTGAAAAACTAATTGAATTCATTTGATTCACATTCAGTTCCATTATCAATTAACAAAATATTGATCTTCGTTCCAATTTCATTATCCACCAATGCTTTCATAGAACATAACCATTTGAAAGCTTCATCCTTCTTCTTCAAGAAATAAATCCATGTTTTGCAGGAGAATTAATCCAAAAATATTGCATAGTATGAGTATCCTCCCAATGAAGTTACTGGAAAGGTATCATATAGGTCGGAATGGATTAATTGAATTATATTAGTTGTGTTTATTTCACTAGAAGGAAATGGTCACTTTTTATGTTTCCCAACTGCACAACCTTGACATAATCCTTCATGGTTGATATCTAGTAACTGTAGCTCACTTTGTAATGTAAGTGGGAAAACATCTAGTGCCATAGCTCACATTGAATAGAGGTATCACATGCCAGTGCTCCCAAAAGACTTCCACCAACTTGATCAATACCATCGACTCTGAACCCAAGACTAAAAGAATAGGTGAAGCTCCTACGCCATGCACATACCTTTCCATCAATGAAAGCTACCTTAAAATAATTGTCTTGCATCATAGAAATAGAAATGAAATTCTTCTTTAAATAGGGAACATACAAGACTTGATGAAGATGTATGGTTTGACCATAGTTCAATTCCATTGTAACAATTCCTATCCCTTTCACAGGGTAGGTGGAATTATCTCAAAGAATAATATATAGATTAGTCTTCATCTCAACTAAATTTGAGAGAATGCTTTTATATCTAGTGAAATTCCTTAAGGCTTAACTATCATTCAACTAATGATCCAAAGTGTCCATTGAAGACATAGTAGAGAAAGATGAAATGAGATCATGCTAATCTTGTTTTTCAAGAAGATTATTTTCATCATACCTGGCATTTCTTGTCCTCTTGGGAGGTCAATTATTTCCTTCTTGATAAGTAGGAGCATTCCTTTTTACCTTTTTTTTAGACTAGTTGTTTATTTGACCATTATTATTATCCCTCAGAGGATTATTCTTCTTAGGAAACTCTCTAGTAGAGTGGTCAAACTTCTCTAAGCATTATACAACCAACTTTAAGAGGGGTGGCTTGGGCTAGAATTGATTTTGAGACAATTGTAAGAGTGAAAAAATTGTAGTTTTCTAGGTGAAGGGAGTTTCCATCAAGGGGAATCCAAATGTCAAAAGGACCATCAAAGGAGGGGCTTCTAGGATCGGAATTAGCCATAGTTTGACTCTTTAACACAACCATTTGTCAATTCATTACTAAAATATGATAAATCAGTTATATTTTATGTCTAATTACAAGAAAAAACTACATAATAAGGATGAAATATAAAAGGGAAACATACCTTAGTCAATGATGGCTATCATAGAGAGAAGGAATGACATTAAGAGTCTAAATAATAAGAAAAGGCAGGGAAAGTAGATGTGAAAAGATCCCAATTTTGCGTCCTAACATCTATCCCTGGCTTAAACATTTGCATGTTCTCATGCATACCCTTATAACTCATTTATAATATACTGTGAATGGAACCTTGAAAAAACAAATTTCCCTCACATGTCTTTAGCTAGTGCTTTGTACGCTTGAGAGACAAACAATTCCACTTCCCAAAACTTATCATTAATATTGTACAACTGCTAATACTTGTAAATACGGAACCAAATAAGTGGAAATATAAACTGGAGTCCATACCAACTAGGCCCAGTTTTCCTAATACACTATACATATTGAGGTATCCTAGAAAGTGCATGTTAAAAAATTTGAAATCTGTCGGGGTTTTCTTTCCTTTCCCTTCCCCCTACAATCTTGCCATATATCGCTAATTCCTTCTAGTGCCTTCAATCTCATCACACTAACACTACTAAGACAATATTCTGGAGCCTTGTTCTTGAATTCCATCAAACTCCTTTCGGTGGCTAGGTATTTCCACATCCTATTATATTCTATTGAAACTGCATTAGTGGGCCTTGACTCATGTTGGATAAATAGTTTCATAACCCACTCATTCGTTGTTATAGTAGCAGAGGAATCCCTCCAACTGACTTGGTTCTGCATAAATGACATGAAGTTATTTAGTTGAACATCTCCAACATAAGATGTAATATTTGAATTTATCGGTCCAAAATAAGCATGATCATGTACATAAAACTCACATAATAGATGTTTCTTTGAAAATTATTCCTTATAAAATGTTTCTAAGAAGGCTTGAAGTTCCTCTACTACATATGTTAATTTCTCTTTAATTCTTGCTAATTGGAAGAATAAGATATTTTCTTACATATACAGGGGGTGGGAAAGAGGAGGATATCCGCAAATCAATGGATTCTCTAAAATCTCATACATCATCCCCCTCTCTTGTTGTAGTAACTTTACTTCTTCTGCAATTCACCTACCCATAGTATTTCTTAATTCATTTCTGCCTTAATTTTTCACTAAGTCCTCTTAAAATTATAAGGAATATCCTTGTGTTTACTCAGAGAGATAACTTCACCTTTCATTGAGATTACAAAATCCTTCCATTTGTGTAGATCCTCAAAGAAAAAGTGTCGATTTAAATGGATATTTAGATTTAGATTGATTTGTACCCATTGTTATTATTGTAGCATACTCAACAACTCTCTGCAATATTTTTTCATTTAAATTCCCCCTCTATTGTGCTATCTCAGTTGTTGGTTTTCTGGAGCAGTAGCATTGTTAATGGGTCACTGTGTGCTAGAAATTTGGTTTATTTTGGTATACTTTATTTCAAGTACTAGTTCTTGTGGAGTAGTAGCATCATTAATAGGTTCTTGTGGAACAACAAACTGATTTTCTCCATCCTGCTCTGCGTCATCTATCAATTCTTTTGTAATAGTAGCATGATTAGTAGGTTCTTGTGAAATGGCAGTTTGAGATTCCACATCCTATTCTTCCGCCTGAACCCTAGCTGAAATAATGGATGTTACCAAGCGAACTTCCTCCTTATGCATTTGTCTACAACCCATGCATATTTTTTCATTGTTTTAGTAAGTGACATGATTTTTGTTGCCTTTGTTATGATTTCTAAGCTTGTTTGTTTCTTAAATTGAAATTTTTATTTTACTGTGGAAATTTGTTTCTTCAGCTTTTCAATTTCCTCTTTTAATTCATTTATTTGTTGAGTGAGAGCATGACTTTCATACTTAACTAGTGAAGGAATGCTTTCTTATTCCAATGTGGGTTCTTATTTATTTCATTCATTGGATTGTTCCTCTCATTCCTTTGATTTTGCTATAACAACATGCACTTCAGGAATCGAGGAAACTAATGGTGTAACAATTACTTTAACTTTCTTCTTAGCGATTTTACCCCTCAAATTTTCTTCATCAACCTCTTCCTTAACCTCATTAACAAAGGTGTTTCTTTCTTAGATACTTCTTCACATGTTTAGTTGTTAGATAACTCTATTTAGGGTGCCTATATTTCAAGTATCTCTTCTTCAATATGGAATTCAGTCCTACTACATTTAGACTGTCCATTGGATCCATCCAATGGTGCTTCAATACAAGTGCTCTTGATAAAACACCTAACTCAAACACCCATCTGACAAGGCCTGGTAGATGTAACTACCCTTACTTTTGGAATCTTTTCACCACTTTCCTCCTATTCTTCAGCTTCAATTTTTTTCTACTGAGCAGCTAGTATATGTGATTCTACTAATGATCTAGTCGATGTGATTCACATTGTTCCAAAAAGTCAATTACAATAAATTTGATCAGTGCATGGTTATTTAAGCACACTTCCAGGTTCTTCACCATATGTAAAAATTATTCCATATGTTTTAATGATATTAACAGATAATGTGGAATAAATATTAATTATTTATTGTTTAAATGTGCTAGTCGATGAAAGTGGTAGTTAAATACAATCACAAAGGCTCCATCATAGGTTATAAATTTATGAAGAAAATAAGTAATGTCATCTTAAGGATGAGAAAGGGGTGCTATTTTGATACCCTTTCCATTATGCCTTACCTCCTCTCCTTTTGGTAAGAATGTAGCTTTACTTATTGGGACTATTATTTTCCTACAAAATGACTATCTTTTCTTCTCTGTCAGACTCATCACCCGAGAAATTACTTCTTTTGTAATAACAATCCTAACTCCTTTAACCTTTAGGACCTATTCATTCAAAGCCTATGAAAACTCTAAATCTCTTCATTAAATCCATGTAGCCTCTCAAAATAATCCAACCAAATTGCATTTGGAAATAGCTATAAGGATTTCAGATGCTGTAAAAGGGTGTCAATTGAATCAAGTTCATTGTGGGTTGTTTCTCCCCCCATGGTGGCTTTAGTAACTGGTACAAGGTTAACACGTGGTTTATGAAGATTCCTATTATAATAGAGAGTATCTGTCTACTATAATTGTTAATGTTCACCCTTTCAACAATTTTTGCCATGATGCCATAATTGATAGTCACTGAGAACAATTTAAGGTAGTCACATTAAGTTTCAGGAGTAATGGAAAGAGTAATGATGCCTTGTTACTATAAAATAATGGTCTTATTAGTAATTACTAAATTGGGATATAGGTATGGTGTATCATACAATTGATATTATCCACCTAACCCCCGCCCCCAACTTAATGATAATAGTCATCGTTTGTGCGTGTGATAGGGGTCATGTCATCCTTAAATCCACAAATGAAATAAAATGACAAAAAGTGTACCTGCCATCAAATTACCATTATGTTAATCTAGAAAATATACAAGTGTAAAGATTTGATCAACACTATGAAACATTTCATTCATGGCATATGTGTATTATTGAATTCATCCTTTAAAGTGAGGCAGTGAGAGACAAACTTATGTGTCAGCAAAATTAGGTGTATTAGCTCAAAATTAGATCTTTCAAGCATAAGAATGGGAAAAAACATGTTTGGGATTGTGATGGTGAACAAATGAAAATTTCCCTGATCTATATGAGAATATTTGTATAAAGTTGTAGAGGTGGCTTGCAAAAGTTTAAAATTGTATCAACGAAATTTTGGGGAACTGTATCGGTCAAAATTGTTACATGCAATCTTGTGATAAGTTTATTAGATTATGGAAAATATGCTTGTAGTAGCAAAATAATTAAACAATGAATCATTTATAGATAAAGAATAAATATCATGATGTTGTTACAGAAGAGGGAAAATGATTTTTTCACCACTAGCAAGCTATTTTTTAGTCACTACTTTCATCCAATGGTGCCCCAAAGGGGTTTCCACCATTATAAATTTTATGAATGTTTTCATTTTTTTCTCTTTTTGTTTTTTAAATTTTATTCCTTTTTTATTTTTTATTGCATAATGAAGAAAAATAAATGAATGGCAGTGTAGAAACATTTCTCTTTCCCCAAAAACCTCAATGCATAAATTTTCATATCAGACAATGTTGACAAATGAATCCCTACATGTAGGCTTATGATGTAACAATAGATGGTGTCTACTAACAAGAGAGGATGTCTGAGACCCATGAATGGTTGTCAATTTCAATGTCCCATTATCAAAGATATTTTCTACCTCATAAGGACCCAGCCACTTCATGCACAACATCCATTTCAAATCATTAATTATGGATTCATATAATACATTCCAATCACCCTTCTAAAATACATCCTTAAAAAATTTATGATGCGACTTGGCCTGCTATTGCTGGATGATATATGTTCACTACGACAAAACCAAGTGCTTCTCATGTTATTCATTCATTTGTTCAAGTTGATTTTTGAAAGTTGCAATCAAGTGTAAATTCAACTCCAAAGTAGTTCGAAGTGTCTTTATCTAAAATCGAATGGGAAATATAGGATTCTTACCAAATACCAACTCACAGGGAGAGGATCATGTAGTGTTCTTCCAAGTAGTTCTATAAGCCCATAACACTTCTGGAATTTTCTCAAGTCAGTTTCTTCAATGTCCTACCACAATATTCATGAGCATATCTTCAATCACGTTATTGATAATTTCCACTTTGCCATTCTCCTTTGGATGGTAAGGTGAAGTGTCTCAGTGATGAATTTTATACACCCTGATAAGGTCCTATATAGATGAAGAAGTAAAATGTGCTACTCCATCTGTAACTATCTATTTTTGCACTCCATACTAAGTAAAAATGTATTCAAATAAAAATTCTAAAATATCACATTCATTTTCCGTACCGAATGCTCTATCGTCCACTGACTTAGTGACGTAGTCTATGCATACAAGAATATATGTCTTCTACTAAGAATGTGGATTACTTGGTCCCATAGAATATCATGCCCATCCCTCAAATGGTTCCATCAGTAGTTGATGTTATAACTACATTTCATTTGATTATGTAGGATGACACGTCCTTTAAAAACTATCACATCCTTGCAAATATTTCCTTGCATCTTAAGACATAGTAGGATATAAATAACCCATTTAAAGCACCATATGACCTATTTTAATATCTGAAAAATGTCTTCCACAAGGCCCATCATGAAAATACTTGAGAATATCATGAATCTCATCCTCCCTCACACACATTCTAAGTTTCTGATTAAAAATAGGTTGGAAGAGGTAGCCATCCGACCAAAAATGTTGAGCAATTTAACATATAATTTTTCTCTTTTTGTTGGGAGAAAGTTCACGGGGAATATTTCTTATAGCAAGGTAATTGATAATGGCTACATACCAAGGTGAATAACTAGATAGTTCAATGCGATACTCATATGGGAAACAATATTCAATAGGAAAATCATCAGTAACATTATTCAACCTAGAAAGAAAATCTACAACAACATTATCCTTCCAAAGTTTATTTACAATATTAATATCAAATTCTTGGAATAGAAACAACGACCTATTAATATTGGCTTTATTAATTGTCTTATTCATTAAACATTAGATAGCAAATTGGTCAGCATGCACAAAAGTTTGGCAACTAGTAATGTAATGCAAAATTTGTTGATAGCATGAAAAAAAACAATAAACTCTTATTTTGTGACCATCCAATTTAACTCTACAGGGGAAAAATACTTGCTGATATAGTAGATGGTGTAAGGTTTATTATCCTCCTACTATGTCAACATAGATACAATGGCTATATTAGGACCAATGGATATGTAAAACTGTAAACTCCCATTGGGTCGTCATAAAATGGGAGTCATTGTTACACACCTTTTTGACCCTTCAAAAGAATTGTTACAATTACTATTCAATACAAAATATTCATCCTTTTTTAGCAGGGAAAAAAATGGGAATGGAATCTTCGAATTTTTTTTTATAAGTCGTGTATAGTAACCTTCCTACCCCAAAAATATATGCACCTCCTTCTACATCTAAGGAGTGGAAATTCTAAGAATTACATATAATTTTGTTAGATCAGCCTATATTCTTGCAACAAAGAGATAGTGACCTAAAAAAGTACCTTTATTCATCATCGTATGAAACTTTTCCATACTGAGATAGACGTGGGTTTGTATGCAATGGTCAACTATATTTTCAAGGTAGTGAAAATATTCATGAAACTCATTTCCATAAGTTGTGATGTTATCCTTAAATATTCCAGTATATTCATTGACCATATAAATAAATATTCCTAGCATTACTCAGTGAAAGGTTACAAGTTCATTAGAAAGAAGGAAAGGTAGGACCTTATAGCAAAATGTACCCTAGGGGTAGGTGAAGGTAGTTTTGTCCTAGTCCTTAAGAAAAACCTAAATATGGATAAAGAAGCTAAATCTATCTACTAAAGAAAAAAATTACCAAACAAAGTATCTAGGACCTCATCAATAAAGGGTAGTGGGAAATGTGTTATAGGGACCAATGCACGGGTTATTGTGGCTACAATACACTCAGGGATCTTCCAAGGATCCAAGGCAAACCATTTAGATTAACTGTAGCTAGCACAAAGAACCATGTACATATCTATATTAATGCATGATATTTAAAGCAGGAAGGAAGAGATTACCTCAAATCTTGATGTCATTTCACTCGAGAACCCAATATAGCATAGAAGAAGACCCCTTTTCTAGATCCTAAACCAACACCTACGCTTAAACGAGATGGAGAGTAATACTATGGCATATAAACTCTTACAATGAAAGAATCAATACGTAATGATATTAAAATGACATGCATCTCCATTACTCATAAAAAATGGTACTAAACCAACATGTAGGCAATCACAACATTGGCACCATCGAGTAGACAACACAAAAGCATGTCTATATTATTAAACAGGAAATAATGATTACAGCTATCTGGTGAATGAAGATTCTCTCAATCCTCTGGCTCCTTTCTCTCTCTCTCTTCTTAACCTCCTGGTGATAGAGAAACTATATCTCGTAAAAGCTTTAGTAATTAGTTGACAATCCTTTGACCCCTTTCAGAATGCAGACGCCTCAAATATATAGATGATGGGAGGCTTATCCTTGCCAATTCTCTCATGCATTCCATTTGGGAAAGGCTAGGATGCTTCCTTGATTTATTGATCTTTCCAGTTCCATTATACTCTATTATAAATCGAAATATCCTTAGAAAGGTTGAAGGTAGATGTTTCCCGCTTTCTAGTCCGACATTTGAGTAGAAAGTGGAATACTAGTCAGTCAACCCACTCATTTGACCTCCATAATCTCATAACGCTTGTGTAACAGTATCCCTTAGGCAACACAGTGAGTTACCCTAGGGATGGACGCCCCTTCCTCATGCATAGGGAGTGTTCTTACTGTTCCAGCTAGTTCCTGGGGAGCCTTACCTTGGAAAATAGGCTATGAACTTGGTCATGTCTTTAGTGAAACTGTCTTTCTTCTGTAAGTTGATTAGGAGGTCACTTTCATGTATAATATATGCCCCCTAAAGTGTGATGTCAAAGACAAAGACGATGGCCAAAACTATTTATAAATTGTTTGGAAATAGAGAGAGGATCAAAGCTTCAGGACTACAAGAAACCTGATACAAACCACATATGTTAAAAATCTAAAATCATGTCCTCAGTTAAGCATTCGCATGCTCAGTAAATCTGTCAGAGTAATTTCTAAAAAAAGAGGTATGACAATCATGTCCACCGATAAGCACAATGTGGAACTATGTCATAATATGATCATCTTGATGAGTTGTCTCTAAAACCAAATATGCATCTTGGGAGAGGAAATAAGGTTGATTGTTGTAAGCCTCTACCCAAGGTCTTGGTTGTCACTTTATCTTCTAACAAAATATTTCTACACATGTGAATAAAGGAGTTGATTTCGAACATGTGAGAAATCATCTAAATACCAGTAAATAATGAAAACTATTAACATATGCAAGGATTGCCATCGATAATGATGATGGTATCCATCAAGCACAGTATAATATACCGAGTGTGAGTAATGAGTTTGTCATCAAAAACTCATTGAATCATTCAACGCGGAGACAGTGATGAGAACCCCCAATTAAACACAAAGTAACCTGCCACTAATGAATGGAAGTTCTAGGGTAATTAAACACAAGGTAACCTACCACTAATCGTTGGAAGTTCTAGGGTACTGATATATTTGTGGATCTACTTCCTAGATAGACTTTTGAAGTCGATAGAAAATGAACTTTAAAAAGGTAGGCAATAATGTGTCCTACATCAGTTAATACGAAACAGGACACGAATGATTGTTTTAGAAGATAAATTTTAAGAAATGGGTGAAATAGACAGAGGCCATGATGGAAGTATATGAGCAATTATATATACATGGAAAAAGGATAAAGGAATCCTTGAGCAATAGAAGGAATGCCACAAAGGTTTTCCTGGTAGCTTTAGACTCATGAACACCAAAGATTGTTAGGATTAAAGGATGCGGTAACATTGGAGTATATAGACTAAACTATTACGATGGTAAGGTTCAGCTTAGAGGCTGACAAAAAAGAGGTTTTGCTAAGAAATTTCCATGTTCAAGAAAATAGCTACTCCCAAGAAATATTTCTGAATATAGACATAATGCCATTGTGTTGTCCAATTTTTCCCCATGTGATTAAGTTTAATGAGTGTAGATGGGTAAACTCGGTTTTATTTTCATATTTAGAGAGTCTGAAAAGATCATAAAGAGAAAATCCGAGGGTCCTATTGTCATAGTTGATAACTGGGTGCGGCAAAGATTTAATAGTATACCCGACACAATTCCTTTTATGTAAGCTAGTCTATTATGTTGGGATAAAGTGATAAACCAATTCCCAATAGACTTTTGCCTCATTTTGTTACGAGTACAAGGGGATGGAGTAAACTCTATATTCATTGTGAAATTTTAATAAGTCACGTGAAGGCAAACTAAATAGATATTCCACAAATTCTGATGAGTCAAATGAAGAAATATTGATATATCTTAATCAAACTTTAATGAGTCAAATGAAGAAAACTCAATATGCCTTCTTTAGTTTAATGAGCGAGGAAAAAGATTAAAGAACTTTTTATGTCTTCTTCAAAAATATTTTACGATTCCCAAGGAGATGACATAAGGATTTTTCATTTTAATAGTGAGAAAAGGTCCTAAAAATAAAGCACTCATATCATCTTTGTAAGCGTTTTACAAGCCGAAGATGGTAACTTGGGGTTTTTTCAATTTTACAAATGAGAAAAAGTTCCTAAAAAGAATGCTCGAGGCTTCCTCATAAGATTTTAACTAGCCTGGAGAAGTAACTCAAGTTTTTTTAAATTTTATGAGTGAGAAAAGTCCCTAAAAAGAATGCTCATATATTCTTTGTAGTAGTTTAACAAGCCCAAAGAAGTAGACTGGAGGTTTTTGGGATTAACGAGCAAGAAAAATAACATGAAACGCTTGAAGATGAAGACTTGGGGCTTTTTTGGATAAATGAGTAAGAAAAATACCATACAAATAATGCTTGAAACTTTTTGATCTCATGCTTATCAATATAAGTGTTTATGTTGGGCATTTACTCATAAGACCAAGGGAAAACATTATGGAATTCCTTGAAAAGACATGTGAAGTTTTCAATTTCTTCATGATTGCAGTAAGCACCTATCTGTATATTTTCCACGATGCCTGTCTTGGCTGAGATATCAATTAGAATTGTTTCGAAATATTTCCCATGTTCCCTTCTGAATCCAAAGTTTGGATGGTCATATAATTGAGGGAACAACCTCAGGTGGTTCAAAAAGTAATATTTTTATAGGGGTTACATTCTAATCAAATATCAAAATGTGACGACGAGATTTTTCCCAAGGTCGCTCCTATAAACACATGATCTCTCAAATAACTTCATCGAAATGTGATACTTGATTGAGGAGATCATTAGACAGAGAAATTGTGGGAGAGGAGATGGTACCATTGGTAGTGACCAAAGTCACTTGAGAATTTGATGCGGTTTAAATGGATGGATAGGCCAATTCAAACGGTGAAGAGGACATTGGTTCTCCATAAGAGTCAATGTCTGAAGGGGCTGGAAGGATCCAAGAATTGGTTGGGTCATGAGGAATAATGGAGACCATAGAAAAAATCTGTGGAGCCTCAGGCAGTGGGAGAGGAAAGCAATGCATCATGGAAGACCCCTTCAAAATATTGGTACTAATACTAACACAAGAATCAAGTATTCTTCCCACTAAAGGTACAGTGCTTCTAGGAAATGGGGATTAATCTGGGGTGGAAGAGGACACCTGGTCCACCATGACTATTCTCTCATTCAATGGAAAGAGGATGAGGAAAAAAATCAAAGATATGATGATAGTCATGGCACATGTCCAATTATGGCCCAAAAGTAGATTATAGTTGAGTTTTTGATCTACGACTTCAATGTCCACCCTTACCATTCTTCCACTCAAAATGATGGGGTAGTCGGCAAGGTAACCTTTTGGGGTGATGTACAACCATCAAATTCTTTAAGGGAATTCGATGGTAGAGAGAGGGTTGGAGAACCAAAGGTGAGCCAACATGGAGTAGACATGATGCAGGTCAAAGCACCTTTGTCAATGACTGTTCTATGTACACCTCGACCTTTCAAATATATCTACACTTGAAATGCAAGTTGGCGATAAAGGCAGGGTTTACATTTCTCCATGTTGAATATTGCTAACATGGAATCACGAGGGTCAACCGCACCAACAACCTAAAGCAAAGCTTTCCATTGTGTTACAAAAGTTTGCAATAGTTTGAGCACCAACATAATTGACGGTACTTGTGCCAAGTCTTCTACAATATTGTAGTTCTTGGAAGCACATGGGGGCTTCACTCAATGAACTTATGACATATCAAGTGTGTTTGTGGTATACTAAATAATACCCTTAATTTGAATACATAGTTCAAATTACCTTTAAATATCACATTGTTTAACCCCCTACCAATATGAACCCAATACAAATTACCAAATTAAAAAACCCCTACTTTCACTATATATTGTTGGTATTCATTTTTTCATTAACAATTTTTATACCCTTTATATTATTTTTATTAACTTTGAGCTCCATTTTTTAAACTTGCCAATATAAAATCCCTTTACCCTCTATATATCCCCCAATATATTATCTAATTTTTTCCTCAATATATATCCCCCAATATGAATGCACGTGGTATGGTATTGCTACTCCACTGAAGCCCCTGTGGGGAAACATGTGTAGATGTATTATGTGTGTGTGCAACAAAATTCTCCTTTTATAGGGAGAATTACAAGATCAGCAATAGGCGTTTCGATATGAAGATCATTGGGCGGCGATGGGTTTGAAATCGATGCACCGTCCGGAGTGTTAGTGACTGAGGTCCATAAGTTTTCACTCGCGCTTGAAGATCAACCATTTCAAAGTTGTAAATGGTCGATGATCCTTCACTAGAGGAAGGATGATTTGAATGATTCTTCCCCCTTCTAGGGGTTGAGTCAGGTTCACAATAAGATGTTGTTGTTATTGAGCAAGGAAAGGGTTGTGTAGGACAACGGGGGTCCGTCCAGTGTCCTTTTGACAAAGAAGATATATGCATTTTTGTAGATGCATAGATCGATGTGTCATATGGTATTCCACAGATATTTTGCAAGGGAACTTGACAACTTTGTCCTTTCCATTTTGAGGTGGTGTAGCATCTTTCTTCTTGGGGTTGGATTGCTTAGCCACCTACTCTTTAGAAGGGGACATCTTTCTCTTATTCTTGATTTTCTTGTCACTGGATTTTTTCTTAGACTGCATAGAGTTTACCATAGTGGTAGGAAGAGCAGTCAATTGGGTAGAAGTAGCTGGATCAAAAAACAACTAGGAAATGTGCCGGCTAAGTTGTTTTACAGCAGACCCAGAGGTAGCCCCGATGATACCATTAGGGTGTGCATCAGTTTGTTGAGTAGTGGGATCACTGAATGTTCTGGAGGCATTGGGGATTATGTCGTATAATATGATAGATTGTGAATAGATCAAATCTAAGTGTTGGGCACGACGAATGGATTGGTCTTCAGTGCTCACACCACCTAAGGCAATGTCCTTGGTGATTTGGGGAAGAAGAGATTTACAGAACCAATATGCTAATAGATAATCTAGAATGGGGGCTTTGACTAACCTCCACCTATGTCCCCATTCATGAATGTGATAAGACATGTGGGTGGAGGTGTCTTGGCATAAAGTAGTAAGAATTTCTGTCCTAGTTTTTTATCATATGGGCAACTGAAATTGCTTTAAAAATTCCATCACCAAGGCACCAAAGGTATTAATTAACATGCCTAGTAACTCAATTACCACTTAGCAGAATTACCACTAAGGGTGTGGGGGAAGAGCCAGACATAGATACTATCATCCACCATGGAGTTTGATATGCACCATAGATGATAGGTGGTGACATGTGCACCTGAATAATCCCCTTGTTTCCCTTCAAACATTAGGATGTCGATAGGTATTTTGAATAATATTGGGGGCCAATGTAAGTTGTGGCAGATGGGATTATTGATTAGTTTGTACAGATTGGGATGTCGAGTGTTACCAAAAAAGGAAAAGTATTTGGTGCCCCTGAGTCCTACCAGGGTGATAACGGATGACGTGAGGGACCCTGGGGTCCATCCATCATATTTTTCCTAACAGGATACATAAGGTTTGTTGGATAATAGTTTCCTTGCAGTGGTGGAACAACCGTATATGGTGGTTATCCATATGGGATGTTAGGCTAGGGGATATAAGCTTGATTGGCCCCAAGATAAAAAATTCCCCCTTAGCTTAATTGAGATTGAGAAGGGGGTGCCCAAATGGATTGAGTGAGATCAGGTTTAGGGATCCCACTAGCCATGTAGTTTTCCATAGTCACATGACTGATACTGGGGTAGTCTACACTTGGAGGATTTATGGGAATTAATGACAATGCTGCTTGTCTTATAGATGGAGGGTGAATAGTATTTCTCGCTACCAATATGTTCATGTTGGGAACATTGCCCCCTCACATTTGAGTGTGGGGGTTTGAACTAAATAGAGGATTCTATCCGAAGTGATTACTTAAGGGATCCATGCTAACAACGCTATTTGAAGCAATAGAAGAAGGTCCAGGAATATACACAAAAGGGGCAAAAACAAATATGTACGAGGTTCTGCTCATGGTAAGTGTAACTAAGTTTCTCAAGCTTGGCATAGTTTGGATAATGGGGTAACCAATCAGTTATGTATTACTCACTATTGGTTGGGGAAGTGAGGGTGGACCAAATTTTTCCACAAAATTCCACGACCCATTAGTCACTCAGGGAATGGTGAATTTAAGTACAGTCAAAGACATGGTAGGTATAGGTGCTACCTGAATTAATATTGGTCCTAAGGGATCATTGAGAAGAGGATTATAAGGAGGTACAAATCCTTTAGTGAAGAAGTCATCTAATAGTATATTGTCATGGGATGTATTGTTCCATTTGGTGTTTAATACTATACACTAATTACCTGAAGAGGGGCAATCGAGATCACTGAGGCTTAGTAAATCCTCTGCAATCAGTGGAGGAAGACATTGTTGTCACTGAGAATGAAAACATAGGCCGTATGTAGCCACAATCATTGATATATTTAATCAAAAAAGTTTATAGTGATATTGATAATAGTCTCAATGAGAAAAAACCAACAGCTAAAAAATAAAAAATTCTCTAAAAGTTATTCAGCAAGTAGTTAGGGGATATGACTGTCTGATAACCATTGTTTGATAGAGATGAAACCCAATATCACAATGGCTAAAAGAAAGAGTTGGCCACATGTACAGTTACAATTACTCTTAAGCTTAACCCAAACTTCATATTAAGGGGCTATGTACTCTCGTGAAGATGAGCACCCTCCACAGAACTGAAGACAAAGTATGTTCATTTGTTTAGGTAACAGGGTAGCCTACCCGAGTCATGTTATGTTTGTCCCTAAAAATGTCTTGCCACTATTGTTTGATCAAATCACAAACACTACCGAGTGGGGGGGGGCATGGTCGTAGACAGTACGTTGTCGGGGCAGGATACCTGAGTCCCTAACTTAGATCTAATATCTCCAAAGGGATCCATGATACACAGAATACCAAATGGAGATGCAATCAAAGTCAGGCTACCTTCTCTAACATTCCAGTGTTGTCTCACATTTAACTCTGCTTTGACTAGTGCGGTCCTAGATAGTATAAGTGCAACATGATTTTTCCCTCTTCAACAACACTAGTCTTAGTTTTATGATCTTGGGCACTTAACTCACAACTTCCTAGGCCAAGATCTTAGCCTAGACTAATATGTGTGTATACTCAAAAGAGAGTTTCTAATTGTTTTTATTATGAGATAGATTTTAGAGGTACCTTATTTATGTCTTCGAAAGGGGTGTTGATGTATGGAGTTTTGTGAGACTCTAACACAAACCATACAGAAAATGCTTTTCAATTTAAATTCGATGAATGAATTGTTTCTACAAGGAGAGAACCATTTATACATCAATCATCACCATGCATCCAACCCAGTACATACTAGCACAACTTGCAGACATGTAACGCTCTCTAACACCTAACCCAATATACAAATGTAGAATCTAACCAACTTAAAACAGAAGAAACTTTAAACAAATTTTTCTTTTCTTTTCTTGAAAAACATAAGCACTTAAGCTATTTTCCTAGAAAAAGGAGAAAGGGTTAGGAAATAGGCAACCAAACATAATTCACAACTACAGATCCTTAAACATACTGTAGATAGCTTCCCCAACCTAAGAATTCACAGAAAAAGTTGTTGATCAAGATATTGGTTGGATAACGCATTTCAGGAGAGGACACAAAGCATTAATGGTAAGACTAATGCTACATCTGCAAGCTAGCAAAGTGTTTTAAATCATTGGACTTCACTATTGGGGTGCATTACAGAGAAAATTTTAAGGATGGAAATTTATTTTAACTTTTATAATTCTTGGAGAATATCACTAGTGTTTAATATGAAAACTATAAAATGTTGGTTGATATATTTATAAAAATATCCAAATTTATAATTATTTTATAGTTAGATTCCAAATAATTTTGGCAATTTTTAGGTTAAAATAATTCTATATCGTAAAATTTGGATGAATCATTTTTAGAAGAAATTGAAATTGGCAAATCTTCATTTTGGAAAAATCATGGAAAATTAGCCCACTTGCGAATATTAGCCCCTAAAATTTTCAATGGTGCTTTAGGGGCCAGATGGTGTAAAAATAGTATTTCAGGGTTAGATCAAAGGCTGAGCACAATAGAGAAGGTTATGAATAGTCCTGAGTGGTCAGAAAGGGAACCATGAAGGTTATGTTGACTAGTTACTCTTGAACTGAACTTGTCACAAGGTAAATCACTTCAGTGGTCTCCTGTCATTTCTGACTTTTCCCTTTAAGGGGGGAATCTATTATAGGACATTTATTTACATCTTGTTAATAGGCTTGTAAACTGCATATGTCCGCATCTGTGAACACCTTATGATCATCCCTACACAAATTCCTAAGTGTGACTCTTCCAAATCAGTCAGTTTGTGGGTATGACTTCTTCATTTTACTACTTTTAATGCCCAATGCACCATGCCCATTTAGGGAGCTCCGTTTAGTAGCAGGTTTCTTCCTTCTACACCAACACTAATCAATGATAGGTTATCCCTTTTTGTGGGTGCGGTGATTCTTGAAATTTGTGAAAATAAAAAAGAATCCACAAGCTTCCTCTTCTAGAAACTTTCAAGAGTCTTTTTAACCATTTATCTTAGATGGGATGTTGAAATAATGTATGATCCTACCTTAGATACTTCACCTCTTATTCCTTGAGTTTATCCTCCCATATAAAGTGGATTACAAGCTTATATTCATAAATGTATAATAATTCCTAAAGTAGCATCCATCTCCTATAAATTTACATCCATCTACAACATAAAGGTTTGATTTCAGAGACTCGTCATACCCTTATGCTACTACCTTGAATTGAGGAGAGCCATCATCTTCATACATTAGGCTACAAGGAAGGACTATTCAACGTGGGGATATCTCTACAAGATCAACTACTATTCCTGGTTGTAAACTCTCTCCTATTCATATTAATACAAAGAATATACAATTTTCCTATATATGGTATGTTATGTTTACATTCATGTATTTCAATGTTTTACTGGTCCATTAAATAGAGGAATTGGCTAATCCCACATAGATGTCATATACCTTTGGCTTATGCAGATTGTATGTGAAGTTTCTAATTATAGTAATCAAAGCTACTATTGGACAATACAAGCGGAGAGGAAATAAGAGCTTGCGATGGATTTTAGGTAAGTGTCTTACCATTCTTAAATTTCTCTAAGGGGAAATTTATATTATTTTCTATCTATTGTTTTAGACAAGTCCACTAGGTCTACGGAATATGCTTTTGTCTGGAGTCGTAAATTCTGGATATCATCATGGTAGCCCTCGACTCCGGGAGGGCACGGAAAGTGGGTAATGTCTAACATTTTATTAAAAACATGATTTAAATTTTGTGGTAATATTTTTAATAGTTGTGAGGATATATGGTTTAGTTATCTCAAAGGTAATTATAACAATTTTTCCTTTTAGATTTAATTAAAAAAATGTTATAAAATTAACTTAAAATAAAATATTTATAAAATATTTTGATCATGAAAAAAGTTAGGGTTTTTGGACACATGATATTGATAAGCCATGGTATTGGCCCATGGTATTGTAACAAAGCCTATTTAGAAATGACTAATATCTATGGTAAAGAGGAGGTGAATATTCATGGTTAAGAATCTTGTCATATTGTTATAAAACATTCTGATTGTGAAATAAGTTATCATTTTCAGTATGTAGTATTTAGAAGCCATGGTATTGGTGCATGGTATTCTAGCAAAGTCTATTTATAAGTTAATAATATCCATGCTAAAGTTGGTAGGAATATCAATGCTTAAGAATCTTGTCATATGGTAAGTTTATTTTAAGTATTGATTTCTTCATGTGCTTATTAATTAAATTTAAATATGGTTATGGAATCATTATTCTAATTTACAAGGTAAAATGGATCTTAATTTATAACTAGTACTTACATGTTATAATTTTTAATATGATATGTATATTATGATTATCTTTTATCTAAAAAAATGTTTGTAATTTTATTAATTAAAAAAAATCAAAATATAACAAATTAAATTTTGTTATTTTTATTATTTTTCACCTTTTTTAATGTGATATGTATATTATGGTTTTCTTTTTATTTAAAAAATTGTTTGAAATTTTATTAATAAAAACAAAGTCAAAATATAATAAATTAAATTTTACTATTTTTAACTTGTTATTATTAATTGAGGCAACATTTGAATTTTTACATTCATCCACAATAGTAGGTTCTATATTACTTTTAATTTTTTATTATTAATTGAACTAAAATTTGAATATTTAGCCTCATCCTGGAGCTTTTTATATTACTTTTAGCCTTTTATTGATCTTTAATTAAGTTATGTTATGAAACAAGCTCACAAAAAGATAGAAAAGATAGATGAATGCCTTAGAATTCAGCCTCTTCGATGGGGCAACCTCCTTTACATTACATAAATGAAAAATTCTTTGATGATATAAATGCCAAGACCTCCTTTGTATATATAGGTGTCTAAGGGGTCATAATATAATCAGAGCCGACATAACAATAATAATGTTAGGGTACAATAATAATAATAGTTGGCTTCTATGGGGCACAATAATAATAATATGGGGACTATATGCGCACAAAAATATAATAAAGGGGATGTACTAATAACAATAAGGGATTAAAATAGTAGTATAGGGGCTTAACATGCCCCTCTCCTTCAAAAATTGTTGTCCTCAATGCTTGAGTATTTCTTGATGATTTTGTATAAAATTCTTGTCCTCCCATGTGGAATCTTGAGCGGGTAAGTCCTTCCACTTGATAAGATACTATGAAATTGATCAATTTCGTAGCTATCAGGTTCTTGTTTCTGACTGCTCTAGGTTCCAATATGATTTTTCCTTCCTCTTCAAGTTTTTGCAATATTATTTGAATTGGGATCTTATGCAACTTTTGAATGAGTGGCCTACTTCTTTTTCCTTCTTCCATTCATCCCTTGCTTTGCCAATCTGGTTGGATAAAAGAAATAGCACAAAACAATGCTTCCACATCCTCATCCTTTCTTGAGAGTGCATCTGAAACAAAATTTTTCTTCCCTTTTCTATAGATGATGTCAAAGTCATAACCCAACATATTTGTCACCCATTTCTTTTTATTCTTCTAAAGATAATAGTTTTTCTAAAAAGTATTTAAGAATATCATGATCCATTTTTACCTTGAAGTGTCTTCCCATTTGGTAAGGTTTCCATTTCTAAAGTGCATGTATTGCCAACATTTCCTTCTCATAAATAGCTTGCTTGAGATGTAGCAGTAAAAATATCCAATCACCTATATCAAAACATTTCTCACTACAATGTTGATCTACCTGTTGCTTCATTCAATTTTGCACCAAAGTGGCGTTATCCTTTAAAAGTTGGAGAACTTGTTGTTGATGCTCGATGTGATCTTTCATTGCTTGAACCTTTTTCTTCATGATATGTACTTCTATCTTGAGAGTTTGAGCAGTGGAAATTTCTTCCAATGCCTTACAAGATATGGTCGGATTCATTTCTCGATGCTCAATGTGATATTTCACTTCTTGAACATTTTTCTTCTTGGTATGTCCTTCTATCTTGATACTTTGAGAAGTGGTAATTCCTGCCAATACTTTACAAGATATGTTCCGATTCATTTCTTCTTTCTCTGGGGTTGGGTCCTAGTGTATATCCTCTTCTTTTGATGTTTCTTGATTCTTTTCTTCATCCTCTTCATACTCTTTGTAAAAGAATTTCTTCTCAACACACTTATGACCTATAATGTATTTTTTATCACAATTGTAACAAACCCCTTTTTCTCTTTTTTCTTCCAATTGTTGTCGTGTAACCCTTGTAGGTTGTGGAAGGCTAGGAGAGGAAAAACTTCCGTAATTATAGTGATGATTGGTTGGATTCATTGTTTCCATAATTTCAATTTCAATTTTTGTTTCCCACCAGAATGCCTTCTCCAATGAATCAAGTTCCCAAAGACGAAGCTCATGTTGAATGTTATCCTTTAAAGTACCTATGAAGAAATCACTCCTTTGCTTCTCTAGAATATCATTTACCCTTATATTCAATTTTTGAAATTCCTCAATATGCTCTTCCATTGAACAATTTTGTTTGAGATTTATCAATTGGCTAAACAAGGTGTTTCTCCTTGTATCCTCATAATGTGCTATCATTTCCTCTATGAAAATTGATCACGTAACAAGTGGTTTATGAGAATGAAACTGTTTATACCATAAAAATTGACCTAGTTCTAAATATGAAGATGCAATACATAACTTTTGTAATAGTGGTACACCATGTACATCAAAAAGTTTCTCCATTTGTAGTATCTAATTTACCAGATCATTGCAATCAATCTTCCTCATCTCAATTTTTCTTTATTTTAGGAGCTCGATCTTGAAACGACTGTAACTCTGTACTTTCAGATCTTTAAGTTTTGAAATTGTGACCTACAGTATCCCTCTCCATCGTGTTTCCTATGCCACCAGTCTAATTGAATTTAGATTCTCTAAGAAATAGTTATGTACAATCTCCCAAGATGAGTTGATTATATACCTTTTCAAAAGAGCGAACCTGTATCAACTGCCACATGTCACTATTTTGACATTAGGATCTGACAAATATACCAAAGAAACTATAGTCCATCCTATTTTTGTAACTTCTTACAAATTTCAATCTAATGCTCAAAACAAAAGTTATGACTATTTTCCCCAGGTCACGTGTTTGGAATGTAATTCGGGAGTCTGCAAAAATGCCAACTTCCTCATATCATATCTTTGCAAATATAGCACGAAAGGCTCTAAAATTTGGACTCGAGGTTTAAAATGATTTCAACCCAAATGGGTTTCTGTTTTAGCATCTGAAACGTCGCAGAAAAAAGTTATAGTAAAAATTAAACGATGACCTATTTGGAGCAGCAAAACCCTAGAATCCAAAGCTTTTATACCAAACGTTATGAAACCAGCTCACAAAAGGATAGAAAAGATAGATGAACGCCTTAGAATTCAGCCTCTTCGAGGGGGAAACATCCTTTACATTACACAAATGAACAATTCTTCGATGATACAAATGACAAGACCTCCTTTGTATATATAGGAGTCTAAGGGGTCATAATATAATCAGAGATGACATAACAATAATAACGTTAGGGCACAGTAATAATAACAGTGGGCTTCTATGGGGCACAATAATAATAATACGGGGACTACATGGGCACAACAATATAATAAGGTAAGTTGTAATAATAACAATGATGGGTTACACTAGTAGTATAGGGACTTAACAAGCTAATATTTAAAAATGTTGACAAAATTTCTTATATTACATCTACACATCTACCCTATGATTTATACTACGATGTTATATTATAAACCCTACTACAAAATAAAAAACTATGTATAAATTTCAATGATGTTTTAATGTCATATACTGACTTCTTTCAATTTATATAATGTGCTTTCATCGTATTTTTCTTAGTCAGGAGTAAGGGAAATAGATTTGGACTCATGCACCAATATTATATTTAATTCAACTTTACCTATTTTGACTTTAGTCAAATAGAATGGTAAAAGTTATGCAAGCTTAGTGTGGTTGTAGGAAGGGGCATGTACTTTTCAGATTCCATATTTCCAATGATAATGGTAAGGATGTTCAGGAAGTGGAAGTCCTCAAGGGATACCATGTATTGCAATAGTTTCAAGATGTATTTCCACCAGAGATTTCAGAGTGGCCTCCCCACATGGAAATAGAATTTTCTATTGAGTTGATACCAGGAAAAATACCAATATCGGAGGAAGATTACAATATGAACACTCCAAAGCTAGTGGAATTGATGTTGTAGTTAAAGGAAATACTTGAGAAGGGATACATTACGCCAAGTGTATTTTCTCTAGGTGCACTGGTATTATTCGTAAAGAATAAGGATGGTACTCTTAGGCTGTTTATTAATTATAGGAAGCTGAACAAGGTAACCATCAAGAACATGTATTTTTTGTTGATGATTGATGACTTGTTTGAGCAGTTGAAGGGAGCATTGAAGTTCCTGAAAATTGATTTGATATCAGGATACCATCACGTATGCATGAAAGAAGAGGATATTTACAAGACTTATTTCAAGACCAAATATGGGAATTATAAGTTTTTTGTGGTTCCTTTCTATTTAACTAATGCCCTAGTTACTTTCATGTGCTTGATGAATTTTGTTTTACATCCTTATCTCAACAAGTTTGTAATTGTACTAATCGATGATCAATTGATATATTCTAAGATTGAGGGAGAGCATGCAAAACACTTAGAAATAATATTGATATTGCTAAGAGAACATCAATTTTATGCCAAGTTTAATAAATGCATCTTCTTTTAGAGAGAGATACATTACTTGGGACATGTTGTCTCCAAGGAAGGCATAGAAATGGATTCAAAAGAGATGAGAGATATTAGGGAATGGGAAGCTCCTACGAATGTGGATAAGTTCAGATCATTCATGGGGTTAGTAGGTTCCTACAAGTGGTTCATTAAGAAATTTTGATGGATTGCATATCCTATTACATTGTTGCAGAGGAAAGGAAATAAATTGGAATGGACAGAGGAATGTGCAACAAGTTGTTAAAAAATTCTCCAGCGTTAAAGATTGTATATCTAGCTAATGAGTTTGTGGTGTACATACATGCTTGCAATAGAGGACTTGATGGAGTCCGGATGTAGGAGGGAGAGGTGGTATGTTATGAGTCAAGGAAACTAAATGAGCACGAGCAGGAATATGTGACTCGTGACATTTAATTGGCAATGGTCATTCGTGCCTTGAAGATGTTGATGCATGATCGTTTTGGGATAAGTTTTGTATTGATGAGTGACTACAGTAGACTGAGATATCTGTTTGACCAACCTAATTTGAATTTTAGGAAAGCTAGATTGTTGGCTACCCTTAGGGAGTTTTAATTTTAGATCAGATACATTAAAGGAAATTAGAATATGGTTAGAGATTTACTGAGGAGAGTGCAGATAAACCATATTGCATATGTGAACTCTTATGGGACAAATTTACATCATTAGATCTCACAGGTAGGACAATAATATGACAAGTATAAGGAGAGTAGGCATAGGTTACAACAGGGTATAGGTGAATAGGATATGGATTATCATATCATGGTAGATGACCTGGTGAGATTTAGAGATAGGATCTATGTGTGAGATGACAATTATCTCAAGAAGCGTATCTTAAGGGAGTTCCATGTCAATTCAAATTTAGGTTACCCGAGATATGAGAAGACATTAACAACAATTGAGATGTTCTACTATTAGATGAATTTGAAGAAGGAAGTGGTAAAGTTTGTTCATATATGTATGGATTGTCAGCAAGTGAAAACTAGTGTAAATTCCCAACTAGTTTATTACAACCTATTATGATTTTGAAGTGGAAATGAGAGGTCATTTCCATTGATTTCATTATAGGTTTGTCAAGGAGATCGAAGCAGCATGACTCCATCATTGTTATGGTTGATAGGTTGAGCAAGGTAGCTCACTTCATTCCTGTGAAGACTAAAAAATTAGCTAATCAGGTAGCACAAGTCTTCCTGAGGGATATAGTGAGGTTGCAGGGTGCTCTGAAGAAGATTGTGTGAGAAAGAGATTCTAGGTTCACTTTTAGGTTTTGCAAGGACTTATTTTTAGGTTTGGGTACAATATTCGCCTTCAATAAAACTTATCATCACATATAATTTGACAAACATGGAGGGTTGATAGGATATTATAAGATATGCTAACAATGTATGTCATGCATCAATAGAGGAGATGGGAGGAGTATCTTCCACTGGTTGGGTTTGGTTACAAAAATGATTATAATGGGTCACTAGGGATTGTTATAGACAATTTTGTGCCTTGCAGCATCAGGCATGAATTGTCAATAATCCAAGGGATCCAAAGTCCCTAAACATGATGTTCCTACCCCTAGAGGAACAAGGTTTGCAAACCAACAGCTCTCAGATCAGTTCTCCACCTGAAAACACTAAAAAACAAGAAATCCTGAAATCAAAGCAGGTGCTCCACTAGGCTTCTGCGCTGAAACTCAACTCCTCCATGGTGTACCTGCGTTGCAAAGCAGGTAGAACAAAGGCCACCTGCGCTGAGCGAGATGGGACAAGTGGCACACTGAGTCATTGCTCTGGAATCTTCCAAAAATGACACTTGGATCAGGGATTTCGCCTTGTGATGAGTCAGAGGCTCTGTTTCTCCAAGTGGAAGCAAGGTTCTCCAAGTGGACTCAAGAACTGAAGATCAACTGAAGAGAGAGAGGACACAAGGCAGCTACACATCAGTTGCAAGCTGACTCATCCTTTCTCAATTCATCTATATATTGAGCTCTCTCCTATGAGCTCAGGAGGCTGGAATTTTGTGCAAAGTAATGATATGTTGTTGGTTTCACTATAGAACTATTGGGTGATTGCTTGAAGGAGGTGAAGAGGAGAAATTCTTTCTGCTGGGAGGTGTTGCTGGATTGGAGCCTTCAATGGTTGTAACCTTCTCAGAACTTTACTTCTTCCATTAATAAAAGCTATTGAGGTTCTTCTATATGCATTTGTTTCAATGATGTATTGTGATGATTGTATATTTGATTTATGCTAATCCTTGAATCAGTTATGAATGCATGCTTCTTGTAGTTTCCTTCTTTGTTATTTTGCAGGATCTCATTGTAGCTTGGCCAGCAAAAGAGCAAAGAGCTAGGAGCAAGCAGCAAAGAGAAGAGATTGGAGCAAATATTAAGCGCAAGGCAACGGTTAGTGCATTTCTTCATTCTCTCTTGCTTTCATAAAGAAGTAAACCTTAAGTAGTTTTGTTTACAGTTGTTGCTGAGGTACTATCACCCTTAGAGTGGGATAGGGTCATCCGAATCGGATACTTTTCCCTACAACAAACTGGCGGCTCCACTGGGGATCGTATCTATTTGATTGTCTGTAGTATTTTGCTATTCATTTCCTGAACAAAAGAGTACCAAATCGAAAAGCTTTTGACTATATCAAAAGCGAAGTAGAGGGCAGCTACTCTAGCTCATTTCTGAGCATGTTCATGATTTGAAGAGCTGATCTACAAGGATCCTTGTAAGCTCTTAGTGATAGCTTTTCATCCTCCTTGTCATTCCTTAGTGTGTACTTGACTGATAGCTTCTGATTTGAGCATAAACTGTGAATTTTTTAGAAAATTGTGACCCGGAAACTGTGAAAACGCAACTTTCGTTTTCCAAAGCAGGTAGTACACAGGCTACCTGCTTTGCAACGCAGGTCCCGAAGGGGCTACCTGCGCTGAGAGCCAGACTGGCTATGCAGCACCTGCGTTGGCCCAATTTTGCCTTGTGCAGTTGGGGTTTCCTCCCTTTTTCTTGCCTTTTTCACTATAGATTTTGCAGCCAGTTACCAGTCTTGTACCTATTCTGAAACCAACCTTACTTGCCATCATTCCACCTCTGTTATATAACGAAATTGTACTTGTTCTTTTGTATTTCTTACCTCATTTACAATTTCCCATAACGAAAGTGAACTAGTCTTGCTTTGGCCTCTTAGATCTGAACCTGTGTTAGGCATTTTGCTGGTCTAAAGAGTTAGCTTGTTTGCTGTCCATAGCTGATTAGTCTTTTTACTTTCGTCATTATGGTTTGATTTCATGTATTTCCAGTGATTAAACAAGTAAATCTTAAGGTGTCTTTTGATTTTGGACAAGCTTGTTTACTTTCGCTTGAAATCGAAATCAAAGTTATATAACAACTTTCTTTTTGTAATACACCAACATTAAGAAAGGGAAAAGAAAATACATGCATTGTGCATTTTGCATTTGACTGTTTGCATGCTGATTTAGGAAATTTTGCATTAGTGTGTGCTCTATGATCTGTGTGAAAAGATTTTCCTTTCTTCTCCTCAGTAGTTAAGATTTTCAAAGTTGAAAGATTGAAAAGTTTGCTTCTCATCTTAGACTGCATTCAGGAATTTGTTACATACATCTCGTGGTAATCCTTAAAGGCAAACTGCTAAACAAGATCAACATTAAAATAAATTCAATTTACATAACAACGCTTTGTAACATAACGCAAACACATAGAGGTCTAGGTAGAGACGTGTTCCGGCGTCGTTAAACGTAGTGACTGTCGATCTCTACGAAGGTGGGTGATTCCTCCTGAGAGTCGGTGGCACTAATACAGACTTGTGCTCCCACGTACCATCGCGTATATATTGGGAGACCCCTATAGGAACAAAGCCTTTATCCATAGGAAGCCGTGTCGGCCGCCCTACTGATCGCGATGCAGTGAACACAGCATTCACGAAGATCGACCACCCGTACCGTAAAACGTATTCTGTGGTTTCGCGAAAAGTTTGACACACCCTCTGCCTAGATCTCCAGAGCAGTTTCTTTTGGCCTTTTTCAAACTCTATAACTGAAAAAGTCCAACCGAGCATTTGTCACTTCGGGCTCGTTAATACATCGAAGGAGACTAGAGTCATCTTTAGCTTTTTCTCGACTCTTAAAACATGAAAAAGCAAAGTTGTGTCTAAAGCGTAGTTAATAAAATTTATTTTAAACGGAACATAATCACCTGTTATTCCCGCGTTGATCTTTCAGTTGAAAAGTATGGAGCCCACCAACCAAGGAAGTCACCTTGGTGGAAGTCCCAGTCCCTTCTCCTCTTGGGGAGATGTTGGTGCACCCCATATGGCCACATTGTCACTTCCAGGATTGACAATTGGCCTACCTGTATGGCTCTTTTCAACTAATGTAGTTCAGACCACCACTCCTGAGCAGTCGAATCAACAGTCAGACCAGTCTAGAACTGCCCACCAGCCTTCCACTTCTTACAATTCTTCCTCTGATCCTTCATCTTCACAAGGTAGAGCCGGCAGAAGTCAGCCTCCCATGGAGAAGAAGGAGAAGAAGAAGAAAGAAAAGAAGCAGAAGGAGCCTAAGGCGACTGGGGGCAAGCAAAAGACATCTGACAAAAATCCACACACTGCACCGACCGGGCCTAAATCGCCATGTGTCATTTGCAAAGGGACCCACTTCCACCGTGATTGTCCTTGTATTCCCCGGATACTAAGGGACTGGTCCCCCAGGTTGCACAATCCAGTAGCATCAACCTCTGGTAGTCATGTTGATTGCAGTCTGTCAACTAGCGAGAGTGAAGGACGAAAAGGGAGACCAAGATCACCCTGCATGCTGTGTGAAGGTGATCACGCCATCCACCGTTGTCCATTCTTAGATGAGGGGAAAAGAGTTTTGGAAGATCGTCCGGTTTCACCGTTACGACTTCCTCCTGGATACCAAAAACTCGTGCCAAGTCCCTCGGTAGTTGAAAATCTAGCTGGCCCGATCAAGTGGTCAGCTGAAGTGTCGGTCATTGACAATGAACCAACTGAATCCAGACCAGACGAAAGTCTAAAGGTCGATACGGCAGTTGACCCGGTCCTTCCTTCAGAGGTTTCATCCTCAAATGACACCGTCGTTGAAGATTCATCTTCAAATGACACCCTCACTGAAGAGAATAAGGATGACACCATCTAGATTCTTTTCATCAACACAGACTCTGATGAGCATCAGGGCAATGCGCCCATTCCTTTATCGCAGGAAGGAACATCGTCAGGGTCGTATCCGGCCGTGTATTCGATCCCACCACCAAGCAACCTGGTTGTGTCCTTTGATTGGAACCAACTAGGCAGACCCCGGTTACCAGCCAATATACCATTCAGAATCATTGTCCAAATCTATAGAATGGTAATGGCTGGAACTATCATTGATGAAGGGGCATCTGTGAGTATCCTTTCCTCTATTGCTTGGAAAGCACTGGGTTCCCCGGCGCTTTTACCTGAGATGAGAAATCTATCAGGTTTTGATAAAGGAACCAGTCGCCCTTTAGGGATCCTCCCCAATGTTCCGATTACATTGAGGAAGAAGACAGTTCATATGAATGTCATGGTCGTCCAAGGACCCTTGGATTATAACCTACTCCTTGGACAGGACTATATATATTGCATGGGAGCTATAGTCTCCTCACTCTTTAGAGTAATGTGTTTTCCACACGAAGGAAAGATGGTCAAGCTCGTAGACCAACTTTCATTTTCGGGATCTCGCATCGCAAATAGTCAAATACCAATCCTAAACGGCTTATTCACTCAAGAAATGCCTCCACCCCCGGTTCTACTTCCCGATGAATGCGAGTGATTCGGAAAGATAAGACTGGAACCCAGGGGGCATGCACCCTGGTCTGCTTTGGGCAGAAGAAACCTTGGGTATAGGGTAGAATTTCCGCGAAAGAATATGACTAGTCCGTACCCCGTCCGTGGATGGAAGAGGGGTTGTTCTGGAACAGGATTTTTTTGTCAAGGTTACTTGTTTGACAAAGGTCATTCATCTTTATCTAGATAAGTAGGCTCTGCCAAGGAAGGGGATCCATTTGTGGCAGTAAGTAGTAACCGTCTTTGGATAAAAGGCAAGCCTCACCCATTAAAACAAATGTTTTAAAGGATAAGTAGGGGCAGCCTCCAAAGAATGAGTTTCTATTGCTGCAACAAATTGTAACCATCCTTGTGTAACCTAATGATAGACATCGCCGAAGAAAGAGATTGATTTGCGGCAGCAAATAGAACCACTCTTCGGGTAACCAGAAAGAGGCAAGCCTCCCTCGATAACATTAATGTTTTGTCTTTGAGTAGTGTTCTTCTCTTGTCACAAATAGCTGTTCGTTAAAAGTTGGGCCGACGGGAAGACAAGTACCGCGTAAGATCCCTTAGAATAACGAGAAGACAAGTATCGTTAACATTAGATTGGCAAGATGACAAGTAGCTGGGAACACCCAAAGAAAAGCAGAGGTGAGGGAGAGGAGGGGCAGCCTTGAAATTCTATTTTATACCTGGGGGCATGCAAACCTTTTGGAGTGCAAGCAAAGAGCGGTTATTTATCTGTTTTTTGGATTAGTCGTTTCTGAACTTGCATGACGAAAGGATGTGGGGCAAAGGTCAAAATTTGCTAAAGAGCATAGCTTATGTGAGGTGCAAGCTCTATAAAAATTGGAATCTTGCAGGAGACATTTCTTATCTTATGACTGCTATTTTCGAGAAGTTTTAGCACACAGTTCATGCTCGTTAAAAAATAAACGCGAGATCCGAGCAGTTTTAGCGTCATAGTTCATGCTCGTTAAAAAATAAACATAAGCTTTTGAGCAAGTTTAAGCTCATTAAAAAATGAACTACCCGGTAAATAACCATTTAAAGAATGTAACCTTTGACAGCCATATAAAAGCCTTGGTCGTGTTTTGCTGCAGCCATCACCTCCACCGTTCATTTGGCCAATCGTTCATCTCCATATGTTTGTTTACCCATTTTGAGGAACAGCTGCGAAGAGTGATTTCACTTAGCCATCCTTGTGACACTGCCGTGATTGGAAAATTCCAACATGTACCTGGAATCTGCTGCTATCCATGTTTATCACTCGTTCCTCAAAAGACGAGTCTTCTTTGAGCTCTTTTCTCCTGACTCGTAAAATATGAAAAGTTTGCCGAGTTTTGGCCTTCCAGCTCGTTAAACGACCGGAAGAGCTATCCCTGCTCTAGATTTTAATCTTTGTGGACCTGAGGGATTATTGCACAAAAAGATCGAGCGCTTGTTTTGTTCGGCTCGTTAAAGCAATCGAAAATTCATCCCTTCTGTATTGTTTTATACTTTTCGGACTGAAGGGATTAGATGACGAAAAAGGAATTCTGGAGTTGACTTTATGTACCTTTTCAGACTCTCTAAAAATGAAAAGGACCGAGTTTTCCTTGTCGTTAGACTCGTTAAAATGATTAAATAGCGACAAACTTGTCTTTAGACGAGAGCGAGTTTCCCTATCGCTAAGCTCGTTAAAACATAGCGATGGGCTTGCCCGAAGGGCAGGTTATAGAACAAGCATATGTTATCCTCCTCAAGCTTGACAAAAATAAAGAGGTACTGGTCAGCAATGACTGGGGAAAAATTGGGAGAACCTCACAGCTTTAATGGTAGCAAGTCGCTCTTGAACATGACACTTTGTCCTCCGTATCACATCGGGTTGGGTTGTTTCATTCACCGGTCTCATCACCATGGTCCTCGCCACACCATCCACATTTGGGGTAATGCTACCGATCCATCACATCAGTGTCGTTATATGTTCAAGAGATGTTGTTCTGCAAAGAGTCAACCATGTCCCATCCACTGCCATACATTGTCCTTCATCCATTTCATGACCACCACCCTGAATCATACATCACAGTTTGTTTTCACCTCATCACAATCACTAGCTCCGTTCTGTGTCAATGATGTGGGATTCATTAAGGCCCTCCTTTGACGGATCGCTCCTTGTCGACATCAGCTCATTATCCAAGGAGTTGATCTAGGAACAACCCCTTCAGTACTTTGAAGCTTGCATGCCTCAATGGCAAGTTTCTCACTTCCGGCGATAGGTATACATCAATGACCTTCGACCAGAGGATTTTGCATGGTGGTCGACGCCAAGTCCTTTATTCCCACCATGTGAATTGTACTGCTGTACCTTGAGGGTCATCATCCTTATCGGTGATTCCTCTCGCGCTTGTTAACGGTTTACATCATTGACCGGTAATCAAGCGATGTCTTTCCATGTTCGACTTCAAGAAATTCTCACATGGATCGACTTGTACATCGAGTGAAGATCGGAAGAGATTGAAGACCCCGGATCTAGTTTCATCCATCCGGGCTGCGATATATATTCAGGATATAAAGACATTTGATGTGTACATCATTGCAGCAGATGATCATCCTTCTCAAAGGATGATAATTTCAGCAGAGAATTATCAGTCTACCATCAGACAATCGTCTGTTCTATGTACCAAAATGAATTTATAAAGCTGAGCATGGGAATGCCCGCCTCAGCTAGATCATGAAAAAGTATGAAAAATAATGTATTGTATTGTATCTTATTACAGGACACTTCTCAGCAGATTGAATGAACTTCGGATCCTCCTAATAAAGCATTTCACCCGATAAACGACCTCATACTTTAGGGGGCATCTGTTATAGACAATTTTGTGCCTTGCAGCATCAGGCATGAATTGTCAATAATCCAAGGGATCCAAAGTCCCTAAACATGATGTTCCTACCCCTAGAGGAACAAGGTCAGCAAACCAACAGCTCTCAGATCAGTTCTCCACCTGAAAACACTCAAAAACAAGCAATCCTGAAATCAAAGCAGGTGCTCCACTAGGCTTCTGCGCTGAAACTTAACTCCTCCATGGTGTACCTGCGTTGCAAAGCAGGTAGAACAAAGGCCACCTGCGCTGAGCGAGATGGGACAAGTGGCACACTGAGTCATTGCTCTAGAATCTTCCAAAAATGACACTTGGATCAGGGATTTCGCCTTGTGATGAGTCAGAGGCTCTGTTTCTCCAAGTGGAAGCAAGGTTCTCCAAGTGGACTCAAGAACTGAAGATCAACTGAAGAGAGAGAGGACACAAGGCAGCTACACATCAGTTGCAAGCTGACTCATCCTTTCTCAATTCATCTATATATTAAGCTCTCTCCTATGAGCTCAGGAGGCTGGAATTTTGTGCAAAGTAATGATATGCTGTTGGTTTCACTATAGAACTATTGGGTGATTGCTTGAAGGAGGTGAAGAGGAGAAATTCTTTCTGCTAGGAGGTGTTGCTGGATTGGAGCCTTCAATGGTTGTAACCTTCTCAGAACTTTACTTCTTCCATTAATAAAAGCTATTGAGGTTCTTCTATATGCATTTGTTTCAATGATGTATTGTGATGATTGTATATTTGATTTATGCTAATCCTTGAATCAGTTATGAATGCATGCTTCTTGTAGTTTCCTTCTTTGTTATTTTGCAGGATCTCATTGTAGCTGGGCCAGCAAAAGAGCAAAGAGCTAGGAGCAAGCAGCAAAGAGAAGAGATTGGAGCAAATATTAAGCGCAAGGCAACGGTTAGTGCATTTCTTCATTCTCTCTTGCTTTCATAAAGAAGTAAACCTTAAGTAGTTTTGTTTACAGTTGTTGCTGAGGTACTATCACCCTTAGAGTGGGATAGGGTCATCCGAATCGGATACTTTTCCCTACAACAGGGATGAGTCCGTTTGAGGCACTCTATGGGTGGAGTTATAATATTCCCACCAGCTGGAGTGATCTAGTGAATAGGGTAGGTATGGGACCGAACATTTAAGAAGAAATGGAACAGAAAATGTAGTTTATTAAGAAAAATATCAAGTCAGCGCATTATAGACATAAGATTTATGAAGGAAAACACAAGTAATTTAAGGAGTTTCAAGTTAGGCAGCATGTGTACTTATGCATCAAGCCCAAGAACAGATCCTTGAGGATTGGATCATGTGCTAAATTGGCACGTTGGTGTTGTGAGCCTTTAGAGATCCTTGAGAGGATTGGATAAGTGGCCTATAGACTTGCATTGCCTTGACTGTGAAATTCGATGATGTTTTCCATGTCTCATTGCTTAAAAGATATGTAAAAGATGTTGATCGTGTTATTAATTGGTCTATATTACAGGTGGAACCATAAGGAGAATTCCACTTACAACCTTAGTGCATATTGCCATGGAAATGTCTTATGCTCTGGAACAAAGCAATCAAGAAAGTTAAAGTGCAATTGAAGCACTTTGGGCCCAAAGAAGCTACATGGGAGATGGTCGATTACATGCAGGCTATGTATCATTCATCATTTTTCAGTGGAGGATTTTTTTGGTATATGCACCTATTTATGTATGGTTATTATTGTAAATACCACAATACGATATGTTATAAAGCTCTAATAAGTGGTATGGTTTTCATGTTGTCATGTTTTCATGCTAGTAATCTTCTGAGCAGGTTGATCATTGTAAACATTGTAATGGGTTGGGTTATAAATTTCCATGGGAAGTATGTTTTTCATTTTAGCTGTCTTGCTAGTCATATGTGTCATCGAACATGGAGGATGATGTTCCCTTAAGGGGGAGGGGTTAGTAACAACCCGAGGTTAAAATTTCATGTAATAAAGTTAATAAAGGAAAAATAAGAAAGATTTTAGGAGACACGTATTCCAAGTTGAGTATTGGGCAATGAATCCTAGTGGGAATCACTTCTTGTTTATTATGGCTAAGATAAGTCCTTGTATAGGTTTTATGTTAAACCTAGTTAGGTCATGTCATTGTCATTTTTTTTAAATGCTTCATCCTTGTGTCATTTATCATTTCTGAAAGTGCTATGAAGTTTTTAGTAAAGGTCTGGATCTTAGCCCTTGAAAAAAGGCTCAGATTTCAGCGTCGTAGGCACAAAACTAGGAATTCTGGATTGTAATCTCTAGGAAGGAGGGTTGTCCATGCGATTGGAGATTTACTATGTTCACTTGCCTTGTTATACAAATGACTAGGAGTCCATATCAAAGAATATGCAAGTTTTCCCAACGACTGGGCACATGGAGTGATTGTTTAGCTCATGTGGGTCCTGTAACTTTTGAGTAAGGTTAGTAAAGTTGTTGTTCATTGATTCGACTTCATTAACTATACTTAGGAAGTGAAGTCATGTCGTGGTAGCATTCTTCTCATGTTTACCTTCACAAGCCAACGAAAGTGGGTAAATATGGGAGGTGGCATTACAATACACGCTCGCTCTCTATATATATCTATCCCTCTCTCCCTCCCCCATCTTCTCACTCTCTCTCTCTCTCTCTCTCTCTCTCTCTCTCCCTCTCTCTCCAATTCCCTCACTCCCTCTCTATTTCCACCTTTCTCTCTCTATGTATTTCTTATTCCTTCCCTCTCTTCCACTCTACAACTCCATCTCTCTAACTGCCTCTCTATCTTTCTCCTTCTCTTTCTCTTCCTTCCTCTCTCACCATTTCCCTCCCTCCTCCCTTTGTCTCTCCCCCCATCTCTCTCTCTCTACCCACCAAATATATTACTATCACCCTCCTTCTCTTCTTCTCTCTCCATCTTCCCCTTCTCTCCCCATCTCTCTCCTCTCCTTCTCTCTATTTTCCTACCTCTCTTCTCTCTCCCTCCCTCTCTCTCTCTCCCCGTCCATCTCTCACTATCTTCCCCATCTCCCCTACCCCCCTCTTTGTCTTAGTTTGATCCCACTCTTGTATTTAAGAAAATATCTAAATTAAAATAGCTAGATTTTTTGTAAATATTAAACCTATATATGTCGAAGAAATTACAATAATGAAAAACTTAAAACAATCATGCATTATCTTTCTTGTATCATTGTTAGTAGCTTTGCTTGTTCTCATCATTTTGATCCTTAGTTAAGATCAACTTATGCTAATTCTTAATAGTATTATTTATATTATATACATTTTTCATCTCTATATAAAAAGTAATCTCATTTTTTTTTTTATTAAAACCTTAATTTACTTGTTGTGGGAATATTTTTACTAGTTGTGAGGATAGAGAGTTTATTTATATCTCAAAAGTAATTATAACATTTTTTTAGATTTAATTAAAAAATGTTATTAAATTATGTTAAAATAAAATATTTATAAAATATTTTGATTGTGTAATAAGTTAGGGCTTTTGGGCATGTGGTATTGATAAGTCATGGTATGGGCCCATGGTATTGTAACATAGTCTATTTAGAAGTTAATAATATGTACGGTAAAGAGGGAATGAATATTCATGGTTAAAAATCTTGCCATATTGTTATAAAATATTTTTATTGTGAAATAATTTATGGTTTTTGGACATGTGGTATTGACAAGCCATGATATTGAAGCATGGTAGTGTAACAAAGCCTATTTATAAGTTAATAGTATCCACAATAGAATGGGTGATAATATCCATGGTTAAGAATCTTGTCATATTGTAAGTTTATTGTAAGTATTGATTTTGTATGTGCTTATTAATTAAATTTAAATATGGTTATGGAATCAATATTTTAATTTACAAGGTAAAATGCATCTTAATTCAAAACTACTACTTATATGTTATGTTTTTTTAATGTGATATGTATATTGTGATTCTCTTTTATCTAAAAAAATTGTTTATAATTTTATTAATAAAAGCAAGATCAAAATATAACAAATTAAATTTTATTATTTGTAACTTTTTATTATTAATTGAGCCAATATTTAAATTTTTATTACTTTTAACTTTTTATTATTAATTGAGCCAACATTTAGATGTTTAGACTCATCCCCTAGCTTTATATTACTTTTAATTTTTTATTAATCTTTAATTAACGTGATATCTAAAAATGTGGACAAACTTTCTTACATTTCATCTACACATTTACAGGCTAAATTTTACTGAAATATATACAAATATTATAAATATCTTTCAAATATAACTTTATACAAATATTATAAATATCTTTCAAATATAACTTTAATACATATATATGCATATTTCAAAAATAAATATAAAAATATAATTTGGTTTATATTATAAAATTTATTATTATATTACAATTTATTATAAATCATGCTCTAAAATAAATGTATGTAATTAAAAATGCTATGAACCTAAATAAATCAAAATTACAATTAATTATTATAATATTTTATAGATTTCTATTTTATATATTTGAAAATAATAAAACTCTATTTATCTAAATTAAAAAATAAAAATAAAAAATACTATTTCCTGCAGGGATATAATGAATTATTCTAATATTCTATATATTTTTGTTATTCTAATATTCTATATATTTTTGTTTTAATATTATAATTTTTTTAAAAGATAAAATTGATGAAAATATAACTCCAATTTATATAATCTGATTTATACTATCATATTATATTATAAACCCTACTATAAAATAGACAACTATTTATAAACCTGTATGTATATGTTTTTCGTGTAGCCCGGCATCTACGACTTTATATAATGTGCTTGGGTCGTATTCTGCTTAGTCAGCAGTGATGGCAGTCGATTTTGACTCGTGTATCAATACCTCTATTTATACTCTCAACTCGGCTTCTGCTTTTCACCATCTCATCTAATCTCATTGGTCTTTCATTTCTTTCTTTCTCGAATTTCAGCATCTCATATTTCTTTCTGTTCGATATCAATGGCTTTGAAGCTCGTATTAGTTTTGGGAATTTGCATTGTTGCCCTTTTCCTTTTATCTCCCGTAACCGCCATAGACGATGATCGTGCCTCTGGAAACATGCAGGCCATGGCAACGCCATTCGGTAAATACCACTGAATCGCTTATCTCTGGGCACAACAACCCATGTAGAGTCCTTTGGTTTGGAAAAGCTTCGAGTTGCTCGCAAACTGTTGTCTAACTAACTATTCATTATTTTTTTTACATATAATATGTTATGTAAAATTTTGTTTCGATTGTTTCAGGAAGAATTCGAGTTCATAACTGCTTCTGACGAATTTTACTTAAAAACCATAAAAAAATGTGTAAAACAAAATTCAGTTATATCAAAAAATATAATAATAGTCTGTTTCTAATTGTATAATTGTTTTATGTGTGCGTTTAGGTCTGGTACCGCACTCGCTGGGAGAGTGCTTTCACTGCTGCGAACCTACAGACTGCTGCCTCCAAGTAGAAGGCACGTGTTACTCATGCTGTTGCTCTGTGACCGCGTGCTGCCTACATGTTAATAGTTGGTGCGTCCAATGCTGCTAGATAAAAGTGAAGATCCTAGTTCTATGTCAGGTTGCAGCCATGGATGTAAATAAAGACAGACTTCTTTATCGATTATGTTGGTTTGGTAGCTAATAAGAAGTGAAATAATAAGAGCCATGGATGTAGATAAAGCCAGACTTTTTTATTAATTATGTTTGTTTGGTAGTTAATAAGACTTGAAATAATAAGACTTACAATAACATTGCACGGCTTTAATTGTGATATTTTTTTGACAATTTTGATGACTGAATTTTTAAATGTTTTAATTCTTATCTTTGTGTGTTTTTAAAAAGGCCTGGCCAAATTGGTTTATTAATTGTTGCCATATTTATTTGGGTCTTCTCCATGGCTGTCGATAAAGCCAGACTTCTTTATTGATTATGTTTAATAAGACCTAACATAACACTGCAGGCTTTTAATTATGGCTTTTTTTATTTTTTTTTTTGGGTAATTTTGATGACAGAAATGTTTATTTATGTGTGTGTTTAAAAAGGTTTGCTTAAATTAGTTTATTAATTAGTTTATTCATTGTTGTCATATTTATTTGTTTTTTCTCTATAAAGTTTTCAATATTCCATTTATAGTTATTGTTTTTTATTTAAATTGAGTGGTATTGCGAATGTAAGTGATATTAAACAATGATATAAACTTTTATAGAGGAAGAGATGTATATATTTCGCGCTGCAGAGGGTTTGATATTGGTCAATTTTATGATGAGTATGTATAAATTGGTTTGTAAATCTTTTGAGAGTTTGACTATGGTGTCTACCACAGAATTTAAAGTTTTCATGGTTTATCATATTTTTCGCTTTTGCTCGGCTTCCTTTGTTGAAGCTTATCTATTTGGTTATATTTGACTCTACGAAGGTTGTACATGATTTTTTTGGTTAAGTTAGGAATACATGGATTGTGATAACTAGTTTAACAAGAATTTGACCGAGTATAATTTGATAATGAGTGTGCGCTTTCTAGTTATTAAATTTAGAAAAATCTAGCTTCTCTCTTAGCATTTTTACAGTTCTCATGTATGCAAATTTAATGCTCTATTCTTGTGATTGTTTGGAAAGAAATATGTTATCTTTTACTTGTGATTGTCACACATTTCATAAATGTGTACTGCATTCATGTAGGCCATTTCATAAGCATAGTATTAATAATTCTCTCTGAGTAGTTACATTGTTTTCATTTTAAAGATAATGTTCTCTGTGTAATATGAAGAATTATCTATTTAAGTATATCAAAGTTCATACTAATAATAATTCTCATTAAATATGTAATCTATTTCATACTAGCTTAACATACATAAGAGACACTTTTAGAATACTTAGCAGAAGGTTATTATCCATCAATCACCGTAGAATTATTATTTCAATAGTCACTCGGTTAAAGAGTTTGATTACTTATCTGTTGATTACCTTGTCATTCTATATCCTGGAATCTCTTCACCACCTTGTCATTCCGTAGTTCCTCTTCAGGACATTTTGTAGTTCTGTAGTTCCTCTTCAGGACATCTTAGTTCCTCTTCAGGACATTCTATATTTCCTGTTCATGAAGATCTCACCACTCAGACTTGAGTCTCGAAATTATGTTGAAACTCTCCCTGGATCTCTTCCACCTCTGAACACTCTCCCTTGAGCTCTTCCACCTCTGAACACTCTCCCTTGAGCTCTTCCATGTCCGAAGAGTAAAATGACTCTATTGCAGTTAGGTATCTTGGGCATCTATTGCAGTTAGGTACCTTGGCCATGAGGACTCAACGTCCAGCCTCATGTCACATAAACTTGGGCATTAGTCTAATGCAGTTAGGTATCTTGGGCTTGGGCATTAGGGCACACTCTTCCTCAAGCTCTTCCACGTCAGAAGAGTAAAACGAGTCTATTGCAGTTAGGTACATTGGGCATGAGGATTCACCGTCCAACCTCATGTCACATAAACTTCGGCATTAGGACTCAACTTACGGCCTCAAGTCACATAACCTTGGGAATTAGGGCTCACTATCCAACCTCAAGTCACCCAGCTCAAGGAATTCTAGGTCGCAATGTTATGCTCCCTTGACCGATCTGGTATACTATTAATTTTGTCTTCTCTAGCACCCTATGCCTTCCTTAAATTCCTCTTTGAGGAGAATGATGAGTAACCACTTTAACTGCGTCAAGAGTCTCATGAGGTTAACAACTATTTCTTTCAGTTCTTGTCAAAATAATTTATCTCTTAATATTCATTAATTAAATAATAAATATGTTCTGGCCTTCTAACCATAGTTCTTTAATATTTTGTGTCAAGTATTTGATGACAAAGTAAAAAGATAAAGTAATAAGTAAAACATGGTTACCCAAACTAAATGTCCGTGCAACATGGGGTGTTACAAATGAGGAGGCAATCTAATATTTGACACTCTCTCAACATATAATTGGTGTGAAATTATTGAGCCTAGAGGCCCATTATACAACCCACTATGACGTGTAATCGTCTCCGTGTAAGAAAAGAATTAAATAAAAAATCTAAAAAATCTAAAAAAATAAACAACTATAGAAAACAATTAAATAATGTCACTCATTAAAAAATTTGCATGTGAAGAAATTGGAATATAATAAAAAAAAAATTAAAATCTAAAAACAAAATTAAACAAGTATAGAAAATACTTAAATAATGTTTGCTCATAAAAAAATTTGCATGTAAAGAAATTGGATTACTCTCTGCTCATATTAGATTTGTATTTAAAATGGGTTTATGCTAGTTTAATTTAAGGTCGACATTGAAATAAAATTTGCATGTAAAGAAATTGGATCACTCGCAGCTCATGTTAGATTTGTATTTAAAGTGGGTCTATGCTAGTTTAATTTAAGATTGACATTGAAATGTTTTATTCATAGCAACACCAAAATAATTTTCTTTGTTTTCTCTTTTAAATATATACATGAAGTTGTTATTGAAATATATTAAATAAAATAGGTATTCAAATATTTTATTTAAATTTATATTGAAATATTTTTAAATAACAAAAGTAATACATTTGGTGAAAATATCAAAAATATTTTACTTTCAATTAGTTTATCTTTCTCTATATAAAGTTGATATAAAATTATTTTACTTAATATTCACATTGAAAAGTTTTATTTATGGTTAATGTTTTTTTTATTAATATTTGTTTAGAAATATTATATGTCATCTCTATGTTAAGCATAAAATGAATCAAACATCTCTTCATACATAGGTATAAAATATATATTATTTAAGATTCCAAATATCAACTCCATATGTAGTAAAAGGAACACACATCTCTCATGTAAATTAGACATTTTTCACTAAAATTGCTTTATATCATTCTATATAAATATAAATTATATAAATTAATATAATGTAATTTTAAAGTCGGCATTTAAGTTTATTGGATAAGTTGTTTGTGAGGATAGATGGGGGCATAATGCTACAACCCCAACCTGCATTGCATTAATGGGTGTCGTAAGGTATTATTTAGCACCCACAACCGTTATCTATGACTCAGGAGGATATAGATAGCACTCAGCAATTCCATTTCACGGTATTTGGTTAAATGATTGTTTCAAGTGGAGGTCAAACTCATGGATGGGATTGCCTATTCTATTGAGGATTCATGGCTCGTGAATGGTGCTATCCTTGTCCCGCTAGGAATGATTGAATGCCACTGAAAACAGGAAATTTGGTTTCATGGTTTCAGATGACCCTAGAGAGAGGATCTCGTGGCAACTGATATTCCTCCATTGCGGAATATATCATTGTTTAGCGTACATGGGTTTGTCAACTATGTTAGCAATGTGGAAACGTATTTTCTCCCATAATTTATTTAGTCTAGTTTCTCAATGATTATTTAGCTCATATGTTGTTTGACTTTCTCTTTGGTTCTCTTATTTCAAAAGTTTTGCCTTTCATAACTTGTTGGGTCTAACTACTGACTATTCTATGTTATAACTTGTTGGGTCTAACTACTGACTATTCTATGTTATAGAATATGATGTGAAATTTTTTATTTTTTCTTTAAATGTGATTTAAATATATTTAATATATAAATATATTTAAAGCTTTTCAAAACATCCCTAAATACTTATTTGTCTAGATAAATGGGACCTACAAAATTAATTTGAGAAAACAAAATAATATATGAGAAAAATCTATTCCGCTTAAATATATGGTTACTAATTGTAAAACAGTTTAATATGTGTTTAGGGTCGGTAGTGTGGTGCACGAGGCATGAGCACATGACATGATGCATGAGGTGCTATTATATTATTTTGTCTCGGTGCCTAGGATGCTCTTGGATAAGAACCAAGATGCTAGTTATATGTCAGGTTGGGGCCTGGATTTAGATAGTTATAAACTTCATTATTGTTGATATTTGCTCGGGAGCTTATTAGAAGTACAATAATGGGGGATGGCTTAAATGTTTCAGTATGTATTTGGCATTTTTTTATACAACTCCATTTAATTTTTAGTTCTATTTAGATTCAGGGTAATCAATGGGAAGAATACAAGTGATATTAAAAAAATATAAATTTTAAATGTAGAATTCAAAATTCCTTTAATTAAAAAAAAAAAATTGCTTTAATTAAAAAAAAAAAATTGCTTTTGATTTATAATTGTTTAATTTTCAATATTATTTTAATAAATATATTAATTGTTTCAAAAATTAGAATATATTATTTTAATTTTAGATTTAAAATATTTTGAAAAGAATTTGCACATCTAAATATTTGATTCATTTTTATTTTTCATAACTCTCGAGTTTTATCTATATCTATATGTAAATGAAATCTATATTAACTCAAAAGAAATTACCTATCTTATTGATTTTGATCAACATACAATATATATACATATATTGTAAATCTATATTAACTTAAAAAGAATTACACTTCTTCTTGATTTTGATCAATACACTAATAAAACTATATTTTTTATTTCTTTGCAATTGCTTTGTATATTATACATATATGAATATTGAAATAATTTACTCATCATGTTCATTGAATTATTTTATTTATAATTATGTTATCCAGCTTTAAAAAATTGGTTACAACAAAAAAATAATAAAATAGTTTTATTTTAAAATATATTTTTATATATTATGCAAATAATTGATTTTCATATATTTTAATCGACCTAGATATTGAATTATTTTATGTATGGAAGATTCTCTATATTAAAATATAACATAGCTTTTATACCTATATTCAGTATTAAAATATTTTATTTTATATCAAGTTTTGTAATTAATATTTTTATATGCAACATACCAACTTCTTATTAAAAACTAAATAATGCAAATAATTACAAAATTATATATATAATTGATATAATATTATTTTTTGAACGTACACATTCCAATATTTTATTTATCTTCAACATTAAATTATTTTTCTTTTACTTTCTCTCTTTATTATATATATATATATATATGAAGAGATATTGAAATAGTTTTGGGCCAAAATATGTTGTATGGGGAAGATATTGTCACTAAATTTTACATTTTAAACAACAACAAGAACAACAATAATAGTAATAACAACAAAAACTGCTTATGTAGAGTATGAATAAAATACTTCAATTTCACAATTAATAAAGATTGAATAAAACATAATATGGTTGATATTGCATGATGTGTTTTTCATTCTATCATCAATTTATATGTAATATTGAAAAATATATATATACTAATAAAAAATTATTTTACTTTCACCTCCGAGTAGAATATTTCAATATGGGGATTAATAGTGTTGTAGGGTGAAAAATTCCATAAAAAATTATAATTTACATTGATCATTGTTAAATTAATAGATTTCAATAAGAAAATCAAATTCAATAGGCTTACTTTAGCAAGAATTAATAAATTGAGTTGTAAAGTGGATAAATTAATTTCTTTCTCAACCACGAGGGATTGCATAAATATAGGTGGGTAATAAGCACCAGTAAATTTACACTTTTATAGTTTTAGTCCCACATAACTTCTCAAAAAAAAAAGAAGAAGGTGGTAATTAACTCTTTCTAGGTATCTTATTCGTATTTATTTTTATGCAATGATTAAAGAGACACTCTGACTTATAAAAGAAATGACCTTTCACCTGAATATGGCCATACCATTTCAAGAAAGAGTATGTTTTTTTATTCTTACCAATATATTTTTGAATGCAGGAATAGATTCAACACTTAAAAAACCCTACCGAATTTTTCACATTAAACAACAGGAATTAAAGTTTTTAAAAATATTTGTTTAACCAAAATATGCAAATTGAATCCATAAAATTTGAGTGCATTCTTCTTCATCAAATTTTTGAGAATATGGTTAGATGTCCCAATTATACTCCCTCAAATGTTAGATTATTTATTGGGTTATTTTTTCATGGAATATTAGATTGTCCAAAAACAACACTATGGGGGTGGAAATGATGGGCATAGACCAAAGACTTTTAAATCATATCATAGAACTACGTGGAATCTCACCTTTATCTAGTACTAATTAAATGTCTTTGCAAGATTTCTTTAATTTTTGGCCTCTTCTATAAAATTTATATCAATAATATCCTTTGAAAATCCTCTACAAAGGATGGATGGTGGGAGCAGTGGGAGTGGTTATTCTCAACCTCCATGTAATATTTGAAATTGAGTACAGTGGAGGGAAACACGTTGTCCATTAATGTTATATTTAGGATTAATAAAACTATAATAAAATAGTAATAACAAAAACAATTAATGTTGGTCATAAATAAAATACTTCAATTTCAGCTTAATTTTATATCAAGATTATATTTAGAGATAAAATAATTGAAAAAAAAATCTTAGTGTAAGACATATATGTACTTTGTTCACTAATTAATAGTGCATCATATGTATTTCATTTTATCTTTAATTTACTTATAATATTGAAAACAAAAATCCATTAATAAAAAAAAATTATTTATGAAATCCATCTCATTTTTCTTAAAGTTAAGAGCACATTATCGATGAATCACACTAAGCATAAATTACTATATTTATTGAAACTTCTTCATTCGAGAGCATTTGATTTCCAAATTTCTTCTTACTTTTGTAACCATTAAAATTTCTCGATAAAGTCTCTCTATATTTGTATAACATGGAACTCTTTTTGAATAATTGGTTATAGCTCAAAGTTTCCTCTTATTAGTCCCTGCCCAAAGGGCCGACAGGGACTATAGTAATTGAATTTCCGGATATGCATTAGTACGACACTGAAACCAATGACTTTTTTCCCTTTTAACCAAAGTTTGTTTATATTAATGAATTTCTTTTTTCTTCTGACCAATTATTGTACTTAAATCTTTTATTTTAACCAATCAAAGGAACCAGTCTTATTTGGCCTCAAATCGAGGCATTCTTCATTTTAAAACTTAGAGTAATAAGTAAAGGCGTCATATAAATGTTCATATAAATGAACGTTGGTTTAATGCTAGCATTAATTTATTGACATTAAATGTCTATAGTAACATGATATATCATGTATGAGAAACAAGCTAAGTTAAAAATAATGGAGAAATGGTTATGTGGTTGTAACACATCTTCTTAGTTTAGGAGTTGTTCCTAGAATTTAGGAGGTTGTTTACAACTACCTAATTTTCAGTGATGTATTTAATTTGTAATATTCATTCATGCAATGTAGAGTGAATGAGAGAGAGAGTCTCCTCCTTGTTTGAGTGCAGTCTCCAGGTGCTGTACACACTTGTGAGCTGCAACTCCTTTTAATTCAAGGTCTGATTTTTATCTTGGCATCAAAGCTTAGGGTAGAGGTAGCCTTAATTTTTTTTTTAGGGATGTATCATTAGTTACATATCTGTAGTGGTAGGAGAGCATGTAAATGTATCTGTGTGATCAGGTGGAACTGCAGTAACACTTGGAGTGAAAGGCATCAGATGACTGATCATCTATGAGCTGAAGGAAGGGTTGGAGCGCAAATTTTTTTTTGCAGAAGAAGAAGCAGCTGGCGCGGAACTTTTATGGACAGTCGCACCAACAAATTGTACAAGAAGCAGATGGCATGGATTTCTAAAGGAAAATCACGCTATTGGTGCGGATCTGCTGGGGATAAGCATGCCAACGTGCCAAAAAGGGCCATTGGTGCGGAATTTTAGCTGTGAAGAAGCACCTTTGACTACGTAGAAGTGCCAACCTCTTTCTTTTTGACAAATCTGCAATTTTTTGCAGATCAGTCTTGCCCGGTGGTCGCACGTGAAGATTTCTGCTCGGTGGCAGCAGATTTGGTTTTCCTGGTGGTGGAAAATTGAGGTTCCTTGATCCGCTCAGAGGTAGCAGATCGGAGCTACCCAGTGGTGGCGAATCAGAGCTCTGTGATCTGCTCAGTGGAAGAAGATCGGTTTTTTGCCCAGTGGTGGCACAGTGCAGCTCCTCGATCTGTTCGGTGGAAGCAGATTGCCTTTGCCCGTTGGTGGCGTGTTGGAGCTTGTTTTTTGTTCTGTTCGGTGGTAGCAGATCGGTTTTGCCCAGTGGTGGCATAGTGAAGTCCCTGAATTGTTCGATTGCAGCAGATCAGACTTGCCTGCTGGTGGCACAGTGAGGTTCCTGATCTGTTCAGTGGTAGTAGATCGGACTTGCCCAGTGGTGGCCGATTGGAGTGTTCAGTTGGGCAAAAATGAACAACAGTTTAGAATCATAGCTCCACGAGTCTAGCAAGCTCAATGGAATGAACTTCTCCAACTGGAAGTTCAAAATGCAAACCTTGCTGGAGAGTGCGAATGCATGGTCGATCGTCTTGGGAAATGAATAGAAATCTGGAACAATGACCCAAGAACAGGACTGGGATAAGAGAGAAACAAAGGCAAAAGCCATACTGAATATGTCTGTCAAAGACAATATTATTCCCCCATATTAGAGATTGCAAGTCGGTCGCAGATATATGGACAACAATCAAGAATCTGTACGAGACACAGAACATAAATCGTGTTCTGGCACTTAAGGGAAAATTGTTTGCATTGAAGATCGATGAGAATGAATTCGTTGCTAGATTCATGACCAAAGTCAAGGATCTGAAAGACAAATTGGGAGCCATTGGAGAGAAGGTATCAGACTCAGATTTGGTTACACTCACATTGAACAGAATGATCGATGAATATCAAACATTCATCTCAGGGCTGTCAGCGAGGGAGAACCTTCATTTGATGAGCTGACAGCGATTCTGCTCCAGGAGGAGGAGCGACGATAGAATCTGAAAACTTATATCAATGACCTTGCTCTGATGGCGAAGAGGCGACAGTACAGAGGAAAGCAGCACTAGAACTAGCACCAGCACCAGCAACCGCAGCAGCAGACGCAGAAAGGAGCCAACTCTTTTCAAAAGAGATCATTCAGAGGTATGATTGATAATTAGGTTAAGAGATTTTTTTACTGTGGGAAGCCTGGCCACCAGATTAAAGAGTGTTATAAGAGGCAAGCAGATGAAAGAAGAAGCAAACACATGAAACATGAGGGGTGTTTTTCTCGAGAAGAGGATGACCACAGCCATGATCTTCGACTATTCATAGTCGATTGTGCACTTTCAGCATCAAAAGGAGATGAGGACAATATATGGTATGTCGATTCTCGAGCATCCTCGCATATGACCGGTAAGAAATATTGTTTTGAGTTTATTGAAGAATCTGCATGTGGATCAAAAATTTATTTAGGAGATGACAATGGGTATGAGATCAAATGATGTGGGGATATTCTTGTAAAGCTACCTAGTGGCGACATCAAACATCTTAAAAATGTATTATATGTTCCAGGAATTAAAAAGAATTTGATCTCTGTCTCAATGATTATAGACCAGGACATGCAGGTGCAATTCTTCAAGAATGGTTGTGTCATTCAGGATAGCCAATTGGAAACAGTTGTAATAGGAGTGCGCGTGGGGAATTTGTACAGACTGGATGCAAGGAGCATGCCATGACAAGCAATGGTTGCAGCTACATCAACAGTTGAAAATCTCTTGCATTAGAGATTTGGACATCTCAATTTACAAGACCTCATCTTACTCAAAAAGAAAGGTATGGTTGATGGACTTCCTGCTTTTCATAATATCAAGCTGGAATGTGATGGATGTGCATTAGGGAAGATGCATAGAGAAGAATTCCCTTTGCATGTCAACAGAAAAGAAAGAGACATCCTAGAACTAGTGCATACAGATATTTGTGGACCTATGCAGACTAGGTCTTTAGGAGGTGCATATTACTTTCTGTTGTTTACAGATGATTGCACTAGGTTTTCTTGGGTGTATTTTTTAAGAAAAAAAAGTCAGGCCTTTCGGTACTTTAAAGAATTTAAATCTATGATAGAGAACCAAACAGGAAAGAAGATAAAGATTCTCCGTTCGGATCAAGGGGGAGGATACAGGTTAGGCGAGTTCATGAACTTCTGCAAGCAGCATGGGATTATACAGCAATTCACAATGCCACACACTCCACAGCAGAATGGAGTAGCAAAACGCAAGAACAAGACCCTTGTGGAGTGCGCGAGAAGTATGCTTCAATGTAAGGGTCTATCTAATGGTCTTTGGGTAGAAGCCATTAACACTGTTGTTTATTTAAAGAATAGGAGTCCTACTAAATGTCTAGGCTTCAAAACCCCCTTTGAAGCATTGTTTGGACTCAAACCAGTAGTCGGTCATTTAAGAATATTTGGATCTAAATCTTTTGCTCATATACCGAAAGCAGATAGGAAAAAGATAGACCCCAAAGCCTTGAAATGTATATTTGTTGGATATGGCACCAAGTATAAGGCATACAAGTTATATAATCATGTGACTCATAAAGTGTTTGCAAGAAGAGATGTCATTTTTCATGAACAGATTGAAGATGGAAAGGAAGACTCTAATAGTGACAGCCACATTCCATTGTTGATAGAACTGAATAGTGAGGAAGATGAAGAGCAGGAGCAGGAGCATAAACAGGAAGAAGTAGCAGTAGATAGTGTAATAAGTGATGATGCAGGCCCGGAAAGTGCTGAAACAGATAGATTTGAGGTAAGTCCTCTACCTAGAAGATCAGGTAGGAAGACTAGACTACCTGCAAAATTCAAAGACTATGCTTTAATGTCCAAATTTTTAAACATTGTAGAACCTTCAAACTATGAAGAAGCAAGTAAATCAGATGAATGGAGGGCTGCAATGCATGAGGAAATGGAATCAATATATAGAAACCTTACTTGGGATTTAGTTGAGTTTCCTGAAGGAAAAACCCCTATAGGATGTAAGTGGCTGTATAAACCTAAGATAAATGCAGATGGGAGTGTAGAAAAATTCAAAGCTAGACTGGTAGCAAAGGGTTATTCACAGTAAGAAGGAATAGATTTCGACGACACCTTTGCCCCTGTAGCTAAACTAAATACAATTAGAATGCTAATCTCTTTAGCAACAAAATATAAATGGAAGTTACACCAGTTAGATGTTAAATCTGTATTTCTTAATGGAGAATTAAGGGAAGAAATATATTTAGTACAACCTCCTGGTTTTGTGAAAAAGGGGCAGGAGCATTTAGTTTGTAAATTGCATAAGGCACTTTATGGCTTGAAACAAGCACCCAGGTCATGGTATGACAAAATTGATTCATTTTTTTATACAGCATAGCTTTCATAGGAGCCTCAACGATCCAAACCTGTATACCAAGATAAATAAAAAGAGGCAAATCATTTTGATTTCTTTGTATGTGGATGACATGATCATAACAGGAAATGCAAATAATTTGATCAAAGAAATCATGCAACAAATGTCATAGGTATTTGAAATGAAAGACCTTGGTGATCTTCATTATTGCCTAGGATTGGAGGTGTGGAAAGAATCTGGTCAAACTTTTCTAACTCAACGAAAGTATGCCAGAACACTATTGGAAAGATTCAGAATGGAACAGTGCAAAACAACAGCAACAACATTGCAGCAGAACCTCAAGTTAAGCAGTGACGATGGCACAAAACAGGTGGATGCCACTTTGTATATATATCTAGTGGGAAGTCTGATATATCTCAGGACAACTAGGCCTGATCTAGCATATTTTGTTAGTGTGCTGAGCCAGTTTATGTCCAGACCACTTGACAGTCACTGGAATGCAGCAAAATGTGTGTTGAGGTACCTTAGTGGTACTTGTAATTATGGTATTTTATACACTGACATTTCTGATGTTACTTTAGCAGGTTATTCAGACTCTGATTAGGCAGGAAACTTGGATGATCGTAGATCCATCACAGGTTATGCATTTAGTATTGGATCCGGGGTTATTTCGTGGAGTAGCAAAAATCAAAGTAGTGTAGCATTATCATCATGTGAAGCAGAGTACCAGGCGTTGTGTGCAGCTACATGCGAAGCCATCTAGTTGAGGAGATTGCTCAGCAATGCAGGCGAAGGACAAAAAGAAGCAACCAACATCAAAACTGACAACCAGAGCATAATAAAGCTTGCATACAATCCAATTTTCCATAAGAATACTAAACACATTGACACTCAGTTTCACTTTGTACGAGAAAAGATACAGTCTAAAGAAATATGTGTGGATTATTGTAATACTTGTGATAATTTAGCTGATATTTTTACTAGGCCTCTAGGGAGAATAAAGTTTGAGTTATTTAGAGGGATGTTAGGTGTGCAGAATAACCCTTTCTCCATTAAGGGGGGGATTTAAAAATAATGGAGAAATGGTTATGTGGTTGTAACACATCTTCTTAGTTTATGATTTGTTCTTAGAATTTAGGAGGTTGTTTACAACTACCTAATTTTCAGTGATGTATTTAATTTGTAACATTCATTTATGCAATGTAGAGTGAACGAGAGAGAGAGTCTCCTCCTTGTCTGAGTACAGTCTCCAGGTGCTGTACACACCTATGAGCTGCAACTCCTTCTTTTAATTCAAAGTTTGATTTTTATCTAGCTAGAATGTTTGACATGTCATTGCAGCTTCTGTGTCAAATTTGCAGCTTGCATGAGAACCCAGTGGTGCATGCTTGACAATTGTTGTTCGCTTGAGAATCTGATCTAGCCGTGGTCTTCCTTGTTTTAAACCTGACCTCCCTTTGCTGGCCTCCCTTTGTTTCACCTTCCTGGTCACCTAGTAAATGTTGTTGTTCCGCTGGCTTCATTCGTTGGTTGCTTGTAGGTCACCTGGTAAATGTTGTTGTTCCACTACATTCGTTGGTTGGTTGCTTGTTACTTACAGATTAATGTAACAGATTAATGTTGTTGTTCCGGTGGCTTCGTGTTCGGCCTGGCATCCTCTAGAGATGGAAGAAGCTGTGAGGTTCTTGTAGGAGACTTTGATAGGCATCCAGTTTGGCCTTGCATCGTCTACAAAAATCGTAAGTAGCATCAATGGAATAGAGAAGAAACTGTTAAAATTCTAGACTATTCAAACGTCTCCTCTGTCATCACCTTCATATAGTTGCTGTCGAAATGCAGATACAATAGATCCTATAAAGCAAGCAATTGATTAGGTGATTAAAACCTGTAACGAAAGCTATCAGACCTAGAAAGCAAGAAATTGTAAAGCACAAGTGATTCTCTCGATAGATATGAAGGCTATATTTCTGTCATATATTAAATCTATCTATGAGCTTGGGATTTTTATATTGTTGCCCACATAACACCAAACAGATATTGACTTCTAATGACCTGTAAACATATGTAATCTAGTGTTAATCTGAAACCCCCACTGGAAATGCCACGGTGACTCATTCAATGGGAATTGAACTCATGACCACAGATTGACAGAAATCCCCACCAATCTAATCATATCTTACAGTATGGAAATTCCCTGTTTACATGCATATATGCAAACGCCCTCATCAATCAACAAACAGAAAAATTCAAGGCTCACCGCTACATTAATTTGAATTCGTCAGATCATCCGCCTCAAAAATTGCCATTTAAACCCATCTTGAACCTGTGCAACCGAAATACAAATGAACCTATGCAACCGAAATACATGGAATCCACCAAATTCAGTTGTCATTGGCATACCTGGAGTTTGTTAACATGGTTTCTATAAAGCTCTTCTGCCGGTTGGGGCTGGGGGTGTGTTTTATAAATGTAATAACGCACCATCCATTTTTTACCACATGCCCTGTGTGTGTAGTGCCTGCATTGAATCCAATGGTAGGAAGCAAGCCTCCGCCTACTTGTCTGCATTGTTGCCTTATCACTCTGATAGCATTCTGTCCACTGTTAGTCGAGTGTAAGGATTCCCTGCGCTGGGAGGATGGACTAAATCCAATGGGTATGGGTGGCTTGCTAGTTGGGAGAGGATCCAAGAGCTGGTGAGAGAAAGAAACCGTGGAAGGCTGGGCTGGGAGAATAAACTAGGGCTTCCTTCATCGAACTTACAGCTTCGACCTGACAAACTGCTTGAGAGGAGATATCTTGTTGCCTTCTCTCGCCTGATTTCTTCGACCTAATTGAGTCCCTTTTGCATAGTCCCTCCGCATATTCCCTCCTACAGGAGCCAACATGCCCTGAGATTTTCTTTTGGATCGGTCCCAGCGAGTGACTGTGCAAGACAAACTATCAATGGCAAGGTCTAGGAAGGCTGGAGAAGCATGCATAAGTTCAAAGGCAGCGAGCAAGAAGATGATATCTATCAAGCGGTAAGGTGTAGATAAGGTTACATGTTATTCGACCTGTCTATCCACTATACAACTTTCATGTGGCCACGTTTCTTTATGCATGCAACATTTGGCAGCCTGTCATATTCATTTTTCTAACCGCATATTCACTTTACTAATCATTTTTATGAACTTCAATTTATGTTTAAATATAATAAATTATTTGGTTGAAAAATAACACACTCAATAGATGGTGTTTACCTTTCGTTTAGTTTTCTTTGGATAAATTAATATATGATCCAACTATTTGAAGGCTTTTGTATTGATAGATTATACCCAGCACTATGATAATTGATACAGGAAAAACTGGAATTTATTTTATATTAGATGATTCGTATCTATTTTTTCAATATGGCCGTGATATCTATTATTTTATCTATCAGGGTTATCATGTGAATATGACATATTCTATTCTGTGTGTTTTCCTCAGAAATTGTGTAGGTGGTTCACACAATTGTTGTTAGTTGTGGATTACTTGCACACAAACCATGTTCTCTATTAACTTCTTGACATAATCCTCAATTGACATTAATTTATCATTAATAACCATCATAGAAGGTAAACCCTTGCTGACCAAAGCTTCAATCTTGTTGAAAAATCTCTGAACTATGTTGTTAACATTGCTGCACTTTTCTTATAGCTGAAGGGTGAGATTTTTCTTAGTGATAATCTTCTTTACCTCTAATATCGTTGCAGTTCTGTCGTTTATTCTTAATTCCTCAAGCTCATAATCATCCTTCGAATTTGAAAATTTGATTATATCAGAGGCTGTCTCTGGGATATCCTCCAGTTGCCTAGTTATGGTTTCCACTGCTTCCCGAGCTTTTTCCAAGAGATCTTTCTGATTGAATATTATCTTAATGGAGGGACACATCTCCTTGATTGCTTCTGTGATTTCTTCCCACAGAATTTCTTTTGCTAAACCCAACTTGTTTCCTATGAAGTTATCTGTGAGTTCTCTCTGCAACATTTCCACTTGGCCATCGAGATCTCAAGGTTTCTAGAGTTATGATTGCTCCAATTAAATTGCAGGATGTTCCGGTTAGAACAACTTACATTCTTGTTGGATACGTAGCTTTAGTTTCAATTTCTCCATTTTTGATTTGAGGACAAGGCTAAGGAAAATAAGAAATTAAACACATTAACAAATTCATGAACCTTTAATGTTTTATTCTTTTATACCAAAGGGCTTCTATTAATTAGTGGAGCATGTGCAGGTGATTTTGGCCTTGCCAAATTGCTTAAGGCAGATGATCTCACTTCTTTGGTAAGTCGTGTGATATCTATCTCTTTTTATCTCTTTAACTGAAACGTTTATTAGCATTCATTATTCTAGGCTAGGGCTTCTTGCAGTCTGCAGGAGCAAGTGGGTGTCAAGCTGGGGCTTGTTGCAACTATTTTTGTAAAAACTCATTGCAGCCATTTGATTAGCTATGATGGCCCTCTCCACAGCCTGAATGTTGTTCACATGAAAGTGCGTGTGCTCGGTACGTAGTCATACAAAGGCAACCTTGGAGGCCAGATGTTGTTCACATCTAAGGGAGTGTGGGTGGTCTGTAGCTGTACATAGGCAGCCTTGAAGACCAAGACATTAGAGAAGAGATCTGGAACCACGGTCTCCATGGCCTCAAAATTTGAATTGGGTCCTTCAAAGATTCCTGTGGTAATGACTTGAGACACTTTTTTTAAGAAGCATATTCATTTGGGATTTCTGGGAATATTGGGGAGAGTTGTATTTATTTGAAATTGCTTTAATAGCTGGGTCTGTACTACAATCTTGCATAGGATTTTGGTGTGAATCATGAACAGAATGAAACTTTGTGAATGTTGATTGATCAGATTGGAATTGGGGTTGTGGTTTCGACTCATTAGGGAATTTGTGTGCTCATAGGAGGGACAAGATTCGATTTATCGGGTCTCTTCAGTTTTGGTTAGTCATTTTGATTAACATCGAGGACAATCTATAAACACAAAATCAGGTGACCCTTCGGTCCAGTTTCTAGGGCATCCACCAGCCATACCAATGCGTTCCTCCAAACCCTAAGATTATCTTATACCCAGGTTTGTTAATGCAAAGAATCTTAATCCATATTTTATCCCTAATTAAAGCCTTCTCAAAGTTGCTCTCACCCTTTAAGACCTCCATGGCTGCGTAGTATACTTTGTTGTCGATGCAGGTCCAGGTTTCGAAGGTCCACCCCAGCATCGATGTATACCACTTTGAATTCCATCCTAGCAAGGGCTAAGCCGATGTGGATACCACCTAGAATTCAATCCTCGCAAGGGCTAACCCTATGTTTTCCCTTTACGCCTCCGTTGCCGGATGTGATTACCATGATTCTAGGGATTTCACCAGCTAATTGGGGTTTTCTATCCCACTGCAAATTGCACCGAGACACCCACTGTTTCCCTCTGGCTCTTTGGGGGTTACCGCTGGAGTTCACTCTAAATCCACATGAATAATCAAAATGACTCCAATTCCACAGAAATAATCAAAATGAAATAACAAACACAATGCATAATAAATAGTGTCGATTGCTATTTTTTGTGCAATAAAACTTTAATTTCACAATAAATAGTGTCGGTTGCTACTTTTTGTAGCATAAGAAATTTAATTTCACAGAACAAAATGGCTCCAATATCACCTATCTCTGAGCATTCTACGGATAGATTGGCCTCTGAAAATTCTACAGATAGATTGGCGAGCACCTGAGTCTTACCTGTTTGCATCTCCTAAAACAGTGCAATCACATACTGATCATAAGTGAGTCCTATCAATGGAGTTTACTCTGTTATTCGTTCTTCAACAGTGCTAGTAAACCCTGCCTCACTCTTAAAACTTTTTTTTTGAATTTTCTGTGAGCAAAACAGTGACACAAAATATTGATTAACAGGTTGTACCTGATACTATTAAGAAACTATCTAAAATTTTGACGAGAGAAAGACTCCAAACAAATATTGACTGACAGGTGGTAACTGGTACTATTAAGAGACACGTTGTAGCTAATATACAGAGAACACTTGATGCATGTTTAATATATTTGTTTTAACGAGGAGATCTAGGGCAGAGTATAATATATTTGTTGGAGGTGTATTTCTAGGGCAGAGTATAAAATATTTATCTTAACGAAGTGTTCTAGATGATCTAGGGAAGATTTACAATTGGGGCTTTAAGATGGCAGTACCAGAGTCTTAGCCTACACACATGTCAGAAGCACTGTTTGTATATTACTATGATTTCGAAAAAATGCAAAGCAGATCAATTTCCATGCCCTGCCAACCCAGTGTTATGCACGGTCATTGAATATTTGGCTCATTTAAACAGTTCAATACTATGCATCACAGTATGTGTCAAAAGCAATATCATCTAATATGTGAACTGATGTTTTTTAATTCAACCATGCAGGGTGTTGACACTCCAAACTACATGTGTCCTGAGCTTCTTGAAGATATCCCCTATGGCTTCAAATCAGATATTTGGTCATTAGGTATGATGTATATTATTTCTATTGTTTGGTTTTCTGCAGTGTATATAAACATTGCTACCATGTTTACAAATGTTTGTCAATTCTGATAATGCATTTTACAATTCTCTCTATGCTTTTGCAGGTTGCTGTATGTTTGAGATGACCGCTCATCGACTTGCATCAGAGCATTTGTAAGCTTCTTCCCTCTGTATATGGTTTGTGGGTGCTTGAGATTTTCATGATAAAAGGACCGAAATTATAGATGATCATGTGGTGTGAAATGTTTTCGTCTTTTATGAGATGAACTTCCCAGCTACAAATCCTTCGTTCTTTTAGCATCCTTTTCCACATCCCATTAACTGTGTTCTCACAATTATTTTAGTATAGTATACATGAATGTTTGCATCTTTCTTAACTGAAATAAAGATTAACATGGATGACAGCATTGATCATGTTCATCATGTTCCCATCATACGGGTGCATGGTTTATACATTTAGTATAACCTTTAATTTTCTCTATTGCAGCGCTTTATTCATAAACTTGGGTGCCATCCATTAAGGTTACTGATCCTACCCAGGAGTGTAAAGTTCTGGAATCTGTTTCCATCATATGTGCTTGAAGTCTGATTCCTTCAGCTTTTACAAACATAGATGATATTAAATGCACAATCATTATAATCAAGGACTTTGACAGATTCATAATAACTTGTAACATCAACACGGAGTTATCAGAATTGTTCATGCAACTAGGTGCTTGCAAAAATTGACCCGACATTGTGTTTAGGCTTATGTTTCTGAATTTTCTTAGGCATGTTGCATGATAGAGAGGTCAACTGCTGGAACTTGTTTTTGCAGTATTATATGGTGTGTATAATAAGTTCTCTAAGCGACTGTTTCTTGTAAGTCCGAGCTTGTCACACTACACTGCCAAAACCTCACTTTCAATCTAACACCAAGATTTTATTTGAGATTTGCCCCTGCTGTCAGATACAACACTTAATTTCTTATTTACTTTTGTTGTCACATACATCATTTCATATGCCATCTGCCTCCGATGTTAGATAAATCACTTAATTGCATTGATTGCTCACTTAACTGCACCGATTGCATATCAAATTCTGCACCTTCCATCTTGCAACATTGAAATGGTACATTTTTTGTTTTATGGCGATCATTAAATACCAGTTTGTTCCAATAAATGCTCCTCATATTGGATTATATCCTCTCCGATCTGATCTTCAAGTATTTCAGCTCCATTTCAAATTAGCCTGTATATGTACTTACTGCACGTGTCAAAAATTTATCCTGCATTCAAGCCTTGCAATCTTGCACGACTTTCCTTATTTGGTTGTACAATAAAATATTCTCAAAAACTAAGTTCCATTCACACTTAAAACCAGCTTTCAAACATGTTGAAATCTTTTATAAATTGACACAAGCAATGCCTAATTTCTCGCCTACAAAACAAAACCACCTTCTGCACCTACATCTTGACATACATCTCTCTGCTTCACATAACATGGAATCCATTAGCATAAGCCAACTTACTTAACTGGCAGCATTGTTTCTCTTAGCACTTGTTCTCATGACTCTTCTGATTATGGACATCGTAAAAGTCGAAGCACAAAGAAAAAAGAAACCAAGAAAACAATAACATCTCGAATGAGGAGCATAGGAATCTACAACAAGTACTTGGCTATTAGACTATGCATCTATTGCTTCTGCCTCTACATCATCTTTGCCAGGGAATAGAAATAACTGGCTTTTGGGTTCAATTCTTTTCCTTCTTCTGCGTATGGTTTTGCACAATGATTATGGAGTATATTTGAGTTACAGCTCACATTGTTGAGGAGAGATTGTCAAAATTCTAAATCTCAAGCATATTTTTGCATTATCTTACGCGTTGTCTTAATTCCCGTCTTCCTTCTCTGTTACAGGTCTATACACAAAGTCATGTCCTATATTCTTCTCCAAAGAAACCACCCTGGTTTCAATCCAAATACGCGTCACTGCTTGTATGGATTAGTAAGTGCTCTGATTTCTAAAAAGAATGGTGTTACGCGAACCTCACATGCTTTTCAATTTTAAGAGTGGTTTTTGACTTCTTTGCAACATAAACACTGATATTTTGTTTCCTCATATATCAAAGTTTGTTGATTACTTGTTGTTTTCATGACACTGCCACCAGAACCAATTCAAATTTCTGGTTTTTCTCCTTCACCATCAAGGCAGGTTCCAAACAACATCCCTCATGTGGTTACAGAAATTCCTAAGAAACAGAAAACAAGTACCTTAAGAACTGCACTTCGGCCTTCTCTTGGAGGGTTTACACTACTAGGAATGGTGGGATTTTTAAGTTACTAGTTAATCAGCCGCAAGGACATGTCAATGATTACAAAACTAGAATATCAAGCTGACAAAGGAGAGGCATTGCAGATTTCCCTGATTGGAAATATGAAAATTTCCTCCATATTGCATAAGGATAAATCTCATACTTTCCAGTTTTGTTTGGCAGCAGTTACACTTTAGTGATTTGCACCTTTTTCTCTCCATATTGCATAAGGATAAATCTACAACTTGGAGATTAACTGTAAGTCATCTAGAGTTGTCAGTGTAAGCCATATAGAGTTTTCATTGCAAGAAGCTTCATTGTTATCAATTGTTTGAGACAGTTTTCTATATATATGAAAACTTTTTGAAAAGAGTATCAGTCTACTTGATAGGTCTAATGTCTATAACAATAATATTCTTTGACTTATATGCTAGCAGAGTTGGAAATATTTAGTGGGTGTCAAGTTAGCCTTCTCAGTGTTGATATTTCAAAACGGATGGTCAAATATATTTATATGTAACAACGTAATTTATGGCCATGTAAGTTCTTATTTTATTGATTTCCGGAGTTTAGCTTACGATTGGCTCTGTCTCTGAGCGAATGGATGCCAGTGGATCAATGGGTTGAACTAAGTCAACAGCCTTTGCCTTTCCTGCTTCTTATCGTCGTGCTTATAGGTGACCTAATCTATTTATTTCTCTTTACTTTAGAGGATAAGGTCTGTATTTTAGAGCCTCTAATCACTAGCTAGAAGGTAAGGAGAGAAATTTGGCCTTTTTTCTTATTCTACTCTCTCTGCTCTATCACAATAACAATCTGTCTCTCTGTTAGTATCTCTGTCTGTTCATTGACTAATTCCATTGCATGTAAGTAATGCCTTTGCATCACTAATTACATCAGTAATTGTATCATGTAAGTAAGAAAATTGATTTGGTAAAGCACATGGCTAGATCATCTGTATTCTGTAGCTTAGTTCATCTGCATTAAGGAAGTAACCGATTGTTTCATTATGGCACGCCCACTACTGCTTCATAGTGTGTATTGTTAATGTCTCCCCCTCATATCCTCTTCCTGCTCATATCATCTCTTGCATTCAATCAATCTATTTCAATCAAGAAATCATGGCATTTTATTGATCAAGTAATCAAATCTTAAGAGAAGGTAATGCGTTGATTACCTCCTTGGTTCACTAGCACCTTCCGTGTTGTTTCACTAGGACCTTCCGTCAAGTAGCAGTATCTCCTTCGGTAAATAGCTATAACGTTGACTAGCTTCTGGGTTCACTAGGCCCTTCCGTGAATAGGTCAGATTGTTAGATCTGTGAATAGCTCCAAATAAAGTGACCTTATGTAAGCCTCCTTATCTAGGGCTTATCTATTCCAAGCTTATCTACGGTAATACAAGCTTATCTAGGTAGGGCTTATCTTATGCTTTTGTCAAGCTTAGCTAGGCCAGCCTATCCTTGGTTCCTTATGTCAGCATAAGCCAAGCTTATCATAATGTGAGCAAGCAAGGTTATGTAAGGTTGGTTGCTACCTTATAGCTAGGAAAAATACAGTGACCTTCTATCTCTGCTCTGAATGTATCTGTATCTGGTTGGGTGACTAGCTAAGGTTGACTAGCACCTTGTCTCACTAGGCCCTTCTGTGAATAGGTCGGATTGTCAGATCTGTCAATGCATAAGCCAATATTATTTGTTGTAAGCTTATCAGCTTAGATATTGGAAGCTTATGCTGTCTAAGGAATCCAATCCTTCAATCCTGGACTACCGGTCTTTAAAACATAGCTAGTGAAGAAACGCTAAAAAAGGCATATAAATTGACTAAGAATTTCCATGTTAATAACCCCAATGAGGAATCCATCATCTGGGACCCCCATGTTGCTTTATATTGATAAAGAATAGCACATAACATGGCATGCGTCCCTTGCCTGGTATGTGTCCAATGCCATGAACTTGCGCCACTGCATAAGGAGATTCCACTTACATAAGGTCACTTTGCTAATCATAGCTATAAGGGAGAATAATGCCTGGTCCAACCTCATTGCGTTAGCGGCTTGGCGGTGGGTGAAGTAGTTGTGAAAGTAGCTACTGAAGTATTTCGTAGCCATCATTTCATTTACTACCCTTCTGTATCACTCAAACTCAAAAAGCCTAGATCTGAGCGCAGGGGCTATCATAAAAGAACTTCAACTATTATAACTAGAGATATCAGCTCATCCTCCTGATGAACCTCCCTGCCTTGTGTGTGTACACTGCCTCATGAACCAATGTATGAGTCAAGACATTCCTTCTGCATAAAAAGTGCTTCTCTACCTCTTATTTAAGGATAATAATGAACTATAACCTTTGCGGTGGGCTCTATTCTGTCTGTCAGGGGTGGGCTCCAGGGGTCGGCTCTCTGCACTAGGAGAGCACTGCCAACCTCTATCCATAATAACCACTGCCTAAACCATGAACCCTTATTCCTAGCGTGCCTCATATACCTTATTTATATAAAATAATGTGGAAAGCCTCCATCTGAACTAGCTTAGGTAACCTTTATGAATTGTGAAATGTATAGTATTACTTCTACATCTGAGCAACTCAATCTGAACTCAAAAGCCTCGATCTTATCTTTCCTTACTCGATCTATAAAGGTGGGGCCTCCCCCCGGACCTATACATACCTCTTGGGTGGGGGCAGAAATGATTTCAGTCGTAGTCACTCCCCAATTACAATTAAGAGCTAGAAGGTTTCTTCCCCAACTACAAGTAACTAGTTTATTTCCAATTCTCAGGCTCAACTTGATGCAGGGACCTACTGCCTCGGAGCTTCCCTTGTTTACATGGGTATGACGATTTGGGGTATCGATTTAGCCACCACTTTCAATAATTCAATATTGAAATCATGTTTACGTTGCAGTATGAACATATTTTCTCAAGCATATGGTGATGTATCAACATTAAACATTTTAAATAGTGGTTTGACTATATAACATATACGTCTTCTTGTGGTGTTGAAATTTTGTAGCAAACTATGCTATAACTATACTATATGGTTTGCAATGATTTCAATCCTTCATCATTCATGGAACTCCATTCGAATATTTGGTTCAAAGCTTCTTCTTATTTACATGCGTATGACCATTTGGGTTATTTGGTTATAGCTCAAAATTTTTTGTTATAGTTCAAAACATCCTCTTATTTGCATGGGTATGACCATTTGGGGTATTGGTATAGCCACACTTTTGAATAATTAAATATGGAAATGATGTTTACATTGAAATATGCACATAATTTCCCGAGCATATGCTGATCTATTAACATTAGAAACTTTAAACATTGGTTAACGTACATAGATTCTCCCCGGCGGTGCCTCACATTTGTAAGAATATTGTGTCATATGGTTTTCATTGATTCTAATCCTTCATCATTTGAGTTAAATTACCCCTCATACTATTGATGGTTCTAGAATCTCTAGGGCCCTCGTGGCTATGCGATGTTTGTGTGGTACACTTGGAACTAGGGCCCTTGAGACTATGAGACATCTTTGTGGTACACTTGGAAGTATGAGTCAACCTTCCAAAAACCCCCGATGTGTTGTAATTTTGGTGGTCAAGATCTACTTAGGGTTTTGATCTACATTGACTCCAACTCTAACTTAGTTAGAGTAATTACTTCTTACATTTTTTTCATAGGTCTAGCCTAAATTTCTCTTGGGTTAGTTTAAGAATGAGCTCTGCAATAGATGTGTTAATTGGTAACATGGGTTTGTCCTCTGCTATTGAAGGTTTGCACCATGATTATTATTTATTTTTATTTTTCTTTTTAATAAGCCCTAAATGCCACCAACCACAGTTTTCACTTATGGTGTGAGGTAGGGTTTTTTGAATTTGTAACTATGGATGGTATCCATAATGTATAATTGGCCTCTCGATATACCAATGTTTATTATTGGTAAGCATATTTTAAATTTGATAATCAAAAGAAAATTATATTCGCAGTCAAATTTCCATTAATAATTTTAAAAGATCAAAACTTGAATTTAGAAACTGAAATTTTTGGCTTTAATTTTGTCATTCTCGCATCCCCTGAAGTCATGTTGTCTCAGGGAAAAGGAAAGACCCATTCGTTCCTGCATGACACTATAAAAATACAACTCGACCTCCTGCAAAAGTGAAATCTGCATCTCATCTCATAAGCATATTTTGGGAAAGCAAGTGAATGACAAGACGGACAAATACGACAAAAGAAAAAATGAATTAGCTTTATTTTTCTCCCTCTGAAGCTCACACATGTGGATAAACTCTAGCTCTTTTAGTTCGTAGTTTTTCCAAGTAATTCTATTTTATAGGGGCCAAAATTCTAGACATTTGGAGGAGATGAAATTCTTAGGTAATCGGTAGTTGCCGGAGGGACAGAATCTTAGGTTGAATCAAGAGGAGAGAAATTCTTGATTATATTGGGAGGTTTGGATTGGAGGGGTTTACAAGCTTTGTGCATAGGTCTAGGTGTGTCTCTTTTTGAATAAAATAGGTTCTCTATTCAAAAGGTAGGTAGGTTTTTTCCCTTGGCAGGTTTTCCTACAGTAAATATTGTCTCCTCTTTGTGCATTATGATCTCTATTTTCCTATTGTTCTTATACAGTTGAATTTTCAAATTATAATTGCTAAATAATATATTGGAATAATTTAAATGAAGATAAACATCAAAAAAATCCCACGGGGATTTGGATTGACGGTGAATGGGTGCACTGTTAAGGAACTCATCGTGATAGGTCACTGCTTCAAATCCCCCATCGGTGCTTACCTAAAAAAAGAAGATAAACATCAAAAGTACTTAGTAGAATTTCAGAAATGTTGTGGTAGTCTCTACAACACCTAGGAAATCAACATGGTATAAGAGATTTGGAGAACGAAGGAGCATAGAGATCACTTTTCAAGAATCCCTACTTTTGTATCAATGTTATTGAAATCCTTCTTGTTAATTCACATCCATGGCTTCTTCTATGAAATCTGAGAATAATTTTGAGGGAGCCTCAAAATTCAAAGCTTATGAGCTTAGAATTGATCTTCCTCTTGCCAAGAACAATGTTTTTAATAGTCTAACATGGAAGGTTGTAGAACCAACAAATGTTGTAGGCAAATAGAAGTTTAGGGATTATGACATCACTTCCATGAGTCTTATAGTATAGTCAAATATATATCATCTAAACCCCTACATTACAAAGGATGATGCTTCCAAACATATGTATGATGCCCTAACTAATATACACATTATCAAGAATGTTGGTAAATACAAGAGCTTAAAGAATGAGATTTGTGATATAAATACGACGAATGAAAAGATCATGGCTTCATACTTCACGAAGATTTCACAAATAAGAGACAAAATTCAAGAAATTAGATAATCTATTCCTAATAAAGAACTTGTGACTACAACACACCATGGTATTCCTAGATCATGGGATGCATTTGCAATAGGTATAAACGTCTAGAAGAAATATCATTCATTCAAACAACTACAGACATCTTAGTCTCATGAAAAATTAAGGCTTATATTAGGAGAAAAGAATGGAGAAGTTTCCCAAGAATTTACATCTCGCTTCAAGGATGAAGGAAAGAAGAAGTTTGGTTCTAAACATAATAAGTATTCCCTAAAGAAGATGGACATATAAAATATTCAATGTTATGGTTGTCAGAAATTTGGAAATTTTAGAAGGGACTATAGTGAAGTGGCTAACAACATAAAGAGAAAGGGAAAACAACATTCTTCCATAAATAATTTGTTAATGATGAACATCCAAAGAAGGCTAAAGGTAATAAATATTTCTTTCACTTTTCCACCCTAATAGGTTCCAATGCATATCATGATGATATGTGGCTAGAAGATAGTAGAAGATCCGGCACAAGAATAGATAGCATGGAAATATCTCTAGAATGAATGAAAAGATATTGTCCTAAAGGGTTAATCTCGGAGAGAGCCATAATTATATAGTCAAAGGAGTTGGAAAGGAATCCATTGACTATTGTCTCTATTTATAATTTAGAAGATAAAGGAAATAGATTACCTTTGTGGATGAAAACTTACTTGTCTGATCAAATGGACCTAGTGTAGATGATGTTAGGGCTATTGGGATTCGTGATGGGATATTGTATATGCTTGTGAGTCAACAATCTCAATCCCCAGTGCATCATGAAATTAATACAAGTGAGCTATGGCATAGAAGGTATGGTCATTGTTATTAGAGAGCATTTCCGCAATTGAGTTAAATATTTCTAGGAGTTCTAGAATTGCAAATAGAGCATGATGGTGTGTGTAAAGGTTGTGCACTTGGAAATAACATCAAGATATCATTTCCTAGTAGTGATAATAGATCTAAAGAGGTTTATATTTGATTCATTATGATGTATGTGGTCCTATGCCTCTATGATCACTTGGATTTTCATTGAATTATGTATGATTCATTGATCAATTCTATCGTAATATGTGGATCTAACACTTGAAGATCAATGATGAAATTTTCACCAAGTTTCAAGAGTTCAAAGCTGAGGTGGAAAACTTGACAGGTAAAAAGATCAAGATTTTGAGATCTGACAACAGAGGAGAATACACCTTGAAAGAACTCGTTTCTTTTTGCAAGGAAGTTGGGATTAAGAGGGAGTTGATTATTCCTTCTAATACATAATAGAATGGTTTAGAAGAATGAAAGAAAAGGTCCATTAGAGAATATTTCAAAGATATGATGTATGATCTGGATCAACCATTATTCTTATGGGGAGAGGGATCATTGATAGTTGTATACATTCAAAATAGAAGCCATCATTGAATTCTAGATTGTATGACACCTAAAGAAGCATTCTCTAGATAGATTTTAGAGGTTGGGCATATAAAATTTGGTTGCCCTATCTACATATTTTTCCTAAGGATAAGAGGAACAAGATGGAAACTTCAAGAAAAAAGGAATGTTTATTGGTTATAGTGAATCATCAAAGGCATATAGAATTTATATTCCATAATAGTGACGAATTGATGTACAGAAAGATGACACCTTTTATGAGATGGTTTCATGTTTGAGGTTTAAGGAATTTTTCCTGGACTCTTATGAAGTAAAACATGAAGCTTTGAAAGGAGAATGCCTTAGTTGTAAAAAATTTCCTAAAGATCCAAAAGTTCCTTGTGAACCAGTAGAACCAACTATTTTTCCTGACATTAAGAAGAGTCCAACATGGCTTAGATATACATTTGAAGAGGAAAAAATGACATGAATATCTTGATGGCACATTTAGGGAAGTTGAGAAACCTAAGAGGTTTTCTAGCTATGAAACTCTGATGACTAACCTTATTGATGCAGAGCCTTCTACATATGAAGAAGGAGCCGACCAACAAGTGTGGAAGGAGGCCATGAATGAAGAATATCAATTGATCATGATGAAGGATGTATGGGAATTTTGGGCCCCTATTTCCCCCATATTGTTATTACTGTGCCCCATAGAATCCCTCAATTGTTATTTTTGTGGCTTTATATTATTATTGTTAGGTTGGTTGGATTATATTGTGACTCCTTAGACTCCTATATATAGAAAGGAGGTTTTATCATTTGAATCATCCAAGAATTGTTCATTTATGTAATGTAAAGGAGGTTTCCCCCTCAAAGAGGTTGAATTCTAAGGCGTTGATCTATCTTTGCTATCTTTTCTTGAGTTGGTTTCATAACATTTGGTATCAGAGCTTTGGGATTCTAGGGTTTCGCTGCTCCAAACAGGTCATCGTGCAATTTTCGCTATAAATTTTTTTCGGGACGTTTCAGAAGTCACAAAAAAGCCCGTTTGAGAAGAAATCACGCTGAACTATGGGTCCAAATTTTAGATATTTTCGTGCTACGTTTGCAAAGATATGATCAGAGGAATTTGGTCTTTTTGCAGAATCCTGAATTACATTCCAAACAGGTGACCTGGGGAAAATCATCATAACTTTATCTCTGGGGATCGGATTGAAATTTCATCAGAAGGTGTAGAAAGAGGATGGACTTTAGCTTCTTGTATGCATTTTTCAGATCCAGAGTTTGAAACAGTGACTCATGGCACGTCGTACAAATTTTCTCTACTAAACTAGTCTATAATCAAGTCACTGTGGGAGATTTCACATAACTCTTCCTTGGAGAATCCAATTTGGGTCAGACTTGTGGCATTATGAAGAGGACACAAAGGGCTACTAAAGATCACAAATTTAGAACTAGATGATTAGAATGTATAGAGATACATCAGAGGCAATATCGAGCTCCTGCAAAGTGAAAAAAGGTGTGTAGATTTTCTTAAATTTTTGCTTAAGCTTGGTTTGAAAATTTATTTTGAAGGAATTCAAAGGGCATAGTAGAGCATTATTATTGGTAACTGATGCCCCGAGGAAAGAAAATGAAAACACCTAGTAAGGAACCTGAAAGCTCTAGCATGACTCATGAAGAACAGGAAGGAATGCAACATGATATATCAAAATTACAAGACCAAGTGCAACAACTATCCCTTACACAAAAAGGAACAGAATCTAAGATGGATGGTTTAAAGAAATATGTAGAAGCTAAGATGGATGGTTTAAAGAGAGGTGTAGAAGCTAAGATGGACTATTTAAAGAAAGGCGTAGAAGATAAGATGATTGATGTGGAAGCTAAGATGAATGATTTGAAGATAGATTTGAAGACAGACATGGACGAATTGAGGATAAATATGAATAAGTTGCTATAAGAAATGGGCACTAAGGGTGAAATGGTACTAAAGGAAACTCATGATGAGAATAAAATAAATGTTAATCATGATTCCAGAGGCGCTAATGTTTGATTGAAGACTCACCATATTCCAAAAATCGATATGAGGAAGTTTGGTGGCAAGGATCCTTCCACATGGATATTACAGATGGAGCAATTCTTCGATCTCAATAATGTGAAAAACACACAAAAGGTATGTATGGCAACATTATATTTGGAACTAAATCAGTTTGTATGGTATCAATGGCTTTGCTCTCGTAAACAATTTATCACTTGGGCAATTTTTATGGAAGAATTGATAGCACATTATGAGGATACAAAAAGAAACACTTTTTTTAGCCAATTGATAAGTCTCAAACAAAAGGGTTCAATAATGGAGCACATTGAGGAGTTCCAAAAATTGAACATAAGAGTAAAAGATACTCCACAGGAGCATAGGATTGATGTGTTCATAGGGTCTTTAAAGGATAATATCCAACATGATGTTCACCTTTGGGGACTTGATTCATTAGAGAAGACATTCAGGTTAGTAAGAAAAATGGAAAGAAAAATTATGGGAACCAAGAAGCATACCACTCACAACTATAAAGATGGAAGTGTTGTTGCCCCTGGTCTTCCACAACCTATAAGGTTGACACCACAACAATTGGAAGAAAAAAGAGCCAAAGGGCTTTGTTACAATTGTGATAGCAAATACATTAAAGGTCATAAGTATGCTGAGAAGAAATTATTCTACATAGATTGTGAAGAGGAAGAAGAAAAGGAACAAGAAAGGTCAAAAGAAGAGGATATACTTCAGGAACAAAGCCTAGTTGAAGAACAAATAAATCTGACCATATCTTGTAATGCATTGGCGGAAATTACCACTCCTCAAACCATCAAGATAGAAGGACAAATCAAGAACAAAAATCTAATAGTTTTGATTGATTCAGGAAGCACTCACAATTTTATTCACTGTACGGTAGCAAAAGAATTGAATTTCTTCCTATATCCAGCACCAGAGTGTCAAGTGATGATTGCAAATGGAGGAACAATAAATTGCTCTGGAAAGTGACATAATATCCAGCTATCATGGGAGAATATGTATTGACTAGCCCAATGCTTTATATTCCAATGGGAGGTGTTGATGTTGTACTAGGAGTCCAATGGCTACAATCCGTGGCTACAATAGCTTTTAATTTTCAAGAACTTTTCATGAAATTTTCTACGAAAAGAAAAGAAGTTGAATTAAGGGGTATTGCAAGGAAACCAAGAAAGATAATCAGCTCTAATGGTATGACAAAGCTTCTAAAAAAGGAGCAAAGAGGTGTAATTGCAAAAAAATGCTCGCTGGATGTTTCCACATCAGAATCATCTATTTCTCCAGATCTCCAAAAAGTCTTGGACAATAATTCCAAGGTATTTGAGACTCCCAAAGGTCTCCCACCTATGCGTGATCAGGATCATGCTATTCATCTGATTCCAAGAAGTGTTCCTCCAAACATCAGGCCGTAGAGATAGCCCTATGTCCAAAAGAGTGAAATTGAATGTATGGTTGCAGAAATGCTAGAGGATGGTATAATTCAACCGAGTCAAAGTTCTTTCTCCGCTCCAGTAGTATTGGTGCACAAGAAGGATGGATCATTGCGCATGTGTTCAGATTATAGGGAGCTCAACAAGCTCACTATTAAAGATAAGTTCCCCATTCCTGTCATTGATGAATTACTGGATGAATTGCATGGATCAATTTACTTCACCAAGTTGGATCTTCATTTAGGATATCATCAAATCAGAATGAAGATTGAAGACATTCTGAAAACAAAATTTAGAACTCATGAGGGTCATTATGAATTTTTGGTCATGCCTTTTGGCCTTACCAATGCACCTTCAACATTTCAAGGTTTGATGAATTCAATTTTCAAACCATTCCTTATAAAATTTGTGTTAGTATTTTTTGATGATATACTAATCTATAGCAAGGCTTGGAAGGATCATGTTGAACATGTTGACAAGGTGCTACAACTATTAAAGGAGAAACAATTATACGCAAAAAGGTCCAAATGTTTCTTTGGAGTACAGGAGGTGGAATATTTGGGTCATATTCTATCTCATGAGGGAGTTAAGGTAGACCCTAGAAAAATCAAAGCCATTAAAGAATGGAAAATCCCCACATCCATAAAGCATCTGCTAGGATTTCTCAGGTTGACAGGGTATTATCACAATTTTGTTAAGAATTATGGGAGAACAGCAGCACCCCTAACAACATTATTGAAGAAAGATGCATTTTCATGGACTCTGGAAGCAACAAAGGACTTTGAACATCTTAAAGAGGCAATGTGCCAAGCACTGGTCTTAGCTACACCAGACTTCACGAAAACCTTTATTGTGGAATGTGATGCTTGAAGAAATGGAATTGGTGATGTTCTAGTGCAAGATGAAAGACCCATTGCTTTTGAAAGTCGTCCAATCAAGGGAAAGTTTTTAAGCAAAGCTATTTATGAGAAGGAAATGTTGGCAATACTCCATGCACTTGAGAAATGGTGACCCTACCTAATGGGAAGACACTTCAAGGTAAAAATGGATCATGATAGCCTTAAATACTTTTTAGAGCAAAGATTATCCTCTGAAGAGAAACGAAAGTGGGTCACAAAGATGTTGGGTTATGACTTTGGAATCATCTACAAAAAAGGGAAGCAAAATGTGGTGGCAGATGCACTCTCAAGAAAGGATGAGGATGTGGAAGCATTGTTGTGTGCCATTTCTATTATCCAACCAGATTGGATAAACGAAGCAAGGGAGGAATGGAATAATGATGAAGAAGTGTGGGCACTTATTGGAAAGTTACAAGAAGGCTCTAGTACGTATGATACATTTATCTAGAAAAATGATTCATTATGGTACAAAGATCGCTTATACCTCTCTAAGAATTCCGAGCTAAAACAAAATATTCTTATGGAATTGCACACTTCTCGCTTAGGAGGGCACTCGGGATTTTTAAAAACTTACCACAGGGTTAAGAAGGAATTTTTTTGGGATGGCCTTAAATCAGATATTCAAAAGTTTGTGGTGGAATGTTTGGTTTGCCAACAAAATAAAGTTGAAACAATTAAGACATCGGGTCTATTACAACCTTTATTCATTCCTAGCCAACGTTGGGAGGAGGTTTCAATGGATTTTATCACAGGTTTACACAACTCTGAGGGAAAGAGTGTCATCATGGTGGTAGTTGATAGACTTACCAAGTATGCACACTTTTGTGCATTATCACATCCATTTAAAGGCAGTACAGTTTCTACTGCATTTATGGAAACAATTCAAAAGCTACATGGAAACCCAAAGATTATTGTAAGTGACAGAGATCCCATTTTCACTGGAAATTTTTGGACAGAATTATTTCCTTGTCTTGGTACTCAGTTAGCTCATAGCTCATCTTATCATCCTCAATTTGATGGGCAAACTGAGATAGTAAACAAATTTTTGGAAGGATATCTTCATTGCTTTGTATCTGATAAACAAACACAATGGGTCAAATGGTTGCCTCTGGCTGAATGGTGGTATAACATTCCTTCCATATAGCAACAAAAATGACCCCCTTTATGGCACTTTATGGGTATCAACCACCATCCATCACATCATATTTAGGATAAAATTATAAGGTTCAAGTAGTGGAACATCACATCGAACATAAAAAACAAGTCCTCCAACTCTTAAAGGATAACCTCGTGTTGGCACAAAATAGAATGAAACAACAGGCAGATCAACATAGTAGTGAAATAAGTTTTGATGTAGGTGATTGGGTATTCCTACAGCTACAGCCATATAAGAAAATGTCCCTCAAGCAAGCTAAGAAGGATAATAAATTATCACCAAAGTATTATGGTTTGTACAAGGTGTTGCAAAAGATTGGTACTATGGCATACAAATTGGAGCTTTCTGCAGCTTCTCTATTGCACCCAGTTTTCCATGTTTCATGTTTAAAGAAGGCTATAGGCGAAAAGGTCCCAGTTCAAACAATATTTCCAGAACTTGACGAGGAAGGAAAAATTATATTGGAATCGGAAGCAGTCATAGAAACAAGAACTTGACAGCTATGAAATCGTTCAATTTCAGAGTATCTTATCAAGTGGAAGAACTTATGCACTGAAGATTCCACATGGGAGGATGAGAATTTTATGCAGAAGTATCCAGAACTACTCAATCGTTGAGGACGACACTTTTTTGAAGGAGAGGGGCATTTGGGCCCCTATTTCCCCCATATTGTTATTACTGTGTCCCATAGAATCCATGTATTGTTATTTTTGTGGCTTTATATTATTATTGTTAGGTCGGCTGGATTATATTGCGACCCCTTAGACTCCTATATATAGAAAGGTGGTTTTGTCATTTGAATCATACAAGAATTGTTCATTTATGTAATGTAAAGGAGGTTTCCCCCTCGAAGAGGCTGAATTCTAAGGCGTTGATCTATCTTTTCTATATTTTCTTGAGCTGGTTTCATAATAGGGAAATTGTGGAAAGGCCTAGAGGGAAGTCAATATTGACTTCCAAGTGGATATACAAGATAAAACATATTGCATATGGAAGTATTGACAAATACAAGCCATGATTCTTGGTTAGAGGGTTCTCCTAGAGAAAGGGTGAAGACAATGACGATAATTTTTTTCTCGATGCCAGTAGCACCTCCATTAGATCCATCATTTATCTTACTACTTTGTTGGGATAAATATTAGATCAAATGGATGTGAATAGTACATTCCTCGACGGTATTATGGAGGAAGACGTGTACATATATCAACCTCAAGGTTTTGTGGTGCACGGAAATGAATATCATGTTTACAGGTTAATGAAGGCATTGTATGGACTCAAGGAAGATCAAAGGGCTTGGTATGATCATATTGATAGTTATTGTATGAGAATGGGATTTACCAAGAGTGATGTCAATCCAAAAAATTATTTTAATGTTTTGAAAAATACACCTATTGTTGCAGTGCTATATGTTGATGACTTATTTATGGAATGTGTTGAGTCTCTCATCATTCCTTGTAAGAAGAAGTTGGCTTGACAATTTGATACGAAGGATCTTTGGATGATGCACTATTAGCTAGGATTGAAAGGTGTGGAAAAAAACTAGAGAGGTTTCCCTTATTCAAAGAAAGTATGTTATAAGGATTCTTCGTAGATTTGGCATAATGGACCATAAATCCTGGATACTCTTATGGTGACTAACTTGAGGAATTTGAGAAGCTCTAATTCTAGTTTGGTAGATCCACCTATGTACCATAAGTTAATTCACTCGTTGATGTATTTGGTTAGCACTATGCGAGACATATTCTTTGTCATGAACACATTGATCTAGTTGTAGGTGGAACCAAGACATGAGAAGTTGATTGTAGTAAAGAACATTTTCAGATATCTATGTGGTACTATGAAATATGGCATGCGATCTGTTGCATACATAGATTTAGAGCTTTAGGGATATAAATAAGTTGATTAGGTTGGACGTGAAGATGATAGGAAGAGAACCTCAATGGTAAGCATTAGTTTGGGCTGAACTATGATATCTTCAATGAGAAGGAATAAGAGGTTCGTTTCACTTAACATTACGGAATCATAGCACATCATAGCCTATGAGGATTATACCAAAGGAGTATTGCTCTAGAATTTATTTATAGTATTTTTTAACCAAGATTTGGAACGAGAAATGATACACTATGATAATTAAAGTTGTGTGAAGCTTTCAGAGAATCCCATGTTCCATGAGAGGTCAAAGCATACTAAGATCAAGTACTACCACATTGGTGACATGGTGTAGAGGATAGTGATAAGGCTTGAATACATATTCACTGATTAGCATACAACTAATATTTTGATGTAGCCAAATACTAGAGAGAATTTCATGTACTTTAAAGACTGCAAGTTGGGGCTTATGGAGATTACCAATCTCATTAAGAGGGATTGGTGATATGTTTGTGGTATTGATGGTAATTATCTGAATAGGGGTAATGGTCTCAGAGGCCCAAAGTTCTCCATACATATGGTTAACTAAGCGCATTTGGAAGGAGACCTGATCCAACAATAGAATGGTGTAGTGAAGTCTATTGGTATTTGGACCTAATCACATACCAAGAGGGTGGAGGTAGGTCTAAAAATGTGATCACACACTAGGACAGGTGGAGTGATGTCCTTCATTATATAGACCCTGATCACACACTAGGTAGGGTGGAGTGAATTCATTTGAACATCTAGATTGGATCACCAACCAGGAAGGTTTGAGTGAGGTCTTGGCCCAAAGTGCTCACCAGGAAAGGTGAGTGAGTGCTTGCTAGTTGAGGATATCAACATTTTGTACTAGGAAGAGGCCTTTGGATTTGAGTATTGACCATTCTAAAGGAGTGATTTCTGATATCCTTAATTAGATATATGATGATGGGTGTAGTAATTTTGTCTCTTAGTGTTAGAAGCAAGATGATTAGCTAAATATTCTAGGACAATTCACTAAGAGATGGAAAGAATATGTCTATGATATTAGAATATTAAATATTATAATTCAAGATAGAAAAGACTTCCCCATCTTGGTTCACTCACCTTTACGATTATTTTCTACTAAATTCAAGTATATTGTTTAGCTTGCATGCCATATGATATTCGAGCCTATGCGGTGGTGGAAATTGATTTGTAAATGTTCCTCCCGGGCTAAATCTCAATTGTTCCTTAGGTGCCTTATCAAAAATAAAATCCCCACTTGGGATAATCTCTAAAAATGACACAAGGAGGGCCCATGTTGGTTTACTTCTTGTGAAAATGCAGAGAAATTTATCTCTCAAATGTTTCTTATATGCCCCCTTATTTAAAGTATCTTTGAGAAAGTAAAATTCATTCTCGGCTACAATTTGAATTGGAGAGGGAATGAGTTCGAGGAGCATTTTAACACTTGGTGGGATGCAATAAATTATGACAACCATAGGAACACTCGTCTCCTTATCTGTTGGGATATTTCAAAGATATATCTTCACCTCCAACCCTCATTCCATGGAAAATTGTTACTATGTATGATCTATTTCCTTCAAAGGATAACACTTATATTCCCCGGGCTATTGTTGAAGAGGAAACTAATCGCCATATTCCTTTTTATTATTTTGGTGGGGCCTAAAATGAACAAGGTGTTCGTGACGAAGGATTAATTTTTCATTTCATTAATCTCTTTTCTTGAAATAAAAAATTGACCTCGATAGGGGGACTAAAATTTTTACAATTCTCTCCCCTGAAAAAATCTTTCATCTTAGGCTTTAGAAAAAAATTATCGATTTATTCAAGTGTTTGAAGATTAATGTCATCAAATAGTTTAATTCTATTTAATGATGTCACAATCATATTTTACTTCCCATTCTTGAAGAGATTAATCAGCTAAAGTATATTTTTGACTTTATTTCTTACTTCCATATATGCAGGGAACGAAATTCAGAGGCAACCCTCCTATCCAAACATGGTTCTTGATAGCATTGTGGAGTATGGCAGGTTAGTGAACATTTAGAGCGGTCGGCTGAAAATTATAAAAATCAAACTTTCGCAGCAAACTAAATATTATATTATGGCATATATACAGTCTCTCAGCTTGATTTTGGACTTGAGAGCCTATTGTTTCTTCTTCCTTTTCTTTATCATTCCAGAGACACTTATTATATGCTTTTATTTATTTATATTTTCGTGGAAGTGACTTTTAAACTTCCTTGCCTCTCGTGTCTACTCTAAAGACATATAGTTACAGATTCTACTTGTAGGTGCTAGTATTACATGAGGACTAGACAATTTTCTCTCATGTGTATCTTCGATGGTGCTCCATTTTTTCTCTATGAACTTGGTATTTTTTTTATTGAGGGGTAGGCCTTTATGATGGACTGTGAGGCTAAATGCTTCATCCACATAATAATGTAACTTTTTAAATAATTAACAAAAAAGTTACTTTTTGTGTGGAAAAAACAAACGCTGGATTAAAATAAAATTAGTTATTTTTACATAAATGTGTAAAAATTAAAATAACATGAAATTAATTAATTAAATTAATTATTTATTTTCATGTGGTTGAAAATAAATGGAAGCAACTTTAGAAAAAATGTTCACTAAATGATTTTCTAAGGTAAGAGTGTGTTCTAATGTGTAAAACCCATACTAGATGGTGTATTTCGATCAATCTAGTAGAAAATGGCTAGTTGATCACTTTCTAGGTGATAACAATGTTCCTCAAGTATTTTGTTTGATTACATCATTCCTTAATGGTAATATTTCTTTAATACCTTCATAATGGTTCATGTGTCTTGAATTACAACATTCTCATTGGTTATGTCATATTACAATGTTCATCTATTACTGCGTTAAACTGTTATATTCTGTAATTGCTATCTTGGATTATGACATAATTAATGGTTAGTTTTCATTGTTATATTCATATTGATTGCATTAAGTTAAATTACTACATTTATAAATCATTTTTTCACATTTAAACATATATCTTCATTGACTTTTAATTGTTTCCTTCCTTAATGGTTATTTCATATTGCAATGTTCATGAAAGGTTATTGAGGTGCATATTAAAGCAAAAGATAAAGGTATGGATTTCTATCATATTGATGTCTTCTTCGTAGTCTTTAGAACATTTAGGGGATATGCGAGATGTTGTTGGCAATACTAAGAGGGTGGTTGAATCAATATTTATTTTACAATTTTTATTTCATCAATTAATATAACATAGATAGAACACACAATAAACAATAAGAAAATAAGAGATCAGGGCCCCAACCCTAGATTAATACCTCAATCTTCAAAGCAACAAGGGTCCAACCTGTATCTCACAAAGCACCAACTTGATCTCCTTGAGGACTCCAATCCTCTAGGGCTGCAACCCTGTTAACTAGTTCAAGCGCAAACCTGGTGTTCTTGAAGACTCTAATCATTTATGGCTCCAAAATTATGTTTTTTATTATTTAATATAGGCTCAAAGGTTCTTCAAGGATCCTAATATCTTCTGCAATAAGCCTTGATAATACCTTTAAGATCACCTTCAACAAATCCCTTAATTTATCTTCAAAGCACTTAGGTCATCAATGGCAACTTTAGCAACCCAAAAAGGTGTCTCCAAGACTCTTCATGATTTCCAATTGGTCTTTTGCAAGGTTACTCCATGAGCGCTGAAATAATGCATCTATTTTACCAATAATGTCTCTAAGTTCATCCTCTAGAACCGTCTACAACATGTCTTCAACAATGCAAGATGTGTTTAATAAGCTGCTCCAAGGTACTCTCAAAGGTATTATGGACTTTTAGATTTCTTTCCAAGTTATGCTCAAGAATATACCAATACAAATCCAATCCTATTTCAAGATGTATATAAAAATTTACACCCAGAATTCTGCTCCAAGATGCTTACAGAATGCTTAAAAGGATTCCTAAAAGGATTCTATAAACTATGTCTAGTATACTACTTCAAGGTATCTTGAATAAGTTGTTCCAAACATATTTTAATGGGTTCAATATTGCTTTAAAAAAAATTCCTTCAAAGTTTTCAATACTTTGTTCCTTTAGGGTATGCAATATGTTTTGATTCTAAAACTGTCTCTAGATCCATGCTTTTTTAGATGTGTCTTGAGGTTCCAAAACACTTATCACAAGTTTGTAACGCACCTAAAAGGAGATTATTGGTATGATTTTATCACAAGTCAAAGAGGAGTATTAACAATTCTAAAGTTTAAGATTAGAGATAAATAACACAGGCTCAAATGGAAGCCTCCAAAAAAGATTCAACAAACAGTCTATAACTATGCTGCAATGGTTCTCCGAATAAACAATTTACTTCTCCACAAATCTGAGGTATAGTTTTCATAGTCTTAGATTACAAGTGATTTAACAAAAGTGAGAAGGTTTGAACTGTACAGGTGTTTAAAGTATGAATTGTAAGAGAGATATAAAAATCTGAAATATGGGTCCAGATATCTTGCAAGAAAATGTTATGAATCCACAATTGGTCCTAAAAAAATCTATTAAAAGTTGGTACTAAAACCACCATAGGTATAGAAAAATTCCTAAATAAAAATATTCACACATCCATAAAAACTCCCTCCAGCCTCTAACAAAAATATTTTACACAGAACTAAAGTAGTGCCTATTTACATTCCCACAGATCAGACAAATTTCTTGTGTGATATCGCAGAAGACATTGGATGTTATTTTTTTGGTCTTCCTTAACTCGTCACTTTAAATTGCTCCTTCTTCTATGTTTCTGAGTGTATTTGTTTCTTTACAGATGAGTCTAGGGTGCCAAATGTGTTCAATACATACATACATAGATATATATATATATATATATATATATATATATATATATATATATATATATATATATATATATATATATATATATATATATATATTCCAAGAATAATATGGGAGCAAACATGAATTTCTAGATTGTTGCATCCTTTGATAGGAGTTGACTTACGAACTAGCAGATTCGACCAACATCAATGGCCTAATGTTATTATTATGTAACATCCACCTTTATTTATGTTATTTTCTCTATGATGGAATTGTTACCTATGCTAGCTTCGCTTTCTTTCTTCATCATTTCAATAGTTTCCAATATCTTTGTATTGGTGAAACGTTAATGTATATATTTCCTTTCCTTTGGTTGTTCTTCTTATGTATATATTTCTTTTCTTATATTTGTATAAATTTCTAGGATTAGGGTTATAATTTATATATATATATATATATATATATATATATATATATATATATATATATATATATATATATATATATATATGGCTTTATGGATTTAGCGATTTCATGCTTAGAGTTTTATGTTCTTTAATTAGCATATGTATTAGGGCATCCTAGGGTTTCTTAATCAAGGGCTTCTAGATTAGGGTTTTTATTATCCATGCATCCATAGGGATTCATTCTAGTGTTTTCCATCCAATAAATGTGAGGTTTATGGCATCATGCATATGGTTTCATACTAGGGTTTGTTAGGCTTTCAAGATAAGGGCTCTTTCACTTGAGTTTTTCATCTATTAGGGTTATGGAATTTTCAACAAGACTAGGACATCATTTAGAGTTAGGGTTTCGTAATGTACATTAAGCATTTAAGGTTTTCACTTAGGTTTATGGTTTCGCACTTAGAGTTTTGACTAGACTTTTCTTCAACAATGCACTCAGGGTTTATCATATTGACATCAGTCACAACTTTACCAACAATATCTACCTTCGAAATTAATAGAAATTTCTCCCTTTTTCAATATTCTCTTTTCTTTGAAATCAATGGAAAATGGGGTGATTTTATGGTAATTTTTTTTATCAAGTACATCCCCTATCATGCTTCTTCTTCTCCATGTTTCCTCATCATTTTTTTTTCTTCATTAAGGAAAATTATCCATGATAAGTATGTTTCTCCCCTTGTCATCATGCTCCTCTTCTTGGCAGAGAGATTCTTGTTGCTTCCTTTATCATGGTGTTTGAAATGTTCTCCCCCTAACAACATGGATGATCTTCTTATGATGCCCTTAAATTGATCAACAACAAGTATTCATGCCTTTAGCATTCAAAAGACATTCAACATGTTCTTCTTTTGGTGCAACCTGCTTCCTTCTCCAAATATTTCTAACTCTTTTCCCTTTTTCGGTTGACGATTCTTCAAGTTGTCTAGGGACCCACTTTAATTAGTAATCTCTAGATAAATGTCCAACATTATGCCATTTGAAGCTTTCAATTTTGTACGTGAATGATGTACCATTATTTTTGTAGGTGTGCACATTGGAGTATCTCCTTTCAATCTTACTTCTGAGGGACATATTCGATTCCTCCTTATTATATGCCCCACAATCTTTTTCCATATGTCCAAAATTTGTAAGACAGTAGCAATGACAGAAAAAAATAGCATGATACCTAAAAACTAAAGATTCCCATTATGCATCTCTAGAATTTTTTGGCCTTGAAGTTATTTGATGATATTTATGGCTACCTACAACATAAAAAAAAATTCTTGGATAAAAGAATCTTCCCATGTTATGTTGATTGTACTAGAGCTGGGACCATTTTCATAATTCTCACGTTTCTCCACCTTCTTGTTCCTTCATGCACTAGGGTTTGCATCACTTTGCCTAGAAGACTCACCTGCATATCCAAGACCAAACTTGTCAAGTGGGGATATCTAATTACTTAGGATTTCATCCAAGGTTTGAGGACTCCTTAGATTCTTATTCAGTTTATCAACCTCTTTCCTTAGAAGAATAATTTATCCTTTCATATTTTAAAAATATTCATCTCACATTAATAGTTGATTCCCCATTTCTTCCTTCATCCTTGTTGCTTCACATATTTGGACCTTAGGAGTGATGACATATGATTTCGATTTGAAGATATTTCCATCCTTTTCCTTTAGTTAGCATGACATGGTATTTCTTTCCTTCTCTTCTTCATCAACTTGTCCTTCCAAGAGGACCAAACCTTGCATTAAATTTGTAACTCATTCTACTTGTGTCATCGCTTCCTCTAGTTGAGCTTTAAGGGGCAAGATTTATTCATTATATTGGCCAATTTATACTTCAGATCTACTCAAGTCTTTTGACCTTTGTTTAATATGATTTTCCAAATTATATTCCTTTATTTATTCTTTTTCTAATTGATTTGCCATGGACGTGATTTCTTCATGATGTATCTTCCTTTTTTCTACAATTCTTCCTTAAGATTATTTTAATACTCATCCATATCTCGTATGTGATTACTTAAAAGAAAAATTCCCTCTTTGTGTTGTCAATATCATGGTCAACATCTTGTACTTGGGTTTTTTGGTCCCCATGTTCCTTTTTCATACTGCTTATTTCTTCTAGGGAAGCTACAAGCTTTGACTTGCGATCTAGTTCAGTTTCAACTTCATAGATATTTTCATCATCTTCATTTATGAAATCGGTGCCCTTATATTTGTTTTCAATTATCTTCTTTCCTTCATATTTGTGTTCTTTTTCATCATCCTCCTTATTAGAGGTGATGGCTAACAATCATTCTCAATGAAGATATTGAAGTTTTTCCTAAAGTTCTTTTGTTGATGAACATTTCTCCACTTTGATCTTTATAGGATTTGGTAGCCACTCATGATTGCATTTATTGATACTGCGTTATGTTATTGAGACTCTTCTTCCTTCATTTTTCTTCCAATAACGCCTGATTCCAAAGCTATGAAACCTCGAGCTATTACAAAATTCTTCATTATCACCCTCCAAATTTCAAAGTTTGTTCCATTGAATATGGGGTCTTTCCACATCCAATCATCCACTAATGATCCAAACTTAAACAAGAATGCAAAAAATTACATATATAACCATCAATGTAGAGATTGAGAAGAAATAAAACTTCATTTCATTAATATCAAATACTGAAATATCATTACAAATAGAATAGAAGCAAGAGTAGCTTGGGTGATGGTTGCTTATCACCTAGAAGAGATGTGGTAGCTACATTCCTCTAAACTATGTTACAATGAGGCTTAGAGTCCTATTTATTATTGAGAAACAATGGAAATCCATAAACATCCAAAAACCTGAACCTAGGAGATAAAGTGCCAAAACAATGCGCCCCATTTGGGTAAATTTGTACATCAACTTTCTAGGGTCATAACTTGGAATATGATCTCTATTTAACATGCACAATACATCATTAGAATGATCTATCCAAGGAATAAAAATTCCAAGTGGCCAACACAAGATAAAGATACCTTTTGGCCACAATTTTCCAAAAAAAATTGTTTAGGGCGTCAAAACAACTTTGGAAATTTAGGACCTGAAAAACTGCCGAAAATGGTAAATTGTGCTACAATTAAGGAAACTGAAAAACTGAAAGAGATAGCGGTGGGGGTCCAAGTGTAATAGGTGGGTAGCCACCAACATCCACCTATATCATTCCTCCCCCCTTAGGAAGCAATGATCCCCATTGCGTTGAGTGCCTCCATGAGATGTGTTAACTTCTACTCAGCTTGGTCCCTAGTGAGACACTTGCCTTGGTGCAAGAGTGTTATTGACATGTGTGTCTATAATTGGATGAATTTTGGCATGTTTCATGAAGTCTAGGTTTAACTCTATTGGTTTGAGTTATAATGCGATGTCGGATGTGTCCAGTAAATGTGGGAAGTATGGTTGAAGGTGGTCCACATTGAACACTGGGTTCAGGCCAAGGAATGGGGGAATGTTAAGCTCAAAACCATTGTCTCCCACAACCTTCATAATGGTTTAAGTACCATATAGAAGTGGTCTAAAATTTTGATGGGCTCTAGTAAGACATTCTTTCTACATATGCAACAAAACTTTGTCGCCCACCTGAAACTTGTGTGGCACACGATGTTGATCATGTCGTTGCTTGTAGATGGCATTTGAATTCTCAAAGATGTCATGAACCTGTTGGTAGATGTGTTGGATGCATTCAATAAATATGGTCACTTTATCAACCTTGGAAATAAATGTATTGATTATGTCTAGCTAGTTGTATGAGGCATGATAACATAAATCAAGTGCAATGGTTGAAATCCTAGACCCACTTGAAAGGTATTACGACTAATTGAGCTATGTATAGCTCTATTATAACTACATTTCACATGAAGAGTATGTGCACTATCATCCTATTGATGACCTACATTTGGCCATCATTTTGGGGATGGAAGGTAGTCGACTTGGTGAGCTTGGTGTCTGATAGTGTCTAAAGGCTTGATCAGAATGTGCTTAGGAACCTTCTATCCCAATCTAATATAATGGTCTATGGAATCCCAAAATGTACCCATACTCATTCAAAGAAGAGTTTGGTAGTTTCCTCTGTTCTGATAATCTTCTTGCAGGCTCCCAATATAGCCATCTTCAAAAATATGTCCACGACCAAAAATATACAGTCATTACCATGCGTGGTAGAAGGGAGGCCAGACATATAGTCCATGGAGATGGATTCCCATGACAGGCTCAGAGTAAGTAGAGGAGTGTATAGGCCTTGCTTCTTGATGGTTGGCTTGGTGATGGCATAGGCAGTACAGGATCTGATATATTTCTGAACATCCAGTTGGAGTTTGGGACAATAAAATTACTTTTACAGTACAACCATAGTTTTATCACACTAAAGTGTCCTGCAACCTGATTGTAGTGTGCTTCCCAAATCATCTTGGTATGCTCGCTTGAAGGAACACAAAGGTGGCCTAGGTAGCATAGTAATGCATCATGGAGGTGGAAATCAAGAAATCTATTTCCGTATACTATAATTTGGTATGTGTAGGTGAATTTTGGATCATTGTTGTATAGTTGCGGCCATTCAGAGGGATTGTAACCACACGAGTTGAGAACACTAGCCAGTGCTACAACTTAGGGTCAGCTGAGGTAGTTTGTAACATTATTGGTGATACCGTTTTTGTATTTAATGTACAAATGGAATTGTTGCAAACATTTACACCACCTCTGATGGAAATTGTTCTGCAACTTCGTGTTGAAGATAGCAAATAGAAATGCTAAAAATACAAAATGCTAAAAATAGCATTGCTATAAATAGTAGTTTCATCTAGTGTTGAACTTAGCTATATTGGATGAAAAGTGAAAGTGCTAAAAATAACATTTCTAAAAATAGCATTTCAGATGGATTCCTATTTTATTCAGTCCCTGGACTAAACCTAGGAAGTAAATTTCGAATTTGAACTTAACACCTACTTGAAAATAATTTAATTAATTCACCATGAGTTATTTAGTTGAGAAAATTTAGACATGAAGTCTATGTGGGGACATGAAATAGTTTCTCTATTAATTGAGGAATTTATCCATCAGTTAAAGAGATAAGGATGAGTTCTATATTGAGTAGTAATTAGTTGGCTCAGTTAACTAAGTCAAGACCAGTTATATTTGATTTAAATAGTTTTTTTAAATTAAGTAAGTTCAGTTAGTTAATGCATGCTCACATATAACTGTTGTCTTACAGATAACTGAATATTCTCTCATGGATAACTCATGCACGTCATTTTATATAGAGACCCAATTGAGTTCATATGGTGAATATTCCTTGCATGAAGAAGGATTTCTATTCCAAGATAATTTTTCTTTTATTTCTTCTGGTATAGTGAGTGTAATGAGGCCAAATCACACATGTGGCTTCACTGGACCCCAAGAAAAATTGCATAAAGAAATAGGGGCTTGGAGGAAATGATGAGGATATATACATGTTTATATAGTCTATGAGATTCATTGTCTAATTACAGAGACAGCAGGAAAGCTTTTGAGCTAATTATTTTTGTAACATGGAATAGGTTTCCACTTGTATGATAATACAGAGTTGGGGTTTTATGCTTCAACTTTCCCTTGGTTATATCTTCTGTGTTATGTGTGATTGATTTCTTCTTATTAGTTATATGTGTTCTTATTGATGTTGCTCAATTGGATTAAGCTTCTGCATAATTTCCTGTAGAAGTATATCAAGTATTTTGCTTTATTATATTGCATTATTAGGTGATCTACAGGTGGGAAATTCTACATGGTATCAGAGAAAAGGTAAGCAAGGAAGAACAGTATACAAGAAGGAGAAGTTCAAAGTTTGGATTCTGAATATTGAAATTGAGTTCTTCTCACATCTCTATTTCACCTATGGTGTTCAGTGGTTTAAGACTTAAATATGCCCTTGATGGTAGTTCAAATTATATAGCTTGGAAGGATTGCATGGAGGTAGTATTAGAAGATAACGGTCTAAAGGACTTCATTGTTCAAGAAGTCCCCAAGCCGACTGATGCTACTCAATTGGCGGAATGGAAAAAGTGTGTGGCTAGAGCAAGGAGAATCCTTCTAGAGGGAGTTCAAGACCACATAGTCTCAAGTCTTCGTGGGAAGGAGACCCCATTTTCAATGTGAAAAAAATTGAAAGATCTATATCAAAATAACAACGATCAGAGAAAGCTAGCACTGAAAGACAAGCTTCGTAAGATTAAGTGTGAAAAAGGTGATAGGATCTCTATGTATTTGAACAAGCTCACCACCTACAGGGATGATCTTGGAATTGTAGGGATTGTGACAGCGGACGATGACATGGTGATTCTTGCACTCCTCAGTCTTCCTAAGAGCTGGCATAGCTACCAAGACTCGGTTAATGGAAGAGAAAAACTGCTATATTGGGAAAGGCTTTGGTGAGGTATGATGCAGGAGGAGATAAGAAGAAGAACCAGAGATGGATCCTCATCGAAGCAAGATGATGAGGAAAATATAGCCTTAGCAACTAAGGCAAGGAAGGGGAAAGGGAAGGCATCCCAATATAAATCGGATTCTTCCCATGGTGGGAAGAAGTTTGAAAAATCAAAAGTGAGATGCTTTCATTGTCATGAAGTGGGCCATTATGCTACTAATTGTCCATAGAAGAAATCCAAGAATGGTTCCTCAAAGGGATCTAATGGTGAGGCACTGGCATCAGAGTTTGAGCTGGATTTCTCTATTATTGCATGCATAGTTTCATCCATGGTGGGATGTGTTTGGTACCTAGACAGTGGACCCTCTTGCCACATGTCAGCTGACAAGAATCTCTTTAGGACCCTGGAGGAGAAGGATCTCCAGATGTGGATCGAGATGGGTGATGATGGAAAGTACTGTGTCCAAGGTGAAGGTACAGTTGTGTTCTAGAGGGAGCATGGAGCTCCCCTCACCCTGACTGATGTAAAGTATGTACCAAGTCTGAAGAAGAATCTTGTGTCCATTACAGTGCTAGAGGATAATGGCTATGATGTAGTCTTTAGTAAAGGAAAGGTATTCCTGGGGCATATCAACACTAAACAGATAAAGCGAATAGGGATTCGAGTCAAGAATATCTACAGGCTGGAGATAGATGACTATTCTTCTTTGAGTTCCAAAGTAGAGATGGTGCAGAGCCAAGACGTTGGCGAGCTACAACATAGAGGACTAGGCCACTTGCACCATAGAGACCTGAAGATCATGCAGCAAATTTCTACCCGGTTACCCATGGGAAAAATTGAGTAGATGAGTACATGCAAATGTTGTACCTTGGGTAAGTATGTGAAATCCTCCTTTTCGAATCGAGACAGTAGAGCTGGAGAAATCCTGAAGCGAGTTCACTCAAATGTTTGTGGACCCTTCTCTACATCCTCCACCACTAAACAAAGATACTACGTTATTTTTATTGATGATTCTTCTCGTAGATGATGGATCTACTTTATGCAAAAGAAGGATAAGACTTTCTTGAGGTTTTGTGAGTTTAAAGCCTTGGTAGAGAAAGAATCGACAAAGAAAATAAAAGCCTTGCATAACGACAATGTTGGAGAGTATGTCTCTCAGCAATTTAAGGACTTCTCTTTTTCATAAGCAATTAAATAGGAATTGACGACACCCCGTAACTCACAGCAGAATGGGGTGGCTGAAAGGAAGAACATATTGATTGTGGGGGAAGCTCCAATGATCTTGCACGATCAAAGCCTACCACTGCATTTGTGGGCTGAGGCATGCAATACAACAATATACTTGTAGAAGAGAAGCCTGCACTGTATACTAGGGATGAGGACACCTCTAGAGGCCTATTCTGCGAAGCGACCTAATGTAAGTCGCTTCTGAATCTTTAGATCATCAGTTTAATTTCATGTGACCAAAGATTCCAGGAAGAAGCTAGACCCAATAACTTAGTTGGGAATACTTGTGGGGTACACGATACACTCGACAACTTGGGTGTACCTTCCTTCCACTAAGAGGACTGTGGTACGTAGGGATCTGAAGTTTGATGAGCAAAAATCCATGTGCTTATCACTTGAGAGGGAGCTTGAGTTGCATGCAGATAAGGAACTCTTAGTTCCTGAGGATGAGGACCCTGAGACTAATGTGGAGCAGCCACATGCAGAGGATCCGAGAGTGGAGACACCCACTCATGCTGAGACTTCTAGAAATGGGTAGAAATGCTCAAGGGAAGCTAACAGGTTGATTCCAAATTCACGGGAGAATGTGGGATAGCCATATTCCCAGCGCAGATAGAGGAGGTCAACAAAGCGGTACACTAGTTACATGTCGTGGTTGGGGAGTGTGTAGATTCTAAGCCTTCTTCATTCGAGGAGGTAGTACAGCAACCATTGTAGGTTGATGCAATGGTGGAGTATGAATCCATCATATGGAATTGTGTTTGGGATGTTGTCTCAAAACTTGAGGACAAGTCAGTGGTGAGTTGTAGATGGCATTACAAGTTAAAGCAGGTAGCTAACGGTAGTGTTGAGAAACACAAGACAAGATTTGTTACTTGAGGTTTCTCCTAGGTCGAGGGGGTCGACTACGATGAGACTTTTGCTCCTGTAGCAAGGTACTCATCGATTAGATCAATATTGGCACTATCAACTCAGATGGGGTGGAGAATCCACTAGATGAATGTGAAGACAACATTCCTCAATGGGAAGATTGAGGGGGAGTTGTACATTGAGTATCGATAAGGTTTCAAAACCTTCGACAGTGAGTCACATGTGTGCAGAATCAAGAGGGCTCTATGGGCTGAAGTGGGCACCCCATGCTTGGTACACTAGGATCCATAGCTATTTCACCAAGTTGGGCTTCACCAAGAGTTAAGAAGATGCTAACCTTTACCACATCATAGTAGAAGGTAAGCCATTGATCATTGTACTTTATGTCGATGATCTGATTTTGACAGGTGATGATCAGCTGATATAGTCTTGTAAGGAGGACCTTGCAAGCGAGTTCAAGATGAAGGACATGGGCCTTATGCATTACTTTCTAGGCATAGATGTGCGGCAGAGAGATGGGGAGGTTTTTATATCTCAAGGCAAGTATGCCAATGAGATCCTTAGGCAGTTCCATATGGAGAAGTGAAAACCCATGCATAATCCTCTATCTGGGAACTATAGGAAGGAGGATGCTACTTCAAGTGAGGTAGTAGCTGCTACTATTTATTGGAAACTAGTGGGTTCACTTATGTATTTAGTGAACACTTGCCCTAACTTATGCTTTTTGGTGAACTAGCTAAGTCAAGCTATGGTTTAGTCTACCAATATTTTTTGGAAGGCAGCAAAGCATGTGTTGAGACACCTCAGAGCCACATCTCAGTTTGGATTATGGTATAGACAGACAGATGGAGTGAAGCTTTAGGGCTTCACAGATGTGGATTAGGCAGGGAGTCCATCAGAAAGGAAGAACACTTCTGGAGGAATCTTCAACCTTGGTTCAGCTACAGTTTCCTGATACAGCAAGAATCAGAGATTAGTTGCACTTAGCTTAGTAGAGGCTGAATACATGGCTACTAGTCAGGCTGCATGTGAGGCCATTTGGATGTGGAAGGTTCTATTGGGATTGTTTGGTCAAAGGATGGATCATATAGTGATCTACTGTGATAATCAGAGTTGCATAAAACTCTCTCAGAATTTAGTTTTTCATGACAATTCCAAGCACATAGATATATGGTATCATCATCTTCGAGACTGTGTGATCAAGAGGATCACATGTGTTGTTGCTATATGTTTTGACCAAGGAACAAGATGCAGATATTTTGACAAAGGCATTGTCAAAATGAAAGTTCGAGTTCCACAGAGACAGGATTTGGGTTATTGATAATCCCTTTCTTGTTGAGAGGTAGTGTTGAAGATAGCAACAAGAAATGCTAAAAATAGAAAATGCTAAAAATAGCACAGCTATAAATAGCAATTTCATCTAGTGTTGAACTTAGCTATATTGGATGAAAAGTGAAAGTGCTAAAAATAGCATTTCCAAAAATAGCATTTCAGATGGATTCCTATTTTATTCAGTCCCTGGACTAAACCTAGGAAGTAAAATTTCAATTTTAACTTAACAGTTGTTTTAAAATAAATTAATTATGGATTTCAGAGATCTGTGGCTTGAATATTTTGAATTATTGACCGGAGAATCCACAGTTTTTTCATTTTTGTACCAACGTTTCAAATCCCAAATGGGATCCATCTTCAGGATAAGAGAATGATGATGACAGAAGAGCAACAGAGAAATGATAATAAATAGTGATGAGGATGAAACATTTGTAATAACCAACTGTCGGCTGAAATAATAATTTTTATTTAAATTTTTATATAATTTAATATTAATTAGATTTTTAAAATTTTTATAAAAATATTAATTTTAATTTTTATTAATATTATATATATATTCTTAATATTTAAATTTTTTGATTTAATATATAATGTTAATATGTTTTCTAAAATTTTTAATTTGTTTAAATATATAATATTATAAATTCTATCATGAAATAAATTTTAACCTAAAATGAAAATGATTTTTACCTAAGGAAATTTAAACCTAATAAGGAATAAATTTTGAAACTAGGGAAAATTAATTCTAATTTTTTTTTTTAATTAAATTATTATTATTATTTTAATTTGAAACCAGGGAAATATTAATTCTAAATAATTTAATTAAATTATTAATATTAATATCAATTATATTATTATATTATTATTATCCATTATAATTTCTAACTATATTAATTATATTATTATTAATATATTATATTAATTATATTATTATTAATAATATATTAATTATATTAATTAATATTAATTATATTAAATATATTATTATTAATTATAATATTATTATTAATACTAATTATATTAATAATATTATTAATATTAATTATGTTATTAATATTAATTTGTATATAATATTAATAACATAATTAATATTAATAATATTACTAATATAATTATTATTAATAATAATATTATAATTAATAATAATATATTTAATATAATTAATATTAATTAATATAATTAATATATTAATAATAATAATATAATTAATTAACAATAATAATAATTAATATAATTATTATTAATTAATATAATAATAATATATTTAATATAATTAATATTAATAATATATTATTAATAATATAATATAATTAATATAATTAATATTAATATTAATAATTTAATTAAAAAAAAATTAGAATTAATTTTCCCTAGTTTCAAAATTTATTCCTTATTAGGTTTAAATTTCCTTAGGTAAAAATCATTTTCATTTTAGGTTAAAATTTATTTCATGATAGAATTAATAATATTATATATTAAAACCAATTAAAAATTTTAGAAAACATATTAACATTATATATTAAATAAATAAAAAAAAAAATTAAATATTAAGAATATATATATAATATTAATAAAAATTAAAATTAATATTTTTATAAAAATTTTAAAAATCTAATTAATATTAAATTATATAAAAATTTAAATAAAAATTGTTATTTCAGCCGACAGTTGGTTATTACAAATGTTTCATCCTCATCACTATTTATTATCATTTCTCCGTTGCTCTTCTGTCATCACCATTCTCTTATCCTGAAGATGGATCCCATTTGGGATTTGAAACGTTGGTACAAAAATGAAAAAACTGTGGATTCTCCGATCAATAATTCAAAATAAATTAATTAATTCACCATGAGTTGATTAGTTGAGAAAATTCAAACATGAAGTCTATGTGAGGACATGTAATAGTTTCTCCATTAATTGAGGAATTTAACCATTATTTAAAGAGATAAGGATGAGTTCTATATTGTGTAGTAATTAGATGGCTCAGTTAGCTAAGTCAAGTCTAGTTATATTTGATTTAAAAAGTTTGTTTAAATTAAGTAGGTTCAGTTAGTTAATGCATGCTTGCATATAACTGTTGTCCTAAAGATAATTGAATATTCTTTCATGGATAACTCATGCATGTTAGTTCAGATAAAGACCCAGTTGAGTTCATATGGTGGGACAATGTTCTGTCAGTTGCTAGGATATTTCTGGTGAATATTCCTTGCATGCAAAAGGATTTCTATTCCAAGAGAATTGTGCTTTTATTTCTTCTTGTACAGTGAGCGTGATGAGGCCAAATCACACATGTGGCTTCACTAGACCCCAAGAAAATTTTCATAAAGGAACAGAGGCTTGGAGGATAGGATGAGGATATATACTTGTCTATGTAGTCTACGAGCTTCATTATCTGATTACAGAGAGAGCAGGAAAGCTTTTGAGCTAATTTTTTTTGTAACTTGGAATAGATTTCCACTTGCATGATAATACAGAGTTGGGGTTTTATGCTTTTCCTTTCCCCTAGTTATATCTTCTACGTTATATGTGATTGATTTGTTCTTATCAGTTATATGTGTTCTTATTGATGTTTCTGAATTCGATTAAGCTTCCACGTAACTTTTTGTAGAAGTAGATCAAGTATTTTGCTTTAGTATATTTCATTATCAGGTGATCTACATATGGGAATTTCTACACTTCCCTTGTTTCTGTATAAACTGAAGCGGTTGGTGATCAGTGTGGGTGACTATCTCCTTCCACAGAATGTAATGCTTCCATTTGCTGGCAAGTCTGAACAATTGAATACATCTCTTTATCATAGGTGGGGTACTTCTGAATTACAGCGAAAAGTGTCCCACTATGGTAGGCCATTGGATGTGTGTGTTGTGTGAGGGCAACACCAATAACATTGTCTCAGGCATTTATCTCGATTTCAAATGGCTACTACAGGTTTGGCAGTATGAGTACCAATGGAGAGTAGAGTTGGTGCTTCAACTCAACAAATGCCTTCTATTGGGACTTGGACCAGGAAAATTTTTCTTTTGTCCCACCCTTATTAATCTTACTCAAAGGCCAAGTGATATTAGAGAATCCTAACATGAACTGCCAATAAAAATTTGCATGACACAAAAGGATGTGAAGCTCCATTAGAGTGGTCAGGGATGGCCAATCCCAAGTGACTTGGATATTAGTCAGATCCAGATGAACGCCACCTCATCTATGATGTAACCCAAATATTGGGCTTGGCTCATGCCAAATGTGTATTTCTCCCAGTTCGCACACAATTTTTGTTTTCGAAGTGTTTGAATGACATGTTGAATGTGTTGAAAGTGTTCTTCCCAACCCTTGTTGAAGATGAGGATGTTGTCCAGATAAACAACCACAAATGAGTAGGTGAAGGGATGCAAAATATTATCCATTAGCCTCATAAAAGTAGCATAGGCATTTGTTAACCCAAAGGGCATAACCAACCATTTAAAAAGGTGTTCCTTAGATTAGAAGGCAGTCTTCCATACATTCGTGTGATCTATTTGAACCTCGTGATATCGAGACTTCAGATTGATCTTGCTGAAATACTAGGCCCCCTTGAGTTGGTCCAGAAGGTCATCAATATGTGGGATTAGATACCTATTACTTCCAATGATTTTGTTTAGTGCGCTATAATCAATGCAAAGCCTCGAGGAAGCATCCTTATTTAGTACAAGTACAATCTAGCTCCTACAAGGTAAGGAACTTGGTCAGATGTGCCCTTTTTGCACCAACTTGATGGGCCTCTAAATTATGCATAAATTAAGGGTCATTCCTTTAAATCAAACATAAATTAAGGCCCATCTGACAATCCTAAACCACATTAAACCTCTCTTTTTACATTACGTAGTGTATTTTTAACTTTAATATATTCATTAGTAAGGCCTATGTATAATTTCATATTTGTGCCTAATATTATTTATTTTGTTGGAATATTGTGAGAATATTGGGTAGATTATGAAGATTTGGAGGAGGAGATAATTTAGGGATTTGGTCCCTACTACAGGAGGATCAATATTAATTTATAAATAAAAAATGTGTTCTAGATTTATGGCACAGATTGTGGAGCTCCAATGATTGAGAAAAATCTATGAATGTGTTCCCTCCCATTTAATGCAGATTACTACTATTGGGAACCAGATCCACTAATCAAGGGATTTTGGTGGGGAGAGCTTCCTCCATTCATGGGGAATGATTTCTAATCATTTTTTGTAAGTACCAAGTCGAATTTTCCTCCACGGGTGGATTTTTATTAATGTTTGTGTAGAGAGAAATCGTATTTTTACAACTCCATTGTCATTTCTTGCAATGATGTAATTGTATTGATGGAAATAATGAATATTGGTGTCATGCTCAACTTCTAAACCTTGGTATCCTTCATAGGAATTTTAGTTTCCTTGGTTTTGGCCATCCTAAGGGCATCAGAGCCCTTTTGTATCATTTACTTTTCTTCATTTCACTTCTTATTCACATGCATCTCTTGTTATTGTTTTTTTTCTATTTATGCATTTATTGTTAATGATTTCTTGTTACAGGATTGGGTTAAATGATTCAATTAAGTTCTTTTGTAGTGTCACAAGAATAATTTCATCCTTGGAACAAATTTGGAAGGTCATAGTAATAATTGAGATACTTGGATTAGTTTTCTTATTCCAAAATCTAAATTTTTGGAAGTCTTTTGTAGCAAATAACAATAAATTTCTACTACTTTTTGGAGCATGCTACAAGATTCAATGAAGTTGATTTGACTTGGAATGGAAACCTAAGAAATCCTATTAAATGAAAAAATTTCCCCATCCAATTTGGATTTGATTTAGTTAGCCATTCGATGAATTATAACTCCCTATAAAAAATCTGTTGTTTCTTGTAGTGGTACTACAAGAAACCCTGTAGTAGCCTTCCAACATGCATACACTTGCCCAAATTCCCTCAAGAAGCTTGGTTATTTTCCCTTAGAGTTGAATCAAGACCCCTTATTTCTAAATCAATTAATAGGGAAGACTAAAGACCACTTAGGACATGCCTCTTTACCCATGAAAAACATTTTAGTGATTTGGGCTAATGGACAAATTTATGAAATGAGTAATACAATGATGATTTTATTGATTTGCATATCCAATGAAATTTTTTAATGGATCTAAATTATTTGAAATGTAATGGTAGACATTTAGTTCATGATCTTTATTTTATGCAATTAGAATAGGTTTATTTCCTTGTACTTTCTTTCTTTCAATAGGTTGAGGTTTCCATTTCGAGCATTTCATTTTCTGCAATTAGTATAGGATTTGACTTCAGTACATGCACTACATTAAATCATAACAACAAAGGAAGGACACATTGTATGCTACACATATAGTTTCGGTAACTCCTAAGTTTGTACAAACCTTGGGTTGATAATTAAAGTTGGTAGCCTTGGGAGTTGCAGAATTCTTGTTGCAATACTGAGGCTCATCACAGCTCCTAGATTTTCCACTTGATATCTTGATTTTTTAGAATGGAGTGATGATATATAGGCTGTTTGGGTAGAGCTTCTCTGGGAGTGATATCAGTGAAATGCTTTACCTAGCATTGTAAGGTTACCCTTGCAAATGAGGAGAAGATGTCCTTGTATTCTTCCATGACTGTATCCACCTACTTCTGCTATGTGGAGGAACCATTCCTGGGGACCATGTGTGTGGCTACGATCTTCCTCTTACTTTGAGAGAAAATTAGAAAGAAAGGAAATTTCCTAGTTTAGGAGGTGATTTTACTGCAATGCTTAGCAGAAACCAAAGAGATGGAGGTCAACGACCCTACTTGTAGTATCATGTATAGCTCACTACCCAAAGAAATAATAACCAAGTGGGGTGTAGACTAATATATACAATGTCTCCCCCATAAGTTTTGTTCTCCTAATAATGCATCACAAATATAAAGAGGAGCAACATCCCACAATACCTCATCTCTGAAGGGCTTGATGTTGTAGAGAATGCCATAGTGCTAGCTGACGTGAAGATCTCGTGTTTGGTGAAGCCACCTAATGGTGTATGGCTACAAATATGTTGTAGTCACTAGGGCGAGTTGTTTCATGGCATCTACTAAAATTAGGTTCTTTTGGCTCCGCTATTAACAATGAACTTCAACAAAGAACCCTTCACCCAAATCTTTGAGTGGAATAGGCATTCCCCGTCCTCTGGATCTTTAGGCTCAATCTTTTCGATCTTGGTGGTCGCCATAGTGGCAATGGGCTCCCCTTCAATGATCTGCTTCCCTTTATGATTACCCTTGTCGAGTTCTGACTCAGAGAGAGAACATGCATTTGACTTGGAAGCCATCACCTCGGCCACCGATGACTGCTTGGCCCGATAATCACTTGTGTTTTATGTGGAGCTCTTATGGAACTCACACCACTTTCCCATGTCCTTCTTTGTCTTAGTGGTGTTTTTTTCTTGCAGCTTTGGTGGGCTATCCTAGATTGTTGCGCCTTGTCTTTTCCCTTTGCTCTGCAATTTTGGGGTGCCTTTCCCTTCCTTTGAATTCACAAATCCAAAGTCCCGTCTCTTCTGTTTAAACTTTTGCTCAATCTTAAGCATATATCAGTATGTCGTGCCGACTAAGGATATGTCCAAGAACTCCATCTCATCCTGCATGTACCTGTGTAGGAAGTCGTGGTACTTGAGTACCAAATTTTTCTCATAATCCTTAATACCCAACTTCATGTGAAGGGTATGAAAAGCATTGGTAAGCTTAGACACGTCTTGGTCCCTTCCCTAATACAACATGGTCTACTCTATGCATTTATTCTCATATCTCCCGACAGGGTAGTACTGCTCCTTGATGGCATCTTGAATCAGATTCCAGGTGGGTGCGGCCGAAAATACTGGGCCTGTACTTTCATCCTTCTTCTCACAATAGATTTCCCACCAATCCTTTACATGGGGGGAAACATTAGGAAGTGCAAAAGTAATCTTTTCCTAGCTTGAAAAATCATAAACTAAAAACTATCCTTCAACTAGATTTAGCCATTTATCTACAACATCTGCATCTATCTCGCCCCCAAATATGTGGATTTCAAACTTAACTTATGCCTTAAAGGGTGTGGTGCTTCTATAGTAGATGTTGGAAGGAGATCTGTCCACCTTGGGTAGCAGCTTAAGGATGTTGGAAAATTTGTCCATCATCATGTTCATCTTATGCTCAAGAGCTTCTTCAAGCAAGATTTTGAAAGGATATCCTACCCCCTCATCTTTTTTCTCTTCTACCATGGGAGTTTGTTAGGATTTGCAGGGTTTGTCTTCCAAAGGTTTGTCCAATTTGAGCTGTAACCCCTTGTATCCTGACTTTGTTGGGGACATGCAATTAAAAATATAGAAAGAGAAAACTCCTTTGATATCATTGATCCAAAATTAAATAGAAACAAAAACAATTATAGATATAACCATAAATACAAATATGCAGCAGAAATAACACTTCATTTCATTAATATCAAATACTGAAACATGCTTACAAACAAAATGGAAAAAATATTAGCTCAAGCGATGGAAGCTTATCTCTAAGAAGAGATGTAGCAGCTACATGCCTTTGAAATATGTTACAGTGAGATTTGAAGGCCTATTTATTATTGAGAGATAATGAAAAACCTAAACATCCAAAAACCTAACCCTAGGAGATAATGTGTCAAAAATATGGGCCCTGTTTTGGTAAATTGATATATCAACTTCCGAGGGTCGTACATTTGGTATACAATCTTTGTTTGATAGACGCAATACCTCGTTAGAAATATCTATCTGAGGACTATAAATTCTGAGCAACCTATTTCAATTAATATGTCCAGTTGGCCCCAGTTTTCCCAAAAAATGTTGTTTAGGGCCTCAAAATGACTCTCGAAGTTCAAGATCTGAACAACTGCAAAAGATAGTAAAATGTGTTATAATTAAGGAAACTAAAAAACTAAAAGAGATAATGGTGAGGCTCCAAGTTGAATATGCTGGTGGCCACCAACATTCTGCAATAAGCCCTATCAATATCTTCAATTGCATTTTTAACAATTGCCTCCATTTATCTTCAAAACACTTAGCTCGTCAATGAGAGGTTTTTTGAGAGGTTTTTACTAATATCCTATGTATATATATATATATATATATATATATATATATATATATATATATATATATATATATATATATATATATAGATATATATATATATATATATATATATATATATATATATATATATATATATATATATATATATATATATATATATATATATATATATATAGATAGATAGATAGATAGATAGATAGATAGATAGATAACCAAATCTAGCTCGTGGATACATCATTAAGATCTGCAGAATATCTACTGACGCATCCCCTGATAATGGACTCACTTGGTAGTCCGAAACCTTTGGTTTACAATAACTCTATAACAATTTAGTGCATTGCTGAAGAAACTTGGCTAGAGTGGTATGGCACATATTTCATGTTCCTGAATTTATGTCCTCAAGTCTCTAAAGACATTTTATCACTAAGTGGATCGTTCTCATTCCAGATTTGATATAAAATTCTTGATATATATATATATATATATATATATATATATATATATATATATATATATATATATAAAGCACATTGAAATCTAATAACTACATTGATTTAGAAATAAATATAGCAAATATCCTTTTCAAAATATTTAATTTATTACCAAATTGTCTTACTATACTAATTAACAATTATGTTCTTAATATTATTTAAATAATAATCTACTATTAAATTATTTTAATTTGTTTTCCTCACAAAAAAAATATTTGTGTCATTGTTTAAGATTATAAAATATTGTAATTGAAAAAAAAATATTACAAAGTTTTGATAGAAAAGACTTGAACTATATATATATATATAAAGAGATAGAGAGAGAGAGAGAGCCTAATATATATATAGAGAGAGAGAGCCTAATGCTTAAGAGCATGTGTTTCTTACTAACAGGTCATATGTTCAAGACTAGAGGGGGTATGCCTTGGTAAACTTAGCAGACAAATAGTTGCACAGAGGTGCATCCCCTGTCCCACAAATAAGGGGGTCACATACACCAATTTGGTGTTTCGCCCACAAATAAGGGGGTCTGATACACCAATTTGGTGTCTGGCTTGGTCGTGACCTTAAAATTGTATAATATATATATATATATATATATATATATATATATATATATATATATATATATATATATATATAATAAAAAGCAGATTCAAATCTAATAACAACACTAATATTAATTTACAAATACATATAACAAATATCTTTTTCAAAGTATTTATTTCATTAACAAATTATCCTACTATATTAATGAACAATTATATTCTTAATAATATTTAAATAATAATTTTCTACTAAATTATCTTTATATGTATATGAATGAATGAGAATACATATATTCTTATTAATATAATTATTTTTTCTATTTTAAAATGTGATATTGTCTTAAAAATTTATGCAATAGTTTAATTTAACATTAAATACTAATATTGTGTCCCTTCTCCCACAAATAAGGGGGTCTTATACACCAATTTGGTCTATAATTTGTATGTGACCTTAAAAATTATATATATATATATATATATATATATATATATATATATAGCACATTCAAATCTAATAACCACTGTAATATTGATTTATAAATAAATATAGCAAATATCTTTTTCAAAATATTTATTTTATTATCAAATGAACAATTATATTTTTAATAATATTTAAATAATAATTTACTACTAAATTAACTTTATATATAAGAATGAAAAACATATATTTTTATTAATAAATTTAATTTTTCATTTTAAAATGTTATATGGTTTAAAAAATTTATAGCCTTAAAAAAAAATACGTTTATTTTAAGATTAAATATTAATATTAGATTTTAATATTAAAAAGTTAAATTTAATAAAAAATTAATCAAAATATAATTTATATTTAAAAATAAATATTTTAGAAACAATATAATTAAAAATATACTCTATAGAAATCTAGACTAGACTAACGGAATAATAATATTAAAAAATGAATTTAACAAAAAAAATTTCCTTCTAAAATTATTATTTTAAAAAATTCAACACATAATTTATATTTTAAAAATATTATAATTAAAAATATAAACTAAAAAATTTTAGATCAACGTAATAAGCATATTGTTAGGTTACTATTGTAATAAGTTAGTAGTTCAAATCCCCTAATATAAATGTTAAAAATTAATGTTTCTCGAGGAAAAGTTGTTATTAATCCAAAGTACTTTTCGTATTACTTTATCGATCATCTTTTATAATAACTATTTTCTTATTACTTTATCCATTAATTTTTTATAATAACTTTGTCTATTCTAGCTTCTTGATATCAGTTGAATGTAGATCTGGAGCTTGTTGGCTAAACATATTTTCTCTGAAATGTGTTTTCACGTGGAAGCACTTTTCTATCATGGTTCTTCTTCTATAATATATATAAATATAGGTTGGGAAAAGAGTGGACTCGAATCTTGACATTGCAGTTTATTTGAATATCCATGTTACCACCAATTTTATGGATCTTTTGCTACAAGGAACCTTTCCATCTGGGGAGTTATTTACTGAGGTGGAGGAATTGCCTAGTCAAAGTTGGCCGGAATCCAAGGAAAAAAACTTTTAAAAATCTTGTAGAAATAGTGTTTGAATCATGTTTTTGATGGTTGAAATAGATTCAACACCATAAAAAATGTCTAGGACACCTAAAATTTTGAAGTTTAGGATATATAACTTGGATTTACAAAAATCCAAGCTATATAAATATAGGTTGGGAAAAGAGTGGACTCGAATCCTGATATCGCAGTTTCTAACATTCAAACAACCTTGAATATCCATGTTACCACCAACTTTATGGATCTTTTGCTACAAGGAACCCAAATATAATATGCTACAAGGAACCCCTCCACTTAGGGAGTCATCTACCGAGGTGGAGGAATTGCCTAGCCAAAATTGGCCGGAATCTATGCAAATTTTTTTCAAAAGAACTTGTAGAGACAGTGCTTCAATCGTGTTTTTGATGGTTGAGATGAATTCAACACCATCAAAAATGTCTAGGACACCTAAAATTTTGATGTTTAAGAACTATAACTTGGATTTACAAAAATCCTTACCAAATTTTCTTTTAATATGACTAGAATTTCCATAACTTTCCAGGTAATTCCTCCATTTAGTTAGACTACATCCTCCACTTGGTCCCACCAAGGAAAATTTTAAGGATGGAAAATTTTGTTGAATTTTAAAAACATTGGCGAATCTCACTTATCCCTAATATGCACACTATAAAACTTTTATTGATATATTTGTAAAATTATTCAAATTTATAATGATTTTATATATAGTCTCTATATAATGCTGGTGATTTTTAAGGTAAAAAAATTTTATATTCTAAAATTTGGGTGAATCGTCTTTTATAAAATTTGGAAATTGGCAAATCTTTTTTGTGGAAAAGTCATGGAAAATTAACCCACTGGGCGAACATTAGCCCCTAAACTTTTCCATGGGTCCCATGTCTTCAACTATACTTTTAATATTTCTTTTCACATTGTTACGTCAATCATGGGCCAGATGGAGTTTATTTGTGTGGGTCCACTACATGTCGATCATGCATGTTGCCACTCTAACCCATCCATGTGACATGTCATCTATGGATGGTCTGGATGATTCGAGATGATAAGATGATTTTGGTGACTTCGCAATTTTGGTGATTCGGTAGATCAATTCTTGAGATTGAGTACCCACCTAGAAATCATTTTGCATTGTTTCTCTCTTAGTAGCATCAAAAATAAGCTACATCAGACTAAGGTTCACAAAATTTTGGATTCTGGTAAATGGTTGTGGGCTTTTGACCAACCATGGCTCCCATTCTTCCTAGAGTCCCACCTCAAGCTTCCAACGAAAACTAATTTTACCATGGTCTTCATATTACTCTACTAATCGAGTTGTGAAGAGTTTTTATAAAATTTAGACTTAAGAATTATGTGTCTATTAACACATGGATAGGAAGGATACTCCACTGAAAAATTTTCTTTCAATTCTTTGGAGTTCACTATTAGGGTTTTAATACGCTGATAAAAAATAATTTCAATATTTCCTAAAATCTATCATTATTACATGTTATATTAACGGTTAACTTGGATTTAATAGTAATTTAACTTTGCATTTGGATTTCACTTATAGTAACTAAAGAATTGGACTTAATAGTAATTTATTTTTGAATTTGGATTTCACTTATAGTAAGCTTTGCTTCTTTAAGCACTTCTAAAAGTTTTGATATGTCCTTTCTAATAGGAACTCTTTGAGGGTTTTCGGTATGATGGTTTCACTACACTCAATGTTAACCGTTGTCATGATCTTAGAAAATGAATGACCATGCATCAAACATGGATCTTATTTGTTTGTTACACTCCTTTATTTCTTGTTATAGAGCTTTAATCTTCACATTAGATATTTTCCTTTTGGTAAATTATGTCCATGGAAATTGACAAAGGCATTGACAAAGAAAAATGAAACGATTGGCATTTTATTTATGAAATAAAGGAAAATTGGAGAAAACAAAGGTGAAGATACACAAATTTTCATGCTAAGGAAATTAGAGGAAAATGAAGGAAAGTGAACAAAAGAGAGGCCTAAATGATAAAAAGGCTTATGAGGATCAATTCACAACTTCTTCTTTAACCTTTTTTCAGTTCATTTTTTGAGCTCACTTCATTCTCTCATACTCCTGCACACTTAGAGAATTCTTAGAACATGTTTGGAGCACTATAATATTCGCTTGGATTTGGAGAAAAAAGGAAAATGAAAGAAGGAAACTGCAAGGGAAAAATTGGATCAACAACTACAAATGGACTTGTTTGCAAGTTTGCATGTGTGATTTCCTTGTTGATTTCTAGTTGCATGGTATATGCATGTCATATTTTGCTTATGTGTTGTCATTTACATGGAGATTTATCTATATTGACAGTGGTTTTAGTGTTACCTTACTATTTCTTGGATAGAAATGGTGTTGTGTGTTTTTCACTTTTTTTCTCATTGGCGTTCATGTTCCTTATGGTTTTGGGCTGGAACAGATACTTTGTAATTCCTGTAACAACTTGGGTTGAGCTACTAGTCTTAGGGCCTAGGTTGGGACACACTTTAGAGCCCTTGGTGTGTTTAGTTACTACTCTATAGAGGTGGGTTGAAAAAATGTTGTGGATCCCTGGAAGACTACAGATTGACTTACTAATTCGTGGAGCCCTAAACAGCTTGGGTAGGGACCAATCTAGTTGGTGTTAGTGATGTTTGACAGTAGAGGTGGAATATATGTTGTTGAAGATTGAGTTGGTTTTCCCTCTGGAATCCTTATTTTGGTTTTTATTTGTTTTTCCTTGAGATTCCACATTCATGCTTGGAATATAGGACATGGTGATTGGCTGAAAAAATGATTTGCTTCATCTCAATCTATGGTGAGGTGGTACATGGAAGTCACTGACTTGGTTGGCATTTCCATATGTTAAAATGAGACATTATATTGTGATCTATGAGAATTTATAGTGATTATGTTGGATATATTGTGGTTGAGTTTCCATGGTTCCTATGCAAATTATTTTTTGGTTATATGATGGTTATACGATGTGTATTATCTATGAGTCTCGTCATGAATTGTTGAGGTATTGATTAGTTAATGAATTTATGGGATAATAAGTGTTGTTGTAGATATGTGGAGAAGACATAAGGTCATCTTGGTGATTCTCAAATGAATGTCAAACTCTTATGATCAAATGTGCATTCATGACCTGTAGCTTACCTGTTTTCCATGTGTTTGATGAAATGTCTTTTATGGATTAAGCATGGTATGGGTATGTTCTTGTTAAATTTTGTATAAAAATATTTTTAATTACGTCCTTTATCATTTTGAGAAGTTACATGTAGTTCGGGAAAGGTTCAGGTGGTTGGACTAGAAGAGTGACACAGATCTTGGGACCACACCCTCTGAACTAGAGATTTTGGGCTATAACTGCATGGAGGGGGTGTTGTGGATGGAATTTGAGGCCTTTAACTACCCTGTGGCATTTTCATGCATGTAGTTGTGGGCTTAGGGTAGTGAAAAAGAACCCCATCTCAGGGTTTGGTCACGTAGGGTGGTCTTTTGGTCCGTCATTTTCTTGTAGCCCTGTAAGATGTTGTGATTTGTCAAATTTTCAGTGCCACTTCCATAACTAGAGCTTGGATGTCAAGTCATGTCATAATAACTTGTCTCTTCTATACATTTGCAAGCTAGTGAAATTGGATAAATGTGGGAGGAGGTGGTTGGAGGGTGGTATCAAAGCGAAGTTGCAACACTCAACCTAAGGGTAGATGTGATTTTTATGTGTGCATGAGTGATTGTCTATGTGTTTATCATACACACATGTTGGCTATATCTTAGGCTGGGCATTGTTGTGATCTTAGGTAGTCATGATGTTGATATTATTGATATGTTGATTTCATTATATATACATATGTTTTGCTAATTTGGATTGATTGTGTAGGTGAGTTAGCCTCCCCTGAGACTCTCTAAGGTGTGTTGATCATGTTTATATTTGGTTATCTGACATGGTATGTTTACAAGAAGAAGATCAAATATGATAATAAAAATGGTGGACCACAATTCATGTCATTCTCCTTATAGATCAGATGAGATATAAAGAGATTAGTACTCTCCTCGCAAAGAAAATACACTGAGAAGTTTAAAGGAAGAGTTCAAAAGTTGTAAGGAATCTAATGAAAGGACCATTTAGTCACAAGAAACACTTACCATGGCATAGGAAAAAAATAGAGGCCAATACAGTGATCTTTTAGAGTTTACTCGATTTGCAGAGGTAGAGACAACCACAGATACATTATGGAAAAAAATAAAGGACAAATGGGAAATATAGTAGCATGTATTATGGAGGACACAAGTAAAAAAGGATGACACAGTCAAAGGTGGTAGATGGAAGGATACACTTGATAGGAGAGATAGTGATTATGGGTTCTATTCTAGTTCTGGAGAAGATATTTAGCATGGTCATGATTGTTATCATCCTTACAGGAAGAGTGAGAAGCAATACTTACCTGATGATTTCAAGGAATTCAAGCATTCTACATTTGATGGAGAGATGAAGAAACTTGAATATGTAGAATCATGGTCACTTGGAATGAAAATTTTCTTCAAATTGCATGACTATACAAAGATAATGAAAGTTAGGATAACCATTTTCAGTCTCAAAGGGAAAGCAAACATCTAGTGGGAATATGGGAAGTGTGTCATAGTTATCAAGATAGAGGAATTGAGCTGGCATGAATTCAAAAGAATTTTCAAGAAGAAGTACTTGTCAAAGAGATACTATAATGGTAAGGCTAAGGAGTTCTACAAATTCAGTATGGGATCTATGATATATGAAAAGTATAAAATGAAGTTTCTTGAGTTGTTGAGGTATGTACCATATCTTAAGTATGAGAAGACTAAATTTCAAAGATTCACTAGTGGATTTCCATTAGCATTTAAGGATCAAATTGAGTATGGTGAGCCTAAGACATTGGAGGAAGTGACTGGTAGGTCGAAACATTGTTATGAGAAATTTAAGAATAAGTCTCAACGTAATCAGGGTTGGAAAGGTAATGGAAAGACTAAAGGAAAGTGGGATAAGAAGAAAGTAATAACTTAGGTTGTAGGTAACAAGGAGAATGCAATGTTGTACAAGACTTTTAATGCAGTTGAAAGTAGACAAGGATCTTAGTCTGAGAAGAACAAGACTGATGGAAGGAGGCCTTAGTAGTGTTGAACTTGTGGTAACAATCAATATAAGAGAGATTTCCAACAACATTAAGGTGGCATAATTCATATTTATAGTGCTTAGGAGTCGAAGACAGTTGGTGATGTCTGATGCAGAGGCAGTTGAGGATGTTGGACAGAACATTCCTTAGACTTGGGCAACATTGTATAATAGGTAGGCTAATAATCATGCATCTATTATTGAGATGGAAGATATGATTTGTGACCAAGTTGTTCCTATTGCGATTGAATCCATATTTAACTTGATCTAGGAGGAAACTACTTATTGCACTTAATAATTAGTTTTATATCAATGTTTATTAGAACCATGGATGATGCATGATAAAAAATAAAATAAATCATAATATTAAAGTGAGAATCTAAGCACACGATGATTTCAATTTTGCCATTGTAATTAAAATACTCACCCATCATATTTACGCATGAATTTTGTAAACCAAATTACCATAATTTATTGTATTTAGCCATGGTACAGGGCACGGGATCTCTAAGGGCAGTTTTGGGGCTTAAAACCCATATTTTTGTCCATTTTTTGTAATCCTAATGTAAAGACTCCAGATTTTGTGGTCGTGAAGAACATAGTTGTTAAAGAGTCATAGTGTTGTCCGCCCTAATTTTGATAATGTAATGTCCACTATAAAATATCTACCCATGGTTTGCGGACCGTGGGATTGTATAAATAGAATGAAGCTCTAAGTAGTTAAGAACAATAACCAAATCAGATAAATCAATGATGAAGAATTGAGTCATATCTTTGGATTAGAAAACTAATATTGGGTTGTAGTGTAGGTAGAGGCTCTGCAGTTGAGTGCACAGAGGCCTAGAAGTCCGCAGCTGAGTGCGTGGAACCCTGCAACTAAGTGCGCAGGGTGAGTCGAGTCTGTAATTATATGGAATTATCAATAAAGAGAAGTATTCTATCATTTATGCCTCTTTATTTCATGTTTATTTATCTGTTACGTTGGGTGCGAATTTCACTTCTAATCCTTATATGATGCGCGAGTGTGTATAACTATATTGGTTAAGTGAATGCAAGTAAGAAAATATTTTTACGCGAAGCTAACTAAGATCTCTTAATAAGATAAGTAAGATACTTAGCGTAGTTTGGGAAATATCACAATTCACTGCCCTAGCAACGTGAAAGAATCTCAGCCCCTCATTAAGGCTATGTAGAAGTTGCTTATAACATTTTGCAAAGGTATTGAAATGCACAATAGAGGGATAAGCAACTGGTGTGAAGGTAGGTATAGTTGGAATAAAACAACATCACATCCATCTCAAGGGTGCAAAAACTTGGTTCCAACATCTCCCCATCCTACTTTGGGTGAGACTTCAGTCCGCGCTCCATGGGCTAATTCTGAAAGAGACAGTAGTGTAGGGATTTGTTTGGCTAACTAACGTTGAATCTAGGTCAAGCCCCTATAAGCCAACAAATGGTTTTGTTGCAGGGATCAGAATCTGCATAGAGATGTGTGATGTTGTATAATTGGAATCCAACTAAGAAAGAAATCGAAGGCTGGTTGGACAAAATAATTCACGAGTTTGTGGTGCAGGAGAACAGAAACCCATAACTGTGAAAATAATAGTGGCTAGACAGCTACCTATATATAGATATCCATGAAATATTTTTAATGTCCTTCCCTACTAAGCTATACAAGTGGATCGTGAAGCTAGTAGGTAGTCGAGGGGAGTGGAAGCTTGACAGTCCTATTGTGTGGACCCTAGAACTAATGCGAAGGTTGGAAGCATTGGAGGATAAAGTTGTGTGTGTCATTGATCACTAGCTCGATCGTATTATAGGACAATTTGTTACTGAGTTCATGGTCAACACCTTAGTCAGCTATAGCAAGGAAGAGCGACGTTTTTCCAAATGACCGTGAGGTAAGTACATCAAATCTCTGAATACTTGGATTAAAATTTTGTGGTGCAAAAAAAATGTTATGTAGTTACCATGATGTTTGGGTTTATGCGAAGCAGTAGAATTTACAAAAACGAAGGAAATAAGGGTCTAGATCATAGCCCCTTGATTTCACCACCGAAAAGGGATGAAGAAGGGATAGCGAAGGTCTATCCACGAAGTTCTATTTAGTTGATAACACAGGGATTTCCATCAATACCACCTCCACCCATGCCACCTCCATCCTCACCACCATCACCTCCAACTTCACCTGTACTACCTCCACCACCACTACGATTCAGTATGGTAAGCACAGTGAAGTTTCCTATGTTCAGAGGTTTGGGAAATGAGGATCTAGACCTATTTTGGTTCGTTGTAATGGTTTTATGGGAAGTGCAAGGTGTTGCATATGACCATATAAAGAAAGTGACAATGGTTAGCACTGTACGCGATCGTACACTAACTTGGTATATTAAGTACTCCAATGATAACCCGAATGTAAGAGTTGCAGATATCCAAACAATGCTAAATAGATAATTTAGTAGGCCTAAATTTGAAGAACAATTGATTATGGGATTCAAAGAGATCATGATGATACTAGGCGAGACACCTTCGGAACTAGATCAGAAGCTGAAATGTACGATCCATGAAGCTAACATGAATTTGACAGATGGAGAGCATTGTGAATGGTTTGTAGCCTCGCTACTTCCACACTTAAGGAGTGTGTTGTCACAACAAAAGATAACAAATTTGGTAGAGGGCTTGGTGATTTCCATGAGGTTTCATGAGACCTTGATGCAGGATCCGAATCTAGGATTTCAATAGATCCATGCACAGCTAAAGAATCTATGCCTTGAGATGCAGAGCCTGATGCAGGATACAACTATTCGGCTAGAGGTACGTAAAGAAGTATGGTGTGTGAAATGTAAATTTCAGGGCCATGACAAAGACCACTGCCTAGTCTTTACAAATTGCCTTCCAGGAGGACGATCGATGCCTTTAAGGCCGAAAAATTAACGAGGACCTAGTGTAGTGCCTGCTTTGTGGTGCGCTATCTCTCAAATAGCCAGAAAACATGCCACAGATAACTACCACTTATTACAGAAGTGTATGCAAACTCCACAACAGTTGTTCTACAACTTTTCTAGCATGCTAGGACATGACAAGAGTACTTGTAGGAGCTATGAATGATTATGGATAGAACTCTGACCTACAGGGCTTAGGCAGAAATGCATCCCCTTAACCATAATGCAGGGACAACACAGACAGTATTTCAGGGGCACAAACAAGGCCAAGACCGAGGAGGACCTAGTAGAGGTTGCGGACAGTTTATTTGCAACAATTGTAGAGGGTCGGGACACTATGCCCGCGATTACACTAATCCAACATTAGTGCCCGTCGTGAAAGTATTGCACATTTTTTAATCATGAGATAGAATATTGTCTTACACTAATAGCTAGGATATGTGACAAAGGAGTGCTACCACATCCCTTGACTCATAACCTGTAGACGATGAGGACTAAGCCATGCGAGGAAGATCTGAATGTAAATATAGTGCTCCGAAGTGGAATCAAGATGGGAGATGACAAAAGGAAGAAACTAGAAGACAATACATGGGTTTGTAAAGCCCCAAAAAAAGAGGCTGAGTTTGATTTGGAGTGAACTCAGGAAACCTTCATGGAAGCTAAGAAGCGCTTCACTGAGGCCCCCACTTCCGGAAGCAACGATAGACCAGAGCCGAAGATGGACCCTTCCATGCTCACAACTTTCCTTGAAACCTATATGAAGTTATTGCGCGACAGTAAGGTTGTGAAAGGATTACAGGAGCTCATCAATAGATCTACTAGGACCATGCCAGGTGTACCACATGTAGTCTGCAAGATTGGAAAGCATAAGGCAAGAACAGGACATGAAATGAGATTTACCATGCAGATCGAAGAATACGAAATGGATCAAGTCATCTGGATTTGGGATCAAATGCGAATGTTATACCGAAACAGACTTGGGACTGAATAGGGAGACATGATATAATGGTCTCTGATTCAGCTAAGGATGGCGAATCAGATGAAGATAAATGGGGCGATTGCAGGGAATAACCGTGGATACTGAAGGAGCAAGCACGCTAGTATATTTTTAAGTAATAAAGATTTTTTATGATAGAAATCCCTACCTTACGCTCTTGGGAATTGGCTAGGCTATTGATATGAATGGGGTAATCAATTTGAAGAAGCGAAAGATGACCTTTGAGAAGAAATCACCACATGTAATAATACCCGTGCATCGTGCTGAAGGATCGTGCTATACAGAGCTGGTCTGTGATTATGAGAGTGATGATGATCTAGACTGCATCTACATGATAACAATGTGAGACCAAGACTAGGTGAATGCCACTATGGATGAGCAGATTACATGGGAGTGTGAGACTTCATGCACTTCAGGCTCCGACGAAGAAATATAACACTAGCAGAATCGGTTACATGAAGTAACTACGTTGAATTGCAATATGATGACCAAGTCACTGTGCTGCATGTTGTTAGAGGTACAGAATCTACCTACTTATGATGGACTAAATGAGGTAGATATATTTTTAGATGCAATTGAAAGAGAGGTGCCAAAAAAACAACACTTCCAGGCCTTGGATTGGGCACCGGGTGCTATGCCTGAAAAATGGTGGGGTAGGCATAAGGGGAGTTTTCATGATTGGCGTGAATATATGAAAAGCATACGAACATGATTTCGGAAGCCTAAGATGCGACTGAAAGATAAGTATGATGGGCGGAATGATCGCGGACATGGATGTAGGCCTATGGAGACAAGCCCCAACCTGAGTAGGTGCACCTATACTCCGCACTGAAGTACTTGGTCAATAAGCCTGTGTTCGGGGGGTGCATCTATAGATGGCTTTTACTGTTCCAAGAATAGGATTTTGAAGTTGTTGTGAAGCTGGACAATTGAACACAGGACTAGATCACCTATCGAGCATTGAGACTAGGGAGGAACCTACTAATTTGGAGGAAGAATTACTTGACACGCACCTTTTTGCTATGTGCATCACGGATGGACATTTCGAGGAAATAATAAATTTCCAAACAATAGGAACTGCTCCAGTAGGATACTATGTCCAGCAAAAGAAGGAATTAGTGGTGTGCAAGGAAAATTTCTTTATCATTGTTGGGCATCTATACAAGATGGGAAGTTATGAGATGCTACGAAGGTATGTACTTGAGTTTGAATGAAGTAGAATACTTGCGAACACTCATGGGGGTGCTGCGGGAGGACATCATGCAGGGAGAGAAACCGCACAAAAAATTATACGCGCAAGGTTGTTGTGGCCAGCCCTTCATCAGGACTCAAAAGCATATTGCAAGGCATGCGACGTATGTCAGACAATAGGTAGGCCATCGCGAAGGGGTGAAATGCCTTTGAATCCACATATGATGTTAAAGCCCTTCGAGAAGTGGCAATAGATTTTGTAGGACCGATTTAGCCCTAAGGAAAGACAAGTGTGAGGTATATTATCACTGCAACAGAGTACTTGACTCGTTGGACAGAAGCACAAATGGTGAAGGATTGCACTACAGTGACATCCACAAAGTCTCTATTTGAGCATGTACTGATGCGATTTGGCTGTCTGAAGATCTTGATGAGTAAACTTGGTATGCACTTTCTGAATGAGATGAGTAGTGCACAACGAAGGAATTTTAGGTGTACCATCAAAAGAGCACACCTTATCACCCGCAAGCCAATGAGATATTTTAAGAATTAAATGAAGTACTGGAGATTACTCTGACCAAGGTATGCAATGCTCAACAAAGTGATTTGGACCTATGCATACATGTAGTACTATGGGCTTATCGGACGACGTGCAAGAAGATAGCGGGACAAACACCCTTTAGGCTGGTATACAAGGTTGAAGCTCTGATGCCTATGAAATACATCATGCCTAGTCTGCGTATAGCAGCACTCACAGATATGACAGATCGCGGAACCCTGTAAGAAAGGCTCACGTAGTTGGATAAGCTTGTAGAAGAGAGATTTTTGGCTAGATTTCACCAACAGGTCTTAAAGCAGCACGAAAAGACATGGCATGATCAACATATTAAGTTGCGCACCTTTAAAGTGAATAAATTGGTGTTGTTATATGACAATAAGTTTGATAAGTTTCCAAGGAAGCTGAGAATGCATGGGCTAGGGCCATATGTTATTAATGATATTGCCGATGGTGGAGCAGTCTAGTTCATTAAGTTAAATGGAGATCCCTTCCTAGGAAAAGTGAATGGAAGTCATTTGAAGCCATATATAAGTGGCCCAGCCATCTGACTAACTGATAGAAGCACATTCTTAGCACTTTATGAAGCTAAAAGGAGGTGTGGGACTATAAAATACACTGGCCATGAGTTGCGCAATGTCAGGACTGTGCGAAGCAGTGAAGTGTCACAAGGTCCGTGACAGTGCGAAGATAGTTGTGTTGGCAAGCAGGTCAACCAGAAAGTGACCATTAAAGTCACTATTAACAATTTGATGGTTGGTTTTAGGCCAAATGGGGCGGGCGGTAGCCACTTAAGGTGAACTTTATGGGCTAGATTCTTGAAAATATACTTCCAATCTAGCATTAATGGATTGAATGTGGGGGCAACAGTCGAATTCAAATTCAGAAAACCTTATAAACTACAAGGGGTTGTCCAGTGAAAGAAACTTGGCATTTTCAGAACTAAGTTGTTGCGTTATTGAGTGTGCATGGACCCGTCGATATTTAAGGCTTTGAGAGCAAGTTCAGTGTTTGAAACGTTGTTGAAGGAGATGCAGGACATTTTGACTAGAATGATGTCGACACCCACGGAGGCTGTGCAGGAAATTGTGGAAGTGGAAGCCCTAGGGAGCACTGAAATAATTGTTTAGGTCCCTAAATCACCGCGAACAGCACGACCTAAGAAGGATAAGCAAGCCATGATCCTGGTGCGCGTCTCACCCAGAAATCCACTGAGGAGCAAGACCACATTGCAGGAAAATGGGAAGGCCATTAATATGGAGGCCGATGAGGAGGAGTCTGAAGAAATCTTGGGGGAGGAGGCGGATGTAGAGATGGACATTTAAACCCAGGGTGAAAACTCTATTACTCACTTGCCGAAATATGTTCCTCCATGCAAGGGTAAAACCAAGGTGCTGAAGGACCACACTTGAGGTGGGTTCCCATATTTAAATTTGAATATTGGGACATCATAGACAACGAGAAGTTCCTGCATTTAGCAAATGTAAAACTAATGCACAAAATGATTGGTGAGACTACTGGAACAATTCAATTACAGCCATGTACATGGCTCAGAGTTGTATAGAAAGTCGGGTTTCTTAACCTACTCTGGGTGCCGCATTACCACCGTGCCCTAGTGATCATCTTCGTCATCAGACAGCTAATTTTCGTGGTGCATGATGGGTGCATGTAGCTGGATGAACCCATCCCCATCACAGACTATCTTATTCATCGAATTACACTGTTGCCCTACCAAGGAGAGGATCTAGGTAATATTTCAGAGGGAAAAGGTGGAAAGTTGGCCCTTGTGGAAGCAATGAAGAAGAGGTTCAAGTTGGAGAAGAAAAATTGAGGCTATGACATCTCAATCATTAACAACCTAACCGTTAAGGCTGTGAAACAAATCCTAGTAGGGAAGGTGATGTGGAAGTGCTGTGCGGATGAGGTGCTCGCGCCTGTGGTTGTATTCATAGCCCAATGTGTGGAAGGAGTCCAGTTCAATTCGACGAACTATCTATGTGGAAAGTTCCTTACGAACTGTTGTGAGGCACAGGAGCAAGGAAAAACATTTCATTACATATGGCTCCTATTGTCACTAGTACTAGTGTAATGGGAGTTTCCTGAAGATAACAAGTTCCCTTTGGTCACGCAGGACCTTCCAAAGGCAGCGAAGTATGGTTCATTGTGGGCGACCAGGGATGCGCAATGGATAAAGGAGAGAAAGATATTTTGGATACTAATGGATATGAATATCTAGATGGGGATCAATCACAAACTATGGATGTCACCCACAATATACAATAGTTTGTAGAGCTTTGCAGAGTTCAAAGCAGATTTCCACCGCATCTTCATCAGGGCATGGAAGGACCCTATGAAGACATGTCATGATTTACCATACTTGGTGACTGACGATGTAATATTCACAGTCCTTGAGTCTTGGCCACTAGAGTGGTGTGCTCCAGCTAACTCCACGGTGGAAATGGAAAAGTCTGCCATGCAGCATAAGAAGGACGAGACAAAGCTTCAAATGGTGTAGCTAACAGAGAAGTGTAGGAAAAAGGAAGCAGCGACTAAGGCCTAGGCAGTGCACAACGATGTGAAGTTGGAAGAACAAAAAAAAAGGAGAAGAAGAGCATGAAGGATAGAAATCACCTTTTCTTGAACTAGAGATATACACAAAACAAGGTGGTGATGACGTCCACCTAGCTCAAGTGTTCACAGCCACAAGAGCAGACAGTGCCATGCAAGAAAACAAAGGCATCAAAAACTTGTTTCAACCCAATCACCATCACTGAGGGGAATTTTCATGACATCGGCAAAATGGTGAGGGTTGTCACTATAGATGCCCTCCAACAATTTTAAGAATAGCAACAACTGGTATTGGGGGCTCTGAGGACAGAGTTGTAAGAGTTGTAGGTTCACACTCGACAGGTTCGCACAATGTCCAACATCCTCGCGATCGGCACTTCTGCTGCTGAGGAGATGTTGCACACAAGGTTGACCAACATGATAGTGCTATCAGATGGGGCAATTACTACAAAGAAGGAATTTGACAAACCCATGGTGAGAATTTTGAAAGGGGTAGGGTTGAACATGGCCGCACTCCCTCGGAATATTCTTTACTTCTTATAGGATGGAGTCACCGCAGAACTTTGAGCGAGGGAGAGTCGCACACTACAGGTGATTAGTGAGTAGTGCATCAACATTGAGCAGTTGCGCCTACAGTGTAATTGTGCAGTGGAGCAGAAAAGACAGATAAAGCTAGTTGTAGAGGAAGCCTATTGTATGGTCCTAGAGTTGGACATTCAGGCAAAAGAACGATGGAGGCGCACATCGCAAATTTGCCATAAGGATGTGTGACGCTAGAGCAAAGATGGCCAGGGTTCAGTTGGAGCTAAACCTGCAGATTGCAGAACTGCAGTTGAAGGCTCAGCCTTCAACTCCACTAGAAATCAGGGAACATCGGACCACTGCTATTACAACAGCGACAAATGTGGTTGACAACGCAGTGGCAGACTACATGCAGTTGTTCCAATAATCATTCGAGGTCCTAACCACCATTTAGGAGGACCAAAATGTAGAGTGCCTAGAGACAGAGGTGCATGAGCTAAAACATAAGTGCGACAAAGTAAAAGGGACTACGCAGATGGTTTCCCTTACACAAAGGCTTGCAAGGATGCATGAGGAAAACGTGCTCAAGGAACAAGTGGATGCCGCTCGGCATAAGGAAGTAGTCTTAAAAGCACACTTATTTCCATGGATTGATGAGGGTTATACAGTTATAGCCTCCATTGAGGAAAATCTTGCACAACTTCAAGCAACTCTGCAGAGGATTCAGGGCAATAGTTCAGTAATAGCGTTTCCAAATAGCACATGCAGGAATTTTGGCAAGCAACAACTCAGTACGCTATGAAAGTGGTAGTGATCCAAGTATATCTAAGAGGCCTTCACGCTAAGATCTTTGCACCTATAAGACTCGAGGGCGAGTAACGATGTTTGTGTTGAGGGCTTGATGGGTACGGGATCCCCCAAGTGTAGTTTTGGTCCTTAAAGCCCTTATTTTGGTCCAATTTTTGTAATCCTAATGTAAAGACTTTGTATCTTGTGGTCACAGAGTGTGTAGTTATTAAAGAGTCATAGGGTTGTCCACCTTTATTTTTATAATGCAATGTCCTCTGTAAAAGATCCACCCATGGCCTGTGAACCATGGGATTGTATAAATAGAGCGAAGCTCGAAGTAGTTAAGAACAATAATCAAATCAGATAAATCAATGATGAAGAATTGAGTCATATATTTGGAGTAGAAGTCTAAGTTTGGATCATAGCATAGGTAGAGGCTCTGTAGTTGAGTGCGTAGGGTGTGTCGAGTCTGTAATCATCTGGAATTATCAATAAAGAGAATTATTCTATCATTTCTGCATCTTTATTTCCTATTTATGCATCTGTTAAATTGGGTATGATTTTCACTTCTAATGCTTATATGATTGGCGAATGTGTATAACCATATTGGTTAAGTGAATGCAAGTAAGAACATTTGTTTACGTGAAGCTAACTAAGTTTTGTTAATCAGATAAGTAAGATACTTAGCATATTTTGGGAAATATCATAGTTCGCTAGCCCAGTAGCATGAAAGCATCTCAGCCCCTAGTCAGGGATGCATGAAAGCTGATTGTAACATTTCAAGAAAGTATTGAAGGCTAGAACAAAGGGATAAGAAACCTACGCAAAGGCAGATATAGCTAGAATAAATCGACATCACATGCATCTCAAGGGTGTAGAAACTTGGTTCTAGCATCCCCCCATACTGGTTCTAGTGAGACTTTAGTCTGCACTTCGTGAGCTGATATCGAAAGGGCCAGTAGTGTAGGGATTTGTTCGGAACGCTGAACCTGGGTCAAGCCCCCATAAGCCAACACATGGTATCTTTAGTTATTATGTTTTCCCATGGTGTTCGCTCATGGATTTTTTAAACTATGGTATTTGAAACGTAATGAGACACATGGATCTCGATTAAATATCCCTGTAAAAAGTATAAATACATAACTCACTGAGGAGTAAAGCAAGCTTTTTTTATCATTAAGTTTGATTTCTTGAACAACTTGTATTTCACCAACATTAACCAATCAAGGCTCATGAGAGCTCTACAATAAAATTGCACTTGCGTTAGAAGAGTGTTGTGATGGGTAGTATGCTAGGAAATTTTTAGTTCAAAATATTTTCTCTTTATTTGGTCACATTCCTCGAATGATCTCGATCAGTGGTCTCATAGTGGGGCTACTATTTTCTAATTTTTTGTGTGCATACATCCTCAATGAGGTTAGGGTACAAGGAGGTTAGACTCGAACAATTACAACCTTTTCAATATCATCCTCACCGACCCCGATAACATCACATGATAGACAAAAAAAAAAATGATAGAGCATGAGATCATGTTAAATTATTTATTGAGGAAGAACTTACACGAGACTGGAGTGAGATGATGGAAGCCGTTAAAACGCCTCATTAGATGGTGATAATTTACAAATATCAACCACCAGATCTCTACTAGGTTGTTCAAAAATTGAATTATCTTAGCATGGTTATGGGTCAAACACACAATACCCTTTCCACCAAAGTCCATTTGTGAGGAAACACACTCTCATCATCATGGTTGGCCCACAAGAACTATAGGGTATCTCTATCTTCAAATCTTTATTCATCATGGTTATGGGTCTACCACACAAAACCCTTGGACTAAAGTCCATTTTTCTAGGCCACAGACTGTTAGCATCACAATTGGTCAACAAGAATTACAGTGTATCTCTATCCTCAGATCTTCATTCATCATGTTTATGGCTCAACCATACAAAACCTTTTCCACCAAAGTCCATTTTCTAGGTCATACATTGACATCATCACAATTTGACCACAAGCGTTAAAGGGTATTTTTATCATTGAACATTTGTTCATCATGATTTTGGGGCATGCAAAAACTCACGATTATTGGTCAACCTCATGAAATGATTGTCTTCAATAACACTTTGTTTTAGTTCATTCACAAACCCATAGTCATGCTCCTATTCAACAAAAGGATTCCGTCGAAGGAACTTTACATCATGGGATCGTTTCTTCTTAAGGGGGGAGGATTGATTTAGGTGGAAAATAATTGTCTTACTTAATCATTATTTTTATATCAATGTTTGTTAGAACCATGGATGATGCATGATAATAAATAAAAAAAAATCATAATATAAACTGATAATCTAATCGCACGATGATTTCAATTTTACAATCATGCTTATAATACTCACCAATGGTATTTACCCATGGATTTTGGTAAACAATTGTATTTTAATTTAGTATATTTATCTATAATATCTTAAGTTATTATGTTTGCCTATGTATTCACCCATGGATTATTTAAACCATGGAATTTAACCATGGTTTTTTAAATGTAATGAGACACATGGATCTTGGTGGAAGATCCCTTATGCATTCACCCGTGGATTTTGTAAAACATGGAATTTACCCATGGTTTTTGAAAAGTAATGAGATGCATGGCTCTTGGTGGAAGATCCCCGTAAAAGCTATAAATGCAGCCTTCATCCTGGAGTAAAACATGATTTTTGTACTAATATAGTCTTATTATTCCGTGCTAGTAGGGTAATAAGTATTCAAAATGTGGACCAAAAATTAAAATAGCTTTTCTAATGTAAACATTATAATTTTTTATTTTTTTATAACTTTTAACTTTATTTTTTCTCAATTTTGATTGGGTAAATTTTTTGGGCTTTAATATTTCCATCATTACACCGTAAGGCATTCCCATCTGAAATCAACTCCCCCAATTGTCACATGTACTTGTTTGAGCCATTCGATCAGATGTTAGATGATTGAAACGTTCCAGACCGTTGGATGTAATTTAGGTTAATTTTTTATATCCTTTCCACACAGTTTGTTTTGCTACTTCAAATCTCGTTGAGCAGGGCGCGTATCTAGGCATCCCACTCCAGGGGCTGGGAGGTTGATGAGCTTTTATCCCCACTGAGGGTTTTGCAGGCAGAGTTTTTAATGGATCTTCTAGGCTTTAGATTTCTTCAGATTTCATCCAACGGAAGACGAACTGGTTGGCTTCTCTCTGAAGAAAAAGATCCAAGGCACACAGTTTTTTTGCTGCTTCAAATCTCGCTGAGCAGGCTGCTGTGTAACGTAACCTGTTCTTAGCTCGCACTCGGTTCTATTTGTTTGTTTTTATTTTTCATTTGAAATGTTAACCTAAAAATAGGTTCTAACTTTTTATTCCTATAAATATTGGAAATAAATCTGTATATATACTTGGTAGCTTACATATATTATTCTTTAGATAAGAAAAGAGGTCTCCTCCTTTTTTCCGGTACACGTTTACTCACAGTTATGATCTATTCTATATATCTTTTTATATACCCAACAGGACTCATTTAATTGTACTGAGTCTGTTTCGAACTGTTTTCTGTTTCTGCAGAATGGGCACAAGAGAAGGGAACGGCTCTAAACATCCTAAGGATCTGTGTCATTATTCCAGCAAAACTTGCAGAATCACAAGATCGAAGTGCATTTTTCTCAAGCTTCACATAATCTCTAGCCACGGAGTAAGCTTCTTATGCCTTTAATCGCCCCATGAAACCCCAATTAAATGGATTATCTTGTTAATAGTGTTTCATATGCACCTTTGCAGAGAGAAGCCCTCGAAAATGATGAAAGATTTGCTTCAGATGCCAACGGCCAGAACCATAGGAGGTCTCCATGTGTTTGTCAAGTTTGTGGGGGTTTTAATCCTTATTTCCAGAATACGGTCCTATCTCTGCTAATCAGTGGAAAACCACTCTTCTTCGGCAGGCCTGCATTTTGGATATAGAAGAGAAGTCTCTTTTATATCAGATTCCCTCTCGGCATCTACATATCCATTTATATCTATCTATCTATATATATATATATATATATATATATATATATATATATATATATATATATATATATATATATATATATATATATATATCTAGATTCTAAAGCCATCTAATAGACGCTTTGTGAGATCAAGGTATGGTTAGTGACTCGCCCCGAAAAAACACGAGGAATGAAGTGCTTCACCAAAGGAAGAGGAACTTTTACTTAATCGATGAGTTCCCTCCCACTGTCTGTCTCTAACGAGATATTCACGAAATCCACCCCAAAAACCAAGCCCGTGATTGTGATTTTACTTTTAGGGACTCTCTGTGATGGTTGTGCTACTTTTAATGGATATTTATAATACATGGGATATTTAATGGGTCTGCATAGAGGTTATAATTCTGGTGGATGTCCATAATAGGCATTTTTAAGAAGGGGCTACAGTCTTTAAAAGCAAACTACATAGAGCAAGATAATATCAAGCTTAATCGCCATACAAACAAACAAAACTCAGAAAATGAACAGACTCAAACCAATAGAAGGAAGAAGAGAATCACAACATCTATTAAATCTACTGTGTTTTAAAATGCAGAGTGAAGCTGCCTATTTATAGCAATCTAGGAGAAGTCTAGGATTTCACAAGGTGGTTTGTTGGTATACCAACAGAGAATTTAATAATTTACCTAAGTGACTTTAAACTGGGTACGTACATACGCCCCCTTAAGTGAAACTTAGGAAAGTATAAAAGGAGGTTAAATCTCAAAAATGGGTACCGGTTATAAGGCCATGATAGGTATCCATGTACATAATTCTTAGAAAAGTAGGAAAAAAAAAAACGAGGACTCAGACTACCCTCCACCCCCTCCCGGGATAACTTTCTTCACCCCAAGCAAGATATGAAGTTGTACATACAGAATATTTGTTAAGGGTTTACTAAATATGTCAGCAACAATACTACAAATCAATAGTCCTACCATGAATCAACTCTCAGATGCAATGCATGTGGATTTCTATATTCTTGGTGTATTGATGCTACTGACTACTTGGAAATATGGATAGCACTCAAATTAGCACAGCAAACTATAGTTTTTTTCCTACTGAATTGGTTGAATCCAAATATATTTTTTTGGCAGCATTAACAACATCTTGGTACTCTGCATTTGTAGAAGAAAGGGTCAGAGCCAAAATGAAAGAGCCAGATGTGGACTTTTAGTCATCAAGATCACCAGCCTAATTGGAGTCAATATAACCAACTTGGTTTGCATTACCATTGGAAGTATATTTAACTTCACATGTGTGTCCCTCTAATATAGCAAAGAATTCTCATTTCAGCTTTCAATGAAGCTCATGTGGTTCTCGCATGAACTGGGAAACCAACCCAACTGCATAGGAGATATTGGGATGACTATAAGCTTAGTACAGAAGGCTGCCAAGGAGCTGCTAATACAACGTAGCATCAACCAAAGGAGTGGAACACTTGGCTGGCAACTTGCTCCCTGACAAAAATGGCATGGGGTGCAAATTTGTAATCCTACATGTGAAATCTGCTTAAGAGATCCCAAGGTATACTTGGGCTGAGAGATACCTATTCTAGATGCAGACTAAGTGATCTGTAATCAAAGAAAGTAGCGAAGGAGCCCTAAGTCTGTCGTGTTGAAATGTTGATGAAGGGTGGACTTTCACATGATCAATCAAGGTAGGTGAACTCCGATTGAGAATGGGATCATCCACATAGAGAGCAAGTAGGAGGAGTTCATCGCCTTGCCACAAAATATAAGCATGTGGCTCAGAGTGGTAGTGAGAAAATCTTAGAGAAGAAAGTAATCCATCTTCTCATTCCAAGCCCCAGGTGCTTGTTTGAGTACTAGGAATTTTAATTTTGCAGAGAAATGAAAACCCTTGGATAAAACTTTGTTTGCTTCATGTATATCTCTTCCTGTAAATACACATAAAGAAAGGTACCTTTGACATCCATTTGGTGTGCTACCTACTCTAAGATGCAACTAGAGAATGACCAAGGCAAATATAATTCATTTTAGCCACAAGGGAAAAGGTTTCAAAATGGAAATGCCTTCGACTAGAGAAAAACTTCTAGCAACCAATCAAGGCTTATAGTTGTCTACAATACCATCTACTGCATACTTGGTTTGAAACTATGATATACCGACTTAGGGAAAATGAATTTTATACTTGTCTACAATACCATTTGCTACTTCTCATCGAGGAAAGATAATCATCTTCCATGGTCATATCACACTCTACAACACTGTGGACCTCGATAAAGTCCTTTGGATTTGAAGCACTAGCCATAAATACTTCAGGAGTCTTTGAAAAAAGGAAGTGGTAGAAGAAATTCACACATTGTGCTTCAAGAGAATGATCATTAGCTGGAGAAGTTAAAACTGAGTCTGTTTCAATTATTATTAAACCTAGCAGAGAAATTGCCAAATATGACAAAATGTTCAATACCTTTAATTCACATTTGAATATGCTAGGTTTGAATTTGTGTTACCAGAACTGAGCTATTGAAAATATTGACAATAGACTGAGGTCACAATACTTTGAAAATATTGGGCATCATAATCGTTGAATCTTTGGATCACACCTTATTATCAAACCATTATTACCTGTTTCCACCTGTTTCCTCTTATTTCCTGGTATTGCCCTTATAACCAGTTTTGAAAGTTATGGTCATACGTTTTGTATGTTAGAATGTGAAATGTGTATGAATGTTCAATGCCCAAGAATTTTGTAGTGCATACTCCTAGAATTACCTACCTGTTGGGTAGCTTAGAGTTTCTGCACAGAGAGAAGTGAGATGTCAATGTTTTATAGCTTGGGCAGTGAATGAGGATTATGTGTAAACTAAAATACAAACTTTTACCTCAACCCATGCCCTCATTGAACTACCATGATATGAGGTGCAAATATTGTAGCTTCTAACTTTGATCATTTGTCTTCCCATTTTCTACCAAATCTGAACAGCTTTGCTCTGTACATCCCTCACCCTTTTCCAAATTCTAGCATCACAAGAAAAGTGGCCCTCAAAGGTCGAAATGCATACTGAAGTTTATAATTTTTTCTTGGTGTCCCACTCATAATTTAACCATAACCATTTTACTTGTTCCCTTAACCTGTCTATTTTTTCATTCAAATCAATAGTAAAATCCTAAAGTCATTTTCATGGACTAAAATGGTTTACCTTTTTCGTAAATACCACAAATGTATCATCCATTTGTGGGTGATCAAGCTGCATAGCTGATGTGGATGGTGCAACTTCTATTTTTGCATTGGTTAAAGATTTTAACATTATCTATTATGTTCTTTTCTTTTCTACCGAATGGTTCTTGTGTATCACTAGGTTCTTCTCTCCACTGTTGGTGAAGGCCTATAGATGATGGTTCTTCAAATAATATTGGAACAGCTAATTTCTCTATAAATTGACTCAAATTTTCCATACGTCATTGCTACACAAATGCAGTTGTGACAAGTACATAAAGTAATAAATGATGAGCAAAGTAATCATACTTCCATTTTTATCCTGTGTAAGTATAAATTGTAATCACCTCAGAACAAAGTAATCGAAATATTAGCTTTTTTATTCCTTCTCAAATGAGCCAAAAAAATAGAAATGATGGGCGATGCATAATGAAGCATGTCCTTCCCAAGTCATATAGAGTGATAGATTGTAATCTTTTAGCCCAAAGGGCTTGCAGAGATAGTCACAATTACCCTCTTCCTAGTATCTTCAATGGTTTCTCCCTCACCTAAAAATTCTCATCAAGTAGCCATATATTCAACCCCGTCCTTAAACCATTATTTCCATTCTATATTAGTAATATTTCTTGAGTAATGCGATATTTTGTGACTGTGAATGAAATATCTACTACATGAGTACTACTGGTTCTTAAGATAAAAGGAAAATAACTTGGCCATAGATATACCAATGTTTTCAATCCATTGAAAGAATTGTAGCCATCTCACTCCTCAGAAAATGTATACAACTATTGGGCTGCTTAATACCGTTTCTGTAGTAGTTAGTTCCTGCTAGAACAAATTCACCCTGCAGGCTTAACCGCCATACAAACAAACAAAACTCAGAAAATGAACAAACTCAAACCAATAGAAGGAACAAGAGAATCACAACATCTATTAAATCTACTCTGTTTTAAAATGCAGAGTGAAGCTGCCTATTTACAGCAAGCTGGGAGAAGTCTAGGATTTCACAAGGTGGTTTGCTGGTATACCAACAGAGCATTTAATAATTTACCTAAGTGAATTTAAACTGGGTACGTACATACGCCCCCTTAAGTGAAACTTAGGAAAGTATAAAAAGGAGGTTAAATCTCAAAAATGGGTCCTGGTTACAAGGCCATGATAGGTATCCATGTACATAATTCTCAGAACAGTAGGAAAAAAAACAAGGAGGACTCAGACTACCCTCCACCCCCTCCCAGGATAACTTTCTTCACCCCAAGCAAGATATGAAGTTGTACATACAGAATCTCTGTTAAGGGTTTAGTAAATATGTCAGCAACAATACTACAAATCAATAGTCCTACCATGAATCAACTCTCAGATGCAATGCATGTGGATTTCTATATTCTTGGTGCATTGATGCTACTGACTGCTTGGAAATATGGATAGCACTCAGATTAGCACACCAAATTATAGTTTTTTTCCTGCTGAATTGGTCGAATCCAAATAGATTTTTTGGCAGCATTAACAACACCTTGGTACTCTGCATTTGTAGAAGAAAGGGTCAGAGCCAAGATGAAAGAGCCATATGTGGACTTGCAGTCATCGAGATCACCAGCCTAATTGGAGTCAATATAACCAACTTGATTTGCATTACCATTGGAAGAATATTGAATTTCACATGTGTGTCCATCTAATATTGCAAAGAATTCTCATTTCAGCTTTCAATGAAGCTCATGTGGTTCTTGCATGAACTGGTAAACCAACCCAACTGCATAGGAGATATTTGGATTACTATAAGCTTAGTACAGAAGGCTGCCAAGGAGCTGCTAATACAACGTAGCATCAACCAATGGAGTTTGACACTTGGCTGGCAACTTGCTCCCTGACAAAAATGGCATGGGGTGCAAATTTGTAATCCTACATGTGAAATCTACTTAAGAGATCCCAAGGTATACTTGGGCTGAGAGATACCTATTCTAGATGTAGACTGAGTGATCTGTAATCAAAGAAAGTAGTGAAGGATCCCTAGGTCTCTCATGTTGAAATGTTGATGAAGGGTGGACTTTCACATGATCAATCAAGGTAGGTGAACTCCGATTGAGAATGGGATCATCCACATAGAGAGCAAGTAGGAGGAGTTCATTGCCTTGCCACAAAATATAAGCATGTGGCTTAGAGTGGTAGTGAGAAAATCTTAGAGAAGAAAGTAATCCATCTTCTCATTCCAAGCCCTAGGTGCTTGTTTGAGTACTACGAATTTTAATTTTGCAGACAAATGAAAACCCTTGGATAAAACTTTGTTTTCTCCATGTATATCTCTTCCTGTAAATCCTCGTAAAGAAAGGTACCTTTGACATCCATTTGGTGTACTACCCACTCTGAGATGCAACTAGAGAATGAGCAAGGCAAATATAATTCATTTTAGCCACAAGGGCAAAGGTTTCAAAATGGCAATGCCTTCGACTTGAGAAAAACTTCTAGCAACCAATCAAGCCTTATAGTTGTCTACAATACCATCTGCTGCATACTTGGTTTGAAACTATGATATACCAACTTAGGAAAAATGAATTTTATACTTGTCTACAATACCATCTGCTACTTCTCATCGAGGAAAGATAATCATCTTCCATAGTCATATCACACTCTACAACACTGTGGACCTCACTAAAGTTCTTTGGATCTGAAGCACTAGCCATAAATACTTCAAGAGTCTTTGAAGAAAGGAGATAGTTTTTTGTTGACCCCAATTATGAAGGGGTAGAAGAACTTCACACATTGTGCTTCAAGAGAATGGTCATTTGTTGGAGAAGTTAAAACTGTGTCTATTTCAATTATTATTTAACCTAGCAAAGAGTTTTCCAAATATGAAAAAATGTTCAATACCTTTAATTCACATTTGAATATGCCAGGTTTGAATTTGTGTTACTAGAACTGAGCTATTGAAAATATTGAGAATAGACTGAGGTCACAATACTTTGAAAATATTGGGCATCATAATCATTGAATCTTTGGATCACACCTTATTATCAAACCATTATTACCTGTTGCCTCTTATTTCCTGGTATTGCCCTTGTAACCAGTTTTGAAAGTTATGGTCATACGTTTTGTATGTTAGAATGTGAAATGTGTATGAATGTTCAATGCCCAAGAATTTTGTAGTGCATGCTTTTAGAATTGCCTACCCGTTGGGTAGCTTAGAGTTTCTGCACAGAGAGAAGTGAGATGTCAATGTTTTATAGCTTGGGCAGTGAATGAGGATTATGTGTAAACTAAAATGCACACTTTTACCTCGACCCATGCCCTCGTTGAACTACCATGATATGAGGTGCAAAGCTTGTAGCTTCTAACTCTAACAGTTTGTCTTCCCATTTTCTACCAAAGCTGATCAACTTTGCTCTTTACATCCCTCATCCTTTTCCAAAGTCCAACATCACAAGAAAAGTGGCCCTCAAAGGGCGAAATGCAGAGCATGAGTTGTTTTCTATGGATTAGTTATCATGACCGGGATATACTATCATCAAAATTATCTAGGATTTTAACATGGCCCCAATCCGTTACTCATGTCTTAAGGGAAACTGAAAGGTTGTGGGTGTCTGACTATATGTCATCTTCAAATTTTCAACCACAACCCCATTGGCAGAACTTTTCATTTTTGACTCGAAATGTTAAAGTAGAAGTTTTATGAAGCTCACCTTCTTCAGTTAATCTTGAACCTTGATAGTGCTAGCATCACAAGAAAAGTGGCCCTCAAAGGCCGAAATGCACACTGAAAGACGTTTATAATTTTTTCTTGGTGTCCCACTCATTATTTAACCATAACCATTTTAGTTGTTCCCTTAACCTGTCTATTTCTTTATTCAAATCAATAGTAAAATCCAAAAGTCATTTTGGTGGACTAAAATGGTTTACCTTTTTCATAAATACCACAAACATATCATCCATTTGTGGGTGATCAAGCTACATAGGTGATGTGGATGGTGCAACTTCTATTTTGGCATTGGTTAAAGATTTTAACATTATCTATTATGTTCTTTTCTTTTCTACCTAATGGTTCTTGTGTATCACTAGGTTCTTCTCTCCGCTATTGGTGAAGGCCTATAGATGATGGTTCTTCAAATAATATTGGACCAACTGATTTCTTTATAAATTGACTCCAATTTTCCATACGTCATTGTTGCAGAAATGTAGTTGTGACAAGTACATAAAGTAATCAATGATGAGCTAAGTAATCATACTTCCATTTTTTATCCTGTGTAAGTATAAATTGTAATCACCTCAGAACAAAGTAATGGAAATATTATCTTTTTTATTCCTTCCCAATTGAGCCAAAAAAATAGAAATGATGGGTGATGCATAATGAAGCATGTCCTTCCCAAGTCATATAGAGTGATAGATTGTAATCTTTCAGCCCAAAGGGCTTGCAGAGATAGTCACGATTACCCTCTTCCTAGTATCTTCAATGGTTTCTCCCTCACCTAAAAATTCTCATCAAGTAGCCATATATTCAACCGGGTCCTTAAACCATTATTTCCATTCTATATTAGTAATATTTCTTGAGTAATGCGATATTTTGTGACCGTGAATGAAATATCTACTACATGAGTACTACTAGCTGTTAAGATAAAAGGAAAATGACTTGGCCATAGATATACCAATGTTCTCAATCCATTGAAAGAATTGTAGCCATCTCACTCCTCAGAAAATGTATACAACTATTGGGTTGCTTAATACCATTTTTGTAGTAGTTAGTTCCTGCTAAAACAAATTTCCCCTGCAGGCTTAACCGCCATACAAAAAAACAAAACTCAAAAAATGAACAGACTCAAACCAATAGAAGGAACAAGAGAATCACAACATCTATTAAATCTACTCTATTTTCAAATGCAGAGTGAAGCTGCCTATTTACATTAAGCTGGGACAAGTCTAGGATTTCACAAGGTGGTTTGCTAGTATACCAACAGAGCATTTAATAATTTACCTAAGTGAATTTAAACTAGGTACGTACATACGCCCCCTGAAGTGAAACTTAGGAAATTAGAAAAAAGATGTTAAATCTCAAAAATGGGTACCGGTTACAAGGCCATGATAGGTATCCATGTACATAATTCTCAGAACAGTAGGCAAAAAAACAAGGAGGACTCAGACTACCCTCCACCCCCTCCCAGGATAACTTTCTTCACCCCAAGCAAGATATGAAGTTGTACATACAGAATCTCTGTTAAGGGTTTAGTAAATATGTCAGCAACAATACTACAAATCAATAGTCCTACCATGAATCAACTCTCAGATGCAATGCATGTGGATTTCTATATTCTTCGTGCATTGACGCTACTGACTACTTGGAAATATGGATAGCACTTAGATTAGCACACCAAATTATAGTATTTTTCCTGCTGAATTGGTCGAATCCAAATAGATTTTTTGCAGCATTAACAACACCTTCGTACTCGGCATTTGTAGAAGAAAGGGTCAGAGCCAAGATGAAAATGCCATATGTGGACCTGAAGTCATCAAGATCACCAGCCTAATTGGAGTCAAAATAACCAACTTGATTTGCATTACCATTGGAAGAATATTGAATTTCACATGTGTGTCCCTCTAATATAGCAAAGAATTCTCATTTCAGCTTTCAATGAACCTCATGTGGTTCTCGCATGAACTGGGAAACCAACCCAACTGCATAGGAGATATTGGGATGAATATAAGCTTAGTATAGAAGGCTTCCAAGGAGCTACTAATACAACATAGCATCAACCAAAGGAGTGGAACACTTGGCTGGAAACTTGCTCCCTGACAAAAATGGCATGGGGTGCAAATTTGTAATCCTACATGTGAAATCTGCTTAAGAGATCCCAAGGTATACCTGGGCTGAGAGATACCTATTCTAGATGTAGACTGAGTTATCTGTAATCAAACAAAGTAGCGAACGAGCCCTAAGTCTATCATGTTGAAATGTTGATGAAGGGTGGACTTTAACATGATCAATCAAGGTAGGTAAACTTTGATTGAGAATGGGATCATCCACATAGAGAGCAAGTAGGAGGAGTTCATCGCCTTGCCACAAAATATAAGCATGTGGCTCAGAGTGGTAGTGAGAAAATCTTCGAGAAGAAAGTAATCCATCTTCTCATTCCAAGCCCAAGTGCTTGTTTGAGTACTAGGAATTTTAATTTTGCAGACAAATGAAAACCCTTAGATAAATCTTTGTTTGCTCATGTATATCTCTTCTTGTAAATCCCCGTAAAGAAAGGTACCTTTGACATCCATTTGCTGTACTACCCACTCTAAGATGCAACTAGAGAATGAGCAAGGAAAATATAATACATTTTAGCCACAAGGGAAAAGGTTTCAAAATGGCAATGCCTTCGACCTGAGAAAAACTTCTAGCAGCCAATCAAGCCTTATAGTTGTCTACAATACCATCTGCTGCATACTTGGTTTGACACTATGATATACCAACTTAGGAAAAATGAATTGTATACTTGTCTACAATACCATTTGCTACTTCTCATCAAGGAAAGGTAATCATCTTCCATGGTCATATCACACTCTACAACACTGTGGACCTCGCTAAAGTCCTTTGGATCTGAAGCACTAGCCATAAATACTTCAGGAGTCTTTGAAGAAAGGAGCTAGTTTTTTGTTGACCCCAATTATGAAGTGGTAGAAGAACTTCACACATTGTGCTTCAAGAGAATGATCATTAGTTGGAGAAGTTACAACTGTGTCTATTTCAATTATTATTTAACCTAGCAGAGAGTTTGCCAAATATGAAAAAATGTTCAATACCTTTAATTCACATTTGAATACGCCAGGTTTGAATTTGTGTTACCAGAACTAAGCTATTCAAAATATTGACAATAGACTGAGGTCACAATACTTTGAAAATATTGGGCATCATAATCATTGAATCTTTGGATCACACCTTATTATCAAACCATTATTACCTGTTACCTCTTATTTCCTTGTATTGCCCTTGTAACCAATTTTGAAAGTTATGGTCATACGTTTTGTATGTTAGAATGTGAAATGTGTATGAATGTTCAATGCTCAAGAATTTTGTAGTGCATACTTTTAGAATTGCCTACCTGATGGGTAGCTTAGAGTTTCTAGATAGAGAGAAGTGAGATGTCAATGTTTTACATCTTTGGCAGTGAATGAGGATTATGTGTAAACTAAAATACACACTTTTACCTCGACCCATGCCCTCATTGAACTACCATGATATGAGGTGCAAAGCTTGTAGCTTCTAACTTTGACAGTTTGTCTTCCCATTTTCTACCAAAGCTGAACAACTTTTCTCTTTACATCCCTCATCCTTTTCCAAAGTCCAACATCACAAGGAAAGTGGCCCTCAAAGTGCGAAATGCAGAGGATGAGTTGTTTTCTATGGTTTAGTTATCATGACCGAGATATACTATCATCAAAATTATCTAGTATTTTAACATGGCCCCAATCCCTTACTCATGTATGAGGGGAAACTAAAAGTTTGTGGGTGTCTGACATTCTGTCATCTTCAAATTTTCAACCACAACCCCATTTGCAGAACTTTTCATTTTTGACTCCAAATTTTCAAGCAGAAGTTTTATGAAGGTCACCTTCTTCAGTTAATGTTGAACCTTGATAGTGCTAAATATCTAGACCATGGTGATTGTATTTGCACATAAATACAAGTCCTAACCCTAGAAAATCAAAATCTTAACCTTCCATCAAAACTATTGTAACATAAATACAAATTTTGTAAGTCTGACTTCATTTCAGTAAGGCAGTTTGACTCGAGTTCCAGAGACAGTTCACTTGAGTTCAAGATACTGAGGCTTGAGTTCAATGAGACAATTCGTCTTGGTTTTAAGGAGTCAGTTTAAATGTGCAGACTTGGTGAGACATAAGATTATGCACTAGCGAGAATTTGTATGTTTTTGAGTGCAGGAAAATAGTTCTAGATTTGTGCCTGAGATCCAGGAGAGCTAGAGTGCATCACTATCTTTTTTTTATAAAGATTTTTTTAAAATTTTCTAGAAAGAAAAAAACATACACTTTCATTAAAAGAAAAATAGTTACAATACTCTGGAATCTCTTTTTTTAATAATATTAAAACATTGACTGTCCCATTCTTTCGCACCAAAGACCTATCATTCTTTGGCACCGATCATGCTCTCTAAAGAGACAAGGGTTTTGAGGGGAACACCAAAGCCTACAAGACAGACCAGTTAGTGTTTCCAGACTTGTCGCCGGACAACCTGCTAATCCAGGCCATATCAACTTCTTCTGCTCTTCTTTCTACATCACCATCTAGCCTTCCTTACTTTGAATAGCTTTACACGTTCCTTTGAATGTGGGGAGCAGTTTACTGTCAATGCTCACTGAATTCATACTATGGATTATGAAAAATTTCTGAGATCTGCCATTTCCCAATTCCATGTTTAGAATATATATATATATATATATATATATATATATATATATATATATATATATATATATATATATATATATATATATATATATATATATATATATATATATATATATATATGTAGATAGAATCACACGTTGCCTTTATATTGAACTATAATCTGGATTGCACCTCTCTAAGCATCAAAACTAACTTCTTACGTTATTTCAGTTTCTAAAACTAAAACTGTCTATTTCAATTATTATTTAACCTAGTAGAGATTTTGCCAAATATGACAAAATGTTAAATAGCTTTAATTCACATTTGAATATGCCATGCTTGAATTTGTGTTACCAGAACTGAGCTATTGAAAATATTGATAAGAGATTGAGGTGGCAATACTTTCAAAATATTGGGCATCATAATCATTGAATCTTTGGATCACACCTTATTATCAAACCATTATTACCTGTCTCCTCTTATTTCCTGGTATTTCCCTTGTAACCAACTTTGAAATTTATGGTCATACATTTTCTATGGTAGAATGTGAAATGTGAATGAATGTTCAATGCCCAAGAATTTTGTAGTGCATACTTTTAGAATTACCTACCAGCGGGCTAGCTTAGAGTTTCTGCACAGAGAGAAGTGAGATGTCAATGTTTTACAGCTTGGGCAGTGAATGAGGATTATGTGTAAACTAAAATACACACTTTTACCTCAACCCATGCCCTCATTGAACTACCATGATATGAGGTGCAAAGCTTGTAGCTTCTAACTCTGACAATTTGTCTTCCCATTTTCTACCAAAGTTGAACAACTTTTCTTTGTACATCCCTCATCCTTTTCCAAAGTCCAGCATCATAAGAAAAGTGGCCCTCAAAGGGCGAAATGCAAAGCATGAGTTTCTTTCTGTGGCTTAGTTATCATGACTAGGATATACTATCATCAAAATTATCTAGGATTTTAACATGGCCCCACTCCCTTACTCATGTATTAAGGGAAACTGAAAGTTTGTGGGTGTCTGACATTTTGTCATCTTCAAATTTTCAATCGCAACCCCATTGGCAGAACTTTTCATTTTTGACTCCAAATTTTCAAGTAGAAGTTTTATGAAGCTCACCTCCTTCAGTTAATGTTGAACCTTGATAGTGCTAAATATCAAGACCATGGTGATTGTATCTGCACATAAATACAAGTCCTAACCCTATAAAATCAAAATCTTAACCTTCCATCTAAACTATTGTAACATAAATACAAATTCTGTAAGTTTGACTTCATTTCAGTAAGGGAGTTTGACTCGAGTTCAAGATAGTGAGACTTGAGTTCAATGAGACAATTTGACTTGGTTTTAAGGAGTCAGTAGTCTTAGTGAGACATATGATTATCCACTAGCAAGAATTTGTATGTTTTTGAGCTCAGGAAAATAGTTCTAGATCTATGCCTAAGGTCCAGGAGAGCTAGAGTACATCACTTTTTGTTTTCTATAAAGATTTTTTTTTAATTTTCTAGAAAGAAAAAAACATAGACTTTCATTAAAATAAAAGCAGATACAATTACTTTGAAACCTCTGTTTTTAATAAGAAAAACATTGATTGTCACATTCTTTTACAAATAAAGAACTATCATTCTTTGGAACTGATCATGCTCTATGAAGAGACAAGGGTTTTGAGGGGAACACCAAAGCCTTCAAGACAGACCAGTTAGTGTTGCCAGACCTGTTGCCGAACAGCCCGTTGATCCAGGCCATAGCAAATTCTTCTTCTCTTCTTTCTACCTCACGATCTAGCTTTACTTTGAATAGATTTACACGTTCTTTCAAATGTGGGGAGTAGTTTACTTTTAATGTTCACTAAATTCATACCACTCTGGTTTATGAAAAATTTCTGAGATCTGTCATTTTCCAATTCCATGTTTAAAAATATATATATATATATATATATACATAGATAGAATCACACGTCACCTTTATATTGAACTATAATATGGAATGCACCTCTCTGAACATCAAAACTGACTTCTTACATTATTTCAATTTCTAAAAATAATACTATGTCTATTTCAATTATTATTTAACCTAGCAGAGAGTTTGCAAAATATGACAAAATGTTCAATACCTTTAATTCACATTTGAATATGCCATGTTTGAATTTGTGTTACAAAAACTAAGCTATTGAAAATATTGACAAGAGATTGAGGTCACAATACTTTGAAAATATTGGGCATCATAACCATTGAATCTTTGGATCACACCTTATTGTTAAACCATTCTATTCATTGTCATTGCTTATCTAAAAAGTTTAAAATCTTAGTGTTTGCTTCTATCAAAAGAGATCCATCTAACGAGTGTCTCCATTTTGCGAAAGATTATGAGTCTAAATATTCATGGATTGGGAAGTACCAACAATGAAAACGAAATGTACATATATCTCTTTTTGCATAATCACAACAAAATATATGAATTTGGAATTTTATAATGATATGTATTATAGATTCAGTGCATTCAATTGATAAGGCCTGCATAGCTGCAACTCTTTCAATCTCCATCTGGCCTTAATGTTTCTTATATATGTCTACACTTCCATGTAACAGTCAGAGAGATTTTAATCAGGGCTTTATCAGAATTTGGAATGCGGATAAACTTGTCTGTCATTTTCTTTTTGATCCCCTTTGCAGAATGTTTTCTGTAGCCCCCTTCCCCATAATGTCTGAGTACAAAGACTCTGAAGATCTCTATACGATTGTTTTTGCTTATTCCACTTCAACAAACTGGACACCAATGGAAAACCAACAGTCAATATTGCAATTTAAGACCAGTGTGGGAAAGAGGAGTTGGACTGGTGCAATAAGTCCAAGATTCTAAGAGGATGATCAAGCTCCAACCTCAATAAGGAAGAGTTACTTTGATCATAAAGCACATGTATCGACTGAAAGGCCGAAGGAGTTAAATGAATTGTATGCTCAATACTCTAGAGTCTATTACCTAAAGGTATCAAGCCAAAGGTAATACTTGATGATTTCTGTCTGGAATAAAAGTTCAAGACACTAATGTGGGCCATGCGCTAAGAAAATGAGTATAAAATAGATTTTTATCTTTGTATAGACATGTTAGATTTTGATTGCAGAGTTGTGTTTTTTGCTATTATTATCAAACCTAATTTTCTAGACACTGAATTGTTGAAGTATTTGTTTCTTAGGTGGACAAAGGAAAAATTGTTGATGAGGCCATATATTACATCAAGACCCAGCCCAACAATCAGAATTGGAAGCACATCATAGTAGAAGGATTGAGGTCACAATACTTTGAAAGTATTGGACATCATAATCATTGAATCTTTGGATCACACCTTATTGTCAAACCATTCTATTCATTGTCATACTTTATCTGAAAAGTTTAAAATCTTAGTGTGAGGATTTTATAATTGTGCCATGTTTTTTATTACCTTGACATATTTTCTGAATCGGTATCCAATTACAAAATAGATGATCCACAGTAGTGTCCATTAAACTGCTTTACCAGCAATTTGGGTCTGTGAAGTAGTTTTTTTATATATAATGCTATGATTGTATGTTGTATTTATGTTCAAATTTTCAGATATTTTCTCACCTTAGTGGAAAAGCACACTGAGGTACACAGATAATTTCTCAATACAAAAATTAATGATTCTCATGTAGATTTGCAGTAACTCTCTGCTTATTAGACTAATAGGCATCCATGCTCTTACAGGGGCTTGAAGTTCCGAACCCGCTATTTACTTACCACAAAGTATTATAAAACTGCATTGGATTTTCAAGAAAACCAATGTCAAAAGTTTGAAGTATGCATCACATCCTTGGAATGGTTATAGTTTATCAGTATGCATCCCAGCCACAAAGTGTCATAAAACTGCAACGAATGTCAGAAGTAGTTTGAGGTATGCATCCCAGCCTGGGAATGGATATATTTTGCAGAGAAATTGCACAAATGAAAGAAAAAAAACAAATCATCTATCTTAGAGCAGAAGTCCACTGGTTGGGATATCCACAGAGGTTATCTGTTGCCAGCCTTTTCTAAGGTATGTTCTTCAGGACCAACTATGGTGGTATTAAGTTCATCTATCGTACAGCTCAAATCCTTGGCTCTAACTTGTTGGTTATTGTTTTTTGACTAAAAAAAATCAAAGAAAGCACACTTCAGGATGTAGTTCTATATATAACAGAGAAAATCCGATTAGGAATTTATGGAAAATAACATTATCAGTATACATAGCTCCTAGAATGTATCAAATATCATAGCTGGTAAAAGGACAGTAAAGTATTTCCATGGTTAAGTTCAAAACTGTTACTTACCTTAGCATAAAGGGTATACGCCATGTTCGATCCAACAACCTTTATGGTGCAATTTACAATCTCCAGTTGATTGGCATCCATGATAGAAAATAATTTGGGCATAAAACCAATCTTCTCAGGGGCCCATATTGTGATGAAAGCCTGGCCATCCAAAAGTTTGGATCCAAGAATCTATAGACCTGGATGTGATGATGTTACTGGAACTGAAGAAAGGATGTGAATACCAAGAGAATTTTTAGACATTCTGATTATTGGGCTTGCAAATCTTTCAAGGCAGTTTGGAGGGTCTTGATATAATCAATGGCCTTATAAAAAATTCTTCCTTTGTCTACTTGAGAAAGAAATACTTCAGAAATTTAGTGTCTAGAACATCTAGAACATCAGCTTTGATAAGAATCTATCAATTCTGCAATCTGAATCTAGCACGTATGTATAGTCATGAAAATTTATTTTAAACTCATTTGCTTAGTTCATGGCCTACATTAGTGTCTTGAACTGTTATTCTAGAAACCAATCATCATGTACTACCTTTGATTTGAGACGCTCAGGTAATAAAGACTTTAGGGTATTGAGCATACAATTCATTTTACTCCTCCTAGCCCTTTCATTCCATACATGTATTTTTTCATCATAGAAACTCTTCAACTCTTCTTTGTTGATAATGGACCTTGATCATCCTCTTGCAATCATGGAATTTTTGTACCAGCCCAACTCATCTTCCCACCGTTGTTCATAGATTACACCATTGATTTCTCTTTTTCTACTAGTCTACAGTTTGTTGAAGTGGAGTAAGAAGAAATAATCATGTAGAGATCTTCAAAGTCTCTGTACTTAGACATAATGGGGGAGGGGGTGACAGACAACATTCTGCAAATGGGATCCCAAAGAAAATGGTAGAGAAGTTTATCAGCATTCCAAACTCTAATAAGGTCTTGATTGAAATGTCTCTCACTGTTACATGCAAGTATAGCCATATCACAAACGCAATAAGGCCAGATGGAAGGGCTAGTAGGTACCCATGTTTTCTATTCATATAATATGGTGTTTATTTGAACACATACTGCATCATGGAAATGAAAAAAATTTATAGTTTTTTTAAACATTTCTATATGTTATTGATTATACATTAGAGGTAATCTCCTGAAATCAATTATGTTGTCTGCCTAATTTTTCAGATTGAGTACAAACCTTCACTTGTATTCTTTATTGAAAGCTGCACATATTTAGTTTTTATGGGATGGTGATGCAAACAAACACTTCTCCTCAATCTGATAGTAATAATTTTCAAGCTGCTTTTCATAAATTTCTAGATAATAGGTTGGTTGAATTGTGTTTCAGTCTTTATAGTCTTTATTGGATTTTCGGATTATTTTTATGATGTTTTAATTTTTTTTATAATTAAAACTATTAAATTTATGTTAATTGCAAATTTTAATATTTAATTATTTTTTAGATATTTGTAAATGGTACTTTTTCATTTTTCATTTTTACTGGATGTGCTTGGATTTTGAATTTTGAATTTATTTCTTACATCTCAGAAGATTTTGGAAAGTCAACCTATTTCTTTACATCTAAGAAAAAGAAACTGCCAGACTAAGACAATTTTAGACCTACTCCACCCAATTTAATTGTTATATATAAAATATACAATCAATTATCTATATAAAAAATGACAAATTTATATATTTTGTTTTGATTATACAAAAACGGATATGTACATTTTGTTTTGGTTGTTGGTACTCCCCCTCCACAAATATTTAGAATCATAATATTTTACAAATGGAGATATTTGTCAGATCCCTTTTGATAAAAGGGAACAATGTTCTTTCAAATCTGTGGGTTAAATGATTGCAATGATGGAATGGTTTCACAATAAAGTGCGATCCAAAGGTGCAATGATTATGTTGCCCAATCTTTTCAAAGTATTATGACCTCATTCTCTTGTCACCATCCAGTTCAATAGCCACACTTAGTAAGCCCTTTTTTTTTTAATTTTCGGTTAGTTTAGGTTCGGTACATTTAATCTTAGTTTAACTCCTTAATTGAATATGTCAAAACAAAAACCAATCTTCACACAAATGAATGATTACTATTGTTAAAATAACTTAAAACTCAAGTTGAGCAGTGACACAGGGAATGAAGGGAACTAATTGTGTGATTACTCTAATATTAAAGACAAAATTGAAACCTATAGTTTTGGAAATCTAATATAAGTGCAATTACATCAAACGCTCCAACTTTTCCTATCTATGAAGACTATGAATTTAGTTGTCATTTTTTTTAATAAAACAACATATTTTGGTGAAAACCTCCAAGCATTTCCCCTCATTCTAAATATTGGCACCCAAGGTAAACTCTACATCCTTCACGGCGCAAGGCTCTAGCACTACTACACAATATGGGTACTCAAGACATTTATTTTATATCATCGAAACAAAGTCTAACTTGTTCAAAGATGAATGCAATTTCTTTTGTTCTTTCAATTGTTTAAATGTCTCTATAACAACTCGATACATTGTCATCAAGCTCAACAATAATACCCTGATTCTCCCGAATTTCACAAGTTTCATAAATAATTTATTCATGCCCTAAATTGATAACTCACATAGTGTCATTGATGTTCTATTTACTTAGGAAATTCTCTTCCACTTGTATGTTTGTCCACATCTAGCAACTGGTTATTTTATTTTTGATCTTTTAACAAGTTTTCCATTACAAGTATAGAATTGTCTTCTTCCTCAATTATTCGAACTGGATTTTGTTGCGATTGTGAGTTCATCATTTTTGCAAAAGAAGAGCTTTGTGTCAAGTACGATATTTTTTTAAGCTCAAACATTTATTTTTGTGCCAGAGAAATTAAAAAAATGTTTTTGAATCTTTAATAGAATTTCTTGGGAATAAAAGCTAGAGAAATTCAATAGACAGGTATTACATCTAACACATTTTTTTATCAGAACAAGGAAACCTTATTTTGAAAATTGAAATTTATTGATGGCACTAGAAGGATACAATGGTCCAAAGAGAATAAATAATACCATTATTTTATAGTTTGGACATATTACACGACTAAAATGAGGATAAGAAGCAACAAGTAGCTAAATTAACAACATTATATAACAAATGATGAGGGAGTTTATTAATGTTCCTCTTACTACTAAAGTCTTTCTATTAAGCTTTCCTTATAAAATTAGACAATTTCATTCCATTGCATTGTGAATTAAGGTGATATGAGATTACTTTGTTATGAAATGTTTGATTTAAAACATTTACTTATAAAGATTCCAGAATCTTAATGAAGAGCATTTTCATAAATCCTTTCGAGCGAAGTGCTCTGCATTACCATCACTTTGAACATATCTTGGTTGGAATCTACCTAAAGCATAACATATGACCCAAAAAAACACCAATAAAGAAACAAAATCATTAGTTTTTTTTATGCCAATACCTTAAGGCGTTTCCTTTGCAACATGTGGTGCAAATGCTAGTTATATGTACTTTGCAACAAAGTACTCTTCTCATAATACAAATCATTAAAAATACTTTGAACAATTCAATTTTGTAGACTCCAAGTGCATCTTCAAACCAGGAGAAATAAAAAACAAAATCCACCCCTCGTCGACAAAGGTACAAAGTCATCGGTTCATGAATTTTGAAATGCATGCTGACATTTAATGTTTTTTAAATGAGTAAATACATTAAGTTCAATCCATCTCTCAGGCCCCAGGGTCTTCTTCCCGATTGTAATTCGTTAGATCAAGGCAGTCGGTGCCTTTAGAAATTAATTTATCCTACAGGCATCGAGTTAATTTATAGGATATTTAGCAGGGTTTTATTCTGCCAAATTGCCATAACATTTTCATATAGAAATATTAGCAAGGCTCGCATATGTTTCATTCAAAAAATATAAATATCTCTGCAACCAACACATTCTAGAATTTTTTGTTGTTGGAGTAATCTAGACTCTGGGTTGATGAATGTAATTAATGGAGATCCCAAATTAAGGAAAATATAATTACGAAGAGTGTTTCTATCGTTCCATAACATTAAAGCTAATTAAAATCATCGATATTTTACATTAATATTTGACAGAAATAATTCTGGTTCAACCATGATATCAACGAGAACATTGAATGAATTCTTGAACCATTCCTCAGGGCGGTGGTAGTAAAACATTAATGCAAACCTCATACCTGCCAGAAAATTCAATGTCTGTGAGATAACTTTTGTAAGAAAGACGAGAATCAATTTAGCAGGTAAAGAGGAATGGGAACCTTAACCCTAAGAAGTACTTGTTTAAGAATGTATATGCTGAAATTTTGAAGTTTCCAATAAAAATATAACTCAAAATATCCATCCGATATGCAAATGCAGTGAATATCAATGTCGTGATTAAGTTACCTTTCATTTCTGCTATGTTGAGATATTTATTGTAGTAATTAAGACTGACCAGATATGTGTCGTAGTAATTAAGACTGCCTTTCCTACAAGACTGGGAAATATTTTATCCTTATAGCTAGGTCGTATGTTAGATTACAGTGAGTGGGAATGAAAGAACGCATATTAAATTCAGTTGTCATGTCCAACCAAGATTGGACAAAACTAAATGTGCACCACAAAATTTCCATCTAATACACATCATTTCGCTTTTGATATCAAGATATCTTTTCAATTAACAGAAATCTCCATTTCATACACAACATTTCTTTATTCGATGAAAATCATCAACTAGACGGAGCGAACAACCTACATGGAGAAAACGAAACACTTAAACCTTGAACAGAGACTGAATATGATGGCTTGAAACTTAAACAAGGGAGTAAATAAAAATGTTACCTATGCGAATGTTTCGCCGCCGAATTTCAGAAGCGACAAACCCTCTGTAGTACTCCCTCTGCATAGCACGAACCCTGAGTCAAAAATTACCTAATTTTTATGTGACAATTTCTAAGAAACAATCTGTAATGGTAGCGCAAACCATTAAAAATAATGCCGAGGATCCAAGGAGTAGCACAGTGTCAACAATGGTGTTGAAATATAATTTCAACTGCAGCAAACCATTTTTTTCTTACCTTTGCGATGCGATGAGATCGCAGATCGCAAATCGCATCCTCAGCCTGATTTCCTTTAGTTACAACCTGTGTTTTCTGCGATTGTGATGGTGTGATGCGACTTAATCGCAAATCACATATCGCATTATATGTGTTTTAAGGTTCTGCTCCGATGAGTGCATTGTGATTCGATCGCAAATTGCAAATCGCACCAACATAATAATGTTCCATTTTTCCTTCTGGAGTTTGTGATTCTGTGATGCGATATAAATGAAGTCAATGGTTGAAGTACAGGCCAACAACAAATGAATTTGACGCGAAGTAAAAGTTTCTTTACCGCCAGTTTTGTAGTAAAATAGTAAATGTAATTTACTGTGGGTTGGTAAGTTTTGGTAAGGATTTTAATTTTATTTCAATGGGAGTATGGGCACAAGTAAAAGCTGGTAAAACCATTTAATTTTATTGTTCTTCTTTTACGGAAGCATGGCAAGTGAAAACGGATGTAATTTTTTTTTTTTTTTCATATATATATGTAATGTTCTTTTTGTTGACAATGTAATTGAATTGTAATGCACAACAGTGCGATGTAGAAAAAAAATAGAACGCAACAGCGTGAGAAAAAATGATGTGTAATTTCCACACAGCAGTGTGTTGATCTCTTTAGCAGAGACAGAAGTTTTTTTTTGTAATGCAGTGTAAATCCTTTTAAAAGGAGGGACAAAGTAATTTTTGTGTTGAACTCAAATGTTCCTGTGTAATCCCTCTGAGAGAGGAAGAAGTCTGTAAAAGCAATTATTTTATTGATGAATGCAAAGATCGTTTTCATGTGTGTAAATCTCTGTCTGCTCAGAAATTTTTAAAGCTTCCCTGTGCTAAGATCCTGTGTGTGAAAAACAGAGCATTATTCTCTGTTCTATGATTTTGTTTTTGGAATTTTACCAGAAAAATTCCAAACAGTGGTATCAAAGCTAGTTCAGGCTCTTTGAAGGTGTCAAAGAAGCTGAAGGAAGGCTTCTTGTTGCAGTAGCTTCTCCAGCAAACTGAAGACTCAAACAAAAGAATCCAAGGTATTTCTCAAGTTTTTTTTTGTGTTGTTGCTGAAGACAGTCTATTATTTTAAATACACAGTGAAGTATTTGAAGCATAACTAAGAGTGCTAGGAATGGCCAGCACCAGCACTAGCATGGGTATGTTTAATACCCAACTCCCACCGTTTAATGGAAAAAATTATGACTACTAGGCAATAACCATGAGAGCCTTGTTTGCCTCGCAAGATTTATGGGAATTAGTTGAGGATGGTTTTGAAGAACCAGTAGATGAAAATGAGTTTAATGGGTTAACTCAGGGAGAGAAGGACTTGTTGAAGAGCAACAGAAAGAAGGATTCAAAAGCCCTTGTATTTTTGTATCATGTTGTGGACCAGAGTGTGTTTCCAAGGATAGCAGCAGCCAAGACATCCAAGGAAGCATGGAAAACTCTCAAGACAGCCTATCAAGGCATGGAGAGAGTGAAGACAGCAAAACTCCAATTGCTGAGGAAAGATTTTGAGAATCAGAACATGAAGGAGTCAGACAATATTGACTCATTCTTCACACATGTAATTGGTCTGGTCACACAGATAAGGACTCATGGAGAGACTCTTGAAGAAAGGAGGATTGTGGAGAAAATATTGAGATTTCTACCCTCAAGATTCCATGTGATTTTCACCACCATAGAAGAGACGAAGGATCTCTCAAACCTTTCAGTTGATGAACTTCATGCATCACTGATCACACAAGAGGAGAGGTTGAGTAGAAATGAAAACTCATCTCTAGAGCAAGCCTTCAAGACCCAGATGTCTTTTGGAAGAGGAAGAGGTCAACGCAGAGGAAACAAGAGAGGAAGAGGCAGAAGCCAGAACAGAGGAGGAAGGAAAAGTCCAGTAAACGCTCAAGGAAGAGGCAGCAATCCAAATCAGAACCAAGGCCAAGGCAGCAGTGAACAAAGTGGACAACATCATTCTCAAGGACAAAGGTATGAAAAATCCAATGTCCAATGTTATTACTGTAAAAAATATGGGCATTATGCCAGTGAATGTAGGAAGAAGCAGCATGATGTGAATAATAGATCTAATGCAAATATTACTAGAGAAAATGTCAGCCAAGATAATGTGTTGTTAGCTTGTAACATCGCTGAAACAAATAGTGAAGATATATGCTTTCTAGACTGTGGTTGCAGCAACCATATGACAGGAAACATAGCTTTGTTTTCTGCTTTAGATCAAAGTGTGAAGTCACAAGTCACACTTGGGACTGATAGCAAAATTTCTGTTATGGGTAAAGGAGAAGTTAAAATATTTACAAAGCAAGGTGAAAAGAAAACCATAGAAGATGTCTATTATGTTCCTGGAATGAGATGTAACCTCTTGAGTATTGGACAGCTTGTTCAAAAGGGTTACAATGTCTTCTTTGAGAATGATGTATGCACCATAATGGACAGAGCACCCAACAAATGATGCATTTTTGAAGTGAAGATGACAAGGAACATGATGTTTCCTCTCAGAATAAGAGCAAAATTGAAAAACAAAGAATTGCAGCATTTTCCCAAGAGGCTCTCCAAAGTGTGCCAAAGGATGAAAATTGGTTGTGGCACTTGAGATTTGGACATCTCAACTTTGGAGGTCTTAACTTGTTGAGAAGAAAAGGGATGGTAAGAGGATTACCATTAATAGAGAAACCAAACAGCCTTTGTGAAGGTTGCATATTGGGGAAACAATATAGAGAAAGTTTTCCATCAGGGAAAAGCATCAGGGCAAAAGCACCCGTAGAAATTGTCCACTCAGATTTATGTGGACCAATGCAAACCCCATCTTTAGCAGGCAGCCAATATTTTCTAACATTCATTGATGATTTTACAAGAAAAACTTGGGTTTATTTCCTGAAGAACAAAAGTGAAGTGTTTGAGAAATTCCAAAATTTCAAAGCACTTGTGGAAAATCAAAGTGGGATGCGTATTAAAGTTTTGAGAACAGACAGAGGAGGTGAGTATATCTCCAAAGAATTTTTATGTTTTTGTAGAGAAAATGGAATTCACAAGCAATTTACAGCAAGGTATACCCCACAACAAAATGGAGTTGCTGAAAGGAAGAATAGGACCATTATGGATATGGCGAGGAGCATGTTGAAGTCAAAGCATTTGCCAAATGATTATTGGGTTGAAGTTGTAAACTGTGTAGTATATATCTTCAATAGGTGTCCTACAAAATCTATGATGAAAAAAGTGCCGGAAGAAGCATGGAGTGGGAGAAAGCAAGGAGTCACCCACATGAATATTTTTGGATGTGTGGCCTATGCACACATTCCTGATCAGCTAAGGAAGAAGTTGGACAGCAAAGGGGAGAAATGTATCTTCATTGGATATAGTGAGGAATCCAAAGCTTACAGGTTGTATATCCCATCTACCAAGAAGTTCTTTGTGAGCAGAGATGTTCAATTTATTGAGGAGGAAGCTTGGGATGGAAGCATAGAGAAAAAAGTGAATGTTAAAAACTGTTTGTCTCATGATGAAGATGATGAGATCGCTGAAATACATCCCCGAAGACCAACACAAGGACAGCAAGGAACACCTTTGAGGATAAATGAGAGTGCTTCTCCAAGCACACCACAAGGAGGAAATTCAAGTTCATCTTCAAGCACTTGCGCACCGAATGAACGAGGTAAGAAGTTTAGAAATTTAAGTGACATTTATGATGAAGGAATGAATTCCTTATTTTCCTTGTATTGTCATGTTGATGATCCTATTCATTTCGAAGAGGAAATTAAAGATAAGAAATGGATAGAAGCTATGGATGAGGAAATGAATGCCATAGAAAGAAACAAGACATGGGATTTGGTTGAGCTACCAAAAGGTAAAGAATTCATTGGAGTCAAATGGGTCTATAAGACCAAATGCAATGCTCAAGGCAAAATTGAAAGACACAAGGCAAGGTTGGTTTTCAAGGGATACAAGCAGTAGTATGGGAGAGATTATGAGGAGACTTTCTTACTGGTTGCAAGAATGGAAACCGTGAGAGCAGTGTTGTCCATAGCAGCACAAAACAATGGAAAGTTTACCAGATGGATGTGAAGTCAGCATTCCTAAATGGAGTGTTAAAGGAGGAGGTTTACATTGAATAGCCACTAGGCTATGAGAAGAAAGGCCAAGAACACAAATTTTGCAGATTGAAGAAAGCTCTTTATGGGCTGAAGCAAGCACCAAGAGCATGGTACAATAGGATAGATTCCTATCTACTGGAAAATGAATTTGACAAATGTGAGGGAGAACCCATTGTCTACATCAAAGAAAAGGATGGTAAGATTTTAATTGTTGTCTTATATGTTGATGATGTGATTTTTACAAGTAATAATGACTACCTCATTGAAAATTTCAAATCAGTCATGAAAGAAGAATTTGAGATGACTGACATGGGTTTGCTGAGATACTTCTTAGGAATAGAAGTAGATCAAAAAGAAAATGGAATTTTTATCTCTCAAGCAAGATATGTAAATGAAGTGTTGGGCAGGTTTAATATGCAAGAGTGTAAAGCAGCAATCACTCCCACGGTAATGGGATTAAAACTCAGCAAAGAGGACAACAGCAAGGATTTTGATCCTAGCTTATATAAGAGCATAGTTGGCAGCCTTATGTATTTAACTGCAACTAGGCCAGAGATAATGCATGCTGTTAGTTTAATTTCTAGATTCATGGAGAGGCCAAAAGAGGTACATTGGCAAGCAGCAAAAAGAATTCTGAGGTATGTTAAAGGCACAAAAAGGTTTTGCATTTTACATACTTTCTCAGAATGTTCAGATTTAGTTGGCTACACCAATAGCGATTGGGCTGGAAGTGTGGATGATCGAAAAAGCACATCCGGTTACGTTTTTCACATGGGTTTAGGAGGAATTTCATGGGCTTCCAAGAAACAGCCAATCGTGGCGTTGTCTACAGCAGAAGCAGAGTACGTGGTAGCTACAAAATCAACATGTAAAGCAGTTTGGATGAGGAGACTGTTAAGAAGTATATGCCAAGAGCAGGCAACAACAACAATGATTTTCTGCAGCAATATTTCAGCTATTGCATTGTCCAAGAATTATGTGTTTCACAAGCGAACGAAACACATTGATACAAGGTTCTATTACATCAGAGAATTGGTGAACAATGGAGAAATCATTTTAAAGTATTACAGGACTCAGGAACAGGTTGCAGATATTCTGACCAAGCCATTAGACCAAAAAGTTTTGAGTTTTTAAGGAAGCGTCTAGGTATGATTGATAACCCAGAAGTTGAAATTAAAGGGGAGTGTTGGAATATAATTTCAACTGCAGCAAACCGTTTTTTTCTTACCTTTGCGATGCGATGAGATTGTAGATCACAAATCACATCCTCAGCCTGATTGCCTTTAGTTACAACCTGTGTTTTCTACGATTGCGATGGTGCGATGCAACTTAATCGCAAATAGCATATTGCATTATATGTGTTTTAAGGTTCTGCTTCGATGACTACCGATTGCAATTCTGCGATGCGATTCGATCGCAAATCGCACCAACATAATAATGTTCTATTTTTGCTTCCAGATTTTGTGATTCTGCGATGCGATCTAAATGAAGTCAATGGTTGAAGTACAGGCCAGCAGCAAATGAATTTTACGTGAAGTAAAATTTTCTTTACCGCCATTTTTGTCAGCAAAACAGTAAATGTAATTTACTATGGGTTGGTAAGTTTTGGAAAGGATTTTAAATTTATTTCAGCGGGAGTATGGGCACAAGTAAAAGCTGGTAAAACCATTTAATTTTATTGTTCTTCTTTTATGGAAGCATGGCAAGTGAAAACGGATGTAATTTTTTTTTTTGTTGTCATATATATATGTAATGTTCTTTTTGTTGACAATGTAATTGATTTGTAATGCACAACAGTGCGATGTAAAAAAAAAATAGAACGCAACAGCGTGAGAAAAATTGATGTGTAATTTCCACACAGCAGTGTGTTCATCTCTTTAGCAGAGACAGATTTTTTTTTTTGTAATGCTGTGTAAATCCTTTTAAAAGGAGGGACAGAGTAATTTTTGTGTTGAACTCAAATGTTCCTGTGTAATCCCTCTGAGAGAGGAAGAAGTCTGTAACAACAGTTATTTTATTGATGAATGCAAAGTTCGTTTTCATGTGTGTAAATCTCTGTCTGCTCAGAAATTTTTAAAGCTTCCCTGTGCTAAGATCCTGTGTGTGAAAAACAGAGCATTGTTCTCCGTTCTGTGATTTTGTTTTTGGAATTTTACCAGAAAAATTCCCAACAAAATGGCGCAGTGTTTGGAAAACCTAACCTCTCTAATGTTCGAAGGCGGAGCAATCAAGGACCCAGTTGTCACTATTAACTACAGTGATGTGAGCAATGTTAAAGCATAACATAGCCATGTACTGTGTGTTGTCGGTGGATTAATGTGGCACCCAGCTGTCACCATTAACTACAGTGATGTGAATAGCGTTAAAGCGTAACATATATCCAATTCAACAACGGATACATTATTATGTCTGAAGGCCATTTCACATGGCGCTTATGTTATTTAACTGTATCATATTAACACCTTGCCGCACAACGATTAATTAATCCCAAATATTACAAGTACTTTTGGAGTGTACTTGTATCATGAAGCATTGTAAAAGAACACAGAACCATCATACAAACTATCATGTATAATTTTGTTGTATTACATAAAGGATACTAGTCTTAGTTGACTCTAAATTTAATATAGTTGAGAAAATGAAAAGTTATTGTTGTGAGGCCAGTCACATCAAGTCATGCATGTATCAGCTAATTAAAATATGAGTAAAAATTTGAGTTATCCTCTCCATCCATATAATGTAAGTTGGGTTCTTAGTGAGAACCATTTATATCCCCTCGACAGCATTTAATCGAGAATATAAAATCTTGATACTAGAAAAGGCGCCTTTTATATTTTAGTTTTAATTGAGTATTTAAAATCTTGATACTAGAAAAGGAGTCTTTGAATATTTTAGTTTTAGTTAGATTATATTTTAATTTTAGTTAGATTATATTTTAGGTTTAGTTAGGTTTAGGTTTGTACTAGTTAAGTCAAGTCGCGATCCTAAATTAGAGTCATAAAATTGAGTTATAGAAAGTCACATTTCATGTAAATTTAAATTTAAGACTTCAATATTGCTAGAGACAAGAAAGAATTGAACAAACTCATCGAAACCTGTTATTATTTCCTGTCAAAGCAGGGTAATAATGCATTCACAAAGCATTGGTGTTGACATGAAAAGAACTAAATATCTTGAACCAATTAGCTCTATAGATGACACATTAAAAGAAAAAGATAAATAGTTATATAACATCTTGGAAAAAAAACAAGGTTAATCAGATGCGAGATTTATATCGTTCATTATTTTCTAGTTAGAGAAAATGTGTTTTTCATATATGTATATGTATATGTATATCTGTATGAGTATGGATGTTGTTGTAGATACCACAATGAGTTGGGTTATAAACCTCCAATAAGTGGTGTGATTCTCATGTTTTTCATGTGAGTTATGGTTCGTAGTAATTTTCATTGTAGATAATGCATCGAGTTGTGTTATAAAACTCCATGGGAATTATGTTTTGTTTTCATTGGTTTTCAGTCATAGGTGTCACAAAACATCGATGACAATGTTCCCCCAAGAGGGAGAGGTTTGTAAAAACCCGTGGTTGATTTTCCATGTAAATAATATATGACCAAGCTCACGGGACACATATTCGAAGCTGAATGTTGGGAAAAAGTACAATGATAGGTATCAATGGTATTTATTGGTCATAGGATATCGAGGACAATGTTGCATCAAGAGGGAGGGTTTGTAACAACCCCTGGTTGATTTTCCATGTAAATAAAATAACATGAACATCATGGGACATGTATTCCAAGATGAATGTTGGGAGAAAACATAGAGATGGGTATCACTAGTGATTAATTTATGGGTATGAAAATTGGTAGAGGCATCAGAAAAAGGAAAAGTGGCAATAATTGGCATTTTATTTATGAAATAAACGAAAATATGAGAAAAGGAAGGTGAAGAGACTAATATTTTCATGCTAATGAAATTAGAGGAAAATGAAATAAAATGAATAAAATAGATGGCTCAATGATAAAAATGCTTCTGAGGATCAGTTCAAAGATTTTGTTGGTTAAACTTTTGTCAGTTAGGTTTTGAGCTCTCTTCATTCTATCATTCTCTCATACTCTTTCATGCTTAGAGCATTCTTGGAGCATGGTTAGAGAACTCTAGTATTCACTTGGATATGGCAAAAGAATACAAAGGAAAGAAGGAAACCACAAGGGAATAATTAGATCATCATATAAAACTAGATTTCTTTGCAGGTAACAAGTTTCATGTTCAATTTCCTTACTGATTTCTAGATGCAAAGTCTATGCATATGATTTTCTACTTTTCTGCTTTCATTTCCATGGATATTTTCTTGGATTGAGATGGTTTTATGCTTACATTGCCATTTTCTAGATAACCATGGTGTTTTGGGTTTTTCCACTCGTTATTCCTCTGATTGGTGCTCATGTTCCATATGGTTTTGGGTTGTAACAGTTTCTCTGGAAGCCCAAGAACAACTTGATTTTAGTTACTAGTCTTGGAGCATAGGTTGGGACAAATGATTTGGATCCCTTGGTTGGTTGAATTACTAGTCCCTAGATCCAAGTTGGACAAATTCTCTGAAACCCTATAACGTCATGGGTTGAGTTAGTAGTTTCTGAAGCACTAGAAAACCTAGGTAGAGACTGATCTGGTTAGTGTTAGTGATGTCTGGTGGTAAAGGTGGAATCAATGTTATTGAGGCTTGAGGTGATTTGGCTTTTAAAATCACCAATTATGTTTTTCTTAGTTTATTCCATGAGATCACACATTCATGCATGGAATATGCAAAGGGGGTGATTTACTAAAAGAGAGATTTGATTCAACCCATTCTATGGTAGGGTGGTACATGGGAGTCCCTAACATGATTGGTATATTCATATGTTAATATGAGACATTTTACAATTGTTATCTATGACCATTTAATGCAATTATGTTGGAAATATTGTGGCTAAGTTTCCATGGTTCCTCTGGTGGTTATTTTTTTCGATATATGTTGGTTATATAATGTGAATTATCTACGGATCTTGCATTGAGTTATTTATATTTTGATTGGTTTATGAACATGTGAAATAATAAGTGCTTTCACAACTACATGGAGAGGGTATAGGGCCTTCTTTGTGATTATCATATGAATCTCAGACTCTTTTGATCAAATATCATTCATGACCTCTAGCTTACATGTTTTCCACATGTTTGACAAATGTCCGTTATGGACTAGGCATGTCATGGGTCATTTTTGTTCATGTTTTGTATTAAAATATTTTTCATTATGTAATTTATCATTCGGAGAAGTTATAGGTAGATATGGGAAGTGGTCTAGAGGTTAGCCTTAAAAAGTGGCTCAACCATCTGAACTAGAGATTTTTGACTATAACCACATGGAGGAAGTGTTGTTCATGTAGCTAGAAGCCTATAGCTGCACTATGGCCTTTTAATGGATGTTTTTGTGGGCCTAGGGCATTGGAAACGAACCCCATCTAATGGTTTGGTCACCTAGGGTGGTAGTTTGGCCCCTGAGTGTCCTATAGCCCTAAGCGATGTTTTGAATTCAATTTTTTTGTGCCCCACTTCCATAACTAGAGCTTGGAGGTTATGCCATGTCATAATAACTATTTGTATCATGTTTATCTAGAAAGCCAATGAAATTGGGGATATATGGGAAGAGGTGGTTACACATACCTATAAACTCCTTTTTTCCTCATAGGTAGGATTTTTTTCAACCCCCTTTATTTTTATTGTAAAGGGTTTTCCATTATTTAAATACCTTCATGGTTTTGTCAAATGAAAACATCATATGTTGAAGATATACCACTATCGGTTGATTATTAGCAAACTCCATGGTCCTGAAAGAACTCCAACCAATTATTGGACTATTTTATTTTCTTATATACCTCTATTATTTGTTTTTTAATAAAAACTATAATCTTCAATAATTTCTCAAGTCCCCGATCTCCCATATATTTTCATATGTTATTCTAGGCTACAAGGACGTAATACCCTCAAGGTATTATTTCACTATCAATTGTCTCAAATTTAAGTAATTATTTTTGAATTCTAGTTAACTTATTCTCAGGGTTACAGTTTTCATCCTCTGTGCCCCTCCTATTTTATTTTAGAGTTTAATGTTACAAATGAATACTCGATTTTCTAATTAATATTATGATTTCAATAGGTCTTGATAATCATGGCTACTAGATAAAACCTTCAAATTAAGTTCACAATTAAGTCTCTTGGCTCAAATCTCTTGGTTCATCATTTATGTGTTAAGATGATAATACTATCAAGCGTTGCACAAGGAAGACATGAAATGGAAAATGAACACAAGAGGAGCTCACAGGTGCGGATCACCAGGGGCTTCTATAAGAAAAATGCCACACAAGCTTCACATTACTCTCCAATATTAAATAGATACAATTTGTTAGGGACATCAAATCATATCCCTGAATAGTAGGAACTGAATGACTAAGAAAAGTAGAATGCACAACTATGTAACAACAATAATCTATTCTACATCAATTCTAACACTCCCCCTTAATTGAGAAAGGGTTCTTAAACACACCTAATATATCTCGAAACAACTCAAACTTCAGTCTACCCAGAGGCTTAGTAAATATATCAGCAATATTATCACAAGAATTACAATATTCAACACAAATCTCTTTGGACTGCACCTTTTCCCTAACAAAATGAAATTGAGTGACTATGTGCTTAGTGTTTTTATGAAACACAGGATTGTAAGACAGTTTGATGGAACTTTGATTATCGCAATTGATAACTGTAGATTTTATCTATTCCTCTCCTTCATCTTGGAGAAGTCTACGCAACCAAACTACCTCACATGCTGCTACACACATAGCTTGATATTCTGCTTCTGTTGAGGATAAGGCTACAATATGATGCTTCTTCTTGTACCAAGAGATGACCCTAAACCTAATGCTAATGCATAACCTGTAATTGATCTTCTATAATTTAAATTTCCCACCCAATCACAGTCTATATAACCCATCACGCTAACATCAAATGAGTCACAATACAAAATACCAAAGTTTGAAGTTCTTTGTAGATATGTCGGTACTCCTTTCACTAAAAGACAATGGTTCTCATGAGGTTGAGTCATGAAATCTCTCAAAATTCTCACTACATAAGCTAGATCTGGTCTCGTTGTAGTCAAATAAATAAGGCTACCAACAAACTATCTATACATTGTTGCATCTACATATTTCAAATCATCATCCAACTAAAGTTTGTTGTTCTACTGTAAAGGCACAAATTCAGCCTTGCACTCATCCACTCTGAATTTAGTCAACAAATTCTTTGCATACTTACCCCGAGACAAGAAATTTTGGTTTGAATCTCTCTAAACTTCTAGGCCCAAATAGTACTGCATTTCTCCAAGGTCCTTCATGATCTCAAATTTTTGTAATAAATGATCCTTGATTTCTTCAATGAGATTGTCTGCACTCCCTATCATGATTAGATCATCTACATATAAAGATATCAACACTATCTACCCCTCATCATTAAACACAATATACAAATTAGGATCATTTTTTCTCCATTTATAACCATGCATGAGGAAAAATGAATCAATTTTGTTGTACCAAGATCTAGGAACCTGCTTTAAACCATACAAATTTTTCTTCAATCTACATACTAAATGCTCTTCTCCTTTCTTAACAAACCCCTTAGGTTGCACTAAGTATACTTCTTCTTTTCAATCACCATTTAAGAAAGCATATTTAACATCTAATTGATGTATTTTCCAATGATTCTTAGTGGCTAAAGAAACAATCAATCTAATGGTATTTAATTTTGCAACAGGGGAAAATGTTTCCTCAAAATCAATACCTTCTTTCTAGGAATACCCCTTTGCAACCAACCTTGCTTTATTCAAGAGACCCATCTGCTTTAAATTTCAACTTAAATAACCATCTACCACCTATGGGTTGTTTATCACGAGGAATATTTACTAGATCACAAGTATTATTCTTAATAATATATTCATATTCCTCCTTCATTGCTTCAATTAAGAACTCTTACTAGCTTCATAAAAATTAGAAGGTTCTGCGATGTTTAACATACCAGTCATAAGCGCACAATCCCTATACCAAGTTTATAACTATTTCAGCCTGCTATATCTCGTAAGTGGTGGGGTGTCAACTGTTCTACTCTATTCTTCTCTTTGTTGACTAAACTTAATTTCATCCTCTTTGTCCTATTGATGCCGCTGATGTTGTTGTTGTCACTGTTGATTGATCCCTGTTTCAACATCCTCATCTGAAGTAACGGTACATACCATTCTTCATTACGTTGAACAGGATTTTCATCATCAACTTGCTCATGGAATACTACATATCTACTAACAAACACCTTATGAGTAGAAGGATCAAACAATTTATAACCCCTATACTCACTGCAGTATCCAATGAAAGTACATTTAGTGGCCTTTGAATCTAACTTCATCCTATTTTCTTTGGGAACATGCACAAAAAATTTATAGCTAAATACTCTAAGGTGACTTACTACAGGCTTGAAGCCAAACAATGCTTCGAAAGGAATTTTATAATCAAAACTTTTATTGGGACTCATACTCTTCAAGTAAACTACAGTATTAACAGCTTCTACCCAAAAACCATTAGCTACACTCTTACCTTTCAACATACTACAAGCACACTCCACCCATGTTCTATTTTTCCTCTCAGCTGCTCTATTCTATTGACGAGTGTAAGGTGTTTTAAGCTACTGTTATATCCCATGCTCTTCATAGTATTTGTTGAAATACCCTTTCCTTAATTCTCTGACTTGTTCTGATCAAAGAATCCCGATGAACTTTCCTATCTGCTTCTCGATCATGTTCCTGAACTACTTGAAATACTCAAAGGCATGACTCTTCTATCTAAGAAAATACACCCATGTGAATCTTGTAAAATCATCAACAAATATTTGAAAATAATAGGCCCCACCTAACGATATTGTTTGCATAGGGCCACATAAACCAGCGTGTACAAGTTCGAGTGTATTCCTCTGTTTCATATTTTTAATAGCAGGAAATTCATCTCTATGATTTTTACCAAATTCACATGCTTCACAATCAATATGAAACTTTTTCAAAATAGGAATATCATCCATAATACCTTTGTTCTGCAATAGAAGAAGGTCACTGAAATTGATGTTCCCAAGTCGCAGATGCCACAAATTTTTAGCAGACTTATTTGATGACACATTGACATCAATGCTTGTTGTGGTGTACTCATCACATCTAGTTTGTAGAGTCCTATACAAATACCTGTAACAATAGGCTTCATCTGGTCGAACAAGTCTTTAATAATACAATAAGATTTAAATAATTCTACCTTGAGATCCTGATTTGTAATTTTTGATACAGAAATCAAATTCTTCTTAATACCAGGAACATACCACACATTAGATATATTCATGATCTTTCCATCAGGTAGAGTGACAAGAATATCTCCATGTCCCTTGATCTCATACCTTGTATTATCTCCAAGCTATACTTTTACTCTAGTGTTGGATTCTTTAAAATTTCTGAACCATTGCTTTTTACTTGTCATATGTGAGGAGGATCCAGAATCTATGAACCCAATATCTAATTCATCTTGCTCAGTTGCTAGTGCAGTCTTAGCCATAAATAATTTGACATCCTAATTTTGATATGCATCAGGCAAATGACTTGCATGTCTTCTCTACTTGTAACTCTCCCCATCTACCTTTTTATTATAGAAAAATTTAGCAATATGGCCTATCTTACCAAAATAAAATCATTTAGGAGCAGAGTCATGTTTATGCAAGGTCATACCTTGTGGTTTACTTTTTCGTGATACCCTGCATTTCCTGTGATCAACCACTACTTTCCCCTTTGGCTTGAACTTTGTCATCAATGCAAGATCTAGATTTTGAGGATTGATAGACAACCTCCTTTCCTCTTCTTGTAGCAGGATCCTGATAAGCTCTTCAAAGCCTAGGGGCTTTTCTCTTGCATTCAATCTTGTTAAAAACATCTGATAGTCATCCATCATGCCATTCATAGTAATTGTCACTAGATTATCATTCGTCGCGGTTTGACTGATATCAATTAGTTTATCTTTCACCTCCTTTATCTAGGACTTGAATGAAGAAATAGACTTATTCTCCTCCATCTTGATGGAGAGAATCTTCTTCCTAAGTGTTGGTCAGGTAAATCCCCTCTGCGGACAGAGGCGATCCCACTAGCCTATAACAGAACTAGCCACAAACAAACCACGCTGCTACACAAGTTCCTAGTTATGCATCAAAGGTGAATCAAGAAGACTAACCTGGAGTCCAACGCTATGATTGAAGCAGAGTTGATATCCTCGCTCCCTTGCTCCAACAGATCACAAACGAACACCTGCACATGCAAAGGAAGAGACAGATACCAACATAAAAACTACCAAGGCACAACTATATTTCAGTCAGAAAGGAAATAAATCAACACATCACCATGATAGATAATGAGATTGGAACTATAATAGCAGTCGCTTATCAATTAATAAACAGGAAAAGTTACAACCATTGTTCTGACGTCGACCCTTCTCCTGGCTGGGTGAATAACTATATGTGTCTTGCCATGCATCTCCTCTCCGGTAGCATAACCTCTCTAGCACTCACTAGCATTCCTCCAAGAACTCAAGAACTCAACATCTAACACTCCATGACCAATAATCATCACTACTATCACTCAATCACTAAATCACTAGCACTAACACTAGCTTGTCCAATGCATAATGACAAGCTTATATAGATGAAGAAGGGAGGAGGATACGATGAACCAGGACACCTTTTGCGGATTAGCATTATCCTCAAAAGCCATAAAGATGGATAAAGCTCGACAAAAGACTGATTTTTTATCCTCAGAAAAGCTCCATGTAATGAAGGAAAAAACAGTCGGACGTGCATTAAGGCAAAAAGCACGACTAAATTTGGTTGGCGCCACTGTTGTTCTAAAGCAGAGCGCCAATGGTCGCACCCTCTTTTGAGGATCCCCATGATTGGAGCGGGTAAGATACTGTGGACTTGCGCCAATGGAAAAAGAGCACTTTTCAGGGATAATCTGCAGAAGGTGTCTTCAGGGAACATGGAGTACATACTCAGGGGAACATAATGCAAGTGTTTTTAGACTTTGTCACTTCTTATAACTCCCGGGATGAGTCCTCCAAGGTACGACAAGAGGAGTAATAGGGATGGTGACAAATTACTGTGTAACAGATGCCCCCTAAAGCATGAAGTCTGAGAGGTGGAGAGGGGTGAAATGCTTTACAAGAACACACAGGAACACATAAGAGCACATATAGTTACTGCCGCCGAGGAGCTGTATTAAGAGACATGACTGATAGTTCAATTACATGATGTACTTGGTATGGTCGCAGCCATCCATAAGAGAGTACATAAATAATCTGGATCCATAGTATGGACACAACCATCTGGTTAGGATCAATAAACTGACTCAGGTATGGTCGCAGCCATCCAGTGAATGAGTCAAGTATCAAGAATCACGCCTGGATTACAACAGACAAAATCCAGGGTCTTGCCCTCCAACTCGACCCGAAAAAGAGTACAAGTCCAAGCATGTGAATATATGAGCTGAAGTCGAACATGCATGAACATCATCTGATTACCAGTCAATAATGGAAACTGTTAACAGACGCGAGAGGTACCACCAATAATGACAATGGCCCTCAAGGTACTATAGGTACAATCTACGGCGTGTGAATCAATGGTCTGAAGTCGAACACCCGTAGAATCATTCGATCGGAGGCCAATGATGAAAACCTCACGTCGAACACGAAGAACCTGCCATTGAGGCATGCAGGCTCCAAGGCACTGGAAAGGCGTCTCTCGATCAATTCCCTGGATAATGAGTTGAAGTCGACAGGGAGTGACCTTGATCGAAGGTGGGCCATAATTTTTCCCACATCATCGACACGAGACAAAGAGATGAAGTTGTGAATCAAGATTGTGCGAACTATCAGAGGGAGGTTGTTTTGCAGAGGTCAACTTCTCTTGAACATATCGGCGGCACATTAACGGAATTGGCAGTATTTGACATCAATGTATCGAAGGTCATGACGACGAGGCAATGAGTGGATGAGAGGTCAAATAAGGTACTCAAGTCCATGGAAGCAACTGAAAGATATGAGATGAGATATCCCCACCCCGAACACGAAAGCAAAAAGTGCCATGTTCAAGAGCGACATACTGCCGTTACGGTAATAATTATGGTTCAAAAATTTTCTTTTCCCCCCGCCATTTCTGGCGAGTACCCCAGTTATTTTTAACAAGCTTGATGGGGATAGCATATGCTTGTGTTGTGACAAAATCCGATGTCATTAAGTTTTAACGAGTCTGACAAAGGAAGAACTCGGCGTCTTTTCATGTTTAGAGAGTTTGAAAAGACAGCAGAAAAGGAAACTCCAGGGAGGTCCTTTTTCGTAAATTTGTGTCTCTCGGGCCCGAAAAAGTAGAAAATAATACCCGAAAAAACCGCCCGATCATTACGATCGAGGAGTACTTTTCATAATTAGTGATTTTGACCTGAAAAAGTAAAAAAGCGGTCAAAACCACGTCGTTTCGTAACCACTAACGAGTTTGAAACGACAAAAACCAGGTAATCTTTTTATGTTTTAATGGTCGACAAAAAGAACTTAAAACGACCGCCCCTTATCACCATTTAACGAGTCAAGAGGAGCGACTCGGCAATGTTTTCCTCTTTAAATGGTCAGAAAAGCGCTGAAAGCGGACCTCCATTTTTATTTTCTTTAACGAGTCAAAAAGGGAAAAATACTCAGCAATCTTTTCATATTTTAGGAGTCAGAAAAGAGCGTAAAGGCGACTCGTCCTGAAGGAACGAGTGGTATAAGGGATAGTAACTGGTTCCGGTAATGGTGGAACTCGCTCGAAACATGTAAAGGTTAAGAGGCTGGCTAATAAAACCACTCATCGCTGCAGTTCCTCAGGAAAGGATAAACAACCAGGTGAAAGCATATGATCGGCCAAAGAGATGGTGGCGATGGAATGAAACACTCAAGGCTCATCTAGCAGAATTTAGCAGATAAAAGGTAATCACGGGATGTAAATCAGGTTTGGGTTCATTTTTACACAAGCTTGAACCATGGAGAACTTTTCTTGGATTCAGTTTCATGTCTACACAAGCTTGAAACGAAAAACTATGCTTTCTATAAATTTGCATGCCCCCAGCATGATAATGCAAATCGAGGTACATGCCCCCCAAGCTTCATGGCATTCAACAAAGTGGATGGAATGAAGGTTCACTCTCGAGATCGATGAAAGACTCGACTTGTATTTTACAAGATCTTAATCAAAAGACTCGATTTGGAAAGGGAGGTGTTTCATTTTTTAATGAGGTTGACACAGTAAAAGAACTGTCCTCATAACCCTTGTTTCATTTTTTAACGAGCTTGACACAAGACAAGGAACTATGCTCCGACCGAACTTCATCATAATGAACAGGAAGTCGGGGCTTCCAAGAGTGCAACTCCCGGTGGAAGGACAACATCTCAGAAGTCAAGACCCAATGCCCCCAGGACACTATGCACGACGGTGGCATCGCTGGATACAGGCACGGGATAGGTGGCCACGTAGTTGACCTGCGGTGAGGCAGATGCAACTGGTGGATGAACACCAGGAGGAGATGATGACTACGCAGGGGGGACCCGTGGACTAACGAATGATAATTGATCGATAGTCACAATTCGTCCATTGTGTGGAAAGCAAACCACACGGAAAAGTGAAGAAATAAGGGCCCCCATGGCATAAACATAGTCACGACCAAGGAGAAGATTGAAATCTAAATCACCTTGGGTAACCGATACGTCTATATAGACGGTCTTGCCTCCCAAAGTAATAGGGAACTTTGGAAGGATCCCTAATGGTTGGCTAGTTCCTCCGTCAAAAGCAGTCAGATTCGATGCTACGGGCACAAGCCGTGGGGAACCCAAAGCTTGCCAAGTAGTGGCAGACATAAGACTAACAGCTGCACCCTCGTCCAAAACAGTGCCAGGTATTGCCTTGTCATAGGCTTGTACCGTGACCTAGAGAGGCACATGGGATGGGAGGCGGAAGGTAGTCAAACGTCTCCAGTCGAAGGAAGCGACTGAACTACTTGGTGGGGGAATCGTATGATTGCCCCCCTGCTCAGGAGAGAGCACAGTAGGACTCTCAGATGTAGGAGAATCTGAGGAGATGAAAAGAACATGAGAATGATGCTCTTCTGAAATAGAGTGGTCGGCGGGTGGTGAACTCGAGTCGACACTCTTTCCGACCAATGGTTGGTCTGGAATAGGCTTGGCAGAGCCAGATTTAGGAAGAGGAGGCTGGACAAGAGAGGAATCTTGGTTGATTTCTTTGTCAGCAGGGGAACGTTCTGCAATTGCAGAAAGATGTTGATAACTAGTAGGAAGTTGGGTTGAGGGAGCTGTAAGACTTTCCAATACAATAGAGGCTCTATCCGTGAATGGACAAAGGTGAAGGGGATGATTGCCTTCACAAAGTTTACAAGGGATTCGAATCTTCTCTTTCCCCTTACCGTTTCCAGGTGATAAGGTAACATCGCCATGATCTACCGAGGACGATGCAGGGCGGTCCGGATCATGAGACCATACTTCTAAAACCCTGGGAATACCAGGACAATCGCGGAGAAGATGGTTTTCCTTGCATAACTTACAAGGAAATTTGACCTTCCGCGGAGGAGCACAAGGTGGCTCGACTTGGGTTATACCTTTAACCTCTGGTTTAGGGGTCTTCTTCTTCTTTGTCTTCTTCTTCTTTTTCTTCTTAGCCACTTGGTTACTTGAATCCAGAGGTTCACCAGGCGAAGTAGAAGATGAGGACGCAGCAGTAGGCGAAGAAGGGGAAGGGTCCACCTTGGAATCAGCAAGACGTTGTTCAGGTGGGGGAGGTGGTGGTGGACCCAAACTGAACGGAGGAGCACTAGAGGGTATCTCAGGCTCCTTCCCGGTAGATGGTGGGTAATCTTTTGTTCGAGTACTGATATTGATGGTTATCGTTCTAGCCATGAACACTTGAGAACCAAAGGAAGAGGGAGGCTGAGATGGGTCAGCCACCATTTGAGTTTTTTGAGTTTGCTGTGAGGGAAAGGGTTCTTTAAGCACCGCGGGAGCCCCGGGAGTGCCTTTCAACAAACGACTAACTTCGGACCGCCTGGGGCAGTCCTTTGTATAGTGATCCTCATCACAGATAAGACAAGGATACTTGGGTTTGCGTTTGACACCATCCTCGGACGGAGGGTTAGGGGCTTCCTGCTTGGATTGATCTGGCTTATTCTTCGGTTTCCCTTTCTTCTTTGCTTTCGAGGCTTTGTTTGCCAGGGTGGTTTGGACGAAATTGACCTCGGAAGTAACATTCGAAGTGGGTATTACCTGGGAGGTGGGTGCATTCAGAGCAGAAGTTATCACACTCGAAACCACCGAGTTTGAAAACAACCATATGGGCAAACCAATGGTTAACCCAGGCAAAGACAAAGTTGCGATATATTAAACACCGACATTTCCAACAGAAGGAAATGGACTAGGGTTTCCATCAGGGGGAACACCTTGGCCGGTGGACTCAGGGAAGGATGCCATTGAACGAGAAATAATCCTACTCAAGCTAACGCAAACAAAATCTAATTGGGTAGATGTTATCGTGGCCAATAAATTTTAAAACACTGAACTTAAACTTTTCATTTTTTAAGAGTCGAGAAAAGGATAAAAGACGACTCTAGTCTCCTTCGAATATTTAATGAGCACAAAGTGACAAGACTCTCAAAGGCACCTTTTCTTTTAGGGAGTCCGAAAAGGATCAAAAGTGACTGCTCTGGAATTCTAGGTAGAGGGTGTGCCAAACTTTTCGCAAAACCACAGAATACTTTTTAGGGTACGAGTGGTCGATCTTCGTGAATGTTGTGTTCACTGGATTGTGAATCGTAGGGCGGCTGACACGGCTTCCTATGGATAAAGGCTTTATTCCTATAGGGGTCTCCCAATATATACTCGACAGTACGTGCGAGCACAGTCCGTATTGGCACCTATCGTTTCACCGTGGAGGAATCACCCAACCACTCGACGATAAACTACCAGGTTTAAAGACGCCGGAACACGTCTCTAACCTAGACCTCTAGAGTGTTTGCGTTATGTTCCAATGCGTTGTTATGTTCATTGAGTTCATTTTAAGGTTTATCTTTGATTATGTTTTAGTTTTTTGGTCCTACCGTATGTGATATCTCAAAAACTTTTTACATGCAAACTATATGCCAAAATTAAATCATTTGATTCGATGAATTCTATCTACAGGAGGGTTGAGATCTTTTTCACAAACGAAACGATCACTTCAACAAACAACAAAGACCCTAATGCAGCTAATAACAAGAAACGAAATTTTGTCTTTTTCTTTTTAATAACAACAAATAACAATAAATGCTAACCACTATGATGCAAGAGATTTTTTATTTTTCGTTCCTTTAAGATGGCATGATGCATGTAAACAAATTCTAAGAGATATGCACAATCCAAGTTTAGTTAATGAAATAGAACCAATTCTGAAACACCAAAATGAACCATGCAAGCAAGGAAAAACACAAAGACTAGTGAACTTCAAAGAGGCTAGAAGTGAAGTATTCAGAGTATAGAAGATCAAGCTTTAACAAAGCACTGGATAGGTGCAGAACACAACCAACAAGTTGACTGGATAATCAAGAGATCGAAACTTCCCACAGAAGGCTAGTCATGCAAAGCCCCTAGATATCCTAGGGCTGAGACGAAAATCAATAGAAATGAGCAAACAGCTGAGGGATACAGGCTAAGACCAGTCAAGCAGAGGTTCAACACAGTTCCAGAGGCTGAGAGAGATATATAAAGAGACTGAATGAGCTTTCCACCCACACACAGGCAAAATTTACAGAGCTGGCGCGACTGTCAGCCTGCAACTTGCGCTACCACAGGATTGGCGCGAGCTGCTTTTGAGCAACATGCGCCAACTGGCGCGACTGTCAAAGAAATAACCGCGCCAATTAAGCTTGCCAACTAGAAAAATAAATGATACGACCTTAGGTCGGGTTGACAGTGCTCAGATGGGTCAAACAGTAAAGAATAATCTCAAAACTGACTCAAGAAGCTCATTCACTCAAGCAAGCAGAAGAAAATTAACATGCAAGACAGAAATCAAATAGTTCTTCCCCAGCGGAGTCGCCAATTTGTTGGTCAGGTAAATCCCCTCTGCGGACAAAGGCGATCCCACTAGCCTATAACAGAACTAGCCACAAACAAACCATGCTGCTACGCAAGTTCCTAGTTATGCATCAAAGGTGAATCAAGAAGACTAACCTGGAGTCCAACGCTATGATTGAAGCAGAGTTGATATCCTCGCTCCCTTGCTCCAACAGATCACAAACGAACACCTGCACATGCAAAGGAAGAGACAGATACCAACATAAAAACTACCAAGGCACAACTATATTTCAGTCAGAAAGGAAATAAATCAACACATCACCATGATAGATAATGAGATTGGAACTATAATAGCAGTCGCTTATCAATTAATAAACAGGAAAAGTTACAACCATTGTTCTGACGTCGACCCTTCTCCTGGCTGGGCGAATAACTATATGTGTCTTGCCATGCATCTCCTCTCCGGCAGCATAACCTCTCTAGCACTCACTAGCATTCCTCCAAGAACTCAAGAACTCAACATCTAACACTCCATGACCAATAATCATCACTACTATCACTCAATCACTAAATCACTAGCACTAACACTAGCTTGTCCAATGCATAATGACAAGCTTATATAGATGAAGAAGGGAGGAGGATACGATGAACCGAGACACCTTTTGCGGATTAGCATTATCCTCAAAAGCCATAAAGATGGATAAAGCTCGACAAAAGACTGATTTTTTATCCTCAGAAAAGCTCCATGTAATGAAGGAAAAAACAGTCGGACGTGCGTTAAGGCAAAAAGCACGACTAAATTTGGTTGGCGCGACTGTTGTTCTAAGGCAGAGCACCAATGGTCGCGCCCTATTTTGAGGATCCCCATGATTGGTGCGGGTAAGATACTGTGGACTTGTGCCAATGGAAAAAGAGCACTTTTCAGGGATAATCTGCGGAAGGTGTCTTCAGGGAACATGGAGTACATACTCAGGGGAACATAATGCAAGTGTTTTTAGACTTTGTCACTTCTTATAACTCCCGGGATGAGTCCTCCAAGGTACGACAAGAGGAGTAACAGGGATTGTGACAAATTACTGTGTAACACTAAGGTATAAGGTTTGACTAGTGTTCTTGATCTCTCAAATTTTTTTGAGAATCGTCCATATGTCATTCACTATCTTGCACTCTCGAATGTGAGGGATGATGCAATATTTGATTGATAACTTGAGGAGAAACTTTGCCTTCATCTCCCTTTTCTCCCAGTCTTGAATCACTATATTCGATCCACCAATTGTAGTAGTCATCTTGACCTTATCACCGATGGCAATGCCATATGCATTCTGTCCCTCAAACAGGGTTTGGAGCTTAAACTCCAATTGGTGTAATTGCAACTATCAAGCTTATTACTCTCATTTAGATAAGCTTCAAAAATTTGATTATTCATCTTGAATGAATAAAAAAATTCAATAATTTAAACAAACCCTAGATTTCCTTTACAAAAAAAGTGTTGACCCCAAATTCATCAGATTTTTTTAGAAGAAAAAACTCCCCCTTAATATCAGATAATAATTCTTTTAATAAAAAAAAAACTCCAATTTTTTTTTAAATTAAATCTTAGAAGAAAAAACATCAATTAAAAAAAAGACTTAATTATCTGAGCAGGTGCTTTGGTAATGTTCTCCTTGTTCAGCTCCCAAATATGTTCAACTCCTCTCTAGTCTTCCAAATAGTGGACTATTCAATGCACAATATTTCAAACAGTCTCTGTTGATGTGATTGTCATTGTGCAAAACATTATAGATTCTATTGCACACTCGTCCTTCACAGATTATGGTAGACTCAAAGCATGGCAGTAGTAGCCCATGATAATGATGATGGCAGTGGTAGTGGCCCCGACTCAGGCTTAGTGTAAACCCTTCAATTGTGCCTAGGCTTCTTGAATCTCCTACATAACTTCACGATGTAGGTCACCTCTTGATTTCCATGATCTCCACACTACGCAGACAAATTGATCTCCTCCAGCAATTGTCGTAGGAAGGCCCTCGATTGTGGTGCTATGTTGACTACTGCTTGTGGATCATCAACCACTTCATGGATCACCTTCAAACTGCTACCCGAGGAGTTGTGCCTTGTGACCTCTCCAAGCCAAAAGTAGAATCCTCTATAGGGTCGCGCAACCACCATGCACAACAAAAAAAAAAACCTCCTCCTTGTGGCTCTGCTTCACACGCAGCTCATGACTTCCTCCACGGCCTTGAGCGATCTTACCTTATGAAAGTTAGTGACATATCTCACTCTGACGGGGTAGTCCACTCCAACCTCCTTGCTATATTCAGCTCTCATGCCACAGTCTTCCTCTCAACTCTATTGGTAATCTAACCTCCACTTTGACGCAGGTCCATCCTGAACACCTCCTTCATATGGCCTCTTGAATGAGGGGGAATAAACTGTTTTGTTCACCACAACCTTTTCTTCCATAAGACAACACATTTGGTGTGTTTATCCATGGGGACGTTGTGAAGCTCTTCGAAATTGTACATGTTAGGGTCATGCCAATCCACCAAAAACTCACGTCGAGTTTCAAAAAGATAGTGTGGGAAGGGTTACAGTGCAATCATCGTACTTTTCAACCCAAATCTCGTGACAACTCTACTACAGTTGTGCCCTCACTCAACTTACAGGATTAATATTCCTACAACTCTGATACCATTTCAAGAGTTGCACATGGAAGACATGAAATGGAAACCAACACAAGAGGAGCTTACAAGTGTGGATCACTAGGATCTCCTACAAGAAAAACAACACAGAAGCTTCACATTAATCCCGAATATTAAATGGATACAATTTGTTACAGACAACAAATCATATCCCTGAATAGTAGGAACTAAATGGATAATAAAAGTAGAATGCACAACTACGTAACAAAAATAACATATTCTCCATTAATTCTAACAAATACTAACATAAATTTATATTTTTTCTATATGTGCGGTTGTCACTGTCACTTTAAGGTTATTTCAAAATTACCTCATCGTTATACATATTGATTACCTTTCTAGGTACGAATTCCCTTTAACTCCTCCTTTTGCATGGTTTACTTATATGGAGACTGACACTGACTAGTGGCAACCATGGCAACTATATTACATATGTTTTATTAGAATTTAGAATACTTGACTTCAAGTTATGCAACTATCTCAAGAATTTTGTATCAGTTTTTGATTCTTTGTTTTAAAAACAATTTGCATTAACTAACTCCAATGTATTTCTCACAAAGTCTCATTTTGGAGCTATTCTTACCTAGAATACATTGTACTGGTTTCTGTTTGTTTAGAGTTCCTAAACCTATATAGTTTATATCTATGGTTGATGTATCTATTTTCTAACAAGTAGCTTCAGTTTTTTCTTCTGATATGCATCTTAGTCTTTGTGAAATTATTTTATTGATGGGTTGTGAGATTCGTTAGCCTTGAGTATTTATGATCATTATTATAGAAAGGCTTTGAAAAAAAATATAGTTATAAGGTACTTGTGCATATGGGTTTTATAACTTCTTTCTATGATTATTCTATATATTGATTATATATTTCGTGCAAAACAACATTATTTGACAAAAACACTAATACATTTAAAATTTACTAACATTAATAGTTCATTAGGAATTTGTAGTCTTTGTCTAGAAAATACTATTTCATGTATTTACCCTATTCACTATATCATAAAATGAATGAATTTAAATTATTAATTATAAAAGAAGCATGCATGTATGTTTCATATACTATTAAAAATGACATGAAATTCATGAAAGTAACTGTATAATTTCTACTACATGCGAGTTATTTATTTCCTTTCTCTATTCATTAAATACAATATTTATTGATTCTTCTTCAAGAAAGCAACCCCATGCTAATATCCACTAGTTAGTAAAATCTTGAAACATTTATGATAAAAAACACATATAGCAAATTTTACATATCTCTAATTTTGGAAATATAATAGGAACAAACATGTTCCTCCCAACCAATGAGTGGCACACATAGCAACTCCCCCTGAGCCTTAGGTTCCTTTGATGTTAACAAGTTGTTTTTTTTGTTGTTGGTATTTTCCTCCTCCCCATATAGGATTTAGAAGTGTCATGCTGTTCAATGTGTGTTCTCTTGCTTTATCTTATAATTTACTAACTTAGCATTTGACATGCATTTATATGCAACTATCCTTATCCTTTTTACCCAATACCTAGTAGAACATCTCTCTCGAATTACATTATCTCTAGGTAGTAATTATTCCTCGTGCAAGCTTGAGTAATTATGGAGGTTATGACTATGATAATTTTTTGATAGCATAGCAACTTGACTACTCATGTTCTCGTTCCCATAATATTTAAAAAGTAACAATATTTTATTTATTATTACACATGACTATTTACATCTATCATTCAAAATGTTTTAATTCTAGTCTTGGGCCATGTCAAGTGTCTCTAACTTAAATAATTAAAAATACAAATTAAATCATAAATTCTTTCAAAAGTAATAGAAATAGGGGTATTACAGATCAATATGACTAACTAGTGGCTTTAATGAAGGATAAGGGCTACACACAATTTGGGAAATGCTAGAGAGAACAAGAAGAAGGATCCATTTAGAGAAAGTAGGAAAAAGACAATCATTAGGACTTCTACTTCCCAGAAAATGAATGGACATTCTTAAAGGAGATGTTGGCTTATTGGGGCCTGACCCAGGTTCAGAAGAGTTATTAGCCAAACAAACCCCATAGCTACTGGCCCTTTTGGCAATAGTCTGCAGAGCACAGACTGAGGTCTCACTCGAGGTAGCAGGGGAGGGTGTTGGAACCAGGTTTTTGTACCCTTGGGATGTCTTGATGTGGTCTAGAGGATTCACACATCGTTCTATGGCCATGTGCCACTCTACTCCTGTGTAGATCCAGAACAAGGAAAATCCTTACTACTTATTAATACTGTGTTTGTTATAGATCAGATCTACTTATTAGGGTCTTTAAGAAAACATTTATTAGAACCAATGCGTGCACCTGGAAAGGTTACAAATTTTGCATAAACACAGAACATAAGCATAAGCGCATAGATCAGAAAAAGACTTAAACTAGAAATTAACCAGATCCACAATGTTTCAAAAGCAGCATTGTATTTCATAATCAACCTATCTTTATTCAATCTCTTTGCCAATACAATCATATTTTTTCTATGCACTCAACTGTAGGGGTCTGCGCACACAACTGCAAACTCTACCAAGCCTCTATGCACACAGCTGCAGAGCCTCTGTCTATTTACCACACCCTTGACTCGGACTTGCAGACGCAAAAAATATTGTCTTTACCCAACCATAACCCCAAGATTCATCGAAAACATGAACTTCTCTCTACCCTTAGAGCCTTACTCTATTTATACATTCCCATGGTTTGCAGACCATGGGCAAGTTGACTTACTTCCTACTATTAAATATTATTTCTTGGGTGGGCAACCCTTTGACTCGACCTATTACATTTCACGCTCCACATTTTCGGAGATTTACAATATTATTATCCTAACTTATAGGCTTTAGGCCCCAAAACTGTTACATGGGACCTTCGCTACCCAATAGCCCCCCAACACAATCATCGTGACTCGTCCTGAGTCACTCGTTGGTGTGGTGATATGCACTGCCTAGGCCCCACGATTCGCCTTCCTCTAAGTGACGCACATCATTCTGCATCTCCCTCTTTATCTGTTGTAACGCTTCTTCCAGCTCCTGCTCCATTGTCTATACCACTTCATGCAACCGATAATGCTCATTTTGCTCTACTCGGTTAACATAGAACACCCCCTCATAGGATTTTAGCTCTAGTTGGGGTGCCGCATATGGGAACTCCTTGTACCAATGCAACCATTTTCCAATTTCGTAGTGTCTATGTGCACTATCTGCTGCAGCTTGTGTTGCAATTTTTCAAGGCCATTTCCGTTGTCTGCAATATCCCAGTCTTCAAGGTGCATCAGAGGCGACTTATTAACTACACTTCCAGCATTTCTCTCATGTTGAAAACCATTTCCTTATCTTTTATGATTCCCCGATTAGCCCATGGGTGAGGTAGCAGCATCTGGACTAGTTCCGCTTCATGTCTACAAATTTCCGGCACATCCCCTAGAGTTGATGCTGAACTCTGCATGGTGCCCACAACTATCAACACCATGATCTTCCGAAAGCCCTACATGTTCCTTGGCCATATCACAACCCTCAGGTGTACCCCTTGAGCGTTGATAATGAAGAGTTCCATAGCGGCGAGAAGGCACAATAGCTTACTTTTCTTAAACATGTAGCTCATTCGGTGGATGCCTCCTTGTGATTTATCAGTGTTTTGAAATTCAAATTCGTTGGTCGCTAGCTCTTTTGGCGCCCTCCTGTTAATCCTATGGTAGATTGTTCCATATTTGCTTCATACCCTGTCTCTTAATTGTCCGCCGCTCGCTCCCTTTTTCCATAACTCAGACATCTTGTCATGAATTTTTATAGCAACAGTCACCTCTCTGCTTGTCAATGTAGCAGCGCAGCCTTTTCTATGCAACCGCGACCTTTGTGAGAGACCAAATCTACATGCACCCAGTTGTCGCACAACTACCCCCGAGACTATTTTACCGTCCCATGCTCTCTTTGAACTGGTTGGAGCGGTGAGACTGTCCTTCGAACAGTTAGTCAAGCAATCAGCCCATGCGTGTAGAGCTTCAGGCGACTTCCATTTACTCTTTCCAAGAAGGGGTCTCCATTGAGCTTGGCAAACTAAACCGTGCCTCCATCTGTAACTTCTTTTACTACATAGGGTCCTAACTAGTGCATGCAGAGTTTGCCAGGGAATTTCTCAAACTTGTTGTCATATAGTAATACTAGATCATTTTCTTTGAACGTGCGCATTTTGATATGGTAATCATGCCATGCTTTTTCTTGCTACTTCTGCACTTGCTGATAAAATCTTGCCAGAAATCACTACTCTTCAAGTTCCTCTAGTTACGTGATCCTTTCTTCCAATGCTACATGGTCTGCCATACCTGTCGCTACTGGTATTTGTAAACTAGGAACAATATACTCAATTGGCATGATGACTTCCTTGCCATAGACTAATCGGAAAGGGGTTTGGCCCATCAACTTCTTGCATGTTGTTCAATATGCCCATAGCACAATAGATATGAGAAAATCCCAATCATTGCGCTATGCATTACATATCTTGGTCAATGTTATCTCCAAAATTTTGTTAAATGCTTCAACATCCCATTTGCTTGTGGATGATACAATGTACTCTACTGATGATATATCTAAAATTCCTTAGTGAGCATGCTGATAGTCTCATTTAGAAAATGCGTTCTGCAATCGCTCACTAGAATTTTTGGACAACCAAATCGCATTAACACAGTCTCGAACAAGAATTTTGTAGCTGTAGTGGCTGTAAAATCTTTAACCAGCTGTGCTTCTGCCCATCGAGTCAAGTATTTGGTTGCTGTGATGATATAACATGCCCCCGTCTTTCCTGGAGGTGTGATAGGCCCCACAAAATCGATCACCCATTTTTCAAATGGTTGCAGCATCATCTGTGGCTTGAGTGGCATTTCATCCGTCTGTGATGGTTTCCTAGCTCATTGACATATGTCGCAAGCTCGACAGTATGCTTTCAATTCTTGATGTAGAGTTGTCCACCATAGTTCAGTGCGAATAATCCTCTATGTTGTAGCACGGCCCACATAATGTCCTCTGGCTACCACCCATGTGCTTCTTCCAGGATCGATCCTTTCTTAAATTCAGGTACATATCTACATAATATTTCATCATTACCCATTTTGGAGAGGTGCCCTGCAACAATAGTAAAATCTGTTGTGCGTATCACCAATTCTTTATTTTGTTAAATAGAATATACCTGCAGTGCGGTTCTTGTGGTTAAGAAGTGAATTATATCCTCAAAATGGCCATCTGCGACATGTACTGTATACAACTGTGCATCCAGTAACCCTTCCTCTAAGTTTATGGGCTCTTCGTCATTCTCAATTTGGGATAGGTTATCAGGGCCTATGTTTAGATGTCCTAGCTTTATGATGAATTCAAAATCATATTCTTCAAATAATAACAACCATCTACAATTGTGCTCCCCCAAAACAAGCTTATTCACTAGGTATTTGAGAAAATAGTGATCAATATAAATCTTAATGTGTCGTCTAAGTAGGTAGTGGCGGTATTTCTGGAGTGCATACACCATCGCTACTCCCTCCCGCTCTGTAGTGGAGTAGTTCTTCTTAGCTTTGGATAATCATCGACTTGTGAATGCGATCGGGTGATCAATTCCTTTCGCTCCTTCCTGTGTGAGGATTGTGCCTAATGCAATACTTGGCACATCAACATGTACGTGAAATTCGAAGTCCCATTTTGGAAAGACCAAGATAGGAGCTGATACCATCTTTTCTTTCAACATTTCCAGACTTTTGTTACATTCCTCATTCCAGCAATAAGTAGCATCCTTCTTCAACAATTGTTCCATTGGTGTCGTGATCTGGGCGTAGCTCTTGGTGAACTTCTGATAGTAACTACTGTGTCTTAGTGTGGTATGCAGATGGATGACACTTCACGATGCTTTAGATTGAGTATAACAATAATATTTGCTAGATCCACCATGAGGCCTTGCCTATAGACCATATGGCCAAGCAAGTTCCTGAAGATGATGAGGAAAGTACACTTCTTTAGGTTTAACACAATCTAGTGTCGTCGGCACATATCCAACATTAACCGTAAGCTCATGGTATGTTTCTTAACTAACCCAAATATGGTCCAACCATCAAGATATACCTCTAAGAACTCATGTATGAATTCTTGGAAGGCAGCTACCACGACAAGCGAGAATATTGCCGGTGCAGTCTTTAGTCCAACAGGCATCATTGTATACTGAAATCAGCTCCATTCGGTAGTGAACGTTGTTTTACTTCTATCCTCTAGCGCAATCTTGATCTGGTGGTACCCTGAGAAGCTGTCCGTAAAGGAATAGGCTTCCTGTCCTCCCACATATTCTAGTACCTCATCTATAAATGGCGTCCGAAATGGACCATTAACACATGAATCACTGAGCTTCTGGAGATCCACACAGATGTGAATTTCACCTTTCTATTTTTTCTCGTATACAACCATAAGACTTACCCAATTGGACTCCTATATTGGCTCAATTATTCCTGCTACAAGAATCTTGTCCAACTCTTCACGGACCTTCGCTTTGTATTTTGGATTCAACCAGTAAGGCCGCTACTAAACTGGCTTCGCATCTGGCTTTAGGGTTATCTTCATTATTCCTAGGTCATCGAGAATCCCTTTTAACTCAATGATTTTATTCAGGAATAAATCTTGATGTTCTTGAAGTAGTTTGATGACTTTTTCCACTATGGCATCGTCCCAATAGTCCCCAAGTGTTGCATACTTCGGCTCTTCCTCCATTCTGATGTTTACTTGTTTCGTTTTTAGTGGCGCGGTGATGTCTAGATCCTCAATTGATGGTCCATGAACCTCGTGACTCTCCTCTATTTTTAGAAAATTGATGTCTCTAAGGTCATCCTCATCATCTTCTACCTGCACATTGTAACATTCCAATGCCTGACTCAATTGACCCGACCAGTCTAGCTGCACGATTTCTTCTGGTTCCAGTGGTATTTTGAAAATAGCATCCTTGACCACCTACAATGCGTCGTCCACCGTATCAATCTATTGATCTTCAAAGAGGAATGTTAACAAAATGGCTTCACGCAAGATATCCCACTCGCTTGTACCATGTCAGAGCTCAGTTCCCATATACCAATTCCTTGGAATGACATCCAGGGTATGATAAAACAACTAAACCCATTCTAGATGAGGCTCTCCTCCATAGGCTTGGACCCATCTGGTAATGCGCCTGCACGGGTCATTATGTCCATTGTATTTCTCAGTTATTCATAGTTCTAGCTTCCCAAATCTTATCTGCATCATGCGCCTGCATTCACACCAATTGTCGAGGGTTCCTTCATGTGTGCCCCACCAACACGCAGGCGTCACGTGCAATTCCCATCTCAATGCATCAAACAGTTGGTGCTCTAGAACTGCGCTTTCAAACCTGGTCAGTAATTCGTCTACTATTGTTAGCCCATCATGCATCAACACTTCAAGATCCTAATCTCTGATGTAATACAACAACTTAGTCATCATATTGCAGTTTAACATGGTTACTCTGTTCAACCAATTATGCCATCGCTCGTCCTCCTCATCTGAATCTTCAGCACAGGACTCTGCATGCCCTCACAATATTCTTCCTTCTGTAGTCAAAGTGACCCAATATTGAATTCGCGCAGTAATTTTGTAGATGCAATCTAATTCATCATCACTTCCTTCATCATGCATAGGTGCAGTGTAACGCGGTCCTTCAGCCGGGTCTAGCAGAATGACTAGGTGGAGTGACTTCTTCTCAAATATCATTTTCCACTTATTTAAATTAATAACCCCATTCATTTCAGTGGCCTCGTCTATCCCTAACAACACAGGGTAAGGGCTATTTTCATCCATGATTTCTATTACCTCAAGGTTCGTTCGGGTGGTCACGCCCTCTATATCTATTTTAATTCCTTGCAGTCTTCCCATGGGTAGGCTCTTCTGTTGATTCGCCATTCGCAACTAAATAGGAGACTATTGTAATGTGGGCTTTCCCATGCACTCCCAAGTCTATTTAGCTAGTACATTTGCATCTAAACCCAAGTCTAGAATGACCTGATCCATCTCATAGTCGCCAATCTACACTGTTAATCACATTTCCTGCCTAGTTTGTGACGCCTATTTTCCCAATTTCTGAACTAGGTGAGGTTCACCCAACCCTGGGCACCTAGTTATCAATTCTTACAATCCTTTAACCGCCCTATTGTCGTGAAGTAATTTCATTCATGTCTCTAAAAAGGTAGTTAACATTGAGGGATCCCTCTCTAGTTCGGTTTCATCCTTACTACCTAGGGTAGAGACCTCCACGGATTTCTTCCTCGCTTCCAGATCTATCTCCTTGCGAACCCCGACATTGTCCTTGGTTATTTTCCTCTTATCCTCCCTTTTAGCTATGCCACTTTTGAGTACCATGTTTATGTCGGCGTCCTCTTTGTGTGGTTTGACCATCATCATTTGGATGTTCTACGTCATCGTAGGTTGCGCTGCCCTCTTCTCGCGTATCTGTGCTATCAATATGGGGCAATCTATCATTTCGTGATCGATTTGCTCACAGTAAGGGCATGATATTATGTTCGGGTTGGTACAGTCCCACACGTAGTGTCTTTGTCCTCCGTAGTTGTAACAGATTAGCTGCTCGTGACCCCTTATTGGCCCTATTCCTCCCCGTCCTCGTCCTCGTCACTGGAACCCACCACGCGCTATCTCTGCTATTGGATCCTGACATCACACTTCAATCTGCATTCTGTAGGTAAGGCACTGGTCCATGAATAACTTATAACTACGGTAGTCTCGCTTCTCGTGGCCCATCGATTAGCAAAAGTTACAAAATAGCTGCTGGGGGGTCTTCTTAAATTTTGGCAGTAGATGACAGTTGTCTGTTTTGTGCTGTCCTTCCACCTGACAGATTGCACACCAGAGTGAGGGTGTCACTCTTGGCCCTGCATTTGCCTCTCATCGCAACAGTGTTGGTCCCCTCATTTCCACATAGTTCGCAAGGACCGGATAGTGATCCTTATCATGACCCTGGTTTCCATAGTTTATACACCATACTTCCTCCCGTACTTCTGGGCTAGGTGCCTTTTCTGTTATTAAATTCTGCATTTATAAACACAGGTTTTTTATTTGCGCATGGATTTGATGAACTCCCAACCCCGGATCTTGTACTATAATTTCATGCAACCTCATCGCTATCTCTAATGCTTCAGCCTGGGTTGAGATCTTTTGTTGTGAAAGTGCCGTCCTCAGGTGTGGTGTCAATGATGCCACAAATCAGGCACAGCGTTGCGCATCCGACAGCATCATGTTTGCCTCACAGATTGTAATTTTCAATCTTTGATCTAGATCCCATGGAGTTTCACCATGCATCATCATGATCTCCTTGAACCCTATGATCGACTGCATTTCTGATTTCGGCCGACCAAATTCCTTTTTCACTTCAACTCGAATCTTTGTTGTTCCTGTATTCAGGTGATCGCTTGAGTACTTTATATACCATGTCAGCACACGGTCTTGTAACTCGTTAACTAGGGTAGCCTTTTTTATGTTATCATTCATAACTCTGTGTACTTCCCATACTTCCCTTACCACGAATCAAAATTGTTTTGGATCTTCATTTCCTACTCCTTTGAATACCAAAAATTGGATTGCACTTGTCATGTTTAACCTCTAGTTTGCCCGTCAGTGTATTAGGACCTACTATGAACCTGTATTGGTCTCGATCCAAGAAATCCTCAGATTCTTTCTCTGTAGAGTTTCAGTGTCTTGATATCATACATCCCTTAGGCATATCCCGATCTTGAAAACAGAATCATTTATTGGCTTATTGGGGCCTAACCCAGGTTCGGAAGAGTTATTATCCAAACAAATCCCGTAGCTACCAGCCCTGTCAGCAATAGCCCGAGGAGCGTGGACTGAGGTCTCACCCGAGGTAGCAGGGGAGGGTGATGGAACTAGGTTTCTGCACCCTTGGGATGTCTTGATGCGGTTTGGAGGATTCGCGCACCGTTCTATGGCCTTGTGCCACTTTTCTCCCACGTAGATCTGGAACAAGGAAAATCATTAGTACTTATAAATATCAAGTTTGTTATATATCATATATACTTCTTAGGGTCTTTAAGCAAACATTTAATAGAGATAACCAATGCGTGCACCCGAAAAGGTTACAAATTTTGCATAAAATCATAACATAAGCATAAGCGCACATATCAGACAGAGACTTCAACCAAAAATTAACCAAATCCACAATGTTTCAGAAACAACACTGTATTTTAGAATCAACCTATCTTTATTCAATATCTTTGCCAAAAGAATCAAATCCGCCTTGTGCGCACAGTTGCAGGGGTCCGCGCACACAGCTGCAGACTCTACCAGGCCTCTGTGCACATAGTTTCAGTGCCTCTATCTATCTACCATAGCATTGACTAAGACTTGCAGACACAGAAAATATTGTCTTTACCGAACCATAACCCCAAGATTCATCCAAAACACAAACTACTCTCTACCCTTAGAGCCTCGCTCTATTTAGACATTGGCAAGATGACTTACTTCCTATTATTATATATTGCTTCTTGGGCAGAAAACCCTTTGACTTGACCTATTACATTTCGCACTCCACATATTTCGGAGATTTACAATATTATTATCCTAACTTATAGGATTTAAGCCCCAAAACTATTACCCAGGACCTCTGCTACCCAACATGAGATCATACACAAAAAATAAATTCACATTCTAGAAGGAGAAGACAAAATGTGATGGTTTTAGAAACCATTAGGATCCTTCACCATTAAGGAAGCATATAATCTAGATTTGAATTTCCATATTTTACCCAAGGATTAGATTTGGTCGCATGTCTGGAACTCTAGGGTTTGGAAAAAAGTCACACACTTTCTTTGGTCACAATCTAGAAAGTTAACTCTCACTTGGGATTGCATCTAAAGGAAAGGATTTGAGCGACCTTCTTAATGTCAACTGTACAAGAATAATCTAGAAACAATATAATATCTTCATAATTATTTCCCCTATCCTCAAAACTATATGGACTAGAATGTCTTTGAGTTTTTGGAAAAATTATCATAACTTAGAAATTATAGAGATGGTGACCTCTTAAAGATCCTCAATATTTAAAAATCCTACCATCAAAAGAGCTTAGTCCTTGGCTCTAGGATTCTTTCTCTAGTTCCTTTGGAAGGAATGAAATAATATATATTTCAAATGTCTTGTAAAGGAAGAAAAATAAATTTTACTCACTCTCTTGAAGAACATTAGTACTCTTTTATACCAATGGTGATAGATGATTTTACAACTTCCTGTTCAAAATACCTTATGCCTAGGAAGCTCTCTCGCACTCCCCCTTCATCTCCCTCTTCCCCCCTGCCCCAAACATTCCTTCTTTTATTGCTTATCCCATACCTTGGTTCCCACGCCCACACGAATTTTTAAAATTTTTATGTTAACAAGGAATCCAAGAGTAATTCTTACTCTTCAATATTTGGTGCCATATTTTGAGATCACACAAGACTCCCCCTTTACTTTTTTTTTGTTTGATGTTAGTTAGCTATAACAATTCTACAAATACCTATTCTCTCGAACTTGTTCTCGAAACAACCAAACATAGACACTATAACAAACTAATGGGGGAATAGAATTCACATCTTCTCATCACCTTGTTAAAAAATCATTGAATGGAATTAATACAGAAAAAGTGTCTTTGAGATGGTGATGAAAATGAGATCTTGGGGTAAGCCCAAAATCCCTTTTCATATATAAAATCTCAACCCTCGACCTGCGGGTTATAGTCCACAAGCCTTATCGGAAGCGTTTTCGGCTATGAGCCTTTTATAACCATGGACTTACATTAAAACGAACCATCCCTTTATCGCGCCTTTTATGCAACTCTTTATAACTATCGACCTTTTGCTAGTATCGAAAGCCACCACACATCCGCTTAAGCCCGCAATCACATATTACAACCATTGCAATATATGCATTAAGTATTAAAATCCCACGAAGCCCCACAACCTTGTTAATAGATAGAAAGAGGGGCTTTACTCCCATTGGAGCAGTAATTCTATCCGAATTACTTTGGAACACTATCGAAGGCTTTATGGAGGGATGACACACTATCGGCGTGGCAAACCTTTCCTTTTCCCTTTTTCCCGACACTATATCGGCGATCGCTATCGATGAATTCTGTAGTGCCAAGGCCCTCCCCTATACAATGCGAACTCCCACAGACCTGACGCTTCTTCACACTCCTTCCTACAATGATATCGGGTCCGGAATATCGACGATCCCTTTTTAGATAACTCTAATGCAATGCGAACACCTCCGCGGACCCGACGCACCTTAATTCCCTTCTTATATTGATTTCGGGTTCGGAGTATCGACGACCTTTATTGTCGAGTTTGTAATGCAATGGACCTGCGGACCCGATGTCCCTTAAAGCTTCTCTTAATAATATTTTGGCTCCGGCTGTCAGAGCTTAGCGATGCCAAAGGCCCCTCTCGGACCCGACGACCTTTTATACTGCGATTTATATTACTTTGGCTCCGGGATATCGGAGCGCACACATTCCACAGTTATAAAGGCCCTCTCTGATTCGATATTGGTTTCGGACCCAATAAGGGTAGGAACCAATATTACTAATGCTTCATGTCCGCCACAATGTTCCGCTTAAGGGATTATCGTGAATTATCCACATAAACAGATTTATTCACAGGTAAAGAAACATTTGAAAGCTTACGCACCGATATATGGAATGTTCTCATAGACTCATAGACACTCATAGACTCGATTTCAAATTGGAACAACGCAATAGGGATTTAAATCCACAATTTATGCAATGCTCAATCAAACACATTGATTTGTTCAAACTGTCAATCGACCAAACCACCGCCTCCAACGCTTTTGCAGAAGTTTACTCGAGCCTTCTTGGTTTATTATGAAGCTCCCAGCTTCACTGGCGCTCTCTTCCTTTCATTACAGATCGATATAAACAACCATTCACTCAACAGAATAAGCTCTCACATGGATTTAACAATTGCCATATTAACATCAATCCTTCCAGCTATTGAGTATAAATCGATCTTACAAAGGTAGTTGATTTCTCTAATGATTGATACCTCAATTTATACATATACAACTTTCCCAATCAACCAGTGCATATATATATATATATATATATATATATATATATATATATATATATATATATATATATATAAATTGAAACAAAACAAATTACTTACAAACTGTTGTTGGCCAGATATTCGGAATCGATGGCCCTTTAGAAACTTCCCGAAGGCATCCAGGCAGAAAACCTCTCACTCTCTACTCACACTCACTCACAGTCTTTTTTTACTTCTCCCCCCTTTTGTGTAGGTTTTAACCCTGTATAGATATTACCTGCATACGAATTCTTAAACAAATAAAATAAACAATGTGAGAGCATAACACATAAAACACATATGCACAGAGATTTTCCCCTGGATCTCAAAATTGGGACTACCAGACTGATTTTTCATTATGTTCCTTTCAATGTTACAATACATATTTATACATGCTGAAGCATCCAATACCATGGACCGAAATCCATTGCGTCCAATACCATGGACCAAAAAAACCATCGTGTCCAATACCATGGACAGAAAACCATCACGTCCAAAAAACATGTGCGAAAATCATGCACAAAACCATAGGTGGGTCCGCCCAACCTAACATAGGGTCCAAAACCAAAATTTTCTGGGGCGCTGCCCCGGACCCCATAAAGTGGGTTACGGGTGCCCTTCAAAACCCCCTATTAACTACGTGGAAAGAATACAACACAACCCAACAATCTCCCACTTGTTGTTTTCTTTCCACAAGGGGCTACAGGAGAGCTTAGTCATTTTTTCAGCCCTGAGATGCCCATTGCCTCTCTACACCAAGAGAACTTATCAGAGCTCACAGATTTTGTCAATGCATCTGCAGTATTCTTCAAAGTGTGCACCTTTACCAGCAACACCTTTCTGTCTTCTATCATATCCCTCACAAAGTGATATTGAACATCAATGTGCTTTATCTTTGAATGATAAGCAGGGTTCTTTGCCAAGAAAATTGCACTTTGGCTGTCACCGTCTATTCTTATAGCTCTCTGTACTAACCCCATACTTGAACATAATCTCTGCAACCAAACTGCTTCCTTGCTTGCATGAGTGGCTGCCATGTATTCTTCCTCTATAGTTGATAGTGCCACTACAGATTGTTTCTTACTCATCCAACTGACTACACCTCCAAATAGGTTAAACACATACCCACTTGTATATCTTCTATGATCCAGATCTCCAGCCCAATCTGCATCAACAAAGCCATGAATATCCAACACTATGTCCAATCCTGATCTTCCTTGGTAGCACAAACCATAATCACTAGTTCCACACAAATACTTGAAAACTCGCTTCACTGTTGTCCAATGCTCCTTCCCAGGTTTTGTCATAAACCTGCTCAAAACTCCCACTGCATGTGCAATGTCTGGTCTAGTACAGACCATTGCATACATCAGGCTACTCACTGCACTTGCATATGGAACACGGGACATGTCATCTTCCTCTTCTTGTGTCTTGGGACACTGTTTAGGAGATAACCTCACACCTACAGGAATAGGAACCTTCACCAGCTTACTATCTTGCATATTAAACCTCTGCAGTATTGTCTCGACATACTTCCTCTGGTTTAACCAGAGCTTCCTCTTTGCCCGATCTCTTTTAATTTCCATGCCCAAAATATAGTTTGCAGCACCAAGATCTTTCATGTCGAGTTTGGAGGATAATTGGGTCTTCAAATCCTGGATAATTTCTTTGTCATTTCCAACTTGCAACATATCATCCACATACAAGACCAGATTAAATAACATGGTCACCAATTAATTTAAAATACACATAATGATCTGCTGTGCTTTTGGTGAAGCCTGTCAGGCCAGGGTAACTCCAGAATGAGCAGAAGAAAACTGATTGATTATTTCATTAGATAACTATCATTTATATACATAAAATGGGACAGATCAATTCATCTTCTTGATGACTGTTCACGTTCCAGTTTACCCAACCGTTGAAGATTAGGTGTGAACATTCCCCCCCTTAATCTGAAGGGATGTTGTTGAGTCCAAGCATCGTTCTGAATCTTTCAAGCTTTTCTCTTCCAAGCGCTTTGGTGAAGATGTCTGCAATTTGCTCATTTGTGGAACAATGATGGAGATGGATTGTTTTGGCCTCAACATGATGTCGGATCAGATGAGATTTAGTATTGATGTGCTTAGTACGATCATGGAACTTTGGGTTCTTCGTCAACTTTATTGCAGACGTGTTATCAATCATGAGTGGAGTTGATTGTACTTGTTTTACCTGCAAATCTTCAAGAATTTTCCTGAGCCACACAATTTCTTTCGTTGCTTCAGCTGCTGCCACGTATTCTGCTTCTGTTGTGGAATCTGCTGGAACTGATTGTTTGCGTGATCTCCAAGAGGCAGCTCCTGATCCAAGACTCATAGCATATCCTGAAGTAGATATCCCAGTTTCTTTGTCTCCATCTAAGTCTGAATCAGAGTATCCAATCAAGATGAAGTCGTCCACCTGTGTATACTTGATTCCAAGGTCTTGAGTTCCCTTCAAGTACCTTAGAACTCTTTTTGCAGTAGACCAATGTCCCTCACAAGGCTTTTGCAAAAACCTGGATAGGATTCCAACAGCAAATGAAATGTCTGGTCTGGTAGTAGTGAGGTAGATGAGACTTCCTACAAGCTGTCTATACTTTGTTGCATCCTCAAATTCCTTTCCTTCAATAGATGTGAGCTTCAAGTTTTGTTCCATTGGAGTAGAAAGAGGATTGCACTCTGTCATGCCAAATCTGTTTAACAAATATCAAATGTATTTCTTTTGAGAAAGAAATATGGATTTTGGATGTTGGGTTACTTCAATGCCAAGATAGTAATGAACATAGCCCAAATCAGTCATTTCAAAACTTTTTCCTAATTCTTTCTTTATGGATGCAATATAGCTTTCATTGTTCCCTGTCATTAAAAGATCATCTACATATACCACAAGATATACAACTATTTTGCCAACTTTCTTGACAAATAAAGTTGCATCATCAAGATCAAAATGATTGAAGTTGAGTTTCAGAAGATGCTCAGTTAGTTTTTCATACCAGGCTCGTGGTGCTTGTTTGAGGCCATACAAGGACTTCACAAGTTTTCATACTTTGTGTTCATGTCCTTTCACAGCAAATCCTTCAGGCTGGCACATAAAAACATTCTCTTTTAGATCTCCATTCAAGAATGCAGTTTTTACATCCATTTGATGGACTTTCCAACCGTTCTGAGCAGCTAGTGCAAAGAGTGTTCGGATGGTGGCCCATTTTGCTGTGGGGGAAAAAGTTTCCTCATAATCGACCCCTTCCTTCTGTGCAAAACCTTTTGCCACAAGCCTAGCTTTGTGCTTGTCAAGTAAGCCATCAGCTTTGTACTTGTTCTTGTAGACCCACTTGCAGCCAATTGGTTTGGTTCCAAATGGAGGATCAACCAGCTTCCAAGTGCCATTCTTTATGAGGGCATCATACTCCTTCTACATCGCTTCTTTCCATTCATCATGAGAAGCAGCTTCTTTGAAGGAAGTTGGTTCAAAATCTATAGACAAGTTCAATTCACAATCATAAGTAACATCCATATCAACAGGTGAATTAGAGTTATCTACATCACCTCCATCTTGTCGGTTTGTATTTCGGGTTCCTGTTTTTCCAATTTCATCAGGATGAAAACTTTCAAGTGTCTTTGTCTGCCACTTTGGGGGACCTTTCTGAGATGGTCCAGGCTTCTTTGTTGATTGAGTTGGGACTGAATCAAGATTGAGTCTCCCAATTCTATCAATTACATCACTTAAAGGATCATCCGGTGTTGGAGTTTCATGCAAGGGAGATTGTTCTTCAGAAGAAGATTCCACATGTTGATCTAGTATAGGAATGCGATCAAGTTGCCGCTCAACAACACTGTCAGATTTGGATGATTCAAGAAAAATGATATCTCTAGATACAACAAACTTTTATTTACTTCATCGTAGAGACGATATGCTTTAGAGGTGTTTGAATACCCTAGGAAGATACACTTACGACTTCTAGCACCAAGTTTGTTTCTATGTACCTTTGGTATTAAAGCATAATAGGTGGAACCAAAAATCCTGAGATGTTTTACCGAAGGAACATGTCCATACCACAATTCATAAGGAGTATTGTTTCTTATAGCACTAGATGGACATCTATTCTTTATATATGCAGCACATAGAACAACATCAGCCCAAAACATTATCTTTACATTTTTGAAGAAAATCATGGATCGTACCATATTCAAGATTGTTCTATTCATTCTTTCTGCTACACCATTCTGTTGGGGATTATAAGGTACAGTTGTTTGATATTTGATCCCATGTTGGCGAAGATAGTTTTCAAATTCATTTGATGTATATTCTTTTCCATTATCAGTGCGAATAGACACAATATGAGATTGTGCATCATTTTCAATCCACTTATGAAAATTCTTGAATTTTTGAAAAGCAACAGATTTGTTCTTCAATAAATAAAGCCAACACATTCTGGTGTAATCATCAATAAATGTCATGATATATTTATTTCCATTTGCAGAAGGAACAGGCATTGGACCACATAAATCTGAATGAATGAGTTCAAGCTTCCTATGTGCTCTTGAATGTGAATCATGAAAAGACTGTTTGCTATGCTTTCCTAGAATGCAAGCATCACATTGCTTCTGTTTTCTAGGAATTGTAGGCAAACCAGTAACACCATTTTTCTTTAATAAGCGAAGACTGTCATAGTTTAAATGTCCAAATCTAACATGCCATAATAAACTTGATGGAAGTGTACCTTCTTCATGATGAGAAATATATGAGAAATGTTGTGCATGAGCAGAGGTTCCTTGCAGTTTAAGAAGTCTTTCTTCTTCTATTCCCCTCATGACAAGTGAGTGGTCAGATGCCTTTCTTACCTCAAGCTTTCCATCAAACATATGAATGGAGTGACCTTGCTGGCGGATGTGGACCAAGGACAACAAGTTTCTCTTGAGCTGTGGGAGATATAGAACATGATCCAGAAGAAAGTCTGGAAGACCAGGCAGTTTAAACCTGATTGTGCCAAGCCCTGATGGCTTGATTTTTGACTGATCTGCAAAGTATACTGCTCCATCAACATTGTCAGTGAAATCTTCAAAAAAATCTTTCCTATGAGTCATATGACATGTTGCTCCTGAATCAAGCAACCAATCATTTTTCGAAGAAGCAAGTGAAGCATTAAAAAAATCTTCATTTACTCCAATGTTACATTGTGCCTCAATATAGTGACCGGATTCAGGTGCTTTACCTTTGTCTGTATCATCAGTTTTACCTTTCTGTTGATTTCTTCTCTCCTCAATTTTGTCCCATGGTAGCTTGCATGTAGAAGCATCATGTGATCCATTTCTTTTGCAGCGAATGCAATGCAGATCTGCCTTTTCTCCTTGAGAATGTCTGCCCCCCCTGCCTCTGAAGTATCTTCCTCTTCCTCTTCATCCACCTCTTCCTCTTGTAGAATCTTGAGCAGGATGCTTTTCTTTATGAGCAAGGAAAACAGTCTCTTCAGAAGATTCAGGGACTGTCTTCTTTCCAAAGGCTTTCTCTCTTTCAGCAAACTTTTTCACAAGAGAGTCAAAGGTTATATCTTTAAGATTTCCATTTGCTTGTAATGACTCAAGATAATTGGAGTAGGTAGGATAGAGTGCTTTGAGAAAGGCAATAAGAGAGATATCCAGCTCAACCTTAGTGGATTTAATATCATGCATTATAGACTTTATTTTAGATGCAAGAGCAAGAGGATCATTATTTTTCAGTTCAAGAGTGAAGAGTTTAATCATGAGCTGAACAACTTCAAGTGCAGAATGTGAATCATAGAGTTCTTTAAGCTTTTGTAAAGCTTCAAAGGCAGTGGAATAGGATGAAATATGACGACTTACTTCTTCATTTATAGATGCTGCGATCAATGCATAAGCTTTGTTGTTCTTGTTTTCCCAAATGACAAGTTCTTTATCTGATGTAGGCTGCATATGGTCTTTGTCTTCTTCTCCGACACACACTCCTTTCCACAACTCATTGTAGATGAGGGTGTGTTTTACCATCTGAGACCATTCAGAATAGTTCTCCTTGCCAGTGAGAACTATTCCTACCATAGAGATGATTGAATGCATTCTGTAAAAAATTACTTCTGCTAAAAAAAATCCTTACGTTACAGCCTTCAAATCCCTCTAATATTTGCTAAAAGCATCAGCATTTCATTGTACATATCACTTCGATATATATCATGCAATGCTACTATGTTTTGAAAAAACGCACAAGGGATCACTTCAATATATCACTTCAATATATATATATATATCAATATATCATGCAATACCACTTTGAAAGCAGCGCAATATATCACTGTATCACTTCAATGTATCAATATGCAATACTATTTTGAAAGCAGCGCAGTATATGACTGTATCATTTCAATGTATTAATATATCACTTCAATATATCATCCAATATTATTTTGAAAGCAGCGCAATATATAAACGCTTTAAAAATTTTGAATGATACTGCACAATACTCAAACGTTTTAAACTCTCAGTCTTCACTGTTTCAGCAGATTGAGTCTCTTGCAAGTGCAGAGATAGTGTACTCGATGTCTTTCCCTTGCTTAAATGAATCTATGCCAGCCTTTATATAGAGAGCAGCCAATGTATGATACAGATATAATGTGTATTTAGAGAGAAACATGACACACAGAAGTTGATGCTCACCCTCACCCAAACTGCAAACCGCAGATCGAACATCGCTCCTCTTTGTGCAAATATCTCAAAACTTATTTCTGATTCCCTTTAGCTGCTTCAAAAAACTTCTGTCCAAAATCCACTGCGGCTGCTCCTTTGTCTGGACGGAAGTTTTGAGGGCTCCGGGCTCTTCAACCGGAGGCAGTCTTCGCATCCAAGGCAGAGGCACTACTGAAGCTCCGAAGATTAGATGAGGCAGCGTATACAAAGGAAGCGGTGGGAGGAAGCGATATTGAATTGGAGGTTCAACATAGACGAGTGTGTAGTATAAAACACATCGTGGTATAAAAACCGATGGAAAAATCGGTATGGAAAAGCCCTTGGCAGCATCCAGTAATTAAAAAACTCGAAGTTGAGCAATGTTAGGATGAGGAGTTAACGTCTGAGCGGTGGTAGGTATGGTAGTCTTAACCTATGTATGGATTAGCCAAGGAAGTCGAGTGGTAAAGGGCATGCAGGTATATAGGAGAACCAGTAAAGGGAGTCAGTTGTTGTAAAATCACAATGGAGAGGCAGCGAAAAGGGCTCATAACCGATGCATAGAGAATCAATGAGACGCAGGACAGAGGCAACGCTCAGGACAGAGGCAGGAGTTACAACTATTTTTTTTTAGAACCTGGGACCCGTGCTCTGATACCATGTCAGGCCAGGGTAACTCTAGAATGAGCAGAAGAAAAATGATTGATTATTTCATTAGATAACTATCATTTATATAAATAAAATGGGACGGATCAGTTCATCTTCTTTACGACTGTTCACGTTCCAGTTTACCCAACCGTTGAAGATTAGGTGTGAACAAAGCCAAGTCCCCGTATAAATGTATCAAATTTCTAATACCACATCCTTGGTGACTGTTTTAACCCATACAGAGACTTATTTAACTTGCATACCAGTTCTTTCTTACCCTTCACCACAAAGCCTTCAGGTTGCTTCATGTATATTTCCTCTTCCAAATCCCCATGAAGAAATGTTGTCTTCACATCAATCTATTCTACCTCAAAATCAAAAGCAGTAGCAACAGATAAAAGTAATCTAATAGAAGTTACCTTGGCAACAAGAGAAAAAATATCACCAAAATCAATTCCCGGCAACTGGGAATAACATTTTGTTACCAACCGACCTTTGTATTTCTCCACCTTTCCTTCTGCATTTGTCTTCTTCTTGAACACCCATTTGCTACCAATGGGTTTCCTTCCAGCCGGCAACTCCATCAGATCCCAAGCTTCATTTTTGGGCAAAGATGCCATTTCATCAACCATGTCCTCTTTCCAGAGTTTTCCATCCTCTAAATCCACTGCTTCCTTCACAGTTCTGGGATCATCATCAGTGACAGACAAAGAAAAATTTGAACGGAAAGCAGATGGACTATACCTTTCTGGCTGCCTTCTTTCTCAACCTGATCTTCTCATAGCCGGAGTTTGTGGCTCTTCATCTTCTGATTCCTCCTCTGCTGCAGAGTCTGATTCTTCCTCCTTTGGCTCAAACTCTATCTTCTCAGGTTCCTTTGGTTGGATTTCATGTTTAATAACATCTTTTACTTCTCTGAACACCACATCTCGGTTGTACAGAACCTTCTGTGTGAGTGGGTTCCAAAGCTTATAACCCTTTAAACCATCTTTATACCCAATAAAGATGCACTTTTTAGATTTACTATCCAACTTGGTTCATTTCTCATTTGGAACATGTACATATGCATCACATCCAAAGACCCTCAGATGTGAAAGAGAGGGTTTCTTACCAGTCCATACTTCTTGTGGAGTCTTATCCTCCAACGCTGATGAAGGTGACCTGTTGACCAGATAACATGCAATATCCACCGCCTCCACCCAGAGTTCCTGTCCTAACCCGGCACCACTGAGCATGCTTCTTGCCCTTTCCGTCAACGTCTTGTTCATTCTTTCTGTGACTCCATTTTGTTGAGGTGTATAGGGAGTAGTCTTTTTCCATGCTATACCACACTTCTTACATAATTCTTCAAATTCCTTGCTACAAAATTCTCCACCATTATCTGTCCTCAGCACCTTTATCTTCTTCTCTATCTGATTTTCCACCAGAGCCTTAAATTCTATAAACCTGTCAAAGACTTCAGATTTCTTCTTAAGAAAATATATCCATGTATTCCTTGAGAAGTCATCTATAAATGATACATAGTACACAGACTTACCCAGTGATGGAACCTTCACAGGTCCAAACACATCACTATGCACAAGCTCTAATATCTGTTTCGTCCTCTTACCACTAGAGGGGAAACTCACCCGATTCTGCTTCCCATATAGACAATTTTCACAGAAATCAAAATCCAGAGAGCTATTATTCATACCTTTACCATGAAGTATTCGAATGCCCTTCTCTCCAATATGTCCAAGCCTTTGATGCCACAACATGGTCTTCTCTCCAGAGACCATTAGATTTTCTACTCCATTTTCAGGAACCATAGAACTATTGCACCCATCAACGATAGTGCTACCTTGCAGCTTGTACAGAGTTCCAATCCGAACTACCCGCATCAATATTAGTGCTCCTCGAACCATCTTGCAGGTATCTTTCTCGAACACTGTCTTTACACCTGCATCATCCAACTTGCTTACAGAAATCATATTTCTGGCCAATCCAGGAATATGCAGAACACCCGGAAGTGTTCTAACGCTTCCACCTTACAACTTCAACTTTACTTTTCCGCGACCAATGATTCTAGCCTTCCTATCATCTCCTAAGAATACATCACCACCATCGTATTTCTCATACTCGCAGAACCACTCTCTATGGGGAGTGAAGTGAAAGGATGCACCTCAGTCAATCAACCATGCCTCATGATCTACATGTGTACTTGAAGAAGCCAAGTACACATCCCCACCTTCATCTGAGGTGGTTTTCGCCTCTGAAGAAGGAGCATCATCAGATCCCTTTCCTTTATCAGGAGCTTTAGATTTACAATCCCTTCTGAAGTGCCGTTCCTTTTCGCATTTCCATCACACCACCTTTGTAGGTTTTCCTCGAGATTTAGATCTCCCTCTAGATTTAGATCTCCCACTCAATGACTTATTTTTATTTCTGTTCAGGGACCTTCCTCGTATAGACAAGGCATCACCATTCTAGCTCTCCATATTTTTTCGTCTCATCTCCTCTGTCAGCAAGGCTGAGACTATTTCATCAAACTGCAAAGCAATTGCATTGCTACCTATTGCAATAACCAGACTATCCCACGAATCTGGTAGAGAACACAACAAACTAATGCACTTATCTTCATCTGAAATTTTAATCTCAACAGATGATAATTGACTTACCACAGTATTAAACGCATTCAGATGCTTTGTCACTAAGTCTCCATCTTTAATCCTCAGGTTCTACATCTTTTCCCGTAGGAATAGTTTATTCACCAGAGACTTAGATTGGTACAAAGTCCCTAACTTGTCCCACAAAGCCTTCGCCATAGCTTCCCCTGATACATTCAGCAATAATGAATCTGAGACACACAATAGTATTGTGCTCTTTGCCTTCCGATCCAACTTCTTCCATTCTTCATCGATCACTCCCGTTGGTTTAGTACCCAGATCTACCGCGATCCACTGATCTTTATCCACCAACAGATCCTCCATCTTGAGTTTCCACAACTCAAAACTCTGACCATTGAACTTCTCAATCTCTATCTTTCCATTGCTCACCATCTTCTTTCACCACAAGAATCGATCTCGCAGATCTCCCACTGAAAAGGGTCTACCACAGGCCCGAGCAAAAAACCCCTCAGCAACAAAGGCTTCCCCTTGAAGCCAAAACAGCTCTAATACCAAATGTAGGTTTTAACCCTGTATAGAAATTACCTGCATACGAATTCTTAAACAAATAAAATAAACAATGCGAGAGCATAACACATAAAACACATATGCACAGATATTTTCCCCTGGATCCCAAAACTGGGAATACCAGCTTGATTTTTCATTATGTTTCTTTCAATGTTACAATACATATTTATACATGCGAAAGCATCCAATACCATGGACCGAAATCCATCGCGTCCAATACCATGGACCGAAAAAACCATCATGTCCAATACCATGGGTAGAAAACCATCGCGTCCAAAAACATGTGCAAAAATCATGCACGAAACCATAGGTGGGTCCACCCAACCTAACATAGGGTCCAAAACCAAAATTTTCCGCGGCGCTGCCCCGGACCCCATAAAGTGGGGTTACGGGTGCCCTTCAAAACCCCCTATGAACTATGTGGAAAGAATATAACACAACCCAACATTTTGCCCGAAGGCTTACATACATATATATAAAACTGGGATTGGATTACTAATCCCATCCTTTCCCTAGATCACTCCAATAAAAGCTCTAAAGCTCTACATGCAATGCATACATATGACAAAAAGCCTCTTGGGGCTTTATTCCATATTTTCCTGTTTTAAAACAAGAAAAGCCTCCTTATCCCTTAATGGCCCACATTCATTGCTTTTATGCCAAAAAGCTCTCCCTATATTCTCATTTATTTATTTTGAGAATATCTAATTAATCACACTTAAAAGCCTAAATATTAAACTGACTTGTAACTTAGGAAAATAATTCTAGAAATGTTTGACCCCCTATGTCTATTATTTACAATGATTTCCCTTGGGCTGAATGCTCCTGCATCAGACTCCCAAGGTAGAAAAAATTCATGATCTCCTGATCATGTGTTCAGATCTATGTTTGCCTGGGTCCCATATCTTGTGTTGCAGCTTTCCATTTGTCGTTGCTTCTCTCTATTGTTCTTCTCCAGGTCTCCACATTTTATGTTGTCTTGTTCCACTTGCTGCACTTCCACAATTTGTCTCTGTCTTTATTTTGCTACTGCTTCTGCTGCTTCTCTTCCTTGCTGATGTCTTCCTCTAAGACACTTCCAACATGATTCTTCTGATTAATTCAATTTCCATGTCCAATAAATCTTTAAGCTGCTGATTTCTTGTTGCCTGCTGAGCTAAGACGGCTTGCTCAGTTCTTACTCCTATGCTTTTTTCCGTTCTTACCTTCTCATTTCTTACTACCACCTAATCATCCATGCCCTCTTGTTTTGTACAACGGAAAAATTCTTCCTTGCCTTCTCCTATCAACAACTTAATGGACTGGTACATCATGTACTCATTTCTGCTATCTTCATCTCTATGCATCTGCAACTCCCAATTCTGAAATTGAGATTCTTTCTGCACTGAATTTTGATCGTTCAGCATCCTTTCCAGCAACATAACGTCCTCATCCCATGGATTAGAAATTTCCATAGAATTCTCGTCTTTCTCCTTCATTTGACTACTCAACTGAGTCAAATGTCCTTCAACACCTGTGATAATACCTGCATTCACAAAACACTTATTAAAATAAAAATCATAAGGCGTCAGTGCCTTACTTCCCTCTGCCAGCACCTCAGTATGTTGTTTTGAATTCTCCCCCTCAATCAGCACATCAGTATGCTGATTCTCTCTTCCCAAAAAATTCTCTAAAGAACTCTCAAGACTATCAACCAGTTTTCCTCTCATACCATCTATTTCCATGATGTCTTTCTCCTCTTGTTCACTGTACTGAACTCTTTCTTCTGCAATCTCCCTGTCATACTCTGGATTCTCCAACAAGAATTCGAACAATGCAATTTCCTTGTGGCATTGCTGAAGTATATCATCATCATGTACCATCCCTGCATTCATACACAAATCTTCAGTTTGAAAATCACAAAGTTCAATAGTCTCAACTGTTGGTTTATATACTAGCTCTTCAAGCGGATCCTCTTCCTTATTCACAAGAACTTCCTCTTGTACTGTAAGGGCTTCAAGTACAAACGCATCTCTGCTTTCTTCTTCCATGTATTTATCTCCTGAAAGAGTCTTTTCCATACTTGTGACAGCTTCATAAGATTGTGCATCCTCCTCAGTAAAACCAGCAATCACATCACAATTGTCAGCCATAAAAACACAAGAGTTTACATTATCCAGCTGATCTGGATCTGCCCAATAGTTCAAGAAATCATCAATGATCTCCTCCTCTATTTCACCAATGGAAACCTCCACTTTCAACTCAACTGCTCTGAGTTCTGTACACCCCAACTATACATCCATCATCTGCTCAAGCTTCTTCAGCTCCTCTGTTAACTACATGTTTATTTGTTGATCTCTTTTCTGTTGTAGCCTCTGCCACATCACTCTCTTCCTCATCAACAAACCATGTCTCTGGTCTTCCACATTTTCCCGTAACAACTCCATCAATAGCTCAAGATGAACTGCTATCTCATCTTTCTCTTTCTCATACTCTTCCTGAGTCAATTGTTGTCTTATGCCATTCGCCTTGGCATATTTCTTCTCTTTTCTACTGTGGCTTCTTTCCGAACCTCTGCTTTCTCCTTTATGACTTTCAGTAGTCGTCTCCTTCACCATGAGTTTCTCACCCACGAGTTGCATCAAGCCTCTACAACAGCAAACTCTCTTGATGCCACTTACCTCACTAATCCTTCCCTCCGGATCTGGTCTTTTGGTAATCACCGGTCCTCTGCTGGAACCTTTCGAGCATTCTCCGCTGCACCTTCAGGCTTTTCTCATCTACAACTTCCAAGAACACACTTGTTCTTTTCATTCAACCTCTGTTGAATCTTTAGGTTCTACCACATTCACCTAGAATCCCTTGCTGGACTCCTTCATCACTGCACTCTAGCTGTGATCTACTTCTTCCCGCTGAGATTTCTTCACTATGCCTATAAATCAAATTATCCAAGCATAACCTTTAAACCAGAGATAAATAATACCTGTCAGCTCACCTTTCAAGATCCTGCGTGATCTTATTTCACTTCTCAACTGCACTTCATCTCTGTGCTGCAATATTCATTACTTCCAAAATCTAACATTCATTCATCACACGCAATTAACTTAACTTAAAAACTTGAATCATCAAATAGAGCTATTCCAGCTCTGATGCCAACTTCTGCTGCTCTGAAATCCTTCTCCTCGTACGAAACTATCCCTGCTCTGATACCACTTGATGAGAAGCAATCTTGGTTATAGGCCAAAATCCCTTTTCATATATAAAATCTCAACCCTGGACTTGTGGGTTATAGTCCACAAGCATTATCGGAAGTGTTTCCAGCTATGAGCCTTTTATAACCATGGACTTACATTAAAACCAACCATCCCTTTATCGTGTCTTTTATGCAACTCTTTATAACTATCGACCTTTGGTTAGTATTGGAAGCCACCACACATCCGCTTAAGCCTGCAATCACATATTACAACCATTGCAATATATGCATTAAGTATTAAAATCCCACGGAGCCCCACAACCTTGTTAATAGATAGAAAGAGGGGCTTTACTCCTATCGGAGCAGTGATTCTATCCGAATTACTTTGGAACACTATCAGCGGCTTTATGGAGGGATGGCACACTATCGGCAAGGTAAACCTTTCCTTTTCCCTTTTTCCCGAGGCTATAACGGCGATCGCTATCAGCGAATTCTGTAGTGCCAAGGCCCTCCCTTATACAATGTGAACTCCCACAGACCCGACGCTTCTTCACACTCCTTCCTACAATGATATCGGGTCTAGAATATCGGTGATCCCTTTTCGGTGAACTCTAATGCGATGTAAACACCTCCGCGGACCCGACGCACCTTAAGTCCCTTCCTATATTGATTTCAGGTTCAGAGTATCAGCAATGTTTATCGGCAGGTTTGTAATGGAATGGACCTACGGACTCGACGTCCCTTCAAGCTGCTCTTAATAATATTTCGGCTCCGGGTATCAGAGCTTAGCAAGGAAAATTTTAAGAACCCCCCCTAAATTTATAAATATAATAAATGGGCGAATCTCCATGGTATATAGGAAAAATGGAAGGCGATTTTATCAATAATATAATATGTATATATAATTTTTTGGCGAATCTCTCACCAGGCATGGCAAATATTTTACTCAATTATAAAATCTTGTAAGATCTTGGCGAGTCTTTCACTAAATAATAAAACTTTGTAAAGTCCTAGTGAATCTTAGCATAGGCAACATGCTGGTTTAATTCCCCCATTTAAATAGGCTATATTCCAGGTGAATACCATGGGTCAATACCATGTGCCATTTTTACTTTTATTAATTCTAATATTACGGTTAAAATGGTTTTTTGCATGGTATTAATAACAATCTAGTCCATGGTATTTGTCCCATAGTATTTTGGCCATGGGTTTCACCTAAATATAACAAAGTCCTAGTGAATCTTAGCATAGGCTACATGCTGGTTTAATTCCCCCATTTAAATAGGCTACATTCCAGGTGAATACCATGGGTCAATACCATGTGCCATTTTGGTGAATACCATGGGTCAATACCATGTGCCATTTTTATTTTTATTAATTTTAATATTAGGGTTAATAATGGCTTTTTGCATGGTATTAATAACAATCTAGTCCATGGTATTTGTCCCATAGTATTTTGGCCATAGGTTTCACCTAAATATAACCCATTTTTTGAGTGTTCATAAATATAAGGTGACTTATGGAGTAAATATAAAAAAATGTTTTATTTGTTTACCATACCTCTCGTTTATTTATATTTTTATTAATTTACCATACCTCTTTTACAAATATGGTATTTGGCCCATAGGATTTACTTAAATAAAACCTCTTTCTTGAGCCTTCTAAATAGAACGAGGTTTATGGACTAAATATAAAAAGAGGTTTTATTTATTTTTATTAATTTACCATACCTCTTTTACAAATATGGTATTTGGCCCATAGGATTTACTTAAATAAAACCTCTTTCTTGAGCCTTCTAAATAGAATGAGGTTTATGGACTAAATATAAAAAGAGGTTTTATTTATTTACGATACGTCTAGTTTATTTATATTTTTATTTATTTACCATACCTTTTGAGTAAGTATAAAAAGACATTTTATTTATTTACCATACCTCCACTTTACTTATATTTTTATTTGTTTACACCCTTACATGTATATAAGGTGACTTATGGAGTAAATATAAAAAATGTTTTATTTATTTACCATACCTCTCATTTATTTATATTTTTATTAATTTACAATACTTCTTTTATAAATATGGTATTTGGCCCATAGGATTCACTTAAATAAAACCTATTCTTGAAAATGGGCGAATGGATTCACGTAAATAAAACCTATTCTTGAAAATGGGCGAATGGAAGGTTGTAAGTCCTAATTTCAAGGGCTAAATTTACCTTTTTTACCCTCTCCCTTAAAATAAGGTGGGATATTTGAGGTGATTTGTAAAAATGTACTATGATACAAAATATTCGCCCACTAAAAATTTAAAACCCCTTAATTTCGCCAAAGGGCAAACATTCGCCCCTAAAATTATCCTTGGAGCTTAGCGATGCCAAAGGCCCCTCTCGGACCCGACGACCTTTTATACTACGATTTATATTACTTCGGCTCTGGGATATTGGAGCACACACATTCCACAGTTATAAAGGCCCTCTCCGATGCGATATTGGTTTCAGACCCGATAAGGGTAAGAACCAATATTAATAATGCTTCACGTCCACCACAATGTTCTCCTTAAGGGATTATTGTGAATTCTCCACATAAACAGAATTATTGACAGGACTTTGTAAAACAACATTTGAAAGCTTACGCACCGATATATGGAAAGTTCTCATAGACACTCATAGACTCGACTTCAATTTGGAACAAAGCAACAGGGATTTAAATCCACAATTTATGCAACGCTCATTCAAACACATCGATTTGTTCGAACTGTCAATCGACCAAACCACCGCCTCCAACGCTTTTGAAACAGTTTACTCGAGCCTTCTTGGTTTATTATGGAGCTCCCAGCTTCACTGGCGCTCTCTTCCTTTCATTACAGATCGATATAAACAACCATTCACTCAACAACATAAGCTCTCACATGGATTTAACAATTGTCATATTAACATCAATCCTTCTAGCTATTGAGTATAAATTGATCTTACAAAGGTAGTTGATTTCTCTAATGATTGATACCTCAATTTATACATATACAACTTTCCAAATCAACCAATGCATATATATATATATATATATATATATATATATATATATATATATATATATTGAAACAAAACGAAGTACTTACAAACTGTTGTTGGCTAGATATTCGGAATCGATGGCCCTTTGTAAACTGCCCGAAGGCATCCAAGAAGAAAACCTCTCACTCTCTGCTCACACTCACTCACAATCTTTTTTTCTTTTCTCCCCCGTTTTGCCCGAAGGCTTACATAGATATGTATAAAACTGGGATTGGATTACTAATCCCATCCTTTCCCTAAATCACTCCAATAAAAGCTCTAAAGCTCTACATGCAATGCATACATATGACAAAAAGCCTCTTGGGGCTTTATTCCATATTTTCCTGTTTTAAGACAAGAAAAGCCTCCTTATCCCTTAATGGCCCACATTCATTGCTTTTATGCCTAAAAGCTCTCCCTATATTCTCATTTATTTATTTTGAGAATATCTAATTAATCACACTTAAAAGCCTAAATATTAAACTGACTTGTAACTTAGGAAAATAATTCTAGAAATGCTTGACCCCCTATGTCTATTATTTACAATGATTTCCCTTGGGCTGAATGCTCCTGCATCAGATGGCGACTAGAAAAATTCACCTCCCACATTGGATCTCTTCTCTTCTCCATTCCCTTCATTATTCCTCTCCATATATGATATTGTGGAAATAAACTAGTTGACTCTTTAACCAATATTTGTATCTCTAATTTTTCCATAATCCTTTGCTCACAATGAGATCATATTTGTTCCTTCCCCATCCTCCACAACTATCAGAAGCTTCTTGATAAGGACATGGATCAAGGGGACTATGGCTCTAGTAATGATTCAAACTCATCCCTACTTAGGGTGATATAATGTAACTTCAGGTTAGTAATGTAAGCCAGGGTGAGGATCATACCTTTGTCATGCACCAAAGGCTCAACAGGAAGAGCCATGTAAGCCTTGCGTCAAACTTTCCTGATACATGATTCATCAAAGATGCGAGAAAACCACAACCTCAACAATTTATAAAATATGAAAACATTGTGAGAAACTCAAGAAGTTCTTAAGAAGTCAATGTTCCTAGTTCACGGGTAAATCCACTGATTTCATTTTTGTAGGAATGGTATATAGTCACAATTGCTCTCATATTGTGAAGTTTTGTTGTTTTTCCTTCTTATAATTGTGGGAAGGTCCATGTCACTTTGAACTAATCTCCCCCCCACCTCACCCCTTAGAATAACTCTAGGAAACATAGCATTAGAAAATTGATTTTGGTCACTTGTAGAAATGGGCTAATGAGGCTAAAATTTGAAACCTTCTAAGAGAGAGGGTAGGTATAAGGCTTGTGATGGTAGTTTACTTAATATAACATGCAAGCTAGCGAGACACAAAATATCTCCATTACCACAATATTTGTCCATGTTCTAACGTAATTCACCCTATCATCGCATGCAAATTTTCATTTAATATCTCTTCTAAGTACATATGCTCATTGTCTCCTCTTGACAATGGGAAAATAGATTTATGTTGAATTTTTATCCCTTACCCTATTCCTTTTCATCTGCTTAAGTCATATCTTCTCCAAGGTTACTACATGGGTTCTCACTAATTGTTTTTTCTTTGCAAACACCCTTCGTTCTCATTTTAAGTCTTTCTTTTAACCTTCTACCTCTCTACAATAAGCTTTTTGTCCACCTTTCTTTTAATCATCATCTCCTTTTTCCTCCCATTTCACCGTCCCTTGTTTCTTTGACCCTATTTAGAATACCATTCTAGTGAGAAAGGTGTTGATATGGTTCTTCCTCTTTGGGAGAAGGGAATTTTAGTGCTTATCACAGAGTTCACGAAATTGGTCAAAGATATCATGACACAACAACAAACTGTATAGAGTTGGAAATTTTCCAAGCCTCCTTAGAAGCTATGATTGAAAGGGAGGAGCATTTTGATTCTGGAATATTTGAATTTGTAGCTCAGAAACATAGAAAGGGAGGAAAAAGTTATCCATATTCTTAGTAGAGACCTACTAGCATATAAAAGCTCTCATGGGTAAGATCCTCTTGGAGGGGAAATGAGTCGTAAACAAAAGATTGAGCACAATGATATGGCCATTGGGATTAGTAGAATTGAAGCACTACTTACCAAAAGAAAATGACTTACTATTCCCATAACCTTCTCAACCTCTACATGATTACTGCCATGGTTATAGTTTGCCTCATAATAGCTCTTCTTCATACATTTATATGTTTTCAATTATATTTCTTCTCTTTATGTTTAGACAACATCACTAATATTGCTTATTTCTTATTAGTTTATAGATTTCACATATATTCTGATTACCCAGTGCTAGACCGTGGGCAAAATAATCTTAACTTAGTATAATCTTAACTTAATTGTATATAATGTAATTTACTGATTCGACCATAAAATTTAAACCATTCAAAGCTTTATTTGCATTATACTTTAATATATATATATATATATATATATATATATATATATAACGATATTAGGTATAACGAAATAAAATTTTATTATACAAAAATGTAATATCAAATTTTCAAAACCGAACAATTTTACAATTTCATTACCAAAATTTAAAAAAACATCTTTCTTCGAAACGATTTTCTTCTTGGGCTTAGTTCATACGGATACCAATATGATTTCGTGTCATAACAAATATTATAGTGCTTTGATATGATTAATCGATTATACTTTCGAATTATGAATGGATGAAGAGCAGAATGTCCTCGCGATAGTTTATTTGTCTAAGCATATAGTTAATTTATGTAATGTTATTTGAGATCCTATATAAGTTTACATCTTGATACTCTTATATACTATTTCATATGACGCAATAAACATGGTAAGTATCTGCAAACAAAATAGCAGAATAGAAAATATGAGGCGCAAGAACTAACTTTTCGATGAAGACCGCCCTGAGTACCGATGACAACCAACTCTTCCTGCTCGCTACTTTTTTTCTATTTCGCCCGTCTCCTACGTTTCTTCCTACAAAAGAACTTCGACATTGTTCCGTTTCATATTTGAAACATCATTTTACTTCTCTCATGGAGGTTCATACTTGCAAACTAAAATTATATTTTCATTGTTGGAAATTGAAATGGCCAGGGAGTGGAGCATGAACGCAGCTACCTAACTAATAGAGAATACGAATAACCACTTACTGGAAAATAGAAATGTCACAGATCATTTTAATTAGGAGGCAGCGGACGAATATGGAAACTGCATATCAATGCAAATCCGACCAATTTACTGACGCTTTCTTATTTGCGAGGATCCGACCACTTGAATATTCGCACATTCTATTGCATCCTGTTAGCACGATGGAAACCAGTCATTAAAAGCTCGTTTAACTTGGCAGATATTTTATAGTAATGGAATGCGGGTAAATATTAAGCACAAGCATTATAGCGAGGAAGTTGTCTACCGTGGCAACCATTTCACCCATAGGGTAACTTTTTAGCCAATTAGAAAAATTTCAAGAAATTTGATTGAAGAAATATGCGGGTAAATATTAAGCACAAACATTATATAGAGAAAGTTGTCTACCGTGGCCACCATTTCACCCATATGTAACTTTTTAGGCAATTAGAAAATTTTCAAGAAATTTGATTCAAGAAATTTGATTTGAGTTGAGTGTTTAAATTATTTTGTGGAAACAAATTTAGCACCATCAAAAACATAAACAAATTTAGCACCATCAAAAATATTCTGATACAATATATTGAAGATTAACAATTGTAAACTAGATTTTTAAAAATTTCACTGTATTTTGTCGAAATCTAAACAGAATTTCCATTATTTTGTGGGCCAAATTGTAACCTCTTTAAATTACTTTTTACATATAGAAATTTTCCACTATATCATTTTATTCTTATGCAATAGACAATTTATATGTTACTTAATATAGTAGTTATTGTAGCAGTTACTTAATAATATTCGTTAATATCATAATTTAAATATTATTTTTAAAAAATAGCAGTTATTTGAAATTATGGTCTCTACACTACCCTCGATTTAAGTCATTGCCATGGTCTGCCTCTCCATCTCATCCTGATGATGAACCAAAAAAAATTATCTTATGGGATGTCTACCCAAAAACTTTCGTAATTCATTATGAATCAGAGAAGCCTGAATTTAGTAGTAAGCATTCATTGAATATCATTTTATTCCCATGCAATAGACAAGGCCACAATTTCACAGGGACTCCAAATTTCTTATGGAAATGTAGAGAAACTTTTTTTAAAAAATTGACTGTTGTAGTGTTTGAATCCCTTTTTTGATGGTGTAAATGGATTTAGAACCATGAACCACGTCTGAGGTACCAAAAATCCTGAAGCTTGACAATTGTACGCTAAATTTCCAAAAAAATCAGTAGTATTTTAGTGAAATTGTGGCCTCCTTAGACTACTCTTTAGATATAGTAAGTCATCATTGAGTATCATTTTATTTTGGTGCAAATGAAAATTTATATATAGTAAATCTTCATTGAATATCATTTTATTCTCACTCAATAAACAAGGTCAAAATTTTAACTAGACAAATTTCTTGGAGGAATACATCTAAAAAATTAAAAAAATAATAATTGTTAAGTGTTTAAATGCTTTTTTTATAGCGAAAATGGATTCACCACTATTAACAACTCTTAAGGCACCCAAAATTCTAAAACTTAGCAAATCTAAATTGAATTTCCAAAACCTTTCAGCCGTATTTTATCAAAATCTTCCAAAATTTCTATTATTTTCACCAGAAAATTATGTTCTGTTTGAACTACTCATTATAGACGGTATGTCTTCATTAAATATTGTTTTATGGTGATCCAATATATAACTTATGTGTAAAAAATATTTATTGAATATCATTTTATGCTCAGTTAAGAGATAAAGTATAAAAATGGTGAGTCGATAATTAAGTTATGGCATGATTTTTAATATCCTATTAATGTAACGCAGTAATATACATATTAAACCAGAAATAAGAAAAATAAAAAAAGACAACAATGGTAGATAAATATTTATTGAATATCATTTTATTATCAGTTAAGAGATAAAGTATAAAAATGGTGAGTCGAGAATTGAGTTATGGCATGATGATTAATATCCTATTAATATAATGCAGTAATATAAATACTAAACCTGAAATTAAAAAAAAAATAGACAATACTGTGGGGTAGGTGTAAACTTTCGCAATACTGAGCTCTCTCGCCCTCTTCTAAAAGCCTGCATTCAATAAGAAAATCATTTCGTGCTTAGTAACAATACAGTGGTCTCTTTACATGAGGGTTAGAGAGTTACTTTTCAGGAGATCAAAAAATGTTCAAGCAAATATGTACCTTCGAAGCAGATTCGTAGCTATTTTAGATTCCTAACTATTTTTGGGAGCTGTAGTGGTCAATCTCAGGAGACATGTTGCCATGGCAATTTTCAGGGCAAAGCTCCACAAAATGGGTTGCGAAGTAGCTCTGGCATGTTCGTCATGGCATATCGTTCGAGCATAGCCCAATCAGTGTTTTTCAACTATTATTCTGTGTATTTCATGTACTGAATACACCGTGCTTTCATCATCTGTGATCTAGAATATTCTTTTCGTGTGTTTGTTTTAAGATATACTCGGAAATTTTTTTCAAAATCAATTAAGACCTTTTTGGAAATTAACTGCAAGATAATAGGATAAAAAAGAGCAGTTAATATGTAAAAAGTTGGCTACGGCAAGATAATAGGATAAAAGAAAGCAGTTAATATGTAAAAAGTAGGCTATTGTTTCTACAAGTTATGTTATCAATATGATTACCACACTTAGATTTTCAGATATTAAGAACTAAACGATCACAAAGCATGGCGTACAATGAAACCCTTATGATTTCAATTACAGACTGATACATAAGGCTAACACCCATGAATCTGTAATTCAGGGGATATTTAGGAGATTGGAATACAAAGAAAAGTTTCTTTGAGAATAAATTTCATTCAATAAAACCAGTCCTCCTCCAAACTGCATTTCGTACCTGGCTGAGATCTCTGCCTTTGAGAGTCCTCCCAACACCTTCATACACCGAGGAAGTTGTTTCGCTCTGGGAAAGCTGCTTCGCAATGATTTCATGAGGTGGGATCCTCTCAAAATCACTACCATCTTCATCATCATCACTGTTATGTTTATCAAGTATTCCATGATTTGTTCTCTTGTAATTCTCATTTCTGTTCTCCTTCCACGCTATCTGACACCAGTCAGGGATATTCACAGGAGCAGAAGACTGATACGTTGTTCTCCCCTTACTTTTCTCCTCATGACATGAACCCTTCCCAGGAATCTTCGGTGAATTTATGCCATAACTACTATTCCGTTCGTTAATCCCCTTAGATTGGCATTCTGTAACTACATTACAACCCTTCTCCTCTATACCAATCTGCTCGGTCTCAGCATCATTAACAACACCCCATATATCCTCTTCATTAAACTCTTCCATGGTCTCGCATTGATGAAGCATGTTTCCGGATCGCTGATAATTCTCCTTAGGAGTGGACTCTCCCCACGTAGAACTACTCCCATCCATGGCCACTCTGACAAATAATGAAAATGGCGGAGTAGAGAGTTGCTCTTCACAATATTACAAATCAATTAAATAAAATTATAGTGCGACATCAGCAGTAAATGACTAAATGATTGCGGCTACGGTAACTTGAATTAGACTAACTAAAACTGAACTAAGACATTTGAATACACAGATATAACACATAACAAGTAGACCTAAAATCTTTCTTCAAGATCCTACTGCTAAAATTCTCTATCAAGCTACTCAGATTGGATAATTTTAGGTTTTCTTGCTCCACCTAGAACTTCTAAACATAAATTCCCCCTATTGAAATAACCCAAATCTATGAGCCTACCCAGACCCTCTCATTCACATAAATCTATGTGATTCTTTTGCAATTTTGCGAATTCTCAGTTCTCTGGCCCAGTATTCTTCATGGTGGTATTCTCTGTAAAGCTCCGTTTCTAACGGAGCTCTGGTCCAATATGTTTATATGATTAGCACAATTTGAGGGCTAAAACTCATTCTGCAAGCAGTTGTGCACTCCATCCAACCGAAATCCAGAACCACAATTATTGAAATCCGAGTCACCATCAACTTTGTCGTTGTTTCTTCTTTTTTGTCATGTTTTAAAACTCAAAATTTCCTACTGAGAATGAACTGATCACCATCAACAAGATCCTGAGGATCAGAGATGTCCAGAATTTCTGACTCTTAAGATCTCCATGGTTTGTTGCACTAAAATGCAATAGAGCTCCGACAGGGAAACAGAACTACAAACCTCTCCTGGTCGCTTGACCTGATTAAATTTGTATGGCTGGGAAAACGGAATTTGAATATTACTTGAATTACCTTAATAGCTTGGAACGTAAGTGGTCGTTCCCCTCCACCCTTCACGTTCCGATCCGATGTTCCCTGCTACCACCACAAGTGACTTCATCGTCCAATCTTCCATCATGCCCCTGGAAATCCGAAGACAGCGTCCCCTCTCGTCCTCTCCCCTCCCTCTTGAATGTTCCATATCTCACAATTTTTATTATTGATGATAATAATAAAGTAGAGGATAATATAAGATATGCTTACCAGGACACCGGCCATGCTGCACTTTTGTTTATGGTCTTGATGTGATATTTTGGCAATCAATATAAATCGGTATATACGGTGGTAAAGTATTAATGGGTTAAAAGCGTAGTAAATGTTGATTGTCTGATAATTTATTTATAAGCATGGTGTATTAGTGAGAATTTTTTATAGAATTTTTGTAGTTGATGAATTTGGTTTTTTTTTTTAAATTATTATAAAAATATTTGAATCTATTTTTCTAATAATAAAAATAAATTAACACGATCAAAAATTTCTGACACCCCCAAAATCTTAAAACTAAACCAGTACAACTTACATTTTCAAAAAAATTCAACCATCTGAATTTTCATCATTTTGGGACGAAGACTTGGCCTTCCATCCCTACAATACGCGAATTTTCTTTACTCATTTGCAGTGCATCTTTGTATAAGATATTGATTCCAGGGATAAGGTCGGTGAATACCGTACACATTCAATTGGAATCATTACGAGAGACCGGACCTTCCGTGGACCAATAGGATACTGCCGACGAATTCTCAAAATTGGCATTTTACTGTTCAAAGTCAACGTACATATTGGGCTCTATCCCATCGTGAATAATATTGACATTAACAATCCCGCAATTATTAATGTATTATTAGTGTTCAAAATGGGCATGCTAGTTGTGAATATCTTCAAATTTTTGTTTTGAATTCCAATCTTGTTTAGCAGTTACGCGTATTAGCGAGGCACGAAAGAGAATAAACTTGCGTTAATATAATACTGCAAATAAACGTACACAATGTTAGCAAAGCCGGTAGTCCGGAAAATATTTAACTTTATCTGAAGTATTCAGAACCTGAATTTATTTGATTACAGATTGAAGTAAGTGCAGATAACTGTTTGTTTTACTTTTCACTTTGACTTTAATCTACATTATTAGATGTATGGAATCTGTCATCATTATAAAATTGATCTTCACAATGTCTGCTAGTAAAAATTTCAAAGTCTTAGACAATGTTAAAAGGAAAAGTGTAAAAAAATGATATATTCAAAGTTAAAATTAGATAAATGTATTTTTCATTATTTAAAGTATTTGATCAGAATTATCTCCTTCTATCTGGGACACTTTGCCAACCGGCCCCATGTTCCTAGATGTCCGCCACCTCTTAGTAACATCTGGTTCTAATTATCTCCTACTATCCAGAACACTTTGCCAACGGGCCTCATGTTCCTAGATGTCCACCACCTCTTAGTAATATCTCGTTCTAACTTTCCTGTTGGAACCCCATGTTCCTAAATGTCAGCCACCTTCTCATAACATATGGTTCTAACTTTCCTGTTGGATTTTTTCGATGTGCCTCATCTTTCGGACTATGTGGTTGTGGAATGACCATCCATCTTGGGTTGAGATTTTTTTTAAGATTTCACCTGGAAAGGGATCAACACCAGAGTTGAATTACTTGCACTATGGGGAATTCTGTACTGTCCTTTTTGGCTCAGCGTCACATATCTTTCCGTTTTTGGAGACTCCAAATCTTTGATCTACGGCGCAAACGACAAAGGTTCTCTCAACTCTCCAATTCTTAATGCGTGGAAATGCAGAGCTGAGTCATCTTTGATCAAAGAGTTTCACTTTATCACTATTTCACACGACAAAGGCTCTCTCAACTCTCCAAATCTTAATGTGTGGAAATGCAGAGCTGAGTCGTCTTTGATCAAAGAGTTTCACTCTATCACTATTTCACATATATACCTGATTCAAAATGGAGAAGCAGATCGTCTATCCAAAAAAGGAAGGTTGTTGCACGGAAGCTACAAGAATTTTTTTTCAAGTTTTTTGAGCTCAATGAAGGGGATTGGACATTTTATGATCTAAATGCTGACCCCAGAAGCCATCTACTGGACTTTGTTTTCTTTTTTATCTTCCTCCTTTGTTAATTTTATAGGACTATCTTCAAGTTCATTTTTGGCCCTTGGACCATATAGATGTGCATCATGTCTCCACTCAGTTAGGAGTGTATTGAATATGGAGGGCTATCATTGAGATCATGTCTATTTCTCTCACAAGGCTCCATTTCCCACTCTGTTTCGTAGATAGATCTGTGCACCCAACTTGCTTTTTGATATGATGGATATCACTGATAGGGTCAGTCCACAAGTTTGTGTTTGGATCTTGAACTGGACATATGTGCATCTACTGTTTTGGTTGAGATGGAGAACAAATGCAAAGATTGAAACGATATTTTTTCTGTGGCTACCTAAAACTTAGAATCTATAAGCTTTAGATTATGTATGTGCTGAATTATATTTTCTGTAAAACATTTACTTTCATTATAATCAATAGAAAATGTTTTTCCTGTTTTTGAAAAAATTAGCACAACCATATCATATTTATTAATATGGTTGATAGAAATCCAGATATATATTAATAATATACTATTAGTATGTACTTATTCCCACCATTTCTTAATATAACTAATTAAATGCACCATATATAACAGCACTATTCAAGGGTCATTTATCATTTATGCAAGATACAATTTTTTTACACACAACCATAATGAAATACATTTAATATTATTCATTATAAAAAAACATATACTAATTATTTAAAAATAAAACAGCAGCTCATTGTCGTACTTCAGTACCAAGAATTTGACTTTTAATCAACTACTACAATGATCTTCTCCATCACTTCGCCATAGGTATGCCATTTTTCCCATAGAGTAAGGTACATATGCAACCATATCACCTTTCTTGACTTTAAATTCCTCCGGAGGGATATCCTCAAAAACTACATGCTTTGCATCCCACATTTAATTTGTTTTTTCATTTATTGTCGGACATCAGATTCATAAAATTCAAACAAAATGTAAAAGAGCAGCAGGTTTCTCTAGGTTCCAATGTGAGGATAGGAATCCAACTTCAAATGATTTTATCCATCCTTTTACAAGAAATAAATCATAACAGAAATAGGTTTTGGGAAAGCAAACAAATGCAGAAGAAATACGATATACTACTTTATCCATCCTTTTACAAGAAATAAATCATAACAGAAATAGGTTTTGGGAAAGCAAACAAATGCAGAAGAAATACGATATACTACTTTACCATATCCTTACAGGGATTCAAATACATGTAACAAGAAGAGAAACGTGGCTATCAAGATACAAATACTCTATGGACAATCAACAATTGAAAGAATGTTGATGTTAACTAAATGCATATATGCCATGTTTTACCAGGGGAACAACTGGGTATAACTGTAAAGTCTCTGATAATGCTGCATGGAGATAATACATCTTATCCAATATTATTTGTGTCAGACTTAGAGAGAATTTGTAGCAAGTTTCAAAACTAGGCTGAAGACCACATTAAAAAAGGCTCTCTAACAGTCACACATTTAATTAAACATTTAATTATAGCCCTAAGTAACTGTAAAAAATCCTGATAACGCTGATAACAATTCCGCTTCATGGTTGAATATTGGACATGGTCGGTCATAACGTGAATGGCCTCGCATCGGTAACCAGGAGAGCGGTCGGGGACCTGCTTTTAAGGGTATGGATTGCGGTCAGAAGGTTGAGAACGGAACAAAAGGTATTGCAAAGAAACACGGTTCAATTCTAATAGGTTTAATGGCTCAATCCACGAAACAAGGGGCATATTTATATTTAATCTATTATTTATTTATTGGTTTGAAACTAAAAATATGTTTCTATATTTTCTATATCATTTATTTATTGGTTTGAAACTAAAAATATGTTTTTATATTTCTTATATCATCCTTTGATGATATATAATACCAAGAATATATTTTTTAAATAATTTTTTGTAAATTTATTTATTGAAAATATAAAAAAATAACTCCATATGTGTAAATTATATAAATACATCAACATAAATATAAAATATTCAAATATAAATATTAATAAAATTTTAATTTTTATATAAATCATTTGGATTATTTAATGTTATTTGAAAGTTGTATACGTTTTTAATGTCAAAGAAAATTCAACTTCAGTATAATGGTCTAAGGGAAAATAAGGTTGAAAGAACCCATAAGTACAAAGTAGAGAAAGGACCAAACCAATTAACCAAATCTATAAAACAAAACTTAAAGATAACAAGTAAATGTAACCAGAGTGGAAAACCTAAAAAATATATAATAGTAATAATTTAATAAAGATGATAAAAAATAATAAAAAATATATATAAATGAGGTTATACAATTAATTATAAATATATTATACTTTTAATATATTTATAATTTTGTTTTTTTAATAATAAGAAGAAGTTAATCTTAATGTAAGAAAAGGATAAATATAATAGATCGCTTGTAATTATATATATATATTATAAATAATTTAAACTATTAAAGTTAATGTAATAATAATATATTATTATAAATAATTTGAACTATAGAGGTTAATGTAATAATGATATAAGTGTAATACATATAAATTAACAATTGTACAATATGTTACCTCTTCTATATAATAATGATATAAGTGTAATACATATAAATTAACAATTGTACAATATGTTACAAAGGGAATGCCTTAAGGCGGGTAACATAAAAGATAGAATAATTTGTTTATATAATTTCATTTATTTTATTTTCATTGAAGTTTTATTTTTATAGAAATGTTTTGTTTTCATATAAAGTTTAGAAATAAAAGTATTGTTGCCTACAAAGTGGTTTATAAGAAAATCTTTGATAAACATATTCATTAATAAATTGTCATTGTTAAAAAAGTTTTATGGTTTTTTTATAAGGTTTATTGAAAGCTTGAAATATATTTTTTATGTATTTTTATTTTTTTGTTATATATATATATATATATTCTTGAAATATATATTTTTGAAAACATTACAAAATTATAATTTTAATATGTATTTCAATTATTTTTTCTTAATTATTTTTATTTGGAATATTTCACAACGTAATAAAAAATGTTAAAATATGATATACTTTTTCTCAATTTATTTTTCTTTGGAATATTTCACAGCATAATAAAAAAAATTAAATATATTACTACTTTTTCTCAACTTGATAACAACCCATGCATCAAGAAAAAAACAAACTCCAACTTATTCACTTTAAAAATGTATATTCTTTATATATTGAACATAACTTTAATATGCAACTTCTATTTTTAAAAACAGAATAAAAAAATATGATTAAAATCTCTAAAAAAAAATAAAATAATTATACATTAAAAACCCATGTATCAAACAAAAAATAACTCCAACTTATTCACTTAAAAAATATATATTCTTTCTATATTGAACATAACTTTAATATGTAACTTTAATTTTTAGAAATAAAATAAATAGTTTGATTAAAATCTTTAAAATTAAGTTTTAATTATAGATAAAGAAAAAATTATTTACTTTCATAACAGTACGCTATAAAGTTGTCATATAATTGTTAATTTAATATAGTTAATCAAAGAAAAAAACATATTTACTTTCATAACAATACACTATAAATTTGTTATATAATTGTTAATTTAATATAGTTAATCAACATAACATTATGATTAAGTGTATAATAAAAAATTTAAAAAATATGACCTTTATATTTAAGCCCATAATATAACATTAAAATTATGTTGATTTTTCCATTAAGAAATCTATGTAGTCTGTATTTTAAGAACTTGAGAAGCCACAATGAGAATGAAGTTGGTACTTTGAAAGCCTTTAACTGTTAATGAGTACTTTTGACATCACTAATAACAATGGAGTCGGTAATAAGAAATTTGAAACTGTCTCAATAATGGACAATTTTGAATAGTTGATACTTTTGACAGAGTTATATAGTTGGTACTTTCTACATGTCCAAGTAAGTTAGTGTCCAGAAGTATGACAATTTTTATTTTTTTGCATTAACCGTTATAAATAGTTGTTACAATGACAAGAAGTTAGTATGTAATAAAACATATTAGAAATTTGTTCTCTTTTGCATCGCGAGATTTGTATGCTTCGTACATCGACAGAGTTGTATAGTTGTTATTTTAAAACTTCACAGAGCATGGCTTTATGCGTGGATAAAGAAAATAATCTTAAAAAATGAAAATCCGTAATGTATTCCATTGACAGATTTATACAGTTGGTGCAATGAAAAGCTCTCAGTACCAAATAAGCATGAGCATGGCCTTATGTTCCTATCTTTTAAAACGTTTAAACACTTTTCCGGTCTTGCCAATGTTACAGAAAAACTAGCGTTGCTGGTATATTGCCTGTGAAAAACATTCAAACAACGTACTAATTTACAAAACTTTGTAAAAACATTGTCGTTGCATACTTGTCGATGGGTTGATAGAGGGCTGATCTACTTCCGACGGATCCTTGGACTGATGCTCAATATCCTCCTCTTTTTATTCCTCCAAGTGTCTTAAATTCGGCTCGGACGTGAAGTCTGAAAGAGGTTATTTTCTTATATGTTGAATAGAACACGTCAACCTGTGATCTTGAAGGTTGAACATAGGGGACAATGGAAGAATATGTAACCCCATATTTTTTCTTTCAAAATTTGTCGAGACAAATCAGAGGCTTCATTGGCCAAACCATCTGCATTGCCATTTTGCTCCCATAGGACATGAAATAATAGATTTTGGCTAACTTTTGAGTGAGCTTTGTGATTATAGAGAATATTGAGGCTAACCGGAAGTTCTTGATGTGTTAACAATTTTATGACTATCGTGGAGTCTTCAATGATTACCAATTCTTGTATTCCCAAGCTGGCGATATTTAAACCATGGTACATAGAATACATTTCAACTTAGTTGTTTGTTGCAATTTTGAGCCTCCCAGGAATAATTTTATTATTGGTTTCCATCTGGGTCAGAGATGACCCCTCCTGCTCCATCTAATCCTGGATTTCCTTTTGATGTTTCATCAAAGAAAATAATATGTGATCTCTTCCTTTTTTGCTACTTCTCAAATTCTTGCTCCCCAAGTTTGATTTGCCAACTAAAGGGAAATGAATCTATCTTAAGTCTTGCAATCATTGATAATTCTCTGTATTGTCCCATCCATTCCATTTCTTCTCTGTCAGGAGGTTGCTTATTTTGAAAGGATAAGTTCTTTGTCCAAAGTGTTTCCATCATGAGACTTTTGGCTTTATTTACCACCGAGTTCAGAGCTTCGAAACATTGATTGAATATAGTTTTGTTGTTGGCTAGCCATAACTGCCATAATAAATTTATTAGCAAGGTTTCCCAGATCCATTTGAAAATATTCTTATTTTTTAAGGACCACCTATATAATCTAGTCTACTTAGTGAATACATGGTTCATGTTTCTTGGCCTGTGGAATCTATGGGATAAGTCTAAAAATATGTTTTCACTAAACCTGTGCTGCAAAAGAACATTCCAGAAATAGGCGTCTATGAGAATCATATTCTCTTTTACACAAAAACACCAAATTGGGCCTTTGATACCTCTTATTAGTTTTTAATAGGATTTTGTGCATAAGTATCTGGGGGACCATCAGGAGGCCATACTTTCCAAATTGTAGATCATTGAGACAATGGGAGAATTGCAGATGGTGATTACAATAATATTTGATAGAAAATCCTGAAGGATTCCATCCACGTTGATTTGGCATCCTGATGTTTTGAGGCGTAAAACCACTGAGAAGAGAAGTGAGAGAAGAGTGGAGAGACATAAGGAAGGTGGAGGCTCATCAAATTTCAAGCCCAACCAGTATCTCAAATCCAATTAGATATGTCAAAGAGAGTTTATTTCTTTTTTTCCTTTAGCTAATTCTTAATGGTTGAAAGTTTTGAGAAATTATGCAAAGGTTGATGCCCCATTATACTGTTATCTTGGCAACGAGCACGATAATTCACTGCACAAGTGGCATAAGAGTTTAAGAAAATATGTCCCTTAAAATTTTATTTCCACACAAATCGCTTAGAGATTTGTGAGCTAAAAATCAATTTAAAAATAGTGATAAAGATCTTAACAAAACCTTTAAAGGGAAAAAAGAGAAATTATAGAACAAAAGACACATGAAAAGGAAATAAGGCCATATTCATTATGGTAAAAAACATTAGAAATAACATTAACAAATTTTGTCATCAACAAGTACAAAGTACAAGGTCATTTCCTTAGTGGTCAAGTTAAAGAGAACTACTACATCACCACCATTACAACACATGGGAGAAACTACAGATCCTCTCCCAACATATGGTGCTATATACTATAAAGAGAATGTCAAGTTGTAAAAATATTAAAATAACAAATATAGATAGATCTAAAATTGTTTGTATTTCTTTAGAGCTATGGATATTTGTTTTTACTTTTGTATAGAGGACAACACCTAGAGTACAACACTTAGCATATACAGAGAAGTCAATCCAAGAATGCACACCAATTACTGCTTCTATCACTATGTCAGTAGAATTCTCACTCTCCACTCACATTTTTTCAAATATGGAGATGGATCTTCACTAAGAGAACTCACCTCTATCATAAGCATCTCAATATCCTAGTTAAAAACATTACAATTAGCTGAATTTCTAACATTGGTTACTGGAATTCACTCTAGTTGCAACTCTCTTGTTGGGATAGTCTAAGGCATTCTTCATGTCTGAAGAAATTTACAAGATGATCATTAGTCAAGCCTACAACTTGCATGAAGGAGTACATGATTGTCGGGCCAATATAGAAGAAATTTCACTTCACTAGATCCTTGCTAATAGTTTTTTCTTTGGATGAATTCACAGGAATGGTCCTTTTATACTTGTGTTTGTTCACAATGGAATTGAAAATCACAAAGCCACATGTGTTTGTGTCCAATGATCTAAATTCTTGTTCAATCTTAATAGAGCCAAAAGAATGCATGTCAAACTATAGACCGAAGAAAAATTTGAACTTTAGGAAAGATTGTTTAAGAAACAAAACAAAATCAAGAAGAAGAAGAAGAAAATAGGATTTTGAATGCATTTTCTTGAGGGAGAGAAAGATGAAATTTTATATGGAAAAAGGATAAAAACATAAAGGGGATATCTAAATTCCAGTACCGCAAAATATATAAAAAACCATGGTAGGCTAATCTAGATGGAAGTTTATAGGAAAATGAGGCATGCAATGCAAAGAGGGTGTCTAATGTTAGTCCCCAAAATATGTATGAAACCATCACAAATTTCAAAGATTTATAATATGGACATACATTGCTAATTACAATACCTTAATAGCCCTACAATATCGACTTCTCTCTTTTGAAAAGCAAGAAACACTCTTCACCTAGAGGTAAGAGTTACCTCAACAATGTGTTTGACATTCTCAACTATATCTTTGATTTTGGCTACATCATTGATATCATGTTTTGCACTGATTTATGCAATTTTCCTCTCATTAAAGGTTTTCAAAATGGTGGATCAAACACAACAAATAGATATCTACAAAATTTGTTCAAATTGAGATCAAGAAGAACAACAAAAGGAAGTTGAAATCAAGATTTTAGGAGAAAAAAACATGGGTGAGAAGAAAATAATACCTAAAGGCTTCATGCTTACTCAAAATTGTGAGCCAGTTCATTCCCACCTATCCACCGATCAGAGATAAAAGCTCAAACAATATTCTGCACGATGGATTCAAATGTAATTAATTCCAATATTTCTGATTTTGAACTTGCTAAGCTAAGATCTCAAACCTACCACCATAATTATTCAACACCAATATCATAACAATTATGAAGTAGAAGAATTACAAAGTCAATGATAGAAAAGACAAAAATAATTTCCACATACTTTTAATTAAGAATAGACACACTCCAATCTAGATCGTGATAAGCTACATAAGTGGGATCTATAAAAATGCAAGAAGAAAAATATTGGGGCAGACGAGATAGCAAGTGGTTCCGATGCAATAGTGTTAATTGTAGGTGGAGACTTGTCACTAGAGGCAGAGTCTTTAGACCGAACAAGTTTGCTGTTACTTGGACAGAAACAACATCTGGTAACCCAAGTTGCAAATGCATCCAAGGGACCTATAATTCTTGTGATTATGTCACGGGTCCTTTTAATATTTAATTTTCTAAGAATACTGAAAAGATTTCAGGTATTCTTTGGGTGGGTTATCAGTATAAGCTGGAGGAGATGTCATTGCAGGTGTGATATTTGGAGAATACAATCCCCTCTTGCTCCATCTAATCCTCGATTTCATTTTGACATTTTGTCAAAGAAAATAATATTTGATATCTTCCTTCTTTTCTAGTTCTCAAGTTCTCGCTCCCCAAGTTTGATTTTCCAACTAAAGGGCAATGAATGTATCTTAAGTCTTGCAATCATTGACAATTCTCTGTATGGTCAAAATCTCATACTTGGACCAAAACATTAAAATCTAATGATGCCCCATAAAAATTGCATCATCACAAAGTGAACAATTAGACTTCAAGCATGCTTACCACCTACTCATGTAATGCACACAAAGTCAAATAATTTACAAGTAAGAAGTACTAGTAATTTTACAACTTAGCCAATGCAAAGAACCAAAATATCCAATTACTTTTAGTGATGCATGTGTACAAAAGTACCAAGAAAGACAACATAAAACATAAAATCAAATTTGAAGAATGTGATTTGCAAATTTAGTTTGAATCTTTTATGGTATAATATTAGATGGTGCCAATCAACAACATTCTTCAAGCTATCTTATGAGTTTGGAGAAAAAAAAAAACTAGGAATTAGATGGGTTTCCACATAGATCCAAGAGGATAAACCTTTTACACGGTAATATGAACCCTTAACAAAATATATAGACAATTAAACAATACATAAGAAACAAACAAATGACAACAATGTTGCTGATAGTAAAATTCCTCGCTAAAAATATTTAAGGATATCAATACACAAATCTTTAACTATTAAAAGTAGTGTAATGGATGGATGTGACAAATTACATGTACATCAGTAAGTAGTTTGCAAGGATATGTGAGAAAGAAAATGGCAAATAACAGATTTCGAGATGAAAGTACTATTTACATGTGTTTGCATTTCTATCGAGGTAAAAAACCAGCTCCCTTTCATTCAAGTTTGATCCATTGATCTCCTCTTCATCTATAAAAGGTACCTAAGATCCTTTTGAACTACTTAGAACCCATCTAACCTTAGTAGATCTCTTACTAGCATGCACTCCTACTGTATTCTGGAGTTCACTAAATTTTTGTGAGGATGACGATGAAACAAGTGTATTTGCATTTCCGACATATTCATGCCTAGGCTGAAATGCCAAGGCAATCAGCTTGAGCCAAACAAATTTGAATTAGCATATGTTGTAATTGGAAGGAAAAATAAATTTTTCTCATAATTTATGATTTGAAACTTGCACTGCTTTTGTTCTCTACTGAAGTTTTACCTTCAGGGTCTTCATTCTTCTGATTTGAAATAAGACCTCCGATATATCATGTTTCCAAAAACTTAAAAACAAATTTCTTAGATCAAAATCTATGGTCTGACATGGGATTAAAAAAAAAAACTCCACAACCCACAAAAGCAAGATTGTTGATAAGGGAACCATCTAAAGCTTGAACTCACCTAGATTATTGAAATTCAGTTTCCCTATTGTTATCCTAGCATGATCATCGATGTTCAGTTTACCAATTTTGAATAACTCGACCCTCCTCACTATGTCCCTTTCTCATTATGTACTCAGACTAAGAATGAAAGAAATCTATGGTATTTCAATTTTTGACAAAACTCAATCAGTTGTATGAATTTCACAACCCACTAAAAGATTTACACTGAAATAGTTACATCTTAACTTGGTTACATTAACCATCGAGAGAGATTGAAAAAAACCATGTGTAAACCTCTTGAAGGTTAATAGATCTAGTGTTAATACACATCTATGATTTTCTTATTTCTTTTCCATGGAAACCTTCCTTGAGGAAAATTTCAAGACACCTCCTTACATTGTGGGAGTTGCACCTGGGGTAAATTCTGCTACTTTACTATAGGTACTCATAACCTAGGGGGCATCCATTGGACTTGTACCCATAACCTCTAAGAGATCTCAGTGTTGAAACTAGTTGGTTCAAACTGATCTAGCTAACCCACTAAGCTAAGTTGGATCTATGGTTGTATATATTATATATCACCAAAATTCAACTAGTTATCATTGAGGTTCAACTCCCGTATTTTGAATAAGTCCACCTTTCTTACTAAGTCCCTTTAAAACAAGAGAAAGCACTCATTGGGACTTCCAATTGTGACAAAACACCACCAGTTTTAGGAAATACACAACTTAGAAAGCCAATTATATTTCATGTTTCCCTTTGTTTAGGCACTGCACACATATGAAGTAATGAATATCTCCCCCCTCTAGGGCTATAGAGCACCTTGCTTCTCTTGGTGCAAAAACCCATTTATTTTATCCCATTCCAAATTGTGTTTGTGAGGCACAATATAGGCCTAAAGCATTCTCACTTGTAAAAAAAATCCTAATGGTTGCAGTGTGATGATAAAAATTTTGTGAGGCTGGTACAAAACTAAATACCAATGCCTACGACGTGATTATAAACATTTGTGAGGCTAGTACAAAACTCTTCCATGGAGAGAATGTGAGTACCTAATGAGTATGGATATATAGTTGAGCCCTAAGCTTGTGAGATGACATGTTGATGTCCTCCCTTTCTATCTTGGTAACATAAATTGTTGGGTTTTCAGTATTAAATGGGTCTCTTTGGCCTTATGTTTAATTAAATGTGGAATGGTGTGTGGGGGTATCAAATTCCTCCATTTTTTGTTAGTCTAAAGTACTATTGGTTGAATATGTTAAGATTACCATAGAATCAATCTCAACTCTTGGGCCTATGATATATCTGGGCTAAAACATATACCCACTTGGGTTTCTATAACAAAATCCCATTTTCTACTCTCAGACTCAACTCCTGAGCCTATGATATATTTGGGCTAAAACATAACCACTTGGGCTTCTATAAGAGAATATTATTCTTCTACTCTCAGACTAAATCCTTGGACCTTCGATATCTCTGGGCTACAACAAACCCACTTAGGATTCTATGGTAAAATCTCATTTCTCTGAAGCTAAGAGTAAAAATTATGGGAGATTAATCAGAATGGTGCCTCTGTTTTATAGAGGCCCGATGACCCAAAATCCCAACAACCAGTCCTCACTATGTTATAGCTATTAAATTCTTAGTTTCATAACAAAGAGTGCCTAATTATAGAAATAGGCAAACCAAAGACATTTCTATGTAGGCTAAAATCATGAAAACTTTTAATTTGGAAACTGGAGTTTTTAACTAGGGTATTTGTAAATACCTTGTCTATTGTTCTAGCACTGGTAGCAGTCCCTCTAGTTTTGAGTTCAGTGATCCATCGTTTCTGAAGCCAATTTGAAGATTCGATGACTGTAATATCTCTCTGATACCTGTTATTGGGATGCGCTTCTTATGTGAGCCCAATCCCAAAGCTTGAACCAATGAAACATCTTTACACATCCCACCCAATTTCATATTTTTGTACCCAAGTCTAGAGACTCCCCATTGGAAGGATCCCTATAAAGGGGCGATTATGTATGGACATTATGCTATGAAATCTTTTCATAAGTCACAGGTCGAGAGGCATCACGAGTGGAAACAAAAATACCTGGTCACAGTAGAAACCAATGGCAGGCCATAGATGCATTAAGCCAAATAATGGGCTGGAACTTAAATGTCAAATGCAAAACCTATTTGGATAGAGGGTTATAAGAGAGCTTACCTAGGAAGTAGTTGGAGTGAGAAAATATCAAAATACATCATCTACAACAATAAAACAAGCTAAATAATCAACAACCTTAGACCTGAATTCTGATAAAAGAGAAAAAAATAAAATGCATATGATTGTAAAATAATTTGGTACCTATTTCGAAGGGTGAGTCGGCTCTGGAGCACAAACTTCTGAAACCTAGTTGAAAGGGATTAAGTTAGAAAAGAACCTCAATGTCCTCTTTACTAACTAGTTTACTTGACCAAAGATTGGTTGGGGAAGTGAGTACATTAGATTGGTAACATAGGTAAGCCACAAGTCAAGTAAAAAAAAAATGGACATTCAAACCTGAATGGAAAAAGCCTCACCTGTAACACAAATCATTAAATTTCTCCCATGTTAGTAGTCACGACAATAAAAATAAAACTTGACTATTACGATGACAAGATTATAACTCTACGCCTTTTGTCCATAACAACAAGGCATGGAAATAAGTTCGGTATATTCATATATTAGTTTGATAAAGGAAATAATTAAGTAATGGAGGGAGAAAAACATAAAGGAAGTAATTAGAAACCAAGAAAATACCAAAAGGTAAAGGGAAAGAGTATAAAGAATAGAAGAGCCAAACTAAAAGTAGCCCCAAGGTGGGAGAGTCAAATCTAAAAGGATGTGGAACTATTATTGCGATAAAAGCGAGGAAATTAGCACTTATCTCAATACCACCATTCCAGTTAAGATTATGATGATGTTTTATAAATCTTGAGTGGGCCTAACGGTTAAGAGAATGTTTCCACCTAAAAGGTAACAAGTTGAAAACTACAGGGGGGTAGAGTATGTCTACCTTTGTAGACTTAACAATCAAATCACTGCGTGGAGGTGGGTCCCTTGTCCCACAAACAGGGTGGTCTCATACACCAATGTGGTGTATGGCTTGGTCCGTTGTCCCACAAACAAGGGGATCTCATACACCAATGTGGTGTTTGGCTTGGCCATGACCTTAAAATTGGATAATAATAATAATAATTATCTCAATAGATTCCATAAGTGGACTTCTGTCATAATGTTCCTCTCTTTTGTTGATCTCAGAATTCTCAAGGAAAACATGGCATTTGGTTTTTGAATGAGAGTTCAAAAAGTGCTCAAGTGCTTCTTATACACTTTGTGCTCTCTTTTGTCTTCTCTTCATATTTTTTTAAAGTAGTATCTAATTTCCCTAATATAGATTTTAGGACGAAAACAATTTAGTTTTTCAACTCCTCTACATTTGATTTGTAACTGTTGTGGATATTCCACTAGACAGTTCATCACAACAAATCTGCTAATATTATATTAAAAATCTGAGGTTCTACAGTATTACAGTCTTATTTAATTTCCATATTTGTAAAATTAACTGTAATTAGTGTCTACATTAAAAAGTAAATAAAGAACAAAAGTAGAGAACGAAAAAATAAGCTCACACACACATAATACACAAGATATCCTCTATGGGAAATCCTTTTGGGAAAAAACCCAACTAGAAGGTGAGGTCGCTTCACTCTCTTTTTCTGTCTAAAAATATCAATGCAGATACAAAGAAGTAATGTATGTGGCCCATGGGCTACTACAGTGCACAAATATTGTCTGTGTGCTCTACCTCCTATCTCTCTTGGCTATCTTTTCTCAACTATGGAACAAAATTCTCTCGAAGGAATAGAATGCCTCTTCCTCCTAGTGGCTCGGTTATAACACAACCTGATAACCTACTAGTGGTTAAGTTTGACTATATCAACTCTTAACTAGATTTACAAAATAGACTCTTCTAATGTATTTTACATCACAAACACATGGCTAGCCCCTTTTCCGTGAATAATGGGGGCTGACGCGACATCCTCCAAAACTTTAGGTGTGAAAACAAGAAGGTCAGCTTCTGAGTGGCATAACTTTTTCATACCGACTGTGATTAACATGATTCTTGTGTCATTGGAAAGCTCTTTGTGTGTAGAATAACATGAAAATGTGCGGTGCTAAAGCATTAAAGTTTTACCCCCAAAAAAATTCATTTGATGCCTCAAAACGCTCCTATAAGGTTTCATACCCTGTTTCACCAAACTGGGCCACTATTGGTAAAAACGGTCTGGTGAGCTCATTACTCCACTTTTCCCCTCCAAATGCATCGAGATGGATGAAAAACAATATAATGATTAAATTTTGATCACACCTCACCATTTTGGGAGGATTTTGGTCCCCAAAGCCTTTTACTTAATGAGTTGAGGAAATTTTTCCTCCACCTTCTCTCTGGTGTACCATTTAGCTTTGCCTGGGCGTTTTCCCTTCAAAACAATCTTCCAAAGGTATTGTTGCCATTGTTTTGTATTTATGGATCCTTCCTGAAAAAATATATCTTTTGTCAACTCTGCCTCAACATCTGGTGCCAAATACTCCAGAGAAGGTAGGACGAGTTCCTCTTCCTGCTATAGCATGGAAGGCTCATAGAGTTTAAAATTCTCTACATTTACAACTGAGTAAATGCGCATATATTGTGGTAAAATTAGTTGATGATAGTTATCACCCACCTTTTACGTATATCAAAGGGACCATTTCTTAGAGCCTTGATTTTCTTACCAGGCCTTTGAAGCCTCTCCTTGTTCAACTGTAGCCATAGTTTATCTCCCACCTTGAATGATTTCTCTATTATGTGATGATAATGCTTCGCCTTGTACTTCACCTATGACTTTTCCAGTGTTTCCAATACTTGTAGATGGATACTCATGATCTTCTCTATAAATTTCTTAGCCCTCAAAGCATCTCTTGTAAGGTCTTCCTTCACTCCTCCTTGCTACCCATATGCAATATCTAAATGTGAAGGTGGAAAATATCCAAAACAAGTCTCATATGGGGAGTTTCCTGTAGAAGTGTGGACTGCCCAAGAATGTTGTATATATACTAGATTTTTATCCCAGGTCTTCCGATGCTTCTGGTTGTAACAACTTAGAATATGCATGAATGTCCTATTGACTATTTATGTCTGCCCATCTATGTGTGGAAGGAATGTTGTAGATCTTTTCAACTTCGTGTCCATCTTCTCTCACAATGTCATCTAGAATGCATTGAGAATTATTGTTTCCCTATCTGAAATGATGCTCCTTTCCATTCCAAAGCGTACCTAGACCTATCCAAAGAACAAGTTTGTTTCTTCTTGTTTGTTGATGGTCTTTTTACAAGGCATCAGTACACACATATTTCTAAACTTGTCAGCTACCACGAATACATAGTCATGTCCCTTCCTGATTTTCGATAAACCTCCCACAAAGTCCAAGGAAATTCTCTGCCAAGGATAGGTAGGTACAGGTAAGGGATGATACAGACCTTGTTTCATGTTTCTAGGCTTGCTAGTACAATAAAGAATGCATCCTATTATGAACCTAGCTACCTTCTCTTGAATCTTGGTCCTATACACATACTTGTGCCAGTTACCCACAATCTTCCCTACACCAAAGTGCCCTGCAAGCATGGAGGTGTGATCCTCTTTAATCAAATGCAAACTCTCACCTTTAGGAACACATAGCTTACGCAACCTATAGAGTAACCCATCCTGGAGATGGTATTCAACAATGTTTTCACGATTGTACACTTGACACTGACTATGCAACTCCTGATACACCTCCTTGAAGTCCTTATCTTCTGAATATGCCTATGTGTATGCATAATGGGTTAATGGATCCCTATGCATATGAGTCTCCAAAGTTGTAATATTTGATGTGCATGGCCTTGAAAGCATATTGGCCAACTTGTTTGAGCTTCGCTTCTTATATTTGATCATGAAATGAAACTGGTGTAAAAACCCCATCCACTTGTAGTTCCTGGTCTGTTGTAGCTTATTCTGGGCCTACAAGTACTGTAATAGTTGGCGGTCTGTATGGATTATTGTCTCCCTTCCCATCACATAGTGCTTCGACTTCTTCACAACTTGCACCATCACATAGATCTCCTTATCGTAGGTAGGGTAGTTAAGAACCCCCCCATGAAATACTTTAGAATGGTAGCAAATGAGCCTTCCTCCTTGCATCAAGAGAGATCCCATAGCATGCCCACTTGCATCTGTCTCCACTTCAAAGGATCGTTACAAGTTTGGTAATGCCAGAAATGTTGCTTCACTGATATTCTTCTTTAACTCATCGAAAGCCTTATGCTACCCTTTTCCCAATTGGAAAATCTCACCACTTGTTGTTATGGAATGGAGCAGTGCTGCTACGGCTAAAAATGATGCTATGAATTTCCTCAAGTGCTGTGATGCCCCAACGAAAATCCTAACCTCAGTAACTTTAGAAGGCACCGACCATTTCATGATGGCCTCCATCTTGGAAAGATCTATCTTCAATTCTCGTCCACCAATCAAATATCCCAAATACACGAAGGACTGTTGTTAAAACTTGCACTTCTTGAGATTTTATATCAACTTGTGCTTCTTCAATGTTTCCATCACATCCGTCAAATGGGAAATATACTCCTCGCAAGTAGCACTATACACGAGTATGTCATCCAAATTAGCCATAACAAATGAATCTATAAAAGGGAAAAGTACATAATTTGTTAATCTCATAAATGTAGTTGGGATATTACATAGTCCAAATGACATAACTAATGCCTAATGCAAACCTTGCCTAGATTTGAAGGTAGTATACCATGTATCTTCTTCTTTGACTCGAACCTGGTGATATTCAAACTTCAAGTCCAGCTTGGTGAAATACTTTTCTTACCCAAACTGATCTAGTAGATCATCTATCCTGGGTAGGGGGTATCTGTTCTTTAGCATGATTTTACTCAATGCCATGTAATCTATACACATCCACCAAGTCTCATCCTTCTTCGATGCAATGATGATGAGTGACCCACATGATGATGTACTCGGTTGAATGACACCATGTTCTAGTAGTTGTTGCAACTGTTTCTTCACCTCACTTGCTTCTATAACAAAATCCTTATATAGCCCAATATTTGGTAATGGGTAATCTAGCAATAGCTCGATCTCATGCTCCACTTCTCTCTTAGGGGGTAACCCTTCGGGCTCTCGGATCACATCCTTGTATTCCTATTACAGCTTCTCCAGTTGTTGTTTTTATTTATTAGTACACCCCTCTAGGCATGCCTTGCCTCTTATTGACTCCTCACAAATTGACTTTCACTTAAAAAAAATAAAACATACTTCTTGTTGGAACTGATCAATTTCTTGGCTTCGTTGGCACTTACCAGTGAAATTTTTTACTTACCTTTGTGCAAGTTGATGATGAACAATTTTCCATCCTTGATGAGACGATACTAGTTAGCTCTCCTCATGAATATTGCATCATGCATGTACATGGATGGACTCCCAAACATGACTCCACATACATCAATGGGGACCACATCCATATCTACTTCATCAATAAAATAAACACTGATCGAAAATCTAATTTTACATTGTTTTGTTACCTTCAGCGTCGCATCCTTGTGTACCCATCCCAGTGGATATGGGTTTCGATGATCATGAACTTACAACCCCAACTTCTTTACTAGATTTGTTGCAATAAGACTTGCTTGTTAGTAAAACATAACATCAATCTTCATCTTATTGACTTGTACCTTGACATGGAAGAGTTTGGTCATTTCTTTCTCTTACTGTTGTTGAAGCTACTCAGATTCACCTCCTTTTACACTGATGTACATACGATCTTCTCATCCAAGTCTGAGCTACTTTCAACTTGGTTGTTCGAATCAATGGGCATGAGATTCTTCTTCTTATTATCTTTCTTCTTGTCCTTAGGGCTTAGCTCTGGATTCAACTTCTAGCACTTCTCCTCTGTATGGCCATCAATGTTGTGGTGGTTACAGTGGTTGCAGTGCTTACTAGGATCTTTGCACTGGTGTGTTGTAGCTTCCATATTTTTATCTTTTCCCCCTTTTCTCCTCTTCTTCCCCTCCTTAGAAGCATCTTATTTCTCCTTTTCTCCAATCCACTTGATTGCACACTTTTCAGGCCTATGTTGTCCAAGTATTGTGCCTATACATAAGTCTCGTCCACCATTTTGGGCCTGAACAACATCACTTGCTCATGCAGATGATGGTGACGACCCTCGAAATACTTGAGGAGTACATATGGGTTCTTTGGACAAATACCCAACATTATAACCATCTTTCTCAATTCTGTGGTGTACGCCTACACACTTTGGCCTGGATTTTTCCTTAAGTAATTCCATCGGATCCATTGGTCTTCCACATATGCAATGGGATAAAAATATGAATTAATGATGGTCTTGAAATCCTCCCACTTAGTCACTGGAGGTTCTCCCTCCAACCTTAGGGTTTTCGTGTGGCTCTCCCACCAAGTAAGTGCATGGACCTCAAATTTTAGCTGAGCGAATGAGATCTTTTACCCTTCCTTGATTTGATGGACAATGAAATAAACTTCCATTTACTACAACTAGTGGTTCAACTTCAAAGCATCAATATCACCATGGTATTGCTTGACATCGACTTTTTCTTCCACATTAAAAAGTGATTTTTTCACGACACTTGAATTAGGTTGATCTTTTCTAGGATATTTCTTTGGCTAGTTCGTTGCACCTTCCCAATCTTCTCAACCCCATTCTTATTTTTCCACTCATTCAAATCCCTGTCTTCTCCAAATATTCCCAGTTTATTGCTTAGGGCCACCATGGGAAGGTTTAGATTGTGGTTTATATCAACGACTTTTTTTCCACGCCATGAAAACCTCACCTCCACAGGATGATGAGGTTTGTTTACAGATTCATCACCCATGATTAGGGTTTTATGATTTTGAGCCTTGCCGATCTAGATCCCTAAAATCTCCAAAAAATACCCAAATAAACCTGCTTTGATACCAAAGGATCCATAAATTGTCATGGATATTCGACTGGATAGTTCGTCATAACATATCTCATAATATTATATTAAAAATTTGAGATTCCATACTATTACAGTTTTATTTAATTTCCAAGTCTATAAAATTAACTGTAATGAGTGCATGGATGTAAAAATAAATCAACCAAAAAAGTATAGAATGACAAAATAATCTCAAACAGACATAATACGCAAGATATGCTTTGTGGGAAACCATTTTGGGAAAAAATCCAGCTGGAAGGTGTGGTTGCTTTGCTCTCTTTCTATGTTTGGAAATATGGCTCAAGATACAAAGAAGTAATGTTTGTGGCTCATGGGATGCTATAGTGCACATATCCTCTATGTGTTCTCTAAATCCTATCTCTCCTAGCTATATTTTCTTAACTATGGAACAAAATTCTCTCGAAATAATAAAATGTCTTTTCATCCTAGTGGCTCGGTTATAACACAGCTTGATAGCCTACTAGTGGTTAAGTTTGACTACATCAACTCTTAAAAAGAGTTACAAAATTGACTCTTCTAGAGTCTTTCACATCAAAAACACGTGTCTAACCCATTTTCCATGAATAATGGGGGATGACACGGAATCATCCTGAACCACAGGTGTGAAAATAGGAAGGTAAACTTCTAAATGGCATAACTTTTGCATACATACTCTAATTAATGTGATTCTTGTGCCGTTGGAAATATATTTGTGTGTATAAAAGCATGGAAAGGTGAAGTGCTAAAGAGTCAAAGTTTTACCCCCCAAAAAAGTCATTTGATTCCAAAAAATCCTCCTGGAATGTTTCAAACCACGTTTTTCCAAACTGGGTTCTGCCGGTAAAAAATGTCTGGTGAGATGATTCCTACACTTTTTCCACTCCAAATGCATCATGATGGATGAAAAACAATATAATCATCCAATTCAGATCACACTTCTTCATTTTGGGAGGCTTTTGGTCCCCAAAATATTTTACTAAATGAGGTGAGATAATTTTTCCTCCACCTTCTCTCTGGTGTATCATTTAGCTTTGCCTAGAAGTTGTCCCTTCAACTCAATCTGCCAAAGGTATTTTTTCCCTTGCCTTGTAGTTCCAGATCTCTTCTGCAAAATTGTATCTTTTGTCTACTCTTCATGAGCATTTGGTGAAAAATCCTCTAGAGAAGGTATGACAGGTTCTTGTTCCTTATCTAGAATGAAAGGCCCATAGAGTTTCAAATTATATGCATTTACAACTGATTTAATACACAAATATGGTGGTAAACTTAGTCAGTAGGCATTATCACCCACCTTTTTAGTATCTCAAAGGGACCTTAGCTTAGAGCCTTGATTTTCTTATGAGGCCCCTGCAACCTCCCCTTCTTCAACTGTAGCCATACTCTCTCTCCCACCTTGAATGATTTCTCTGTTCTCTGCTGATCATGCTTGGCCTTATACTTCACTTGTGACTTTTTCAATGTTTCCTATACCTGTAGATGGAGCTGCCTAATCTTCTCTATAAAATTTTAAACCCTGAAATCATCTCCTGTAAGGTATTCCTTCACTCCTCCTTACAGCCCATTTGCAATATCCAAAGGTGAAGTTGGGAAATATCCAAAAAAAGTCTCAAATGGGGACTTTCCTATAGAAGTGTGGTCATATTTTTTATAAGATGTTATATATATACCACATTTTCATCCCAGGTCTTTGGATGCTTCTGGTTGTAACCCCTCAGAAGCTACACCAAAGTCCTATTGACTACATATCTTTGCCCATCTATCTGTGGATGTAATGTTATAGATATCTTGAACTTCATGTCCATCTTCTCCTACAATGTAGTCCAAAATTCTCTGATAAATATTGTATCATTGTTTGAAATGATGCTCCTTGCTATCCCAAAGTGTACCCAGACCTATCCAAAGAATAAGTTTGCTACTTCTTGTCTACTGATGGTCTTTTTTAAGGGCATCATAACACACATCTTGCTGAAACTATTAGCTATCACGAACAGGTAGTCATGTCCCTTCCTGGTTATTGGTAAACATCCCTTAAAGTCCAAGGAAATGATTTTGCAAGGATGATTAGGTATAGGTAAGGGATGATATGGATCCTGTTCCATGTTGGTAGGCTTACTGGTACAACAAAGCATGCATCCTATTAGGAACCTGGATACCTGCTCTTGCATCTTGGGCAAATGCACATACCTCTGCAAGTTAGCCATGCTCTTCCCTACACTAAAGTGCCTTACAACCTTGGAAGTGTGAACCTCTCCAATCAGCTACAAACTCTCACATTTAGGAACACATAGCTTATCCAACCTGTAGAGCAACCCGTCTTGGAGATGGTATTCAATGATGTTTTCACCATCGTCCACATGACTCTAACTCTGCAAGTACTGATACACCTCCTTGAAGTCCTCATCTTCTGAATATGTCTCTATGTATGCATCATGGGTGAATGTCTCCATGTGATTAAGTGTCCCCAATGTTGTAATCTTTGATGTGGGTGGCCTTGAAAGCATATCGTCCAACTTGTTTGGGCTACCCTTCTTATATTTGATCACTAAATGAAAGTGCTGTAAAAACCCAATCCACTTGTAGTGCCTGGTCTATTGTAGCTTATTCTGGGCCTGTGCATATTGCAATGACTAGTGATATGTGTGGATTATTATATCCTTTCCCATCACATAGTGCTTCCACTTCTTTACAACTTGCACCATCGTATAGAGCTCTTTATCGTAGGTAGGGTAGTTAAGAACTACTGATGAAATACTTCAGATGGGTAGTAAACAGACCTTCCACCTTGCATCAAGAGAACTCCCATAGCATACCCACTAACATCTGTCTCCACTTCAAAGTGATGCTAGAACTGGTGCTTCACTTATCATCTTCTTTAACTGATTGAAAGCCTTCTACTACCCTTTTCCCCATTAGAAACTCTTGCTACTTGTTGTTATGGTGTGGAGCGGTGCCACTATCACTAAAAATGAGGATATGAATCTCCTTAGGTATTGTGTTGCCCCAATCAAACTCCTCACTTCAGTAACATTAGTAGACACCAGTGATTTTATGATGACATCCATCCTGGAGAGATCTATCTTCAATTATACTCCACCAATCACATATCCCAAATACACCAAGGGCTACTGTGCAAACTCACACTTCTTGATATTTTCTAGTAGCTGGTGCTTTTTCAATGCTTCTAGCACCTGCATAAAATGTCAAATATGCTCCTCCAAGGTAGCACTATATACCAGTGTATCATCCAAATAGATAATAACAAATGAATCTATAAAAGGACGTAGTACATAATTCATTAATCTCATAAATGTAGTTGGGCCATTACATATGCCAAATGGCATAACTAACCACTAATACAAACATCTTCTAGTTTTGAAGGTGGTCTTCCATGTATCTTCTTCTTTGAATCAAACCTTGTGATATCCATACTTCAAGTACTTCTTGGTCAAATACTTTTCTTACTGAAATTGATTTAGTAGATTGTCTATCCTTGGCACTGGGTCTCTATTCTTGAGCGTAATTTTATTCAATGCCTTGTAATCTATACACATCCACCAAGTCCCATCCTTCTTCAACATAATGGTTGTGACCCACATGGTGATGTACTCTATCGAATGAAACCTTGTTCCAACAGTTGCTGCAACTTCTTCTTCACCTCACCTGTTTGTATAAAAGATTGCATGTATAGTGCAATATTTGGCAATGGGGAATCTGACAATAACTAGATCACATGCTTCACTTCTCTCTTAGGGGCAAACCCTTGAGGCTCTCGAAACATGTCCTTGTATTCCTATAACAACTCCTCCAATTGTTGTTTTTGTTTCTTAGTACACCCCTCTATGTATTTCTTGCCTCTTATTGACTCCTCTACAGACTAAATTTCTCTTAAAAAAAATAAAACCTAATTCTTCCTTGAACTGATCAATTTCTTCCCTTGGTTTGAACTTACTAGTGAGATTTTTATTTACCTTTATGTGCATTGATGATGAAAAATTTTCCATCCTTGATGATCCAATACTAGTTAGCTCTAGTCATGAATATTGCATCATGCATGTACATGTATGGACTCCCAAACATGACTCCAGATACATCAAGGGGAACCACATCCATATCTACTTCATCAATAAAATCAACTAATAGAAAATCTAATTTTACATTATTTTGTTACATTCAACTCTGCATCCTTGTGTACTCATCCCAGTGGATATTGGTTTGGATGATTACGAAATTCCAACCAGAAGTTCATGACCAGATCTTCTACAATGACATTTTCATGTGATCCTGAGTCAAACAGAACATCAATATTCATCTTCTTGACCTATATCTTTACATGGAAGGGTTTGGTCATTTCTTTTTCTTCCTCTTGCTAAAGGCTACTCAGATTCAACTCTTTCTTCGCTGATGTACATACGATATTCTCATCCATGTGTGAGTTGATTTCAACTTGGTTGTCTGAATCAATGGTCATGAGATTCTTCTTGTTATTATCTTTCTTCCTTTTCTTCAGGTTTAGCTCTGGATGCAACTTCCAGCACTTCTCCTATGTATGGCCACCAATGTTGCAATGGTTGTAATGATTTCTAGGATATCTACACTAGTGTACTGTAGCTATCGTATTTTTATCTTTCCCACTTTTTTCTTCTTCTTCCCCTCCTTAGAAGCATCTTGTTCATTCTTTTGCTTCGATCCACTTGATTGCTCTCTTTTTAGGCCCATGTTCTATAGGTACTATGCCTATACAGAAGTCTCGTCCACCATTTTTGGCTTGCACAAAATCACTTGCTCACAAAGATGGTGGTGTAGACCCCCCCGAATACTTGAGGAGTACAGGTACGTTCTTTGTAAAGATACCCAACATTATAGCCATCTTTCTGAATTTTTTGTTGTACTCCTGCACGCTTTGGCGTGACTTTCACCTAATGTAATACCATCGAATCCACTAGTTTTCCACGTACCCAATGGGATAAAACTCTAACTTAATGAGGGTTTTGAAATCCTCCCATCTAGTCACTAGAGGTTCTGCCTCCAACCTCAAGGTGTTCGTGTGGCTCTCTCACCAAGTTAATGCACGAACCTCTGATTTTAGGCATGCGAATGAGATCTTCTGCCCTTCCTCGATCTGATGCACAGTCAAATAAACTTCCAGTTTCTGGAACCAGTGGTTCATCTTCAGAGCATCGATCTCATTTTATATGCATTGATTTCAAATTTTGCTTCCACTTTAAAAAGGGATTGGTTCACAACACTCAAAAGTGGTTGATCTTTTCTTGGCTCTTTCTTCAGCTAGTTCTCTACGTCTTCCTAATCTCCTGATCCCCCTTCTAATTTGTCCTCTGCATTCAAAAACCTGTCTTCTCCAAATATCCCTAGGTTATTTATTTGGGATGCCATGAGGAGGTTTACATTGAATTTTATATCTGCAACTTGTTGTTCGAGCTGCGAAAACCTCACCTTTGCACAATGAAGAGGTTCATTTATAGATGCGTCACCCATGATTACGGTTTTACGATTTCCAGCCTTATCAATCTAGATCCCTGCAATCTCAACAAAATACCCTGCTCTGATACAAAATGATCCGTAAGGATGTTGTGGATATTCCACTAGACAGTTCGTCACAATAGATCTGATAATATTATATTAACATTTTGAGATTGTATATTATTACAGTTTTAAATAATTTCTAGATCTGTAAAATTAATTGTAATTAGTGGATGCATGTAAAATTAAATCAAGAAGAAGAATAGAGAACAACAAAATAAGATTTCACGCACATAATACACAAGATATGCTCTCTGGGAAACCCTTTTGAGAAAAATCCAGCTAGAAGGTGAGGATGTTTCACTCTATTTCTCTATTTGGAAATATGGCTGCAGATACAAACAGGTAATGTTTGTGGCTCGTGGGATACTACAGTTCACAGATCTAGTTGGTGTGCTCTACCTCCTATCTGTCCTGGCTCTCTTTGCTCAAGTATGGAACAAAATTCACTCGAAAGAATAAAATTCCTCTTCCTCCCAGTGGCTCGGTTAGAACACAGTCTGATAGCGTACTAGTGGTTAAGTTTGACTACATCAACTCTTAACTAGATTTACAAAATAGACTCATCTAGAGTTTTTTACATCAAAAATGCGTAGCTAGTCCCTTTTCCATGAATAATGGGGTTTGACATAGTATTCTTCCAAACTATAGGTGTGAAAATAGGAAGGTCAACTTTTGAGTGGCATAACTTTTTCATAAAGACTCAGATTAACATGATTCTTGCACCGTTAGAAAGCTATCTATGTAGAATAGCATGAAAATTTACAGCCACGAAGCGCCAAATTGTTATCCCTAAAAAATGTTGTTTGTTGCCTCAAAACGCTCTTGGAAGGTTTCAGACCCAGTTTCGCCAAACTGGGTCCCGCCGGTAAAAACGGTGTCATGAGCCGATTCCTCCATTTCTTTCACTCTGAATGCATCGAGTTGGATGGAAAACAATATAATGATCCAACTCGGATCAACATTGTTGTTGGTCTATGCTATCTTTTAGCGATTCATTCTCTATTTAATTGTTACAATAGGTGTGAGCATGGTAGTAATATCTTTTTTACAAAGAATCTTTGCAATCTTGTGAATAACTCTATGGATATAAGGAAGCTAGGCCTTTCAATTATGTGCTTTGAATTATTTCAAATATTCCTAAAATTTTAATTAATTTTTGTTTTCTTACAATTTTCAATAATATACATTTATATTTTATTATGTAATTAAATGTACATTTATAAATTGTATTTAATAATTTCTATATAAATATTCCATTATAAATATATTAAGTATTAAAATAAATTTAATTTTTTTAAGTTTAGTTTTTTTAATTAAAATTACATGATAATTTTTTATTGAGATTATAAATTTTTTTATTTAAATTATATTTTTAATACATAAATAAATTTAATAAAAAAAATAAGCAATCAAATTTTATAACTACATAAATTCAACCTTCAATTTTAATAAATCCACCAAAATTTAAAATAAAATTTTCCTTTGTTATACAAATCTCCCCATTAGATCCCTTCATTTAAGGGAATTGCAAGTAATTAACAATGCACTACCTAGTGCTGCAGCGTTAGTTTGTAATGTTTAGTAATTTTAATCGAAATAGGAATCCTATCTATAGCAAGGCCGAGATATAAAGCATGGAATTGTTCACAGATTAACACGATGTTCCAAATAAATTCATTAGGCAGACAGCTTTAAAGCCTTTTATATATCACAATAATGTTGGGAAATTCATTTAGGCATTAGTCTTTAAAGCATTTTTATCTTTTTGGGAAATAATGATCAATTTTGCTTCTTTGGTGTTTCAATCGAGATGGGAAAGCTTTAAGCAATAACGCGCAATATTTGATTTGATATAACGCAATGACGCAACTATATTGTATTTCTGATAACATGACTATATTGTATATGTCCAATGTATGTACGACTCCACGAATTAAGCCGAAAACGGGCATTTTCCAAGGTTTCCTAACCCTTAAATAGCTTGATAAGTTTGTTTATCCTAGTGCTGCAGCGTTTGTTTGTAATGTTTAGTAATTTTAATGGAGATGGGAATCCTATCTATAGCAAGGCCGAGATATGAAGCATGGAATTGCTCACAGATTAACGCGATGTTCCAAATAAATTTATTAGGCAGACAACTTTAAAGCTTTTATCTATGACGATAATGTTGGGAAATTCATTTAGGCATTAGTCTTTAAAGCCTTTTTGTCTATGACAATATTTTTGTGGAAATAATGATCAATTTTGTTCGTTTGGTGTTTCAATTGAGATGGGAAAGATTTAAGCAATAATGCACAATATTTGATTTGATATAACGCAATGATGCGATTATATTGTATTTCTGATAACACAACTATATTGTATATGTTTGATTAAGTACCACTCCATGAATTAAGCCGAAAACAGGCCTCTTCCAAAATTTCTCACCGCTTAAATAGCTTGATAAGTTTGTTTATCCTCGGTATTGTTTGCAGTGTGGTTCTTGCACATCCACATACGAGGGGAGATATTAACATCCATGAGTCACATCAACTTTCCGGTATGGTGAAGCAATATCAATAAACAAAGCGTTTTCTATATCTTTGTTTCGAAAAGGTGTTTCTACAATCGAGAATGGTAGAAGAAAATTTACATCGTTATAAATTCAATTTTAAAAATTGATAGTTATATTGTATAATTATTATGGTACATTAACTAAACATAAACATGTATAAAAACAATTACTCATATATGAAACCGATGTTAGAGATTTTTTTGAGATTACATGTAGTTTAAGCTAATAATTAAAAACTAAATTATGTGCGGATTAAATTATAAATTTTATTAAATGTATTTTATGATTTTGTTTGGTTATAAAGTGAATTTGATATTGTCATTACTAGGTTTATCATTTTATCATTTTAGCTTACAAGTTTTTTTTTTTGGGTAACTCGGGGCATTTTCATGCAAGGTAACTTGTTTAAGGACATGGTAAGTTGAATATTAAATATTGTCAGGCCAAAGAATAATAGATTTACAATTAGTAGTCGAACAATTTATGGTGTCCATGCATTATTTTTATTATTTTAATACGTTTTTTATTTTATTGTAATTGTATTAGAGTGTTAATGGCCTAGTGATTGTGGATATGAAAATGATTGATACTTAGTTGACACTTGAACATCTACATCTAAAACACATATGTCTGTTTGTGAAATGTGATCTAAACAGGATGAGATGAAAGTGATAGTAGTGATGGCTAATGACCATGGTGAGGGCATTATTGTAGATAATGGTGGCCAAACTCGAAGAAAGGAGACCAAAAGATGCATTGGAGGAGAAATGAGCAATGATGTGTGAATGGACTTTGAAACCCAAGATTTAGAACCTAATGAAATGTTGTTGCTAGGAAACTAAGAATTAGAAAAAGTGTTTAAATGGATCCTATGATGGATTTGCTTAATATTATATTTGATCGATGATAGATCACATGGATTTAGAAGTGAAAATGGTTGTGAAGGTGAGAATAGCATAGCAGATAGTTGGTGGAGGTTAAGGACTATGTACAAATTATGGATTGACACTTGCTAGAAATATAACAATAGAGAGGTCATGTAGTTGTATGGATAAGAGAGCATAAATGATTTCGATGATGCTAAGGCCTAATGAAGGGGCCATCCTATTATGGAGAGCTACAAAATTTCATTAACACCACAACGTTATTTGTTTAAGTTGTGAAACATAGCCATAAGCAAGTTGTATTTCACAAGTTTGTCATAAGACCTATTATTCACACATACATGTTGTAATATGGCAGCACATGATGTCATCCTCTCATGGGTAGATAGGATAGACGATCTAATTTTTGAATGAAACTCTAGATTAGGTACAAGGGTAGTAGGTATACTTGTATGGTATCTTGAGGTCATTTTTCTATAAGGCCTATTATTGAGACATAGATGTTGTAATGTAATGGTACATGGAGTTTTGTATGATCAAGTTGTGAAATGGGCAACCTGAATACATGTAAGGGTGGTAGATGTTCTTGTATTCTAGATTCAAGTGAGATGTGAAATATAAGTATGTGAAATGGTTAATGAACCATGTACTGGAAAAAAGTGTCCTAGAAAGGTGGCAAATGGAATGAGTGGTTACCTATGTATTCTTGTGGATGGTAACATTTTATGTGTACCTCAATCAAGAACTTTGGACCATGCTATTCTCCCCAAGTCAACGGGAAATGTTAGGGTAGTTAGAGTAAACTCAACATTCTTAGAGTAAATTTGATGTTGTCATTAATAGGTTTACCTTTGGTATTTTTTGAGCTGTATGATTTGGTCACCCATGGTTTTTCCCATGGTATTTGGGTACATGCTAACTTCATTATGTTGATATATTCTTTTTGGCAAGAATTTATGTATTTTAGTTATAAAGGAATTAGATTCATTAAATTGTTTATGCACAAAATAAATTTTCGATTGCCATCTAGTGATTGTATTATCAAAATTTGTAATTGGATTAAGCTAAAATTCTATCTGTGTGTGTGTGTGCCTTTTTCTAAACACACACACACATATGGAGAGAGAGAGAGAGAGAGATAGAGACAGAGAGAATCATTATATTATTGTTGTTAAGTTGCTACTATTATTCAAGAAATCATCTTGTGTATTAGAATGGTGTAGTCTAACTAGGTCATGTTTTTCTATTTTCTTAGGTAGTTTTTTTCTCCTTTTTTTTTGGAAATCTAGTAAGAAATTGTCAGAATTGTAGTTTTCTGTTGTTGAGTCTACAAGATTACAACATCAAAAAGGTTTTCCAGTACCTTGAATCCATTTTTGAATCCAAAAATCTAATTTAAATGATGGAACACTATGATGTCATTTATAATTGTATCACCAAATTTCGATGAAAAGAAAATGTCACCTGATTAAACTACACCATAATCTCATAGTGAAGATAACATTAGTAGGAATTTTGGATCTAGGAGATGTCTCAAGTTTCTCTTATATCTTGAAAGTGATGAATTGAAAAATAGTTATCAGACACATGGAAACAAACTATCATTTTATATGTTTCCCTAAGACATCTCATGTGTAACTAGTTAATCTTGTTTAACCATGGAAAATGTTGAATTCAACAATGAAAAAATAATCCTCTACAATATACATAGTTCATGGGATCTACATTGGAAATAACAATATTAGAAGAACTATATAATGTAAGTTTTATTCAATCCCCTAGCGGCATGGTGACTTATTAGAAGAAAATGGAATTTATTAATTTGGAAGGAAATATCATCCTATAGGGTTCATAGTTGTATTAACATTGAATGATGGAATTCCAAATTGAAGCATAGCTAACTCTCCATTTCGACATAAAATTCATACATATCTAATTTGTTTCATAGTGAAGAATAGATACATGCATTCAAGGAATTTTATTGTTATAACTAGAAACAACTACATTAACATAAGAGTGAAAAATGGTGGAAAATGATGTCAATTGTTGTGTATCAACCACTTTTACTTTAATATAGTTTTTTCTAGTTGACCCTAAAAATGTGTGTAGATGATTAGTATATCCTAGTTGAATATTGTCGACTATGATAAAGTACATTTGACCATATTAACCATCATTGTCCCTAATTTGATCATGCTTGACCACATGTGACTAATGGGCCTCTAAATTAGACAAAAAGTAAGGCCCATCTAACTATTGTTATGCACATCAAGGCTATATTAAACCTCTCATTCTACACTTAATCATGTTTTTTAGGTTTAATACTTTCATAGGGATGGATTAGAGATGATTTCATGTTTGTGCCTAACATTATTTACTTTTGTAGAATATTGTGAGAATATTGGGCAGATTATGAAAATTTGGAGGAGGAGATAATTTAGGGACTTTCTCCCTACTACAGGAGGATCAATATTGGATAATAAATCAACAAGATATTCTAAAATTATTGTTCAAATTCTAGAGCTCCAATTATTGAGAAAATCTAGAAATGTGTTCCCTGTCATTTAATGCAGATTCCTAGTGTTGGGAACCAGATCCACTTTTTGAACGATTTTTTAGGAGGAATTTTCCTCCTTTCAAGGAGAGTGCTTCAGAATCATCTCGTATAAGTACCCATTCAAATTTTCCTCTAGGGGTTGGTTTTTCTTAGTCTTCTTATGGAGAAAACTTGTATTTTTGCAACTCCACTTTCATTTCTTACAGGGATGTAATTGTATTGATGGAAATAATGAAGTTTGGTGCCATTTTCAGCTTCTAAATCTTGGTATCCTTCATAAGTATCTGATTTTAATTTTCCTTTGTGATCACAGGAGCCTCAGATCCCTTTTGTATAATTTACTTTTCTTCTTTCCACTTCTTATTCGCATGCTATTGTTGTTCTTGTTCTTATTTTTTTTTATTTTTGCATTTATTCTTGATGATTTCTTGTTGTAGGATTGACTTATACGGTTGAAGTAAGTTTTTTTGAAGTATTAAAATCATAATTTCATCCTCGGAACAACTTGGGAAGGTCATAGTAATCATTGAGCTACTTGGATTATTTTTCTTATTTCGAACTCTGAATTCCTGGAAGTCCCTTGTAGTAAATAGTAGTAATTTTTGTAACGCGAGTATGATACCACTGTTTTTCCCGATTCCGCTAGTCAAGAAAAGAAAAAAATAGTAGTAATTTTCTGTTATTTATTAGAACATTCTAATGAGCTTCAATTGAGTTTATTCCACTTGTATTAGATCATAGAAACATTCAATTTAATAAAAAAAAATATGCAATTACATTTTCACTTGATTAGGTTAGGCGTTTGATAGATTAACTAGCTCACTAATTCTCAATTTTTTAGATTTTAGACTAGTAATTTTCTGTTATTTATTAGCATGTGTTAACAGGGGTGTTTTTGAGTGGTTCCACTTGGAATGGAGACCCAAGACACCCTATTCAATATAAAAAAAAATTCCCATCCAATTTTTATTTTATTTTCTTGGTCATTTGGTGAATTATATCTTCTTGTAGAAAATCCAGTAACTTCCTCTAGTAGTCTGTAACTTCCTGTAGAGCACCTGTAACTTCCCATAACACTCTTCCAGCATGTATATACTTGCTGATATTTGCTCAAAATGCTTGGTTTTTGGCCCTTAGGGTTGAATAATAAGCCATTGGCTCTAAATAAATACTTGATGAGGAATAAACACCACTTAGAAGTTTCATTTTTACCCTTGCAAAACATCTCAGCAATTTGGGTTAGTGGAGAGATTTATGAATTGGATAATACAATAATGATTTTATTGATTACCACATCCAATGAACACTGTAAATGGATCTAAAACTATTGAAATTTAATGATTTATATTTAGTTGATGATTTTTACTTTATGAAATTAGAATAGGTTTTCCTTCCTTGTAATTTCTTTCCTGAAATAGGTTAAGGTTTCCAATTCAGGCATTTCCATTTCTGCAATTAGTTTAGGATTTGGTTTCATTACATTCACTCCATTACATCATGAAAACATAGGAAGGAGACATTGTATGTTGCATATATAGTGTTGATACCTCTTAAGTTTGTATGAACCTCGGGTTGATATTTAAAGTTGGTAGCCTTGGGAGTTGCAACACTCTTGTTACAATACTGCAATTCATCAATGACCATGTTGTTCAAAGGTCATTGATTACTTAAGCCTATTTTACCATGGTTAACCATGGTTTTTTTATTTACTAATGGTTAATCATGGTCATGTATCATTAACTATGTTCACGCAAGGTTGATCAACATCAAGAATCGTTAACCATGGTTGAATACAGTTAATTATCATTAATCATGGTAGACTATGGTCCTGCATGGTTGACCACAACATTATTGGTAAGAATGGTTGACCACTTGATAATGGTTAAATATGGTTGTCTAGAAGACGATAGTTAAACATTTTTCTAAAGATAATTATGTTTGAATATGGTTAGCTAGGGTTGACCATGGTTGATCATGTTTAGCCATAATTGTCCTTGGGTGACCATGGTTCATGATTTTTCTTATGGTTGATTGTGGTTCACTAATGTTGAGAAATTAAACATTTTATCTATATTTGATCATGTTTTAACATGTTATATATGGTCATAGTAAGTAGCTTATGTATGGCTATGTCTGACGAAGTTTAACTATGGTTCTTATTGATACCATGAAAGTATTTAGTTGATCATGATTGACAATGTTTCCCATGTTGACTATGGCATTATAAGGTTCACTAAAGTTGGCCATGGTTAACTATGGTTGAGCATAGTTTGTTGGGATAAGCCATGGCCAAGTATGGAAAAACATGTTCACTATGGGTGAATATGAATGATCATGATTGACTATGTATGGTGATGGTTGATTATGCTGAACCATGTGTGTTCATTTTAGGGTATATTCAACCATGTATGTTTGAATATGGTCTACCATGGTTTCTTATAGTTAATGTGTTTGTATTTCATAAAGTGACATTGGTGAAGGGTTATGTTCAATTATGTTGTTAGGATATGTTCGTCACACTACAACATTGGGTTATGTTTGTCACATTGTAGTATTGGGATTTGTTGAACACATTCTCATGTTGACTTATGTTTGTCACATTGTGATGACATATATTACTGACACGTTGCAACATTGGATTTTTATTTTCATGTTACACCATCAAGTTATGGTTGACACATTACGACATTGCATTTTCTTAATAACATTTTGATCATAGTTTGTTGTAGGGATACATTTATCATATTAGAATGTTAGGTTAAGTTTGTCACATTTCGATGTCAGGGTTTTATATGTCAAAAAGTGACACCAAGTCATGTTCATCACATTTGCCTGTTGGGTTATGTTGTAGTGCATGAAAATGCGATTTTGGTGAAGGGTCATGTTTGAATGAGACATGGGGATCTATTTTTCATACTATGGTATTGGGCTATGTTTGTCACATTATGATGTTGGGCTATTTTTGTCACATTCTTGTGTTGGGTTTTATTGATGACATTGTGATATTGGGAAATGGTTCTTATATTACAACATTGTGTGATTGATCTAAGTGGCTCTAGACACATGCCTTCCCAGAGAACTCAAAAAGGGTGAAAATTAAAAGTGATCAGATTTCTCCCAAACCAACACCAGATCAAAGTGCTCGTCACCCTAATCCCAACAGTTTCAATGACAATCAAATCTAAGCTCATATGAGGGAAAAAGAGTTAGTCAAATTTTCAGTCAAAGTTGGGCTGTGGGCTAGGTTTAAGGGTCCTACAAATTGACCAAGTCCGGGACATGGAATATAGCTCCTGAGAGCGAGAGAAATTGTTGCCTCTTTAAGTTGTCTAATATCCCTTATATTAGACATAATAAAAAAATATGGCTATTATTGACAAAAATAAAATAAAAAAATATTAAAAAGGTGGCAAGCCATGACCCCCGCCACACCCATCGGACCCCAAATCATAAACATTAAACAATTTTTTTAATTAAAAATGGTCGACAGGCCATGACCCCCACCGCCCAACAACCGTTATAACAAAAGCAATATAAAATTAATGGCCTAGCAGCCATGACCCCGCCAAACCCTCCAACCACCCAACCACCGTAACCATTTAATACAACATACATGTATACATTTAGGGGGTTGGGCTTCAGTTGACCGGGAACCCCACCTCGTGGGCCATGGCCATTTTAATATTACGCCATGGCGATAAGGGTGCCAGCAGGGTTCGAACCTGCCCAACCCACATGGATGGCCCCCAAATCAGGTGGCCCCAAACTTAATACATAACCATTAAAAAAACATTTAACCACGTGTCATTTCAAACAAACAAACCAACATTAATGTATCCACGCCCAAAATAATAATGTGCTATTTTGGAGAGGCGAGGTTCGAAATCGAAACCTCCGCCTTCCTAAACTCCTTCGCCACGAACAAGCCACAATGACGTTCTTTGAAAATTCCGCCCACGTTTTTGTATATATACCACACCTTTTTCTTAGCGGGGAGGAAGAAAAGAGGCCAAGATAGAGCATGGAGTTTGAGACATTTTCTAATTAATTGCAGGTGGAACCATGACCATGGAGCAGACGCCGACGGAACCATGATTGACCCCAACTTTCAGTAGGGTGAAATTTTTGCAGTGTCGAAATTCGACAAAATTTATGTTGATTATACACGTATCGATGACATGAACTTGATGGAATAGACATAATTTTGATATGAGCAGAAAATCTTCAGATGACCCGGAGGAGGGAATTTTTGAGGAATCTAGGGTGAATCTAAAAGAATCCTTTAGCCTTTGATTTTCACTTTGTCAAAATTCAGAAATTTAACAGTCAATTTTACACTATTCAATGCCATGAATCTGATGGCGTAATTAGATTTTCCGTTTGACCATTCCATTTTAAGCCACTTTGCAAAGTGGAGTGTAGGTGTCAGCATTCAATGTGTGAGTAGTCATTTCCATGATATTTGATGTCACAAGATTGATGGTACAGCCAGATCCAACAATTTATCATCCTCTTCTTTAGATAACTCCTTCATGTGAGGTATATGCAGTGTGATCATGTACTTCTTTGTCTCTTTCCTTGAGATGCATTGTGCTATATAAATCCCTATTTGATATTTGTTGTGGGATCTTGTTTTATTCTTCATGTGAGATGTACTTATTATCATGTTTTGATTGAGATCCCTTTGTCACCATGTTGATGGCAGACTCATGTGTCGCCATGTATGTTTGAATTGAGATCCCTTTGATTCCATGTTGGCAGGATGCTCATTATTATCATATGTATGTTGTGTTGTGTTATTCTTTCCACGACTAGCCCATGTAGTGAACCGGGGGGTGAGAGGGGGGGGGCAGAGCCACCCCTTAATTACGTCAATTACACAATGAGGGGGTCACTGAGGGTCTAGCAGTACCCCTTGTTTGGGGGGTTTGAGGTGGGTGGGTAGCCCCCCTCTATGGGGTCTGGGGCAACACCCTGAGAATTTTTTTTTTGGACCCTATATTAGGTTGGGCAGAACTACCTATCGTTTTGTGCATGATTTTGGCACATGGTTTTGGACGCGATGGTTTTCGGTCCATGGTTTTCGACGTGATGGTTTTTGGTCCATGGTATTGGATGCTTCAGTATGTATAAATATGTATTGTAACATTGAAAGGAACATAATGAAAAATCAAGCTGGTAGTTTGGGTTTTGGGATCCAGGGGAAAATATCTGTGTATATGTGTTTTATGTGTTATGCTCTCACATGTTTTATTTTCTGTGTTTTAGAATTCGTATGCAGGTAATTTCTGTATGGGGTTGAAACCTACATTTGGTATCAGAGCTGTTTTGGCTTCAAGGGGATGCCTTTGTTGTTTAGGGGTTTTGCTGAGGACTGTGGTAGACCCCATTCAGTGGGAGATCTACGAGATTGATTCTGGTGGTGAAAGAAGATGGTGAGCATTCACTGGAAAGTTAGAGATCGAGAAATTTAATGCTCAGAGTCTTGAGTTGTGGAAACTCAAGATGGAGGATTTTTTAGTGGATAAAGATCAATGGATCGTGGTAGATCTGGGTACTAAACCAATGGGAGTGTTTGATGAAGAATGGAAAAAGTTGGATCGAAAGGAAAAGAGCACAATACGATTCTGTATCTCAAATTTAGTATTATTAAATGTATCAAGGGAAGCTACAGAGAAGGCTTTGTGGGAGAAGTTAGGGAATTTGCACCAATCTAAGTCTCTGGTGAATAAACTGTTCCTGTGGAAAAACTTGTATAACCGGAGGATGAAAGATGGAGACTCAGTGACAGAGCATCTGAATGCGTTTAATACTGTGGTAAGTCAGTTATCGTCTGTTGATATCAAAATTTCAGATGAAGATAAGTGCATTAGTTTGTTGTGTTCTCTACCATATTCATGGGATAATCTGGTTATTGCAATAGGTAGCAATGCAACTACCTTGTAGTTTGATGAAATTGTTTCATCCTTGCTGATAGAGGAGATGAGACGGAAAAATATGGAGAGCCAGAATGGTGATGCCATGTCTGTACCAGGATGGTCCCATAACAGAAACAAAAATAAGTCATCGACTGGGAGATCTAAATCTAGAGGGAGATCTAAATCTCCAAGAAAACCTGTAAAAGTGATGTGCTGGAAATGCGGAAAGGAAGGGCACTACAAAAGGGATTGTAAATCTAAAGCTCCTGAGAAAGGAAAGGGATCTGATGATGCTCCTTTTGCAGAGGAAAAAACCATCTGAGATGAAGGTGGGGATGTGCACTTAACTTCTTCAAGTACACATGTAGATCATGAGGTATGGTTGATTGACTCAGGTGCATCCTTTCACTTCACTCCCCATAGAGAGTGGTTCTGCGAGTATGATAAATACGATGGTGGTGATGTCTTCTTACGGGATGAGAGGAAGGCTAGAATCATTTGTCATGGAAAAGTAAAGTTGAAGTTGCAAGGTGGAAGGCTTAGAACACTTTCGGGTGTTCAACATATTCCTACATTGGCCAGAAATCGTATTTCTGTAAGTAAGCTGGATGATGCAGGTGTAAAAACAATGTTTGAGAAGGACACCTACAAGATGGTCTATGGAGCATTGGTATTGATGTGGGGAGTTCAGATTGGAATTATGTAAAAGCTATAAGGTAGCACTATTGTTGATGCTTGCAACAGTTCTGTGGTTCTTGAAAGTGGAGCAAAAAATATAGTGGTCTTTGGAGAGGAGACCATGCTATGCCATCAAAGGCTGGGACATATTGGAGAGAAGGGCCTTCGAATACTTCATGGTAAAGGTATAAGTAATAGCTCTTCGGATTTTGATTTCTGTGAAAATTGTGTATATGGGAAGTAGAATTGGGTGAGTTTTCCCTCTGGTGGTAGGAGGGTGAAACAGATATTAAAGGTTGTGTACAATGATGTCTTTGGACCTATGAAGGTTCCATCACTAGGTAAGTCTGTGTTCTATGTATCATTTATAGATGACTTCTCAATGAGTACATGGACATATTTCCTTAAGTAGATATCTGAAGTCTTTGACAGGTTTAAAGAATTTAAGGCTCTGGTGGAAAACTAGATAGAGAAGAAGATAAAGGTGCCGAGGATAGATAGCGTTGGAGAGTTTTACAGTAAGGATTTTGAAGAATTCTGTAAGAAGTGTGGTATAACATGGCAGAAGACTACTACATATACACCTCAACAAAATGGAGTTGCAGAAAGAATGGACAAGACGTTGATGGAAAGGGCAAGAAGCATGCTCAATGGTGCCGAGTTAGGACAGGTATTTTGGGCAGAGGCAGTGGAGACAGCATGTTACTTGGTCAACAAATCACCTTCATCAGCATTGGAGGATAAGACTCCACAAGAGGTATGGAATGGTAAGAAACCCTCTCTTTCACATCTGAGGGTATTTATATGTGATGTATATGTACATGTTCCAAAGGAGAAACAAACAAAGTTGGATAGTAAATCTGAAAAGTTCATCCTTATTGGGTATAAGGATGGTTTAAATGGTTATAAGTTCTGGAACCCAGTAACAAGGAAGGTTGTGTACAACTGAGATGTGGTGTTCAAAGAGGTGAAAGATATTATTAAACATGAAGTCCAACCAAAGGAACTTGAGAAGATAGAGTTTGAGCTAAAGGAGGAAGAGTCAGACTCTATAGCAGAGGAGGAATCAAAAGATGAAGAGCTACAAACTCCAGGTGTGAGAAGATCAGTTCGAGAAAGAAGGAAACCAGAAAGGTATAGTCCATCTGCTTTCTATTCAAATTTTGCTTTATCTATTATTGACGATGATCCCAGAACTGTGAAGGAAGAAATAGATTCAGAGGATGGAAAACTTTGGAAAGAGGCCATGGTTGATGAAATGGCATATTTGCACAAAAATGAGGCTTTGGATCTAGTGGAGATGCCAGCTGGAAGGAAACCCATTGGCAGCAAATGGGTGTTCAAGAAGAAGACAAATGTAGAAGGAAAGGTGGAGAAATAAAAATCTCAGTTGGTAGCAAAAGGTTATTCCCAGGTGCTGGGAATTGATTTTGGTGATATTTTTTCTCCTATTGCCAAGGTAGCTTTTACTAGATTACTTTTATATGTTTCTCTTGCTTTTGATTTTGAGGTAGAATAGATGGATGTGAAGATAAAATTTCTTCACGGGGATCTGGAAGAGGAAATCTACATGAAGCAATCTGAAGGCTTTGCGGTGAAGGGTAGGAAAGAACTAGTATGCAGGTTAAAGAAATCTTTGTATGGGTTAAAACAGTCACCAAGGATGTGGTATCAGAAATTTGATACATTTATATGGGGAATTGGCTTCAGCAAAAGCAAAGAAAATCATTTTGTGTATTTTAAATTAATTGGCAACCATGTTATTTATCTGGTCTTGTATGTGGATGATATATTGCTGGTTGGAACTGCCAAAGAAATTATCCAGGATTTGAAGACTCAATTGCCCTCCAAATTCGACATGAAAGATCTTGGTGCTGCAAACTATATTTTGGGCATGGAAATCAAAAGAGATCAGGAAAAGAGGAAGCTCTGGTTAAACCAGAGTATGTCGAGAGAATATTGCAGAGGTTTAATATGTAGGATAGTAAACCGATGAAGGTTCCTATTCCTGTAGGTGTAAAGTTACTTGTTGAACAACCTCCCAAGACACAAGAAAAGGAAGAGGATATGTCTCGTTTTCCATATGCAAGTGCAGTGGGTAGCCTAAAGTATATGATGGTCTGTACTAGACTAGACATTGCACATGTAGTGGGTGTATTAAGAAGGTTTATGTCAAAATTAGGGAATGAGCATTATACATCAGTGAAGCGGGTTTTCAGGTATTTGTGTGGCACTAGTGATTATGGTTTGTACTACCAAGGAAGACTAGGATTGGACAGAGCTTTGGATATCTAGCTTTGTTGATGTGGACTGGGTTGGAGATCTAGATTAGAGAAGATGTACAAGTGGGTATGTGTTTAACCTATTTGGAGGTGCATTCAGTTGGATGACTAAGAAACAATCTATAGTGTCACTATCAACTATAGAAGTAGAATACATGGCAGCTACTCATGCAAGCAAGGAAGAAGTTTGGTTGTAGAGATTGTGTTCAAGTACGGGGTTAGTACAGGGAGCTATAAGGATAGACTGTGACAGCCAAAGTGCAATTTTCATGGAAAAGAACCCTACTTACCATTCAAAGACAAAGAAAATTGATGTTCAGTATCACTTTGTGAGGGATATGATAGAAGACAGAAAGGTGTTGCTGGTAAAGGCAGACACTTTGAAGAATACTGCAGATGCATTGACAAAATCTGTGAGATCTGAGAAGTTCTCTTGCTGTAGAGAAACAATGGGTGTTGCAGGGCTAGATAAATGACTAAGCTCTCTTGTGGCCCCTTATGGAGAGAAAACAATAAGTGGGAGAATGTTGGGTTGTGTTATTCTTTCCACGACTAGCCCACATAGTGAAAAACGGGGTTAGAGGGGGGGCGGAAACCCCCTTTATTGTGACGATTATGCAGTGAGGGGTGGGTAGCCCCCATCTACGGGGTCTAGTGTAGCACCCCGTGAAATTTTTTCTTGGACCCTATATTAGGTTGGGCGGACCTACATATGGTTTTGTGCATGATTTTCGTACATGGTTTTGGAGGCGATGGTTTTCGGTCCATGGTTCTGGACGTGATGGTTTTCGGTCCATGGTATTGGATGCTTCGGCATGTATAAATATGTATTGTAGCATTGAAAGGAACATAATGAAAAATCAAGCTAGTAGTCCCAGTTTTGGGATCCAGGGGAAAACCTCTGTGTATATGTGTTTTATGTGTTATGCTCTCGCATTTTTATTTTCTATGTTTTAGAATTCATGTGCAAGTAATTTCTGTACAGGGTTAAAATCTACAATGTGAACATATGTCATGCTGATATGATTCCTTTTGTGAATGAGAGTTCTTGTAGAAGAACATCTCGTGGAGCCACTCCTGCATGAGGGCATATTCCTTGTATGATAGAGAAAACACATTCATGTACATCATCACTCTTTCTAGCACTTAATGTAGCGGCTAGTCTCTCCTGGACGAACTTTGTTATCAACGTATCTTGTTTTATGTTTCTGATTCTTTTCAGTTCCTTATTCTTTACAACATGCATATATGTTCCTTTATTCTTTTTTTAATTCAATTCTAACAACATCACATAAGTAAAATATCTTGGTTAAATATGGTAGATGAGTCAACTCATATCAAGTTTGGTATTAGAGCAGTCTTCGCATAGATGTGAATTGTGAGCTTGAACACTGAAACATGAAAAAATGGAGGATGACAAAGTGATGTACGAGACCATGCCTAAAGTGTCCAAAAAGGTGAATATAATGTATGAAGCTCTACAGAAAGAGACAGAGGAAAAATAGTGATTGCAACTTCAGTGGCAAGCCATAAAAGAGGCCCTGGAAGAACTGAAGCACAACAACCAAAGTCTTCAAGCAGATAACATTGAATTGAAGATGCTCCTATAGAAAGAGGAAGAGGAGAAACAGAGTTTTCTACGAGAGCTAGAAGCTAAGGACGAGGCCTTGGAAAAGCTGTAGCATGACCCATTTGAGGTAATAACAAATTCTATGAATGCATATATGTTTCTTGATAATGATTTCGCTTTTATTGAAAATCATACCACAGGAATTGGTTCCAAACTTTTGAAGAGAATGAAGTATGAAGGAAAAGGCTTGGGCATTAATGGCCATGGCATTGTCAACTCCATAGAAGTATATGAATTACCCCATCAGGCAGGACTTGGGTATGTCGGGAAGGAAGTTAGGGAAATCGGCAAGAAAACCAGTGAACCACCAACAATAGATGATGAGAAGCCCTCATCAGCTCTTTCCGACTTGACAATGGAGGTAAAAGATGTTAATTTCCTTTCAGTTTCTTCTTCACATAGTATAATATTTGTTTGAAATGTGGTGGTACCAATTACAGGGACAAACATAAGGTTCCTTACCAGGATGAGGTACAAGGGAGAAGAAGAACTTGGTGTTAATAGCCAAGGCATAGATCAATCTTTGGAGGTTGTGTAGAGACCTCAATTTTCAGGCTTGGGATACACCGAATGAGAATGCTTGAAGGTGTCAGATGCTTTTGAGACATTGTTGGAATTTTCAAGGGAAGAGAATGATGGGAACACATCACCATTACCCATGGAAATACCCATTGTAGGGAAAGAGTTGAGGAAAGCTCTCATCGCCATAATGACACCAGTGACAACAAGGAAAGGTATAACCAGTCTTGATATTCAAATGTTCATTTCAAATATAATCATGTTGTTAAAGATGAAAGTAAAACATGGAATCAAAAAACATGGACTTTTTGTGGATTACATAGCCATACATTTGTTGAGTGTTGGAAAAGAATAGCAGCACACAAAAGGATGAGACGTGAAAGAACCTCTCAACAACAGGCAAAGAATAAGGTAAAGAAAATTTGGAGGAAGAAGACTTATTGTAGTCACGGCAACCGAAGTGGTCATCAAAGGGCCACATATTGGAGGCTCTATCCAGAGCATGCCTTAAAGAGAAAGCGTCGGTGCATGAACCAGTTGAAAAAGTCATTCGATAAGACCACCATAGGGGGTTGACCCATTCACATCGATAAGTGAAAGAAATGGTTTCTAGATATGTTAGCTTGTCATCATCATGCTTTTGTAAATCATTTGTTGTATTTTAAAATGTAAAAGCAATGATGTATTTTCCATTACATGTTAAGCAACAATGATGTCTAGTCTTATTTTGTGTTGCATTTTAAACTGTGAAAGTGATGTTGTCTTTACATCACTTGCCAAAGAAACAATAATGTTTGACCTTATTTTCCTAAATGATGTGTTGCAGTGATGACATTTTTTCCATCATTTGTTGAAGCAACAATGGCATTTGATACAGGAGCATTAGACCACCCTTAATCAAAATTGAAATTTTGAGGTGTGAAAAGTGTTGGAAATAATACTGAGAGGGGGGTGAATCAGTATTATCTAGCAATTTACCAAATCTTCCTTATTTGATCTTTTGAAATATTCTTGCATATCAGTACCATAAAGCAATGAGCATGAATAAAGAAAATAGACAGTCACACCAAAGAACACAAGATGTAAGGTGGAAACCCAATGTGGGAGAAAAACCACCTGCTGCAATAATGTCTCTATCTTCTTTCAAGAATTTCTTTTTACAATGATTTTGTACTGGTGCAGTCCTTTACCAGCACGCAGGCTGCAACCTGCAAAGAGCTACAACTCTTTCTCGTTTTCCAGACTTCTCCTGGAAGGGAGCTACAACCCCCTACTTCTTTTCATGAAGAATCAAATGATCAACAAGTATACAACAGATACAGTCTACTATAGATATCAGATCAGTAATTACAGAAACAACCCAGAACACCTTATGAACAGAAATATACAGTCAACAGATCATCTTAAGACAGGGACGCATATTTTCTTTCTGTGGCCTGCGACTGGACGCAGTATACCTTATGCTGTTCTGCGTGCCGACGCACTGTTCCTTTTTGCTTGTCTGCGACCGACGCACACATCAACACTATCGCGCCGCGTCTTTCGCTTCAGAGACGCACCCAATACCACAGTCGCGCCGCGTCCTTCGCTACAGAGACGCACCTGATCCTTTACTGTACTGCGTCCCGGCGCACTTTCCCTTCACTGAATCTGCGTCCCTTTAGATATAGAAGATAAGAGGACTTCAGAACCAACCCAAACACTCAGATCCACAGATCTGATCATGCGCCATATAGATCGTAGTCCATTAGAAGATTTACCCTTAAAGATATGGACTAGATCGCACCAAGAGATGATCAACCAAGATGATGATTAATCCAAATGAACTCCTTTGCTTTATATAGGCAAGCTTCTCCCCAAAGCGTGGAACAATACCACGAGCCGACACCATAGAAACACACAACCGTCGGCTAGATACCACACAAGAAGCCCCCACGAGCTTTTCTCTACCTTGAAATGTGTGCACTGGGCGGACGCACCTTCTGAACGGCTGGCCAGCGTCCCTGGACGCGGGTTCTGTATGGTAGACTTGCGGGGACGCATTTGCTGAACATATTTCCTGCGTCCTTCTTGATTTACCACCTGAAAGAGTTTGCCATCAAGGACAACACCTGAAACATAATGCCAACAAACTCCCCCTTTGGACTTGATGGCAACCACATAAGCTTCAGCTTCATAACCACATAAGCTTCAGCTTCATCATTCTCCCCCTTTGACATCAAGAGCAAAGGGTATGCTCCCCCTATGCTCAAGCTTCTCCAGATTTGTAACCAGAAATCCATCATGAAGGAGACAGAGACATATTGCAGCTATTTCCAAGATCTCCTTCTCCATAATGCCAACAATGCATTATGTGCTCCCCCTGAGCCTATACCATCAATAGGAAGATGGTCAACAGTGAGATGATGCATCAACAACCCCCAGCTTTTGCCTGAGGTATTCAAAAGTGTCCCTGGGCAACGGTTTGGTGAAAATATCAGCAACTTGTTCCTTAGAAGGAACATACTCCAACTTGACCTTCTGTTCAAGTACTTGTTCCCGGAGAAAATGGTACTTGATTGGTATGTGCTTGGTTTTTGAATGCATAACCGGATTCTTTGAGATGCTGATTGCACTTGTGTTGACACATAAGATAGGAATAGGAGGTGTACAAGTGATTTGATAATCCTGCAAAGTCTGCATCATCCAAAGAAGTTGGGTGCAACAAGATGCAGCCGCAACATATTCCGCTTCAGCTGTAGACAAGGCAATTGAACTCTGTTTCTTGCTAAACCAAGATACCAGTCTAGAACCCATAAAGAATGCACCACCACTTGTGCTTTTCCTGTCATCCACGCTTCCGGCCCAATCTGCATCTGTATAAGCATGAAGAGTGAGATCTGTATCTCTAGGATACCATAGGCCATAATTTTGAGTCCCTTGAAGATATTTGAAGATTCTCTTTACTGCTTGAAGATGAGTCTCCTTTGGATTTGCCTGAAACCTTCCAACTATTCCAACTGCATGCATGATGTCTGGTCGGGTACCTGTCAAATATAGTAGACTTCCAATCATAGATCTGTAGGTTGGTTGATGAACTGCTGCAGATTCGTCATTTGCACTGAGACTACATCCTGTAACCATGGGTGTACATACTGGTTTTGCATCTTCCATGCCATATTTCTTCAAAATCTGCTTGAGATACTTGGTTTGAGATAAAAGGATTCCTCCTTTCTTTTGTTGGATTTGCAAACCAAGAAAGTATGTCAGTTCTCCTAGCAAGGACATCTCAAATTCTTTCTGCATGACTGAGGCAAAGCTTTGACTCATAGCTTCTTCATTACTGCCAAAAATAATGTCATCTACATACACAACAAGTATTAGTAATTTGTCATTTTCAACTTTTATATAAAGATTGCTATCTGCTGAACCTTTTGAAAAACCTTGTTGATGAAGATATTTGTCCAACCGGTAGTACCAAGCCCTTGGAGCTTGTTTGAGACCATAGAGAGCCTTTTTTAATCGGCATACAAGATTTGGATCGTTTCCAAGAATGAAACCATCTGGCTGTTCAATGTACACTTCTTCATCCAAGTCTCCATTCAGAAAAGCTGATTTCACATCCATTTGAAATACTTTGAAGTTCTGACAACTTGAGAGAGCAAGAAACATTCGGATGGCCTCAAGTCTTGCAACAGGAGCAAAAGTTTCTTCAAAGTCTATTCCTTCTTGCTGTGCATACCCTTTACAAACAAGTCTGGCTTTGTTTCTAATTACTTCTCCATTTTCATTCAATTTATTTTTGAAAACCCATTTTGTTCCGATAACATTCTTATCCTTTGGTCTAGGAACCAGCTCCCAAGTGTTGTTCTTTTCGATTTGCTCAAGTTCTTCATCCATTGCTTTCACCCAACATTCATCTTTGCATGCTTCTTTCACATTTTGTGGTTCAGTAGAGGAGAGTAATGCCAAATAACTTGAAGCTTCTGCAACTGTTCTTCTAGTTTGTATACCTGCTTCCTTTTGTCCCATGATCTGAGATTCTGGATGGTTCTTTTGAACATATCTGGATGGAGTCTTTTCTTCTATTCTTGTTCTTTCTTCTGTTTCTTCGTGAGGTCTGTCTTGAAATTGTTCTTGCGGTTCTTCTTCTTCATCATTCTGTCTTTGAGGGTAGCTTTCATCTTCTTCAATGTCTTCACGATGTATTTGCCTAGGAATGTATCCTTTCTCATCAACCACTACATCAATGCTGTCAACAATTCTGCCAAGTCTTTTATTGTAGCATTTGTATGCTTTGCTATGTGGAGAGTAGCCAAGAAGAATTCCTTCATCTGCTCTAGGATCAAGTTTGCCAAGCTGCTCCTCAGTATTTTTGATATAGCATTTGCTCCCAAAGATTTTGAAATGCTTTACCGAAGGAGTTTTACCACTCCAGAGCTCATGAGGAGTTTGAGTGCTGTTCACTCGGACATTTGTCTTGTTGAGAATAATAACTGCCGCATGTGCAGCTTCACCCCAGAAGGTTGCAGGAGTTCCTGATTCATCAAGCATAGCACGAGCCATTTGCTGGATTGTTCTGTTCATTCTTTCCACTACTCCATTTTGCTGAGGAGTTCTAGCTGTAGAAAATTCTCTCCTTATTCCATGTTCATCACAGAAATCAAAAAATTCATTTGAAGTAAATTCTCCACCTCTGTCGGATCTGAGGCACTTAATCTTGTGACCTGATTCATTTTCAGCCAAGGCTTTGAAGGATTTGAACTTTTCGAAAGCTTCATCTTTGTGCTTCATAAGTCCTAACCAAACAAACCTGGAGAAATCGTCAATAAATAATATCAAGTATTCCTCTCCTCTAGGTGTTCTTTTTCTGAATGGTCCACATACATCTGTATGTACTAGCTCAAGAGGCATGCTGGCTGATCCTTCTTTCTCTGGAAAGTTAGTTCTAGTCTGTTTTCCAAACTGACATGATCTGCACATGGTGTTGTCAGGAATCTTGATATCTGGAAGATCGCGAACTGCCTGATATTTGCAAGCTTTCCTTATTTGTGAGAAGCTTAGATGTCCCAACCTTCGATGCCATAACCAGTGCTCTTCATCCTTGCTTAGATAGCATTGTTGTTGTTCTTCATCAAAAATGTATAGATTATTTGAAGTTCTTTTTCCTTTGAGAACTGTTTTACCTGTATCAAGATCACGAACAAGACATCCATTTGATCTGAATATAACCTCAGTTCTTTGATCACACATCTGGCTTACACTTAGAAGATTATGCTTTAGTCCATCAACAAACAAAACATTTCCAGCCTTAACATCTTCTTTTAAAGGAGCAATACCTTTTCCTTTTATAGTTGCAGGAGTATCATTTCCAAAAGAGACTTTCTTTCCCTTTTCTAAATTAGAATAAGATTCAAGTTTTTCTTTATCACCTGTCATATGCTTTGAACATCCACTGTCAATGTACCATAGATTTTCTTGTCCTTCTGCATAGAATGCTATCCCACATCTTTCTGTTTGAGGTTCCTTTATTTTCCATGTTTTGGTGCCTGAGGTTTGTTCCCTTTTTTGTTCTTGTACCTTTCTTTCCGGAAACCTGCTTCTGCATTCAACATCTTCATGTCCAAAATTATTGCAAATAGAGCATTCAACTTCATTTTCAAGAGCTGAAAAATTGTTATAGGTCCTTTTCGTAATCCCTGTCATGCTTCTTTGTTTTTGAGCTTCCCTAGTCATGATTGTTTTATACGCAACACATTGGGCTGCTTTGTGACCAAAGTTATGGCAAGAAAAGCATTGTCCATTGAAGAAGTTTCTGCGATTATTGAATCTACCAACCAACTGATTGTAATTTCTATTTTCATCTATTCTTGAACCAAATTGAGAAGATTTTACCTGTGGCTGGTTGTGGCTTTTGTTCACCCTTAAGCTGGATTGCCCCTGATAGTTTGAAGTTTGTCCCTGCTTTACCTGATGATCTTCCTTGTGTTCTTGCTCATTTCTTCTTGCTGCATCAAGATAACTTTTTGAAGTGGAAGCTTGAGAAGTTTCTCCATTGTAGCCCAGACCTGTCTTATTTAGTGGAGACCGCTGCACACTGATAATCTCATTCAACGTTTCAGATCCTTTGACAAACTTGAGATTAATAGTTTTTGTTTTCTCAATTTCTTTTCTAAGACCAACAATTTCACCTTCTAATTTTTCAAGATGTTTTTCCTTTTCATCAATCTGAAATTGTAGAGTATCAATAATCATGTTCTTTTCTTCTATACATCTCTTGAGTCTAGTAATTTCATCATAAAGGTTATCCACATCTATAGCATCCTCATAATTATCATCTTCAAATGCCATTAACAATCTATATTTGTTACCTTGTTCATCTTCATCACTGTTTGATAAGCCATCGCTATCTTCATGGGTGTAGTAGCTTTTCTTATTTGTACCCTGTTTCTTGTTCCATCTAACTGGTTCCTTTCCTTTATCCTTATAAGAACATTTTGCAGCATAATGACCTACTCTTCCACAAGCAAAACATTTGAAAGGTAGCTTACCTCTGAACCTTCCAGAACCCCTTTGAAGATTTCTGACAAAGTTTGATTCTTCTTCCTCTTCTTCTGGAACATGACTTGCTTCATAGTGATCTTCTTTGCCTGATGCTTTAAAAGCAGCTTCCCTTCTGTCTGATGGACCTCCCTTTCTCATTTCATAAGCAGTTAGAATTCCATGCAGCTGAGACATAGTGAGAACACGGAGATTTTCCTTTTCTTCTACTGCAGATACTTTAGATTCAAACTTGGGAGATAAAGATCTTAGAATCTTTTGAACTACTATAGTCTCTTTTATTTCTTCACCCAAATTTTTCATACAATTAACAATCTCATCTACCCGAAGAAAATAATTAGCCACACTTTCATCATTATACATCTTGAGAGTCTCATATTGAATCCTGAGAGTTTGAAGTTTAGCTTCTTTTACCTGTTCATCTCCTTCATAGCTAGTGATCATTTTGTCCCATATTTCTTTTGCTGATTTGAAGTGCATGACCTTCATGAACTCTGTTTGAGATATACTTCCTAATAGAGTACTGACTGCTTTTGCATTTGTTTCATACTGCTTTTTCTCAGCTGGATCTGTAGGAGTAACTGAAGGAAAGGCATAGCCTGATTCTACAATGTTCCAAACTTCTGTACCAAGAGATTGAAGATATGCAGTAACTCTTACCTTCCAATAATTGAAGTTTGTCCCATCGAAGACGGGTGGCCTGATTGATGCTTCTCTCTCGTAGTTGCTCATGATGATCGATCTACCTTCAAGCGATCAAGCTGTTCTGAAGGACCTGCTCTGATACCAATTGTTGGAAATAATACTGAGAGGGGGGTGAATCAGTATTATCTAGCAATTTACCAAATCTTCCTTATTTGATCTTTTGAAATATTCTTGCATATCAGTACCATAAAGCAATGAGCATGAATAAAGAAAATAGACAGTCACACCAAAGAACACAAGATGTAAGGTGGAAACCCAATGCGGGAGAAAAACCACCTGCTGCAATAATGTCTCTATCTTCTTTCAAGAATTTCTTTTTACAATGATTTTGTACTGGTGCAGTCCTTTACCAGCACGCAGGCTGCAACCTGCAAAGAGCTACAACTCTTTCTCGTTTTCCAGACTTCTCCTGGAAGGGAGCTACAACCCCCTACTTCTTTTCATGAAGAATCAAATGATCAACAAGTATACAACAGATACAGTCTACTATAGATATCAGATCAGTAATTACAGAAACAACCCAGAACACCTTATGAACAGAAATATACAGTCAACAGATCATCTTAAGACAGGGACGCATATTTTCTTTCTGTGGCCTGCGACTGGACGCAGTATACCTTATGCTGTTCTGCGTGCCGACGCACTGTTCCTTTTTGCTTGTCTGCGACCGACGCACACATCAACACTATCGCGCCGCGTCTTTCGCTTCAGAGACGCACCCAATACCACAGTCGCGCCGCGTCCTTCGCTACAGAGACGCACCTGATCCTTTACTGTACTGCGTCCCGGCGCACTTTCCCTTCACTGAATCTGCGTCCCTTTAGATATAGAAGATAAGAGGACTTCAGAACCAACCCAAACACTCAGATCCACAGATCTGATCATGCGCCATATAGATCGTAGTCCATTAGAAGATTTACCCTTAAAGATATGGACTAGATCTCACCAAGAGATGATCAACCAAGATGATGATTAATCCAAATGAACTCCTTTGCTTTATATAGGCAAGCTTCTCCCCAAAGCGTGGAACAATACCACGAGCCGACACCATAGAAACACACAACCGTCGGCTAGATACCACACAAGAAGCCCCCACGAGCTTTTCTCTACCTTGAAATGTGTGCACTGGGCGGACGCACCTTCTGAACGGCTGGCCAGCGTCCCTGGACGCGGGTTCTGTATGGTAGACTTGCGGGGACGCATTTGCTGAACATATTTCCTGCGTCCTTCTTGATTTACCACCTGAAAGAGTTTGCCATCAAGGACAACACCTGAAACATAATGCCAACAAAAAGGGAAACGTTGACAGTCATTGGAAACCGGGGAAAATTCTATTAAAACAGGGCTAAATTGAAGGAATTGATAAGTCTCTAGAAGGCTTAATTAAATGTAATTATCTGCCATGTGTGCGTATAGAGATATTTACGAGATTTGATTGAGCGATTGTGGGAGAAACTCATGGATCTTAAATGATCCCCCCTTTTGTAATATACTATATAAAGAGTCTGTGTTGTGTGACAGAGGAGAGCTAGAGGATACAATGTAGTTGCAGGGGCAATTCTTGACTAAGGTCGAGATGCTTTAGCATGTAACTGAGTTTTGAGTATAATTGAAATATGTGTGTTATTTGTATTTAGCGCATCTGTGTCTGTACATATATGTTCTTACTGTAAAATTGGTAATTCACATGTGCGAGTGTAATAGCTGAATTTCTTATGAACTTCGCCTTTAAAGTATGGCAGAGGTGAAAGTGTGTGTATAACTGAATTCCACCAATAAGTGGACAAAGATTGAATGAACTAGTGAATCATCATTGATCACAGGATGGATCAATGATGATCTATTTATGGGAATATCAAAGGCATAGAAAGAATTAAATGACAAAGAAAGAGAACCATCAGATTGTCCAGATCAACTGATAATAACGATGGAAGAGGAATGGCGGAGGAAACATCATAGCCTTGCAATGGAGGAAGATCAATGTTGATTGCGTGGAAACTTGCGAGCAAGTTACCTTGGGTAACGGACCTGAGAAAATAGCTAAAATGATTTTAAGGTCCGTAGGTGATTAGACCATCCATTTAATGGCAATCGAATGCATATCGCGTGCAAACAAGCATGGCCATTAATTCCAAAAACGGATGCCATAAGGTTTTATTCAATGGGGTTAAACCCTTGTTGAGTTCTGATCATCAGGACCATTCGTTGGTTGACTAATTGGACTGTAATCGTGCTCCAATGTGTGCATGGGTTAACATGCTGGGCTGACCCAATGAATTATTCATAAAAGTTTAACTTCTTTGAGTTCCAGTGGGAAATGGGTTAACGTTGGAGATCGCGTGATAGCCATTGATCTAATGGAGTGGAATCGACGGCGTGGATTGAAGCGCCTAGCAAAAGGGAAAGGTAAAAGAAGGCCAACAGTGATTGGTTAGGTTTTGCTATGAAGTTTTCCTATTAAAAGAACTTCCGATGTATACATGGGCCCATAACCCACAGTTCTATGTGCTAACTTTGTAAAGATGCAGCTTTGCTGTATCAAAGCAGCCGAGCTGTCATCAATATTTTCGCCTTGTTTTCAAAGCTTGGATATTGTTTCCATTTTGATGTAAACTTTACCACCAAGTATGTGTTATAAACTCATGGAAAGTATGGGATGCTTGGGTCATTAGTTGGTCATGGAAATTAAGCATGCAATTTGCAGAATTGTACTACAGGCTTGCAGAGGTTGTAGGTGTTGAATCATTGCTTATGGCTCTGAAGGAGAAAGGTGAAGGAGAAGGAAGGGTGACTTATCAGATACTTGTAATTGAAAATAGGGTACAAAGAAGTTGTAGATTAGTTTTCATGCTTTTGGAGGACTAAAATATCCTTAGTGGGGAGGATTGATCCATGTGGTTCTAGACATATGCAGAAGTCCCAGATGACTCAGAAAGGATCAAAATTTGAAGTAGTCAGATTTTTCCCAAACCCGCAACCTCCACCCTCCTAAACTCCTATGCCACCAACAGGCCACAATGACATTCCTTGAAAATTCTGCCCACATTTTCATATATATACCATGCTTTTTGCTCAATGGAGAGGAAGAATGGAGGCCAAGACAGAGCACAGTGTTAGAGACATTTTATAATTAATTTTAGGTTGAACCATGAGCATGGAGCAGAGGCAGGCAGAACCATGATTGAGCCCAACTTTGAGGAGGGCAAAATTTTTCCAGGCTCCAAATTGGACAAACTTTATGTCGATCCTATTATCTAAGCATCAGATCTTTAGATGACCTGGAGGAGGGAATCTTTGAGGAATCTAGGGGGAATCTAAAAGATTCTTGTAGCCCCAGATTTTCACTTTGTCAGAATTCAGAAATTTGACAGTCATTTTACACTATTCAACGCCAAAAATCTGATGGTGTAATCATATTTTCCATTTGATCATTCCATTTTTCGGCCACTTTTCAAGGTGGAGTACATGTGTCAAAATTCAATGTGCGAGCAATCATTTCCATGATATTCGATGCTGCGATATTGATGGTACATCTAGATCCAAAAGTTCATTATCCTCTTCTTTAGATAACTCCTTGATGTTAGGTATGTGCAATGTGATCATGTACTTATTTGTCTCTTTCCCTGAGATGCATTGTGTTTTATAGATCCCTGTTTGATGTTGATGCGGGATCTTGTTTTTTCCTTGATGTGAGATGTTCTTATTGTCATGTTTTGATTGAGATCCCTTTGTCTCCATGTTGACAGGAGACTTATGTGTCGCCATGTATGTTTGAATTGAGATCCCTTTGATGCCAAGTTGGCAGGATTCTCATTATCATTATATGTGAAATTATCCCATGTTGATAGAAGTCCTTTTGTGAATCAAAGCTCCTGTAGTGAAACATCTTGTGGAGCCACTCCTGCATGAGGGACTATTCCTTGCATGATAGAGAAAACACATTCATGTACATCATCACTCTTACCAACACTTAATGTTCTGGCCTACACCATATTGACACCGATGCCTGGAGACGTAGTCCCTCCTCGACAAACTCCATTATCAACGTCTCTTGTTTTATGTTGCTGATTCTTGTCATGTTCCCTCTTTTTTACAACATGCATATATGTTCCTTTATGCTTTTTTTTAATGCAATTGTAAAAACATCGTGGAAGTAAAAGATCTTTGTTAAATCTGGGAGTTGAGTCAACTCGGATCAATAATGCTCATCACATAGTGAGGTTCAGTGTTGTGTGTCACATTCCAACATTAGATAATGCTCATCACATTGAAAGTTTTGTCTCATTGTGATGTTAAGCTATGCTATATTACATCATAATGTGATGTTGGTTAAGGCTTATATTCAAATGCATGACGTAATCTTTTTCACCTTGTGACATCTATTTTTTTCATCACATTATGGGATTGAGTTATGTTCAATACGTTGTAAGGTTCATCTTGTTGCAACATCACAATTTCTAGGATTACATCACAATATGATGTTGGTAAAGGGTTATGTTCAATTCTAACCGGGGGATATGTTTGTCACATTATGATGTTTGGTTTCTTTGACTATATTATTATGTTTGGTGTTGTTTTTCACATTGTATTTTTGGTTATGTTTCATCACATTATAAAATTCAGTAATGTTTCTAACATTATCATGTTTGGGTATGGTTGTCACATAGTGATATCGGGCTATATTCATCATATTAAAAGGCTAGTTTATGTTTGACACAATGTGAAAAGGAAGTTCTAACCAAGTGTTTAGAAAAAAATTTCATTATTTTTCCCCTTGCATAGGAACCTCGAATTGCTATAATATTTCACATAGAAGTACACATCCCTATAACGTGATGTAAAGTAAAATTTTATCAGAATTTCTTTGATTAGATGTAAATCAAAACTTTATCAGAGTTTAATAATATTAGAGGTAAATATAAATTTCATCATAGTTTAAGATATTAGCATGGAGTGTGTTAATAATACAAAAATTTAAGCTATCGAAATAATACATTTTGTTTTTAATACATTTAGGAAATCTTGGGTCTTGTTCGAAGGAATATATGAATGTTACCATGGGTGACTTAGCTTGAACATGATAGATTATTCTTTTCCATGTGAAAAATTTCTTAGGTTAATGTATAATACTCCTCCATAAATGCCCCTATTTTTTTTTTTTTTTTTTGTTTAAAGATATTAGTTCCTCCATTTGTGTGTGTGTGTGCATGCTTCTTTTATTAAATAAGATCTAACATGTATCCCCAATAATGGACTCATACACTACAAAGGGGTTTGATCTGAATCTTCAGACCACCTTAGTCATATTGTCATAACATTAGGGTGAGAAAGCCTCAAACACTAAAACACAAGATTACTCAATTAAACTATGATACCCATACACTATCCAATAGCGCCGCCACCCCAAATGAAAATACTAAAATCAACATCTGGAGACCACTCCACAAAAAAATTACCATTTTTTTGTTAATCCATGTCAAGTCAGGTTTTAGTGACCCCACTCCACATGGAATACTCACATCCTAAAACCATGGTACTTTTTTGACATGTAGCCCGCTTTCAACTCCTTCATACATCATGTTGGTCACATGCTTAGAATCTTATGGGCCACTGAATGGAGTAACGAATGGTGATCCCTCTTTTTCCTTACACAATGTTTGTAACAACCCCAGGATAAAAGTCCATGTAACAAAGGATAATAAAGGAAAAGGAATAAGACCAAGATCTTGTGACACGTATCCCATGCTTAGTGTTAGGAAAAAAAAATCCAAGTGGTTGTCCCTTTAGTTTATTTATGGCCAAGGAAATTGGCAAAGACATCATCAAAGGAAAAATGCATTAATTGGAATTTATATATGAAAAAATAAAGGAAAATAGGCGAAAAGGAAGATGAATGTTCACAGATTTGCATGAGGAGGAAACTTGAAGGAAAATAGAGGAAAAGGAAGAAAATAGATGCCTTAATGATAAAAAAGGATTTTGAGGATAAATTCACAGCTTTTTGTCAGTTTAGTTTTGTAGCTCTCTTTATTGGCTCGTGCATTTTCACAATTATATAATTCTTGGAGAAATATAGAATTGTGGAAAGGAGAGTAAAGGAAGGATAAGGAAAGAAAAGGAAGGAAGAGACCAAGCAAGAAAGGTTTGATTAACAATCTTAAGTGGGAATATTTTGGAGGTAACAAGTTGCATGTGTGATTTCCTAGCTAAGGTGTGAATGCATGGTACATGAATTTGTGTATTTGGTTCATTTGTTGTTATTTACATGGGGTTTTCCTAGTTTGATAGTGGTTTCGGCCTTACCTTTCCATTTCTTGGATAGTCATGGTGCGATGGGATTACCTTTTTTGTTGAGCTTTGGATTTCTGAAAGGTTTTGGAATTGACTGAAGTGGTCTCAGGAATATTCCAAAGGGTTAGAGGTTGAGGTGGTTTAATCTCTAGGAAGACCCCAATAGGTGGTGGAGACAAGAAAACTCCTCAAGGTAATGGTGAAGAAACTTTGAGGCATCCAAGCTTGTTTGGCTCGGTGATCTGTTGACCTGTTTTGGCAAGATCATGGTATCACGAGTGTGGGGATGGTTTAATATCCAAGAATAATTTTTTTTATGTCTTGAGAATCCACATTCATGCTTTGGATATGGTGCAAGGGTGATTGTATGAAAGAAATATTTAGTTCAACCCAATGTATGGTCGGGTGGTACATGGAATTCTCTGACTTGGTTGGATTTTACATCAGTTAATAAGAGTTATTTTCCAATTGTAATGTATGGACACTTATACATGTTATTATGTGGATTCTATGTTTGTTATTTCATGGTTAATAATATTATGGTTATATGTTGGTTATACACATGTATTTCTAATGTGCTCTAGCTATGAGTTGTTCAAGATTTAATAAGTATTTGATGGTTAATGAATTCATGGTATAACAAGTGTTTGGAACTATTGTGAGAGGGAATTTGAGGCTTCTTGATAATTCTAAGATATGTTTCAAACTCATATGATCATATATGCATTCATGATAGGTAGCTTACATGTTCACCATATGTTTAACGAAATGAGTTTCATGGTTATGGGTGATTTGGTCAAGTTGTTGTTTAAGTTTTGTATGAATAGCATTGTCATTATGTAATTTATCATTATGAGAAGTTACATGTCGTTCTGGATAATGGTTTGAAGGTAAACCTATAAAGGTGCCTCAAATCTCAGGACCACACCTATGAACTAAATATTTTTGGATATAACCACAAGTAAGGAGGCTTGCTCATGTGTTTGGAGGCCTATAACCACACCCTTTCATTGTCATGAATGTAGTTGTGTGACCTAGTTAGTGAAAAAGAAATATAACTTAGCGTTTGGTCACCCAGGGAGGTTCTTTGGCCCCTGAATGTCTTGTAATATTTGGGGGATGTATATAAGTTATAAGATGTTGAACCCACTTCCATAACTAAATATTGGAGGTTAGTCATGTCATAGTAACTCATAATCTCATGTTTACCCTTGTAGGTCAGTGAAATTGGGTAAATATGGGAGGAGGTTACAATGTTCTTAGTGGCTATATTGAGAACTCATTACCAAGCCTAGCCAAGCTGATTCTAGGTTCATATATGTTGATTATAAAGGTGGAAAATAAATTGTTTTCTAGGTAGCACATCCAAGTCTAGGGTTTTAGACATCTTCTCTATCATAGTTATCATTCGATGTTGTTGATCTCACTTTCCTTGGTTCTGCATATTTAGCTCTAATACTAACCTTCTTCACTTTTTTTGTCCTTCACTTTGGTTAGTTGTTCTCCCCTTCCCTTTCCATAATCCATGGATCTTAGTGCCATTTTTTATTGTTTCCCATGTTTACGATCTCTTTACCTTGAATATGGATCACTTTGACAATGTTTATTAATAATGTATAATGGTTTTTAGGGATATGGACAATGATACATGTAGACTTATTCTTTTTGTCATCTATAGAATTGTTTTACATTTCATTACTAATCTTTCTAGACACTAACATTTACTTGTTATGGTTGGTCATGATTGTTTTGTTCAAAAGTAGAAGTCATGGGATGTTATGTTGTAGGCAAATGCTAGGAAATAGTATTTCCTATGCATGAACCTCTCTCTCACATTCCTTGCCCTCGCCATGAAGATGAGGATTGCTACGTCTATTTTCATACTCGTCTTCTCAAATCATTCATATTCATGTTGGTTACTAAAGCATTCTTCCCGGTAGTCTTTAGATTTTCAAAGGGCTATTGGAAGTATTCCAGACTTTGTGGTTGTAATATTTGGGAGAGGTTTAAAACTCTAGGAACATTGTTATCTGTAAGATTAATTAGAAACTCCCCCCTTAGGGTTGAATGGAAAGACATTGGTAGTTAATGTCTCCTTGGTTATTTAATTTATGGGTTCCTCTCCTTTTGTGAATTATTTGGATGGATAGTGTATGGGTATTAGCCCACAATGCCATGATTTTGTATTTTTTATTGTGCAATTCTATGAATGGTGTATAAACTTATGATATGTAATATTTTTGTGAATTTCACAATTATGTATTGTGAATTCTAATTTATGGTGCTCTAAATGTATGAATTGTTTACGTGATGCATATCTATGCACTACCCCTCTCTCACATTCTTTACCCTCACTATGTTGATGAGGATTTATACATCTATCTTCATACTCATCTTCTCACATTGTTCCAGTTCATGTTGGCTACTAATGCATTCTTCCCCGTAGTCTTTGGCTTCTCAAAGGGCTATTGGAAGTATTCCACACTTTAAGGTTTTAATATTTGGAAAAGGTTTAACACACTAGGAACATTGTTATTTGTAAGATTAATTAGAAAGTTTCCCCTTGGGGTTTAACATGAAGACATTGATAGTTAATGTCTCTTTGGTTATTTAATTTATGGGTTTCCCTACTTTTGTGAATTCTTTGAATGGATAGTGTACATATATTAACCCACAATGCCATGATTTTGAACTTCTATATTTTTCAATTCTATGAATGGTATATAAACTTATGATATGTAATATTTCTATGAATTTAACAATTATGTATTGTAAATTCTAATATATGGTGCCCTAAATGTATGAATTTTTTGATGTGATGCGTATAACTTGGTTGGAATTGACAATCATGAATTTGGGGTTTTCTCATCGTGGGTCCTAGTTTTTTTCCACTAGGGTTATTGGTAGATTGGTCATGAGGTAACCTTGATCATAATTCTTCTTTCATATCATGCCACTACCCCTCTCCATTGGCACTAGAGTCCTAGTCATGCACTTTACATATATTTACTTTTGTTTGGTTTTGGAAGTTTAAGTTCAATTGGGTGGCATGCCCTAGAGAAGTCGACTCTTTTGGGTAATCTCTTTCATTGGGGTTGTGGCTTTCCACTTTAGTGAGCATGCTCATAGGTTCTTCAAGGTTTCGGTTTATTTTAAGTAATACTATAATCTTTTTCTGTTATTGTTATCGACCAGTACCTTAACTTTTTTATTCAGGTGATAGGTATTAGATGATTTTATGCTGTGGTTTCCGACTATACTACCCACCTTACACTGGGATTAATGGTGTCAACTCTTGCCATAATCCTTTTTTGATTCAAGGTCAGCAGTGATACCTACCTTAGTTTTACTTATTATATCAAAGGGAATACGAGACAGAAGAAGGAAAGAGACCATACAAGGCTAGCCTAGAAGGGATTCTCCACATTTTTGAACCCATGTGGTTCCTTCGAAGTTGAGGGCTTCCACTAGGATAGATATTACATTTGAAACTATTCCTAGAGGCTTAATAAGAATATTGTAAAATGTTCCTGTTATCTCCATCCTTCGTGTCAAACTCTAACCTAGATATAATCTTCTTTATGAGTGAGGAAGGGAATACTTGGAGGGTTACAAGCATTGTGTTGACCCCCTCATTTCCTCCTGAGAATTCCCATAGGGATAAGAGGTAAATTCTCCTACAAATGATACATACACTATTTTTACCCTTTCCTTTTACTAATTTGATCATGCTAGTTTCAAGGTTAGTAATTTGGTTATTTGATAGTTATTAAAGGAATTTTTGACACAAAGTTGAGTGCTAGTCTCGTCATGAATTTTCAAAGGAATATTAATCCCTACCTGTAATGATAAAAATTCTAATAACCAACTTTCAAGTTATTAAATTTTCATCCAAATATAAAATACCATTCATAACAATATATTCTGCCTATAATAGTAATATTTCTCACAATCAATGTACAAGTTATTTAGTTTTCATCCAAAAAAATAGTAGTTACAAAAACATATTTAAACTATATTTATCAAATATTATAGATAATCAAATAACAATACTTAATGAGCTATTACATGATCCCAAATATTTTACATGAACATCAATGGTGTAGATAAGATTATACTGTTAAAACACATGTATTATAGATTAGATGAACCTACAACCATATCAGTGATATATATTGATGAGGGACATTCCACCCATATATAGTCGATCGATAAGCCACAATTCTTTACTGATACACCCCCAAGTCTAGGTTGTGATTTTATAGATGTCACTCCCTCAGGTATGCCTATTTTTAGTATGAAAATTTCTCTCTTTCACAATTAGATGGTGGAATCTCTTACTACATTCTCATCCTAACTTATCTGCATTTTCTCACATAGATTGATACACCTATTTTTGTTTTCAAGTTATTTTTCACTTAGCTTAACCCCTCCCAACATCCTACCATGCAGAATAACCTCCCACTATTGATTATTGAATGCTTAGGATTTGTACCACCATGAGGCCATACCCCTTCTATGCTAGGTGGGCCTTAAGATCTATTGTTTTTCCCCATCCAAATTTCATTTTTAAGGAATAATAGTTCCTGAGATTTCCATTTTTCTTTCAAAATTTATCATCAGTCAAATGGAATCCCTTCTATAAAATCACAACCCATAGTCATTAACATATCTCATCAATTTATACCTTAGCTACTTACAGATTCTCTTTTGTAATCTTTGGATTTTCTAAGGGTTATTAGAAGTCTTCTAGACTTCATGGTTGTAATATTTGGGATAGGTTTAACACCCGAGGACCCCTGTTATTTGAAATATTAATTAGACACTTTCCACTTCAAAATTAATGGAAAGACATTGTCAATTAATGTCTCTTTGGTTATCAAATTTATGGGTTCTTCTACTTTTGCAAATTCTTTAGCCATATAGGGTATTTCTATTAACCCATAATGTCATGATTTTTAATTTTGGCTACCTATGGATTGCTTTTGGCAATATTTGGTTTTTCTAAACACTATTGGAAGTCTTCCATACTTCATGATTGTAATAATTGGGAGAGGGTCAACACCTGAGGACCCTTGTTATCTGTAACATTAATTAGGCAGTTTCCCCTCAGGATTTGATGGAAAATAATTCATATTTAATTCCTCTTTGGTTATTTAATTTATATGTTCTTCTCCTTTTGCAAATTCTTTGGCCGAGTAGGGTATGGGTATTAACCCATAACATAATGCTTTTGAAATTGGTATTGTGGAATTTTATGAATGGTGTATAAAATTAGATATGTAAGATTTGTGTGACTTTCGCAATTACGTATTGTGACTTCTAATTTATGGTGCTATAAAAGTATGAAGTGTATAGATTGGTTGGAATTCACATTTGATTTTTGGGTTTTCTCATCATGGGTCCTGGGCAATCATTTTCCACTTGGATTATTCGTGGCTTCATCATCGAACAACCCTGATCCTAATTTCTTATTCCCATCATGCCACTGCCATTTTCCCTCAACATTCATGGAATCTACATAAATTTACTTTCATTTTGTTTTCGAAGTTTAAGTACACTCTATTTTCACTTGACGACCTTTTTCACCAACAGTTGGGTGGCATGCCCTAGATAAGTTCAGTCTCTGATGGGATATCTTTCATTGGGGTTGTGACTTTCCTCTTTACTGAGCATGCTCAGAGGTTCTTTGAGATATCGATTTCTTTTAGGTAATATTGTAATATTTTTTTTGTTATTGTTCATGACTAGTCCCTTGCCTTTTTTATTTAGGTGATAGCTGTTAGTCAATTTTATGTTATGGTTGCCTACTCTACTACCCAAGCTTGCATTGGGCTTAATAGTCTAAACTCTGGACACAATACTCTGTTGGTTTGAGTTAGGAAGTGGCACCTCCCTTAGTTTTTCATATTGTATCAAAGGGAATACAAGATATAAGAAGGAAATATCCCATATGAGGCTAGCCCAAAAGGTAGTCTTGACATTTTCGAAGCCTAGTGGTTCCTTTAGAGTTCAAGGCTTCCACTAGGATAACTACTAGTTTTGAAATTATTCATGGAGGCTTAATCAAAATATTGTAAAATATTTCTCTTATATTCCCCCTTGGTGTTAGACTATGACCTAGAGCTAATCTTCCTGGTGAGTGAGGAGGGGAATACTTGGAGGGTTACAACATTTTCATTAACCCCTCCTTTCCTTTTGGGCATTCACATGGGTATAAGAGGTAAATCCTCCTCCCAATTATGCATACACTATTTTGACCCTTTGAATTAGCTAATTTCATTTTTCTTGCTTAAAGGTTAGTGACCTGTCTATTTGATAGTTGTTAAAGGAATTTTCGACACAACAATGAGTGCTAGTCTTGCCATGAATTTTTAAACGAATATTAATCCCTACCTGTAATGATAAAAATTCTAATAACTAAATTGTAAGCTATTCAATTTTCATCCAAATAAACAATAGCATTCATATCATTATATTCTGCCTATAATGATAATAATTATGGAAATTAATGTGGAAGTTATTTATTTTTCATCCAAACAAACAATATTAGTTACAAGAATATATTTCAACAATCTTTTGTGAAATATTGAAGATAATGAAATAAAAATACTTAATGAGCTAGTACATGATCCCAAATATTTTACACAAACATCATTGGTATAGATAGACTTCTATTGTTCAAACACATAAATAAGATATTAGCTTAACCTATAACCATATGGTTGATAAATATAGATGAGGGACATTCCACCCTTTTCTAGTCAATCAATAAGCCACACTTAATTATTGATACACCCCTAAGCCTAGGTTGTGATTTTATAGAAGTCGCTCACATTGTGCCTATTTTTGCTTTGCAATTTTTTCTCGTTCACAATTAGATGGTGGAATATTTTAGTATAGTCTTGTAGAAATTCCTTACAGATTCAAACTGTTTATGTGAATTTATAAAACAAAATACTTGAATCTACTCTACTCATGAGTGAAAATCATCAATCGATTGACAAATCATGAAGCATACAAGAGAAAGAATTTGATTAACACATTACTCAATGATTTCCTCGCTAAGTCCATAGCTAAAAATCCCTGCTTTATGTATATTTCATTAGTAAAAAACTATGAGAAGATTACAATGTTTTTCTCAATCCCAAGCAACCTCTGCGCTATCTTTATCTGTCACACAACTTCCTAGAAAAGCCCATGAGAATACTTAAACAAATTTTGGCTTGCCCAAGTCCCTATTCCCTTGGGGATTATCTCCTTATTAATTATGGAAATTCATCAATATGAAATATACAATCCTCATCGGCCTTATTATGACTGCATGCACCACTTGTACAATTCATATGATTATAAAACTGATAGTACAATGTCCTTGAACTCCAATATCAATTGGGTAAGTCTCAAATCTGACATGCATGAGTTATTTATGAGTGAATCATGAGTTAAATGGTTGAACACATGCAACAAGACACCATTGTCTGACCGCCTACCAGTTCCTCCAACAAATGGAACTAATTTAATCAAATTTATCTCAACTAAACTAAATTATTTAATTACGACTCAAAATAAGCTCAACCAGGGCTCCTATAATGTAGGAGACACTCTATATGACTCAAGTTAGACCCTCAACTCGAATTAACTGAGCCAGCTAAGTTAATTTAACTTAGTTAACTCATACAAGTTGTCTTGTAATATGGAATTACATTTTTATTCCTAATTTAATTCAAGCACAAAATTAAATTGATTCTTGTTGCATTTTCAACACTCCCTCTCAGCAAGAAAGGGATTATCAGATACCCCATTCTGACCTTTATGGAACTCGAATTTTCCTATTGATGGTTCCTTAGTCAAGATGTCCACATATTGTTCCTCTATAGGAATGTACTCAAACAACATGATTATCCTCTACACATAATCTCATAGATGGTGATGATGGATGTCGATATGTTTGGATTGATCATTAAAAAATAGATTCTCAGAGAGTTTGATACAAATTTGATTGTCATAGTAAGTCATTGTAGGATACATCTGTTGACCAAATGACCCAAAAAGGATCTTCTTCATCTAGATAACTTCACAAGCTGCTTGAATAGTAACCATGTACTCTTCTTTTGTTGAACTGAGTGTAACTAATCTATGCTTCTTGATGTACTAAGAAATTGTTGCTTACCCAATACTGAAGATTCCCTCTGATGTGAAATTCATGTCAGATGGAATCCCTACCCAATTTGCATTTGTGAAACCTTACAACTTCACTCCCTCTATCTATATGTTCCAAAGAACACACTGAGCAGTGCCTCTGAGGTATCTCAACAAATGTTTAGCTTCCGTCAAATAAGTTTTGGTTGGCTTAACCATTGATTGACTAAGCTGGTTAACTACAAGACATATTTTCGTTCATGTGTTCAACAAATACATAAGTGAACATGGAATCTTCCTGTAAATAGTAGCCTCAACTGCTTCTCCTAATGTAACATCTGTGTTCCTCCAATTACCTGCTATAAGAGTCTCCATGGGTTTTCTTCTTTTCATGTGGAACTTCTTTAGTATATTGTTGGAATACTTTCTCTTAGAGACAAACAATTCCTCATCTCCTTTCCATACTTCCATACCAAGGAAATAATGCATGAGCCCTAGGTCCTTCATATCAAATTCTCTTGGAAGATCTTCTTTGTAATATTTTAAAATCTTCTCATCACCTATTATAATTAAATCATTGACATATAATACTATTATCAACAATTTACCTTCAACCACAATATTGTAATGGTTTGCATCTACTTCACTTTTGGTGAAGCCCAACCTGGTGAAATAGTTGCCAATCCTAGTGTACCAACCATGGGGTGCTTGTTTCAATCCATATAGTGATTTCTTGAGTCTGCATAGATGCGAATCTCCATTGAAGGTTTCAAATCCTTTCAGCTTCTCAATGTACACCTCTTCCTCAATAAATCTATTGAGGAATGTTGTCTTCACATCCATATGATGTATCTCCCACCCCATCTGTGATGAAAGTGCTAGAATAGATCTGATTGAAGAGTAGCTTGCTACTGAATCAAAGGTTTCCTTGTAATCAATTCCCTCCACCTAAGAGAACCCTCTGGATACAAATTTTTCCTTGTGTTTCTCCACACTCTCGTCTTCTACTTCATTTATGTTGAAAAGCCATCTGGAATTCACCCCTGACTTGTTTGCTAGTCTTGGGACCACTTCCCAAACATTATTTATGATAATGGGGTCATACTCCTCTATCATGGCTTCGACTCATACTATTTTTTGTACTTCATCCTTGAACAATGATGCCTTAATATATACACTCTCTCTCATCAAATCCATGTAGCTAGTGTACTGATATGGTGACCTCCTCTACCTACGCTATGATGTGCGTGCTCCCACACTCTCTCTAGCATCATGTATCAATATGTTAGCTGCTCTAGTGCACTTCGTCCCATCTTTGGAAGTTTCTACATGAGTGGGTTCTTCCACTCTCTTCTCCTCTACATGTGGTTGGTCCACATCATCTTGAGATTCTTCCTTTGGAGCTAGAAGCTCCTCATCTTCATCTAACTGAGGCTCCCTCTCAAGGCAACACCTCATGGTCATCTCTTCATGAAAATTCACATCTCTATGAAAAATTGTCATCCTGTGAGATGGAAGGTACAACCGATAGTTGTGCGTTGTATCAGTGTACCCCACAAATATGCCCAACTTAGCTATTGGTTCTAGATTTTTCCTTGCATCCTTGGTAATATGATAGTAAAGTAATGAACCAATGATCTTGAAGTGTGCCACATATGGTTTCTTACCTAATAAATCTTCCTATGGTGTACTCATCCTGAGAATCTGATGAGGATTCTTGTTCTACACATATACAATTGTGTTGGTTGCTTTAGCCCACAAGTGCAACAATAGGACCTTGTAATGTAACATTGCCTGTACAGATCCCATAATAGTTATGTTCTTGCTTTCCACCATCAAATTTTGTTGTTGGTTATGGGGTGTTATTAATTCCTATCCATTGCCTTCTGATGCATAGAATTTCTTGAATTCATTCAACACATATTCTCCACCATTGCCGCTCCTAATATCCTTGACTTTCCTGCTAGTCTCTTCCTCAAGAAGTGCTTTAAATTCACAAAATTTAGAGAATGTCTGATATTTCTTTTGCATGAATAAATTATATCACTTTACAAATATTACACAATACTTGTGCTTGGACATGGATGCTGTTGAGAATGGTCGACACACATCTGAGTGAACTCTTTCAAGGATCACTTATCCTCGACTGTCCTTATCATCAAAGGTGGCTTTCATGTACTTCCTCAATGTACACGCTTTTCATGTATCTCTCTAACCTAGTGAACCCTTGGGAAGTCCTGTAGAAATGTACTTCATGACCTTCAAAGAACTATGGTGTAAGTGGCCCAATCTTCTATGCCACAATTCACCTATGTCTCATCTCTCCACTTTCTCTATTTTTCTACTAAAAGAAACATAGTATTCTATATCCAATTTGTAGAGGTTCTTCACCCGAACCATGATCCACTTCACTTGTATTGAGCCTTTGTGATAAAAGAAATAATTTCCTTCTCTAAATATCACATTGTAGCCACAATCCAACGACATAGAAACTGAAACTAAATTCCTATTTTAACCCAAAACATACATGAAATTTTGTTATGTGAGAGGAGAACTAGAATCCCTCTAAAAAGTAATAGTACCAATGTCCTTTGTGCTATACCTTCCATCGTTTCCCCTTTTTATGTGCATCTAGAGGTCAACGTCCTCCAAGTCACTAAAGAATTCTTAGTTGCTGGTCATATGGAATGAGGCTCCACTATACATATACCACACATTGGCCATCACTGATTTCACCATGCAAGCAATGAGGGTGAAATCCAACTCAAGTTGTGAAGCAAGAGCTTCACCTACTACTCATCATGAGGGCTTCTTTTCGGCCTTCTTCTGTAGAAACTTTGTGGCATAGTGTCCCATCTCGTGACAATGAAAAAAATTTAATCTTCAACAAGTCCTTCTTCTTGCCACCTGAATGGAATATGATTTGGAATGGGATGAATTCCATTTCCATTTCTTTTCCTTCCCAGCTAAGGCACAGTTCTCCTCATCATGATGCTTAGATGAGGGTCCATCTTTGGTTTTATTCCTAATATCTTCTTGCGCCAAGTCGAACCACAAAGAAGCTACCTCCCATTTACTGAATACTAGTAGTCCTATTATCTCTTAGGAAGGCCTAGAATTGATAAGCGGACTATACCATCTTAAAAAATAGTAACACCAACACTTCCAAGTTCATCCTAACATTGGGTGAACTTTGTCATGTACTTTGGTATTGTGTCACCCTCCTCCATCATAATTTTTGTGAGCTTGTTTTTCAATGCCAGCTTCTTGTTGTTATTGTTATTTATAAATAATGTTTTCATGGCCTTCCACATTGTATATGGTGTTTCCTTCCCTTGGAGGTTCAAGACAATATGATTTAACTCCTTTAAGTATGATCCTTCTCGCCTTTAAAAAAAATTTCCTCCACTGATCCATGTGGATATTGGTGGCCACCTACTAAGTCCACTTTGACCCCCACAATTGTTTCTTTCAGCTTTTTAGTTTCCTTAATTATAGCAGAGTTTACTATTTTTAGCAGTTTTTTGGGTCCTGGACATCCAAAGCTGTTTTAAGGCCCTAAATTACGTTTTTTGGGAAAATAGGGAGCTACATGGGTCCATCAACAGAGGTTGATCTTCCCATAGTTTTAGTCTTTGGATAGATCTTTCTAATGAGCTATTGTGCGTGTCAAATGGAGATCGTATGCCAAAGTTACAACCCCAGGAAGTTGATGTACCAATTTACCCAAATGGGACCCATAGTTTGGTGTTTCATCTCCTAGTGTTACTTTTTTGATGTTTAGGGTTTTCCATTGTTTCTCGACAATAAATAGGCCTTCAAGACTCATTGTAGCACAGTTCAAAGGTATGTAGCTACCACATCTCTTCTTAGAGATAAGCTACCATTGCCCTAGCTAGTTTATTTCCATTTCTGTTTGTAAGCATATTTCAGTATTTTACAGTAATGAAATGAAGTATTATTTTTTCGGCATCTATATATGTATGGTTATATATATAACTTGTTGTGTTCCTATTTAAATCTAGATTAGTGGTATCAAAGCGGTCTACTTTTTCTTTGTTTTTCTTTGCATGTCCCCAATGAGGTTGGGATATAAGGAGTGAGGGCTTAAACTCGTCAAACCTTTGCAAGACTAGCCTCAGAAATCCTGACGAACACCCATGGAAGATGAAAAGAAAGACGAGGGGGTAGGAGATCCTATCAAAATCTCGATTGAAGAAGGCCTCGAGTGACAAAAGAATGAGATGATGGACAACTTTGCCTAGATCCTTCAGCGGTTACCCAGAGGTGACGGATCGGCTTCCAACAGCTACTCTGGAAACACAACACCCTTTAAGGTACAAGTTAATTTTGAAATCCCCATATTTGAGGGTCAAATAGATGCAGATATTGTAGATAAATGGTTAAATCTTCTAGAAGGGTATTTTTCTGTTCATGATTTTTCCAGTTGGGAAGTATTATTTTCGCTCTTCTCAAAGCAACCCCGACGTCAAGGATTGGTGGGCTGCGAGTAGAAGGATGAAAATATGGGCTCACTATTTTCAACCGGACCCACTTGGAATTCATTCCAATATGCCATCAAGGAGCAGTACTACCCTGCCAATAGCTATGAGGAAAAATACATAAGGTGGACCACGCTGCAGTAGGGAAGGGACCAAGATGTGTCGGAGTTCACAAACTTTTTTCATACCCTTCGCACATAGTTGGGTATCAAGGATTCTGAGCTACATTTGCTAGTCAAATACTACAGTTGCCTACACAGATACATCCAGGACAAGATGGAGTTCCTGAACATCTCCTTGCTCAGCATGGCGTATCGATACGCTATCAAAATCGAGCAGAAGTTTAAACAAAAGAAGTGAGACTTTGGATCTGCGAATCCTAAGAACAAATGACAAAGCTAAGGTGGGGTGACCCAAGGCAACCCCTCGAAGCTGCAAGAAAAGAACAATACCAAGAAGTAAAAGAAGGACATAGGAAAGTGGTGTGAGTTCCATAAGATCCCCACTCTTAACTCAAGTGAGTGTTGGACCAAGCAGTCACTAGTGGCCAAGTTGAAGGCTTCTGAATCAGATGTATGCTCCAACCCTAAGTCAAAACCTGAAAAGGGGAATGAGAAAGGGAAGAAAATAATTGATTTAGAGCCCAGTGCCACTGTTGCAACTGCCAAGGTCTAGATGAATGAGCCCGATGATCCAGAGGTGGGGAGCATATTTTCCACTCATAGATGTGGGTGAAGGGTTCACCACTGCAATTCATTGTTGAAATAGGGAGCCAAAAGAACCTCATTTCAGCAAAGGTAGTGAAGCGGTTGGGCCTACCAACTACACCATACCCACAACCGTACAGTATTGGGTGGCTTCACCAAGGATGAGATCTCTGAGTCCACTAGCAGTGTCGCCTTGCCTACAGCATCAAGCCCTTCACAGATGAGGTATTGTGTGATTTACTATTAGGCCAACTATACTTATGGAGGCGACACACTGTGTATGAGTCAAGGCCTCGTGTTGTTATTATTACTTTGGGTAATTCATTATACAGGATACCGGAGGTAGCCCCATCTACCACTACCTCTTTGATCTCTTCTAAGAAAGGCAATAAGATCATCTTGCAGACTAGGAAATTTATTTTCTCTCTGGTTCAGTCTCAAAGTAAGGGGAAGATTGAAGCCACATCCATGAACCCTATGAAGGGTTCCTCCACGCAACAGCAGTAGTAAGTGGATATGATCATGAAATAGCATAGGAACATCTTCTCCCCACCCACAGGGGTACCGTTGCACTGTCAGGTCAAGCGTTCATTCGATCTGATTTTGAGAGCACCTCTATCCAACAGGCCGATATATCACCATTCCATTTTTAAAAATGGCAAGTACAAGAAGCGACATGGTCCTTACACCAGTACCAAGGTTGTGGGGAACAATGCTTTAGAGCACAACATTCCACCATTCCTTCACTTGCATCGAGTTTTCAATGCGGACTGCCTTCTACCATGCTTGCCACCATTACTGGACACATCAAAGATTGCAAAACAGCTCACCAAGGACCAAGTTCAGCAGATGTAAAAGCTCAATGCAATGGGGACCATTGCTTTCTAAGGGGGGAGGAATGATCTAGGTGGATGTTGGTGGCCACCCGCCAAGTCCACTTGGACCCCCACCATTGTTTCTTTTAGCTTTTCATTTTCCTTAATTGTAGCACAGTTTACTATTTTTAGCAGTTTTTTGGGTCTTGAACTTCTGGAGCTGTTTTAAGGCCCTAAACGACTTTTTTTGGGAAACTTGGGAGCAACATGGGTCCATGGACGGACGTTTCTCTTCCCAAAGTTGTAGTCCTCAGATAAATATTTCTAACGAGCTATTTTGCATGTCAAATGGGAATCATATGCCAAATTTATGACCCCAGGACGTTGATGTACCAATTTACCCAAATGGGGCCCAGAGTTTGGAATTTCATCTCCTAGGGTTAGGTTTTTCGATGTTTATGGTTTTCCATTGTTTCTGAACAATAAATAGTCCTTTGAGCCTCACTGTAACATAGTTCATAATAATGTAGCCACCACATCTCTTCTTAGAGATAAGATACCATCACCCTAGCTAGTTTATTTCCATTTTTGTTTGTAAGCATATTTCAGTATTTTACAGTAGTGAAATGAAGTATTATTTCTATTGCATCTCTATATGTATGGTATATCTGTAATTTGTTGTGTACTTGTTTAAATCCAGATCATCCACTATGTCAGATCTTAAGCGTTAGTTGCTGGAGGCTTATGAATATCTTTTTTTACGAATTCCTTTAGCCTATTTTCCTCCAATAGTGCCTCCACCTTGTTATTCCAACAAATATAGTTTGAACTACCCTCAAGGGAATATTCTAGTCTTAATCCATAGAACAAAATGCTACTGGATCTGAAGCATGATACTGAAAATTTAATTTCACCTGCAAAAGACAAACTCAGATTCTCCTCTTATCGAGAAATTTATGCTCTAATACCATGTAGAAATTTCTCATAGACTCAAAATTCTTATGTGATGTGCTAAAAAAGACCTGAACATTACCGTAAATAATTAATCGATCAAGAAATCATGAAGCATACAAGGGAAAGAATTAAATCAACACATTAAAAAATGATTTCCTATGGAAATCCACAACTAAAAACCCCTTCTATTTGTATATTGCATTAGTTAGAAAATATGAAAAGATTACAAGATTTTCTCAAGCCTAAGAAATCTCTGCACTATCTCTATATATATCACATCTTCCTAGACAAGCCCATGCAATACTAAACTGATTCTTCGATTTTCCAAGTCCCTATTACCTTCATGTGAATCAGCCCTGAATTAGTTAAGGAGATTCCTCAATATGAATTGCATAATCGTCATAGGCCTTCTTCTGACTACATGCATCACCTGTAAAATTCAGATGATTATACAACTCATAGTACGTTGTCCCTAAAATCCAATCTCAACTAGGTAACTATCATATTTAACACACATGAATTATTTATTAGAGAAACATCGATTAACTAGTTGAACACATGAAGCAACACCCCACTGTCTGACCTCCTACTAGTTCCTCCATTAGTTAAAACTAGTTTAACTAACATTAACTCAGTTAAACTGAATTAATTAATTATAACTCAAAATAAAATCAATTGGGGCTCCTATAATGTAGGAGACACTCTACATGACTCAAGTTAGACCCTCAACTGAAATCAACTGACCCAACTAAGTTAAATTAACTTAGTTAACTCGTACAAGTTGTCTTCTCATGTGGAATTACAATTTTATTCCTAATTAAATTCAAGGATAAAATTAATTTGGGATTTTCTTGTTGCATTTTCAACAAATTTCAACCCAACACATCTCCATTTTATCGCATAGGTTGATAGCCTCTTTTTTTCTCAAGTTATTTTGCACTCAACTTGACCCCTCCCAGCCTGACAGCATGCAGACAATGTTTCCACTATTAGTTATTTAATGCCTAGGACTTGTTCCATTATCTAGCCATACACCTTCTATGCTAGATGGGCCTTAAGATCTATTGTTTATCTGCCGTCCAAATTTCATTTTTAAGGAATCAACGTTACTGGGCTTTCCATTTGTATTTCACAATTTATTGTCAGTCAAATGCGATCCCTTCTATAAAATCGAAATTGATACTCATTAACATCCCTCATCAATCAATATTTTGTTATTTATTATTATCGAATTCAAATTGTATGCAATATTTATTACATTGACGACTGCTCATGCACGTACCTAAATTCAAATAATAGTTCGCATAATTAAAAAATAATAATAATACCGAATTACACCATGGGTACCCATATTACTGTAGTTAATGAAGATTGACTATAGTTATGTTACATGGAGACATGTCATAACAATTATATTTTATTTCCCTTTACAATGGTTATGTTTCAATGTGATGTTCATCATTATTTATTAATGTGAAATTGTATATTTTTTAATGACAATGTCACAATGTAATATTCATCAAATATTTGTAATTTTTTTAATTATACTTAAAAATATTGTGTCGTTCACATAAATATAATATATTGTCATATGCATCTTACTATTGAATTAATACTATATTAATATTAAATTATTGCAGTATCTTAATTTCATATTAAAATTTTCATTATTATTATTATGTCCAGGGGACACATATGATCCACTTGGGGATATTATTTGATCATAGTTCGTTCTTTTTGGTTCCATTCCCCGCACAATCTACCAATGACCTATGCTTGACACTTTTCTTTTATCAAAAGATTGTTTCATCTATGATATCCCCACCAAGATATAAAAATGTAGGGTCTTAGCAATACTAGATGATAAAAATAATTCCAATTTGGTAAGACCTCAATAATCCCTATTTCAAAGATTAATTGGATGAGGGAATCATATATGTTGGGTAATAATTTTTCTAGGGATATTCCTTCAACCATAGGAACTAGAAATATTTCTTAGTTGGAACAACCTAATTTATATAACCAACTTTTAAAGGGAACCATAATTCCATCTCTTGGAAACGATCAACCTATGCTTCCTCTAGCTCCCCTACAATCCATTTTCTCTAGGTCATTTTGCTTGGTTGAAGTGGGCTACACGATCTAGAAGAGTTCCAGCTCCTGGGTGAAAACGAAATGGAATTTTGCTGTCATGGATTCAAAACTTACAGAATCTACATAGTCTCCATTGCACAGAATATATTTGATGGGTTCATTACCTTCACTTTTAATGAAACTTCAAAATTTGGAGAGGCCACAACTATGGTAGAATTAGTTGAGTGGAGCAACTCCAAAATATTTGGGAAGTTTGCATTTGTTTTAGGAAGTAGATACATATATAAATTTTCTCCAAGGTGTCATCAGAAATAGTATTTCTTCGAATCAAAAACTCACATATTTGGGTTCCACAAAAATTAATCTAACAAACAAATACCCGATGCAATCTTCCCTCTTCTCCCAGACCTTGAACATATCATGCTCTACAGATAAAAATCTCATAGGAATATTAGCCCACAATTTCAGTTCATTTTTAGGAACATTACCATGATTGATGTGTCTAAAAAAACATAGCTACACTTTTTTCGGCCAATCTCTGGAAGGGAAAATCGGTGCAAAAACTCTTTCCTTTTAGAAACAAATTCTAAGGAAACCTGTTGTATTTGTTGATATTTTCTAGATGTCATCACATTTGATTTTGTTTTCTACTAGTTGTCATAGTCAGTTCATAATTAATTTAATTTAGTCTAGTTCTACTCCAGCCATTTATTTTTTATGTTTTGAATGTAATCTATTTTAGCTATTTTGAATATTGAAAAGGGAAATATCTACCCATGGTTTCTCTTCATTTTATTTCATGGTACCAGAGCACCATGTTGCATAATACTCTAGATAGAGCAACGATTAATTTTTTTTTGGGCTCCTAATGAAGAAGAAATGGTCATGAGAGGCGAAGGAGAAAGTGCAAAATCAGCTTGAATTTCAAACTTTCTCCTCTTTTCAAGCCAACAAAATATTGAAACATTGCTCTATCTGGAGTCTTACAGGAACTACTGCTCTGATACCATGACAAAGAATAAAGAGAAATCGTGCAACAAATATCTCTTCTCAATATTATGAATCAGTTAATTAGGATTACATTGGAGACGTCAACAATAATTGACTGCAGAGGGCCTAAACTAAACTGGACTAACTAAAACTTAACTAGGACGCTTGGATGGATGGTTTTGAAACCTATCAAGTCGTTAGAATTTAGATTCTCCAACACTACCCCTTAATTGAAACCATATAAAAAATTAAACTAAGATGCGTGTTGGTCTATATCTCAGCTAGGTTTACAATTTATAAAAATATGACTTCAAGTAGATTTACTTTTCTTCTTCTCTTCTTCGAGATCCTGTACCCTTTAGATTGTTTCATCTTTTTATTTTTAATTTATCCTTCAAACCATAGTTTCTTCATTTGTTGGTGCATGACTTCCATTGTTCCAAGTTTTCCAAGCATGTCTCGGACTTCTTTAAAAAGAAGCTTGTATGTGGACTATTGCCACATGTTGTATTTTTTATTTGATTTTCATCATAAATTTGTTGCAACATAGGTTTATAATAAAAAAAATATTTCTTTGGGACTCCAATACCCAAAAATTTAATTAATTTGTTCTCCATCAATGTTGTCTTCAACATTCATTTCTGCAACTTCTATGCAGACTTGATTAAGACATGGTGTTGCAAGACATGTCTGAAGGGAACTTAATTCTTCTGCATAATTTACCTGTTCACCTACACATTGTCAATCAATGGCATGTTTAAAAACATTTACAAAACCACATTGGTTTTTTTCCTTTTTCTTTGCAATGAAAGATTTCTCATGTTTCCCTTCCCTGCTTTTGCTTCTACCTCTGTCTCTTCGACTTATTTACTAACCTATTATACTACAAACAACTTGTCTCACACATAGTTTTCAAATTGAAGTGGGCTTCTCTCACCGAATAACATCATGTCGATATGATGTTTCTTTTGCATCATTTGCAACTATTCATCATTAGCCAAAAATTATCCATTAAAGTTTACATCAACAATATGAATTGTTGGATTCATCATAACATGTTTTGCTTCATGGTAACTTCACTTTCATCAGCAAGATGTGTTGTTAGATTCACCAAATTTTCATTATTAAGCTTTGTTGTTGGATTTATGAAATTTCCATCCACTTATGCCTATACACGGTGGGCTTCATGAGCATCTATGTACTCCTTCTCTCTTGCTTCTTCAACTTCATCACAATCATCATCTACTTGTGGTTGAGCACAGTGTGATTCACTAAGATCTTTACCTGGTTGTACATATTTTTTTACAGATTCAAGCTCATGTTCAACTTCAATGGTCCTCCTTATAAAAAAGAATCCTCTCAAGGGTATCCGAGGCCTCCTTGGCATTCTTGGCATCTCAAATCAGGGGAAGAATGATTCATCAATATATTATTTTATACATTTTAATGTAAAGGCATCCTTTTTCCTCTTCAATTCTAAGTCTTTGAAAACATCTTCAAACATATCTAGTTGTTGTGCTGACTTTCTTAACCTCTTGGATTTTCCCATTTTTTCAGTGTTTGCTCACTATGACTCAGCAAGCCAATCAAACTTCAAACATAGTGACTATGCCTCCATGATGACTTCTTTGTTTCTCAACTTCGACAAAAAGATTACTGTATACAAAATATCTTGTTATGAAACCAGCTCACAAAAAGATAGAAAAGATAGATCAATGCCTTATAATTCAGCCTCCTCAAGGGAGCAACCTCCTTTACATTACACAAATGAAAAATTCTTGGATGATACACATGAAAATACCTCCTTTCTATATATAGGAGTCTAAGGGGTCATAATATAATCAGAGCCAACATAACAATAATAATGTAAGGGCATAATAATAACAATAGTGGGCTTCTATGGGGCACAATAGTAACAATATGGGGACTACATGGATACAACAATATAATAAGGGGGTTGTACTAATAACAATAAGGGGTTACACTAGTAGTATAGGGGCCTAACATGCCCCTCTCCTTCAAAAAGTGTTGTCCTCAATGCTTGAGTAGTTTTTGATGCTTCTGTATAAACTTTTTGTCCTCCCATGTGGAATCTTCAGTGGGTAAGTTCTTCCACTTGATGAGATACTTTGAAATTGATCAACTTCCTAGCTGTTGGGTTCTTGTTTCTGTGACTCCTCCAGGTTCCAATATGATTTTTCCATCCTCTCCAAGTTCTAGAAATATTTTTTGAATTGGGATATTCTGAAACTTTTGAATGAGTGGCCACACTTCTTTGTCCTTCTTCCATTCATCCCTTGCTTCATTTATCCAATTTGGTTGGATAATAGAAATAGCACAAAATAATGCTTCCACATCCTCATCCTTTCTTGAGAGTGCATCTACAACAAAACATTTCTTCCCTTTTCTGTAATGATCTCAAAGTCATAACCCAACACATTTGTCACCCATTTTTTATGTTCTTCTAATGATAATATTTGTTCTAAAATGTATTTAAGACTATCATGATCCATTTTTACCTTGAAGTGTCTTCCCATTGGGTAACGTCACCATTTCTTAAGTGCATGTAGTATTGCCAACATTTCCTTCTCATAAATAGCTTGCTTGAGATGTAACCATAAAAATACCCAATCACCTACATCAAAACATTTTTCACTGTGATATTGATCTACCTGTTTTTTCATTCGATTCTACACCAAAGTGACGTTATCCCATAAAAGTTGGAGAACTTGTTGTTGATGCTCGATGTGATATTTCACTACTGGAATCTTTTTCTTCTTGATATTTCCTTCGATCTCGAGAGTTTTAGGAGTGGTAATTTCTTCCAATGCTTTACAAGATATGGCTAGATTCATTTCTTGATGCTCGATGTGATCTTCCACTTCTTGAACATTTTTCTTCTTGATATGTCCTTCTATCTTGATAGTTTGAGTAGTAATTCTGGCCAATGCATTACAAAATATGGTTGGATTCATTTCTTATTTCTTGATGTGATATTTTACTTCTTGAACCTTTTTCTTCTTGATATGTCCTTCTATCTTTAGAGTTTGAGTGGTAATTCTTGCCAATGCTTTACAAGATATGGTTGGATTCATTTCTTCTTTCTTTGGGGTTGGGTCCTGGCATATATCCTCTTCTTTTGATGTTTCTTGATCCGTTTCTTCCTCCTCTTCATACTCTATGTAAAATAATTTCTTCTCAGCACACTTATGACCTTTAGTGCATTTTCTATCACAATTGTAACAAAGCCCTTTTTCTCTTTTTTACCAATTGTTGTGGTGTTAGCCTTGTAGGTTGTGGAATGCTAGGAGAAGAAACACTTCCATAATTATAGTCATGAGTAGTGGGATTGCTTGTTTTCATAATTTCACTTTCAATATTTCTTGCCAACTTGAATGCCTCCTCCAATGAATCAGGTTCCCAAAAACAAACCTCATGTTGAACGTTATCCTTTAAAGTTTCTATGAAGACATCAATCCTTTGCTTCTCTAGAATATAATTTACCCTTCTATTCAATTTTTGAAATTCTTCAATGTTCTCTTCCATTGAACCCTTTTGTTTGAGATTTATCAATTAGTTAAAGAAGGAGTTTCTCTTTGTATCCTCATAATGTGCTATCATTTCCTCCATTAAAATTGACCACGTGAGAAGTGGTTTACAAGAAAAAAGCCCTGTATACCATAAAAATTGATTCGGTTCTAAATATGAAGATGCAATACATACCTTTTGTAATAGCGGTACAACATGTAGGTGAAAATATTGCTCCATTTGAAGTATCCAATTTTTTGGATCCTTGCCATCAAACTTCCTCATCTTGTTTTTTCTTGATTTTATGAGCTCGATCTTGAAATGACTGTAACTCTGTAATTTCAGATCTTCCAGTTATGAAATCATGTCCTACGGTAGCCCTTTGCATCCTCTTTCCAATGCCACCAGTTTGATCCAAATTGAGTTCTCCAAGGAAAAGTTATGCCAAATCTCCCACGGTGACTTGATTATAGACTAATTCAGTAGAGTGAACTTGTACGACGTGACATGTGTAACTGTTTCAACCTTTGGTTCTAAAAAATATAGACAAGAAACTATAGTCGCTCCTCTTTCTATAACTTCTTACGAAATTTCAATCCGATGGTTAGAGAGAAAGTTATGATGATTTTCCCTAGGTCACCTGTTTCGAATGTAATTTGGGGGTGTACAAAAATCCTAACTTCCTCATACTATATCTCCAAAAATATAGTGAGACAGGATTTGAAATTTGGAGCCAAGGTTCAGACTGATTTCATCTCAAACGCTTCTTTTTCTTATCTTCTGAAACTTCATAGCAAAATAGTTATAGTGAAAATCCCACGATGACCTGTTTGGAGCGACGAAACCCTAGAATCCATAGCTCTGATACTAAATGTTATGAAACCAGCTCACAAAAATATAGAAAACATAGATCAATGCCTTATAATTCAGCCTCTTTGAGGGGGCAACCTCCTTTACATTACAGAAATGAACAATTGTTGGATGATACAAATGAAAATACCTCATTTCTATATATAGGAGTCTAAGGGGTCATAATATAATCAAATCCAACATAACAATAATAATTTAAGGGCATAATAATAACAATAGCGGGCTTCTATGGGGCACAATAGTAACAGTATGGGGATTACATGGATACAAAAATATAATAACGGGGTTGTACTAATAACAATAAGGGGTTATACTAGTAGTATAGGGGCCTAACATATCTACAATGTGAATACTCAAAACTGATATGAAGAACTCCCCCTTTATTATTTTTAATAAACCCTCTTAAGAAAATGAATTTTCTTTTACAAAAATCATTGACCTTCGAAACAGAAACATTCAAACATGAGAAATGGGCTTTTGTTTTTCACTAAACCCTTTTGAAAACCACATAGATTCTCCTTTTTAACAACAAAATTCCTTTTATAAAAAAAAAGAATCACCATTTCTTTTATATAACAAAAAATTAAACTAGACTTCATTGTAAAATGGTGGTTTCCTTATGATGTTCTTGATTTTTCATCCCTCGATCCTTTACACAATGTGCTTGAATTTTTGTGCTTGATAGGGCTTAGTGCTTGACACTTGGCATTCAAATTCTTCCCCTTGCGCTGCTCGAGGTCTTTAATTGCAACAAGCTCCTCTTTGATTAGTGAACAAAGCATAAATAAAAATTTCTCCCCTTTTTTTTCTTAAAAATTATGCTCCATGATTTGTGTAATTCTTAATAGGTTCTGTTCACAATTTTTCACATTGCTTCAAGACACGGGGTACAAAGATTTTAAGTTTTTGATAGTTTTGTAAGTTGGCGACATTTTTGCGCAATTTCATGTTCAGTAAGATGTGAAGCTAACTCAGTGATCTCTCTTGATAGATAAGTAATTGATACACTTTTGCTTCTTCACGGGTGTTAAATTCAAGATACTATTGCACTTGCTCCTTGGCCTCTCATCCAAGAAGAAACTACATCACTTTTTCAACTTAGCAAAGAAGAATGTGAACAAGAAAATCACGAGCTTACGAAATTGTGGATTTTTTAAAAATTTTGCAATCTGCCAAGTAAAAAACAACACAAAAGTTTGTAGACATACTTGTCACGAGGTGCCCAAATGACAAAATAATTTTTCAAGGTTGAAGGTCAAAGGTTTATTTCTTTTGGAAGCCTCCACGATTTGTTTTTTAAGGGGTTCACAATATTTACGCTATCCACGTTGAGTTATATCAAAATCATTTTAAAAGTTGTTGTGTGATTTTAAGTTTATTTGAGGATCCTTTAAAGGCATAAAGAGACAATCTAAAAAAGGGTTTTTTAAACAATTTTTTAAAGGGATTTAAAAAAAGGAAAGTCTATTTTACTAAGAAAGAGGATTTATTTAAGGAAGTTGTGTTTGAATTCTTTTTTTTAAAAGGGTTTTTTTTTTTAAATATCTTGGAAAGGAGATTTAAAAAGGGCACACACTTCCACATTAAAAAAGTGGCTTCTTCCAGCTCTTCACCATAGACCCCGACTCTGCTTGGAAAGAATTACAAGTTTTGGTCTTTAAGAATGAATATGTTTCTACAAGCCCAATATTGTAGGGATACACTTCAAAATTCGTATATAGAGCTAACCCAAGAATCATGGAATACCATGACAAAAAATCAGAGGAATGCAGATATTGAGGTTAGAAAGAAAGAGAGCAGAATCAAATATTTGAAAAATAACTCAGTCGATGACTATATATTTGACACGATAACTGACACATCCACAACAAAAGAATCTTGGGATAATTTAAAAATGCATATGAAGGTAATGATATATTGAATACTATTAAAATGTAGACATTTAGAGCCCAGTTCAAAACCTTGAAGATGACTGACATAGAGAATGTGGACCAGTACATGACTAGAGTCACGGGAATAATAAATTAGATGAAAGTGATTGGTGAAACCATTATAGATCAAAATGTTGTTGAAAAATTCCTTCGAAGCCTACCCAAGAAATACGAAATGGTTGTAATAGCCATTCTGGGATCCAAAGAATTTACAACCTTCTCAGTAGAACAATTGATTAGATCACTTTTGGAAAATGAGACAAGTCTTAACTTGACAAAATATTTCATGGAACAAGATTTCAAAGCACAACTCTCTCTTCATAGAAGCATAGAAAGAGGATATAGTGGTGGAATCAAGTGAGGAATAGGTCAAGTCAAAGGCATATCACAAAATCATCATGCAACAGACTAGTGGAGAGCTGAACAAAACCAAACATAGAGAAGCAGAACATGGAGAAAATCTAATGTTCAATGCTATTATTGCAAGAAATTTGGGTATTATTAAAATGAATGCAGAGAGAAACAATTAGATCAATAAAGATGCAGTTTCCATCTCTCCAAGAATGAAGGAGAATCCTATAAAGAAATACTTATTTCATTGCGTCTTTTTCAACTCACTCAAAACAAGTACCTTTGGTTGTTGGATAGTTGTTTCATCTGCCATATGACAGGTAATAAAAAAATTCTTTTTTATCTTGATGCTTCCATAACATTAGAGATTACTCTTGGAGATCATTCTTGTATTAAAGATAATGGGAAAGGTATTTTTGCTATTCTTACTAAATAGAATCAACACAAATAAATACCTGATGTGCATAACCTTATTAGTTTAGGACAATTGAGGAAACATGGTTATGATGTAATATTTGAAGGGAACACATGTTATATCTATGACAAACATCCCAATAGAATACTGATAGAAAATTTTGAAAAAACCAAGAATGTGATTTTTCCATTGACTCTTAGAAGTCGAAATATTTTGTAGTGTTTTGACCACAATGTATCAAGAATATATGAATCTCACCTATGGCATTCGAGATATGGCCACATACCATTCAAGAGTCTAAATCATCATTAGAAAAATTCAACTGTCATTGGCCTCCCTAATATGAAAGAAAAATATTGTGGTTGTGAAATTTGTGTTCAGGCAAAGCATAAAAGAGATAGCTTTCCCACGTCTTCCTCTAGAAATAAATAACCTTTAGAGCTATTCCATATAGATATATGTGTTCCAATGTAGACATATTCCATTGGTGTTAGTATTTATTTTTCAACATTAATTGATGATTATAATAGTAAGATATGGGTGTATTTTCTCAAAAATAAATCAAATATTGTCTCAAGATTTAAAGAGTTCAAAGCAGAAGTAGAAAAGCAGAGTGGAAAGTCTTTAAAATTTGTTAGGTCCAACAGAGGAGGATAGTAGAGCTCCAATGACTTCAAATATTTTTTTCAACAAGAAGGAACCATAATGTAGAGCACTCCAAGATATACTCCACAACAGAATGGAGTAGAAGAAAGAAAAAACCATTCAATCATGAACATGGCCAAATGTATCCCCCATGAGAAGAAGTTGTCAAAACAACTATTGGGTTGAAGCAGTTCAGACAACATTGTATGTTCTGAATAGATTTTCCAACAACCAGTCTCCAAGATATTGTACCTCAAGAAGCATGGGATGGTAAAAAGGTAAAAGTGTCTCACTTTAGAATTTTTGGATCAGTAGCATTTGCACATGTTCCAGAGTAGCTAATAAAGAAGCTTGATGATAGAAGTGAAATATGTATTTTCGTAAGCTATAGTGAGAAGTCAAAGGCCTATATACTTTAAAATCTAGTTACCAAGGAGATTATTTAAACAGAGATGTTAAATTTTTTGAAAATATATTTTTCTCTGCTCATGTTAATGAACCTTCAAATAAAACTTTTTATCCACCACATCTACGCAGATTGTAGGTTCAAGAAGAGCCATACAACTCTGAAAATGGTGCATCTTTAAGTAGTGAATCCACCAGTGATTCAACATATTCATAATAAAATCAGAAAATAAGAAGCATCAGAGAAATATATGAGCATGAACATGAGTTTGACCAACAAAACTTGTTTTCATTTCATTCATCTCGACCAACCCATTTTGAAGAAGAAGTTAAAGAAAAACATTGGGTTGATGCGCTTAACATAGAAATTATTGCCATAAAGAAGAACCAGTTTTTAGAGTTTGTTGATCTCCTAAGAGAAAAAACCAATATTGGTGTAAAATGGGTATATATGACCAAGTAGAATGTAAGAGGAAAACTTCTAAAACATAAGGCAAGGTTGGTTGCTAAAGGATTCTCACAACAAGTTGGTGTCTACTATGGTGAAAAAATTGATATTCTACAAAGGTTACACATTGTTAGAACCATCTTATCCATAAAAACTCAACAAAAATGGAAATTCTATAAACTTGATGTAAAATCTTCTTTGTTAAATGGGACAGTGCAGGAAAATTTTATGTAGGGCAGCCAACTAGTTTTGAGGTTTTAGGACATCAACATAAGTTATACAGATTGAATAAATATTCATATGGTTTGAATGAAGTTCCAAGGGCTTGGTACAATTGCATCGACACCTATCCCATAAAAAGTGGTTTTTCCAAAAGCAACCATGCGCCAAATTTCTATGCGAAAACTAATGAATGTAAAATTCTTATTCTATGTCTTTAGATAAATGATGTTATTTATACATGAAATATGATGTTAGAATATTTCAAAGAAGCAATGGAAATAGAGTTTGATATATGACTGATCTAGGGGTCATAAAATACTTCTTAGGCATTGAAATTCATCAATTCACTAATGGAATTTATGTTGGTCAACAAAAATATGCTACTCATGTCATCCAAAAGTTTAGAATGGCAAATTGACAACCAACTGATACACAAATTTCTCAAAGCACCAAGCTAAGAAAGTAAGCTGCAACACCACTAGTTGATACCACATTATATAAAATTCTAGCTGGTATTTTATTGTATCTCGCTCCAATTAGACCTAGTATCATGTTTACAACAAGTTTTTTCTCCAGGTTTATGCAATCAAATAAGATTTCTCATTGGAAGGTTGCAAAAAGGATGTTAAGGCATATTGCATGGGCCATAGACTATGGTTTGTTCTATAAACATTTTGAAAATTGTTCACTTTCAGGTTATATAGACAACGATTATGCAGGAAATTTAGATGATCACAAAAGCACCTCAGAGTATTCTTTTGATCTTGGAAGAAATCTGATTTCACAGGAATCGAAGAAATAGCCAATCATTTCAATATCTTCTATAGAGGTAGAATATGTAGCATAAAATTTAGCATCCTATCAAGTAGTGTGGTTGACAAGATTATTGAAAGATCTATCAAATGTTCAAAAGGAGCCAACTCCTCTTTAGTGTGACAACATTTCAGGAATTTCTCTCTCAAAAAATCATGTTTTCAACAAAAAGAGAATGCACATTAACACACATTTCCATTTCATCCATGAGCTTGTCAATGATGGGGACATAGTACTTCCTTTCTGCGGTTCCAATGATCAGCTTACAAAAATTTTTCACAAAGCCATTGGGAAAAAATGTATTTCAATTTCAAAGAGAGAAATTAGGAATTGTAAGTGTTTCTACTAGTAAAAGTTGTGATTGGGAGCAGATGTTGAGATATTAATCTAACTGTCTGGTAGGTGTCATCAACTTTGATTTTTTTATCTGCTACACGTCATAGTCAATTCATAATTACTTCAGTTTATTCAAGTTCTACTCCAATAAGTTATTGTTGATGTTTTCTATTTTAGTTGTTTTGAATATTGGAAATAGCAATCTCTGCTCCATGATTTCTCTTCAGGTTTTGTCGTAGTCCCTTACAAAGTACTTTTCCATTGAGGGGGATTGTTTAGGAAACATCAGGCTGAACATAATGATCCTATCAGGATTTAGAGATTTTCCATGAATATTGGAATGTTCTCTTCTGATAGAAGGTCCCCAGCTGAATCCACTGCCAACAAAGTGCCTTCATCGTGTCTTGATAGAATATGCAGATGTCAGCCCCCACCATGGGCTTCACGAACATCCTGAAATTGAGTATGATAGAGATAGAATAAAAAAATATCCTCCGAGGTGGCATATGAATCCAACATAACAAAGGTGGCACATGTGAGAAAAAAGGGGCACTTGTTCAATAGATTATTGAGTGCACTATGTGGTAGTGACTTAGGATAAGCCATTAAATTTGTGGGTGTTGTTATCACCCCAAGAAACTCTCCTAGGTTGTATCTCGAAGATGCTCGGGAACATTAAAAACTCAACAAAAATGTTGGAGATGGATGAATGGAAGGAATGATGCTTGTCCAAGCTAGATAACCACTTCCAGTATGTTTAACTCCAGACATGGGTGAAAACCCCCAGACTACAAGGCTTTAGACCACCAATCACTCATAGTTTGAGGATTAGGTGAACATGGAGAATATTGACCACACCAGCAGATGCACAAGACCATGTGATGGTTGGATGCAACCAGTAAAGAGGTCTGCAAATCTATTTCCTAATGCACAGACAGGATGACAGCTCTCTGGCACTAAGTAAACAGAAACCTGCATAACACATTCAGTGATATATACTAGACTTCAACATAGAAGTGGGATGACAGTGCCTCTAATGCTAAATATCAAGAGCACATGATCAAATGCATAACAGGCACAACCTAGAACAGAGTAGAAATGGAAAGTGAGCAATTAACAACAAAAGAAGCTTGTATTAGCAGAAAATGAAGACTAGACGCTGCAACTATCAAAGTAGTTACAATCTCCAGAATTTGAACCTTACATCAAAACAACAACCATCAACCATCATCCCCCATTACATCTATGTTCTGGGTATATATATAGTTTGTTTACAAATATATTCTACTATTCTATGCGTCGAGGGGTCATAATAGACCACAAACCACCTTAACTCTCTAAAATGGGCCTCTACTATGACCTCCTGCTTCAATGAATGAATTTGACATTCTCTGGTACTCTTTTGTACTTCTTGAGAAAGTATAGTGTTGCATGAGAGAAGCTCCATAAATAATAAATGCGTTTATTTTCTCACTCTCTATACTTTCCTTCCTCGGCCATTCTTCATGTTAAATGTGGTTGTTAAGGATCTAATGCGCCAGGTACTGGATCCTGGCCTCCTTCTTCCTTCGGGTACATGGGATAGGCTATGGACATGGACAATATGGTGGAGGCATGGTGGAGAAAGATTAACCATTGAATCGCATGGATCGATGGTAGAGAGTGCTTGATAAGGAGTATCGGGAGGTATGTGAGCGGGGTAAACGAGGGCCATCAGATCTTATACGGGTAGATCTAACAATCGTCAGGGGTGGAAGGTATGCGGGAGATAACATGCGGGGATGAGCGAGATGGGTGGTAAGTGGTATGTATCGCACCGCTTACGAGGGTCAGGCAGCAATTGTACGCGGGTGCACGATCATAATCAGTGCTCAACAAGTGGTAGATGTGGCATGACCAAAACCACTTTCCCTACGAGCTAACGTGTGGTAAACTTGCGAGAGCGGGGGGGGAGCAAATGACGTCCGATCATGTCAGAGATGATCGGATGATGGAAGATCAGTGCACATATTTTTTTTCAGATGTGTCTGGGGACCATTAGATCAGGATGCGGCAAATTAATATCTGTAATTGCGTCGAAGGGTTTATGAAGGAATGCAAACATATAAGCACGGGGTCACATGGTTATGGTGATATGGGACCTTAAACTTAGCGCTTGGGGCTTTGAGATTGGAGGTTTATGCCAGGCGGGAAAAAAATGAAGGCAGCGAGACGAAAGAGATGGAGGAATATGACCAGTGCAAACCTGCATTTGACCTTCAAATTGTTGGATTATAGCAGAGCTAACACTGGCTCCTTCTAGGGATGAGATCCTTCCTGTGAGGTCTCAAGAACTGTAGACCAATGCCTTCATATAAAACAAGCTTAAAAACATTGCCTAGTATCCATTGGGCATGGAGTCTAATTAAGTCTATGTTAAAACTTGCAAAAGAACATGCTTACAATCATTAAGACCTGAGAACCTTAAACAACGTAAATCTTCAAAAACTGGCCATCTGATGGGCCATCAAAATTGTTTCTCCTCCTCTCAGCTGGTTCATCATAGATCTGCAAAATTGGATTTATTTGATCATCTACCTCAAATAGTTTGGGGCATTTGACCTTATCAGGTAGACATGATCTATATTTCATCCCCTCTCTGTATGCTCTCCATGGATGTTCTTCGTGGGAGCTTCTGTGCACCCGCTAAATAACCATGGTTGCTGTGTACTTGCCTTTTTCATCTATGGCCTACACAATTAATATGAATGGGAAACCAATGTATTCTTGTGTGGAGGATACACAAACATCACATGCTGCTAGATATTTTTTAGAATAGTCTGCATCCAAGGAGGAGTCCCAAATCTATGCATCCTCTTCCTCTGTGACCTAACGAACTACCCTTACAAGTTGTGTGGAGGCGACCTGGGTAGGCATCAGAATATCAAGACAAATATTATCCATATCAGCCTTGAGCATTGAATTTTGTCCTGCCTCAGTGTTCAAGGGGAAACTTTGAGGGATTGTCTTTTGAGCAGATAGAGAAACATAATATTATGGGGATCTTTCTTCTCCCTTTTGTATCACTGGGCTAGGGACAAAAGCAGCTTGGCTAATTTGCAGATCTGCATAGTCATTAGAAGATGGGCTAGCTTTAGGCTCTTCAAGGATGGTGAGGTTTACTACTAGTTGCCACTGCTGATAAGCTTGTTGTTCAATAGATACAACAAACTCATGAGTAGTGCCTCTAGATAATGAATTTTCAAAGGTAGCTCAGGTTAAGAAAGGGGAACTGCCCTTATCTTCCAAACCATGGACCTCCTCCACTTCTTCAAACGTCTCTTCTTCCATGACTATATTCTGAAAAGGGGTCTTCACCATTTGATCTTTGTTTGCATCCTTATTTCTCTGCAAAATCTGCAGCTTCTCTCATGCTCCTCTATATGGATTTGGATTTGGAGGAGAAAATGCACCAGGAGCTCCTGCTTCTTGAGAATACTACTTAGCCTCCAATCTAGAAACTTCAAAGGCCAATAACTCTATCATCCTAGCCAATTTATCGATCTCAAGATCTGAGGATGATGAGGACTCACCCCCCTATATTCTTCTTTTAGCATCACCTTCGATTCGTTTTGCAGCCATGATGTTTGATTCTACTTCAAAAGATGCATCTTTCATATCAGCCAAGAAGCACATCTTGTTTCTCTTAGTAGTAGGAAAAACCGAGAATCGAAGGCATTGGCATAAGTAAACATAGCAGAAGTAGGGGTAGGATTTATTTCATATGGATTTCTATTGTACATATGGTTGAATCTGATGTTGAAATCAGACAGTAGCTCACCATTCTCCGTCTGCAAGTTCCCAAATTCAGTATGATAATACAAGAGATCTTTCTTATCCCCCAAATGCTTTAGGAACACATCATCTAAGGCCTCAATATCTGTTATAGACCTAGGGGCTAATTCTTTGAACCATTTTCTAGCTTCTCCCTCTAGGCTTTGGACAAAAACCCTCATCCACACATCCTCTTCATTTATATCTAGGTTATCAGCATAGCTATAAAAGGACTCAAGGTATTCTTCAGCTGATACTCCCTCTGTACCAGTAAACTTAGGCATATATTTCTGATAATCTCGTGGAGGCATGGCATTCAAAGGGATAGGCAAGACCAGGGGTCCATACCTAGCAGCAACAATTATTTCTATCTTCGTGGGTGCTTGCTGGCGTACCATGACTAGGAAAGGTGGAAGGATACTGGTAGATTGAATAGTATGGATCAATGAAATGGATGAAAGGGACAGAGAAATATGATGGACAGCACGGGATGCTTTCTCTGGGCTGAAATCCGAAAGTGAAAGGAACGAACATGAGCTTTATGAATATCTGAAGGTATTTTTTCCCTAGCAGAGATACATGGGATATTTAAGGCTTACCTGATCCTGATGCTCCTTTCTATGATGTTTTCTTTTGCTTAACGATCTTCTTAGGATCAGGCACTCGGTCAGATGGAGATTTCTGAGGATTTCTTCGAGCATATCTCCCAAACTGAGCTAGGACTGTGATGTGGAGTCGCCAAAGGTTGGTCTTCCTCTAGTGGAGTCACTAGATAGATGATTACAACCAAAAATGTGTCAAGACCTTATTTATCATCAAAATCTGGAACTGTGTTGTCTCCCAGGGAAGCTGAGCTTCAATCTCCTCTCCCTGGCAACGGTGCCAATTAATGTTATCACCCCAAGAAACTCTCCTAGGTTGTATCCCAGAGATGCTCGGGAACATTAAAAACTCAACAAAAATGTTGAAGATGGATGAATGGAAGGAATGATGCTTGTCCAAGCCAGATAACCACATCTACTATGCTTAACTCCAGACATGGGTGAACACCCCCAGACTATAGGGCTTTAGACCACCAATTACTCATAGTTTGAGGATTAGGTGAACATGGAGAATACTAACCACACCAACAGATGCACAAGACCATGTGAAGACTAGCTTCAATGAGTAAAGATGTCTACAAATCTATTTCCTAATGCACAGACAGGATGACAAATCTCTGGCACTAAGTAAACAGAAACCTACATAATGAATTCATTGATACATACTAGACTTCAACACAGAGGTGGGATAACAGCCCCTCTAATGCTAAATATCAAGAGCACATGAACAAATGCATAACAGGCACAACCTGGAACAGAGTAGAAATGGAAAGTGAGAAATTAACAGTAAAAGAAGCTTGTATTAGCTAAAAATGAAGACCAGACACTACAAGTATCAAAGTAGTTACAGTCTCTAGAGGTTGAACCTTACATCGAAACAAAAACCATCAACCATCATCCCCTATTACATCCATGTTCTGGGTATATGTAGAGTTTGTTTACAAAGTTATTCTATTGTTCTATGTGTCGAGGGGTCATAATGGACCACCAACCACCTCAACTCTCTAAAATGGGCCTCTGCTATGACCTGCTACTTCAATGAATGAATTTAACATTCTCTGTTACTCCGTTGTACTTCTTGAACAGGTGGAGTGTTGTATGAGAGAAGCTCCATAACTGATAAATGTGTTTATCAGCTCGTGCTCTGTACTTTCCTTCCTCGTCAATTCTTCATGTTAAATGCAGTTGTTGAGGATATGATGCACCGGGTGCTGGATTGTGACCTCCTTCTTCCTTCAGGTACATGGGATAGGCTATGGACACAGACAATATGGTGGAGGCATGGTGGAGAAAGATCAACCGTCAAATCGCGTGGATCGATGGCGGAGAGTGCTTGATAAGGAGTATCGAGAGGTATGTGAGCAGGGTAAACGAGGGCTATCCGATCTTATACCGGTAGATCTAACGATCGTCAGGGGTGGAAGATACGTGGGAGATAACACGCGGGTATGGGCGAGATGGGCGTTAAGTGGTATGTATGGCACTACTTACAGGGGTCGGGTGGTAATCGTACGTAGGCGCGTAATCACAATCAGTGCTTAACACATGGCGGATGTGACATGACCAAAACCACTTTCCTTACGAGCTAACGTGCGGTCAACTTGCGAGAGCGCAGGGGAGAAAATGACGTCTGATCATGTCAGAGATGATCGGACAGTGGAAGATCGGTGCACATGTTTTTTGTCAGATGTGGCCGGGGACCGTTAGATCAGGATGCAGTAAATTAATGGTTGTGATTGCGGTGGAGGGTTTATGAAGGCGTGCAAACATATAAGCGTGGGGTCATGTGGTTATGGTGATATGGGACCTTAAACTTAGTGCTTGGGGCTTTGAGATCGGAGGTTTATGCCAGGTGGGAAGAAAATGGAGGCAGCGGGATGAAAGAGATGGAGGAAGATGACTGGTGTAGACCTGCATTTGATGAGAATCTTACACAATGTTTACCCACCCAATAAGGTGGTTTTCTCTCTCCACTCGAGTTCTACGTGTCAACTGATCAATGGAATTGCTTAGAATTTCTAAAGACCGCTTACCACTTTTTCTTCACCCGATAAACAACTTCGTTGATAAAACTTCCTTTCTTCCTTGACTATCACACGAGCTTATTGGTGCATGATGATAATTAGATCTATGGATCTATTGATCAGATGATCCAGATCTACTCTGAGGTTTCTCCACAAACTTGTCAGGTTTCTCACATTCTACCAATACTAATCATCGATCTAAACTGATCTGACGGTCCCAGTCGTCCTATTCCGTCGACTCACCTCTATTGACCTCTTTCGTTTATTTGTGAAATTGCGTTTAACACATAGTTATATTTGCCATACAACAAATCACTCATGATATCATATATCAGTGGATCGCCATCGATCCTGATAGTGACCGATGGTCGATCAATAAACCTGCAACACTGAATTTTGCTCTTTCAACACAGACACTCCTAAATCTTGTCTGTGATCCTTCGAATGGATTCAAGTGATCCAATACGATCCTTCATATCACTTCTTCTCTGTGTTCTTCTCGAACTCCACCTGCATACATATACTACGTAAAAACTCTACTTTTCACACACAATTCATAACTCCACTAATCAATACACACCACACAATTCAAAATCGAATTCTCTATATTGATAATATATACATGTACGAGTCTCTCCCTATCTCACCTCATATTCTGTATTAGTGGCCTCTCTTTTCCTAACTTTCTGTAGGCTTACAATCAAGCCTCTAACTCACAACCTCTAACTAGCTAACCAGCTAACTATCTAACTTGACTAACCTTTTCTCTGCCTTTTTGGCTTACATTTATACAAAAGGATTCTATAACCAATTCCTAGTTTAGATCCATAAACTTCTCAACAAAGTCCTAAAATCTCATATTTATCCCTAAGGATCCTCTTTAATCCACAATTCATGAAACCAACTCCTAATCTAAGATTTGCAACTTATTATAAAATCTTTCAACTATCTTAAATCTCTCATGTTCTCCAACATTTGAGAACATTTACAAATATGCCTCACAATATTTAATTAATTCCTATTCTCATTAAAATCCCTCAAAAGCCTAAGTAATTACATTAATTTTAACACTTAGGAAACCAACTTCCTTAAAACACAGGACCCCCCTATGTCTACTAAAATATAATGATTCTTTTGAGCTGAATGCTCTTTCATCAGACTCCCAAAGTAGAAAACATTCATGATCTCTTGATCATGTGTCTTCATATGTTGATAGAAAACCTCTAAGGTCCCAAACTTTAGTTTGCAGTTGTCTGAAAGCTCTAAACCTTTGTTATTGTTGAATGCATGCCGTCCTTTGTTTCATCTTCCTCATCTTGTCAATCAGGTTCAAGTTCTGATTGATCATCCTTCCTGCCATCATTTCGCTCATCCTGGACTATTTCATCATTAACTACCATAGTTCTTCAATCTCCATCTCCAGCACATCCTTGGGTTGTTCCATACTCTACCGCTTACTATAACCTCTTTCTCTTTGTTTCAAGTTGTTGCTGTTGTTCACTAACTCTTCAAACTATTGTTATTCTCTTTGAAGTTGTAAAATTTTTACTATTACTCCTATTTCGTGTATTCTTATTGCCTCCCTTTCATCCTTACCCTCTTTCATGTTTCTCTCTTTCTGCATTGAATCCTGACATTCTAACATTCTCTCCATCAATTGAACATCTCTGTTCCATGGATTAAATTCTTCCACAGAATCCTCTTCCACTCTCTTTACTTGGCTACTCATCTATGCCAAACTTCCTCCAACATATGCAACTAAACCTGCACTAACAAAAAAATTATTAAAGTAAAGAACATAAGGCCTCAGTGCCTCTTCTTCCTTTGGCAACACTCCATTATGCTGCTCTGATTTTTCCTCTTCTATCAGAACATCAATATGTTGATTCAACCTATTTAAAGAATTCTGTAATGTACTCTCAAGACTATCCGTTAGTCTCCCCTCCACATCATCTGCTCTAATTATGTCTTTCTGCTCTTGTCCACTGTAGTGAACTCCTTCCTCTACAATCACACTGTCATACTTTGAATTTCCCAGCAAATACTCCAACAATTCAATTTCTCTGTGACACATCATAAGTACCTCATCATTACTTATGATTCCTGCATTTATACACAAATTATCAGTTTGAAAATTACAAGGTTCAACAGTCTCAATTGTTGCTTCAAATATCAGTTCTTCAAACTGAATTTCATCTTCTTTCACAAGAAATTTTTCCTGTGCTGCCATGGTTTCAAACATCAATGTATTAATAAATTCTTTCCACTACAGTAATTCACTGCTTTTCTTATTTAAGAGACATTCTCCGTCATTCTTTACTTTAGAGTTTTTATCTTTTGAAAAATATTCTTCCATACTTTTGACAACTTCAAAAGATTTCTCATCCTCTGCAAAACCTGTAATAACATCAAAATTATTAGATTCAACAATATAAGGTTTCAAATTCTCCTATTGGTCTGCATTTGTCCATCAGTTCAGAAAAGCATCAATAATTCCTTCTTCTTCACTCAGAACTTCACCCTGCTCCGGTTCACAAATGGAGACTTCCATTTGCAACTCACCTTCTCTGAGTTTTTCCATCAGCCACTTTACTTGCTTCTGTTGTAGCCTTCTCTGTAACTTAGACCACTTCACTGGCTTCTTCTTTAATACCCAACCTAGTCTTTGGTTTTCCTCAAGTATCATCCTTAATACATTGAGTTGTTCTTTCATCTCAACAATCTCTTTGTCAATTTCCTCTTGAATCATTCTCTTGCCATTTGCCTTGGCATCCTCCTTCTTCACCTTTCTTCTATTGTGGTTTTCCTCAGAACCTCTACTATGACTATCAGTAGTCATTTTCTCCTTCTCTATCTTCATGAGCTCCTTACTCACTTACTATGAGCTGCATTAAAGCCTCTGCAACAGCAAGTCCTCCCTGCTGCCACTTACCTCACCAAGCTTTCCTCTGTACTTGGTCTTTTGGCAAGCACTTGGTTCTCTATCTCTAGAACCTGTTTTGAGCACTTCCCTCTTCTCCTTCTAGCCTTCAACTCATCTGCACCTTTTAAGAACACAACTACCCTCTTGTATTTCAATCACTAATGAAATACTAGGTTCTGACCACCTCTTCTTTCACTTAGAAACTCTTACCAACTTCCTTCATCGTTTAGCAATTCTACCCACATCCTCTATGGAATTGCTTTTTTGAGTTGCAACAAGACCCGTAAAGTAACAAGTCTCTTTCTTGCTACATATGCCTCACTAAGCTTCTCTCCCCTGAGCTCATTCTTTTGGCATCTCTTCTTTCCTCTAGAACCAATTGAGCACTCCTTGCTATAGGTTGCTACAACCTTATCACCTTCTTATGTTGCTACCTGTGCATCAATATAAAGACCACAAACTCTCCAATATTCATATCAAATTAAAATAAAAACATATCATCTCACCTTCAAGATCTTTGCATGATCTTGTTCTACCATTCTCCTACACTTTGAATGGATTGTTATCTGTTTCTTGCATCTATAAATTCTGTTGCACTTTCTCTCTATTTTCTTATTTCCTGTCAGATTAAAATATGATCTCCTCTTACCTGCATACATATCTTAAAACATAACTCTATTCTAAATTTCTCAAAGACCCTTTACACAGAATTTCCTTATTCAGCTCTGATACCAAATGATGCCAACCTAAGCCGACAATACCCACATTATGCAAATAAAATTGCATGTCACTGGTGCCAGGCATTAATCACCTGATCCATCGTGAAAACGTTCACAAATAAATGTTTAAGGCCCCTTAATTAAATCTCATGCGGAAACATTTTATTTGACTAACCCAAAGTATAAACTTTAGTCCACCTTTCCACCACCTTACACATATACCGATGCTCACCTTTATCAATTCAATCCTCCACCATTGATTTCACTCCACCAGATCAATGGTCGTTGTGTCATACCACAAATTTGATCCATTCACCCACCGGAACTCAAATGAACTTAACCCACGTTGATAACATATTGGGTCCTTCATTCCCAAGCCTTATTGGCTTTAATCTTTGTAGTTGATCTTACCTTTCAATTCGAAAATTGTTGGATTACCTGATCAACAGAACTAATCGACAACCCTCCATTATTGATCAAGGCACATTTGATCCAGTAGTTAACAACGATATCGGATGGCAATTTCGCACAATGTTTACCCACCCGATAAAGTGGTTCTCTCTCTCCACCTGAGTGCTACATGTGGACTAGTCAATGGAATTGCTTAGAATTTCTAAAGACCACTAACCAATTTTTCTTCACTCGATAAACAACTTCGCTGATAAAATCACCTTTCTTCCTTGAATATCACACAAGCATATTGGCACGAGATGACTATTAGATCTACAGATCTGATGCAGCCCAGGCTGCAAATACCAGGATCCTATGACCACTATGCATATAAACCATGCACTTCAACACAGGCTCGTGAATATATATTATATTGACCTTACCATAGGCAAGACTCACGCCATACATATATCCCTGTTCTTTTTATCACTCTCGGTCAGTATACACGTATACAGCGTTTTATATATATCGCACCTCAATTTGAGCTTGGCCGATGTATAATCGAACCGGCGATCGATCAACAATGGCTTCTACTTCCGGACCCGATCCTCCTATAATCAACGTTTAAGACTTCGCCAGTTCCGTTGTTCGCAATCACTCCAGCGATGGTCTTCTGCTCCTCCGGACCCGATACTATTATATGCAATGTTTTAATACTTCGGCGGCTCCACTATTCGGTGGTTGTCTTGCTTAACATTTGTTCCACCTCCGAATGCCGGACCTGGCGATACATTCAATAGTAATTTTATGTTAATTCGCTTTCGATTCCAGACACTCTCAGAGCTATATCTCTCCGTTCTCTATACTATTCGGTCCTCATAAACATAAGTTGCAATCGCCCAACAAGGACTTGCTGTATTCCGAATTCACGGAACCTCGGACTCGGCGATGTATATATACACAGCAATTATCTCTTTCCACCTCCTACATCCAGAACTCTCCTTATTACGTTGTGGATTTAGTTCAGCTTTGCATGGGCTTCGAACTTCGATTTTAACGTGGAAGCTAACCATTGTAACCTCCAGACTGCATGAATGCAAAACTGTGGTCCTTTCGTCTCGCCCTCATAGTAATATCATGATGTAAAATCTCTTACAACCAGTTCCAAAGTCTCTGGCGCCGGATAGTCTCGAACAGGAATGATAACCTACGTAACTGTAATGTCCAAGGCGATGCTATCATCACATGAAGGCGAAGCGGATCAACAGTTAACAGTAATTGTGCGTTGAAAAGAAACGATATCCACCATTCAGTCAAAGAATTAAACATGCATATATAGCGTTTAGAATTCGCTGTCTGCCCACTAAGTCATTACAGAGTTAAACATATATCAAAGGAAATTCAATGGTGCCATGGGGAGGCTGCGGAAGTTCTAAAGCCATTACATAAGCTTTCCCATAATTAACATTGCCATTATTATGCGCAAAACAGAGGATTTTTTTTATCTGATTGTAATGAAATCAAATTTGAATGCCGGTTTAATACGCACAGTCAAATAGTAAGTGGAGAAATAAAAAGACCATTCACGCCTTCCAATCCACAGTTAAAATCAACTATTGGATACATGCACAGTATCATATCTCAGAATTCATTAACTGCAACCATGGTCATCTAGAACTGAATTCAACATACTCATATTTACATAAAACAAGCATTCACAACAGTTCTATTCATGGCCAGATATGCAAATCTATGGCCCTTTTACAAACTGCCGAAGGCTCCCAAGGAGAATACTTATTCACTCCTCACTCTCCCCCTTTACACTCACTCCCTTTCAATGCCTTTGAGCTCCATAATTTATTAAACTTAGCATGATCTAAAAATCCTAAAATCACTCAACTAAAGCTCTAAGACTCTACATGCAATGCATACATATGGCAAAGGCATCTTTTCAACTTTATTCCGTCTTTTTCCCTGTTCTAAAATAGAAAAGCTTCCTTATGATCCACATCCATTCCTTTATGCCTAAAAGCTCTCCTTAATTCCTATTTCCTCATTTATTTATTTTGAAAATATCTAATAAAAAGCCTAAATATTAAAGTGACTTGGAATTTAGGAAATTAATTCCACAATTGCATGACCCCTATGTCTATTATTTACAATAATTTCCCTTTGAGCTGAATGCTCCCGCATCAGGATCTGTTGATCGAATGTTCTAGATCTACTCTGAGGTTTCTCCATGAACTTGCCAGGTTTCTCACGTTCCTCTAATATTATCTGTCGATCTAAACTGATCCGATAGTCCCTGTCATCCTATTTGGTCGACTCACCTCTCTTGACTTGTTTCGTTTATTTGTGAAATTGTGTTAAACACAGAGAACATTCGAGAACATTTGCAAATATGCCTCAAAATAATTAATTAATTCCTATTCTCATTAAAATCCCTCAAAATCCCAAGTAATTACATTAATTTTAACACTTAGGAAACCAACTTCATTAAAACATAAGATCCCCCTATGTCTACTAAAATACAATGATTCTTTTGAGCTGAATGCTCCTGCATCAAATACAAACCTAGAGACTATCCATAGGAACCCTTTATTGAAAATGAGAGATATCATCCATTTATAAATTCATTGCAATTGACTTCAAGAAGTTGAGGAGGTACAAAACACTAGACCAAACAAACCATAGGAATACGGTATTCTCATGATTTATGAAATGTCATCTGTATTCGTAGCTCGAAAATGTCACAGCTCATGTTAGCAATGATCCATAGGTCGATAAGGATTACATATCTCATTCCATTGGCATGAATTCACTAAAATAAGGCACATAACTCAATAATCAAAAGAATCCCACAAAGGGCTGAGTTCCATGCCCATTATTCCAGTCATATAGGGAATTGTAGGCCTAAAAGTCCTTGAATTGTGGGAGGAGGTATGATTTAGTGCCATAGATGGGGAGGGTTCCTATATCATCTACTATATAAAAGGAAGTGATGGAGTTTACCCCATCATAGAACCCATCGTAGATCCCCCTTCTCTTGCACATCTACTTTTATCTGGGAAACTTAACATTTACTTTAAATCATGGTTGTTATTGAGTCATAACCTACTCTAATGAAAAAAATCAAGATCTTGGGGGATAATATGAGGAGGATATAACTAAGCATAATAAAATTGATTAAAGGGTGCATTCATTGAATACATCCCCAAAAAAAAATTGAAAAGAGAGAAAACTATATACAATAAAATATTAGGGGAATTTTGAGGTCTATGGGCCTCCTAAGAAAAATGTACAACAAAATAAGCTTTATAAGAACCAATAGGATTCAACATGATGATGTTAACCATGGATATCATTCACCATTTTTGGAGTAAAAAAGTAAAAAGAGTAATAAATAATAAAATAATAAAACTATTTTTTCAGCTCATATTTTAAACTTATCTCATGAAGGTTTTACTTAAATTTCTAGTGGGAGTACTCTTTGGAAGCAAAATTTAATTCTTCATCAAAAGAGTACCCATGTTGCATACTTTTGATGGACCCTGCTACATGAAAAATGAGAAATACATGAAAAAATGTGATTGCAATCATGTTTTTCATGTATTTATCATTTTTTAGGTAGTAGGCTCCATCAAAGTGTGCAACATAGGTACTCCTTGGATGAAGAATCAAATTATGCATTCGACGAGTTTTCCTGCTCAAAATTTGAGTAAACCCATAGGGAGATAAGTTGAAAATACGAGTTGAAAAAATAATTTTTTCTTTTTCCCTTAAAATTTGATGATGTGATTTAATCTTATTTTATTATTTCCACTATTATTTTATAATTTCCTTAGGAGGCCCATTTTAGACCTCAAAATTCCCCCAATGACAAATTCTTTACTAAATGAGAAGGAGACAATACCATTGAACACTAAATTTCCTTTTTAAAATGTGAGGTCCATTATTTAGAGTATTTTTGGTAATTTCTTTAGTTACATAATTCAATACCATGAGTGAATATTATGGTTTGTTTTGTAACCGTAATTGCAGCTTTGAGGTTGTGTTTGTGGGTGATCACTAAAACGAAAAATTCTTCGTAATATAGGGAAAGTGATTGTGCATATAAACACAACTTACTTTGGCGAGAGGTTTGTGTATAAGGCCATTTTCCATGATGGGTCCTCTAGCTCATCTCTTGTGTTTTCTCTCCAATAGAACATTTAGGCATGGTGCAAAGCGACAAGTCCCCCTACGATTATCACTATTCATGTGAAGAATCACACTACAAGCTACATAAAATGGACAAATTGTAATGATCAATGAATATGATGATAAGTTATGTATCCTCTAGAGTCAAAACATGTTTACCTAAAAGAGAGCTTATCTGATATGTCAAATATCACTTAACATTAGAAAATGATATCTTTGAACTTGTGCCAAAAATATATATGGATGTCTTCAATGTTGTATTCTTTAAATTTGTAGTATATTTTTTACAAATAAATGAAGAGTATGAAAAATGAAACCTTAATGAAAAAAAAACTTGGAATAATTCTTACAATATTATATAGGTAGGATTTGGTTATTGGTTGTTGGAGCTTGTTGGGATATTTTCTCAAGAATATTCTCATTGTTTAGAACTTATCGGATCTCATAAGCACTATTCATGTGGCATGTATCTGGGCTTTGTAGTTCAATAATACGAATTGTTTTAAATGAATATGTGCACAATATTTGTTCCTCTAATTTTTAATTTGGTATCGGAGCCCATATGCCCCTAACTTCCTCAAAGGAGAGCTAAAAAAAAAGGGAATATATATGATATTTGATTCTTTATACATAGATTATGATAGATCGGTTTACGTGTGGTTTGTGGATATACAAATATATGGTTTGTGGATATACAAATATATTTGATTGTTTGTTTTAGGTGGTATGGCAGTCTTGACCCAGCGAAAGGTGTTTAGTATTTCGTTATGCACGGGGTTGGCGCTGGCTGCGTCCTCAAAAATTTGCATCTCGATGCATACTACCTGAGGTAAAGATTCATCTAGAGATTCTTAATTTATAAATAGAATTCATTATAATATCATGGGCCATTACTAGGAAAAGTAAAGTCAGCATATTTCGATGCATCTAGAGATTCTTAATTTATAAATAGAATTTATTATAATATCATGGGCCATTATTATGGCTTATCAATACTACATGCTCAAAAAAGCATAAATCATTTCATATGACACTTGTTCATATAACATTCTTTTTAATTAATTAATTTAATTAAGCGGATATAAAAAACAAAAAATATGTCAAAACAGTAGACAAATGTCAAATGAAGATGAAAAAGGTAAACAATGCTTAACCTGAACAATTTAAAAAAAAACACCTTCAATGTAAATACATAAGCAATAATAATATATTATTATATAGGGTGAGTAAAACAACAATGGTTTTAGATTTTAAATTATTCCTTTATGTTATTCTTTTAAGTTGATAATAATAATATATTACTATTTTTAATGTTTAATAATAATTTATATTATGCTATAGCATCTTTCAGGGTAAAACTATTGTTTTTCGTTTAAGTTCTCCATTTATAACAATGCATTAAGAGTTCATAATAATATAATAATAAATATTAGGTTTTATAATTTTTGAGGTTTTAGTATAGTTAATATAATATAATATTGTTCATAAAATATTGCTTTGTAATATTACATTTAATAGAAAAAAATGTTTTAATATTAGCTTTAATATGTGATTTTAATATTAATTATATTTTTAATATTAATAATATTTTTAATATTGATAATTGATTTTGAAGTTAATATTAAGCTTAATATTAGAATTTAATATTAAGTTTTAATGTTAATAATGTTAATATTAAAGTTGTTAATATAAACAAATCATTGGTTTTAATATTAATATTAGGTTTTAATGTAAACATTGTTAATATAAATAAATTACATTGTTGATTTGATCTTAATATTAGGTAATAACTTTGAGGTTTTCGAGCACACTATATTATTTAATATATTTATATTTTATTAAATACAGAATTTTATTTAGGTTTTAGTATTATATTTTAATAATGGTATTTTATTTTATTGTTTATATTTTTAATATTTATTGAAAATAATGATTTTTAACATTATTATTATATATTATTACTAATATTTTAAAATTAAGTATTATTAATATTATATTTATTATTTTATAACATTACTGTTAATTATTATTAGTATTATTATATTAAAACATGAATATAAATAAATATGATTATTACAATTGATTGAAAAATTAACATTTACATTAATATTAAAAAATATATTGTTTATTAATGATGTTTGGAAATAACATTATTATTTACAAATAAATTTAAAATTATTAATATATAATCTTATTAAAGTAATAACATTAATGTTATTAATAATATCTAAATTAGTATTGAAATTAATAACATCTAATTAATAATATTAATATTATTAATGACATTAATATAAATAATTTCAATATTAACATTAATAATTAATATTAATACATAACATTAATGATACTTATATTTTACTCAAATATGGTAAAACAAATTTAAATAAAGTTAAATATTTCCAACAAGGTCAATCATTATCCATGCTCATCAACACAAATATTTTTCTTTTTATTTATTTATTGGTAGGTAAGCACCTACAGGAGATTTGAACCAGTGACCTATAGCAAGGAGTGCCTTAAAAGTGCACCCATTCACCATCAATCCAAAGCCCCATGGGCCAACAACACACAACCTTAGTTAGCCATAGTAAACCATATTTATTTTTGTCAACCATAAACAATGATGATCAACCATCATCTTCTCAACTTAAAAAACTATTTTCTCTACTCATTCCTACTAGCCTACTAGCCAAATAATGTCAACCAATGTTTAATATTATAAACAAAAAGGGTTATAAACCCAAAAAAAAACTTTAAGAGAAGGTTAAATACTTAATGGATATAATGATACAAGGTAGATATTGTCTATGAAAAATATTCATGCAGGCTTGCTTCATACTATTAGCAAAGAAATGATTAAATTACTAACTAATGGCCATCAAATAAGGCTATATCAATGGACTACGTGCAAGCAGGAGTTTATCCAGGAATTAGCTCAACAAAAATACTTGGAGGGGCTGAGTGAGGTAGTTATTCTGCCAACAACCACACACCCTTAATCCTCTCCAAAATGATTATAATTTAAAGAGAGAGTGGAAGAGGGTTATGCAAGGGGGTGGGGAGAGAAATCCCCAATTGAGAAAACCTATTTCAAGGCATAATTGGGCAAACTTGTATTTGAAAACTAGATTTTTGGTACACAGGGTTTGAAAGAAAAGGAAATAAGAAAATGGAAAATATTTTAGTTGTGAAAACTTGTTTTAGGGTGTAAATGAGAAAGCTTTTATTTCAAAGATATCTTTCTAACAAACAATGGCTTGGAAAAAAATCCAAATGAGTAAGAATATATATATGTTTGTACACATTTATAATAAAATCATGTGATGATAGTTCCTTGATCTTCTCTAATCATGTTTCCATGATTTATTTCAAAGCCTTAACCTCATAAATGGTTCATGAAGGTCAGAAAAAAAAAAATCGAAATGGATACTAGAATGACACAATTATTATATATGGAAAGGCAAAGGAGGGAACGAGTGATGAAATTTAGACCAAAACTACTCCACTATGGTTAAAGTTTTTTCCAAATATGTTTTTAATTCCATTTTGTAAATAGGGATTTAGAGAAATTAAATGGCATTATATGATACCATGAACCACTTCTTCCCTATCTATTTCAAAATTTCGATTTATTTCTTAAAAAATCGATTCCTCTTTTAACATATCATGAACCTAATTTTCTTAATATACATATTCAATTACTTCATCCATCATAGCCTTAGCCTTACAAAATTTCTCTCCAAATGAAATTTTAATAAACATATAATTATCCTAATTTTCTTAATATACATATTCAGTTATCTCATCCATGATAGCCTTAGCCTTACAAAATTTCTCTATAAATGGAATTTTAATAAACATTCAAACAAAGGGAATCTTTAATAATTAAAAATTACTTCTGTAGTCTAAAACGGGCTATATATCTACAGGATCCAAAAGAGTGGGGTTTTTGAAATTGAGCCACAACTCAATATTCTTCAAAACCAAAACCAGTAAAATATTGAAATGCATTCCATAGAATCATAAGGATAAATATTTTATTTCGGTATAAAAGGATTTGATAGCTTATACTACAAGGCTAAACCCCTTTTAAGAATTAAAGGGGGAACTTCATAACATTATAAAGATGACGGCTACAAGGGATTAAGTACACCTTTGATATAATTCAAGAATCATATATTAAACATGATACAATTAATATTATGGCGTGCCACCTTACTTATTTTATGGCAAGCATCATCACATATTCGGTCATATACTATACCATATATTTAATGTTTGCGTTGTAGAAGGATTATTATATGAGGATATTTAGTAGCTATTAACCAACCATGATTTCCATACATCGAAACAACAGGATGAAGTATGCAACTTTACAACAATTGTGTCTGAAGTGTATGGTTCAAAAATCATCCTTACACATTGATTATTTGAATAGTTAACAAAGGAGTAGCATAAGGGGTTTCTTGACTACAAATAGGCTAACCGGCATCTACCAAGCACACCGTTATTGACAGATCAGTTAAGAGAATGGATCCAGAAAAAATTGAATCTGTGATGTTCAATTGGCATTACAGTTTTCTTAAGTTTTTAATGGAAATAAATACCAAGCATGGAATTTAAAGATTTAGGCATTACAGTTTTCTTAAGTTTTTAAAGGAAATAAATACCGAGCATGGAATTTAAAGATTTAAGTCACAAGGAATGATCCATTGAGTCACAATGATCCCCTCTAACGTTGAACATTGAATTTCAAGATTGGAGTCACTAAAGTATCTATCCATTGAGTCACAATGGAATTTAAAGATTTAAGTCACTAAGGAATCATCCATTGAGTCACAATGATCCCCTCTTAGGGTGAATATTAAATTTCAATATTGGAGTCACTAAAGAATCTATCGATTGAGTCACAATGATCCCCTCTTAGGGTGAACATTGAATTTCAAGATTGGCGTCACTAAGGGATCTATCCATTGAGTCACAATGATCCCCTCTTTAAGGTGAACATTGGTAAAATCATTTCGAAATTCGGATTGAGAGTTGGGGACAATTTTTTATAATTGCCTATCGATATCCCAAATTATAAAAAGGTATACCAAGGAACACTCTGGTGGAGGTCTGGAATGATATTTCCTTCATTCTGCAGTGATTTACGAATTGTGGGGGTTGATATAGTATGATATACAATTACAATACACATATCATTATGTATATTAGGGGTAAGAAATTGTCGAATATGCCATGTTATTTTCTTAACACTCTGACTAAGATCTTTTAAGGTGTACAAAAGAGAAATGATCTTGATGGAATAATATACTCGATAGGACTCATCATTATGGAAATTGTGGCTTTCCTTCTCAAAGGGAGTTACAACCTTATTGAGGCTGACTAAGCCTCTTAGAAGGGTATGTCCACCAAGGGCCATCTTTACCCATGTCAATAGAAATAGAATAGTGTACTTGACCCAGGTCAATAGAATAGTGTTGAGACTTGAAAACAAAGGTTAAAAGAATGTGAAGCACTGTAGAAAATTATCTCAATACCAAAGTTACTGCATAGAGATGGAAGATGAAGAGGTCGAGGAAAATAAAATAAAATAAAAAAACAAGAAAGAAGGAATTGAGATTGAGGAAGATGAAGTAGAGCAAATTGAGGATAAGGAGGAAGTAGGAGAAAACGAGGCTGAAGAAGCCCACAATTAGGAAACTTGGAAAAATGTGGAGAAAGCAATCGATCATGATATAGTTTCTAATTTACTAAGCATTGAACCTCAAAAAAACTTAGTTTGAAACCACTAGAATCAACTCTTAAATAAAAGCTTACTTATAACACCCATTTTAGGAATGGTCTGCAACAACGGGAAAAATATAAATTTGTCTTTGAGTTAAAAAATGACGATACTAATAACACCAAATTTTGTCGAGGGGATTAAAATTAAAAGTTATTAGAAACGATGGCTTTAACAACTAATATGATATACTCAAAATAATTTAAAAAAAAATATAATTATTATAAACCTTATTTATTAATTGAAATATTTTTTTAAACTTACATTATAAATAGATATTATTATTATTATTATTTAGAATAAAAATAAATAATTAAAAGCTAAGCAACAAATAAAAAATTAAAGGGGAGAAATGATAAGGTAATTTGGAAAAAAAAATTAACAAAAAGATTGAAAATCTCTTTAAAAAATAATAATTTATTTTAATAAATATTAAACAAAATATTAAAAGAGAGTGTGGATTTTCATAGTTGTTCATGTTCTTCAACTTTTTTTTTGGATAAAACTATGTAAATGATTTGTAATCTATCTAATGTTTTGGGTGGAGACTCCACCATTATTAGGGAGTAGAACCATAATGAAATTACGAAATTTTTGTTGAGCCTTAAATAGAAGAAAATTCAAATTAGATATTAGGGAATTAAAATTAAATTAGTCAATATAGTTGATATATGTTAAGAAGTTATATTAATTTAGACAATGTATACATTAAAGGGAAAATTCAAAAGATTAATAAGCATTGTTGAGCCTTAAATAGAAGAAAATTCAAATTAGCCATTAGGGAATTAATATTAAATTAGTCAATATAGTTGATACCCGTTAGGAAGTTATATAAATTTAAACAATGTAGACATTAAAGGGAAAAGTTAAAAGCTAAATAAGCATCAAACAAATAAGTATTAAATTACAAAAAAAGAGATTAAATAAATGAAGAATAAAATTAATGAAAAAAAAGATGGAGAGAGAATAAAGAAGGGAGATTAAATCAAATAATAACAAGTAAGATAGGGGAATATATATATATACACACACACAGAGAAAGTGGTTAAAAAAGGGAGTGAAGGAATGAAGTGGGGGAGGGGGATGTGAGGGAACAAGGATAGGAGGATCCAGAAAGATATAAATATGAGGATCAAAAAATATGAAAGAGAAGAAAGAGCAGGGGGTGAAATGATAAAATTGAAAAATTATGTCGAAGATCCAAGGAAAGAGAGATCCAACAAAAGGGAATAGAAGGGTGGGAAGAAGGATAAAAAGGAAAAATATGAGAATATCTAGGTAAAGGGGACATGGAAGAAAATGATAGTAAGATAAAGGGGGTGGAGGGAAGTCAAATGAGAAGAGGGGAGAGAAAGCATGTTAATGGGCAAGTTGATGGATAACATGCTTGAATGATGGGCTCAACTTACAATGATCTTCCCTATAGAGGTTATTGGGGTGTTCTTTGATCTCGAGAGCTTCCCTAATGATTTGAGAGTTATAAAATGGAACAAAACCAAGTTTTTTGGATTGATCCAAGAAAATTAATTTCTTATATTTTAGATAATGTTCAACAATAGTAGACTTTCTAAGCTACAAATGGTTGTTAGCAGATATATGTTTTATAAAGTGAGATTTGAAGGGACACCCTATCTGGCAAATATAAGTCTTTCCGCAAGAACAAGGAATTCAGTAAACCCATAATCTCAGCATAGGGTCATACATTTCTTTAGCTAATTGGAATATATACTTTCAAGTTTTATGGGAATTGTTGAAGTGTAAGATTGTTTCTTTTTGTACTACCCTTTTACCATCTCCTTTCACATTTTTGTCATCATTTTTGTAGAAATCTTAGCACGCTTAAGGTCAAATTAAACTTATAGAAACGTATTTATCATCCATCTTTAGAATCTATTTTTCTTTATGAAATATAATGAAAAGATTCTTACAATAACAGAATCATAAACATTTCACAACTAATGTTGAATTACACAACAATATTCATGGTTAGTCAAGGAATAGCCTACCATAAATGGTAAATGTAATGGGGTGATACTAGGTAGAAAGAATTGGAAACCTAGACAGAAGCACCTTAGGGTGCCGAAGACTGGAACACCGGTGCACCCTTTGCAATCGAACCATTGTTTCCTTGTAAATTCCTCAAGTTATGACCACAAATGATATCATCAAAAAGAGGATTGTCCTTGGATACCCAAAATGGGAAAACCAAGTACCCAATATACTGATATCGATAAAATCCCTACCAAGGATAGCCAAAGTAATTAACATGGAAGTGTGTATCTGGTTCATATGTTATTGGTTAACTTATTGTTGTTATATGACACTTAGCTTGACGATTAGGTTTTATGTTATTGATGAGCATGATATATAGCTTTAATTGTTATGTGATATTAACTTGATTATTAGAGTTATTTCATTGACATCTTGATGCTGTAATTTGGATTGGTCATATTTGTGATGGTTATGTTCATTGCAATAAACATCTTGATGTTATATGTAGTGTGTTTACTTCATTTGACCTATGCAAACGGTTATGGTTGAGATATTCATGTATGAGCTGACATATTTGTGATATGTTGTCATACTAATCTAGATTGATTGTACATATGTGGTTCTTATGCATGAATGACAAATGCATATGAGCTTATGATGTGAACATGTTAGTTAGTTACTATTTTTCATATCAAGATTTATGTTTGAGTTGATATGTTGTGAATTTGTATCATGCTATCCTAGCTTTATTGTGTAGATAAGATAGCCTCCCCTAATATCCACTAACGTATGTGTTTTCTTATATCTTATATTTGGTGCTTGGTCGTTAGATAATGACGCCTATTTGGTGTTTGAGTGTTTGGTGCCTAGTTAATTTATTTAATATGGTATGTTTGAAAGTTGGTTGAATGCTTGATGAATTTCATAATATGAGTATGCATTCCAATGATCTTTCTTTAACATGATTTTACTAACACATATGTGTTGAGATAGTTGATATGTACTTGAGTATAGTAGGTGATAATTGTAGCATTGTGTCTAAAGAACTATGAGTTGACTATCGATTATGACATGTTTGTTAGCCTTGGTAAAGGTTTCCTTGAATAGATAGACATGATTGTCTTAATATTTGGGACATGTGGTCGACATGTGGGAGTAGTTGCAGGAAGCATATTTGTATTAGTCTTACAAGGTAATAGTTGATGCATTTATAGCACTAACAATTGGGTGATGTGGCAACGCACAACAAGCCTCAAATTGAACAAAGTTAAAGGTAAAGGGAAGGAGTTGGACAAGAATTCCTTTGGCTATGTTTTGAAATCTTAATTCTAGATGAATGAGTGATTCTCCTACAAGAATTCTTCTTAGCCTTAATCTTTTCTGACATTATGTGGATACATGTTATATTACTGAACAAGTACTTCAAGGGTATATTAGCTAGTCTTTAGTTACATGTGGATATGTTAAAGTATTGGAGTCCCTTGAGAGATGGTGTGGGTGTGTTTAGTTGCAAGCAACGTGCTTGGCACAAAAAATGAGGTTACTCGTGTATTTTTATGTTTATTTATGCTCTAACAGTTACGTGTTTATGGAAGTATGATGCAGGGAGTTTAATGGAAAGAGTTTTTGCCATGAAATATTGAAGAAGGATCTGGTTGAGTTTCCTTGGGAACCATGGGGGTTGAGTCATGGTGTTTGTTGTTGGTCTTGTCCTTTTGATCCTTTGGTGCTTTTTTGTGCTTGATTGTGTTTTTGTTTGTGTCTTTTGGACGGCCATACCACTTTGGTTGCGGAGTCATGTTTTTATTGGTTTTCATGAATTTTCTTCTTGTTTGTTTCCTGTGGTTGCATTTTATGTTTTGAGTGTCTTCAGAATTGTTTGGAAAGAGGAAATTTGATGAATCTCCGGATATCCGTGTAGTACATGAAATGTAATGTACAATTTAGATGAATCTTTGCTCATAAGTAAGTGCAGCAAAGGGTAAGAATATAACAACCAATTAGACTTGTTGGGTCCATTGGTGTATGTTGTACCTTATGAAAACAATTTCCTGGCTGTAGAGAAATTGTGCTTAAGACATTAATAAATATTATTTACCGTCACTTATTTGTCACTTAGATATATGTTGTGTTCTCAAATGAAGGACTTGGAGACTTGGTTTTTAATCTCAATACTTAGGTGACAAGGTAATATAAGAATTCCATTTGATTAGCTGAATATGAATGATAAGTGAAGAAAGCTTAATTAAAAATAATATGCTAACTTACGCAGAAACTACTATCTGTAACTTAGAAGAATTATGAAGGGGAGAATTGAATCATGGACAATATGTTGTTTAATATAGAACCTACTATCTATGACTCTTGGAGAAGTTAAAGATAATATGCTGCCTTGCACAGAAACTACTATCTATAACTTAGAAAGAAAGGCGAAAATATCAGGTACAAGAGCACTCTTTTAGGGAACTTTAACTCTATCTACCTAAGCAAATAAATACCTGCAACTCCATTACCATACTTGAAAGAAGAAAACATAAGATGGAAAATAACAGATAATTTACAAAATCATACCTAACAAATGCATGGAAAATTCTAATTCTTCACTAATCAACTGTTATATCAGGAAAACAGTGGCCTAGTCTCCGGATTCTCCAAAATTCCCCCAACTAACCACTTCTCTGTAAATTTTCCTCTTCTTACACATTGTGAAATAATTGCTGATCGTTGAAACTCTCCAACTAATAAACTACTTCTCTAACTATCTTATGTAAAAACTATTACATAATTTTACATAGGGTAAAAGACACCTCAAAGAACATATAATAATAAGAAATAACTGAAATAGAATGTGAGAATAACTGCTAGCTTGCTCTGTTAATTGGCCACTGAGTTCTTTTATATATGCCTTAATAATGATTAGTCTGCTTCAACCATAATGAATAGTGCTTGACTTTGACTTGTGCATAAATCTAGACTTACGCATGTATTGGGCATTTTAATTGGCCAAAATACAAAGAAAACATGCCCAACTGCCTTCCTCTCTAGATTCAGTTTTAACACTGTTTTTTCCTTTTACGCAACAAAATTAACGCAAAACTTTGATTATTATGGAACTAAAAAATAATTAATTATGCTTCATAAATCCATTGGATCCACTTCATATCGCAAATCGCAATCGGAGAATGAACCAACACATATGCATAATATGCTTTGCTGACCCACCGGAGTTATTAAATGCAATATATATATTTTTGGGTCCGAAATGCATCGCAATCATAATTGGTGCTTTCAATTGGTGTATTAACCCAAACCTTAACAATTTGTGATATGGTGGACCCACCAGAAGTATAAAAAATGGCATATATAATATCATGTCTGGATTGCTGTCGCAAATTGTAATCGACATAAGTCATATACATATATAAATGTTATGCAATGATTGCAGACCCGTCGGGAGAATTAAACATAATATGTGTAATATCGGGTCCAGCCTATCGCAAATCGCAATCCTTTGAATAATGTTATTAACCCTTTGATTATGCTTTATGCCACATATATATATCCAAGTTCCATTTATAATTTGGCTTAACTCATAACCCTTCATATCAGTGTTGTATTTCTATTATAACCCTTGATAATCAAAATACATATAAAAATGCATAATCATACCCTTTTCCACCTTTTCCAAGGCCTTTGCACAGTTTTCAGGATACACCTTTATCAGAATTGGGAATTGATGATTCCTATGGTAATAATTCATATAATTACCCACTGCACCTTTTACGATTGCGCTCTAATCACATCGCTAACACACACACACACACACACACACAGATATAGATACATACACACACATATATATATATATATATATATATATATATATATATATATATAACGGGACCCACTCCATATAACTATTTATATTGCAATCTGACTTGATCACATGGGACGATTCTTTAACACTTGTTTCCTTTGCGATTCTAATATATAATAAATAAAATGCTTCATTTATTTTAGAATTTGCGGATAAGCGAGCCTTATTAAGGTTGAACCCCTGCAATGATTTTTAGACCACACGTTGTGATAAAAATGAATAATAAGCTTAAACACAATATAAGCTACAACATCTTGCTCCAACTGGGGATAGTGCTTTTGCCGCTAAAGCACTAAGAACTGTAGATTAGTACCTTATCCATTGGGCATGGAGTCATATATTGATTTACCAAGCTTAACGGTGTGAAAATTTTGTATGTTGATGCCACCCCGATATCTGTAGTGATAAGATGCTTGCACTTTGATAGCAAAATATTGAGAATCGTAGATCAGTAGCCTTAGTTGGGCATGGAGTCAAAAACTGTGAAAACCCTGAAATTTGATAAACTAAAACCTGACATTCTTAAAGTTTGAAGCCTTTGCAAACCAGTTTCCAACTAGGAAAGTCACCTTTATTCATCAACTAATGATTAAACTGAAGAACTACAACTGAAAACCAAATGCTCAACACCTGATCTTATTTATGTACAAGTTCCTACATATGTACATGACTGACCTCAATCAGGTGAAGTCAATCTTCTAATGATACCAGGTTAGAATTTTAGTGCATAATCTTGAGCAATTCTGCCAGTGAATTTTTAAAATACAATTCATCATGAATGAAAAATAAACCATGCATAAAGGAAGCTCACAACAAAAATTAGGAGTATATCCACAAAATTATATGTGCAGACTGTTGATAAATTCTTCCATGTAATCTGCCATAGGATCTTCAAAAGTATAAGAAAAATATGTTCTTGATCAACTCCAAAAGAGAAATTCTCTATGTATGAAGGTTCCTTCTCGGTTAAACCTTCTATTGGGATAATATGCTCAACAAAACAATCAGCAACATCTTTAAAAAAATTATCTATGTCACTTTCATGTCTCCACTTTTCATCGCTAAGCTTTGATTGAAAATCATTTGTAATAATAACTTCAGGAAGAAAAAGAAATTCTTTCACATCATTATATGACATATGATCAACTTCAAATAGATTGTTTACCTCTGATTCATGGGCACAATTATGTTCTTCAATACAATGATATACAATCTCTTTATCAACTTTCTTTTTACATAAGATAGCCTATTTTGCTATGATAGATGGCTCAATATATTGTTGTCCAACATATCCCACTTGCTGATTTCTCCATGTATGTTCAACACCGAACTGATGAACTTGAAGAGCATCGTCCTATTCCCAATTTAAACCATCTTCGCTATAGATAGGAGGATCAACAAATTTAACAAAATAGGAACTCTGGTAATTTATTTGCAACTTAATTAGTTCTTCCTCTTCTCGACTGCTGAGAATAAATTCTTGATGCATGTTTGAACTTTCTTCCATCTAAATACTCCCTTGATCTGCTTTATTCACTTGTTTTGAAGGCTGAGATTCTTATGGAGTCGCGTTTGGTGAGGAAGTTGAAACTTGTTGCTCACTTTTATTTTCTTGATTTCTTGACCTTTTCCTCAATCTCAAGTCACATTTCTTATGTAGTTCAGTCTACATAAAATCAGAGAATTTCTCCCAATATTCATCAATTTTATTTTCATCATGAATCACGTCTTTTTCATCATATTCATACACTTATCCTTCGATACCAAATTCATCTTCATCTACTACATATAATGTAGGTCTCTAAGAATTCTTTTTTCCTAACTCTAACTTATTCAACCTCTCTGACAAAGTTTTAATTATATTACACATATCCTCCAATGTTTGACTTTGAGAGGATTCCATCTTTTCCTTTCCCTTGTCTTGGATAGACTGTGTCTCTGGTGCTTTTCCTACAACCAGCAGATTTGCTTCTATCTCTAATGCATTTGTTTAGATCTTATTAATCGGGCTATAACATCTCTGAATGCTTGATATATTATCAATAAAATCATAAGTTTCATCAACAAGATTATCTTGAGCCTTTAAAGTTTCTTTAGCATCATAATATTCACAACAACCTTCAAAAAGAACCTTTTGAGGATAATAAGTTCTACAATAAGAATTGAATACTGAATGGAAATCTTTCAAAGATGAAATGCTTGAATCAGGAAGAGACCTAAACCAAACCCTAGCTTATACGTCCAAAGAAAATAAAAAAACTTCATCTTCACATCTTCATGAATGATGCCCTGCTGCTCCATGCATTCATGAAACTCTTGGAGGTGCTGAGCTGGATCTTCATATTCCTTTCCACTGAATTTTGGAAGATACTTGTTCCAGACATAAAATGTAGGCATATCATGAGGATAGCCTGTGATCCTAGTAAAATCAAATGGATCAAATTTATGGACTAAAAATGTAGGGAGAGCCATTAAAACACAGAAAAGAAAGCTTCAAAGTGAAATGGAGTCACCAATCAATGTTGTAAGTGAAAATCACAGGTGTTAATGTACAACCAACTGCTAAAACTTGTCATTCTCAATATTCAACTTCAACCTTAATAAACCCAAGGAAAAGTGCTCTTATGCAATTGATTTTATTCAAAACACCAAACATTTCCTCCTCACTGAACAACTAGAGGAAAATATTGAAAACCCAAGGAAAAATGTTCTTGTCTTCTCTCCCCGACAGCGGCACCAATGAATGTTGTACCTTAAGAAACCAATTTCCTGGCTGTAGAGAAATTATGCTTAAGACATTAATAAATATTATTTACTGTCACTTATTTGTCACTTAGATGTATGTTGTGTTCTCGAATGAAGGACCTGGAGACTTTGTTTTTACTCTCAATACTTAGGTGACAAGGAAATATCAGCATGCCATTTGATTAGATGAATATGAATGATAAGTGAAGAAATCTTAAAGAAATTAAAAATAGTATACTGCCTTACCTAGAAACTACTATCTGTAACTTAGAAGAATTATGGAGGGGAGAAATGAATCATGGACAATATGCTATTTAACACAAAACCTACTACGTATGACTCTTGGAGAAGTTAAAGATGACATGCCGCCTTCCGCAAAAACTAGTATCTATAACTTAGAAAGAAAGGTGAAAATTTCAAGTACAAGAGTGCTCTTTTAAGGAACTTTAACTTTATCTACCTAAGCAAATAAAGACCTGCAGCTTCATTACCATACTTGAAGGAAGAAAACATAAGATGGCACATAACATAGAAGTTACAAAATCATTCCCAACAAATGCAAGGAAACTTTTGATTCTTCATTAACCAACAGTTATATCAGGAATACAGTGGCCTAGTCTCTGGGTTCTCCAAAATTCCCCCAACTAACCCCCTCTCTGTAAATATTCCTCTTCTCATACATTGTGAAACAATTGTTGATCTTTGAAACTGTCAAACTACTAAACTTCTTCTCTAACTATCTTAAGTAAAAACTATTATAGAATTTTACAAAGGGTAAAAGACACATCAAAGAACATACAATAATAAGAAATAACTGAAATAGAAGATGAGAATAACTGTTGGCTTGCTTTGTTAGTTGGTTGCTGAGTTCTTCTGTATATGCCTTAATAATGATTAATCCAATTTAACCATAATAAATAGTGCTTGACTTTGACTTGTGCATAAATATGGACTTACGCATGTATCAGGCATTTTAATTGTCCAAAATACAAAGAAAACATGCCCAATTGCCTTCCTCTTCGGATTCAGCTTTAACACTGATTTTTCCTTTCACACAGCAAAATTAATGCAAACCTTTGATTATTATAGAACTCGAAAATAATTAATTCTGCTTCATAAATCCATCGGATCCGCTTCATATCGCAAATCGCAATTGGCGAATGAACCAACACATATGCATAAGATGCTTTGTACACCCACAGGAGTTATGAAACTCTCTCTCTCTCTCTCTCTCTCTCTCTATATATATATATATATATATATATATATATATATATTCGGGTCTGAAACCCATCACAATCGCAATCGATGCTTTCAATTGGGGTATTAACCCAAACCTTAACAATCTGCGGTATGGCAGACACGCCGGAAGTATAAAACATGGCATATATAATATTTGGTCTAGATCACTGTCGCAAATCGCAATTGGCATAAGTTATATACATATATAAACGTTATGCGATGATTGCAGACCCGACGAGAGAATTAAACATAATATATGTAATATCAAGTCCAGCCTATCACAAATCGCAATCCTTCTATTAATGTTATTAACCCTTTGACTATGCTTTATGCCGCATATATATATCCAAGTTCCATTTATAATTGGGCTTAACTCATAACCCTTCATATCAATGTTGTATTTCTATTATAACCCTTATAATAGCAATACATATAAAAAATGTGTAATCTAACCTTTTTCTGCCTTTTCCAAGGCCTTTGCACAGTCTTCAAGATACGCCTTTATCGCAATCAGGAATCAGTGATTCCTGTGGCAATAATTCATATAATTCCCCACTGCACTTTTTGCGATTGCGATCTAATTGCATGGCTAACACACACACACACACATAGATATATATCTATATCTATATCTATATATATATATGTATATATATATATATATATATATATATATATATATATATATATAGATACATATATATATATATATATATATATAGATACATATATATATATATATATATGTATCTATATATATATATATATAGATACATATATATATGTATCTATATATATATATATATATATATATATATATATAGATACATATATATATATATATATATATATATATATAGATACATATATATATATATATATATATAACAAGACCCGCTCCATATAACTATTTATATTGCCATTTTACTTGGTCACATGGGCCGATTCTTTAACAATTGTTTCATATGTGATTCTAATATATACTAAATAAAATGCTTCATTTGATTTATACTTTGTGGATAAGAGAGCCTCATTAAGGTTGAAGCCCTACAATGACTTTTAGACCACACATTGTGATAAAAATGAATAATAAGATTAAACACAATATAAGCTACAACAGTGTAAATGGATGATGGTAGGATAGGGTGATACTAGGTAGAAAGAATTGGAAACCTAGACAGAAGCACCTTAGGGTGCCGAAGACTGGAACACCGGTGCACCCTTTGCAATCGAACCATTGTTTCCTTGTAAATTCCTCAAGTTATGACCGCAAATGATATCATCAAAAAGAGGATTGTCCTTGGATACCCAAAATGGGAAAACCAAGTACCCAATATACTTATATCTATAAAATCCCTACCAAGGATAGCCAAAGTAATTAACATGGAAGTGTGTATCTGGTTCATATGTTATGTGTTAACTTATTTTTGTTATATGACACTTAGCTTGACGATTAGGTTTTATGTTATTGATGAGCATGATATATAGCTTTAATTGTTATGTGATATTACCTTGATTATTAGAGTTATTTCATTGACATCTTGATGTTGTAATTTGGATTGGTCATATTTGTGATGGTTATGTTCATTGCACTAAACATCTTGATGTTATATGTAGTGTGTTTACTTCATTTGACCTATGCAGACGGTTATGGTTGCGATATTCATGTATGAGCTGACATATTTGTGATATGTTGTCATACTAATCTAGATTGATTGTACATATGTGGTTCTTATGCATGAATGACAAATGCGTATGAGCTTATGATGTGAACATGTTAGTTAGTTACTATTTTTCATATCAAGATTTATGTTTGAGTTGATATGTTGTGAATTTGTATCATGCTATCCTAGCTTTATTGTGTAGATAAGATAGCCTCCCCTAATATCCACTAACGTATGTGTTTTCTTATATCTTATATTTGGTGCTTGGTCGTTAGATAATGACGCCTATTTGGTGTTTGAGTGTTTGGTGCCTAGTTAATTTATTTAATATGGTATGTTTGCAAGTTGGTTGAATGCTTGATGAATTTCATAATATGAGTATGCATTCCAATGATCTTTCTTTAACATGGTTTTACTAACACATATGTGTTGAGATAGCTGATATGTACTTGAGTATAGTAGGTGATAATTGTAGCATTGTGTCTAAAGAACTATGAGTTGACTATCGATTATGACATGTTTGTTAGCCTTGGTAAAGGTTTCCTTCAATAGATAGACATGATTGTCTTAATATTTGGGACATGTGGTCGACATGTGGGAGCAGTTGCAGGAAGCATATTTGCATTAGTCTTACAAGGTAACAGTTGATGCATTTATAGCACTAACAATTGGGTGATGTGGCAACGCACAGCAAGCCTCAAATTGAACAAAGTTAAAGGTAGAGGGAAGGAGTTGGACAAGAATTCCTTTGGCTATGTTTTGAAATCTTAATTCTAGATGAATGAGTGATTCTCCTACAAGAAGTCTTCTTAGCCTTAATCTTTTCTGACATTATGTGGATACATGTTATATTACTGAACAAGTACTTCAAGGGTATATTAGCTAGTCTTTAGTTACATGTGGATATGTTAAAGGATTGGAGTCCCTTGAGAGATGGTGTGGGTGTGTTTAGTTGCAAGCAACGTGCTTGGTACAAAAAATGAGGTTACTCGTGTATTTTTTATGTTTATTTATGCTCTAACAGTTACGTGTTTATGGAAGTATGATGCAGGGAGTTTAATGGAAAGAGTTTTTGCCATGAAATATTGAAGAAGGATCTGGTTGAGTTTCCTTGGGAACCATGGGGGTTGAGTCATGGTGTTTGTTGTTAGTCTTGTCCTTTTGATCCTTTGGTTCCTTTTTGTGCTTGATTGTGTTTTTGTTTGTGTCTTTTGGACGGCCATACCACTTCGGTTGCGGAGTCATGTTTTTATTGGTTTTCATGAATTTTCTTCTTGTTTGTTTCCTGTGGTTTCATTTTATGTTTTGAGTGTCTTCAGAATTGTTTGGAAAGAGGAAATTTGATGAATCTCAGGATATCCGTGTAGTACATGAAATGTAATGTACAATTTAGATGAATCTTTGCTCATGAGTAAGTGCAGCAAAGGGTAAGAATATAACAACCAATTAGACTTGTTGGGTCCATTGGTGTATGTTGTACCTTATGAAAACAATTTCCTGGCTGTAGAGAAATTGTGCTTAAGACATTAATAAATATTATTTACTGTCACTTATTTGTCACTTAGATATATGTTGTGTTCTCAAATGAAGGACTTGGAGACTTGGTTTTTAATCTCAATACTTAGGTGACAAGGTAATATAAGAATTCCATTTGATTAGCTGAATATGAATGATAAGTGAAAAAAGCTTAAAGAAGTTAAAAATAATATGCTAACTTACGCAGAAACTACTATCTGTAACTTAGAAGAATTATGAAGGGGAGAATTGAATCATGGACAATATGTTGTTTAATATAGAACCTACTATCTATGACTCTTGGAGAAGTTAAAGATAATATGATGCCTTGCGCAGAAACTACTATCTATAACTTAGAAAGAAAGGTGAAAATATCAGGTACAAGAGCACTCTTTTAGGGAACTTTAACTCTATCTGCCTAAGCAAATAAATACCTGCAACTCCATTACCATACTTGAAAGAAGAAATCATAAGATGGCAAATAACAGAGAAGTTACAAAATCATACCTAACAAATGCATTGAAAATTATGATTCTTCATTAATCAACTGTTATATCAGGAAAACAGTGGCCTAGTCTCCGGATTCTCCAAAATTCCCCCAACTAACCACTTTTCTGTAAATCTTCCTCTTCTTACACATTGTGAAATAATTGCTGATCGTTGAAACTCTCAAACTAATAAACTACTTCTCTAACTATCTTATGTAAAAACTATTACATAATTTTACATAGGGTAAAAGACACCTCAAAGAACATATAATAATAAGAAATAACTGAAATAGAATGTTAGAATAATTGCTAGCTTGCTCTGTTAATTGGCCACTGAGTTCTTTTATATATGCCTTAATAATGATTAGTCTGCTTCAACCATAATGAATAGTGCTTGACTTTGACTTGTGCATAAATATGGACTTACGCATGTATTGGGCATTTTAATTGGCCAAAATACAAAGAAAACATGCCCAACTGCCTTCCTCTCTAGATTCAGTTTTAACACTGTTTTTTCCTTTTACGCAACAAAATTAACGCAAACCTTTGATTATTATGGAACTAAAAAATAATTAATTCTGCTTCATAAATCCATTGGATCCACTTCATATCACAAATCGCAATCGGAGAATGAACCAACACATATGCATAAGACGCTTTGCTGACCCACCGGAGTTATTAAAAGCAATATATATATTTTTGGGTCCGAAATGCATCACAATCACAATTGGTGCTTTCAATTGGTGTATTAACCCAAACCTTAACAATTTGCGATATGGTGGACCCACCAGAAGTATAAAAGATGGCATATATAATATCGTGTCTGGATTGTTGTCGCAAATTGTAATCGACATAAGTCATATACATATATAAATGTTATGCGATGATTGCAGACTCGACGGGAGAATTAAACATAATATGTGTAATATTGGGTCCGGCCTATCGCAAATCGCATTCCTTTGAATAATGTTATTAACCCTTTGATTATGCTTTATGCCACATATATATATCCAAGTTCCATTTATAATTTGGCTTAACTCATAACCCTTCATATCAGTGCTGTATTTCTATTATAACCCTTCATAATCGAAATACATATAAAAATGCATAATCATACCCTTTTCTGCCTTTTCCAAGGCCTTTGCACAGTTTTCAGGATACGCCTTTATCAGAATTGGGAATTGATGATTCCTATGGTAATAATTCATATAACTGCCCACTGCACCTTTTACGATTGCGCTCTAATCACATCGCTAACACACACACACACACACACACACACACCCAGATATATATATATATATATATATATATATATATATATATATATATATATATATAATGGGACCCGCTCCATATAACTATTTATATTGCAATCTGACTGCATCACATGGGACGATTCTTTAACACTTGTTTCCTTTGCGATTCTAATATATAATAAATAAAATGCTTCATTTATTTTAGAATTTGCGGATAAGAGAGCCTTATTAAGGTTGAACCCCTGCAATGATTTTTAGACCACACATTGTGATAAAAATGAATAATAAGCTTAAACACAATATAAGCTACAACATCTTCCTCCAACTGGGGATAGTGCTTTTGTCGCTAAAGCACTAAGAACTGTAGATTAGTACCTTATCCATTGGGCATGGAGTCATATATTGATTTGCCAAGCTTAACGGTGTGAAAATTTTGTATGTTGATGCCACGCCGATATCTGTAGTGATAAGATGCTTGCACTTTGATAGCAAAATATTGAGAATCGTAGATCAGTAGCCTTAGTTGCGCATGGAGTCAAAAACTGTGAAAACCCTGAAATTTGATAAACTAAAACCTGACATTCTTAAAGTTTGAAGCCTTTGCAAACCAGTTTCCAACTAGGAAAGTCACCTTTATTCATCAACTAATGATTAAACTGAAGAACTACAACTGAAAACCAAATGCTCAACACCTGATCTTATTTATCTAAAAGTTCCTACATATGTACATGACTGACCTCAATCAGGTGAAGTCAATCTTCTAATGATACCAGGTTAGAATTTTAGTGCATAATCTTGAGCCATTCTGCCAGTGAATTTTTAAAATACAATTCATCATGAATGAAAAATAAACCATGCATAAAGGAAGCTCACAACAAAAATTAGGAGTATATCCACAAAATGATATGTGCAGACTGTTGATAAATTCTTCCATGTAATCTGCCATAGGATCTTCAAAAGTATAAGAAAAATATGTTCTTGATCAACTCCAAAAGAGAAATTCTCTATGTATGAAGGTTCCTTCTCGGTTAAACCTTCTATTGGGATAATATGCTCAACAAAACAATCAACAACATCTTTAAAAAAATGATCTATGTCACTTTCATGTCTCCACTTTTCATCGCTAAGCTTTGATTGAAAATCATTTGTAATAATAACTTCAGGAAGAAAAAGAAATTCTTTCACATCATTATATGACATATGATCAACTTCAAATAGATTGTTTACCTCTGATTCATGGGCACAATTATGTTCTTCAATACAATGATATACAATCTCTTTATCAACTTTCTTTTTACATAAGATAGCCTATTTTGCTATGATAGATGGCTCAATATATTGTTGTCCAACATATCCCACTTGCTGATTTCTCCCTGTATGTTCAACACCCAACTGATGAACTTGAAGAGCATCATCCTATTCCCAATTTAAACCATCTTCGCTATAGATAGGAGGATCAACAAATTTAACAAAATAGGAACTCTGGTGATTTATTTGCAACTTAATTAGTTCTTCCTCTTCTCGACTGCTGAGAATAAATTCTTGATGCATGTTTGAACTTTCTTCCATCTAAATACTCCCTTGATCTGCTTTATTCACATGTTTTGAAGGTTGAGATTCTTATGGAGTCGCCTTTGGTGAGGAAGTTGAAACTTATTGCTCACTTTTATTTTCTTGATTTCTTTACCTTTTCCTCAATCTCAAGTCACATTTCTTATGTAGTTCAGTCTACATAAAATCAGAGAATTTCTCCCAATATTCATCAATTTTATTTTCATCATGAATCAAGTCTTTTTCATCATATTCATACACTTATCCTTCGATACCAAATTCATCTTCATCTACTACATATAACATAGGTCTCTAAGAATTCTTTTTTCCTAACTCTAACTTATTCAACCTCTCTGACAAAGTTTTAATTATATTACACATATCCTCCAATGTTTGACTTTGAGAGGATTCCATCTTTTCCTTTCCCTTGTCTTGGATAGACTGTGTCTCTGGTGCTTTTCCTACAACCAGCAGATTTGCTTCTATCTCTAATGCATTTGTTTAGATCTTATTAATCGGGCTATAACATCTCTGAATGCTTGATATATTATCAATAAAATCATAAGTTTCATCAACAAGATTATCTTGAGCCTTTAAAGTTTCTTTAGCATCATAATATTCACAACAACCTTCAAAAAGAACCTTTTGAGGATAATAAGTTCTACAATAAGAATTGAATACTGAATGGAAATCTTTCAAAGATGAAATGCTTGAATCAGGCAAAGACCTAAACCAAACCCTAGCTTCTACGTCCAAAGAAAATAAAAAAACTTCATCTTCACATCTTCATGAATGATGCCCTGCTGCTCCATGCATTCATGAAACTCTTGGAGGTGCTGAGCTGGATCTTCATATTCCTTTCCACTGAATTTTGGAAGATACTTGTTCCAGACATAAAATGTAGGCATATCATGAGGATAGCCTGTGATCCTAGTAAAATCAAATGGATCAAATTTATGGACTAAAAATGTAGGGAGAGCCATTAAAACCCAGAAAAGAAAGCTTCAAAGTGAAATGGAGTCACCAATCAATGTTGTAAGTGAAAATCACAGGTGTTAATGTACAACCAACTGCTAAAACTTGTCATTCTCAATATTCAACTTCAACCTTAATAAACCCAAGGAAAAGTGCTCTTATGCAATTGATTTTATTCAAAACACCAAACATTTCCTCCTCACTGAACAACCAGAGGAAAATATTGAAAACCCAAGGAAAAATGTTCTTGTCTTCTCTCCCCGACAGCGGCACCAATGAATGTTGTACCTTAAGAAACCAATTTCCTGGCTGTAGAGAAATTATGCTTAAGACATTAATAAATATTATTTACTGTCACTTATTTGTCACTTAGATGTATGTTGTGTTCTCGAATGAAGGACCTGGAGACTTTGTTTTTACTCTCAATACTTAGGTGACAAGGAAATATCAACATGCCATTTGATTAGCTGAATATGAATGATAAGTGAAGAAATCTTAAAGAAATTAAAAATAGTATACTGCCTTACCTAGAAACTACTATCTGTAACTTAGAAGAATTATGGAGGGGAGAAATGAATCATGGACAATATGCTATTTAACACAAAACCTACTACGTATGACTCTTGGAGAAGTTAAAGATGACATGCCGCCTTCCGCAAAAACTAGTATCTATAACTTAGAAAGAAAGGTGAAAATTTCAAGTACAAGAGTGCTCTTTTAAGGAACTTTAACTTTATCTACCTAAGCAAATAAAGACCTGCAGCTTCATTACCATACTTGAAGGAAGAAAACATAAGATGGCACATAACATAGAAGTTACAAAATCATTCCCAACAAATGCAAGGAAACTTTTGATTCTTCATTAACCAACAGTTATATCAGGAATACAGTGGCCTAGTCTCTGGGTTCTCCAAAATTCCCCCAACTAACCCCCTCTCTGAAAATCTTCCTCTTCTCATACATTGTCAAACAATTGTTGATCTTTGAAACTGTCAAACTACTAAACTTCTTCTCTAACTATCTTAAGTAAAAACTATTATAGAATTTTACAAAGGGTAAAAGACACATCAAAGAACATACAATAATAAGAAATAACTGAAATAGAAGATGAGAATAACCGTTGGCTTGCTCTGTTAGTTGGTTGCTGAGTTCTTCTGTATATGCCTTAATAATGATTAATCCAATTTAACCATAATAAATAGTGCTTGACTTTGACATGTGCATAAATATGGACTTACGCATGTATCGGGCATTTTAATTGTCCAAAATACAAAGAAAACATGCCCAATTGCCTTCCTCTTCGGATTCAGCTTTAACACTGATTTTTCCTTTCAGACAGCAAAATTAATGCAAACCTTTGATTATTATAGAACTCAAAAATAATTAATTCTGCTTCATAAATCCATCGGATCCGCTTCATATCGCAAATCGCAATTGGCGAATGAACCAACACATATGCATAAGATGCTTTGTACACCCACAGGAGTTATGAAACGCTATATATATATATATATATATATATATATATTTTCGGGTCTGAAACCCATCACAATCGCAATCGATGCTTTCAATTGGGGTATTAACCAAAACCTTAACAATCTGCGGTATGGCAGACATGCCGGAAGTATAAAACATGGCATATATAATATTTGGTCTAGATCACTGTCGCAAATCGCAATTGGCATAAGTTATATACATATATAAACATTATGCGATGATTGCAGACCCGACGAGAGAATTAAACATAATATATGTAATATCAAGTCTAGCCTATCACAAATCGCAATCCTTCTATTAATGTTATTAACCCTTTGACTATGCTTTATGCCGCATATATATATCCAAGTTCCATTTATAATTGGGCTTAACTCATAACCCTTCATATCAACATTGTATTTCTATTATAACCCTTATAATAGCAATACATAAAAAAAATGTGTAATCTAACCTTTTTCTGCCTTTTCCAAGGCCTTTGCACAGTCTTCAAGATACACCTTTATCGCAATCAGGAATCAGTGATTCCTGTGGCAATAATTCATATAATTCCCCACTGCACTTTTTGCGATTGCGATCTAATTGCATGGCTAACACACACACACACACACACACATATACTATATATATATATATATATATATATATATATATATATATATATATATATATATATATATATATATATATATATATATATATATATATATAGATACATATATATATATATATACATATATATATATATAGATATATATATATATATATATATATATATATATATATATATATATATATATATATATATATATATATATAGATATATATATATAACAAGACCCGCTCCATATAACTATTTATATTGCCATTTTACTTGGTCACATGGGCCGATTCTTTAACAATTGTTTCCTATGTGATTCTAATATATACTAAATAAAATGCTTCATTTGATTTATACTTTGTGGATAAGAGAGCCTCATTAAGGTTGAACCCCTACAATGACTTTTAGACCACACATTGTGATAAAAATGAATAATAAGCTTAAACACAATATAAGCTACAACAGTGTAAATGGATGATGGTAGGATAGGGTGATACTACGTAGAAAGAATTGGAAACCTAGACAGAAGCACCTTAGGGTGCCGAAGACTGGAACACCGGTGCACCCTTTGCAATCGAACCATTGTTTCCTTGTAAATTCCTCAAGTTATGACCGCAAATGATATCATCAAAAAGAGGATTGTCCTTGGATACCCAAAATGCGAAAACCAAGTACCCAATATACTTATATCGATAAAATCCCTACCAAGGATAGCCAAAGTAATTAACATGGAAGTGTGTATCTGGTTCATATGTTATTGGTTAACTTATTGTTGTTATATGACACTTAGCTTGACGATTAGGTTTTATGTTATTGATGAGCATGATATATAGCTTTAATTGTTATGTGATATTAACTTGATTATTAGAGTTATTTCATTGACATCTTGATGTTGTAATTTGGATTGGTCATATTTGTGATGGTTATGTTCATTGCACTAAACATCTTGATGTTATATGTAGTGTGTTTACTTCATTTGACCTATGCAGACGGTTATGGTTGCGATATTCATGTATGAGCTGACATATTTGTGATATGTTGTCATACTAATCTAGATTTATTGTACATATGTGGTTCTTATGCATGAATGACAAATGCATATGAGCTTATGATGTGAACATGTTAGTTAGTTACTATTTTTCATATCAAGATTTATGTTTGAGTTGATATGTTGTGAATTTGTATCATGCTATCCTAGCTTTATTGTGTAGATAAGATAGCCTCCCCTAATATCCACTAAAGTATGTGTTTTCTTATATCTTATATTTGGTGCTTGGTCGTTAGATAATGACGCCTATTTGGTGTTTGAGTGTTTGGTGCCTAGTTAATTTATTTAATATGGTATGTTTGCAAGTTGGTTGAATGCTTGATGAATTTCATAATATGAGTATGCATTCCAATGATCTTTCTTTAACATGGTTTTACTAACACATATGTGTTGAGATAGTTGATATGTACTTGAGTATAGTAGGTGATAATTGTAGCATTGTGTCTAAAGAACTATGAGTTGACTATCGATTATGACATGTTTGTTAGCCTTGGTAAAGGTTTCCTTCAATAGATAGACATGATTGTCTTAATATTTGGGACATGTGGTCGACATGTGGGAGCAGTTGCAGGAAGCATATTTGTATTAGTCTTACAAGGTAATAGTTGATGCATTTATAGCACTAACAATTGGGTGATGTGGAAACGCACAGCAAGCCTCAAATTGAACAAAGTTAAAGGTAAAGGGAAGGAGTTGGACAAGAATTTTTTTGGCTATGTTTTGAAATCTTAATTCTAGATGAATGAGTGATTCTCCTACAAGAAGTCTTCTTAGCCTTAATCTTTTCTGACATTATGTGGATACATGCTATATTACTGAACAAGTACTTCAAGGGTATATTAGCTAGTCTTTAGTTACATGTGGATATGTTAAAGGATTGGAGTCCCTTGAGAGATGGTGTGGGTGTGTTTAGTTGCAAGCAACGTGCTTGGCACAAAAAATGAGGTTACTCGTGTATTTTTATGTTTATTTATGCTCTAACAGTTACGTGTTTATCGAAGTATGATGCAGGGAGTTTAATGGAAAGAGTTTTTTCCATGAAATATTGAAGAAGGATCTGGTTGAGTTTCCTTGGGAACCATGGGGGTTGAGTCATGGTGTTTGTTGTTGGTCTTGTCCTTTTGCTCCTTTGGTGCTTTTTTGTGCTTGATTGTGTTTTTGTTTGTGTCTTTTGGACGGCCATACCACTTCGGTTGCGGAGTCATGTTTTTATTGGTTTTCATGAATTTTCTTCTTGTTTGTTTCCTGTGGTTGCATTTTATGTTTTGAGTGTCTTCAGAATTGTTTGGAAAGAGGAAATATGATGAATCTCAGGATATTTGTGTAGTACATGAAATGTAATGTACAATTTAGATGAATCTTTGCTCATGAGTAAGTGCAGCAAAGGGTAAGAATATAACAACCAATTAGACTTGTTGGGTCCATTGGTGTATGTTGTACCTTATGAAAACAATTTCCTGGCTGTAGAGAAATTGTGCTTAAGACATTAATAAATATTATTTACTGTCACATATTTGTCACTTAGATATATGTTGTGTTCTCAAATGAAGGACTTGGAGACTTGGTTTTTAATCTCAATACTTAGGTGACAAGGTAATATAAGAATTCCATTTGATTAGCTGAATATGAATGATAAGTGAAGAAAGCTTAAAGAAGTTAAAAATAATATGCTAACTTACGCAGAAACTACTATCTGTAACTTAGAAGAATTATGAAGGGGAGAATTGAATCATGGACAATATGTTGTTTAATATAGAACCTACTATCTATGACTCTTGGAGAAGTTAAAGATAATATGCTGCCTTGCGCAGAAACTACTATCTATAACTTAGAAAGAAAGGTGAAAATATCAGGTACAAGAGCACTCTTTTAGGGAACTTTAACTCTATCTGCCTAAGCAAATAAATACCTGCAACTCCATTACCATACTTGAAAGAAGAAATCATAAGATGGCAAATAATAGAGAAGTTACAAAATCATACCTAACAAATGCATGGAAAATTCTGATTCTTCATTAATCAACTGTTATATCAGGAAAACAGTGGCCTAGTCTCCGGATTCTCCAAAATTCCCCCAACTAACCACTTCTCTGTAAATTTTCCTCTTCTTACACATTGTGAAATAATTGCTGATCGTTGAAACTCTCAAACTAATAAACTACTTCTCTAACTATCTTATGTAAAAACTATTACATAATTTTACATAGGGTAAAAGACACCTCAAAGAACATATAATAATAAGAAATAACTGAAATAGAATGTGAGAATAACTGCTAGCTTGCTCTGTTAATTGGCCACTGAGTTCTTTTATATATGCCTTAATAATGATTAGTCTGCTTCAACCATAATGAATAGTGCTTGACTTTGACTTGTGCATAAATCTAGACTTACGCATGTATTGGGCATTTTAATTGGCCAAAATACAAAGAAAACATGCCCAACTGCCTTCCTCTCTAGATTCAGTTTTAACACTGTTTTTTCCTTTTACGCAACAAAATTAACGCAAACCTTTGATTATTATGGAACTAAAAAATAATTAATTCTACTTCATAAATCCATTGGATCCACTTCATATCGCAAATCGCAATCGGAGAATGAACCAACACATATGCATAAGACGCTTTGCTGAGCCATCGGCGTTATTAAAAGCAATATATATATTTTTGTGTCCGAAATGCATCGCAATCACAATTGGTGCTTTCAATTGGTGTATTAACCCAAACCTTAACAATTTGCGATATGGTGGACCCACCAGAAGTATAAAAGATGGCATATATAATATCGTGTCTGGATTGCTGTCGTAAATTGTAATCGACATAAGTCATATACATATATAAATGTTATGTGATGATTGCAGACTCGACGGGAGAATTAAACATAATATGTGTAATATCGGGTCTGGCCTATCGCAAATCGCATTCCTTTGAATAATGTTATTAACCCTTTGATTATGCTTTATGCCACATATATATATCCAAGTTCCATTTATAATTTGGCTTAACTCATAACCCTTCATATCAGTGCTGTATTTCTATTATAACCCTTGATAATCGAAATACATATAAAAATGCATAATCATACCCTTTTCTGCCTTTTCCAAGGCCTTTGCACAGTTTTCAGGATACGCCTTTATCAGAATTGGGAATTGATGATTCCTATGGTCATAATTCATATAACTGCCCACTGCACCTTTTACGATTGCGCTCTAATCACATCGCTAACACACACACACACACACACACACACACACACATACATATATATATATATATATATATATATATATATATATATAATGGGACCCGCTCCATATAACTATTTATATTGCAATCTGACTGGATCACATGGGACGATTCTTTAACACTTGTTTCCTTTGCGATTCTAATATATAATAAATAAAATGCTTCATTTATTTTAGAATTTGCGGATAAGAGAGCCTTATTAAGGTTGAACCCCTGCAATGATTTTTAGACCACAGATTGTGATAAAAATGAATAATAAGCTTAAACACAATATAAGCTACAACATCTTGCTCCAACTGGGGATAGTGCTTTTGCCGCTAAAGCACTAAGAACTGTAGATTAGTACCTTATCCATTGGGCATTTAGTCATATATTGATTTGCCAAGCTTAACGGTGTGAAAATTTTGTATGTTGATGCCACGCCGATATCTGTAGTGATAAGATGCTTGCACTTTGATAGCAAAATATTGAGAATCGTAGATTAGTAGCCTTAGTTGCGCATGGAGTCAAAAACTGTGAAAACCCTGAAATTTGATAAACTAAAACCTGACATTCTTAAAGTTTGAAGCCTTTGCAAACCAGTTTCCAACTAGGAAAGTCACCTTTATTCATCAACTAATGATTAAACTGAAGAACTACAACTGAAAACCAAATGCTCAACACCTGGTCTTATTTATGTACAAGTTCCTACATATGTACATGACTAACCTCAATCAGGTGAAGTCAATCTTCTAATGATACCAGGTTAGAATTTTAGTGCATAATCTTGAGCCATTCTGCCAGTGAATTTTTAAAATACAATTCATCATGAATGAAAAATAAACCATGCATAAAGGAAGCTCACAACAAAAATTAGGAGTATATCCACAAAATGATATGTGCAGACTGTTGATAAATTCTTCCATGTAATCTGCCATAGGATCTTCAAAAGTATAAGAAAAATATGTTCTTGATCAACTCCAAAAGAGAAATTCTCTATGTATGAAGGTTCCTTCTCGGTTAAACCTTCTATTGGGATAATATGCTCAACAAAACAATCAGCAACATCTTTAAAAAAATGATCTATGTCACTTTCATGTCTCCACTTTTCATCGCTAAGCTTTGATTGAAAATCATTTGTAATAATAACTTCAGGAAGAAAAAGAAATTCTTTCACATCATTATATGACATATGATCAACTTCAAATAGATTGTTTACTTCTGATTCATGGGCACCATTATGTTCTTCAATACAATGATATACAATCTCTTTATCAACTTTCTTTTTACATAAGATAGCCTCTTTTGCTATGATAGATGGCTCAATATATTGTTGTCCAACATATCCCACTTGCTGATTTCTCCCTGTATGTTCAACACCCAACTGATGAACTTGAAGAGCATCGTCCTATTCCCAATTTAAACCATCTTCGCTATAGATAGAAGGATCAACAAATTTAACAAAATAGGAACTCTGGTGATTTATTTGCATCTTAATTAGTTCTTCCTCTTCTCGACTGCTGAGAATAAATTCTTGATGCATGTTTGAACTTTCTTCCATCTAAATACTCCCTTGATCTGCTTTATTCACTTGTTTTGAAGGCTGAGATTCTTATGGAGTCGCCTTTGGTGAGGAAGTTGAAACTTGTTGCTCACTTTTATTTTCTTGATTTCTTGACCTTTTCCTCAATCTCAAGTCACATTTCTTATGTAGTTCAGTCTACATAAAATCAGAGAATTTCTCCCAATATTCATCAATTTTATTTTCATCATGAATCACGTCTTTTTCATCATATTCATACACTTATCCTTCGATACCAAATTCATCTTCATCTACTACATATAACGTAGGTCTCTAAGAATTCTTTTTTCCTAACTCTAACTTATTCAACCTCTCTGACAAAGTTTTAATTATATTACACATATCCTCCAATGTTTGACTTTGAGAGGATTCCATCTTTTCCTTTCCTTTGTCTTTGATAGACTGTGTCTCTGGTGCTTTTCCTACAACCAGCAGATTTACTTCTATCTCTAATGCATTTGTTTAGATCTTATTAATCGGGCTATAACATCTCTGAATGCTTGATATATTATCAATAAAATCATAAGTTTCATCAAAAAGATTATCTTGATCCTTTAAAGTTTCTTTAGCATCATAATATTCACAACAACCTTCAAAAAGAACCTTTTGAGGATAATAAGTTCTACAATAAGAATTGAATACTGAATGGAAATCTTTCATAGATGAAATGCTTGAATCAGGCAGAGACCGAAACCAAACCCTAGCTTCTACGTCTAAAGAAAATAAAAAAACTTCATCTTCACATCTTCATGAATGATGCCTTGCTGCTCCATGCATTCATGAAACTCTTGGAGGTGCTGAGCTGGATCTTCATATTCCTTTCCACTAAATTTTGGAAGATACTCGTTCCAGACATAAAATGTAGGCATATCATGAGGATAGCCTGTGATCCTAGTAAAATCAAATGGATCAAATTTATGGACTAAAAATGTAGAGAGCCATTAAAACCCAGAAAAGAAAGCTTCAAAGTGAAATGGAGTCACCAATCAATGTTGTAAGTGAAAATCACAGGTGTTAATGTACAACCAACTGCTAAAACTTGTCATTCTCAATATTCAACTTCAACCTTAATAAACCCAAGGAAAAGTGCTCTTATGCAATTGATTTTATTCAAAACACCAAACATTTCCTCCTCACTGAACAACCAGAGGAAAATATTGAAAACCCAAGGAAAAATGTTCTTGTCTTCTCTCCCCGACAGCGGCACCAATGAATGTTGTACCTTAAGAAACCAATTTCCTGGCTGTAGAGAAATTATGCTTAAGACATTAATAAATATTATTTACTGTCACTTATTTGTCACTTAGATGTATGTTGTGTTCTCGAATGAAGGACCTGGAGACTTTGTTTTTACTCTCAATACTTAGGTGACAAGGAAATATCAGCATGCCATTTGATTAGCTGAATATGAATGATAATTGAAGAAATCTTAAAGAAATTAAAAATAGTGCACTGCCTTACCTAGAAACTACTATCTGTAACTTAGAAGAGTTATGGAGGGGAGAAATGAATCATGGACAATATGCTATTTAACACAAAACCTACTACGTATGACTCTTGGATAAGTTAAAGATGACATGCCGCCTTCCGCAAAAACTAGTATCTATAACTTAGAAAGAAAGGTGAAAATTTCAAGTACAAGAGTGCTCTTTTAAGGAACTTTAACTTTATCGACCTAAGCAAATAAAGACCTGCAGCTTCATTACCATACTTGAAGGAAGAAAACATAAGATGGCACATAACATAGAAGTTACAAAATCATTCCCAACAAATGCAAGGAAACTTTTGATTCTTCATTAACCAACAGTTATATCAGGAATACAGTGGCCTAGTCTCTGGGTTCTCCAAAATTCCCCCAACTAACCCCCTCTCTGTAAATCTTCCTCTTCTCATACATTGTGAAACAATTGTTGATCTTTGAAACTGTCAAACTACTAAACTTCTTCTCTAACTATCTTAAGTAAAAACTATTATAGAATTTTACAAAGGGTAAAAGATACATCAAAGAACATACAATAATAAGAAATAACTGAAATAGAAGATAAGAATAACTGTTGGCTTGCTCTGTTAGTTGGTTGCTGAGTTCTTCTGTATATGCCTTAATAATGATTAATCCAATTTAACCATAATAAACAGTGCTTGACTTTGACTTGTGCATAAATATGGACTTACGCATGTATCCGACATTTTAATTGTCCAAAATACAAAGAAAACATGCCCAATTGCCTTCCTCTTCGGATTCAGCTTTAACACTGATTTTTCCTTTCACACAGCAAAATTAATGCAAACCTTTGATTACTATAGAACTCAAAAATAATTAATTCTGCTTCATAAATCCATCGGATCCGCTTCATATCGCAAATTGCAATTGGCGAATGAACCAACACATATGCATAAGATGCTTTGTACACCCACAGGAGTTATGAAACGCTATATATATATATATATATATATATATATATATATATATATATATATATATATATATATATATATATATATATATATATAGATATATATAAATATATATATTTTTGGGTCTAAAACCCATCACAATCGCAATCGATGCTTTCAATTGGGGTATTAACCCAAACCTTAACAATCTGCGGTATGGCAGACATGCCGGAAGTATAAAACTTGGCATATATAATATTTGGTCTAGATCACTGTCGCAAATCGCAATTGGCATAAGTTATATACATATATAAACGTTATGCGATGATTGCAGACACGACGAGAGCATTAAACATAATATATGTAATATCATGTCTGGCCTATCACAAATCGCAATCCTTCTATTAATGTAATTAACCTTTTGACTATGCTTTATGCCGCATATATATATCCAAGTTCCATTTATAATTTGGCTTAACTCATAACCCTTCATATCAGCGTTGTATTTCTATTATAACCCTTATAATAGCAATACATATAAAAAAATGTGTAATCTAACCTTTTTCTGCCTTTTCCAAGGCCTTTACACAGTCTTCAAGATACGCCTTTATCGCAATCAGGAAGCAGTGATTCTTGTGGCAATAATTCATATAATTCCCCACTGCACTTTTTGCGATTGCGATCTAATTGCATGGCTAACACACACACACACACACATAGATATATATATATATATATAATATATATATATATATATATATATATATATATATATATATATATAAATATATATATATATATATATATATAGATAATATATATAGATACATATATATATATATATATATAGATACATATATATATATATATATATAGATACATATATATATATATATATATAAATATATATATATATATATATATATATAATATATATATAGATACATATATATATATATATATATATATATATATATAATATATATATATATATATATAATATATATATAATAATATATATATATATATATATAGATATATAACAAGACCCGCTCCATATAACTATTTATATTGCCATTTTACTTGGTCACATGGGCCGATTCCTTAACAATTGTTTCCTATGTGATTCTAATATATACTAAATAAAATGCTTCATTTGATTTAGACTTTGTGGATAAGAGAGCCTCATTAAGGTTGAACCCCTACAATGACTTTTAGACCTCCCATTGTGATAAAAATGAATAATAAGCTTAAACACAATATAAGCTACAACAGTGTAAATGGATGATGGTAGGATAGGGTGATACTAGGTAGAAAGAATTGGAAACCTAGACAGAAGCAGCTTAGGGTGCCGAACACTGGAACACCGGTGCACCCTTTGCAATCGAACCATTGTTTCCTTGTAAATTCCTCAAGTTATGACCGCAAATGATATCATCAAAAAGAGGATTGTCCTTGGATATCCAAAATGGGAAAACCAAGTACCCAATATACTTATATCGATAAAATCCCTACCAAGGATAGCCAAAGTAATTAACATGGAAGTGTGTATCTGGTTCATATGTTATTGGTTAACTTATTGTTGTTATATGACACTTAGCTTGACAATTAGGTTTTATGTTATTGATGAGCATGATATATAGCTTTAATTGTTATGTGATATTAACTTGATTATTAGAGTTATTTCATTGACATCTTGATGTTGTAATTTGGATTGGTCATATTTGTGATGGTTATGTTCATTGCACTAAACATCTTGATGTTATATGTAGTGTGTTTACTTCATTTGACCTATGCAGACGGTTATGGTTGCGATATTCATGTATGAGCTTACATATTTGTGATATGTTGTCATACTAATCTAGATTGATTGTACATATGTGGTTCTTATGCATGAATGACAAATGCATATGAGCTTATGATGTGAACATGTTAGTTAGTTACTATTTTTCATATCAAGATTTATGTTTGAGTTGATATGTTGTGAATTTGTATCATGCTATCCTAGCTTTATTGTGTAGATAAGATAGCCTCCCCTAATATCCACTAACGTATGTGTTTTCTTATATCTTATATTTGGTGCTTGGTCGTTAGATAATGACGCCTATTTGGTGTTTGAGTGTTTGGTGCCTAGTTAATTTATTTAATATGGTATGTTTGCAAGTTGGTTGAATGCTTGATGAATTTCATAATATGAGTATGCATTCCAATGATCTTTCATTAACATGGTTTTACTAACACATATGTGTTGAGATAGTTGATATGTACTTGAGTATAGTAGGTGATAATTGTAGCATTGTGTCTAAAGAACTATGAGTTGACTATCGATTATGACATGTTTGTTAGCCTTGGTAAAGGTTTCCTTCAATAGATAGACATGATTGTCTTAATATTTGGGACATGTGGTCGACAAGTGGGAGCAGTTGCAGGAAGCATATTTGTATTAGTCTTACAAGGTAATAGTTGATGCATTTATAGCACTAACAATTGGGTGATGTGGCAACGCACAGCAAGCCTCAAATTGAACAAAGTTAAAGGTAAAGGGAAGGAGTTGGATAAGAATTCCTTTGGCTATGTTTTGAAATCTTAATTCTAGATGAATGAGTGATTCTCCTACAAGAAGTCTTCTTAGCCTTAATCTTTTCTGACATTATGTGGATACATGTTATATTACTGAACAAGTACTTCAAGGGTATATTAGCTAGTCTTTAGTTACATGTGGATATGTTAAAGGATTGGAGTCCCTTGAGAGATGGTGTGGGTGTGTTTAGTTGCAAGCAACGTGCTTGGCACAAAAAATGAGGTTACTCGTGTATTTTTATGTTTATTTATGCTCTAACAGTTACGTGTTTATGGAAGTATGATGCAGGGAGTGTAATGGAAAGAGTTTTTGCCATGAAATATTGAAGAAGGATCTGGTTGAGTTTCCTTGGGAACCATGGGGGTTGAGTCATGGTGTTTGTTGTTGGTCTTGTCCTTTTGCTCCTTTGGTGCTTTTTTGTGCTTGATTGTGTTTTTGTTTGTGTCTTTTGGACGGCCATACCACTTCTGTTGCGGAGTCATGTTTTTATTGGTTTTCTTGAATTTTCTTCTTGTTTGTTTCCTGTGGTTGCATTTTATGTTTTGAGTGTCTTCAGAATTGTTTGGAAAGAGGAAATTTGATGAATCTCAGGATATCCGTGTAGTACATGAAATGTAATGTACAATTTAGATGAATCTTTGCTCATGAGTAAGTGCAACAAAGGGTAAGAATATAACAACCAATTAGACTTGTTGGGTCCATTGGTGTATGTTGTACCTTATGAAAACAATTTCCTGGTTGTAGAGAAATTGTGCTTAAGACATTAATAAATATTATTTACTGTCACTTATTTGTCACTTAGATATATGTTGTGTTCTCAAATGAAGGACTTGGAGACTTGGTTTTTAATCTCAATACTTAGGTGACAAGGTAATATAAGAATTCCATTTGATTAGCTGAATATGAATGATAAGTGAAGAAAGCTTAAAGAAGTTAAAAATAATATGCTAACTTACGCAGAAACTACTATCTTTAACTTAGAAGAATTATGAAGGGGAGAATTGAATCATGGACAATATGTTGTTTAATATAGAACCTACTATCTATGACTCTTGGAGAAGTTAAAGATAATATGCTGCCTTGCGCAGAAACTACTATCTATAACTTAGAAAGAAAGGTGAAAATATCAGGTACAAGAGCACTATTTTAGGGAACTTTAACTCTATCTACCTAAGAAAATAAATACCTACAACTCCATTACCATACTTGAAAGAAGAAAACATAAGATGGCAAATAACCGAGAAGTTACAAAATCATACCTAACAAATGCATGGAAAATTCTGATTCTTCATTAATCAACTGTTATATCAGGAAAACAGTGGCCTAGTCTCCGGATTCTCCAAAATTCCCCCAACTAACCACTTCTCTGTAAATTTTCCTCTTCTTACACATTGTGAAATAATTGCTGATCGTTGAAACTCTCAAACTAATAAACTACTTCTCTAACTATCTTATGTAAAAACTATTACATAATTTTACATAGGGTAAAAGACACCTCAAAGAACATATAATAATAAGAAATAACTGAAATAGAATGTGAGAATAACTGCTAGCTTGCTCTGTTAATTGGCCACTGAGTTCTTTTATATATGCCTTAATAATGATTAGTCTGCTTCAACCATAATGAATAGTGCTTGACTTTGACTTGTGCATAAATCTGGACTTACGCATGTATTGGGCATTTTAATTGGCCAAAATACAAAGAAAACATGCCCAACTGCCTTCCTCTCTAGATTCAGTTTTAACACTGTTTTTTCCTTTTACGCAACAAAATCAACGCAAACCTTTGATTATTATGGAACTAAAAAATAATTAATTCTGCTTCATAAATCCATTGGATCCACTTCATATCGCAAATCGCAATCGGAGAATGAACCAACACATATGCATAAGACGCTTTGCTGAGCCATCGGAGTTATTAAAAGCAATATATATATTTTTGGGTCCGAAATGCATCGCAATCACAATTGGTGCTTTCAATTGGTGTTTTAACCCAAACCTTAACAATTTCCGATATGGCGGACCCACCAGAAGTATAAAACATGGCATATATAATATCGTGTCTGGATTGTTGTCGCAAATTGTAATCGACATAAGTCATATACATATATAAATGTTATGCGATGATTGCAGACTCGACGGGAGAATTAAACATAATATGTGTAATATCGAGTCCGGCCTATCGCAAATCGCATTCCTTTGAATAATGTTATTAACCCTTTGATTATGCTTTATGCCACATATATATATCCAAGTTCCATTTATAATTTGGCTTAACTCATAACCCTTCATATCAGTGCTGTATTTCTATTATAACCCTTGATAATCGAAATACATGTAAAAATTCATAATCATACCCTTTTCTGCCTTTTCCAAGGCCTTTGCACAGTTTTCAGGATACGCCTTTATCAGAATTGGGAATTGATGATTCCTATGGTAATAATTCATATAACTGCCCACTGCACCTTTTACGATTGCGCTCTAATCACATCGCTAAAACACACACACACACACACACACACCCAGATATATATATATATATATATATATATATATATATATATATATATATATATATATATATATATAATGGGACCCGCTCCATATAACTATTTATATTGCAATCTGACTTGATCACATGGGACGATTCTTTAACACTTGTTTCCTTTGCGATTCTAATATATAATAAATAAAATGCTTCATTTATTTTAGAATTTGCGGATAAGAGAGCCTTATTAAGGTTGAACCCCTGTAATGATTTTTAGACCACACATTGTGATAAAAATGAATAATAAGCTTAAACACAATATAAGCTACAACATCTTGCTCCAACTGGGGATAGTGCTTTTGTCGCTAAAGCACTAAGAACTGTAGATTAGTACCTTATCCATTGGGCATGGAGTCATATATTGATTTGCCAAGCTTAACGGTGTGAAAATTTTGTATGTTGATGCCACGCCGATATCTGTAGTGATAAGATGCTTGCACTTTGATAGCAAAATATTGAGAATCGTAGATTAGTAGCCTTAGTTGCGCATGGAGTCAAAAACTGTGAAAACCCTGAAATTTGATAAACTAAAACCTGACATTCTTAAAGTTTGAAGCCTTTGCAAACCAGTTTCCAACTAGGAAAGTCACCTTTATTCATCAACTAATGATTAAACTGAAGAACTACAACTGAAAACCAAATGCTCAACACCTGATCTTATTTATGTACAAGTTCCTACATATGTACATGACTAACCTCAATCAGGTGAAGTCAATCTTCTAATGATACCAGGTTAGAATTTTAGTGCATAATCTTGAGCCATTCTGCCAGTGAATTTTTAAAATACAATTCATCATGAATGAAAAATAAACCATGCATAAAGGAAGCTCACAACAAAAATTAGGAGTATATCCACAAAATGATATGTGCAGACTGTTGATAAATTCTTCCATGTAATCTGCCATAGGATCTTCAAAAGTATAAGAAAAATATGTTCTTGATCAACTCCAAAAGAGAAATTCTCTATGTATGAAGGTTCCTTCTCGGTTAAACCTTCTATTGGGATAATATTCTCAACAAAACAATCAGCAACATCTTTAAAAAAATGATCTATGTCACTTTCATGTCTCCACTTTTCATCGCTAAGCTTTGATTGAAAATCATTTGTAATAATAACTTCAGGAAGAAAAAGAAATTCTTTCACATCATTATATGACATATGATCAACTTCAAATAGATTGTTTACTTCTGATTCATGGGCACCATTATGTTCTTCAATACAATGATATACAATCTCTTTATCAACTTTCTTTTTACATAAGATAGCCTCTTTTGCTATGATAGATGGCTCAATATATTGTTGTCCAACATATCCCACTTGCTGATTTCTCCCTGTATGTTCAACACCCAACTGATGAACTTGAAGAGCATCATCCTATTTCCAATTTAAACCATCTTCGCTATAGATAGGAGGATCAACAAATTTAACAAAATAGGAACTCTGGTGATTTATTTGCAACTTAATTAGTTCTTCCTCTTCTCGACTGCTGAGAATAAATTCTTGATGCATGTTTGAACTTTCTTCCATCTAAATACTCCCTTGATCTGCTTTATTCACTTGTTTTGAAGGCTGAGATTCTTATGGAGTCGCCTTTGGTGAGGAAGTTGAAACTTGTTGCTCACTTTTATTTTCTTGATTTCTTGACCTTTTCCTCAATCTCAAGTCACATTTCTTATGTAGTTCAGTCTACATAAAATCAGAGAATTTCTCCCAATATTCATCAATTTTATTTTCATCATGAATCACGTCTTTTTCATCATATTCATACACTTATCCTTCGATACCAAATTCATCTTCATCTACTACATATAACATAGGTCTCTAAGAATTCTTTTTTCCTAAGTCTAACTTATTCAACCTCTCTAACAAAGTTTTAATTATATTACACATATCCTCCAATGTTTGACTTTGAGAGGATTCCATCTTTTCCTTTCCCTTGTCTTGGATAGACTGTGTCTCTGGTGCTTTTCCTACAACCAGCAGATTTGCTTCTATCTCTAATGAATTTGTTTAGATCTTATTAATCGGGCTATAACATCTTTGAATGCTTGATATATTATCAATAAAATCATAACTTTCATCAACAAGATTATCTTGAGCCTTTAAAGTTTCTTTAGCATCATAATATTCACAAAAACCTTCAAAAAGAACCTTTTGAGGATAATAAGTTCTACAATAAGAATTGAATACTGAATGGAAATCTTTCAAAGATGAAATGCTTGAATCAGGAAGAAACCTAAACCAAACCCTAGCTTCTACGTCCAAAGAAAATAAAAAAACTTCATCTTCACATCTTCATGAATGATGCCCTGCTGCTCCATGCATTCATGAAACTCTTGGAGGTGCTGAGCTGGATCTTCATATTCCTTTCCACTGAATTTTGGAAGATACTCGTTCCAGACATAAAATGTAGGCATATCATGAGGATAGCCTGTGATCCTAGTAAAATCAAATGGATCAAATTTATGGACTAAAAATGTAGAGAGAGCCATTAAAACCCAGAAAAGAAAGCTTCAAAGTGAAATGGAGTCACCAATCAATGTTGTAAGTGAAAATCACAGGTGTTAATGTACAACCAACTGCTAAAACTTGTCATTCTCAATATTCAACTTCAACCTTAATAAACCCAAGGAAAAGTGCTCTTATGCAATTGATTTTATTCAAAACACCAAACATTTCCTCCTCACTGAACAACCAGAGGAAAATATTGAAAACCCAAGGAAAAATGTTCTTGTCTTCTCTCCCCGACAGTGGCACCAATGAATGTTGTACCTTAAGAAACCAATTTCCTGGCTGTAGAGAAATTATGCTTAAGACATTAATAAATATTATTTACTGTCACTTATTTTTCACTTAGATGTATGTTGTGTTCTCGAATGAAGGACCTGGAGACTTTGTTTTTACTCTCAATACTTAGGTGACAAGGAAATATCAGCATGCCATTTGATTAGCTGAATATGAATGATAAGTGAAGAAATCTTAAAGAAATTAAAAATAGTATACTGCCTTACCTAGAAACTACTATCTGTATCTTAGAAGAATTATGGAGGGGAGAAATGAATCATGGACAATATGCTATTTAACACAAAACCTACTACGTATGACTCTTGGAGAAGTTAAAGATGACATGCCGCCTTCCGCAAAAACTAGTATCTATAACTTAGAAAGAAAGGTGAAAATTTCAAGTACAAGAGTGCTCTTTTAAGGAACTTTAACTTTATCTACCTAAGCAAATAAAGACCTGCAGCTTCATTACCATACTTGAAGGAAGAAAACATAAGATGGCACATAACATAGAAGTTACAAAATCATTCCCAACAAATGCAAGGAACCTTTTGATTCTTCATTAACCAACAGTTATATCAGGAATACAGTGGCCTAGTCTCTGGGTTCTCCAAAATTCCCCCAACTAACCCCCTCTCTGTAAATCTTCCTCTTCTCATACATTGTGAAACAATTGTTGATCTTTGAAACTGTCAAACTACTAAACTTCTTCTCTAACTATCTTAAGTAAAAACTATTATAGAATTTTACAAAGGGTAAAAGACACATCAAAGAACATACAATAATAAGAAATAACTGAAATAGAAGATGAGAATAACTGTTGGCTTGCTCTGTTAGTTGGTTGCTGATTTCTTCTGTATATGCCTTAATAATGATTAATCCAATTTAACCATAATAAACAGTGCTTTACTTTGACTTGTGCATAAATATGGACTTACGCATGTATCGGGCATTTTAATTGTCCAAAATACAAAGAAAACATGCCCAATTGCCTTCCTCTTCAGATTCAGCTTTAACACTGATTTTTCCTTTCACACAGCAAAATTAATGCAAACCTTTGATTATTATAGAACTCAAAAATAATTAATTATGCTTCATAAATCCATCGGATCCGCTTCATATCGCAAATTGCAATTGGCGAATGAACCAACACATATGCATAAGATGCTTTGTACACCCACAGGAGTTATGAAACGCTATATATATATATATATATATCTATATATATATATATATATATATATATATATATATATATATATATATATATATATATATATATATATATATATATATATATATTATATATATTATATATAGATATAGATATATTTTCGGGTTTGAAACCCATCACAATCGCAATCGATGCTTTCAATTGGGGTATTAACCCAAACCTTAACAATCTGCGGTATGGCAGACACGCCGGAAGTATAAAACATGGCATATATAATATTTGGTCTAGATCACTGTTGCAAATTGCAATTGGCATAAGTTATATACATATATAAACGTTATGTGATGATCGCAGACCCGACGAGAGAATTAAACATAATATATGTAATATCAAGTCTGGCCTATCACAAATCGCAATCCTTCTATTAATGTTATTAACCCTTTGACTATGCTTTATGCCGCATATATATATCCAAGTTACATTTATAATTGGGCTTAACTCATAACCCTTCATATCAGCGTTGTATTTCTATTATAACCCTTATAATAGCAATACATATAAAAAATGTGTAATCTAACCTTTTTCTACCTTTTCCAAGGCCTTTGCACAGTCTTCAAGATACGCCTTTATCGCAATCAGGATTCAGTGATTCCTGTGGCAATAATTCATATAATTCCCCACTGCACTTTTTGCGATTGAGATCTAATTGCATGGCTAACCCACACACACACATAGATATATATCTATATATATATATAGATATATATATATATATATATATATATATATATATAATATATATATATATATATAAATATATATATATATATATATATATATATATATATATATATATATAGATATATAACAAGACCCGCTCCATATAACTATTTATATTGCCATTTTACTTGGTCACATGGGCCGATCCTTTAACAATTGTTTCCTATGTGATTCTAATATATACTAAATAAAATGCTTCATTTGATTTAGACTTTGTGGATAAGAGAGCCTCATTAAGGTTGAACCCCTACAATGACTTTTAGACCACACATTGTGATAAAAATGAATAATAAGCTTAAACACAATATAAGCTACAACAGTGTAAATGGATGATGGTAGGATAGGCATGAGAAAGGTAACCAGCAAAGGTAAAGTTAGATGGTTAAATTATTTTTCGTCCATATTACTGCTTTCAAAATTGAAACTTTGGCAGAATTAACTCATAGAAGCATTTTAATGATGGATCTCATTTTGGTTAACTATGGTTTGTAACCTTCAATAAGTAGTTTGAAGCATCAAATGGTGTTTTTTTGGGGTATAACATTTCCCTTCAAGTGTTGTAACTCCTAATGCTACTATAGACATATATTCCGTTAAAAAAATGTAATAATCACCTGAATGAGTCTTTATCCAAAAGTTATTCTGATAAAAAAATCACCTTCCTATATTGACGACCGTGAATTGAAATCATGTTGCATCATCCCCAATTATTGACGGAAAGTGGTCTATGAACATGAAAATGATGGATAATTAGGTACAAGAGTTAATATTGTAACTCTAGCTAAGAGTTTAAGGAGTCAATTCTAGTCATATGTAGCCTAACGAGTTGTGTTTATTCCAACCACTAGAAGGAATATGAAGTCCACTCTATTTGAGTGAATTATTTTCTATAGAGGAGTAGGGTAGCATATGAGCATAGTCATGAAGAGAGAAAACATAGAGGTTTCACACACTATAGTAGCCCATGAGCCACACTTATCAGTCCTTTTAGTTATTTAATTTAATTGTTGGTTAAATTACCTACCATTAAATTATCTATCCAAGGTCGTATACTTTGAAGTAAATTACACTTCATGTGCTTGGAAATTAACTTTCAATTTTAATTGCAAAAGAATAATTCTAATTTATTAGTAGAAATAAATGAATGGTAAACCTATGCAAATGAATCAAAAGAATGAGATGGAGTGAAAATGGAAACTTAATCTGAAAAGAAATTAAATTTTAAAGACTACAAATACAAGAAAAATCTATGAGATGAAATGTAGTCAAAGCACACACACATACTTAATTTTCATTCAAGAAATCAAATTGTTATTCTTGATGGAAATAAAATTAAATAAAGATTCTCTAATCTAATGAAACCAACGACAATCTATTCTGGGAAAGAAAGGAAATTTTTGTTGGGTCCCTATAATACTAGTGATTACCCCATTACTATTGTAGTTATACCCCTTATTAATATTTTTGTGCCCCTATTGCACCCATATTGTTATTACTCTGCCCCGGAGAATCCCTCTATTTTTATTTTTGTGGCTTTATATTATTATTGTTAGGTCGGATGGATTATATTGTGACTCCTTAGACTCCTATATATAGAAAGGAGGTTTTTTCATTTGAATCATCCAAGAATTGTTCATTTATGTAATGTAAAGGAGGTTTCACCCTCGAAGAGGCTGAATTCTAAGGCGTTGATCCATCTTTTCTATCCTTTCTTGAGCTGGTTCCATAAAATTTGGTATCAGAGCTTTGGATTCTAGGGTTTTGCTGCTCCAAACAGGTCATCGTGGAATTTTCGCTATAACTTTTTTTCTGCGACATTTCAGAAGTTACAAAAAAAACCCATTTGAGAAGAAGTCACACTAAACCTCGGGTACAAATTTCAGAGCTTTTAGCGCTATGTTTGCGGAGATATGATCTGAGGAAGTTGGTCTTTTTGCAGACTCCTTAATTACATTCCAAACAGGTGACCTGGGGAAAATCGTCATAACCTTCTCTCTGGGGATCGGATTGAAATTTCATAAGAAGGTACAGAAAGAGGACAGACTATAGTTTCTTTTATGCATTTTTCAGATCCAAAGGTCGAAACAGTGACTCGTGGCACATCATACAAGTTCGCTCTACTGAACTAGTCTATAATCAAGTCAATGTGGGAGATTTCGCATAACTCTTCCTTGGAGAATCCAATTTGGGTCAGACTTGTGGCATTGGAAAGAGGACATAGAGGGCTACTGTAGGTCACAAATTCAGAACTAGATGATCGAAAAGTATAGAGATACATCAGAGGCAATATCGAGCTCCTACAAAGTGAAAAAAGGTGTGTAGATTTTCTTAAATTTTTGCTTAAGATCGGTTTGAAAATTATTTTGAAGGAATTATTATCGCTAATTGATGCCCCGAGGAAAGAAAATGCAAACACCTAGTAAGGAACCTGAAAGCTCTAGCATGACTCATGAAGAAGAGGAAGAAATGCTACATGATATATCAAAATTACAAGAACAAGTGCAACAAATGTCACGCTCACAAAAGCTAACAGAAGCTAGGATAAATGGCATGGAATCTAAGATAAAGGGCGTGGAAGCTAAGATGGTTGATTGGAATATAGATTTGAAGACAGACATGGAAGAATTGAAGATAGATTTGAACACAAACTTGAAGACAGCCATGACAAATATGAAGATAGATTTGACAAATTTTCTACGAGAAATACTTACTAATGGTGAAAAGGTAGTAAAGGAAACTCATGATGCAAACAAAAGAAATGTTAATCATGGTATCATAGACTCTAATGTTGGATCGAAGACACACCATATTCCAAAAATCGATATGAGGAAGTTTGGTGGCAAGGGTCCCGCAACATGGATATTACAGATGGAGCAATTTTTCGATCTCAATAATGTGCAAAACACACAAAAGGTACGTATGGAAACTTTGTATTTGGAACCAAATCAGTTTGTATGGTATCAATGGCTTTGCTCTCGTAAACAATTTATCACTTGGGCAATTTTTACGGAAGAATTGATAGCACATTATGAGGATACAAAAAGCAACACTTTTTTTAGCCAATTGATAAGTCTCAAACAAAAGGGTTCAATAATGGAGCACATTGAGGAGTTCCAAAAATTGAACATAAGGGTAAAAGATATTCCAGAGGAGCATAGGATTGATGTGTTCATAGGGTCTTTAAAGGATAATATCCAACATGATGTTCGCCTTTGGGAACCTGATTCATTAGAGAAGGCATTCAGGTTAGCAAGAAAAATGGAAAGCAAAATTATGGCAACCAGGAAGCATACCACTCACAACTATAAAGACGGAAGTGTTGTTGCCCCTAGTCTTCCACAACCTATAAGGTTGACACCACAACAATTGGAAGAAAAAAGAGCAAAAGGGCTTTGTTACAATTGTGATAGCAAATACACTAAAGGTCATAAGTGTGCTGAGAAGAAATTATTCTACATAGATTGTGAAGAGGAAGAAGAAAAGGAGCAAGAAAGGTCAAAGAAGAGGATATACTCCAGGAACAAAGCCTAGATGAAGAACAAATAAATCCGACCATATCTTGTAATGCATTGGCAAGAATTACCACTCCTCAAACCATCAAGATAGAAGGACAAATCAAGAAGAAAAAGGTAATAGTGTTGATTGATTCAGGAAGCACCCACAATTTTATTCATTGTAGGGTAGCAAAAGAATTGAATTGCTTCCTATATCCAGCACCAGAGTGTCAAGTGATGATTGCAAATGGAGGAACAATAAATTGCTCTGGAAAGTGCCATAATATCAAGCTATCCATGGGAGAATATGTATTGACTAGCCCAATGCTTTCCATTCCAATGGGAGGTGCTGATGTTGTACTAGGAGTCCAATGGCTACAATCCTTGGGTACAATAGCTTTTAATTTTCAAGAACTTTTCATCAAATTTTCTGCAGAAGGAAAGGAAGTTGAATTAAGGGGTATTGCAAGGAAACCAGGAAAGATAATCAGCTCTAATGGTATGAAAAAGCTTCTAAAAAAGGAGCAAAGAGGTGTAATTGCACAATTATGTTCGCTAGATGTTTCCACATCGGAATCATCTATTTCTCCAGATCTCCAAAAAGTCTCGGACAGTCATTCCAAGTTATTTAAGACTCCCAAAGGTCTCCCACCTATGCGTGATCATGATCATGCTATTCATCTGATTCCAGGAAGTGTTCCTCCAAACATCAGGCCGTACAGATATCCCTATGTCCAAAAGTGTGAAATTGAACGTATGGTTGCAGAAATGCTAGAGGCTGGTATAATTCAACCGAGTCAAAGTTCTTTCTCTGCTCCAGTAGTATTGGTGCACAAGAAGGATGGATCATGGCGCATGTGTCCGGATTATAGGGAGCTCAACAAGCTCACTATTAAAGATAAGTTCCCCATTCCTGTCATTGATGAATTACTGGATGAATTGCATGGATCAATTTACTTCACCAAGTTGGATCTTCGTTCGGGATATCATCAAATCAGAATGAAGATTGAAGACATTTCGAAAATAGCATTTAGAACTCATGAGGGTCATTATGAATTTTTGGTCATGCCTTTTGGCCTTACCAATGCACCTTCAACATTTCAAGGTTTGATGAATTCAATTTTCAAACCATTCCTTAGAAAATTTGTGTTAGTATTTTTTGATGATATACTAATCTACAGCAAGTCTTGGAAGGATCATGTTGAACATGTTGACAGGGTGCTACAACTATTGGAGGAGAAACAATTATATGCAAAAAGATCCAAATGTTTCTTTGGAGTCCAGGAGGTGGAATATTTGGGTCATATTGTATCTCATGAAGGAGTTAAGGTAGACCCTAGCAAAATTAAAGCCATTAAGGAATGGAAAATCCCCACATCCATAAAGCATCTGCGAGGATTTCTTGGGTTGACAGGGTATTATCGCAAGTTTGTTAAGAATTATGGGAGAATAGCAGCACCTCTAACAACATTATTGAAGAAAGTTCATGAACTCCGGAAGCAACAAAGGCCTTTGAACATCTTAAAGAGGCAATGTGCCAAGCACCGGTCTTAGCTACACCGGACTTCACAAAAACCTTTATTGTGGAATGTGATGCTTCAGGAAATGGAATTGGTGTTGTTCTAATGCAAGATGAAAGACCCATTGCTTTTGAAAGTCGTCCAATCAAGGGAAAGTTTTTAAGCAAAGCTATTTATGAGAAGGAAATGTTGGCAAATACTCCATGCACTTAAGAAATGGCGACCCTACCTAATGGGAAGACACTTCAAGGTAAAAACGGATCATGATAGCCTTAAATACTTTTTAGAACAAAGATTATCCTCTGAAGAGCAACAAAAGTGGGTCACAAATATGTTGGGTTATGACTTTGAAATCATCTACAAAAAAGGGAAGCAAAATGTGGTGGCAGATGCACTCTCAAGAAAGGATGAGGATGTGGAAGCATTGTTGTGTGCCATTTCTATTATCCAACCAGATTGGATAAACGAAGCAAGGGAGGAATGGAAGAATGACGAAGAAGTGTGGGCACTTATTCAAAAGCTACAACAAGATTCTAGTACGTCTGATACATTTAGCTGGCAAAATGATTCATTATGGTACAAAGATCGCTTATACCTCTGTAAGAATTCCCAGCTAAAACAAAAGATTCTTATGGAATTGCACACTTCTCCCTTAGGAGGGCACTCAGGATTTCTAAAAACTTACCATAGGGTTAAGAAGAAATTTTTTTGGGATGGCCTTAAATCAGATATTCAAAAGTTTGTGGCGGAATGTTTGGTTTGCCAACAAAATAAAGTGAAACAATTAAGACACCAGGTCTATTACAACCTTTATCCATTCCAAGCCAACGTTGGGAGGAGGTTTCAATGGATTTTATCACAGGTTTACCCAAGTCTGAGGGAAAGAGTGTCATCATGGTGGTAGTTGACAGACTTACCAAGTATGCACACTTTTGTGCATTATCACATCCATTTAAAGCCAGTACAGTTTCTACTGCATTTATGGAAACAATTCAAAAGCTACATGGAAACCCAAAGATTATTGTAAGTGACAGAGATCCCATTTTCACTGGAAATTTTTGGACAGAATTATTTTCTTGTCTTGGTACTCAGTTAGCTCATAGCTCATCTTATCATCCTCAATCTGATGGGCAAACTGAGATAGTAAACAAATGTTTGGAAGGATATCTTCGTTGCTTTGTATCTGATAAACAGACACAATGGGTCAAATGGTTGCCTCTAGCTGAATGGTGGTATAACACTTCCTTCCATACAACAACAAAAATGACCCCATTTATGGCACTTTATGGGTATCAACCACCATCCATCACATCATATTTAAGAGAAAATTCTAAGGTTCAGGCAGTGGAACATCACATCGAACATCAACAACAAGTCCTCCAACTCTTAAAGGATAACCTCGTGTTGGCACAGAATAGAATGAAACAACAGGCAGATCAACATCGCAGTGAAAGAAGTTTTGATGTAGGTGATTGGGTATTCCTACGACAACAACCATACAAGAAAATGTCCCTCAACTAAGCTAAGAAGGATAATAAATTATCACCAAAGTATTATGGTCTGTACAAGGTGTTGCAAAAGATTGGTACTATGGCATACAAATTGGAGCTTCCTGCAGCTTCTCGATTGCACCCAGTTTTCCATGTTTCATGTTTAAAGAAGGTTATAGGCGACAAGCTCCCAGTTCAAACAATATTGCCACAACTTGACGAGGAAGGAAAAATTATATTGGAACTAGAAGCAGTCATAGAAACAAGAACTCGACAGCTACGAAATTGATCAATTTCAGAGTATCTTATCAAGTGGAAGAACTTATCCGCTGAAGATTCCACATGGGAGGATGAGAATTTTATGCAAAAGTATCCAGAACTACTCAAGCGTTGAGGACAACACTTTTTTGAAGGCAAGGGGCATGTTCGGTCCCTATAATACTAGTGATTACCCCATTACTATTGTAGTTATACCCCTTATTAATATTGTTGTGCCCCTATTGCCCCCATATTGTTATTACTGTGCCCCATAGAATCCCTCTATTGTTATTTTTGTGGCTTTATATTATTATTGTTAGGTCAGCTGGATTATATTGTGACTCCTTAGACTCCTATATATAGAAAGGAGGTTTTGTCATTTGAATCATCCAAGAATTGTTCATTTATGTAATGTAAAGGAGGTTGCCCCCTCGAAGAGGCTGAATTCTAAGGCATTGATCCATCTTTTCTATCTTTTCTTGAGCTGGTTCCATAACAATTTTAATCTAATGAAATTCAAGACATGTGCTAATTAAAACATTAAATCTATTCTAATGAAACAATTGAACTCAGTCTATCAAAATGTGGAATATTAATCTATGAAAGAATTTGAAATTTAGTCTATGGAAGGATGGAAATTTTTAATATAGAAAGATGAGTAAATTTAATCAATGAAAGTTTCTAAAATTAATCTATGAAAATTATAAAATTAGCTATGAAAGCATTGAATACTATAAACAAATTGAGAGTTTGATTTTATTCAAAGCTTAGAGTTCTTTCATAAATCAAACCATAATATTCTTATCAATGCAAATGAAATAAGTGTGAAAATAAGATGAAAAATAAGTAAATACTTTTTGTATTCTAAAAATAATTTAAGTTCTTCATATGCAAAACAACATAACTGAAATGACCATAAAAGAATGTAAATATAGTGCGTATAAAATAGAGCATATAATCAAACCATTTGAAATCAATCTTACAAAAAACAAGAATAAAACAAACTAATCTATCTTGCGGAAATGAAACATTAAAATAAACTCACACTCATCAGGGGGCCCTCCTGAAGTGCACGAGAGGTGAAAATATAAGGAAAGCATTGATCAAAAACAATTCTCATCATGAAGAGATAACTATATTAAAGGATATTAATAACTAAATAGTGTGTGAACTTCAATAGAATTCATAACATAAAGCATAATAATAGCCAATTTTAGCATTCCACATTTAACACCCCTTTGAATATAGAAGACACTCCTATTTATACAAAAAATAAATAAATAGGAACACTAATTAGTATATGTATATCCACAAATCTCTTCTAGATCCACAACTATCTCATGTGATAACAACCATGTGTCAGCATCCAGCATGCAACATCTCATCATATCCCCTCACAAATATCTAAAATATCTGATTATTCTCCATGAAATTTTCTTGATCAATGATCTCAAATCTTTCTCAAATGTTCAAGAGTTTGAAGAGGAAATTTGACCTTGATACTTAGAGGCCAAATATGAGTTTTCTAGAACCTCAAATATCCCTACACACACCATAAAAATCATCCAACTTTTGGATATAAGTGAGTGCATGTTATATTATAATATTTAACCATAAATTTACTTAAAATAATAAAATAAATTCTTTCAAAAATAGTAAGTATAAACCCATATATATTATCATGAAAATTGTCTTAATGTAAGGTGATGGAGTTACAGGATATGGTAAATATTGAAGAAAAGTTAAAGAGGAGAGTGAAAAATGATGATATTTTGGAGACCCAACATCTTGTACTTGCATTAATTTCCATTTAAAGAAAGAGATGATATAGAAACCTCACCTTCTAATTTTTTTTCCCTCGTAAGGGTATTGTGGGTCATAACTTGTGTTATTATGCTTTGTGAGTGTTTCTTCTATTTTCCTATATTTTTTCATATTTATATTTTATATTTACACAATAATTGTAACATAATAATTCTATAAATCTAATGAAAAATTAACCCCCATAGTACAATTTCAGATTTTGAGGATAATACTATCATATATATTGTGACCAACTATCCAATGGAATATCCATGGAAGTTTATGTATCAAGTTGGGTCCATCCCAATAGCCTATAAGTTATCTTAGGTACTCCATTATGAAGCACAAGTTTTGAAATTACACCTTAACCTACAAGGAGATGTTGATGAATATCGAGTTTCCATCATAGTAAGAGAAGCATGATTTGATAGAAAAGTTGGTTGCAAAGGAAGGTAACTCACAGGAAAAAATAGGTGGGGAGTTACTTTTTGTTTTGGAGAATATTCCTATTCCTAATAATATTTATCTAGAAAGAAGAACAAAAAAATATGCTTCCCATTTTTAGGTTTTTTACAGTTAGGAAATATGTACATATGAATTCTTATGTAAGTTAATCTTTTATTGAAGGTAGCCTCTCCAAGGTAATAAGAGAAGCACATGATGCCTTTTGAGGTTCTAAAATAGTCTTCTCTATACAATGATGACTGAATAGATATGTTTTAAGTTCATATTTTAATCTCTGGGGATTGATTATTCAACCTTCCAATGATTGATCTAAGTAAAGGAGCCTATATTCAATATTTTTTATGCATTTCATGAAATAATGTACTGCCAAATTCTTATATCTCCATAATTATTTAAGCATAGCAAGGACAAGATTCAAAGCACAATACTTGGAAATAAAACTCTTTGTATACACTACATTTTTTTCCTTTTATAGGAGTATATAAAGTGGTACTTAAACTTCAAATTATGCTTGACAATCCAAATATTAGTCTACGCAACCACAAAATATTGGCCATGTAAATAACATTTTGATATAGAATATTGTTTGATAATTGAGGAGATTCATCTAGGGCCATACAATCCTAGTCATAAGTAGAGTCCACCAAATATAATGGAAAGTAAATGAAGTGCATATATGAAGAGTTATATAATTCTAAGCTATAAAGGGTTTAATGTGTTTTATGTTGTGAACATGCTCTTAACTAAAAAAGAATCTTTAGTTGTGGCCACAATAAGAGTTACTTGTAAGGTCTCCATTGTAGAACTGGGAACCTTTTCAAACCCTAACCCTAACAAAGAAGTTTTGTGCTACATTACAATCAACATCTATAATGATCAATTTGGTTCAAAATGCCTAGGCTTATAGCCCATTGTTATTCTCTCCCTCAAGATTTTTGGGACACTAAAATCTTAGAAAACATTCATAACTCCATAAGGAATTTGAGAACGATATTGGATACTAGAAAGGAAGGTTGATACACTTCATATAACTACCATTATTCTTATCTAGACTGATCCAATCCCCTCATAGCAAGCATTTAGTAGAGTATTGAAGATGGAATATTGGAACAACAAATATACTATGAGAAAATCTCATTTAGATACCAAAAATATTGGTGATATAGCTATCTATTTCGATAATGAAACCTAGAAATCCATGTCCAACAAAATGGAGAGGCAAATATTTCATTAGATCGAGGTGGTTTTATTAGAGTGATTAGTAAAAGGAAGAAATCAAAAAAGGGAACATAGAATCCAACCTATAAAAACTTAGCAGGCAGTAACTAGTACATAGTCCTCTAGGAGATGGAAGAAAATGAGATAACTATTAAAAGGGGAAAGCCCAAAAAATAAGTGATTTCATGCAAGGGAATTAGCCCCACCCCAAACCAAATCTGGTTCCTAGAGACTTCCAAAAGGAATACGTGGGAAGCCTAAATAAAGAACACAAATTCCTTCAATTTTTATCTAAAATGTAATATGTTTTAAGCATCTAAACAGAATATGTGGTAATATTCCTCCCAATTTTGTTACGATTTTGTCTATTTGTATATGGTATACCTACAAATGTGTAAGCATATGACCCAGAAAGAGTGAACATCGGGTTGAGAGGCTCTCCGACTTTGATAGGATGTAATGTGTAATTCAGTTTTGAATGCATGCCATAAGAAGCCATGATATATGATCATGATTTTTTAATAGCCCTTTGTGTTTTAACTGTGTGCATGTTTTTTTATGTGGTTATTAAACATGTACAAATCCATACTCTAATGATTCTTGGTTTATTTTGTTAGAGAGGAGTTTAGACTAAAGGCCAACTAGAGGAACATCATAGCCTAGATGCATGAATAATGTTGGATTAGTTAAGGAATTGGGCATTTGAATGATGTCCAATTATAAAATGAAACCTACAAAGGTAAAGGTAAATGGAACTTGGTTTGAGTAAATGTGAGAAACATTGGTCGAGCATGTTGTAACTTATTTTTACACTTGTGATAGTTTGAAAATTTATTTTTATTTTCAAAAAGAAAAGAAAAGAAAATTAGAGAAAAATAAAGAAATATATATATTTTTTTAAATAGAAAAATAAAATAAATTAAAATAAAGAAATGAAAAATAAGAAAGGGAAGAAAAGAAAAAAAGAAAAAAAAAGCTGGCCTTCGAATAAGTCAACACGTTTAAATGTTTCTAATATATTTTTTATAGTATTTAGCAATAAATAATTTCTTTATTTATAATAAAATTGATTGTATAGATGTCAGAAAAAAATAAATTTCTTGCAGGTTTTAACGTTTCTGATCGAGCATGCGAAGATTAATGACCTATGGCGCATTGCAGGACCCCCCAAATTCCCGAAATTTAAAGGAGGGGGGGAGGTCCACAAAGTAGTTTTTTTTAAGACCCCCCAAATTCCCGAAAGTTAATGGAGGGGGGGAGGTCCACAAAGTAGTTTTGTTTAACACTTCTTTTGCTATGTGTCTTCTATTTGTGCATTATCATACCCATCTTTATGAAACCACAAACCGCCACCACCCCCACACCATAAACCACTTATCTCCTTTTGCAAATGGTCCACAAGTACTCCCTTCAATTTCACCTTTTTCCATCATTCCACTACGATTAGCCATGACTATATCTCTCGCTAAATTTAGCAGGCAACCATTCTGTCATTTAATTCTCCCGCCAATTTTAAGAAACATTAAATCTTGCATGCCATTAACGGTTAATGTAACAAAAATCCATTATGAATTCCCTGATAAAAATATTTTATTCCCCTAAACTATATTCTTTTTCCATTCTAACTGAAACCAATACTTTTATAACGACATCACAAGTGAATTCCAATGATTAGCAACCTTCAATCATCTCTATTTCTAGGTAATTATCGAATTTTTCTAAGTAATTTTCTATTTCCCAATGGATAGCAATAAAGGAAAATCTAAAGTCTTTGAAGGCAATCCTCTATTACCTCGTGTGATCAATTTAGATGAACAACCTCTAATTAACATCCGTTTCAAAATTATTGAAACCAATTGTGAATTTAACTTGTATGAGCTTCACAATTGTGAATTTCAAAAATTTGAAGATTCAAGATATGCATTTCCTTTCTTGGAATCCCTAGTTCCTAAATTTTGATTCCCTCAGACATACCATTTGTAACTCCCCTCCCTTTTTTGTTAAATAATTGTAAACCTAAGCCGAGTTTAAGCTAGGTGTGATACCTTCTTTATGGGTTAAACTATTTTAAACCTAAGTTGAGGAAAGCTAGGTATGATATGTAATAGGAAAATAAAATATGTTATTAAAATAAATTAATAGAATAAATCACTTCGAGGGTGGAGCACCAAGAGAGATGAGATTCTTTCCAAATCCCAATGAGGAATAGGATAGACATGAATCTTTCATGATAAAGGTTCTAGATGTGATTCTAGATAAGCTTGAATGAATGGCAGATAAAGATCCATCAAACCTAAAATCTTTACAGGAGATAAAGGCAAGATTTTATGAGGAAAATCCTTGTGGGAGATAAAGATTAGATTTTCTGAAAAATGCCTACACAAATGGAAATGTCCATAAAAGTGGGATGGCACTAATGGAAACTAAATCATGAAAGAGGGTAATAAATACCCAATGCATTGATTAATTGAGGAGAATTGATCCTTGGAAAAAACCCTGGCTCAAGGGGAATCAGAGTTGATTCATGGTTGGATGGTGGCACTCTTCTCTCCGACTCGTGATTCAGTTGGCTTCATATGCGTTGAATGTATTGTATGAGTTCTTACCTCTATATTTTATTTCTTTCTTTTGAAATGGTTAAATCATGTAGCTCAACAATATAGATGAGGTGTTATCTATATGGAAATGATTGTTGTCTTATGTATGTGAATTTTAATGTATATGAGAAATGGTGGAATCATGGTAATTAGTTGTTGATACTTGTGTCAAAGCATTAGATTACTCATGATCGCCTTGCATGTGGCTTTCTAGTGTGAACTTACATGTAGAAGTATATTGAGTGGATTGAATGTTTTAATACCCATGAATGGTATCATATTGCACATAATTAGATTTGCTATGTTAATGTATTTCTATGAGAGTCATGGCAGTATTATGCATATTACTCCTTTTACATACAAGAATAGAGTTAGTAGCGGAAGCATGGCATGAAGTTATATATATACTAAGATTTTTTATGCGGAGAATATGTATGAATATGTGAGATGACTGTGGATTCTCTAACTGATCGTATTACATCTACTAAAGAGGTATGGTATGCCATAATTCTCTGAAGTGATAACTGCTTATGAATGCTAGCTGATTGAGGAAATAATGTTTTCCATTGTATGAATAATGGGTTAAGTATCTGCATTTGCATATATAGATAGTATGTAGGGGGATGCATGCTTGGTCAATAATGTAGTGACTATGTCTACACGACTATGATCATGAAATTAATGTTCGTTAGTGCTGGTAGAGATTAATGCAAAGATTTTGATAGGGTGGATACCATCACAAGTCTTAATGGTCCATCACATACATCAAACATATTAATGAATCTAAGGTTCTATATGAAGGAACCACTAAAAGCATTAAATGAGAAATTTGTACTATGGCCTAATTGTAATATGGCTCACGTACTTTTAGGAGGCAAGATATACGAGGGGTAAAGCTTTAACTATGAATGAAATCAAATTTTAAATTTATGGGTTGAGGGGCTATATTTCCAGGTAGGCCATGGAGGTATGTTACAAATGGTATTGGAGCTTCAAGTTCAAACATTTCAGACTATCGGCTAATCTGTCTCTGTAGAATATGATTAAGTATGAGAGCTAAATAGGATAACTAGCCCAAGAGTGTTAAAAGAGTGAAGTTTGAAAAGTTGATTATGTTCCTTGACGTTACAAGGAGTAAGATTTCAAATGTTAACATGGTTATTATCAAAATATATAACATGTTAGTATTTTAAAGAATTTAAAACTAATAAAGGTTTTTATATCTACGGTCATTATAAAATAAGGTTTGTTAAGGATGAGTTGAAATATTAAGATAGGGAATGTGAAAGCGCATGTCATCCGCTCTGTTAGTGTCAGTGTTTCACACTACCATCAGTGATTAAGATCTGCTCTTTTTCATTTCATAGTAGGAGTCCCATACTGATGAGTTTACATTCCATTAGTAATGGATTCACTAATGGTAGGGTTTTATTCAAATTTCTCCATCAAAACTGTACTTGTTGATCCTCTTTCATATATTTTAGTCATGGCTCATGTTCACTTTGCAATTCATTTCATTATGTCTTAGGGTTTGGTCTCATTAGGTTTTGGGGTCCCACCATGGTCAAATCCAATAATTACATGCCAATAATGATCAGCAAGGACATGAGGAGAAAAATAATGATTGGTAAATCCATATTTACCATATTGAAAGCCTAATGTAGTTCTCACCTCGAAACTTGTTTGTGGTGAAAACAGAGTATTTTGTTTTTATCTTCATTTCTTATGTAATTTTATGTTTCCATATGTAATATTGGTTCCCAGCTTCTCCTAAGCATCTAATTATGTTGCCAAGCACCTGCCACTACAAAAATCAAGTCATCATAAGCACCAATTCACCTGCAAAAGCAAAAGAGAAACAAGCACTAAAACCCTAAATTCCTCTACCACTGTGCTAGGATTGGCTATGGGATCAGAGATATCTGAGTAGAGGAGGTATAAGGCATATCAAAAGGTATGATTCCATTTCATATCATCAAACATCAGGTCTCCATCATTTGTCGAGAAGTCATTCCAAGGAACAAGCCATTCACCAAACATAAGGGATGGTTTTTCTTCAAACTGTATTTTGGAGCACGAAATGATGAATTTGACAAAAGTGAGAGAGGTTTTTTTCCATAATTGACCCAGTAAAGAAAACCTCTTTCAGTTTTTACACAGGTTTCATGGTTTGGGATGAATTTCAAAAACATCATTTCCCTTAGGAGGGTTAATGCACCTCTAGAGTGACCATGGTAAAACCAACTTTTGTTCTATATGGAATGACTAAATGACTTTCTTGATGAGTCAATTGATAGTTAGACACAAATATATTTCAAATGAGCTAGCATGAGCTCAATTTGGAGTTGAGGAAGATCTTAAAACGTTGATTGCAACAACACTATGCATTTTGACAGCCTCATTCTGCACATTTTAACCAATCTTGGAAGATTGAGCTTTTGACAGGGCAAATGAACTCCAAATTGAAAACTTCAAGATGTTTTGGAAAGTAGAATCAACAATTTTTCCAACAAGCTATCCCACAACTAATTTGGATACCAAGAAGCTAGTCAAAGGTTGTCTTGAAGGTGGCATTGTGCTTTTAGCATGGTGGCGATGCGGTTTTGGCATTGTGGCACTACGCTTTTGGTAGTGGCATTGCACTTTTGGAAGGAGAGCTTAAAAACCCTCAAAACTTCAAGAAAGTTTAAAATTTCTCTCTCCGAACTTCATTGCAAGTAATTTGACCTCCCTCACTTCAGTTTTGGTTTGCAAATCAAACTTTTAAGAATCATTTCCCATCGTAAATATGAAACCCTAAATTTGCCTCTAGTATACCTAAAACTCGAAACCCTCATTGTTCCTCCTATCACCTATTACTACAACTCCAAACTCTTTCCATATCCATATTTCCATATCCCTTTATCCCTTTATCCTTATTCCATATCATTCATATCACTTTATCCCTCTTCCCAAAGGGAAATTTCTCAAACAAAACAAGTCCTCCCTTTCATTTTCATCATTACTACTCTCTCATGCATTTTCCAGCCCATAAGGTCATGTCCCATCCCCTCACTATTAAATCACCCACACTCACTCCTTCCATACCTTCTCTAGGGGTACTTAACTTCAAAACTTAGCAAACATGGACAAGGAAGACCTTCCAGCAGTGCTCAGGTGAAGATAGATGAGAATTCCAAAGAGACTGGAACTGCTGAGATACCAGTGTTCTTGACATATCAGAGAGAGTCAAGGAAGTTGTTTGCAACTACTGGGAAAGTGTTTTCTCCATGAGAAGTGGAAGGGACCTTGCCTTCTTCATCAATCCATAGGAAAATGTTATCTCCACAAGGTGTGGGAGGGGCTTTGCCTTCTACATCGACAAAACATGTACAGGTTGAGCAGCTGAGCGAAGGCAAGGAAAAGGTACAAGAAGATGACTTGCATGATGACCAAGAAAGGGAATTTTAGTTTGAGGAGCATGATAATGAGCCCGACCAGCATGACACTAAGATCATTGATCTAGAAGCCCAAGAGAGGGAAAATGTCAAAGATGTCATTATTTAGGGGAAAGAAGCCCAATTACAAGCTCTGATGGAGAACATAGAGAGAGCTAAGTTTTTCATCACTTACCTGGAGCAAGAAAACAAACAACTAAGTCATAAACAGGTCCTCATGGAACTTCAGCTACTGAAGATAAAGAGGCAAAGTGACATAGAGGCTCATGTCACTTTGACTTCCATTAAGAAAGAAATTTAACAAGATAGGGAAACTTGGCTTGAGAGAGTCAACCTACATCTTGAAGGGCTCATTGACAAGGTCAATAGGGATAACAAAATGCTCCGACACGTGGCATACCATTACATGGCTCGTAACAAAATTTGTAACATGAAGATCAAGAAGTTAAAATCTAGGTTGAGGAGAGCCTTAGAGCGCAAGAAAGAGAAAGATAGGTTGAAGATGTTGGTTGAAGCCTCCTTGGCCAACCAAAGCACTTGATGGTGGTGTTCCATGCCAAATTTGGGAAAATTTTGAGGAGTTTTTTCATTTTTGAAATTTTGAAATTCTTAAGACAGAAAATTTCCCCAGAAGCACTGCGCTTTTTCCTGAGGCATCCATTGGAGAGAAGGTTGACATTTTTGGATTTAGAATGATGAGGAAATACACCCTAGAACTTTTCAAGAGTTTTGGAGCAGATCTGGTTCACCAAAAGGTCCAAAAACTATCAAAAAATGTCCTTTCTCCCTCTGTTTGGACACACAAAAGCAGTCTTCGGAGATTCATGTGTTGAGGGGGCAAATGAGCTCCAAATTCAAAAATTCTAGGTGTTCTAGAAGCAAGACTTAAATACCTTTCCAATGCGCTTTTATGGGCTCAATTTGGATGCCAGGAAGGCCTCCAAAAGTGACCTAAAAATGGTGCTATGCTTTTGGCCAGTGGCAATACTCTTAAGGCCATTTTTCTCAGCGAACTAAAATTCACCTATTTTGACTGTGAATTTGATTTCTCTCTCTTGATGGATGTTTTCACTGATGTAATTGATTACATGACATATAAATTTAATGGTAAAATAATGTTAGAGGGTAGTTTCATTAGTTAGAGGTGGTTTTGAGGCAAATGAATCAGTTTCCCCTCTTTTAGAGGCAAGTTGTTTGACTGCCTATATTCTAGTTCTTTGTTGGGAAATGGTTAAAACAACACCTCTTCTCATGGATTCGACCCCTGAAGGTTAGGATGAGTAGTTTAGATGTCTATATTATGTGTTTTCTTGGTCATTTGGGGAGGTTGGATTCAGCTGGATGCTCATGTACTGAACACTTATCATTTTGTAGCAATTTGGTAGGAAGCTAATAAAGTTGCAGCTATTTTTATGAGATTCCTGTGGTATGGCCTTTAGCATGTCTTTCTTCTTCTGTTAATTTGTTCTCATGTAATCTCTTCTGATTGGTTGTTTTCAAGTCAGATAGGTGGAATACATTAGGTTTTAATCCTCTGCCTTGGGAAAACACCAGTAGTTGATGTTTTCATCTATTTAGGAAGGATTGTTGACTTGATCAAGCCCTTCTTAGTTCCTCACCAGTCTAGCCTTTCACCCCATCAAGCTTTAAGGTGCTAAAGATCATACCTACCTTGCCCTATAGAATTCCTTGCGATCTTACCTTAGTTTCTGAGACCCAAAATTGCCCAACTCCTCCTGATCTGGCAAAAACACCAACAAATTCAATCAAAACCCTTGAGCTACTATACCTAGCATAAAATCTTATTCCTGATCCAGTCATCTTGATTGATATCCATAAGGAGAGAGCCCTCTCATGACCTAGTACATAGTACTAGCTACTAGGTTAAGCGTGGTTTGTGGTTACACTAGAATTGCCTCCCTTCAACCTAAGGTCAATCTAGGCGATAACATAGTGGTGACCATACTCAGGATGTGGTTTTATGTTCCTTAGTAAAATATATCAATTTTACATCTAATTGTTGATGGTGGACAATGATCAGACACTGGAAGGCTAAAATCATTCACTTGGTGACTCTAAATCAGTTATGAGATCAGATCCAAGGACTCCACTGGAGGATGAACCTGACCAGTAGAAACGTGAAAGGACAATATGGAAAGATCACATATTCAAGTTGAAATTTCATCCAAGACATTATGTTCCTTGTTATAAATTATTTCTTCTCCTTTCCTGGGAATTTCAAGAAGGCTTTACAAAGTATATTGTATTTGAGAAAAGATCCTAGACCTGCATTTGATTCTTTCCCTTTGAAGATTGTGAATACAAGATGTTTGCATGCCTTTGATCTTGATCAAGAGCCTTCTTCTGAATCTTATGATGACCATCTTGAAACTGATGAGCCTAAAGAGACCAAGACTGATTCTACACCTTTTGTACATATTCCTATACCTTGTAAAATTCTAAATCGATACAAGCCTCTGATTTTACCTCCTATATCCCATGCTTTCCCTAAAAATCATTACCTATAGCTGCCAAGATTTGATGGTGAATGTGACAACATCACTGCTGAGAGACATGTACTGAATTTTGAGTCTTTTCTTGACCTTTTTGAAATTGATGAAGAGGATGTCAGTATTAGGCTTTTTTCTCTTTCTTTGCAAGGCAATGTCAAGAGTTGGTTCAAAACCCTGCCTGATGTGAGCATCTTAGATTTCCAACAATTCATCAAAGTTTTCCTCGACAAGTGGGTTGTCAGACAGAACCTTTTCTTGATTCTAGAAGAGTATAACCAACTGAAAAGATAGCTTGGGAAGACAATACAACAGTTTTCTGCCAGGTTTAACCAAGTTTATTTTTTGATGCCTGTTAATATAAGACCTCCTCCTGGATCTTCTCTCTTGCACTACCCGGATGCCTTTGATCCGAAAATGGGGTTTCAGCTAAGGGAAAGGAACCTTGCAACACTTGAAGAGATGCAAAATAGTGTAGTAGACGTAGAGGCTAATTTTCTGATTAGAAGGGCAAAGTTGAAGGAAGAATAGATGAAGAGAATAGATCTAGAGGAATCAACATCTTTAGAGGTAAAGCTCGACATTTTGGTAATTACAGTGGAAGAGATCATGCAAATGATCACCACAAGGAATGAGTATGATGTTCAAGATCATGGCTCGCTGATTGAAGAAGAACAAGTCACTGATCCAAAACATTTCCTTTCTTATCCCAGTTGTCATAGATATGATGATGATTGTTTTATAGATCAACTTGGAGAAGAGAGACCTGTTGATATGACATGTATGCTTGATGATGTGTTTTATACTGATGATTTCCCTAAGTTTGATTAGTATGATGATGATTATGTTCTCCAAACATAGGCTATTCTTGCAGATGAATCAGCAGCTGGTTTGTGCAAGGAGGAGGTTCACTTTCAGTTCGAATATAGTGATCCGTTGTTGCATATTAGCTATGGAAGTGAGGAGGAAAGTGAAGAAAATTTTGAAGTGAAGGATATTTGTATTTTTGTTTTACCTCATTTGAATTCATCGGAGACAACTTTCATGCAATCCGAAATCAATTGTCGACAAGTTTTGATCTTGATCATCTAGAGGGCAATGAAATCCTTGTTCAAGACTTCTCATATCTAGATTTGCAACCCCCAAATGCCATTGATTGTCAAGTTGCAGATGAAGACCTGGAAGCTAGAACATATGATCAAATGATGCAAGATGATTCTGTACCATTCTGTTTTTAATCATTTTAGTTTTTGAAGGCAATTTCGCATAGTATATCTTCAAATGAGAAACATATAGAAAATCATGCAATCTCATTGAAACCAATAGAAAATGGGGTGCAACAGTCTTTTCAAGTTTTCACAATCCAATAGCTAATGTGTTGAATGATGTCTAAAGTCAAAGTCCTTCTCCATTAGCTAACTGTGAGCTTGAAAAAAGTATTGATACAAACCTCCTCCGGCAACCAGTTTCTTTATCATTTTCAGTAGGAGTCTCATCGCAAAGCTCATATGAAAGTTTGCATTCATGGTATGAGGAGAAGCAAAGCAATTCATTGGATGAGCTAAGTCCCAGTGCACATGAATTTCAAGATCCTTATGTAGTATTTTTGGAGTGGGATAGATAATCCATATTATTCAATGGATCTATTTACAAGTTTTCATGGGAGTTGCCTTTCAGTAGTTCTCTCTTGTTTCTCATAAACACGCACTTGCGGAGAATTCAAACAACAGCTAGAATGCTTACCTGGTTGCATTAGTTGTTTCATTTCACCTGATTAGGTGATGAATGGAAGAATTAGAGTAGGTTTTATTGAATAATCTCCATTTTGAGTATCTTTTCCAGTTTGTCAGTTGTGTTTTAGTATTGAGTTAGTTTTTAGTTGAGTAAAAGTCAGTTTGTGTCGTTAAGTCATCAGTTTCCAGTCATACATTTCAGTTTGAGTTTTTGACTCCATGCCCAATGGATAAGGCTACTTGGTCTACGGTGTTCTTGGCACCTCCAACGAGCTACCATCCCCATTGGAGCCAATGTTAGTGTCAGTATTTCACACTGCCATCAGTGATCAAAATCTGCTCTTTTTCATTTCATAGTAGGAGTCTCATATTGATGAGTTTGCATTCCATTAGGTCATTGATTCAGTGATGGTAGGGTTTTCTTCGAATTTTTTCATCAAAACTATACTTGTTGATCCTCTTTTACATATTTTAGTCATGGCTCATGTTCACTTTGCAATTCATTTCATTAGGTCTTAGGGTTTGGTCTCATTAGGTTTTAGGGTCCCACCATGGTCAAATCCAATAATTACATGCCAATAATGATCAACAAGGACATGAGGAGGAAAAAAATGATTGGTAAAGCCATAATTGATCATATTGAAAGCCTAATGTAGTGTGAAAACAGAGTATTTTGTTTTTATCTTCATTTCTCATGTAATTTTATGTTTCCATATGTGATATTGATTCCCAACTACTCCTAAGCATCCGATGATGTTGCCAAGCACTTGCCACTACAAAAGTCAAGTCATCATGAGCACCAATTCACCTGCAAAAGCAAAAGAGAAACAAGCACTAAAACCCTAAATTCCTCCCCCATTGCGTTAGGGTTGGCTATGGGATCAGAGATATCTGACTAGAGGAGGCATAAGAGATATCAGAAGGTATGAGGCCATTTCATATCATCAAACATTAGGTCTCGATCATTGTCGAGAAGTCATTCAAAGGAACAAGCCATTCACCACACATAAGGGACGGTTTTTCCGCAAACTATGTTTCTGAGCATGAAAAGATGAATTTGAAAAACGTGAGAGATGTTTTTTTCCATCATTGACCCAAGAAAAAAAACCTATTTTATTTTTTACATAGTTTTCATGGTTTGGGAGAAATGTCAAAAACATCATTTGCCTCAAGAGGGTTAATGCACCTTTGTAGTGACCTTGGTAAAATCAAATTTTCTCCTGGATGGAATGATTGAATTACTTGCTTGATGCATAAAATTATAATTAGACACAAAGATATTTCCAATGAGCTATCATGAGCTCAATGTGGAGTTGAGGAAGACCTTCAAAAGTTGACTGCAACAACACTATGCATTTTGGCAGCCTCGTTGTGCACATTTTGACCAGTCTTGAGAGATTGAGCTTTTGATAGGGCAAATGAACTCCAAATTGAAAAATGTAAGCTTTTCTAGAAGGTAGAATTGACAAGCTTTCTAATGAGCTATCCCATGGCTCATTTGGATATAGGGAAGGTAGCTAAAAGTTTTCTTAAAAGTGGTGCTGCACTTTTGGCAGGGTGGTGCTGCGCTTTTGACAATGGCGCTACACTTTTGACAGGAGAGCTTAGAAACACTCAAAACTTCAAGAAAATTAAAAATTTCTCTCTCTTACCTTAATTGAAAGTAATTTGACATCCCTCACTTCAGTTTTGGTTTGCAAATCAAACTTTTAAGCATCATTTCCCATGGTAAATATGAAACCTTAAATTTACCCCTAGTATGCCTAAAACCCTAAACCGTAATTTTTCCTCCTATCACCTATTACTACAACTCTAAACTCTTTCCCTATCCCTATTTCCATATCCCTTTATCCCTTTATCCTTATTCCATATCATTCCTATCCCTTTAACCCTCCTCCCAAAGGGCAATTTCCCAAATAAAACAAGTCCTCCCTTTCATTTTTATCATTCCTATTCCCTCATTCATTTTCTAGCCCATAAGGTCATCTCCCATCCTCTCACTCCTAAATCACCAATACTCACTCCTTGCATACCTCCTCTAGGCATACATAACTTCAAAAATTAGCAAACATGGACAAGGAAGACCTTCCAACAATGCTTAGGTGAAGACAGATGAGAAGACCAAAGAGACTAGAACTGCTGAGATACCTGTGTTCTTGACATATCAGAGAGAGTCAAGGAAGTTGTTTGCAGCGGCTAGGCAAGTGCTTGCTCCACGAAAAGTGTAAGGGACCTTATTCTTCATCAGTCCACAGGAAAATGTTATCTCCATAAGGTGTGGAAGGGGATTTTCCTTCTACATCGACAAAATAAGTACAGGTTGAGCAGTTGAGAAAAGGCAAGGAAAAGGTACATGAAGATGACTTGGATGATGACCAAGAGAGGGAATTTCAGTTCAAGGAGCATGATAATGAGCCCGAGTAGCATGACACTGAAATCATTGACCTAGAGGCTCAAGAGAGGGAAAATGTCAAAGATGTCATTATTTACGAGAAAGAAGACCAAATACAATCTTTGAGGGAAAACTTAGAGATAACTAAGTTTGTCATCACTTACCTGGAGCAAGAAAACAAACAATTAAGTCATAAATAGGTCTACATGGAACTTGAGCTACTAAAGATACAGAGGCAAAGTGACAAAGAGGCTCATGTCACTCTGACTCCCATTGAGCAAGAAATTGAACAAGATAGGGAAACTTGGCTTGAAAGAGTCAACCTACATCTTGAAGGGCTCATTGACAAGGCAAATAGGGATAAGAAAATCCTCTGGCACATGGCATACCATTACATGGCTCATAACAAAATTTGTAACATGAAGATTAGGAAGCTAAAAGCTAGTTTGAGGAGAGCCTTAGAGGGCAAGAAAGAGCAAGATAGGTTGAAGATTGTTAGAAAATTATATATTATGGAGCAATGGAACACATAAAGTATTGCAGAAATATAAACACAGAAAGCGCATAAAACAAGAGAGACACAGATATACGTGGTTCACCCATTTTGGGCTACGTCCACCCCGAATAGCCAGTCCTTCCTTTCTATTATCTAGCAAAATGAAGAGACACAACCTACAGCAGATCCGCTGTAATATCCTTTGTTTTCTCTCACAGTCTCACTCTCTATTTCCCGCTCACCAAATACACATCTATCACACAGCCTCAAATACAATGCCCTCATACAAAGAGAGGGGTTGCCTTCTAGGGCAAAAAACCCTAAACTAAACATAAGTTCTACCGTCAGATCATCCGCCTAATGAACGGCCCAGATTGACTAGAAATTACTATACTTTTACAAGGCAATTTTACAGCTGTTTTTAGCTTCGAGGGCGCTGCCCCCAAAACCCCCCGCCAGGGGGGGCTCCCAAAGGTCGCAGCCGCCCCCCCCTGGACCCCCCCTGCAGCGAATATTTTACGGGCGGCGTTGCCGCCCCCATTTCGAACTAGGGTCCTATGTGGCGACACCTTTGAATATAAAAGATAATCAAGCTCCACACCCAACAAAGATGTTGGCTGAAGCCTTCTTGGCCAACCAAAGCACTTGATGGTGGTGATCCATGCCAAATTTGGGCAAAGTTTGAGGATTTTTTGCGTTTTTAAAATTTTGAAATTCTTAACACAGAAAATTTGTGGTGGCACTAAGATTTTTCTTTAGGCATCCATTGGAGAAAAGGTTAACATTTTTGGATTCAAAATGATGAGGACATGCACCCTAGAAATTTTTAGGAGTTTTAAAGTAGATCTGGTTCACCAAAATGTCCAAAGACTACTGAAAAATGACCTTTCTGTCTTTTTATGGACACACAGAAGAAGTCTTGGGAGATTCAAGGTTTGAGGGGGTAAATGATCCCCAAATTCAAAAATTCTAGGATTTCCAGAAACTGGACTTGAAGACCATTCCAATGAGCTATCATGGGCTCAATTTGATCGTAGGAAGCCCTCCAAAAGTGACCTGAAATTGGCGCTATGCTTCTGGCTAGTGGCACTGTGCTTAGGGCCATTTTGCTTAGGGAACTAAAATTCACCTGTTTTCACTGTGAGTTTTATTTCTCTCTCTTCATGAATGATTTTATTGATTTAATTGTTGACATGGCATGTAAATGTAATGGTAAAATAGTGTTATAGTGTAGATTCATTAGTTAGAGGTGGTTTTTAAGCAAATGAATCAGTTTCCCCTGTTTTACAGGCAAGTTGTTTGACTGCCTATATTCCAGTTCTTTGTTGGGAAATGGTTGAAACAGCCCCTCTTCTCATGGATTCGACCCCTGAAGGTTAGGATGAGTAGTTTAGATGTCTATATTATGTGTTTTTTTGGTCATATGGGGAGGTTGGATTCAGTTGGATGCTCATGTACTAAACATTTATCATTTTGTAGCAGTTTTGGTAAGAAGCTAATAAAGTTGTAGCTATTTTTATGGGATTCCTATGGTACAGGATTTAGCCTGTGTTTCTTCTTCTGTTAATTTCTTCTCATGTTATTTATGTATGCCTCTTTCATGTAATCTCTCCTTATTGGTTTTTTTCAAGTCAAATAGGTGGAATACATTAGATTTTAACGCTCTGCCCTGGGAAAAAACCAGTAGTTGATGTTTTCATCTATTTAGGAAGGATTCTTAACTTGCTAAAGCCCTTCTTAGCTCCTCACCAGTCTAACCCTTCACCCCATCAAGCTTTAAGGTGCTGAAGATCATACCTACCTTGTCCTATAGAATTCCCTACAATTTTACCTTAGCTTCCCATACCCAAAATTTCCCATCTCCTCCTGATTTGGCAAAAACATCAACAAATTCAATCAAAACCCTTGAGCTACTATACCTTGAGCTACTGTTCCTAATCTATTCATCTTGACTGAGATCCATAAGGAGAGAGCCCTCTCCCAACCTCGTAGAGCTAGCTACTAGGTTAAGCATGGTTTTTGGTTACCCTAGAATTGCCTCCCTTCAGCGTGAGGTCAACCTAGGTGATAAGACACTCTATATAAAATATTATGATCACATAGTGATCAAATATTAAATCTGGAATATGTTCTATCAATTGATCGTTTGGTTTTTAATGATTAACATATGGCATATCCTATCATCGCATCAAAACCATCTGAGTAGCATGCACCTTTAACACTCTGTGGTAGTGTGAAAATATTAAGTATATGCAATAAAGTCGATCGATTTCAATTTGATTCATGAACATCTTCCACAATTTCATGTTAGATATGAAGATCTTGCATTTAGAAGTAGAATAAATCAACAAGTCCTTCCTTCACTCATTGATTTAATCGGCGACTTTTGATATTGGAGGACGATCATTATAATGATGATATCGATCAAAGAAAAGAACAACCAACATATTGATATTATGAAACACGACATCTTCCCAATCCTTAGCAGTGATATCCTTGACTGGAAGATGTGTTTCAGTATCATCATCCAAATCCATTTTATCCTTGATAGTCTACGTCATCATCATATTTCTCATTCTTAGCCTTGATTTTATAAAAAAAAATACCAAAAAAACTAGGAGAGCTAAAGACCCAGCCATCCTCTTCCTCTTCGTGCCAGTGAGGATCTTCCTCATCCACATAAAGGGGAGAGTAAAAAAAATTCGTTGTCAAACTGAACCCTTTTCTTTCCACTCTAAATGTCAGAGGCTTTGGATCTATTCCTATTTCTCCTGCCATTGCTACTAAACTCTAGGGTTTTAATCCTTTGGGAAGTACTGAAGAAAGCACTAGTTATCCATTGATTGCTTGGAGAAATTGCTACTAAACTGTGGGGTTCAAAGACTTTGGGAAGTACTGAAGAAAGCACTAGCTATCCATTGATTCCTTGGAGAACAAGGGTAGCAGTGATCACAAATATGTTTTGCTCAGGATTTGAAATTTGAAAAAAATAGAAATAGGAATTTGATTAGTTATCACATAAAGAGATCGTAAATCCCATGTTTAGACTTGCATGAGACACATAGTGGAACATGAATGCAATCTATATACGTATATCGTAAATCTTGTATGTGGCAGTGATTAGGGTAAAAAAAGAATAATCCTCTATATGATCAATTAAGCCATAATTAAGGTTGTCCTTAACTTCCACCGAGGATGGAAATTCATTAGTGGTGAAAAAAATTAGAAACTGAGATTGACAGATAGGGTTCATTCCATTACCCAAATGGATTTAGTTATGATTGAAGTTATCTATGGTTTTGGAAACATCCTCCAAGAAGGATCCAAAAAGGTATGATCCCAAAAGTCGACTTCCTGTGTATGGATATAGAAATGTTATCCCCAGACATGCTAGTTAAAGTAGTAAAAAAAACAAATAAAATTGGAAAAATCAAACGTACTAAGGGTATGGACTTTCTAAAAGGATAAGAATTATGCCTCTAACAACCATGGATAATCCTTTCTAGCATAGAGTGGTAGCTTTTAATCATATTTCTAGAAGAACTAGGGTAAAATTGAAGGATGTTTGGTCATAGTAGTAATATAATTAGGAAAAAGACTGCTATAAGACCAACCAAGTGGTTATAAAACCCAAACCCTACGAGATTTTATATGAACCTTCTCTTTGGGGCCTTTATGTAATGCCTGTTATTTTCTCATAAGTTTACAGGAAGGGAAGAATAGGTATGGCACTAGACTTAGAATGGAAAATTATGTAGTGTTATTTTCATTACTGCAACCACCATCGTGCCTACTCTTGGTATGAGAGTCGTCCAGGCTACAGAGTTGAGGATATTATTTTTGTTTGGATAGTCATCCAACAACAAATCCATAGCTTCTAAATGCTTGCGATGGGCTCCTGAATCCCAACACCCCTCCACCTGCTGCCCTGTTTGCATTATTAACAAGCCCTTTCTCCATTTCGATCACAACAAAAGCTATGTTGATAGGTAATTAACATTATAATTAGTAGCCAACTATATGTTTAGGGATATTTCATTTCTGCAATCGTCGTTGTCACTTACACATGGGTTATTTTTAATAACTAGTGGTGAGCACCCTTTTTATCATTGCTTAAAAATTTTCGCAACTTGAACTCATGTACATATAAACTTATAAAAACTAACCGGTTGTTGTTTGGAAGTCTGGACCAAAGAAGACATGTCAGGTCTTGCTGCAATGCTATACGAAGTATATGAGAGGTTTCATGTGCAAGTTTTAAATTTTGATCCTATAACCTGATACGCATTAACAATGGTATATATAAATATTTTCTTTATTATTCTGTTGACTATATTACACTTTAAGTGTTTATGTTTTTTTTTCTTTGAAGCCACATAAGTCGATTTTCGAGAAAAAAGGGGGGGTTCGTATTTACTAAGATAAGTATCACATAGTTAATAAGTCTTATTTGGGACTTTATAACTAAAGAATAATATTCTTGTACAAAATAATATTTTTGTACACAATAACATGAGATCCTCATGAACTTTTACCTTTGGATAGTATAAAAGTTGTTGTTATTTTAACTCTGGAAGTTTCAACGTAAAAAGGGAGGTAAGTTAAGTTTTCTTATTTGTTTGGGTTTTCATCCTAAAGGATTTTTTATTTTTTTATTTTTTTATTTTTTATTTTTTTTTTATTTTTTACAGCAGAAGTGAAATAAAAAGAAAAAGAAAAAAGTGCAAGCATGGTAAAATTTAGGTATCAAGAATATTCATGGTAGCATGTGTATAGGAGGATTGATTGCGGGTGTTTCTTAACTGAAGTATATGACTGGTGGAATTTTGTGGATCCGGTAGTGGTAATGGCTTTTCTTCTCTCTGCTTGTATATTGACAATTCGATGTACAATTATGGATTATCTATGTGCAAATATAAAACATATGAACTATAGATGAAATGTTTTGTTACTGGGTTGAATAGTTGTGAAAGAAAAAGGCCAGGATGATCTAAAGCCACAAGAGAGGCCTGGCCATCCATTGGCAGTTACATAAATTCTGAAAGAAGGGTATATGTTCTTCTGATGCGTAAATTAAATGATAGTATGCAATAGGAAATGCTTACCAAATATTTATAAATTTCACCTTGACCATGATAACAGATCTACTTGAGATTTATTTTAACGATTTTGTAGATGGAATGATGTGCTCAATTTAACCACTCTATAAATGGAATATTGTACTTCATTCAGTATAAAATTGGATCAGAAAGAATATGGTTGAAACCCAACAAAACCGAATCCTAGAATGCCCAGCTTACAGTAAGATTCACATCAATGTGAAGACATAACTTATTTTGACGAGATTGTTGACGGGATTTCAAGAGATTGCTTGCTAAGTGCCAAGTTGTTAATATTGATTATCAAAATGTGAAAACAAAGAAAATAAGAATAAAAATTGAAATATGTGTATTGCCTGAACATTAAGTAAAGCTTTAATCTAGAAAAAGGTTAAATGAGTAACCATATAGGTTTGAGCAAAGTCAAACTAATTAATTTTTGAATAACTAAGTTTCAAGGGGAAAAGAGAACCCCTAGAAAATTATATTGGAATAAATTAATTAGTCCAATAACTAGATAGCGATCGATGAAGTCAATAATATAGTCATCATCTTATCACAACTATAATACAAGCAAACTAACACTCGTACAAGTCCTATGAAATGAATTGACTAAATAAAAATATGATTACGTAAAAACGGAAATGCTAAACCCTAGTAAGGTGTTATGCAATGAAAAAGGTTCCCATAAACAATGTTAAAAATCTAAAGAGCATGTATGTTTATTGCATCAAAGAGTAGAGTTAGTGGTAAGTGGCATAGTATGTAGTTGTTATTACATGGGCCATAGAGCTATCCTACTCATGAAAACATCTGCATGGACTATGTTGCATAAGAATAAGTACTTATATTTATATTTTTCTTTGAGCTGAATATATAAACGGATGGGTGAGAACTCTTTCAAATCGTAACTTGATCATTACTATGTTTAGTATGGAACATAGTGTGCTTCTAACGGATAAATATATAAGTGTTTATGCATGAGAAAATAAATTCTTATTTGAAATCACATAGAAGAGTTAAATTCTTATGTATAATGATTTCCGTATATGAGCAAAGGAAATTTTCTACCTGCAATTCTAGTTTATTTTAGTGGGTTGATTTTTCATGTAAATCTCCAAATTAGTCATGCTTGAGCATGTGGATATTGTGGTTTCGGAAGTGACATTAAAAGATATATATATGCATGACAGCAACTAGACGTACATAAAGAAAACATGGGAAAAAATAAATAAATTGGGTATTGTTATCACTTAGAAGTCTTCCCTAGTAGTTATCAAAAGAAGGAATAATCTGAGGTAACCACAAACCTAATCTTTTAGACTCGGGTTCTAGCCAACCTATGACTAGAGAGGGCTCTCTCTTTATAATTTAACTTTGTTTTGGGTGGGATTTTAGGCTAGTTCTTAGTGCTCATAAGGTGGTTGAATTTGGTTGGGTGGTGGAATTCTGGGAGCAGATGGATGGAGCAAGGCCTTCAAGCCATTGGACTATGGAGTCAATCAAATAATGGTTTAACTAGTCCAGATCATTAAAGGGAGTGTTCACAGGGTAGGCTAACAAAGCAAAAGCGAAATCTTTAGGTTCAATGGATGAGATAGTCCTAACCAGGGTGAAAGGGCAATGAAGAATCCTTAGACCAGGATCAAGATGAAGAGCAGGAGGTGATCAGCAGCAAAGGGAAACTAAGAATCCTTTACAATAGACCGAGGGAGAAACTACAAAAGTAAGGGAGCAGTTACAAATTCCATAACTAAGATATTTTAATAGACAACATTAAGAATGTAAACAGTCAAGATAGAGAGCATTGAAGCCAGTTCTGAAATATCATTCCTAGTTTACCATTCAGATTTCATAGAAACACATGATTATTAATAAACATAAAGAGAAACAATAATAGACATGAGAGAGAATACTTATTTGGCTTCTGCTTTACACAAGAATCCTGTGAAATGTCTGTACTTTATTCCTTGATCTAGCAAGCCAATCCAGTCTTGATACAATAGCACTTTAACTTGAGAGGAAAATGTCCAAAGAAATGTCTTTGAATCCACCATAAATACTTCGAAAGGTAAAGTATTTATACAAAAAACATTTACAAAATATCTCATAATAGTTTGAGAATTAATCTAAGAAATCAAAATATCTTCAAGCATGAAGATAGAGAGATGGAAAACTGCATCATGTTGTTTCTTTTATTGTGATTGTGCTGGCTGTTTGCAGTTCAAATTTGAGCTTCTTAAGCTAGTTGCTAGAATCACCTTTGTCTTTAACCTTTGACTAATACTCTTTAACCGGTTACTCTTTGACCCTGTCTATTTCTCCTTTCACCCACCTTCATATTTACTGTGGTAACTTATAGTAGATCTGTCATCTTTTCCCACCATTCATCTTCAGGAAACTTTAGCTTGAGCATCCTTCTATATATCTCATCTGCCTCAATGTATTTGGCAAAATTTTGCTTGGTGGCAAATAGATGCTTCACCTCATGCTCTAGGAAGAATAGATTTTCTAAAGTATCATATAATACTTTCCTTATTGGCAATGCTTTGACTCCTGAAGTGCTTGCCTGTTCTTTGGATGATTTCTCTAATTTGTCAAGATAGTCCAATTGGGTCATAAGTTTGTCATTGATTACCATGGGATTGGGAAGGCCTTTATCTCTCAAAATTTGAAGCTTTTCCATGAATCTATCAATACCAACCTACATGTTATGGCATTTTTTCTCCATGTTAAGCATGAGATTTCTTTTAGAAAGAACCTTTTTTTATTTTAATGATAGTTTCAATTTTATCTTCCACACCAAGCTCATCTAGATCATGCTTGTTCTTGTTGTTTAAGAAATGGATGAGTTGAGTGGCTTCCTCAGGCTAGTCTCCTAGGTCGTCCTTACCTTTTGTATTGCTTCAGTGGCAACTTTCACCAGTTCTGTTTGCTCAAATATTACTTGAATTGATGGCCAAATATCATTAACGGAGTCAATGATATTGGCCCAGAGCATCTCCTTAGTCTGTCCTAGTGGCTTTTGCAATGTTAGATCCTTCTCTAGGACCTTAATCTTATCAACCATCCTTAGGGATTTCTGTGCTTCTTCCTTTTGCTGTATTTGGGCAAGCTTATAGTCAGTTTCTAAGCTTGCTACTTTCTCCTTAAGCCTATTAAGCTCTGTTGCTTGGATGGATATTTCCTCCATGGCTTTCACTAACTCTGTTGTTTCCTCTATTGAAGTACCTGTTGTTGTAAATTCTGTTGTGACTGGAAGTGCTATAGCAGGTGGAGCTATTGGTGCTAAAGAAGCTTCCAGTGTTGAAGGGACTGCAGTCATTACTGTGGGAATGGCAGCTGTGGAGGTAGTGGCCAATTCACTCCATTTGGACTGAATCAATGTGTCCAATTCTTTCTCTATTTCTTTCGAATGGTCATTTAGCTTAAGGAGAAAGTCCATAAGCTCTTCTTGTTCCTTTTGAGTCTCTATGACTTCTGTTGTTTGTGGATGTTAGAATGGTGGAATTTTGAGTTTCTTCTTCAAAGCAGCTATGTCATTGTTCTTCTTCTTTATCAACTTTTGAGTGGCCTTTACATCTTTGGGATCATGTCCCAACTCAATGATTAATTCCTCCAAGGACTTGATTGTGGTGTTTTTGGCCTATGAGGAGGTCTTCTCTAGTTGAAATTGTGCTACTATATTATTTAGCAAATTCTGTAACTGGTGGGCTGCAATGGCTTTGCTTGTCAAAGTGGAATATACCATCTCCCCTGTTTGTTTGTGTAGCTCAATCTGGTCAATATGATGGATTTCCTTTGCTAGTACTTCCAAATCTATCTTTTTGTAGTATGTTGTTGTTTTGGGCTGCTGAGTGGTGGGATTTATGAAAGTCATCTGCATTTTTCCTTCTTTCACATCAAAGGTTGGCATAAGCCTTGTCTGGTTGGTAGGAGCCATTTTTAAGTATTGAGCATAGCTTTGGGCTTTTAGCTTTTCATTCTTGGCCTTTATTTCCTTCTACTTTAATCTGATATCCTAGTCTTGGTCAGCTAGCATCCTAAATGAGGACAGTTCCACACTTTGTTGTCTTTCCAACATCTTAGTATGTGATGTGGAAGGTTCTAGTTTGCCCCTAGGAGCAGTAGTAGGCCTACTTCTTTCTTTCTCTATGCTGGTGGCTCCCACTGTATCTTCTATGAATTCTTACTCCGAGACATGATTTAACCTCTGCCTTTTGACTTGGATCATTTTTGCATATGTTTGTAAGGTTGCTCTACTTGATGTAGTGGCCTCCTCCCTATTCATTTTGAGGCTTCTTTCCTCATTTAGATGAGTTTGAAAGTTAGGGGGAGTACTCATATTTGGCTGATGTGTACCTGTTTGACCTAATTCTTCTAATAAGTCTGGTTGTTCTGACTTTTCTTGTACCTGGGGCTCTTCTTCTGTATGTTTTTCACTGTGTGCCTATGATTCTCCTTGTGCTTGAGATTCTCCTGGCACCAAAGAACCTTCATAGAGCCTTTTCTCTAGATCAATTAGTGAATTTTCAATAGCAACTTCAGTGCTATCTTTGTCCACTAGAGTATTCTCAACCCATTCCAACTGATTTGCATATTTCTCTATTTCATGCATTCAGTGGTGAATGTAGGGATTCATCTTATTTTTCTATCTTCTGTTCCAGATGAAATCACAAGGATCATATCTCCATATGAACCTTTGTTTTAGTTTGAGTCTCTGAGGTATTTATTCTGCTTCTCTTCCAGCTTCTTTGCTATTGCATACAAAGGGGCCTAGTTGATCTTTGATTCTGAGCTAGGACTTCTTTTTGGCTTTAACAAAATGTACCTCATCTGAATTGATTATCTACCTATAGTACTCCAGAGAAAATAACCTCATTGGGAGGTATCTGGGCATTTTATATGGGGCCAACTCACAGCCATAGATCCTGATTTCTGTGTGATTTTGGTACAAATACCAATCTCCCACTTTTTGTTGTTTTGTTAGTTGTAGGATCCTCCTGATGTCTGAGCTGGTTCTTGGAGGGGGACGTCCTAGCATCATAGTCACTACTAGATATACAAAAAGATCAATGAAATATGTGTATGGATATGGGGAATCATGCTTATGTATCAAAGGAGTCTAAAAAATTACTGACCTAGGATGACCTTTAAGGTCAAGCTTTTAGAGAGTGAATGGGAACTTGTCAGCTTGATAGTATAAGAAAAGGTGGTACAAAGCTGAGCAATATTTAAATACTATTTCATTACTCATCCTTAAAAATTGTTCATGCATCCTATCAGGTATGTACTTGGCATAATCATACATGATAGCAGGGGGTTGTCCTGGAGTAAAAATGGACATGAAGGCCAGAATTATTTCATATATCTACTCACTGGTGGTATAACCTAAAACACAAGTGATCACTGCTACGGTATCCTAACCAAATGGGGAAAACATGGTAGCCACATAAGGAGGAGGTTCTGTTGGGGCATGCTTTTCCTCCCTGATGAGTATCTGAAGCATTTTAGTAGTCCTGGCAGTGGTAAGATTGGGAAATTTTTCTAGTAGGTCTCTAATTGAAATAGGGGTTAAGTTCTGCCATGGTTGCAACTGCAACATTTCATTGATTGACTCGACAATGATGGTAAAAAGTATGGTTTAGTCAGGGGGCATCACTCCCCTTTGACTGGGAATGTAGGTGGCATGGAAATAATGAATGATTTCAGGGAAAATGTGCACCTCAAGGAATTGATACTTGGGAAAATTAAACTCTCAAAGACCTATTTTATCGGCTTGGTTTAGATATTGGGCTTTGTATCGGTAGTAGAGTTTAATAGGGGATTCAGGGACAGAGATGTCTTTGATTTGGAAGTCTTTATCAGCAAGGGGAAGGTGATCCAAGTCCAGGTGAGGAGTGGTAACTGGCATGATATCCATCGCGATAGGGGCAGACATTCTTAGTTCTTGTGGATTTAACAATGGGTAAAAATGGTTTTTCAATCAATTAGGCCAACTGGGTTCTAATATAGAGTGGTCTTGGGTCGCAGTTGAGTTTTTTCACTTAATTTCTTATCAATTCCAAGCAATAGAGTAACTGGTCTAGAAATGAGACAAATTTTCTGGTGAATTTGGTCTAAATACCTAGAATTTTGAGGAAATTTGGCTCTGAATGGGTCGACAGGTGATTGTGCATGGTTGCGGAAAGTCTGCATGAACTGGAGGGTGGATTGAGTTCAATGTCTTCTACAAGTTGGCAGTTGGACATAGGTTGGCGGTTGGATGTCATCAATCATGGGCATGAAGGTCTGGAGCGTTACTTTCACGATAAAATAAGAATAATGAGGTTTTTTGGTTTTATTAACAAAGTCAATGATTTGGCGAGTATTTGGGGAATAGTAATACTTTTGGCAGTTAGCGGCGGATGTGATGCTTTGTCATTTAGTGGGCAGCGGTAAGCGGGTTTGTTCACACAGCTAATGAGTGCTTGTGTTTTTGGGGGGAGGTCGCCCAATTCCACTCATTAGGTGCCACATCGCATTGAGGACCCAAGGGAAAACAACCCATTTCAGGTGGGTAAAGTTCGGGTTTTGGGCCTGTGTGAAATGGTTAATAGCCGTTATATCAAATGGGAGGCGATCGCATGATGATTAGGCATAGTAATTTTATGGGGGGTAATGGAGGGGCTTGGTGGGAAATTAACTGGGTAGGATTTAATTAAATTTAGTGTTAAGGTGGGGGTTAAGGGATCGGGAGTAATTTTATTGGTGGAGGGTTCAATTATTAATTAATCGTTGATCAATTAATTAACTCGTTTGTTGGGTTCGGGTATTATAAAGTTTATATTTCAAACTTTAGGGGATGGGGTATTAATAAAAGGATTTATTATAACTATACCGGGAAGGGCTTTCTCATTTGGGAATTAATATATATATGAATGTTAGAAATTAATATGAATATGGCAGAAATGAAATAGTGCTAAGTATAATGACCCTTTTGCCTTTGTTTGCTTTTAGCACACATAGATCATAATTTAGGCTAAAAGTATTTTTGGGTTTTTTGAGAAAAGGAGTCTTTTTCATGAGGGTGATAAATTTTCCTAGGAAAACAAGGTTTTATCCTTAGGGAAAGGGGTTTACTTGGGGGTAATGGATTTTCGTTAGGAAAAATGGTGTTTTGCTTTACGAAAAGGGATTTGTTTGGGAAAATGTGGGAGAGTGAAGTGGGGTAATTTTTGTGAGAGGAATTTTAGTACTTAGGACCTATAAGTCATTTGGCCAAGGGTCCGGTCCCTTTGGAAGTTAGAGAAATGCTATGAGTCTCTTTGTCTTAAGATTTTGGGTACTTAAGAGTTTTCATTGGAAATTAGCTAAGTGGAGGGTGAAAAGAGTGAGGGGAATTAATCAATTGATTGTGTGAACTTGATGCATGTCCGATTGCTCATTTGTACTTGAAATTTCCATGATGAGGGTGATAGAAATATTCTTTTGTCAAACAATCATCATAATTCTACAACCTTTCTTCTACTTACCCATCTACTCATCCTACCATTTTTATTTCTCTTTATTAGGGTGCACTTAAGCTGACAAACCCTTATCAAAAAAAAATTCTTTTCTTTTACAATGGTATTCTAACTAAGTCTAACCGTATTACATCCAAGGGCTTAGATTAAATAGTTGAGCTCCTTTTATTCACTCTACCTAATCTAATTATCTGCCAAGATTACATTGTTTGGTCAGATTTTCATTCTCTAACTATAAGCATGAAATTGAAAACATGAAATAGCCAAGTTTAAACATTTTGACTATCATGGATTGTGGCGTAGGTTATAAACTGCACATAATCATTTATTTTGTACAAAAAGTAAATAGTAGTTCCATTTTGACTTGCACACTTTCATGGTCTTTTCTTTTCTTGGGGTTCATACTTTTCATCTTTTTTGACCTTTTTTATTCTTTTTGTCCTTTGATTTTTCTTTTAGGACATACCCACTTTACATTTTTAAATTTTTTTGAATATGGAAAACATTTGTAGAAAGCAAAGGTATGTACATATTACAGGTTTAATCTCAGTCATTAAAAAATTATGACTCCTAATTGTATAGGAACCTAACAGTGGCTCCACTTGGGGATGGCATTTCCTGGTGAAATGTCAAGAACTTGTAGATCAATGGCCTTCTAAATTTCTATGATGTTACTCTACAACTTTTTCCTTTCACTTTTCTCCCTTATTGCTAGTTATGACAGTAAAACCTTTGAAGCTTAGGGCCTTCTCTTCGGGCTTCAACTCCAAAAATTCACTATCCAATAAACTCTAAACTTTTGAAAAATAGAATATGTACAAGTGATTAATGAAATCAATAACTAGGTTTTATGTAGTGTTTAAGCATTTGACCATCAATTGGTCCTCCCCCTACTTCTGTGCCATCAAAATATCTAAGGAAAAAAGCATTATCACCCCTAAAAGCATAAATTATATATGGGCCTCTCCATAGGAAGTCAAACTTCCTGTGTTTACCTTTATCCTCACTTCTTGAATCCCTTTTCAAATCTTTATCTCCTAGGTAAAAATATTCTACCTTAGTCCTTTTGTCAAAAGCTTTCTTAATCCTTTCTTGCACAACTTGACATCTAATGTACACTTCTTCCCTGGTCTGCTGTAAGTGAATTGTCTAGTTGATTCTCCTTTGAGTTTCATTAGGCTCAACCTGCACCTCTTCGAGTAATTTCATCACTGGTGTTCCCAAGGAAGATGGGAAAACAAACTCCATTCCATAAACTAATTGATAAGGACTAGTATCAATGAATTTATTTGTGGTTAGCCTATCTGCCCACAAGGAATTTACTAGCTTCTTGTTCCAGGTTTTCTTATTATCCTCCAACAATTTTTTGATGATATTCACTAAACTCGTGTTGGAAGACTCTGTTAGTCCATTTCCTTGGGTACAATAAGTTGTGGAGTGACCCAAGGTTATATGATACTTATTACAGAAATCAATCATTCTTCTGGATTTGAAAGTTGCTACATTGTCAGCGATAATTTTGGTGGGGCATCTGAATCTAGATAGGATGTTGGCCTCAAGGAAGTTTATTATGACAGTGTCAGTGGCTTGTCTTGAGGGTATGGCTTCTATAAACTTTGTGAAATAATCTGTTGCAGTCAGGATCCATTTGTGTTGGGTAGAGGAAGTTGGATGGATTTTACCAATGAAATCAAGACCCCACTGTTGAAATGGTGCTTTGGCGGATAATGGTTTCAAGGGTAAGGGTAAAAGTTTTTTCTTTCCTTCAAAAATCTAACATTTATGACATGAGTTTATAAATTTCTTTACATCAAAAAATAGAGTGGGCCAATAAAAACTGGCTCTTAGAATCTTGTTAGCTATGGTTTTCCAGTAAAGATGTCCCCCACATTCAGTTGCATGAAACTCTTATAACACCTTGTCAGATTCTTCTTTTAATAAATAGTTAAGAAGGATACCCTCATGATTCCTCCAAACCAGAGCATTGTCAATTATACAAAGCTTTAAATATTTCATTTTTAAGAACCTACTTTTAGTCTTGGATAACTTAGGAGGAGCTTGTAAATTTTGTAAAACATATATAATGCCAGCATACCATGGTGATTCAATAAAGGCCTAGATGATCTGTGGAGTCACCACCTCCTCTCCATTATCCATTTCTGCAATAAAATTTATGTCTAAGGCCTGACAGTTCGATTCATCCATGAGCTTGGCTAAACCTTGGCCTTTGATCAACTTTGTAGGTTTGATTTCTAGGTCATATTCTAATATAGAAGCTATCCACTTCCCTCTCTTTCCATCTGGACCATCCTGAGTTAGGATGTCTTTGACCACAACATTGGGAGCATAATCTATTACATGAGAATATAAAATGTAGACTCTAAAATCTTTTATAGTTTTGACTAAAGAAAAAGCTTGCTTATCCATTATATTATACTTTAAAGGAGTATCCCTTAGGGCTTTTTTGAAGAAGGAAATAGGTTGTTCAAAACCCCAATCATTCTTCTGCAGTAGGACTGTAGCAATTGTGTGTTCTGAGTCAAAAGAAAATATAATGAAATCTCTATCAAACTTTGGATTGATCAAAACTTGTGTTTGCTTTAAGGCTAGCTTAATATCTTCAAAAGACCTTTTAGCCTCAACTGTCCACTTAATAGTTGAATCTTTTTGCAACATGCTATTTAATAATCTAATTAGTTCTCCTAGGTTAGAAATAAATATTATAAGAAAGTTTATTTTACCTAAAAGGGCTTGTAGTTCTTTGATGCTCCTAGGATGTTGTATCTGTAAGATGGCTTCAATTCTTGCAGGATCTATTTGGATACCATCTTTAGAGATTATGTGGCCTAACAATTTTCCCTCTTCCAACCCAAATAAAGATTTTTTAGGATTCAAAGAAATTCCATACTTTCTACACTTGATGAAGACCTGCCTTAGATGATCTAGGTGTTGTTTATCAGATTTAGAGAATACAGTGATATCATCTAAGTATATTACTAGGAAGTCATGGATTTCCTTAGCAAAAGCTATATCCATAGCTCTTTGAAAAGTGGCCCTTGCATTCTTTAATCCAAAAGGCATCTTCACATACATGAAAGTGCCCCAAGGAGTAGTGAATGCAGTTTTAGCCTAGTCATCTGGGTGAACTAAAATCTGGTTGTAACCAAAAAACCCATCTAGTAATGATATCCTGGTTGAACCTACTACCCTCTATAATATGTGATTCATTTTGGGGAGAGGGTAGTTGTCCTTGAGTGAAACTTTATTGAGGTTCCTAAGGTCAACACATGGTCTAATTTCACCAGTTTTCTTTCTTGTGGGCGCCAAATTTGAAACCTAGTCAGAGAATCTAATTGGTGCTATGATCTTGGATTCATACATTCTTTTGATTTCCTTTTCAATAGAAGGCAATAGAATGGGATTAATCCTTCTAAGCTTCTTTCTAAAAGGTTTCTGGTTTTCTTTTAAGTGGATGGTATGTTGTATTATGCTGGTTTCATAGGACTTAAGGTCCTCATAAATGCAAGCAAAGACATCTTGGAATTCCTTTTGCAGTTCTATGTATTTCACTTTTTCAGTAGGAGGTAAAGACATTGAAATTTTTATCAATTTAGGATCTTCCTCAGAGCCTATGTTACACTCCTCTATGTCAAATTTCAAGGGCTCCATTTTTAGTTTCCTAAGGACATCATTTGAATCAAACAAGTCTTCCAAAGAAGTTAATCCTTTGGGCAAAAGATTGTCTTTGAGATTAATGATTTCAGAATCTTTGTTAATTATCTCTTCAATTTCAACTTGCTTTAGGTTTTGAATATCTGATTTTGTAAACTTTGTGGGATGGAATCTATCTATCTCTTCATATTATAATTTGTTAATTTCTATTTTATCTATAAAATCAAGACCTAATGTTATGTCAGTATCTATGTTGCTATTTACAAATTCTTCCTATAAAGTTAAAAAATTGTTTATTTGTTGGTCATTAGTGAATACTTTCTAGTTTTTGAAGTTTTTAGGGATATCGGGTCTCTGCCTAACCTCCGCAGTGTACTGATGGTTAGGTTGAAATGGTAACTTACAACTACTGGAAAACATTGCTAAAGTATGAGCTTGCATATTGTGTTTTCTTGGAATGACTACAAACTTAGTTTCTAGAAAAGTGTTCAATATTTCTACAATTGTTCCTCTATAAAAGTCTAACATAGGATCTCTAGTCATATATACAGTGTTGATTTTTTTTTATAACCAACTCAAAATATCCCATAATAGAAACTCTTATGGCTCCTAACCTTTTAACAAATTTGAGACCTAAAAGAAGTGCTTCATACTCAGCCATGTTGTTAGTGCATTTGAAATTCAGTCTGTAGGCATGGCCTTGTGAGTAATCATTTTCTAAATTGTAAATCCAAACTCGTGCTCCCGCACCTAGTTTGTTCACTGAACCATAAAATTCAAGATGCCATAGTATTTTATGTTCATAATTCTTATTGTCTGGGGAACAAAATATTCTTTGATTAAGGGATATTGATCATATTTTATATCTGAAAACTCTTGAATTTGGACAATTTGATTTTTTGCTGCAACTACAATTTCTTTTGGTTCTCAATTGATGTTGTTTGAAGTATTTTCTTGGTTTGGTTCAACATTGTACAAAATGAAAGAATCAATGTCAGAATGCATGGAATATATAGGAAAGTTTTGAGGCCTCTCCTGCTTACTCACTAAATACTTCATCGGGGTCTCTCTGTATAGCTGTTTAGGATGTCCAATGACTGAAATTGTGGCATATGACATGTCAAGTTGCAAAGATCCTTGGAGTTTGGCCCCCCATGATCTAGAAAATAACATTCCATATTTAGGTGGTATATTAGCAATAACTATCTCCATAAGAATGGTCCTAGTAGGGTATTACAGTAGGGAAACACACAGGTCTTTTACTAGTCCTAGGCACTTAACTTGACTTGAATCAAATCAAAATAGGTCCTTGTAAGAATTAGTGATTTTCAAGTTCAATTTATCCATAACAGATTTAGGCATTAGATTGTGTGAAGCCCCAGAGTCTAGCATAGCATTATGTAGGATTTTATCATGAATGTTAAGGCTAATGTAAAATGGTGGTATCCCTCCTTCCACTAGTTTTCCATTAACATCAAGGCTGAAAATAATCTCTGGCTAATCATCAAATAGGTTAATAGAGTCTTCATTCTCAACGAAGTTTAAGGATTTGCTTATTTGAGATCTGTAAGTTTCATGTTTAATCAGTTCTGTTAATGGAACTGAGATTTTCAATTTGGCTACCTTTGCCCCCAAATTGAAAGGCGAAGGGGATTTCTCTATTTGAATGTTTGTAATTTTAACAGCAAGGTTTGGAGTAGATTGCTCTTTTTTTTGTGTTTGAAGTCTTTTTCTGTGGATTTTCTAATATAACATTTGGAGTTTCTCCCACTATCTCCTTGGAGGATATTGAGGTGGAAGGTTGATTATCAAGGGGTTGGTCATTGGTTACATCTACAATGGTGGGACCAGAAGGATTCTGATTTGTTCTAGAAAGGATTTGGATAGTTCTTGTAACTAGAACTACTTTAATTTTCTTAGGTTGATTTGGTATTGCTTTCATGTTTTGGTCGGGAGCGTCAGTGTTCTTCTTACTCCTCAAATTGTATTGTTTGCGCATTTCGAAGATAGCATAATCATACCCTTGCTTGTAATCGAATGATTCTCTGGATTGGGTCTGTAACTGCTGAAGCATGTATAATTCCTAATCATCTTGAGTCAAAAAGATAGTTTCCTCATCATCTAATCCCATTAAATTAATTTGAGTGTCTTGTTCAGGGTCTTTTGAATGAGAAGTTTCAGCACAGTTTTCTTGAAAAGGAGGCCTAGTATTTTGATCAGGTCCATTTCTTCCAGTGTTCTAATTTTGATTCTTTCTAAAGTTTGGATTCCTCACTAGAGGTGCCTATTAATTATCCCAGTGAGTCTTTCTTTCAATTTTTCTCCATCGTATCCATCATTTTTTCCATTCCTTTGGCTAGGGCATCCATTTTAAGGCCAAAAGGTGAGGCTTCATCTTTCAAGGGTGCTCTCCTTTCATTCCTAACCCTAGCTCTTTTTGCTAGCAAATTAGCTTCTACACTAACTGCTACATTCTGTATATCTTCTAAAGTTGGTGGATTTCTTTCTCTAAGTTGGAATGCCATATCAGTGTCAAACCCGTCTCAAAACTTTATCGTAGCTAAGCTAGGTGGGGGTATAAGGTCAACTGGTATTGCATTGTATACATTATTAAATCTAGTACAGTAGTCCTGAACTATTTCGTTTCATCCTCTCTTGATGTTTTCATATTCTAAAAGGATCTGCAGAGGATTCTTTTTCTTTTCCCATCTATTTAAGAATTATTGGTAAAATACTTCTAAACTATCTATACTATTGTTAGGTAAAGATCTAAAGAACGTTCTCACATCGCTAGCTAGAGTTTGAGCAAAAAATCTCATTTGGACATCTCCAATATCAATTTCATACAATTCAAAATGATATGTCATCTTTCTTGTATGTTGTTGTGCTGTGTAGGATCATGTGCCATCAAATAGGACAATTTTACTATGGTAGTCATGTGGCATGGCAGCTCGTGGAGTAGGTAACACAAGAGGCGCAAATCTATTTGCCATGGCTCTAAGTTGGGAAGGACTGAGAACCAGAGTTAGGGTACCAGGGGGTAATACAAAGGTTAATTAGGAATTGGGAGTGATAGGTGACTGACTTGTAATGGTAGTTTGGTGGGGAAGTGATGGTATAAATGGAGGTGAGGAATGAACTTCAGAGATGGAAGGGAATAATGGTGAACTAAAGGAAGTTGAAATTGTTTCAGAAAGTTCAGGGATCTTAGCAGTAGTGAGGGATGACTGAGGGGAATTTAGAATGTACTGATCAATTGACAAGTTTTCCCTTTGGACTTAAAGTTCTGTTGTAAATTCTGGATCTAGAACTGTGTCATCAAGTGTACTTTTAGACTTGGTTCTAAATAGGGAAAGGTCAAAAGACTCATCAAAGGGGAGGTCTTCTAAAAACAACCACTCATCCGGGTAGGAATTTGCTTTAATTGAATGCGTACAACTGACTAAACTTTCTTGTCTTCTTGATATTCTTGAAATTAGATTAGGATTGTCAAATACTGGGGTAGGGCTTGGATCAGGGTTGGCCCTAGTATATTGAGTTCTCCTTGAAGCAAGATTTCAAGCTTTTTCTAATTATTTATTTTTTGTGAAATTTTATAAATAACTTCTAATAAACCCTTCAAGAGGGTTGAAATAAAAATTTGAAATTTCTCAAAGGTTTATTAAGACTGAGGGTTTGAATCCCAATTATGGTCCCCACTATGTTATCACTCAGAACTCTTGCTTAGAAGTTATCAAAAGAATGAATAATCCAAGGTAACCACAAACCTAATATTTTAGGCTCGGGTTCTAGCCAGCCTAAGTGTAGAGAGGGCTCTCTCTTTATAATTTAACTTTATTTTGGGTGGTATTTTATGCTAGTTCTTAGTGTTGATAAGGTGGTTGAATTTGGTTGGGTGGTGGAATTCTAGGAACAGATGAATGGAGCAAGGCCTTCAAGACATTGGGCTATGGACTCAATCAAAGAATGGCTTAACTAGACTAGATCAGTAGAGTGTTCACAAGGCAGGCTAGCAAAGAAAAAAGGAAAATCTTCAGGTTCAATGGATGAGATAGTCCTAACGAGGGTGAAACGGCAATGAAGAATACTTAGACCAGGATCAAGATGAAGAGCAGGAGGTGATCAGGAGCAAAGGGAAACTAAGAATCCTTTACTATAGATCAAGGGAGAAACTACGGAAGTAAGGGAGTAATTAAGAATTACCTATCTAAGATAGTTTTGTAGAAAACATTAAGAATGTAAATAGTCAAGACATAGAGCACTAAAGCTAGTTCTGAAATATCATTCCTAGTTTACCATTCAGATTTCCTAGAAAAACATATGATTATTAATAAACATAAAAAGAAAGAGTAATACACATGAGACAGAATAATTATCTGGTTTCCGCTTTACACAAAAATCTTGTGAAATGTATGTACTTTATTCCTTGATTGAGCAAGCCAATCGAGTCTTGATACAATAGCACTTTAACTTGATAGGGAAATGTCTAAAGAAATGTCTTTGAATCTAGCCTAAATACTTTGAAAGGTGAAGTATTTATACAAAATATATTTACAAAATATCTCATAAAATTTTGAGAATTAATCTACGAGATCAAAATATCTTCAAGCATGAAGATAGAGATAGATGGAAAATTGCATCATGTTGTCCCTTTTATTGTGATTGTGCTAGCTATTTGCAGTTCAAATTTGAGCTCTTTAAGCTGGCTGTGAGAATCACCTTTGTCTTTAACCTTTGACTGATACTCTTTAACCTGTTACTCTTTCACCTTGTTTGTTTGTCCTTTCACCTACCTTCATATTTACTGTCGTAACTTATAGTAAATCTGTCATTTTTTCCCACCATTCATCTTTAGGTAAATTTACCTTGAGCATCCTTCTATATATCTCATCCGCCTCAGAGTATTTGGAAAAATTTTGCTTGGTGGCAAATAGATGCTTCACCTCATTCTCTAGGAAGAATAGACTTTCTAAAGTATCATATAATACTTTCCTTGTTGGCAATTCTTTGACTTCTGAAGTGATTTCCTATTCTTTGGACGATTTCTCTAATCTTTCAACATAGTCCAATTGGTTCATAAGTTTGTCATTGATTACCATGGGATTGGCAAGGCCTTTATCTATCAAAATTTGAAGCTTTTCCATGAATCTATCAATACCAACCTACATGTTATGGCATCTTTTCTCCACATTAAGCATGAGGTTTCTTTTAGAAACAACCTTTTTGATTTTAATGATAGTTTCAGTTCTGTCTTCTGTTGGAGATCAGATGCACAACAGACTATAAAACAAATACACAACAGAAATTCAAGCACATAAAAACACAGAGAATTAACGTGGTTCACCCAACCAATCTAGGCTACGTCCACACAACTAAGGCATCGGCAATTTTATTATTCAAACTGGAGATTACATAATGAAATTCTCACAAAACTCTCACCCTCATAGCAAACATCCGAATGGTTGCCTGTTATATAGCATAGAGAATCCAACAGCCTCATTAACTCACTCACATCAAATATAGGAGGCATTAACTCCCTCCCAACAACCTGGAGCTAATCTAGGAACTGAATTTCTATTGTTGTCATTAGCTGAGATTTTTCCTATTTTGCTCCAAAAGAGAAAATCTCAACAATCTCCACCTTGACAACAATTAGCCTGATGCCCTGTTATTATTATTTTATCTTTTCTGCAAGCCAAGAGAAGCCAAACACCAGCGTAGCTTCTCCAACAAAACTGGTTTCGTGAACATGTCTACACAGTTCTCCTTTGTATGCACCTTTTCAAGAGAGACTCCCCTTTCAATGATAACATGTCTTACAAAATGGTACTTAATTGGAATATGCTTTGATTTACTATGATAGGCCGGATTCTTAGCCAAATGTATTGCACTTTAACTATCACAAAGTAACCTGATGTTGTCCTATAACCTACCAAACTCACCAAGCAAACCTTTCAACCAAACTGCCTCTTTGCAAGCATGAGAAGCAGCAATGTATTCTGCTTCAGTAGTGGATAAAGCAACAATATTCTGTAGCTTTGACATCCAGCTTATGGCTCCACCTGCAAGAGTAAAGACGTACCCTGAAGTTGATCTTCTCTTATCCAAATCACCTGCAAAATCGGAATCAACATATCCACAAACAAATTCACTACTCTTATTGTAAGAAATACAATAACTACTTGTGCCTCTCAAGTACCAAAGCACCCATTTCACTGCTGACCAGTGTTCTTTACCCAGATTTGCCATGTACCTGCTGACAACCCCAACTGCATGTGAAATGTCTGGTCGAGTACAAACCATCGCATACATTAAACACCCTACTACATTGGCATATGGAATTCGAGACATATAATCCTTTTCTTCATCTGTATTAGGAGATAAACTCGAAGAAAGCTGAAAATGGGAAGCTAAAGGGACTGAAACAGGCTTCACATTATTCATACCAAACCTCAAAAGTATTTTCTCAATATACTTTTGTTGTGATAGCCATAGCTTACCATTGCTCCTGTCTCTGAAAATCTCCATGCCCAAAATCTGTCTTGCTGCTCCTAGATCTTTCATATCAAACGTCCTTGCCATCTGAGTCTTCAACCTGTTGTTTTCTTCAATGCTTTTGCTTGCTAAAAGCATATCATCAACATACAACACTAAGATAATGAACATGCCATTATTTAACTGATTAAAGTAAACACAATGATCATATTCACTTCTTACATATTTCTGACTCAACATGAAAGAATCAAACTTCTTATACCACTGCCGAGGCGACTGCTTCAGGCCATATAATGACTTCTTGAGCCTGCAGACAAATTTCTCATTGCGATGCTGAACAAACCCTTCTGGTTGTTCCATATATATTTCCTCATCTAAGTCTCCATGTAGAAATTCAGTCTTAACATCTAATTGCTGCAACTCTAAATCAAACAAAGCCACTAATGCTAACACAATTCTAATTGAAACAATTTTAACCACTGGTGAAAATATCTCATGAAAGTCTATGCCAGCTTTCTGAGAAAACCCTTTTGCAACCAGTCTCGCTTTGTACCTGTCTTCCGTATCATTCACACCCCGTTTCACCTTGAACATCCACTTGCATCCCACAGTTTTCCTGCCTTTAGGAAGTTCAACCAGATCCCACGTGCCATTCTTTCCTAAGGCCACCATTTCTTCCTTCATGGCTGCTTTCCATTTGTCACTATTTGAACCTTCTACAGCTTCCTGATAACACAAAGCTTCATCATCATTAGCGATCAAAGCAACTGAAGTAACATGATCATCATACCTTCTTGGAGGACGTTTGATCGTTGTAGACCTCCTTAAGAATGTTTCTGGTGCTTCCACAATTGGCTGTCTATCATCTGTAGGAACTTCTTCATGATCGCCATCTGAAACCTGTTCATGACCTCCATCTGAAGCCTGTTCAAAATCTGATTCTGAAACCTGTTCATGACTAGAATCTGAACTATGGTCGTTATGACTATCATTAGAAATGCTGTCAAACTGAATGTGCGGGAAATCAAATACATCATCCTGTTTCAATCTTCTATCTACATCTAACTGTACAAGAAAGGATTCATTAAACTTTACATCTCTGTTGATGATGATTTTGCGGGTAGTAGGATCCCACAATCTATATCCCTTTTGTTCCATCGCCATACCCAACAAAGACATACCTTTTCGATTTCGGATCTAATTTAGTTCGCTGATGTTTAGGCACTAGAGCATATGCATCACAACCAAACACTCTGAGTTTAGAATAGTCACAAGGGTGTCCTTTCCATACCTCTTGCGGAACCTTTCAGCCTATCGCCGTTGATGGAGATCGGTTTATCACATAACAAGCTGTTGCCACTGCTTCTGTCCACAACTCCTTTTGCAACCCGGCGTTACTCAGCATACACCTTGCTCTCTCTAGAAGAGTCTTGTTCATGCGTTCAACAACTCCATTCTACTGAGGAGTATAAACCGTGGTCTTATGTCTTTCGATCCCTGCATCCTTGCAATAGCTGTCAAACTCCTTGGAGGAAAACTCACCACCATTGTCAGTTCTTAAACATTTTATAGTTCTACCAGTGTTGTTTTCTACCAATGCTCTAAATTGCTTGAAAACTGTAAAAACATCAGACTTCCTTTTCAAGATGTAGACCCACACTTTCCTAGAAAAGTCATCAATAAATGATACAAAATATGATGAGCCACCATATGACGCTGTAGGGGCTGGACCCCAAACATCTGAATGGATATAATCAAGTATGCCTTTACTAGTATGTTTGCCTGTTTTAAACTTTTGTTTACTTTGTTTACCAAACAGACAATGTTTACAGAAATCCAATTTTCCAGATCTTAGATTAGGAAGTAACTTTCGGTCAGCCAAAATTTTCAATCCTCTTTCACTCATATGCCCCAATCTTTGATGACATAAGTGAATGGAACTACTGTCATGTTCAGACACAGACACATGATCTGACCTAGTTCTACCTTCTAACTGAAATAGATTTCCTACTTTCTTAGCTTTCATAACTAGTAAGATGCCTTTGTAAATTTTCATTACTCCACCTTGAATTACAGTTTTATATCCATTTGAATCAAGTGCTCCTAATGAAATCAAATTTTTCCTTAAATATGGTACATGCCTCACATCAGTTAACATTTTGGTTGTGCCATCAAACATTTGTAGTTGTACACTTCCTATTCCAACAATACTACACGTGACATCATTACCCATGTACACGACTCCATCATCAACTGATCTATATGTTTTAAACCAATCTCTATGAATACACATGTGGTTAGATGCCCCGGAATCTAATAACCAATGTTGACCATGTTTTGACATATTAACAGACAATACTTCATCACTCATACCTGAACCAGATACTGAACCTGTATCTGTGGTGTTGGCTTCCTTCTTTTCTGTCGAAGGGCCTTCTTTAGCAGTCTACTTTCGCTTCCAGCAATCCTTTTTCAGATGTCCAGCCTTGCCACAATGCCAGCACTTCACCTTTGGCTTCTTTCCTTTGGACTTTGAACGAGAGTCGCTATGCTTACCCCCGGAGTGTCTCTCTCTTGAGCAACCTCTGGCCATCATTACCTCTGATGTAGAGGTGTCTGCATTCGACCTCTTCCTCGTCTCCTCAGCCAACAAGGCTCCAACAAGATCGTCAAACTCAAGGATGTCTGATGTACTAAAGCTTATGGAAGTAACAAAGTGATCCCAGGATTCAGGCAATGAACATAATAGAGTTATTGCCTTATCCTCTGAATCAAATTTCACATCTAGACTGTCTAGTTGCACCAGTAAGGTATTAAAAACATTCAGGTGATCAGCAATTGAGGTACCTTCTTTCATCCGCAAACCGTAAAGCTTTCGTTTCAGGAGAATCCGATTTGTCAAAGATTTCGTCATATAGAGCTTCTCAAGCTTCGACCACAAGCCTGCTGCGGTTTTCTCTGACACAATGTTGAACAGAACATCATCCACCAGACATAACCGAATTGCGCTCAGAGCTCTATCATCCATCTCATCCCATTCATCCTCCGTCATGGAAGGAGGCCTTTTGTTTTTCCCCATCAGTGCTTTCGCCACACCTTGTTGAACCAGCAGATCGTGCATCTTTACCTTCTAGATCTCGAAATTATTTTTCCCATTAAATTTCTCAATTTCAAACCGGGCACTTTGAGTTTTTGCCATTTTGTATAAAAAAAAAACACAATAATCTCCAATACCAACGTTTAAATACCAGCAATTAAAAAACACTGCCTATGCCTTTGTTTTTACGCAACAAAAGAAAACTGACTTATTGTTGTGCAAAATTACAGTATATAAACTGAGTATCAAACTCAAGAGTACGACATCCCTTTGAGGCAAAATGCTTATTCACTGTTTTATTTGTGCTGCACCTCATTCTGTTTGCACTAGTACTGCATAAATTTATTATTGTAATCTTCATTAGTGATGAGGATAAAACTGATCCTACCAAAAAAGCTACAGGAGGATACACAGGAATACTTTTTCATTTAAAAAACCCGCGCTTACCTTGCATATCTGACTAAGAAACCACCAGTTAATTTTGTTGATCCTGAGAGCGTGTCAAACTCTGGAGAGGCCTGAACAAGTTCTCCCCGTCCACGGAGTGCTCTCACAGCACAACGATTCCGAAAACATAACCCACACATAACCAGATTACAATTTCGTGTTGCAGTTTTAAAAAAACAATTACGGTTCTGTGTGGATTCGTGGGCCACCGGATCCTTAATACGATTATCTTAAATCTGGTTGCATTATAATGTGAAACGTTTAAAAAATGCAAGGATTGCTTCCCATATTCAACGCGCAGGTGTGTTTGTTTAAAAACAAAAACAAAATACCTGGAGAACGCACCAGCATTCAATTCATTAACCCACGCTGCCTGAGTACGCACCAGCATTCAATTCTCCACGCACCAACAGCTCCACGCACAGCAGGCAATAAAATCCTCTACGCGCATCAGGCAATACAAACCTCCACGCACCAGCATTCAATTCTCCAATCAAAGCGCACAACAAACGTACCGCATGGTCAAAGGCTTCAGGTATACGCAGGCTGCACAGGGTATACACAGCAGTGCGCAAACAGCTCCCTCAGCGCTCCACGTAGCAGATCACTTACACACACGTAGCGCCTCTAGTCAGCTCCTCCAGGCAGCACCTCCAACATGCTCTGATACCAATTGTTGGAGATCAGATGCACAGCAGACTATAAAACAAATACACAGCAGAAATTCAAGCACATAAAAACACAGAGAATTAACGTGGTTCACCCAACCAATCTGGGCTACGTCTACACAACTAAGGCATCAGCAATTTTATTATTCAAACTGGAGATTACATAATGAAATTCTCACAAAACTCTCACCCTCATAGCAAACATCCGAATGGTTGCCTGTTATATAGCATAGAGAATCCAACAGCCTCATTAACTCACTCACATCAAATATAGGAGGCATTAACTCCCTCCCAACAACCTGGAGCTAATCTAGGAACTGAATTTCTATTGTTGTCATTAGCTGAGATTTTTCCTATTTTGCTCCAAAACAGAAAATCTCAACATCTTCCACACCAAGCTCATCTATTTCATGCCTATTCTTTTTGTTTAAGAAATGGATGAGTTGAGTGGCTTCCTCAGGCTGGTCTCCTAGGTCTTCGTTTACCTTTTGTATTGCTTCGGTGGCCACTTTCACCAGTTCTATTTGCTCAAATATTACTTAAATTGATGGCCAAATATCATTAATAGAGTCAATGATATTGGTCCAGAGCATCTCCTTAGTCTATCCTAGTGGCTTTTGCAATGTTAGGTCCTTCTCTAGGACCTTAATCATATCACCCATCCTTAGGGCTTTCTACACTTCTTCTTTCTGTTGTTTTTGGGCAAGCTTATAGTCAGTTTCTAAGCTTATCACTTTCTCTTTAAACCTCTTAAGCTCTATTGTTGGGATGGATATTTCCTCCATGGCTTTCACTAACTCTGTTATTTTCTCAGTTGAAGTACCCACTGTTGTAAATTCTGTTGTGACTAGAAGTGATGTAACAGGTGGAGTTGTTGGTGCTAAAGAAGCTGCCAGTGTTGAAGGGACTATTGTTGTTACTCTGGGAATGGCAGCTATGGAGGTAGTGGCCAATTCACTCTTTTTGGACTGAATCAATGTGTCCAATTCTATCTCTATTTCTTTCAATTGGTCATTTAGCTTGAGGATCAAGTCCATAAGCTATTCTTATTCCTTTTGAGTCTCTAGGACTTCTGCTATTTGTGGATGTTCCAATGGTGGAATTTTGAGTTGCTTCGTCAAAGTAGCTATGTCATCATTCTTCTTCTTTATCAACTTTTGAGTGGCCTTTACATATTTGGGATTGTGTCCCAAGTCAATGATTAAGTCCTCCAAGGACTTGATTCTGGTGTCTTTGGCTTGTGAGGAGGCCTTCTCTAATTGAAACCGTGCTGATATATTTTTCAGTGCATTCTGTAATAGGTGGGATACAATGGCTTTGCTTGTCAAAGTGGAATATACCATCTCCCTTATTTGTTTGTGCAGCTCAATTTGGTCAATAGGATGGATCTCCTTTGCTAGTACTTCAAAATCTGTCTTTCTGTAGTCTCTTGTTGTTTTGGGTTGTTGAGTGGTGGGATTTATGAAAGTCATATGCATTTTGCCTTCTTTCACATCAAAGGCTGACATAAGCCTTGTTTGGTTGGTAGGAGCCATTTTTAAGTATTGAGAATAGCTTTGGGCTTTTAGATTTTCATTCTTGGCATTTATTTCCTTGTACTTTACTCTGATATCCTATTCTTCGTCAGTTGGCATCCTAAATGATGACACTTCCACACTTTTCTATCTTTCGAACATCTGAGTATGTGTTGTGGAAGGTTCTGGTTTTCCCTCAGGAGGTGTAGTAGGCCCACTTCTTTCATTCTCTGTGCTGGTTGCTCCTACTTTCTGTTCTGTGAATTCTCTCTTCGAGACAGGATTTAACCTCTGCCTTTTTACTTGGTTGTTTTCTGCATATGTTTGTAAGGTTTCTCTGCTTGATGTAGTGGCGTCCTCCCTATTTCTTTTGAGGATTCCTTCCTCATTTAGAGGAGTTTGCTAGTTAGGGGGAGTACTCATATTGGGCTGTTGTATACCTTTTTGACCTAATTATTTTGATAAGCCTGGTTGTTTTGACTCTTCTTGTACATGGGGCTCTTCTTCTATATGTTTTTCACTATGTGCTCATGATTCTCCTTATGCTTGAGATTCTCTTGGAACCTGCAGGAAAGAAACTTCATCAAGCCTTTTCTCTAGATCAATTAGTGCATTTTCAACAACAACTTCAGTGCTATCTCTATCCACTAGAGTATTCTCCACCCATTCCAAGGGATTTTCATATCTCCATATGAAGCTTTGTTTTATTTTGAGTCTCTGAAGGATTTCTTTTGCTTCTCTTACAGCTTCTCTGTTATTACATACAAAGGGGCCTAGTTGATCTTTGATTCTGAGTTGGGCCTTCTTTTTTGCTTTAACAAAATGTACCTCATCTAAATTGATTATCTTCCTGTAGTACTCCAGAGAAAATAACCTCATTGGGAGGTATCTGGGCAGTTCATATGGGGCCAACCCACAGCCATAGATCCTGATTTCTATGTGATTTTGGTACAAGTACCAATCTCCCACTTTGTGTTATTTTGATAGCTACAGGATTCTCCTGATGTCTAAGCTGATTCTTGGAGGAGGACTTCCTAGCAGCATAATCACTACTAGATATACAAAAAGATCAATGAAATTTCTTTATGGATATGGGGAATCATACCTAGGTATCAAAGGAATCCAAAAAATTATTCATTTAGGATGGCCTTTAGTGTCAAGCTTTTGGAGAGTGAATGGGAACTTGTCAGCTTGATAGTATAAGAAAAGGTGGTACAAAATTGAAGAATATTTAAATACTCTTTCATTACTCATCCTCAAAAATTGTTCATGCATCCTATCAGCTATGTACTTGGCATAATCATACATGATAGTAAGGGGTTGTCCTGGAGTAAAAATGGACATGAAGGCTAGAACGATTTCATCTATGTACTCACTAGTGGTATAGCCTAAAACACAAGCGATCATTGCTACTATATCATGACCAAATGGAGAAAACATGCTAGCCACATAAGGAGGAGGTTCTGTTGGGGCATGCTTTTCCTCCTTGATGAAGTTCTGAAGCATTTCAGTAGTCTTGGAAGTGGTAAGATTGGGAAATTTGTCAAGTAGGTCTCCAATTGAAATAGGGGTTAAGTTTTTCCCTGGTTGCAACTGCAACATTTCATTGATAGACTTGATAGTGATGGTAAAAAGTATGGTTTGGTCAGGGGACATCGCTACCCTTTGACTAGGAATGTAGGTGGCATGGAAATAATGAATGATTTAAGGGAAAATGCACACCTCGGGGAATTGATACTTGGGAAAATTAGACTCCCAAAGACCTACTATATCAACTTGGTTTAGGTATTGGTCCCTGTATCGGCAATACAGTTTAATAGGGGATTCAAGGACAGAGGTGTCCTTGATTTGGAATTTTTTATCAGCAAGGGGAAGGTGATCCAAGTCCAGGTGCAAGTGGTAATTGACCTGATATCCATGGCGATAGGGGTAGACATTCTTAGTTTTTGTGGATTTAAGAATGGATAAAATTGGTTTTTCAGTCAATTAGGGCAACTGGCTTCTAATATAAAGTGGTCTTGGGTCGCAATGGAGTTTTTTCACTTAATTTCTTTTCAATTCCAAGCAATAGATTAATTGGTTTAGAAATGAGATAAGGTTTCTGGTTAATTTAGTCTAAATACCTAGAATTTTGAGGAAATTTGGCTCTGAATGGGTCGACGGGCAACTATGCATGGTTGCAAAAAGTCTGCGTGAACTAGAGGGTGGACTGTGAGTTTAATTGCTTCGTCAGTGAGGTTGGAAGTTGGATGTAGGTTGGTGGTTGGACGTCGTCAGTCGCATGCATGAAGGTCTGGAGTGTTATTTTCACGATAAAATAAGAATAATGAGGTTTTTTGCTTTATTAAAAAAGTCAATGATTTGGTGGGTGTTTGGGGAACAATAATACTTTTGGCAGTTAGCGGGGGATGCGATGCTTGGTCATTTAGAGGGCAGCGGTAATCGGGTTTGTTCACAATGCTTATGAGCATTTCATGGTTTTGAGGGGAGGCTTCCCGATTCCACTAATTGGCTACCATGTCACATTGGGGGCCAAAGGGAAAACAACCCATTTCAGGTGGCTAAAGTTCGGGTTTCAAACCTCTGCGAGATGGTTGATAGCCGTTGGATCAAGTGGGAGGCGATCGCATGATGACGGGGTGTAGGAATTATACAGGGGGTAATGGAGGGTCCCGGCAGGCAATTAACTCGGTGGGATTTAATTAAATTTAGTGTTAAGGCAATGGTTAGGGGATCAACAATAATTTTGTTGGTGGAGGGTTTGATTATTAATTAATCATTGATCGACTAATTAACTCATTTGTTGGGTTTGGGTATTATAAATTTTATATTTCAAAATTTGGGACATGGGGTATTAATGAAAGGATTTATTATAACTATACAGGGATGGGTTTTTTCCTTTGGGATTTAATACATATATGAATGTTAGTAACTAATATGAAAATGGCAGAAATGAAATAGCGCTAAGTATAATGAATCTTTTGCCTTTGTTTGCTTTTAGCGCACATACATCATAACTTACGCTAAAAGTATTTTTGGGTTTTTTGAGAAAAAGGGTCTTTTTCATGAGGGTGATCACTTTTCCTTGGACAACAAGGTTTTATCCTTAGGAAAAGGGGTTTACTTGGTGGTAATGGATTTTTCTTAGGAAAAATCATGTTTTGCCTTAGGAAGAGGGATTTATTTGGGAAAATGAGGGAGAGTGAAGGGGGGTAATGTTTGTGAGGGGAATTTTAGTGCTTAGGACCTATATGTCATTGAGCTGAGGGTCCGGTCCCTGCAAAAGTCAGAGAAATGCTCTGAGCCCCTTTGACTTAAGATTTTGGGTACTTAAGACTTTTCATTGGAAATTGGTTAAGTGGAGGGTGAAATGAGTGAGGGAAATTAGTCAATTGAATTTGTGAACTTGATGCATGTCTAATTTCTCATTCATACTTGAAAATTTCATGATGAGGGTGATATAAATATGCTTTTGTCAAACAATCATCATAATTCTACAACCTTTCTTCTACTTACCCATCTACTCATCCCACTATTTTTACTTCTCTTTATTAGGGTGCACTTAAGCTGACAAACCCTTATCAAAACATTTTTCTTTTCTTTTACAATGGTATTCTAACTAAGTCTAACCTTATTACATCCAAGGGCTCAGATTAAACAATTGAGCTCCTTTTATTCACTCTACCTAATCTAATTATCTGCCAAGATTACACTATTTGGTCAGATTTTCATTCTCTAACTATAAGCATGAAATTAAAAACATGAAATAGCCAAGTTTAAAAATTTTGACTATCATGGATTTTGGCATAGGTTACAAAGTACACACAATCATTTATTTTGTACAGAAAGTAAATAGTAATGCCATTTTGACTTGCACACTTTCATGGTCTTTTCTTTTCTTGGGGTTCATATTTTTCATCTTTCTCGACCTTTTTTATTCTTTTTTTCCTTTGCTTTTTCTTTTAGGGCATACCCTCTTTACATTTTTTTTTATTTTCTGAATATGGAAAACATTTTCAGAAAGCAAAGGTCAAAAATTATGACTCCTATTGGTAGAGCAATCTAACAGGTATTATTTGATGGTTTTGGTTAAAGCTCTAACATAATTTCTACCAAGGGACCAAACAAATCCCAAATCATGACATCCATAACATGTGCTGGTTAATGAACCATGTGGAAACTATATTGGAATTGATTGTTCCAACAGGTGAGAGATTTAAATAGGGATTAGTGAATAAAAGAAAATATCTCCTAATACCTGAAATGAGGATTATATAATGGAGGAAGCCTATGGTCATATCCAGGCTATATTGTTGTGTAATGATACATATACCTATGCATTGTCATGGATGGTTTTTCATGTTGTTACCATAGTTTGGTTAAGTAGTCATTAAGATAAACATGTTGAAGATGACACTACTTAATATCCATGCATATTAATGAGTTATATGAATTTACCATGCAAGCACATGTGCGTGCATTATTATAGACTTGTAAGAATATTATATTTATCAATTGGTTAATGATAAGATCGTCTTCATGTCATGCATCCATATAAGAAAGAGTCTTGTGTCTAAATTGAGCTATATGTGTATGGATGTTATGTGCCAATAGGCCATGTATGCATGAATAACTTATGATTATGTTTAAGAGTCATGCTGGGCAAGGAAACTAAATATTATAGTACAAGACTATATAACTGTACAAATTGTCGTTCAAATTAATCCTTTTATTAATGCATCTACATACAATGTGATTTGTTCTTCGGTTGGAAGAAAGTATGATTAAGGGGAAACTTAACTTTAACATATTTCTAGGACATATGCATCTTTTGATGGATATGCATAATGGAACCTATAAGTATCCTTGAGTACAAACCATAGTAATTGATGAAGTAGCACAAATGGTATGGACCACTAGGTCAATTAAATGGTATCTAACAATCTATTTAAATAGATTGATATCATACAAATTGAAATGCATAAATTGTACCAAGCAATTTTGGGAGATTCTCTTATTGGATTGCATGGATAATGTGTCTGGACAACATAAGAAATGTTGTCTAATTCACACAGGAATTCATAAAATGGATAACTCATCTTTTGGGTTAAGGGTGATTTAATGTTAAAGAGGAGCTAACATGTAAGTACCCTGAGATCATAAACACTTACAATTAAAAAGGGTGTAGGATTGAAAGTAGTATATATATATATATATATATATATATATATATATATATATATATATATATATATATATATATATATATATATATATATATATATATATATATATATATATATATATATATATATATATATATATTTCATGTATAACTACACTAAATTATGCATGGCCAACAAGTTGTTGAGGCATACAAAGGGCAATAGTAAATCATACGGGATGAATTATTTAATAATGAAGTATGATCTGATAATTATTAAACTTCAAAATATGTGAGTTAATAGTCTTCTTTAGAACATTAAGTAGAAGGTATGATTAAGATGAAAATATGCATGAATACAATATTATGCTACTGATATTGTAACCAAATGAAATTTGGAAATGATCTACACTTGACATAAAACTTTCTTGGATTCAGAAATGAACCATGCTCATGGGAATTCCTTATAAACTAAGCATGACTATTCTAATTGTCATAAAAACATATAGGAATGCTTGGCATGACTCTAACATAGTAGAAAATACTATGTACAAATAATACTATGTACAGCAGTACATATGGTAATTTTATGATTACATGTGTTACATGATTGAAATATGATATGTATATTGGTGTGTATAATATACCTTGTGTGCAGGTATGCATAAAGACATTGCTTAAATGTCTGGCATGGCAATTGACATGGAGGTTTCACATAAGAAGGAAAGGAAGAATTGGTTCGAGGATAACTAACCATGGTTAATTGTAGTTTGGAATACATACGATTACGATAAATATATATGATGAATATATATTGTTATGTGAACTAATCTATTATGAACTTTTAGGAATGTTAATGTGGAAGATATGCTAAATCATGTGTCGTATGAAAAGAGACCGCAAGAATCAGGTGTTCGAGAAGGACACAAAGGCTTGGAAGAATGCAAGCAGAGAACATGGATTCTCTAGATAAAATAAATGACAAGTAATAGTTTCTTTAGTAATATTAAGTAACAAACTGTGATATTTATCATAGTTAAAATTCTACATCTATAAATTCTCACAAATGGTTTGAAAACAACGTTAAAGGTAGCCATAGAAGGAGAGTACTCGTTGAGACCAATGTAGCTATGGAAGGAGATGTGATGGGAGCACTCCTTGTGGTCGATGTACATCAAAAGATTGGTATCAGATGGTAAAGCCATGAAAGTTGTGGATTAATAAACCACCTACCTGTGCACGAGGACATGATGCAGTGATACAATGATGAAGGTGTAAAATTTAAGGAGGGGAGTATGTAACACCCCTCCCTTATTTGTTAAATAATTGTAAACCTAAGCTGATTTTAAGTTAGGTGTGATACCCTCCTTTATGGGTTAAACTATTTTAAACATAAGCTGAGGAAATCTAGGTATGATATGTAATATGAAAAGAAAATATGTTATTAAAATAAAGTAATAAAATAAATCACTGGGACGGTGGAGCACCAAGAGAGATGATATTCTTGCCAAATCCCATTGAGCAATGGGATAGAGATGAATCTTTCATGATAAAACTTCTAGATGTGATTATAGATAAGCTTGGATGGATGGGAGATAAAGATCCATCAAACATAAGAGCTTTACAAGAGATAAAGGCAAGCTTTTATGAGGAAAAGCTTCGTAGGAGATAAAGACGATATTTTCTGAAAAAGACCTCAGAAAATGGAAAAATTCATAAAATTTGGACGCCGCTAATGGAAACTAAATCATGAACAAGGGTAATAAATACCTAGTGCATTGATCAATTGAGGACAGTTAATCCTTGGCAAGAACCTCAACTCAGGGGGAATCAAAGGTGATTCATGGTTGGGTGGTGGTGCTCCACTCTCCAAGTGGTGAGTTAGTTGGATTCATATGTGTTGAATGTATAGTATGAGTTCTTACCTCTATATCTTATTTATTTTTGCCCAACTGGTTAAATCATGTAGGTCGGCTATATAGATGATGTGCTATCTATATGGAAATAATTGATGTCTTATGTATGTGACTTTTAATGTATATGAGAAATGGTGGAATCATGGTAATTAGCTATTGATACTTGTGTCAAACCATTAGATTTCTCATGATTGACTTGCATGTGGGTTTCTAGTGTGAAGTTATTTGTAGAAGTATATTGAGTGGATTGACAATTTTTATACCCATGCATGGTAGCATATTTCACATAATTAGATTTCGTGGGTTGATATATTTTTATGAGAGTGATGTCATTATTATACATATTACTCCTTTTACATCTAGGAATAGAGTTATTAGTAGAATCATGGCATGAAGTTATATATATATGCTAACTTTGTTTATGTGGAGATTATGTATGAATATGTGAGATGACTATGGATTTTCTAACTCATCGTATTACATTTGCTAAAGAGGTATGGTCTGCCATAATTCTCTGAAGTGTTAACTACTTATGCATTCTGGCCAATTGAGGAAATAATGTTTTACATTGTATGACTAATGTGTTAAGTATCTGTTTTTTCATGTCTAATATAGCTAGTATATAGGGGAATGCGAGGTTGGTCAATAATATAGTGGCAATGTGTACATGACTATGATCATGAAATTAATGTCTGTTAGTGCTGGTAGAGACTAACCCAGAAAATCTGATAGGGTGGACACCATCACAAGTCTTAATGGTCGATCACATACATCAGACATATTAATGAATCTAAGGTTCTATATAAAGGAACCAATAAAAACATTAAATGCGAAATTTGGACTACGGACTAATTGTAATATGGCTCAAGTACCTTTAGGAGACAACATCTACAAGGAGGGGTAAAGCTTTAACTGTGAATGAACTCAAATTTTAAATTTATGGGTTTAGGGGCTATATTTCTAGGTAGGCTATGGAGGTATGTTACATCATCTTCCAGAATTTGTCACCTAGTGTGGACCCTAATACCTTCTCAGTTAGAGAGTTCTAATTCCTCAAAATAATGAAACTCTTTTCCACATAACCTATGAGTCAATTTGTCAGGACCTCTAATTAAACCCTCATGACTCCCTTTACCATTTTTCTACAGATGCTCTAATGGAGATTTTCCAGAAAAAATGTTTTTCAAAAAGAGAGCATATCTTTGAGTCTTTTTTACCAAAAAATTTAGAATTACCTAGAACAAACCTACCTTATCCCTCTGCATTGTTCCCTAATATGTCTAGGAATTTTATTTCCTTACTTTCTTGTCAGTTAGGATAATCCAATGATTAATGGTTATATGAAGTTATTTTAGGATTGTTATCAGTCTTTCCTTCTAGTAAAAAAAATTCAATAATGTTCAATTATAGTTAGTTCATGTCTGATGCATTTGATGATCAGTTCTTAAACTTTAATATTGAAGGGTCATTGAATCACTAGTCAGTTTTGATGTAATTATTTTTAGATCATTAGTAAGAAAGGTTCAAGTCCCCTCTACAAAAGTTGGATGCTAAAGGCAAACCAGAGTCAATGATCCATTGGACCTCATTAGTGAGGAAAACCTCTAAAGGGTTTTTTTTGGGTGACTTTGTAAATCAATTTTTGTATATGGAAATATGTTTGTTAAGTAGAGATGTAGTTCCAATAGTTTCAATATATATCAAAAGGATTCTTCATTTAAGTGAGGAGTCTAAAGTTGGAGAGTGGTAACTTTACCAAAATTTTATAGAGATTATAATTTATGGCTGTGAGCTTCCACCTTACAAATTAACAGTGTTCCTCCTGATGGGGATTTTTGCACTAGAGTATAGTAGATAGATGATGAACATGGATGATGTTCATTTTCTTTCTAGGGAAAGAAAATCTCAATTTAAGCTAAAAGAACAAGTTGGCCAATATGTAGTCAACACCAAAGCTGCAGAAAAGAAGCCAATGATTTTTTAAGTCATATGAAGTTTAGAGTGAGTTTCAGTTGATAATTTTATCCATTAGGAATAATATCATAAATAAGAGTTGAGAGGAATTGTGCACCATATGTGCATATTGAAAAACATGTGATTGAACAATATACCAACAAAGAGGAACGGGAGGAGAACATGCTGCAAGAGGTTGAGAAGCTAATTTCCATTCAAACAACATTGGAAACTCCAAGGATGATGGAAAAGGAATTGAATAGACTAAGAGAAATTTTATATGAAAAAAGATCAAAGTTATAGAAGGAAACATTCAAGGTATTCAAGAGAGGAGACACCATAATCATTGAAGAAGAATCCTAAAAAGTTCAAACTTCTAAAGAACCTACCAAAATCATACCTCCAGGAGTATCTACATTTTCATTACAACAGATTGAAGAAACCACAATAAATTCTCCTTCTTCTCCTTTTTCTTCACGGCGGGAGAGTATTTTGGAAAATGTCTTAGAGATGAAGCAGAAAAATGAGGCACTAAAAACTTCATTATAGGTACAGTTCTAGAAAAAATCCTCCAAAACTTACAATATATTATTTTCTACCCTCAATAGTGAATGGGGACATATCAAATTAGCATTTTTGGAACCAAAGGTCCCTGTTCCTAAGGACATTGAAGATTACAAAACCTATGTGTTTTTCATTTGATACTAAAAAAATACATCCCAATAGTAAAATTGATCTTTAAAAGAAATCAGGAGAAATGATATACACATCATTGACAAGTTCAACCATGGAAACATCCAAGCTACAAGAATCTCTGAACAATATTCACTCTCAATTGTAGTTATAAAAGATGTCTTCTCTAGCTAAGGATACCGAAATTAAGGGGTTGGACGATATGTATTTAAAGTTAGGATTTAATCATAAAGATTTAAACCCAAGTGAGGAAATAATTAAAAGTAAAAATGCATACATTCGAGCACTAGGGAAACAACTGATATTACCATAAATTGAAGATCCCCAAGCAAAGAACTAGGTCAGCTGGAGAAGGAAAAATAAAACATGCTTCAAATGATTGTGGAACAAAATATACAAATTCAGAAGATGGATGCAAAGATGGAGAAATTAATCAAGCAAAGAGAACTCAAAATTAGCACCAGAGTAGCGAGATCTACACACAATAGTGTTAACAATATAAATAGAGTCTAGTGGTCAAAATCTGACAGTGCAATTATCAAAAGCTATGGGAAACCTGTCATTAAAATATGTGGATTTTGAGAAGCTTAGAGTTATGTTGGGGAAGACCCAAGATAACAAAATAAAAGATAATAATCAATAACTTGCCGAAGTACAGAAAAACATCAGATTAACCAAACAACTTGAAAAATATGAAAATGAATATTTGATTGCACAGACATTATCTGAAGCGAAAAAAAATATCGATTGATATAAATTCAACCATAAATAAACTTGGGACATCTATTGAAATCATTTTTGAATAGGAGGAACTAGGGGAGAGGGCAAAGGAAGACATTACAGAAATCAAAGAAGATTTAGATCATAAGGTAGGGGAAGCAACCAAAATAATAAAAGTGTTGAATTCTAAAACAAAATAAGAATGAGAGGAATTCAGAATTTAAGAAAGGACTAATATAATGCTAGAAGTAAGAAGACTTTCGACAAAAATGAACTTAATGTTACAATTAGAAAATAAATGTCAAAACATAGAAGCATGGATTAAAATTTTTGATAAAACATTTAATGTTTTATGCTAGAAAGGAATTTCAGCTCTATGATATTATAGTGGCAAATTGATTCCACTAGAGAATTACAAGCACAAATTGCATGAGATATTAGCAGATTGAACAAAGTTTTATAAACTGAAAGGGATAATGAGTGGTAAATCATTCCTTGAGGGCCTAGAGTTTGATATTTTTATCCAACATGAAGTTCAAAATTTGTTCATTATGAGGCCAACCTTTGAGAAGTATACATAAACCAATGATGCATGTAGAAAAGTAACAAAATTTTATATCCCATATCATAAAAGATGGGATAAATTACTTGAACTTATTCTGTGAAACATAATGCATAAATTCAGTAACTAGTTGCAGGGAAAGGAGGAGCAGAAAGCAAGATAACATAAGTAAAAATAATAAAATTCAATTTGAAGAAGAAGTCATCAAACAACACCCTTGAATTTTTAGCTAATTATGCAAATTTGTTTATAAAAACTATTTTTATATTCTATTTTTGTAATATCCAAATTAGTTTTGGGTAATATTCCATTTTGTAATAAATTTTATTAGATCAAGATATTTTTGTATTACACTCTATATGTATTTTGTAATTCAAAGAAGGAAGGGTTCAACCCTTATGATGATCCACTGAGAATATTGTAATACTCTAGAATATTTCTGAATATAATCAAAGGATTTTGGCTTCATTCTTCACAAATTTTTTGTCCATGTGAGTTTTTCTTATTTATTCATTTATGTTTTCTATAATTTATTTATGCATATGTTCAACGTAACATAGGAGTTAGGGTGGAGTTATATTGAATATTAATCTCCCTAATATTCCACCACAAAGCTATAATCATTAAAGATATTAATTAATTAAACATTTTGTTTAAGTTAGTTTCTCTATATGTTTTAATTGTCACCTTATGTCATCTCTTGAACATATATTGTTTAGATGTAGAATTTTTTTGCATGCATTAAATATATTTGATTAATTAATATTGAATATGGATGTTTGATTATAACATATATTCTTATTTTATGCTTTCAAACTCAACTTAAATATTTATTCTATTATGAATGAAAATCATCCTCTTGAAATTCTCAAAAATATTTAGATTTTACAAGTGTTAAAGGTTTAATGCATTGGCCATCCAATTTAATTAAACCTTTACTTAGATGATTTGGAATAGTTTTGTAGCCTAGAATTGTCTACATATATACAACATCATATTGGTGACGTTATTGGGGAATGAAGTTTTAATTTTTTACCTTTGGTAACAATCAAACTTGCCTCTTAATTGTGGATAAGAGGTCAATAGGCTAAAATATTTCACCTCGTGACTTCACTGGTTAAATCTACCTTCACGCATTCATGCCAGATCTCATATAGATACATAGCTCTTATCTCCTTTAACATATCAAGAGAGACATGTGAGTATTTCATCTATCATACCTAGATTAGAAGCTTCCAATTCTGCTTCTTCCTCTCTTCCACTTGAGATACCCTCACAAATTGATCACTTTTAAAAAATCCCAATACTTGATAAGTTATTAGATCTTGCATGTAAAGTTTGAGAACTCCTTTCTAACGGAGTATATCTTCAATCAAAAATTGCTAGTTCATCAGCTTGAGACCTATGAGTTTCTGCTTCTTATTTAGAGACATCTGACACTGAAGTAAATCATGAGCTTCAATTTCCAAAATTGAAACCAATTGATTTCATTTCATCTCTCATACATACTCATCCTTCTATTGCTACCAAGCCTGAAGAGGAATTTAGTATCTATACAAATCCAATAGACTTTGAAGATCAAGATAAAATCATACCTGAAGTTCAAAAATTGGTTGATCATCCTTATTCTTTGAAGTAACCTAAACCTCCATTCAAGCCATCTTCAAGCAAAATTGTCTCTCCAAAATGGACAATACCATTACAACACCAAATCGTCAAATTTAGGTCAATTGTAACAACTTGATATGCAACATTAGTACTTCCACCAGTAACCCAACTTCATGATTTTCCTGAAGGGTATTTGAAACATTTGTCAAGATTCAATGGAGAAATTGGGCCATCTACACAAGATCGGTTGGCCGCATTTCTTGATTTGCAGAAAATATGAGCATTGAACATGAGGATATTTACACCACAATTTTCGTTAAATCATTAGAGGGAAATGTCAATATATGGTTTAGAAAACTACAAGAAAATTATATAAATTCATGGGTTGAATTAGCCAACATCTTCAAAAATAAATGGGGACTTAAAAAATATATGGTTTACTATTTAAAAAAAATTGAAGATTGGAGAAGAAACCCTGGTGAACCTATTGCATACTTTATCAAAAGATTCAATAAGATTTATAACAAGATTCCACCAAATTGTAAAACCTCAGTCACTATAGCTAAAGTCATATTTTCTAAAGCATTTGATGATGATTTTGATGTAACTCTTAGAGAGAGAAAATTAGAAACCTTAGAAAACAAGCAAATTAATGCAATTGAAGGGGAAGATAATAGGTGGGCATCTTGTAAATTGAAAGAAAAGGTAGAAAATGATCAAAAGAAAATGAAATCTAGAGAGGAAAGTACCTCGTGATGAAAGAGAAAAGGTGAGGAGTTATCTCCCTTGTTGGATATTTGTAGAAAAGAAGAGGTTAATAGCACTTCCCCTTGTTTTGGTTTTAGTGGAAGCTCCTTTCTTACAATGGGGATTGGATTTCATTGGTGAAATAGTTCCAACTTATAGCAATAAACAGAGATGGATATTAATAGCCACTGATTATTTGAAAAAGCGTATAAGAGAAATTCCTTTTAAGAATGGAACTAACACAATAGTGTTAAAATTTATTGAAGAAAACATTTTTTCTAGATTTGGTTGTTCAAGACAAATAGTTAAGATAATGATCAAACATTTAGTAATATAAAGAAGATAGAATTTTGTCAAAAAGATCATCTTACTTTACATCGTTCTACACCTTATTATCCACAACATAATGGGATGGTAGAATCATAAAACAAAAGTATAATTAAACTCATCTAGAAAGTGTTAGCAGAAAATAAAAGGATCTGGGATAGTCATCTCAAATATGTAGTATGGGAAAAAATATTTTCACCTAAAAGGTCTACTTGTAAATCTCCTTTTCAACTTGTTTATGGAATAGAAGCTACCTTCCCTACTCAATTAGCATTTCTAGTCATGAGGTTTTTGCACAAGTCATATGAATAAGTAGCTTATTTTCAATAAGGATAAATGAAATCATTGATCTAAATCAGGATAGAGATGAAATTCAACGTAAACTTCAAAAATATCAAGACAAGATGAAAAGTTTGTTTGAGAGGAAAGCTAGAGAAAGAAATTTCATACAAGGAGATTTAGTTCTCAAAAGGGATGCAGGAACAGAATAAAGAGGAAAACATGGGAATTTTGATAACCTATGGTTATGACCTTTCAACATAATTACAGAAGTCAAAGGAAATAATACATTCATCTTACACAATCTAGAAGGACATTATTTTTCATTTCTAGTCAATGTGAAATATATCAAGCATTACATTCAATATTGAGTAATTTTAGTCATCATCATTGTAAATTTCAAGGTTTTCTTTAAAATTCCAGAGAAAGTGTGATTTTCAAAGAAAAGATTCCATAGCCCGATTAGAAGGAACATCGATCTGCAAGTTCTCTGCATCTTGTAGGGGAAGAGGTCCCTAGATGGAGAGCATGTTGTAACGTATTTTTGCCGTAGAAGTTTGTAAATTTCCTTTTTATTTTAAAAAATTAGAAAAGGGAAGAGAAAAATAATAAATCAAAATAATCAAAATAATCAAAAAATAGAAAAAATCAAAAGAAAGAAATGAAAAATAAAAACGGGAAGAAAACAAAACAAAATCAAAAATATTTTTTTCCCTTCAAATAAGCGAGCATGTTTAAGTTCCTCTCATATCCTTTCTTTTATTGTATTTAGCAATAAATAATTATTTTATTTGTAACAAAATTGATTTTCTATATGTCCAAAACAAATGAATTTTCTTTCATATTTTAACAGCTATGATCGAGTGTGCCTAGATCGATGGCCTCTGATGCATTGTGGAACACCCCACATTCCTGAAATTTAATGGAGAGGGTGGGGGTTGGGGTCCAAAAAGTGGTTTCATTTAACTCTATTTTTGCTATGTGTCTTCTATTTTTGAATTACGGTACCCCTCAGTTTGAAACCACAAATCGCAAGCACCCCTCCACAGACTGCTTGTCTCCTTCCACCAACACACTACCACTACTCCCATAATTTTCACCTTCCAGTAACCTTACACTAAGGTTAGCCAAGGCTATTTCTCTCACTAAATTTAGTATTTCAGCATTATTTCATTTAATTATCTTACCAACAGTCAAAAGCATTGAATATTTTGCGCCATGATGGATGCCCTGATAAAAAATTTTGTTCTTCCAAACTATATTCTTTTGCCATTCTACCTGCAACAAAGACTTCTAGAATGACATCATGAGTGAATTACAATGAATAGTCTTCAATGATTGATATTTCTAGTTGATTATCCAATTTTTCTTGATAATTTTCTTTTTCCCAAATGGTTAGCCATAAAGGAAAATCTAAAGTCTCTGTAGACAATACTCGATTAACCACTTCTAATCAATTTAGATGAACTGCCTATTATTGAAACCCATTTCAAAATTATTGAAACCAATTGTGAATTCAACTTGTACGAGCTTCATAATTGGGAATTTCATAAATATGAATATGCCAATGATGACTCTTCTTTTAGGGAATCATTACTTCCTCAGTTTTGTTTCCCTACAACATAACTGTTTCTAAAATTTGTCACCTGGTGTGGAGCCTGATACCTTCCTAGTCAAAGAGTTATTATTGGCCAGAATAATGAAACTGTTTTCTACATAACCTTTGAGTCAATCTTTCAAGCCCTCCATTAAAAACCTTAGGACTACCTTCACCATTTTTCTGCTAATGCTCTTATGGAGATTTACCAGAAACTTTCTTTTTCATGAGTGCATATCTTTGAGTCTTTTTTACTAAAAAATTGAGAATTACCTAGAACAAGCCGACCTTACCTCTCTGCAATATTCCCTAAAATGTCTAAGCAGGTTATTTCCTTAGTTTCTTCTATGTTAGGATATCCCAATGATCAGTGGCTAGATTAAGTTATTTTGGGTTTTTTATGAGTCATCTCTTCTGGTAAAAAACCTTCAATCATGCTCAATTACAGTCATTTTTTGTTTGATGCCATTCATGTTAAGTTCTTAAAGTTCAATGTTGAAGGGTCATTCAAGAACCAATCAGTTTTGATTTACTTATTTTTATATCATCAGTTAGAAAGGTTTAAGTTTCCTGTACAAAAATTGGATGGTGAAGGAAAACCACAATAAGTGATTCATTGGACCTCATCAATGAGGAAAACCTTTGAATAATTTTCTTTCAGTGACTTTGTCAATAAAATTTTGTATGTGGCAAAATGTTTGTTAAGTAGAGATGCAGTTATAAGATTTTAAAGAAAGATCAAAAGGACTATGCATTTGAGTGCGTATTTTAATGTTGAAGACCGGTATTTACACCTGAATTTTATAAAGATTAAAATTTATGGATGCGAGTTTCCACCTTAGAAATTACCGATGTTCCTCCCCATGATAATTTTTTCACTGGATTATACTAAACAGTTAATGAATAAGGATGATTTTCATTTTGTTTCTAGGAAACAAAAATCTCAATTTAAACTAAAATCATACCTTCGGCCACTCATATTCAACACTAGAGCTACAAAAAAATAAGTCAATGATTTGTTAAGTCAGATGAAGTTTAGTTTGAGGTTTATTTGATTATATGATACATTAGGAATAATATCATTAATAAGAGTTGGGTAGAAGTCTGCAGCATATGTTCATACTATAAAACCTAACATTGAACAATATGCCAGCAAAGAAGAATGGGAAGAGAACACACTGTAGGAAGTTGAGTAGCTAGTTTCTAGTCAAACAACATTCGAAACATCAAGGATCATAGAAAAGGAATTGAAAAGGCAAAGAGAAAGGTTATCTCCAGAAGGATAAAAGTTACAGAAGGGAACATTCAAAGTATTGGTGATAAGAAATACCATAAACATTGAAGAAGAATCCTAAAAATTTCAAACTTCTGAAGAACCTACCACAGTCACACTTTGAGGAGAATCTACATTTTCATTATACCATATTGAATAAAGCACAATAGATTATGTTTCTTACCCTTATTCTTCAAGGAAGTAGAGTATTTAAAAAAAAAAAAAAATAGAGATGAATAAGAAAAATGAGGCACTAAAAACTTCAACATATTTAGAGTTATGGAAATAGTCCTCCAAAACTCAGAATAGATTACTTTCTACCTTAGATGGTGAAAAGGTACAATTCTAATTATCATTTTTGGAACTAAGGGTCCTTGTGCCTATGAGTGTTGGAGATTAAAAAACATTTTTTTTTCATTTGATACTAATTAGATACATCCTATAGATTAAATTGTTCTTCACTAGAAAGAAGGAGAAATGATATACACATCCTTGACAAGTTATTCCATGGTAACATCCAAGATACAAGCATCTCTTAACAATATTCACTCTCAGTTGAAGCTAGAAAATATGTCCTCTCTAGCTAAAGCCACCAAAATTAAGGGGTTGGAGCATCTGGTTTTAAACTTAGAATTGAATCCTAAATATGTAAAGGTAGCAGAGGAAATAATTAATAGAAAAAATACCAACATTCATGTACTAAGGAAACAATTGAGATTACAAAAAATTGGAAGTCCCCAAGCAAAAGTCATAGGTCAGTTGGAGAAGGTAAAAGAAAACATGGTTTGGATGATTGTAGAACAAAATGTACAAATGCAGAATATGGAGGCATAGATGGAGAAATTAATCAATGAAATAGAACTTCTAATCAACACAAGAGCATAAACATCTACAATACCAATGTCAACAATAGAAACAAAGTCTACCAGTCAAAATCTAGTAGAGAAACTATGAAAACAAATGTGATACATGTCATTAAAATTCACGAAGATTGAAAATCTTAGATATTAATTAGAGAATGCACAAGATAAAACAAAAATAAAAAATGATAATGCATATGTTTTCGAAGTACAAAAAACTTCAGATTAATCAAAGAACTTGAAAAATATGAAGATTTAACTTTGATTGCATAGACATTATCTGAAGCAAAATAAAAAATACAAATTGATATAAATTCAACCATAAATAAACTTTCGACATCTATTGAAATCATTTTTGAGCAGAGGGAACTAGTGCAGACTTCAAAGGAAACCATTACAGAAATCAAAGAAGATTTGGATAATAAACTAGGGGAAGCAACCAGAATACTGAAAGTATTGAATTTTAAAACAAAATAAGAACTACAGGAAGTTGGAATTGAATACAAGACTGATACAATCCTAAAATTAAGAAGAGTTTCGAGAAAAAGGAACTAAATGTTACAGTTAGAAAAAAAAAATGTGAAAACTTAGAAGCATGGGTTAAAAAATTTCGTAGAAATTTCAATGTTTTACGTGAGAGAGAACTTCCATCTCTAAGAGATTCTAGTGGAAAATTGATTCCACTAGAGAATTTCCAGTACATATTGGATGAGATATCACTAGATAGAACAAAGTTCTCTAAATTCAAAGTGATAATTAGCGGTAAAACATTCCTTGAGGGCCTAGAATATTATCTTTTTATCCAAGATGAAGTTCAATATTTTTTTATTACTTAGCCAACCTTTGATAAGTATACAAAATTCGATGAGGCATATAAAAAAGTAACAAAAGTTTCTATACGAGATGATAAAATATGGGATAAATTACATGAACTCATAGAGTGAAATATAATGCAAAAAATCAATAACAAGTTGTTGGGAAAGGAGGATCAAAAAGCAGTATAACGCTATTAGAAAGTATAAAATTCAGTTTGAAGTAGAAGCCGTCAGAAAACACACTCAAATTGTTGGTTGACTACTCAAATCAGTTCATAAAAGCTATTTTTATGTTCTATTTTTGTAATATCCAAATTAGTTTTGAATAATATTCCATTTTCTAATAAATTTTGTTAGATCTAGATATTTTTAAATTACACTCTATAAGTATTTCATAATTCAAAGAACCCTTATGATGATCAAACAACACTATTTTAATACTTTGAAATATTTCTGAAGATAATCAAAAGATTCTAGCTTCATCCTTAACAACTTTTGTGTCAATGTGAGTTTATCCCGTTTACTCATTTATGTTTTCTATAATTTATTTTTGAATATGTTCAAGTTAACATAGGTGTTAGAGTAAGGCTATATTAAATATAAATCCCCCTTAAAGATCACTTCAAAGTTATAATCATTAAAGAGATTAATTAACTAAACAATTTTTTATGTTAGTTCATCTATGTCTTTTAATTTTTTCCTTCTATCATCTCTTGAACATATATTGTTTTGCTGTAGAATTTTTCATCACGCATAAACTTTATTTGATTAATTAAATGTTGAATATGGATGTTTGATTATCACATATATTCTTATTTTCTACTTTCAAACTCAACTTAAAGAGTTATTCTATTATGAATGGAAATCAACTCTTTGAACTTTTTAGAAATATTTAAATTTTACAAGTGTTAAAGGTTTAATACATTGGTCATCCAATTGAATTAAACCCTTCATTAGATTCTTTGTCACAGTTCCCTATCCTAGAGCTATCTGCAAAGATACAACAGGTCGATCGAATCAATGCTAATAAAAGACAAGAAGGGGAGGGGGTGACCACCTAGTATATTTACCTTGTATGAAGGCGCAACCCTTGAATAAGGGTAGGACCCATGAAGTGTGGCCATTTAGGGCATAGCACAAGTGAACGAATTGAAATCAGGTCGATCCCTGACTAACCACTAATGATCGATCGCCAATTCTAGGTTGGACCTCCTAATCAGGCCACCAAGGAAAATTTTCTTGAGGTAATATGGTGAGGACATTGGCCTTATATGCAAATCTGGTTAGAAGCGAAGTCGAAGTTGGAGTTTCAATGTATATGAGTCCCATTAGATAGACATGAAAGTGGATTTTGTGGCCCTTAACCCACATGATTATGAATTTGAAGCCACTACGGGATCATAATTGGCAGACCCTTAGTTCAGTTCTCTTCAAGTGGTATCTAGATAGGTAAATACTTCCTTTAGGAGAAGGACAACAAATTTCATATGTGGTTGGATATAAGTTATTTGTAAATTCCATAACTACAGTTGTCGTTAGAATTATCAAAGGAGGTGAGCAAGTTTGTAATAACAAGAGGAGTGAGGAAGCTTGAGAGTTTCCAATGGAGGTGAAACTATGATGCCAAAATTCTGAGCTAAAGGAGAGAGACAAGCGAGGTGTTTGTGGAGGATATGTTTGCAGCTCACTATCGAACATGAGGAGAAGCTCATAGATACATCTAGAGAGAGAAGACCAAAGTTATGAATGTCTGAGGTGAAACAATGACAACACATGATCAGAATATCATGAAGAGTTTCAAGTGTAAGAGTATGATGCACGGGAATTAACCCCACCCCAAATAAAATATGGTTCCAAAATATTTCGAGAAGGGAAATGTGGTAAGCCTAAAAAGAGGACACAAATTCCTTTGATTTCTATGTAAAATTTGAAATTTTTAAGATTTAGAAGGCATACATGGAAAAATTCCTCTCATTTCTTTTAGGGTTATGTCTAGCTTTCAATAGGCCCTCTACGATTGTGTCATAACAACATCCGAAAAGAATGTAGATCAGGCTGAGATGACATAAGGCCCTTAGATGCTATAATTTACAATTTTGTTTTGAATCCAGGCCCTTAGAGGCCACTATATATATCTATATCTATATATATATATTAAATGTGTAGAAACCCAATTTGATCAATTCTTGATATGTTTTGTCATTGGGGAGTTCATTCTAGAGGGGAACCACAAAATTACCATAATCCATATGTGTGAACAATGTTAGATGAGTTAAGGACTTGGGCATTAGAAAATTCTAACCATAAAATGTAACCTAAAAAGGTAAAGGTACCCGTAACTTATTGTGAGTTAACATGGGAAGCATAAGTAAGGCCATCGGCTCAATCCGAAGAAAATACAAGAGGAAGTACTTACCCATTAGTAGGAAGACCTTTTCTAAAGTCCCAACACACATCTCAAGGAAGGAACCATGTAGTTAGATAATTCAGTAAATAACAGAAGTCAACAAATGGAAAGATGACTAACCCCATACTAACAGATAATGCCTAACCCCCAACTCTAGGTGTGACCTTCAAGTCCAATCACCAAGGAGATTTTAGTGGAGGGAATATGGTAATAATTGTCTGTATTGGATCATTATATTCTTTTTCAACCATCTCAATGCATTCAAAGTGGAAAAAGTGGAAGAATCAGCTCACAGGATTGTTTTTACCAGCAACACCCAGTTTAGCAAATGGGGTATGAACCTTCTGGGATCATTTTGAGGCATAAAATGAAATCTTTTGGGGGTATAAATTTGCTTCTTATCATAACACCTTTTCATGATATTCTACACATAGATAGCTTTCAAATTATGTAATAAGTGCAATAATCAAAGTTAGTATGCTAAAGTTATTCCAGTCAAAAGTTGACCTTCCTATTTTGACTCCCCTGGTTTAAGACGATGCCACGTTAGACCCCATTATTCAATGAAAATATGATAGCCAAACAATTGTGATGTAAAATACCCTAAAATATTCTATATTTTAACTCCAGTTAAGAGCTGACATAGTCAGACTTAACCACTATTAAGCTATCAGTCTATGTAAAAACCAAACCACTAGGCGAGAGAGACGTTCCATTCTGTTAGGTGAATTTGTTCCATAGTCAAGAAGAAATATAAAAGAGGGATAGGGGGTAGAGAAAACATAGATTATTTATGAACTATAGAATCCCATAAACCATATTCCATTATTCTTTATACCTGCAACCATATTTTCAGACAAAGAAAGAGAGCAGAGCATCCTCACATTCTAGCTAGGTTTTCTCCCATAAGGGTTTCACAGAGCATATCTTGTGACTTATGTGTGTGTGTGTGCGATATTTTATTTTTTTGTTCTATATTTTGTACATAATTTCCATTCACATCCATTGTAACACCATCCTCCCACACTTGCCCAAGCTTACAAGTCCACTGAGGTAAATATGTGATGAAGAGTTACTATGATATGATTCAACTCCCCAAGTACAATTAAGGAAGTTGAAATGACAAACCAAAATTCTACAGACCTCCCTTAGGTGTTACGAGACCCCTCGGAACTAACCAACCATCCCAGGTGCCCAACCCCTAAGTTAACATAGATTTTCACTGATTTAGGCTCTCACTTTCTCCCATGAAAAGGAAAGCTAGTGGCAGATACCCCCTAGTCACTCTCATGAACCCGAGTCCAAGCAACTATAGAAGTTTTCACTCAGTTTTGTGCTAGTGACCTCGAGATTTGAGCCACTTTTTCAAGGCTAGGACCGAGACCATTGCCAAAAAATTAGTGAAACTCTCAAAGATGATAAATAATAAGAAGACAAGGCCTCTAATGCAAAACCTAAACAAGGACCTAGCCTAATCCATCCTAACCATAACAATCATTCCCTCAAACACATCATGAACATGTAATCTACATGTCATAAATATACATATGAACATAGGGGCCTCATACTTATCTAAGATCTGTCAAGAAATTCAGATTCCCTCTCACAATAGCTGCATTACCGTATATTATGTCATACATTGATTAATCATTCATTCACTAATAAAAACATGATAAGATCGATAATTAAATTTCATCATAAAACCATACTTATAACCAACATATAACTAGAATAATATCAATGATAGAACAACTATCAATCGTCATAATAGAGAGTACATTTATGCATGAAATACAAGGGACAAAATCCCTTATTCACATAGGCAAAAGCCAACCAATTCATTGACTTCAACGTACCATCCGACCATAGATTAGATTGAACCAAATCTTTCTTTCATCTGATCACCCTCATTCCATATTCCAAGCATGAATGTGGGACTCATAAAAAAACCAACGAGGGCTTCCTCATGATATACGGTGTATGCCGCCATGACTAATTAAGGAATTCCTAGGCCCGAGTCCCTTATTTATACAACCAAACTTTACCATGTATCCTTACATTACCATTCAAGGGATTCCTAGCCCAAAACAAATAACATACACTACTAGTATTACCAAAATCTCACCATTACCAGTCAAGGGATCACTAGGCCTAACAAACATGGATGCCTCTATACCTATTCACTTATACCTTGAGGAATTTTCCCATATCGACCCTTAGGACTTACCGTGTATCTCTCCATTCCACATCAAGGGATTCCTAGGAGTTTGGGAATTTTCTTGAGACCACCTCAACCGGTTCCAGAACCATACACCAATCTAGCTCCACCAAATGAAAGAACCCTCTCACACCATGACTATATAAAAATGGCAAGACAATGATGGAACTGGGGTCACACCTGGAAAAATCCATGTGAATGATAGCAAGATAACAAATTACACACATGCATACACCATGCATGCCAAATCTAGCAAGAAAATTATACATGCAACTTGATACCTACAAGTAATCCCATTATAGCCTCTTGATCAAACTCTTCCTTGCTTGATATTTCCTTCTCTTTGCCTCATTTTCCTTCCTTTACCTTCCTTTCTCCAATACAAGAGTGCTCCAAGAGTGATGGAAGTGTGAAAAATTATGAGAGAGTAGAGAAAATAGTGGGAGAGCTCCAAAATTGAACTGACAAAAGTAGTGAACTGATCCTTAGAAGAAAATTTGTTAATGAGGCCTCTATTTTCTTCAATTTCATTATTTTCCTCTAATTTCCTCCTCACATTCAACCTGTGACATTTCACTTTTTCTCATAATTGCCTTTATTTTCATAAATGAAATGCCAATCAATACTTCTTACCTTTCCAACTCCTTTGCCAATTTCCCCTTAACCATAATAAACCAAATGAACACTCACTAGGATGTTCTTCCCAAAATTCAACTTGGAATATGTGTCCCATGACCTTGCTACTATTTTTCCTTTATTAACTTTGTTACATGAAATTTTAACCTGGGGCTATTACAAACCCCTCCCCCTTAGGGGAACATTGTCCTTGACGTTCTATGACACCTACAACCAGCAAGGTTTCTGAAAATGAAAGCATATTACACATGGAGATTTGTAACATAGCTTGATGAAATATTTACAATGATCATCCTACTGAAAAGAAAATAAACATGACAAACATAACAACATGACACCCATCCCACTTATTGGAGCATTATGACAAATCTCGTTGTAGTATTTACAATAAAAACCATAAATAAATATTTACATACATAAAAAATCATTTTCCTTCACAAGAAAATAACGCAGGATAAATAACTCGCATCTAATCAACCATATCCCATGTAGATTCATGATTCCCAAATTGCTCCCATTGCACCTTAAATTTCTCAATTTCTCGATTCCATAGTATGAGTTATTTCCATAGCAAAATGCACAAAAGTTTCATCTAGAATGCTGCTTATTGATCTTCCTGCAATACCTACGAATAAATAACATTATCATCATCCTTTACATATATTTTAATAAACGAAACATGGAAAACATCATGGAATTTCACATTTGGAGGTAGTACAAGTCTATAGGCCATTGGTCCAATCCTCTCAAGGATCTTGAAAGGCACACAATACCGAGGTGGTGACTTTACACATGACCTAATCCTCAAGGAGTTCTTCTTGGGCTTGATGTGCAAGTACACATGTTTCCCTACCTAAAACTCCTTAAACGACCTGTGATGGTTCACATAAATCTTATGTATATCGTGTGTTACTTTCAAATTCTTCTTGATAACCTCCATTTCTTATTCCATCTCTTCGAGCATGTCCGGTCCAATCAACACCCTCTTCCCTAGATCACTTCAACTGATGGGAGTATTACAATTCCATCCATAGAGTGCTTCAAACAAACTCATCCTCAGTGACTATTGATACCCATTGTTGTAAGAAAACTATGCCAGTGGAAGATACTCTTCCCATTTCTGCTCTTGATGCATGACATACATTCTCAACATGTCGTCCAAAATCCTATTATCCCTCTATATTTGTCCATTTGTATGTGGATGATAATTTGTGTTGAAGGCCAATTCTATACCCAAACCTACAAATAACTCCTTCCAAAACTTGGAAGTTAACTTAACATATTTGTCTAACACAATCTTCTTCAGAACACCATGCAACCTCACTATCTCCCTAATGAAAACCTATGCTACATCACTAGTTGAATAAGTAGACTTAACTGGAATGAAGTTTACCAACTTGTGATCCAGGTGGATATTGGTGGCCACCTGCCAAGTCCACCTGGACCCCCACCATTGTCTTTCTCAGCATTTTCAGTTTCCTTAATTGTAGCACAACTTACTATTTTTAGCAGTTTTTCGGGTCCTGAACTTCCGGAGCCGTTTTGAGGCCCTAAACGACGTTTTTTGGGGAATCCGAGGGCAACACGAGTCCATGGAATGGACTGGTGTTGCCCGTTCCAACAATGATAGTGCTCGGATAGATCTTTCTAATGCGTTATTGTACGCGTCAAACGGAGATCATATGCCAAAGTTATGACCCCGGGAAGTTTATGTACCAACTTACCCCCAAACGGGGCCCACAGTTTGGCGTTTCATCTCCTAGGGTTAGGTTTTGGAATGTTAAGTGTTTTTCCATTGTTTCTCAACAATAAATAGGCCTTTGAGCCTCATTGTAACACAGTTCAGAGGCATGTAGTCATCACATCTCTCCTCAGAGATAAGCTACCATCGCCCTAGCTAGTTTATTTCCATTTCTGTTTGTAAGCATATTTCAGTATTTTCTATTAATGAAATGAAGTATTATTTCCACTGCATCTTTGTGTATATGGTTATCTATGTAATTTGTTGCGTTCTTGTTTAAATCCGGATCAGTGGTATCAGAGCGGTCTGCTTTTTCTTTGTTTTTCTTTGCATGTCCCCAACAAGGTCGGGATATAAGGAGTTAGGGCTTGAACTGGTTGAACCTTTGCAAGACCAGCCTCGCAAATCCCGATGGCCTCCCATGGCGGACGAGAAGAAAGACGAGGGGGCAGGAGATCCCATCAAAATCTTGCTCGAAGAAGCGCTCGAGCGACAATGGAACGCAATGATGGACAGCTTTGCGCAGATCCTTCAGCGGCTACCCAGAAGCGGCGCATTGGCTTCCAGCAGCTCCTCTGGAAACGCCACACCCTTTAAGGTACAAGTTAATTTTGAAATCCCCATATTCGAGGGTCAGATAGACACCGATGCCATAGATAAATGGTTAAATCTGCTAGAGGGTTATTTTTATGTTCATGAATTTTCGAGTCGGGAAAAGATTGTTTTTGCTCTTCTCAAAGCAGCCCCCCACGTCAAGGACTGGTGGGAAACCTACTGCGAGTAGAAGGATGAAAGTACTGGCTCACTATTTTCAGCCGCACCCACCTGGGATTCGTTCCGGGATGCCATCAAGGAGCAGTACTACCCTGTCGGAAGCTATGAGGATGAATACATAAAGTGGACCACGCTGCGGCAGGGAAGGGACCAAGACGTGCCGGAGTTCACCAATCTTTTCCATACCCTTCGCACAAAGTTGGGTATCAAGGATTCGGAGCAACATTTGATACTCAAATACCGTGGCTGCCTGCACAAGTACATCCAGGAAGAAATACAGTTCCTAAACATCCCCTCGCTTGGCGCAGCATACCAGTATGCCGTCAAGGTCGAGCAGAAGTTTAAACAAAAGAAGCGAGACTTTGGATCTGCGAATCCAAAGCAGGGGAAAGGTGCCCCTAAAACACAGAACAAAGGACAAAGCCAAGGCGGGACAGCCCAAAACAACCAGTCGAAGCTACAAGCAAAGAGCAACGCCGTGAAGCCGAGAAAGGACACTGGAAAATGGTGCGAGTTCCATAAGAGCTCCACTCACAACACAAGTGAGTGTCGGGCCAAGCAGTCACTGGTGGCTGAGCTAAAGGTTTCAGAATCAGATGCATGTTCCGACTCTGAGTCAGAACCCGATAAGGGGTATGAAAAAGGGAAGCAGATCATTGATGCGGATCCCAGCGCCACTGTTGCTACAACAAAGATCCAGAAAAATGAACCCGAAGATCCAGAGGAGGAGGAGCGTCTCTTCCACTCCCAGATGTGGGTAAAGGGCTCCCCGATACAGTTCATTGTTGATAGCGGGAGTCAAAAGAACCTCATTTCGGCAGAGGTCGTGAAGCGGTTGGGCTTACCAACCACAGCACATCCACAACCATACACCATTGGGTGGCTTCACCAAGGGCGAGATCTTCGCGTGAGCCAGCAGTGTCGCCTTCCATACAACATCAAGCCCTTCACGGATGAGGTATTGTGTGACATTGCTCCCCTTGAAGTTTGTGATGTATTACTAGGACAACCATACTTGTGGAAGCGACATGCTGTGTATGAATCAAGGCCCCATGCTGTTATTATTACATTGGGAAATAAGTTGTTCAGGATACCAGAGGTAGCACCACCTGCCGCCATCTCTTTGATTACTGCAAAACAATGCAGTAAGATCATTTCCAAAACCAGGAAATTTGTTTTCCTGATGATACGCCCTCAAGGGAAGAAGAAGACAGTGGCCACGGCCTCCAAACGGGGTCCCTCTGCACGGCAGCTACAGATGGACAAGATTGTGGAGGAGTACGAAGACATCTTCACCTCCCCGGCAAGGGTTCCTCTGCACTGTCAAGTCAAGCACTCCATCGATCTGACCCCAGGTGCGCCGCTACCCAATGGACCAATTTATCGGCGCTCCGTTCTGGAGAACAATGAAATCAAGAGGCAGATTCAGGAGCTCCTGCAGAAAGGTCACATCCGTCCGAGTTCTTCGCCCTGTGGGAGCCCGATAGTGTTGGTACAGAAGAAGGATGGGACGTGGAGACTCTATATTGACTATCGAGCGCTGAACAAGATCACTGTCCGTAATAGGTACCCGATCCCACGGATTGATGACCTCCTAGACCAACTAAAGGGGGTGAAATATTTCAGCAAGATCGATCTGAAGTCAGGATATCACCAGGTACCAATTGAACCCTCAGATGTGTGGAAGACTGCCTTCAAATCCAAGGAGGGCCTCTTCGAATGGTTGGTCATGCCTTTCGGATTGACGAATGCTCCTGCAACCTTTATGAGGCTAATGGATGACATCTTGCGGCCATTCACCAACTCCTTTGTAGTAGTATACTTGGATGACATTCTGATCTTCAGCCAGAGTTGGGAAGAGCACCTCCACCACATCCGACAGGTTCTCCAAACACTGCGGCAACACAAGCTATGTGCCAATTTGGAGAAATGCACTTTTGGCATGACCGAGGTTCAGTATCTGGGATACATCATTGATGAACAGGGGGTGCATGTCGATCCAGCCAAGGTCCAAGTCATTCGAGATTGGCCCTCTCCAACCACTCTAACAGAGCTCCGCAGCTTTCTAGGTCTTGCCAACTTCTACCGCAGGTTTGTGTTGGGATTTTCTCATATTTCTTGGCCCTTGAGTCAAGTCACCAAGGGCGGGGCGAAAGCAAAATTCTTTTGGTCTGAATCTCAACAGAAGGCATTCAGGGAGTTGAAGGATCGCCTCTACACGGCACCAGTGCTCGCGTTACCAGATTTACAACAACCATTTGAGGTCGAGATAGATGCCTCTGACTATGCTATTGGGGCAGTCCTTACTCAACATGGACATCCAGTGGCATATCACAGTGAAAAACTTTCAGACACAGTCCGGAAGTACCCCACTTATGATAAAGAGATGTATTCCATTGTACAGGCCTGCCGACAATGGAAGCATTACATTTTGGGGAAGGAAACGGTCATCCACACAGACCACCGACCTCTGCAGTTCATACAAACCCAAGGGAAATTGCAGAATGATCGCCATCAGAAGTGGTCTACATACCTGCAACAGTTTCACTTGAATATCAAGTATAAAAAGGGCAGCACCAATAATGTTGCAGATTGCCTCAGTCGACCACCGATCATGGCGCTAACCACCGTGCTCAACTCTTGCGGGCACGAGACTTTTGATTGGCCACTTCTCTACAAAAGCGACCCAGAATTCGGCCACACATACCAGACACTCTTGGAGGGTCGGCAGGTTGCAGATTTTCACCTCCAGGATGCCCTATTATGCCACCTCGGTCACCTTTGTGTTCCTTCAAGCGAGCGTGCCAAGATGATTTGGGAAGCACACTACAGTCGGGCTGCTGGGCATTTCGAGGTCGAGAAAACAGTGGCAGTACTGCAAAACTATTTCTATTGGCCGAATCTTCGACAGGATGTTGGGAAGTACATCCGATCATGTACTGCCTGTGTCATTGCCAAACCGACCATTAATAAGCAAGGCCTCTATACCCCGTTGCCTACCCCTAGTCGACCTTGGGAATCCATCTCCATGGATTACATGTCAGGCCTTCCTTCCACTAAGCATGGAAATGACTGTGTTTTTGTGGTCGTCGACAGGTTCTCAAAGATGGCCATTATGATGGCCTGCAAGAAGAATATCACAGCAGAAGCCACTGCTAAACTCTTATTTGAACGAGTGTGGGTGCACTTTGGGATCCCACAGTCTATCATCTCAGATCGGGACAGTCGGTTTCTCAGCACCTTTTGGTCCAGTCTCTGGTCAATGCTGGACACCAAACTCACGAAGTCCACAGCCTTCCATCCTCAAACTGATGGCCAGACAGAGGTTGTCAATAGGATGATTGTGCACATTCTGCGCATGTATAACTCAAAGCATCCACGCACATGGGACGAGAGTCTCCCCTACGTTTAGCACAGCTACAACCGAGCTCTTCACAGCTCCACTGGCCATAGCCCTTTCCAGGTGGGTTTGGGATTCCAGCCACTATGCCCCATTGATGTGGCCATGCCACTTGCAGCTACTCACATGAATTCAGCTCATGTCCAGTCCGAAATAGATAAGGCCACCAGCTTCATTGAGCACATCCAACATATTCGCCAGCAGGTCCATGACATTCTTGAGAAATCAAATGCCAAGTACAAGCAGCGACATGATCAACATCGGGTGCCACACAAGTTTTAGGTGGGCGACAAAGTGTGGTTGCATTTGCAAAAGGAACGCCTTACTGGAGCCTATCGGAAATTGAGACCACTCCGATATGGTCCTTACACCATTACTAAGGCTATGGGAGACAATGCATTTGAGCTCAGCATTCCCCCATTCCTTGGCCTGCACCCAGTATTCAATGTGGACCACCTTCGGCCATACTTTCCACCATTGCTAGACACATCCGACATTGCAGAACAGCTCAAACCCACAGAATTAAATCCAGATTGCATGGAACAAGCTGCAAGTGATCGGATCATGGACACACAAATCAAGAACACTCGCCAACAGAATATCCAACTGTATCGAGTTGTCAAAGCGGGCCAACTCCTTCAGCAGGGCAAGTGGCTCACCAGGGAACAAGTTCAGCAGAAGTTTCCTCATCTCATGGAGGAGCTCAACGCAATGGGGACCATTTCTTCCTAAGGGGGGAGGAATGATCCAGGTGGATATTGGTGGCCACCTGCCAAGTCCACCTGGACCCCCACCATTGTCTTTCTTAGCATTTTCAGTTTCCTTAATTGTAGCACAACTTACTATTTTTAGCAGTTTTTCAGGTCCTGAACTTCCGGAGCCGTTTTGAGGCCCTAAACGACATTTTTTGGGGAATCCGGGGGCAACACAAGTCCATGCAATGGACTAGTGTTGCCCGTTCCAACAATGATAGTGCTCGGATAGATCTTTCTAATGAGCTATTGTACGCGTCAAACGGAGATCATATGCCAAAGTTATGACCCCGGGAAGTTTATGTACCAACTTACCCCCAAACGGGGCCCACAGTTTGGTGTTTCATCTCCTAGGGTTAGGTTTTGGAATGTTAAGGGTTTTTCCATTGTTTCTCAACAATAAATAGGCCTTCGAGCCTCATTGTAACACAGTTCAGAGGCATGTAGCCATCACATCTCTTCTCAGAGATAAGCTACCATCGCCCTAGCTAGTTTATTTCCATTTCTGTTTGTAAGCATATTTCAGTATTTTCCATTAATGAAATGAAGTATTATTTCCGCTGCATCTTTGTGTATATGGTTATCTCTATAATTTGTTGTGTTCCTATTTAAATCCGGATCAACTTGTCAACCATAACCCTAATAGAATCATGATTTCTAGATCTCCTCAAAAAACCTATAATGAAATGCATGCAAACGACCTTTGATTTCCACTCTGGAATCAGAATCAGTTGTAGTACACCATTTGGATGCTTATATTCTTCTTTTAGGTGTTGAAAATGAATACATATAGCCACAAATTCTATAACTTCCTTCTTCAGATTTAGATAATAGTAGAACTTCATAACAACTATTAAACTCTTATGATAACCCCGATGACCTGGATATGTCTTACATCCAAATTCCCTCAAGATAAGCTTCATGAGATCACTATTTTCTGACAGAGATCTTGTCCCTAAATCTGACCAAACTATTTGTTGTGAGATGATAGTCCACTTGTTGATCAATTGTACCATGTTGCTGTAAATTGTGCATAAGATCCCTATAGATATCACCCTATTTTCCTGCCTATAAGATTGATCTTGTAAATCTATCACATATAAACTCATACATTTTATTTACATGTACTCTTCCAGTAAAAGCACCCACAACCCCATTCTGTTTACCCTTGACGTACCTGATCTCGAAGTCAAAATCATTGATCTTCGATAATGATCTATATTTCCTAGAAATCATATTTAGTTGGTCAAATATGTATCTGAATCCACTATGGTTGCTCATCAGTACAAACCTCATGCCAAGAATATTGTGTCTCCACATCTTCAATGAATGGATGATCGTTGATAACTCAAGATCATGTGTCACATCATTATGCTCATGCTCATTCAATTTCCTCGATTCTTAACATACCGCCTTTCCCTCATACATAAAGACTCCACCAAATACTCTCTTTCAAGCATATACGTACACAACAAATTCCTTACCTGGGTTCGCAATCTTGAGAACTAGAGCATTTGTCAACAACTACTTCAACTACTCAAAACTTCCTACACATTCCTTTGTCCACTCAAATTTATTTTCATTCCTCTCTAGTCATGTGGTTAGATAGTAAATATATGAGAATTTCTTGATGAACCTCCCATAGTAACCTTCCAACTCAATGAATGATCTGAACTCATCCATATTCCTAGGAGTTTCCCATTCCATGATAACCCTTACCTTTTATGGATCCACTGGTATTCCTTTCCTAGAAGCCACATGTCCCAAGAAGTGTACCTCTTTCTGAAAGAAACTGAATTTACTAAAATTGGAATACAATGGATTCTCTCTTAGCAATCTGAATACCATTATTAACTCTTAGAAATGATCTTCCTAATTCTTAGTGTATATTAGCATATCATCAATTAATATAATCACAAACTTGTGTGGATAAGGATGCAACACACTATCCATCAAACACATGAAAGTAGCTGGAGAATTATTCTAACCAAAAGGAACCACAACAAGCTTATAATGCCCATACATGTTCGAGAAAAAAATCTTGTAGATGTCCTCTTCTTTAATTGGTACCTAATGGTATCCCAATTTCAGATCAATCTTTGAAAACAACACTGCCCTCTCTAACTAGTCAAACAAGTCATTAATTCTTGGAAACTTATACATTTCTTGATGGCTACCTTTTTCATTTTTTTGTAATCAATCCATAATCTAAGAGTATCATCCCTCTTCTTCACAAATAATATTGGTGCACCCCACAACGAAACACTTGGCCTAATGTATCCTTTAGCTTTATATTCCCCTAATAGAATCTATCTTATGCTTCGATTTCTCATAGCAATGTTTCAACACTCTGATGGCATCCTCCAATGATATAGGCTCATCAAAATCAATCATGTCTTTTAACGCTACTCGAAACCCACTAATGAATATTTTAATATTAACTTTCTCCTCCTTAAGATAATGCATTGTTGATGGTTTGGAATGGCTACATCAACATTGAAGGAAACCACCTGGTCAAGACCTTAGAAGAGATCATTTTCCGTTTGGGATGATACCTCCGATTGGAATTATGGGACAAATTTCCCTTTCTATAAAACAATATAAAATGAAGTGAATAAAGATATAATTCTTTAATATTACTAGAAACTAAAATAAAAACTCATATACTACTATATATCCTAGGTAAGTTGATGGTATATGTGATTACAAAGATTTCACAATTATCATAGCAATATAGATCATCATGTAATTATGAGGTTAACACAAAGAAAGATAACTAGTTTAATAAAATTAGTTGGTTAAATCACAACATATACTAAGATCTCATTGTTCACATAGAATTTGTAATTTCAATTGGACACATCAATAATGATAATGAAATATTGCTTTAACACATATATGGTGAACAAAAACATAATTCCATTCTACTCTAAGCAAATAAACAAATAAAGGATAATAGTACTCGATATATCATTAATTTTCTCATCATAGAAAGGAAATGGCTAAACTTCATATTAATAAAATCCTTAATTACAATAGTGCAACTTAAGCTTTCTCTTACAAAAAATCAAAACCCTTGTCTTTAATTGAGAGAGGGAATTTATAGTTTCATAACAAAAGATAAATATAGAAAATGTCATAACAACTTCAAGCAGTCTTAAATGAAATTAACTAAAAGGAACATATTTGGAATTAGTTACAACAAATTTCCTATGCTTGCGAGGGAGAATATCCTCCAATGTGTTGTTGCACCTCATAGATATCAACCAAATTTTTCAGTCTAGGTGGCGACTTGGGCTCAATCTATATTGTTGTGTTCGATAGGAATCAAAGCATATCCACTCCTCTTTGTTTTAACCAAGATCTGCCAATGACTCTCTAAGTTAATCGTGTTCAGTTTATCAATAAACTCAGCCTTCATCTTGGAAGTTTCTTGCCATGTCTTAGTCATCAGTTTGACATCACATAAAATTCACTCGGATAATTTGTGATGTGTTAGGTCCCTATAATACTAGTTTAACCCCTTATTTTTATTAGTGCAACCCCCTTATTGTATTGTTGTGCCCATGTAGTCCTAATTTTGTTATTATTGTGCCCCATAGAAGCCCACTATTGTTATTGTTGTGCCCCTACAATATTATTGTTATGTAGGCTCTTATTGTATTGGGACCCCTTAGACTCATATATATAGAAAGGAAGTCTTGTCATTTGTATCATCCAATAATTGTCCATTTGTGTAATTTAAAGAAGGTTTCCCCCTTGAATCGGTTGATTTTGAAGTCGTTGATCTGTCTTTACTTCAATTTTGTGAGGTGATTGCATAACATTTGGTATGAGAGCTTTGGATTCTAGGGTTTCACTACTTCAAATAGGCCATCATGGTAGTTTCACTATAAAATTTTTTATACAAAGTTTCAGAAGATGAAATTAAAACCCATGTGACTTGAAAGTTTTATGAACTTTGTATCCAAATTTAAGATCTTTTCGCACTAAATGTTTGGAGATATGAGCTGAGAAAGTTAGGGTTTTTGAAGCTCCAGAATTCCATCTCAAATAGGTCATCATGCAATTTTTGCTATAATGTTGTTTCTACGAAGCTTCATATGATGAAATTAAAACCCATTGAATGTAAAATATTGATGAAACTCATGACCAAATTTTAGATCTTTTCTCACTATATTTTCAGAGATATGAACTAAGGAAGTTGGGGTTTGTGTAGGCTCCCGAATTCTAGCTCAAGCAGGTGAGCTTGGGAAACTCATCATAAATTTTTCTCTGTGCATTAGATTCAAATTTTGTAAGAAGTGACAAAAGAAGGATAGACATTAGCTTGTTTGGTATTCTTTTTAGGGTCAAAGGTCATGTTGTACTGGCTACGACCACCCTCCAAATATTTTCTTAGCCTGTTTTGGAGCCTCCCTACCAACCTTACACAACACTTTCTCTTGCTTCATCAAGTAATCAAGCTTCAGTGTTTTCCTTGCATAAAGGTAGCTTGTCAATCACAGTTGATCCATTCCCCTCATAGGTTGCTCACAAAATCTTGGTCCAACTTCAGCCTCAGTAGCTTCCCCTTGAAAATTGCACATTCCTGGAGGGAAACCAGCCTTCCCTTTAGGAATTACACAATCCTCTCTAACAGCGTGCTGGGATCCAAGATTGCACAATCTTGCCAGCTAACCCTCCTAGCATGGTTTGTGCAAATTTTCCTAGTAGCGAGCTGTTCAACCTAGAATTTTCACAAATATGAGCAACAGTCAACTGCTCTACCTAGATATTGTGTAGTCCCTTGGGGCAGTCAGCCCAGCTCACATTCAAGAATGCACATTTTTCCCAAGCAGTTGAGCACTGGCATGCATGGACAGTGTGGTTGACTAATTCCACCTGTGACTGAGGAAACTTGACTTGCATGCATGCATGACTTAATCTTACCAGAATATCAAGAGACAACATGCAAAATGAATCCCATGATTCAGGGACGTATTTTTAGCATCCGAGGGTTACATGCAAAGTTGTTTTAGAAGTTTCCCTCCAAGTGTCGCTTTTTCCTAGATTTGTGGCATGCACGTCAGAAGACAAAAATTATTTATTCCATGCATCACAGCTCATTCATTCTTATTTATCTTGGAGATTTGACATCCCACAACACATCTAGGACTCTTTGACACATCTGGATTAGCTATTCATAGGTAAGTGCCCTCAACTTATCTTTTTCAACATTTCTGTTGCTTTTTGTGTATTCACTTGTATGATTGTTTTTTGCTTGATTTCTTTGATAGCTTGCTATCGTTTACATGTATTCTAGCTTGTCATAGCCATGTTTTAGTTTCCATTGCTATCTCACTATTGTCGCATGCATGAAACTATTTTACAGGGACGTTCGCCCAACTGTCTAATGGCCTCACCTACATGCATGTTGATCTGTTTGTTGAATCTTCCATTCATGATTTTCATGCACGGTTTATCACTTTTGTTATCACTTAGTGTCGCGATGTATTTCATCGACTTACTTGCTTTTATTTGCTTCTCGGCGAGTTGGGCCAAGCTTGGCCTGGGCTCTGCCTTCACCAAGGCTGCATTACGCAACCTGGGGAAGCAAGGTTTACCTTCCTCTCAATATTTGTACATTCTAGCCCAGCACTTGCCTCCTGGACTATTTTGTGCATTCCTGTAGGACAGTTGCTGCTTCACCCAAGAATCTGTGAAAATTTGTCCCTGGGCCAGCAGTCCTTCCCAGTTGGGATTGCGTATTGCACAGTCCCAACAACCAACTTCCTAGTTATATTGTGCATTTCACAGATACAACAGCCATTCCAACCTCTTAGATAGCCCAAAATTCCTTTTGCATAGTCCTGGTATCCAGTTATTCAGCCTCCTAGTGAAATTGGCGTAATCTTGCTCATCAATTTCCTAGGTATGTCCTATGTCCTTCCCCGGATTTGCTTTGTTTTCAGTCACTTGTTTCTTGCCATGAATGCTACTTGTTTCCAAATCTTTAAGGTGTTCATCTATCTCAATGGCTTCCAAGAGAATAGGACACTAATGGTATGTTAGCTGGAGAAATAGCTGAGCGGGTGTCCTCTCGTTTGCCAATCTATGAAGATACGAAGTTGTATCTAGACAAGGACATCAAACTAAAGTGGCAAGAGGTGAATGCAACATATGCAGGTACTTTTTGGGAAGAACTTGAAGACCGTCAAGTGTACGTGAACATTCATAAGTCTAGATTCTATTGGATTACATGCAGATACCCCACATTCCCATCAGCAGACATGATTCACTAGATCGTCTCTCACACTAACCCCAAGATGATGACCTTGAGCAGTGTCAGTGGGAGGAAGCTTGCAACCTTCTTGGCATAAAATTATGATGAGATGTACTAGATGAATTAACCCATGAATTTCATGACCCCTTCGTTCATCTTTCCAAACAGTAGAGGCCACTCTAGAGATATTCTAAAGGATTGGGTAAATGAAACAGCTCGTTTCAAGATGACACTCAACCAAATCTATAAGACGAAGATATTGAGGAAGCCATACAGATACTTGGTCATATTCTCATGTCGACTGAGTGGCCAAGCAACCACTGACACCTTCCCTCAGACTTGGGTGCTCACGACAGACCAACTGGGTAGAGAAGGAAGACCATTCAAGTGGTCTGTCATACTAGCTCATGAGCTGAAGGAGAAAGTCGCGAATGCTCATTAGTCACCCGAAGGCATGTATGCAAAGATTTACATGTCCACTTACATTTTAGATGTAGTCTATGCCTGAAATGAGTTCCCAGGCTTAGAGTGGGCATGGTCATCAGCGGAGACTATTGTGAACATGTATTTCAAGTTATTATCCAAGTGCAACTTCAGAGGAGTGATCATACAGTTTTACAACCATTTTTTCATCTTAGTGTACAGGCCGATATTTGAATAGGATCCACCCTATATGTCAAAGGAATCGATGAAGGCATTGTTAGGCATTTCAGATTGTTATGCCTCACTGTCTGGCACATTCATTTGAGTGTTTAGTCTGGAGAAGCCTCTGCATGTTTTGCCAAATTTTTCTTTGGATGTGCTTTTCATGCAGGAAGTAGTGTATCATATCTTAGCAGGATTGAAAGTTAGGCTGCAGTAGAAGAAGAAGGCACCTTGGCTCACTCTTCCATTGCAAATTGGGCTATATGAGATCCAGAGCATCAAGCAAGTGGATGTCAAAGCTGAACAGATGAAGAAGTACCTATTGAACCTCTGAAGCTTCAACTCATATGACCCGCATTGCATTGTGAAGGAACACTGCATGAGATTTCAATTCAACTGGATCCATGGAGCATTTAATTGTGCCGAGGAAGACTCATGGAGGTATTACTACCATTCCTCTAGGCCCAATGAACAGGTTGATTTTTCCATATAGTGGTTAGCACAACATCATGAAGCAACACCACAAAGAAAACTAGTAGTAGCAGCAGTAGCAACAACAATAGAGGCAGTAGAGCCAAGCATACCTATGTGTGAAAAAGGGAAGAGGAAGATTGTCGACCGCATGGAGGAGAAGCAAAGGTGCAAGTTTCAAGTAGATCCACTTGTAGAACAAGTAACTATGGTTATTCAATAGAAGAGGGAGTAGTGCAATAAGAAAATCACTTGAAGGTAAAGGGATAAGAAGAGAATGGAAGAAGCAAAGAAGGAGTTGCATGAGTTGAGGGAGAAACTCTAGAAAGAACAAATGTTGCACCAAGAGGAGAGTGAAGCACAACAGCAAAAAATTCAGAAGGGTGCACATCACCTGTAGACTGACAAAGCAGTGCCTATACAAGTAGTTGATTCTTATAAATGGCTAACATCAGGCAAACAGGGTGAACCCTCATAGGGGCAATACATTGCTCATGAGATAGAAAAGGATCTTAAACAGTTAGATGCAGACATGGAGCAAAAGGAGTTGGAACAGGACACTAACTTCATGCCTCACCAAAAAGAGGTCGACTCACCTTCTTCAATGCATCCACATGATGAGAAAGTCTCGAATGACCAAGGAGGCACTGATATCCTTGGTGGTCAATCAGAAGCAGAGATGCACAATGTCTCCTTTGGCAAATCTAAAAATAGAGTTGGGAAATCTCATAGAGTGCTGACTCTGGAGGACCAAACATCCCCTGTGCAAGTTGAAGAACAAGTGATCGTGACTGATGTGCACGAGGACCTAGTTGCTTGGCCGATGCAACTAAAGTGTATGAAGAAGCCACTAGCTCCAGTGTTCGTTTCCTCATAGAGAATGAGTGAATGGTGAAGGAACTACAGGTAGCCAAGAAGGGAGGAGAATTGGTGACAATGTTCGCCCGAGCATAACTAAAGAAGGCAATACTAGATGAAGTATTGTCCTTGGACATAGTCATGTGAGCATTGTACTCCAAGTTTGGTATCATGTACCAAGTAGTCGTTCATCTTCACGGATGGGAGCATCGATGTGTGATAGGGGAACATGTCTTGAAGAACATACATGATGTCGTTGACAACATGTAAGTATGGATGATGAAGCACAAGGGACCCCGCTTGACTTGCGAAAGATTATGAGGGCCAATGCAGTCAAGTTGTAGCCATGTATCCGAAGTCAGATCAAGAACTATCAGGACCTACGTCAACTCACCACTGGCATACAGGCTTCCCATGCATGAGAATGCAAGAGCATAGAGGTTGCGGTGCACACACATGTGATTCCATGACTTGGGACTCTAACCCAAGTGAAGACCAAGAAGAAGCTCCAAGAGGAGCTTCACTCGCACTTTGACGAGTTGATGCCCATCACCAGCATTCTAGACTTACCTATCAATGCAGACATCATGCTCAAGTAGGTTTTTCATTCGGCCACATTGAGGACAATGATGTGCATGCTTTTAGACGAGTTGTACATAGGAGCCCGAGTAGTGTACTCGGATGTTATGGAGGCAAGGTTCAAGTTCCAAATGGATTTCGTAGCGAAACACATGGACACTATCAAAGACTACCAATCTTGGCATCAATATGTTACTGTTGATCAACATGAGGATGATGAGAAGTTGGACTTCTATAGGTGTCTAAGTTAGAGTGGTGTCTAGTCTGGCTTTTTCAAGCCATTGTTCACATGGGTACATGTGCATTGTAATGTTGAGTCATGTCAAGTGTAACTCAATTGTCAAGAGTGAATGTAACGGTCATAGAGTAGGTGAAGAGTTGTGAGGGTAGTTGAATGGTCAGAAAGGGGAATGTCAAGCATCACCCCACCCTTTGCTATAAATAGTCCCTCATAACTTATTGTAGAGGCTTTTGGTCAGCCAAGCTTCTACTAAGACTAGCTTGAAGAAGGCTTGGATAGTATTGTAACATGCCTTGGCTTCTCCACTGCAAAGAGGTAGTACATCTCTTTAGAGGAGTAGGTAGATGTGGTTGTGACGTTCCACTATTGGGGCTAGCAGGTTTACATGAATGTATTGTATTATTGTGACTTACACTTCTTTATATAATAAGAGCCAACAGACTTTCATGCATATGTTGTTATTGTAGTTGGACTGCTCCTGTTGCCTTAATGATATATGTTGTCTAACTTACGTACTTGTGCATGAATTGATTCACATGCACTTATATGAATCTTGTTGTTAATGTGTTGTATATGTTGTTAATTTTGTCACCATCCATGTCGACTGCTCTACGAGACATCAGACAAACCTTTCACATGAAGCTTTTCTATAACAACCATCACACTCGTCTTAGACTGACTCGTGAGTGTTGTTCGTGTTATCTTACCTTGTATGATGTGACTATTGCATCCAAATGGACTACACCTGAAGTTGTGCATGTCCTTTGTATTGTGTGTTCCTAGCCGATTTGGGACTCATCCCTTTCAACCTAGAACTCAACACCACCTCCTTCTCCCTTCGAAGTGTTAGAACCTCTCATACACATTCCTTGACTCACTGCATCAGTCACACCCTTGCTACTGATAGAGTTATCTTACTTGCCTCTATGTGAGTTCATGGTCAAGGCATTGCCTTACGACCCACTGTTGGGACTCCTACACAAAATGGTCTGAGGCCTAATTGGGACTTCTTATCGGGGATATCCCCTTGACATGTTGGCGAGTCTAGCACCATCAATAGGTCAAAATAATGACACATGGCACAATGTACATGTTTTCTCTACTGAACTGATCTAAAATCAAGTCAACATGTGACATTGGGCATAACTCATTCTTAGAGAATCCAATCTCGATCATAATTGTGGGGTTGGAAAGAGGGCTAAGAGGGATACCACAAGATGGAATTTTAGACCTTGGAAATTTGAGATTACAAAGATATGACAGATTCAATATCAAGCTCCTAAAAGCAAGAAAAAGAATGACTCGAATCAAGAAAATAGAAACACCTGGTAGGAAAAATTGGAGGGATGATTTGAAGAATGTGATAAAATATATGATCAATAATATCAATGGTATAGAAGAAAACATGAATGGCAACATGGAAGATTTGAAGAAAGACATGGAAGTTTTGAAGGAAGGTGGGAGAAATTTTCTACAAGAAAGGCTTTCTAATGGCGAAAAGTTAGTAGAGGAAACTCATGATGAGAGCAAAATAAATATTAATCATGATTTAATAGAATCTAACATTGGACTGAAGACCCAACATATTCCAAATACTAATATGAGGAATTTTGATGGCAAGGATCCCGTAACATGGAGACTATAGATGAAGCAATATTTTGAACTACATGATGTGCAACCACCACAAAATGTATGTATTCATGTTTATATTTACAACCGAATCAATCTGTATCATAAAGAGGGATTTGTTCTCATAAACCACTAGTCACGTGGTCAATTTTCATGGAGGAAATGATAGCACAATATGAGGATGCATAGAGAAACAACTTATTTAGCTAATTGATAAGTCTCAAACAAAATGGTTTAATGGAAGAGCACATTGAGGACTTTCAAAAACTGAATATAAGGGTAAATGATATTCCAGAGAAGCATAGGATTGAAATCTTCATAGGGAATTTAAAGGATGACATCCTACATTAGGTTCTCCTTTGGGAACCTGATTCATTGGAGAAGGCATATGGGTTGGCAAGAAAATATGAAAGCAAAATGATGGCAACAAGTAAGCCTAATAGTCATAACTATAAATATGGAATTATTGTTTCTCCTAAACTTCCAACACCTACAAGGTTGAGACCACAATAATAGTAAGAAAAAAGAGAAAAAAGGATTTTTTACAATTATGATATAAAATACACTAAAGCTCATAAGTGTGATGAGAAGAAATTAATTTACATATATGGAGAAGAGGAGGAAGAAAAGGAACAAGAAACATCAAGAGAAGAGGATATACGCACGGAACCAATCCCAAAGAAAGAAAAAATGAATCTGACCATATCTTGTAATGCATTGACAGGAATTACCACTCCTCAAACTCTCAAGATAGACAGACATATCAAGAAGAAAAATGTAATAGTGTTCATTGATTCTGGTAGTAACCATACTTTTATTCATTGTAAGATAGCCAAGGAATTGAATGTATTCCTATATCTAGCACCAGAGTGTCAAGTAATGGTTGAAAATGCAGGAAAAATAATTTTCTTTGGAAAGTGCCATAATATCAAGCTATCCATGTGAGAATATGTCTTGAATAGTCCAATGCTTGTCATTCCAATGGGTCGTGCTGATGTTGTACTAAGATTCCAATGGTTACAATATTTGGGGATGATAGCTTTCAATTTTTAAGAACTTTTGTTGAAAATTTTCTTGGAAGGAAAGGAAGTTGAATTAAGGGGTATGCCAGGGAAACCAAGAAAGATAATCATCTCTAATGGTTTGACAAATGTTCTAAATAATGAACAATGGGGCATAATTGCACAATTATCTTCACTAGAGGTTCGAAGGGCGAAATCATTTATTTCTCCTAAACTCCAAAAAGTCTTGGATAATCATTCTAAGGTTCAACCAGTGGAAGATCATGTCAAGAATCAAAAATCAATTCTTGAATATGATTTTTCCTTCCTCATCAAGTGAATTTGTATCATACAAAAATTGTTCATTTTTGTAATGTAAAGTAGGTTTCCCCCTCAAAGAGGATGATTTTGAAGTCGTTGATGTATCTTTCCTTTGATTTTGTGAGCTATTTGCATAACACAATGAGATTAGCTTCGAGAAAATTATCACTCACTGCCTTAATGATATTGCTTCAAATGTCCCGTGTTTGATAAAATGTTTCTGTTTCCTGCTTACTGCGAATCTCCCACTCTCTAAGAACAATCTCTTTATGGGCCTCTTTGATTTTAGGAATATTGGAAAATCTTCCTTTGGAACTTTCCTCCTAGGCAAGGAAACGATAAATTTTGTCCTCTATGTTTTCAAAGTAATTTTTAATATCTGATAGCCAATCTACCAGAGAACCAATTTTCATCCACTAATCATGAATAATTATCAATTTCTGGCAAAAGGCTATCTGTTGTTGGGAAATAAGAGTGCTTAATACATTAGGCTCTTTCTTGAATTCAATCAATTTTGGATTCACATTCAGATGTTCACTCCTTCTCTGCAGCTCTTAAATCTATGTATCTAAAGCCTGTGTATCAACATCATACTAGACATTGAGAGAGTCAAATTTGTGTTGAATCACTGTCACCAATGCTTGCCATTACTTTTTTATCTTCTTCTTTTCTTCTTCAATACTTGGTCTAAGAGTGAATTCTTTCCTCTTTCTCCTTGAACAAGTGTTGAACCTCTGTGGGATTTTCAATAGTGATTGAGCCAAAAGCACCTATAAATTGAGTAGGACTACAAAATTCCTTTGTAGGATTTGTCATGGAGCCTTTCCAGAACACTTCAAAAGACACATTACCAGGAAGTAATGCCTAGGATTGATTGATTTTCCTCTTATTTCTCTCGGTATTTACTGCAAATTTGTGCTGAGCAATGTCGAAAATGTGCAATGGAGGAATCTATGCAATCCTTAAAATAACTTCAAAAGAAGGAAATGATGGCATAATTTCTACATATTTATCCTCCAAAGTCTTCTCAGGAACCTTAATTTTATCGTAGAATGTTAAGGATTCTTTAGAGGGTCATGAACCTTCATTTGTTGAGGATTCTTAGTAGCCTGAGACTCATCAACCTTGGAATTTAGAGCTTCATTATATTCTTCCCAAATTTCTTCTAACCTAGCATCAGGCAAAAATCCTTCTGCCTGAGAAGAAGAAGAGGCAACTGCTACTTTTGGTTGAGAAGGATGAGCTGATTTCTTAGAACCAATCATTTCAACATCATCATGAACATTCTACTCTTGAGTAACCCACAATGAATCAATAGGGAGTTTCGCTAGCATGGAGGCTCTGTACTATGTAAACTAATTCATTTATACAAGGTTCAGTTGTTTCTCTTCTATTTGTACCACCAACAAATAAGAAGTATCCCTTTCAAATAAATCATTAAATTTATCGAGCTCATTAAAAAATTGTATGATACTTGATGCAACTATGATATTTTTAACCATTTGATGTGGATCATAATGTCTATTAGGTATAGTAGGAAAACCAAGATCTTCAATAGCATTTGTTTAAATTTGTGCATGCTTATATTCATCTAAATAAAATATACCAAATTAAGCTCGGAAAGAAGGCCACATATTTTTGCTGGATTCTTTCAAGACTTTGAAAATACCATTACCCATAGTTTTATAGGCTATATCCCTACTCAGAAGCTTATCTGCAATGAAGAATGGTTAAACATGAGGATTCTTTAGACTTCGATATACCATGATATAGGTGAATGATTCTTCACCAAACTAATTCCCTACTTCGATAAGATCATATTCATCTTTTGGTGACATCCAAGGTGACTTTTTATCAAATATGACCTGATAGGTTGATAATATGACCCCATGGCAAATTTTATACAAATGCTAATGATATTTAGAGTCCTATAAAATATCATGATATATATGAATGGGAGTTGGGTCTTACAGAGTCCACTTCTAACCCATAGATGAAAAATCCATAGAAAAACATCAAACATCCATGATATATGAACTCATATAGAAAGGAGGGATTATATTCTCAAAAAAGATTGTTTACTCCTAAAGACTAAAATATGGACAACTAAATTGTTGAAAGTATAATGGCCCAATCAAATATAAACCCTTCTAAAGCCCCATCTATTAGAGGTACCCATTGATTAGGAAATATTTGTACATTAGGAAGTGCACAAAGCCTACACATCATAAAAACAATTTGAGAACAAGGACTAACAAGATATTTTACAACATACTTACCACTCTTTTCTTATTTGTGTTTGTTTGAGTCCTCTCTCCAGCCTTTAATTGCATCTGATGAATTTAAATGCTGTTTAAGAAATTCCTCAATGTATTCCTTGTCATAATTGAATTGTGGTTTAGGCATATGATACATTCTCTACAAATCCTCACTGGAAAGATAATCAATGATTGTGTGCCTATTTTTAATAATCCACCTATCAACAATACATAGATTATCCATAACCCACTGAACCATATCAGTATAGGAAATAAGTCTAAGTTTAGATGCATTTTTTTGCATAAAATAATTTTCCACATTGCTGAAGGTTGTATTTGAAACTAGGGTAGAATCATCAGTGGTGATTGTTCTCTGAGTAACCTTGGGTCCTTCATATTTAAATAATTTGTACATGCCTTGCCATGAAGAATTCCCAGAATATTTAGTAAAAATTTTATTGGAAAACACTCCTAGCATGGAAGTATTTTCTTCAATATTTTCAATTGAAGGAGCGACAGATTGTTGTTGTGTTGCAATTTTCTTCTTGCCACTTCCTACCTTCAACATCTCTTCATTACTACAAGAATTAGATTTTCCTATATACAAAGCACACAGATCAACGAAACTCTTTGTTTATCCAAGACTTAGCACAAACAATCAAATTTTACAATAGAAACATTCTTCTCTTAAGCAAATATTCATAATATGGAGGTGAAATGAATGATGTGTTTAGAATTTTGAGAACCATATATCCAATTTACTAAATATTAGGTGCACAAGTCAGGAATCATGTGGGCTTACTATGTCAACTCAATAGTGGAGATATATTGAATAAATATATCAGAGAATTATGTTAAATAGTTACGATAAATTAAAATTTCGATGAAAAAGTTTCGATATGATAGTGGTCATCAAGGATATTAGATGAAAAAATCTAGTAAAAGAAGTGTGAGGCATATCGGGAGAATTATATCGGGGGTTTCAATGAAATAGTTCTGATATAAAAGTTCTTATGGAAATATCAGAGGTGCAATATATCAAAGGCGTAAGATGATAGAACGTTCAATATGAAATGTATCAATATAATCAATAATAGTTTAGGGTCGTGTTATAGATCCATTTGGGCACATGACTCCCATCATCCAGATTTGTGTTTTACGGCTCATCAAACCCTAATTTCAGTTGGTGCATGCCTAAAAGAGTCAACCTTTTGAATGCCTCATTCCCATACAGTTTCATGGCCTAAAGACATCCTGAAATGACCTCTAGAGGGAGCAGCGTAGTTAGGCCCATGGAAGGGTGTGTTGTAGAGTAGTTGAGTCCATGCCAAGGTGCTCTGTAGAGCACTTAGGCCCTCGTTGACCTGTGTTGGGCAAGTTTGACCAAAATTCACATAGGGTTTGGGGAATATTCTTATCTTCTAGAGCCTTCTAGATGATTCTCAAACTTATCATCTCCTATGAGCTCAAAAATGGATGACGAATGAGTTAAGATACATCCTATCCTCTCATCCCTTCCTCCATGGAACTAATTCTAAGTGAGCACCCATCTAAGTGATTAGGGGCTGGACTTTGATGATTGTTAGGAGATAATGTTAGTTTGAGAATTAAGACTATTGTAAGTGTCGTTATGTTGCTGGATTGTCATGCTTATGATGTGATGTGGATGGAACCAAAGCTGGAGGAGTGACTTCGTATCAGGCTTCATGGTTCTAATTCTTCCTTCTATTCAATAAAGTACTTGCAACTTTTTCCATATCCCAATCTTGATATATGATGCTTATATGTGTGAATGTATCTAATTCCATTTACTTGTAATCAATAGATCTTTTGCTTTGATTGGTTCTTTGTCTTCTGTTTATGTTTATAGGTGCTTTTCAAGCATGTTAAGTATGGGAAGGACTGATGGGACTGATACAAAAGAGATAAGAGGAAAGAAAAAGTACAAGTAGGTCATCGAATTATCTTTGTTTTATCTATTGTTTATAGAGAAAGGTTAAAGTGCTTTAAATTGTTGTTCTCGATATAGCTATTTTCTGGGGAATTAGTATTTACCCGTACATACCAAATTCTTCATAACAAATTAGCGACCATACTAGGGAACGATCCTCATTCCGTGTAGCTTATCACATCCTAGCACACTCAAGCAAACCTTACTCCTTTTCATTGATTGTATTTCAGTCTTGTTGAAGTGAATTTTTGTCAAAAACTATGTTTAGTTGCCTTTTGAAATGGCTTACTGTCACCAACGCAGGCTTGTGAGGGACACAATGCGATGCAGAGCACCCTTGGCTTAGGGACAGTGCTCTGAAGTGCACTGTCACCCATTTAGGGCTGTGTTGATCCTCCTTGGGTCATTTTTCCACCTTTGGATAGGGTTTTTTCCAAATTTCTTCTATTTGATTGCTTGTTGAATGATTAATGAATGTCATGTCTCTGAAATCAAGTTTGTATCTCCTTTGCTATCCCTACTTTGAATTGATTGATTGATGTTTCTGATTTCTTTTTCATTATCGATTCATCGTCAAAGTTAGATTATAGTAGATTAATCTTTGTTCGAAAGAAAGTGTCGTAAAAGCCTTCTTTTCTTTCGAAATGGAACTGTTGTAAAGTCTTCATTCTTGCAAAAATATTGATTGATTGTATGTGCATTAGTTTTCTTTTGCTCACCATAGCACTAAGGGAATTGAAAAGAAAAACTTTCATTGTGCATATCGTATTCATGGGAATATTTAGGGAAATTGCATTAGATGTGCTCTTTACTCTTTGACAAAGATCTAATTGCTCTATCCCTTGCTAGCTAAGGTTCTCATTGTAAATATTGAATGAAAAGAATGTTTATCATAATAGTTGCATTCCAGGAATTGCAAACATATATCACATGGTGAATCTTGAAAGGCAAATTCTAAAGAAGATCAACTTAAAATTCATCTGAATTAACCTAATGGAGCATTGTAACTTAATGCATAACATTTAGAGGTTCTAGGCTAGAGACATGTTCCGACATCGTAAAACATAGAATTTGTCGCTAACTTGTCCATGATACATCCCAAGTGTGATACCTCATTCCACATACGTGACTATTGTTATCACTCAGGTTGTTCCCAAAAGTTGTAAGAAAGGGAATACGGCCGAGGTAACCACAAAACAATCTTTTAGATGCAGATTCTTGCCCATATGCATCCAGAGTGGGCTCTCTCTTTATGATTTAGCTTTTTTTTGTAGTGCGTTAGGCTAGCTATGAGGAACAAGGGTTTTGTTTTGAGTTTGTTTGGAAGGTTTCAATAGAATAGTGAGGTAAACTAAAGAGTTTCAGTCCATTGGGCATGATGGAGTCAAAGAAGGACAGCTTCCTAGATTCAGTTTCTAAATAGAGGAGGTATCACAGAGCAAGGTACTCAGAAATGGAACAATTTAAAGGCTGAAATCAGATGGAATGGAGTCAAATGGGTGAAGGGCAGTCAAGAATCCTTCATCATATTTGACAGAGGGAAAATGGTTGAATACTGCTAAGGAGCAATTAAGAATTCCTTAGCAAATAGTCAAGATGAAAGAGTCAGGGGAAACAGGAGCAATTAAGAATTCACTGTTCATACTAATTCTGAAGAAAACATAGAAAATAGTAAAGATTGAAGACAGAGTGCAATTAAGCAAATTCTGAATTATTCTTTCTCTCTACTATTTAGATCATGAAACATAGATGATATAGAAAACAAAGAAACTGTAAAACACAAGTTAGAAAGGACTTATTGATCCATAAGATGATTCAAGAATTCTGCAACATGGTCCTTAGCATTGATTCCTCATCCAGTAGGCTAGACAAAAATGATTCCAATGGCCTTTTATTCCAAAATTTCAGTATTACATTCAAAACTATGAACATCCACCAACCCCAAATACTTTGTTTGGGGGGGTATTTATACAAAATGTCAAAATATCTTACAAAATATCTGGTAGAAATAATATCTAGTGGTGATTAATACTTCTTTTACGTAAGATAGAGACAAACAGTCTCAGAAATAGGGAAGCAATAAATTGATGTTGTGCTTGCCGCTCTGTCTTTATTGGAAGAACCAAAGGTAGGTTCTGCGAGTCGGTTCACAGTTGTTTTCCTCTGAAACTCTATGTTGGCTATCTCGTATTGGCCAGACTTTCTTTGACTTTGATCAGATACACTTTGTCACGTAGAAGCCTCACTTATCTTTGTTTATCTATATCATGGAAAAATAGCTCAGAATGTACATTTTACCCGAGAGATATTCACAAAATCCCCAACATGTCTTCCCACCATTGCTAATCTGGAAATTTATGACTCTGAAGATTCCTAAGGGTTTCATCAGCTTCTATATACCTAACAAAATTAGGCTGCAGATGAAACAGATGTTTCACCTCATGTTCAATATAAAATAAATTCTATAAATTATCATAGAGACTTTGGCCTAAGGGGAGTGCTTTTTCTCCTGATGCACTTGTTGATGTATTAACTTGATTAATAGCATATGTGTTCAACTTATGTACATAGTCTGTGTGTCTCATTAGGCTATCATTATTTCCTAAAAGACTTGGCAACGCTTTGTCCTGTAAAATTGTAAAACTTTCCATGAAAGAACTAATTTCTACTTGCATATCCTGGCATCTTTTTTCTAAATTCTGCATTAGAGTTTTCTTGGTTAGAACTCTTTTGATATCAAAAATTATGCCTGTCCTGTCTGGGATGCCAAGATGTTCCAGGTGTTCTCTATTTCTATAATTCAAAAAGTGAATGAGCTTGTTGGCTTGATCAGGCATTTGTCCTAATAAATCTCTTGCTTTCTGAATTTCTCCATGTGTTGCATTCACCAAGTCAATCTGCTCATAAATTGTCTGGATAGATGGCCAAACATCACTAAGGGATTGAGTGATGTTCATCCAAAGGATTCCTTTGATTTCTGCTAGAGGCTTGTGCATAGTGAGATCATTTTCTAATGTTCTGATTTTGTTCTGCAATGCTTTAACCTCTCTTGTTTTCTCTGCCACATTAATTTTGGATTTATCATAACTTTGTTCTACTTTTGCCAATTTCTCCTTTACTTCCTTTAGCTCTGACACTTGGAGTTTCAATTCTTCTATGGCTTTTATCAACTCTTCTGTGCTCATACATGTACTACTGCCTAGTGCTACTCCTGTTGATGTTGTACTTGTGATTACTGTTGCTGTAGCTGCTGGGACACTTGGGGCCAATGCTGCTCCAGTTGTTGAGGGGACTACACTTGTGACTGTAGGAAATACCTCAGGAGGCTGGGAGGTCGACTCTCCCTACTTCTCTTTTAATGCTTTTTCAAGTGCCTGCTCAGTATCAATCAGTCTTTCATTGAGCTTCATGAGCAGGTCTATCATGTCTTCCTTTGATTTTTTCTTTATTATTTCTGTAGTCTGAGGGTGTCTTGAAGGAGGTAGCTTCAACTGTTTCCTCAGGGCAGAAATGTCCTCTTCCTTTTTTCTTGATTAGTGCCTTTATGCCCTTGGCATATTTGGGGTCATGTCCCAGATCCATAATGATCTCTTCCAATGATTTGATTCTAATATCTTTGGCCACAGAAAAAGCTTTTTCCCAATCTAACTGAGCAGTTGTGTTGTCTAAGTTACTCTGCAACTGGTGGGCCAGCATTGCTTTGTCAGCCAGTGTAGAATAAACCATTTCTCCACCGTGCTTGTGGAGCTCAATTTGGTCTAAGTGGTGAATATCTTTAGCTAGGACCTCTAAGTTTGTCTTGATATAATCTGCTGCAGATCGGGGCTGCTGCACCTTCGGCTTAAAATAACTCATGATCATTTTGCCTTCTTTGATGTCATATGCAGACATCAATCTTTGTTGGGTTGAGGGGGTCATTTTTAGGTATTGATTATAAATTTCAATTCTCATGGGATCATTCCTAGCCCTTATCTCTGTGAAGGTCCATTTGATGTCAGAGGGTTGTTTGCCTTGTGGCCTGGTAGATGACACCTCAACGCTATGCTACCTTTCTAGCTCTTGCTTGTGTGAGCTAGTTGATGTATCTACCATTGGGGAAGTTTGTTGGCTGATTACCCTCTCACCTCTTAGGCTCTCTGTTGTTTCTTCAATGATTTCCTCTTCTAACAGAGGATCCAATCTCTACCTCTTTGCACCCAGTTGCTCTGCAGGTCCACTGATAGGTGTGGCCTCTTCTCTGTCTCTCTTCTTTCCTTTTTCTTCCTTTAGAGGAGTTTGTCAAGCTGCCTTAGATTGGGATGGAGGAATTTGCGCTTGTTCCTGCTCTCTAGACCCCCCTGGCTGATCGGTCATTATTGGCTGCTCTGTAGTTTCCACTTCTTTGCCCTTTGAGGTGCCTGTGATTGATGTGTTGGTTCTCTGTGCAGGCTACTGAGAAGTTCCAGCAGAAGATGCTCCAACTGATGGTTGTTGAGGTAGCTTGAAAGATACCTATCTAAAAGAGTCCAGGTCAAGAGTTTTCCAAGATCTTTCATAGCTTTTTCCATTTTTTCATGTTCAGTAATTTCTTCAACTAAGGTCCCTTCTACTCGTTCTTCTTGATTTGCATACTATTCAGTTTCTAGGATCCTATGATGTATGTACACTGACAGCCTGTACCTTGCCCTTTTGTCATTTATGAAACTACATGGATCATATGGCACCCACCCAAAACTCTTCTTCAATTTGAGGTGGTCTTCTAAGATCTGTTGAGAATCTTTCCATGCATCCCTATCATGGATAACATAAGGGCATAACGGGGTTTTTATTCTCAGCTGAGCCTTCTTCTTTACATTACAAAAGTGGGTTAAATCTACATGGATGAGCTGCCTAAAATATTCTAATGCAAATAACCTCATGGGCACATATCTAGGCAACTTGAAGGGGCAAAGTTCACATCCATATATTCTGATTTCTGTGTGATTCTGGTAGAGGTACCAGTCACCTATTCTGTAGTTTTTGGAAAGCTGCAAAATCTTCTTCATATCACCAGTAATTCTAGGAGGGGGAGCTCCTATCAACAGAGTGAAGGCTGGGTGAACAAATAAGTCAATAAATTCACTATAGGTATAAGGGGAATCAGAGTGATGGAAGATTGAGCTCCAAAAGATAACAGACCTCCGATTTCCTTTTGAATCTAATTTCCTAATGGGAAATGAAAAATTGTCTGGATGATAATATAACAACATGTGGTATATATAAGATGTGTATTTGAAGACACCTTCCCTCTCCAAATTCATGAACTGAGCATGGATTTTATTGGCAATGAAATTGGCATAGTCATAGTTAATAGTAGGGGGTTGTCCTGGAGTAAAGATAGATAATAGAACCAGGGAGATATCATCCACAAATTCACTATATCTAAATCCAAAAATCAAGGATATCATGTCAAGAATGAGCTTTCCAGTCTCAGTGAGAAAGGCATGCAAATAAGGAGGAGGCCCTGTAGGTTGGTGCGTTGGTATCATGAACATCTGGGCAATGCGAGTTATCTCTAAGTTGGACAATTTTTAAGAAAAAATCCCATGGAAAGAGGAGCCAGAGGCTCAGTGGAATGAAAATGTAACATCTCATTGATGGATTCAGTAGTTATGGAGAAAAGGACAGTGTTGGAAGGAGACATAACAGCTCTATGAATAGGGTCATAATTGGCACGACACTGGTGAATGATGTCTGGGAAGACATGGACTGATGAAAGAAAGTATATCGGAAGGTCTGATTCCCATAGTCCAAAAATGTCAGAGTTGCTTAGATGGCTATCTCTAATTTGGTAGAAGCATTGTAGATCATTCCTGTCACCAATTAAGTCTTTTATTTGGAAATCTTTATCAGTCGAGGGAAGAAAGTTCAAGTCTTTATGAGGTGCATTGATGGGTGTGACATTGAGGGCTATGGGGGCTTCCATGTTTGGTTCTTGTGTTTTCAAACAGGAATTTAGGATTGTTGTGGAGAATTGGACTGAACAACAAGTCTAGGAGTGTTTTTATGGCCTAAACAAACTACCCTTAACTCGAGTTCGGTCTCACAGGTATAAATTTCATTCAAATAAGCGAAATTTATAGGATTTCCGGTAAAATGATAAATACCTAGATTAGGGACACAAGTTGAGTAACTGTAGGTTGAATAACAGAGTACAGAGCACGTTGTTGGTGGTTTCCTTGGTCGGGTGGTGGTTGAAAGTAGGTACAGTGGCTTCAGTCACTCTTTTGCATGGGAACGTGAACAAAAAGAAATAGAGTGAAAATGACATTTCATCGCTTTTTTGACAAAATTCGGTTTGGCGGGTAATTTTGGCATTTAATGAGTAGATGACGTTAGCATGATGAGACAGTTTGTCATGTAGCGAAGGGTGTGGAAGTGTGACGTGATAGTGATGTCAGTGCGGGGGCAGTAAATGGTTTTACCCCACACCACTTGTGGGCTTAAGTGGTTTTGATGGGAGGGGGGGTGGGGGGGTGGGGGCGAATAGCGTGGATGATTGACACACGTCCAAAGTATGGGCGTGATACCACCTATCTCCCAGGCGTTAAAACGCAATGGCGGAGGGGGTCGTGATATGTATATTGACCGTTGGATGAGCAGGCCCCGATCTGATGGTCAGCGCTCTGCGAAGGTAGTGGAGAGTTAATGCGCGGGGCCTGATATAATAAACATTAATTAAACATATGGGGGTTTTGTTTATTGGTTAGCAGGGTGATCTGCTAATCAATTAACATGGGGTTAATTAATTCCAAAACAATGCGCGGGGAATGGTTATTATAAGGTTTTGAATAAACCTATAATTCCATTAAAACAATGACATATGGCTATAGTTAGCCGGGGCGGGAATAATAAAATTTGGGGTTTTTATTATATATATAATACGGGAAGGGGAATGAATATAAGGGATTCATATAATAATGTTAACAGTCAATATGAATTTATGAAAAATAAGCGCTAAGTTATAAAGTTCAACAACTTAGGCTTAGGAGAAAACAGAGGTTTGTATGTGATTTTGTACAATTTCCTAAGTAAGAAGGTTTTACTTAGGCTTTTTATGAAATGAGATGGAGTGAGTTGGGGACATTGAGCAGATCTCAATATCTCTGGGGGGAGAGTTAGTAAGTGATTTGGGAAAAGGGTGGAGGGGAGTTAATCATGCTTCGCTTGACTTGGATCCAGACACCTGCCATGGTACTTGTGATAACAGTAAGATGGACAACTTAAAAGATAAATATCAATCACAAGTCTCTTTCTGCAACATCAAAACTGCCTACCCAGCCTACTGTGCCTAACATTTTTCTTCTTTTTCCAAGGGTGCATTTAGACTAGCAAACCCTTTTCAATCTTCTTTCTTTACATGGTAGGGCTAGCTATGTCAACACTTGTAACATCCAAGGGCTCAGATTTAACTGTTGAGCTCCTTTTCTTCTCTACCTAACTTTTTATCTGCCAAGATTAAACAATTTGGACAGATTTTATTCTCTATCACTAAAACAAGTAAATACAGACATGAATTAGCCAAGGTTCAGCTATTTGGCCATTCATCAACTACAACATAAAGTTGAACAAATTGCACATGATACTTTATTTACAGAAGGTGAAATAGTAGTGGCACTTTTACTTGCACACTTTCCCGTTCCTTTGTTTGGTGTTCATTTCTTTCATTTTTCTTTTTGACCATTTATCTTTTCACCCTTTGATTTTTCTTTTAGGGTATACCCTCTTTTCATTTTCTAATTTCTTTGATTCTTTTAAAAATATGGAAAACCTTTGTAGAAAGAAAAGGTATGAACATATTGCAGAGCTAGTTCAGTTAATCATGAAATATGACACCTATTGGTATAGGAGCATAACAAGTATATCATAGCTCATCCACGTACCTTCAGGTATATAGGGTAGTGTTAGAGTACGTAAAGTATATGGAAATGCTCTCACTGTGTGGTTTCACATTAGACAACGTTAATACAGATTGGGCCTCCACGTACTTTCAAGTATATAAGGGAGGAGAATACTATGTTTCTATCCATCCTTAGGTAACCTAGTCGACTGCCTTGTAAACTGTGATACACTAAACACAACATTTTGGGAGATTGTCTGCCCATACTTCTTAGTTCACCATGAGGTATTCTGAAGTTCACAATTACTTGGTAATCCTTTTGCTCAGATCATCCCTCTTTTGTTTTGTTTTGTTATTTTGATTAAAATAAATTTAATTGAGCATGGATAACATCCTCCACGCTCACTGCTTGGTTGATCTTAGGTTGAGACATATGGCGGAAAATCTAAATTCCACCGATCAAGGAATTCCTCATGATGGGAATCCTAGTCCTTTTCCTCCTTTTTAAAATATTGGTGCTCCTTATATGGCTACATTGTCCCTTCTAGGATGTACCATTAGCTTGCCAGTATGGTTGTTTTCAACCTCCTTTGTTCAAAATGTTGTGATTTCTTCACAATCGAGTGCTCCTCAAACTGGACAAAATAAACCTCTAGTTGAACCTAAAGTTGGCCCTTCGCCTTCTTCCTTAGTTGTTTTCTCCTCTCCTTCTTCCTCTTCGCCTGGAGAAAGTATTGGTACTAGTAACCAGGTGGCTAAGAAGAAGAAGAAGAAAATTCGTTAGGGGGACAACCAAGCAACCATTGCTTCGAATGCAACTTCTGATGAGAAACCATCCCCTAAACCTCACAAAGCTCGATATCCATGCAAACTTTGTATGGGAGACCATCTTCTTCGAAATTGTCCTGATATTCCTCAGATCTTGGAAGAATGGTCTTCTTGTTCACATATCCTGTGTCATCAGCTTTTGGAGATCATGTTGGTGACACACCATCAATTAGTGGTAGTAAAGTTCATGGAAAGAAGGGTAAAGTTAAGTTTCATTGTAGGTTATGTGAAGGGAATCACCCCATTCACCTTTGTCCCTATCTGGATGAAGCCAAAAAAGTGTTGGATAATTGTCATGCTTCACCACAGTGACTTCCATCTGGTTACAGGAGACTATCCCTTAATCCTTCACTAGTTGATAAAGTGACTGACCAAAATCAACCATCAATCAAACCCACTCTCTCTGAATGTGAATCTCATGAGTCTATACCTAACCAATCATAGGTCGAGGAAACAGTTGACCTAATTTCACCTTCAATTATTCGTGCCTTTCCCAAAGAGAGTGAATACGATACCACTCAAGTTCTTTTCATTTCTTCAGATTCCAATGAGCTTGGGGGCAATCCTCCTCTTCCACCAAGACAAGAGGAAAATCCTCCCACTCTCATAACTAAAAGCCTTAATTCTCCCATTCTTACAGTACCCCCTCCAAGTAGTCTGGTCACTTCCTTTGATTGGAATCGACTGGTAGGATGTCGTCTTCCTTCTTATGTGCCTTTTTACGTCATAGTATAGGTTTGTAATATGAATGTACCTAGAACTATTATAGATGAAGGTGAATCTGCGAGTATACTTTCCTCCACTATTTGGAAAGCACTCAGTTCACCGCCACTTGTGCCTGTTACCTAGAATCTATTGGCTTTTAACAGAGGAACCAATCAACCATTAAGGATCCTTCCTTAGCTTCCTATTACTTTGGGAGGAAAAATCATTTATCTGAATGTGATGGTAGTCCTAGACCCTTTAGATTACAATTTACTTCTTGGGCACGACTATGTTCATGACATGAGAGCTATTGTTTCAACACTCTTTTGAGTGAATTGTTTCCCACATGAAGGTTGAATTGTCACCGTTGACTAGCTTTCATTTCCTGGTCGAAATATGGCTTCCAGTCAACCCTCTTCCCTAAATGGTCCTTTTGTACCAATGGTATCATCCCCACCATGGGCTAATTATGTGGCAACCCATTCCATGCCTACATCAACTGACGATCAATTCAGTGATGTTGTACATTATGTACTAGGGGCATTGGAACCAAATCTCTCTAAGGGATTCCTTGTTACGGATCCCTTCCAGAGATTTTTTCTCCCATCTGATGAGAACCTCTTGGAAGTCATGACCTCTTATGAGTCATGATCAAGGAAAATGAGGATTCTTTTACAGTGTCATCCTCACTAAAAAATGAAACAACTCCCATGACGATAGTTCCTTGTCTTGTGTCAACCTGGTTAAAAAATGAAACCAAGGATACGAGGAGAGTTCCTTGTCTTGTGTGCACCTTGTTAAAAAATGAAACAAGGAATACGAGGAGAGTTCCTTGTCTTGTGTCAACGTCATCAAAAAAATGAAACAAGGAATATGAGGATAGTTCTTTGTCTTATGTCAACCTTGTTAAAAATAAATAAATCAAACAAAGGGTATGAGCACTGTTCCTTGCATTGTGTCAAGCTCGTTAAAAAATGAAACAAGGAATATGAGTATAGTTCCTTGTCTTGTGTCAAGCTCACTAAAAAATGGAACAAGGTCCCCTGGAGAAATTTTCCAAGTCGAGTCTTTGATTAGATCTCATAAAATCCCAATCGAGTCTTTCACTTGATCTCGTAAATGAACCTTCATTCCATCCACCTCATAGCCGTGAGTAGTCTACTTAGGTGAATGTAATGAAGCTTGGGGGGCATGCACCTAGAGTTGAGTCATCATGATGGGGGCATGTAAACCAATCTCAAGCATAGCTTTTCATTTCAAGCTTGTGTAAACATGAAACTAAATCCAAGCATAGTTTTTCATTTCAAGCTTGTGTAAACATGAAACTGAATTCAAGCATAGTTCCCTATGTTTCAAGCTTGTGTAAAAATCAACCAATCTCCACTTAAACCCTCATTATTTCCATTCTATCAGCCTCTTCCATCAGATGAGCCTTGGTTTTTCTCCTTCCATTGTCATTATCTACTTCACTGATCATAAACTTTCACTTGGTTTTTTTACCCTTTTTGAGGAACACTCGCAATGAGTGGTCTTATTAGCCAGCCTCCTCATAGAAATAAACATGTTTTGAGAAGTTCCAACATCACCGTAACCAGTTGTTATCCTAGACACCACTTGTTCCTCAAATTGGAGTCCTCTTTAAGCTCTTTTCAGTCTCTTTAAATATGAAAAGATTGTCAAGCACTTGTCCTTTTCAAATCGTTAATGGATTGGAAATGACATCTACTTAGTATAAGTTTAACCCTTTTTCAAGCTGCAATATATTATTTATGAAAATGGAATACATTGACTGAACATGGTCAATAGGTTCTCTCTCGTATTGTTTTACACTTTTTCGGACTTAAGAGACAAAACTACGAAAAAGAACTTATGGAGTTTTCTTTTTGTCCCTTTTCAAACTTTCTAAACATGAAAAGGACTAAGTTATCTTTTTCGTTACACTCATTAAAACATCAAATAGCGACAAACTTGTCGATCATGACAAGGCCGAGTTTCACCTTTGCTAGACTCATTGAAACATCAAATAGTGATGGATTCATCCAAAGGGTGGAATTATACAACAAGCATATGTTATCCTCCTCAAGCTTGATCAAAATAAAGAGGTATTGGCTAGTAATGATTTTGGAAAATGGAAAAAGGGGTAAACCACTTTTGGTAGCAGGTGGCTCTTGAGCATGACACTTTCAATTCATCACGGTGACTATTTGGGTTGGGTTATTAGCTTAATTGTTATCATATCGTTGATTTATCATACCATCCATCACTTTGTTTTAGGTCAATGCTACCAATTCATTTCAGTGTCGCCGACATGTTCAAGAGAAGTCATTTGGTTAAAATTCATCCTTTGCAATACCATAAACCTTTATTCTCATGGTTGTCATTCCTGAACCTTGTGTCGTTAATAAAATTCTGTCTCTAAAATCATTACACTCATTTCGTGTCATTGATGTGGGATATGTCAATGCCCTCCTGCAACAAGTCGCTTCTTGTCGATATCAGCTCATTATCCAAGAAGTTTACTTAGAAACACCCTTCCAGTATCTTGAGGCTTGCATACATCAATGGAAGGTTTCTCTCTTCGGGTGATAGTTTGACATCAATGGCCATCAACCGAAAGACTTTGTATGGTGTTCGACATCAAATCATCCATTCACACCATGCCGAATGTACTGCAGTACCTTGAGGATCATTATCATTATCGGTGATTTCTCTCACGTCTGTTAATGGCTCACATCATTGGATTGTAATCAGACGGTGTCTTGTCATGTTCGAATTTAGATCACATATTCGCATGGTTAGACTCGTACTTGAGCAAATTATTGAACGATATAGAAGACCCTAGATCTAGTTTCATCCATCTGGGCTGCGATTTTAGGAAATGTACCAAATCATCCGTATAATGGCTTTACATCGATGGTCATTTGATCATGGGTCTATATCTGTAGACGACTATCTATGTACTTATAATGAAAGTTTATATGCTGAGTATGGGTATGCCTTCCCTCAACAATTCATGAGAAAAAATAAAAATATCATGATATTTTATTGTAATTGATGTGGGTCACCAACCACTTCAGAACCTCCTCATCACATTGTAAAGCATTTCACTCAACATTACATTTTCGACTTCATGCTTTACGGGGCAACTGTTACAGATCCATTTGGGCACATCACTTCGATCATCTAGATCAGTGTTTTAGGGCTCATCAAACCCTAATTTCAGTTGCTACATGCCCTAAACAATTCAACCTTTTGAATTCCTCCTTCCCAGATAGTTTCATGGCCTCAACACATCCTGAAATGACCTCTAGAGGGACGAGCGCAGTTGGGCCCATGTAAGGGTGTGCTACAGAGCAGTTTAGTCCATGCCAGGGTGCTCTGTAGAGCACTTAGGCCCTCTTTGACCTGCACTCAATGAGTTTGAGCAAAATTCACATAGGGTTTGGGGAATATTCTTATATTCTGGAGCCTTCTAGATGATTCCCACATTTATCATCTCCTATGAGCTCGAAAATGGATGAGGAATGAGTTAAGATACATCTATCCTCTCATCCCTTCCTCCATGGAACTACTTCTAAGTATGGAAGGCCATTCAATATCTTCATTGATGATAAAACCTCCTCCATCCTCGTATAAATTTAGCACTCATCTAAGTGATCAGGGGCTGGAATTTGATGATTGTAAGGAGATAATGTTAGCTTGAAAAATGAGACTATTGTAAGTGTCGTTATGTTGCTGGATTGTCATGCTGATGATTTGTTGTGGATGGAACCAAAGCTGGAGTAGTGACTTCGAATCATGCTTCATGGTTGTAATTCTTCCTTCTATTTAATAAAGTATTTGCACCTTTTTCCATATGCTTATCTTGATATGTGATGCTTATATGTGTGAATGTATCTTATTCCATTTACTTGTAATTAATAGATCTTTTTCTTTGATTGGTTCTTTGTCCTTTGTTGATGCTTACAGGTACTTCTCAAGCGTGTTAAGTACGGGAAGGAGCGACAGGTCCAATACAAAGGAGACAAGAGGAAAGTGAAATTACAAGTAGGTCCTCTCATTCTCTTTGTCTTATCTATTGTTTACAGAGAAAGGTTAAAGTGCTTTAAACTGTTGTTCTAGATATAGCTATTGTCTAGGGAATTAGTATTTATCTGTAGATACCAAATTCTTCATAACAGGTCAGTGGGAGATTATAATATTAATTTATGTACAAGTACGCAAGCCTTTTTATAAGTAAAATCCTTTTATATGGCGCATTCAATAAATCAAGCCTCGAGGAGTAGCTTTATCAAGGAGGAGCTTTATCATAACAATATTTAAAGGAAAGTTATGATATAATAGAGTTATGTTAGAGATCTTCCGATATAGATTTAACTTCAAGGGTAGCACCCATCGGAGCTTTGGTTTATCGTAACATATTTTAAAGTGTAACTCCGATATGAGAAGTTGTGATAAGGAAAAGACTTCAAGTTTATTAAACTTTATAAATAATTTAAATATGCTCCAATTTTATTAAAACCAAAAACTTTATTAAAGGAAAATAAATATAAAAATGAAGGGTCACGATTATTTATTGAAACCTAAGAATAAAAATGGGGGGGTTGTTGAATTCTACAACATGCACATACCTCAACAACTCCAAGAATTTGCTAGTATCCTCCTCATCAGTCAAAGATCCCATCTTGAACTCATAAAAATCCTTCAACCTATCTATTAGCATTATGACAGATGTGTTTTCCTTGATGGAAGCCTACTTGATGAAGGTCGCCAACATGATGATAACAAGATGATTTTACAAACTAGTACACATGTGACAAATAGTTTGGACAAAGGCATAACAGTCCAGAGATAAAATAATGATGAAGGTGATGTTTTGAGAAAGACACGCAGGTTCTGTAAATAAAATTTGTGTACACACACACCATTGTATCCCAAATACTAAGGATCTTTATTATGGTGTTGGTCCATAGTAATGAGTGTGACAATGGATACTAGATACCATCCAAGAATACCATTATCACTACGAAGGATTTGACCCATGGTATTGGATAAGGCCCAAGCTATATAAAGAGATGAAGATCAAAGTGTTAAGTGTTCAAGTAATTGGCTATTGATGAATTGTTTGATTTTAAATAAGGTTGCACAAGGAATGTGATGTGGGATAAGATCTTTTAGATCTAAAATGACTACATGGTTTTGTTATGGGTTGATTTTTGATAATAATTTTCTAACATATGTTTGTTATTGGGTTTTCTAAGATTTGGGTTTGAATGAATTTCTATTGTGCAGCGAAGGAATGAGTCAATAATTGTATATATGTATGTAACTTTGTCTCAAAAACAACACGTACATATGTGGGTGTGCCTCTAGGTAGCCGCATGTCAATTCTGCAGTAAGAGCACATTTGTAAGTGGGTATGCTTCTTGAAATGTGTGTACACACATGGAAGTATTTTATAAAGATCACATACATATGTCAGGTTTTCTGAAGTGTGTGCAATTAATGATGTTTGATCACTCTTATTGTGATTTTTTTTTATGTTGATGAGGTCTTCTTCATAATAATTTGTATGTGATAGTTCTGGTGAAGTTGAATGGTTTGTGCATGAATTATTGAACTATAGTGATACTAGTATGTAATGTGGGTATGATTCCTGAAATGCACATACACACGTGGACTTATTTTGTAAATATCATGTAGTTAACGATGTTTGATTAGTCTTGTTGTGATTATTATTGTCTATTGATGAGGTCTTCTTCATACTAATTTGTATGTGATAGTTCTAGTGAATTTGATACTGGTATGTAATAATCTGTAAGTAGCTAAGAGATCTGTGATGAAGGATATATGTGTCTATGATTGACTTCATCAATGTAGTGTTTCAGTCTGAAGTGTCAATGTTTTTGAGATCTATACATAGGTTCGATTAAGGAAAAACACATATACATGGGTATTATTCATAACAATAACATATACATTTCGACTTATTATTGATCAGGGTTTGCACTGGAAATAATTTGTTTCAATGATAAGACAACAATATGTGGCCTGATGATTGGCAGTGAATTCCTGTGATTTGTTTTGGTTTAGTTTGATTGGTTGCAATGAGATTCAATGATTGATTTGTTTAATTTGATTCAATTATTTGATAACGGTAGTGGGTCCAATATGAAAATGTGATGAAAGGTGGCCTACAGGTTGTAATGTTTTGATCAGGTGGATCTAGTTTGAAACATTTTGAAAAATTATCCAAAAGGAATTGAAGATAAGGAGGTTGTAGCTCCCTTACAATAGGTGCTGAAAATGAGAGACGGTTGTAGCCTTCTGTTGGTGGGTGTCTACTGTCGAGCTATAAAAAGAGTCTCTTTCACCTCTAATTACCTCACATTAGTTTGTCAATCCAGGAACGTTTTGTTATTTCAAAGAGTGTCTCAGTCTGAGGCTATCATTTGCCAGAGTAATGCTAGTAGTACAGTGCTAAAAAATACAAGAGTAAATAGATGCTTGTTTACAGCAAACTACTTCAAAAGATTAAACTACACATTCAAAAAACTAAGTAATTTATCAGTCAAGGGTTCAGTAGCAGTAACTCATCCCTTTATAAACTGATGGAACTAAAGTAAAGCAGAGAACACATCATGGATCTAGGAGCCAGGTAGTAAATGTCAGTGCTCACTATAACCTTGGATCGTTCTTCACACCAAAACAACAAATGACAAGAAATAGAATGGTAGATAAGAAATGGAAAAACGAAATAAGAAATAGAACGAAAAACTTGAAATGGAACAGCAAACAAGTCTAACAAGTAGTCAGGAAATCGTAACAGCAACTAAGTCTAACAAGCAGTAACACCTTAGTCTACAAGATCAAATGCACGAATCATGACCTACAGGAGTCAAATGGCAATCCTTCACTCTTAAGGATGAATTGAACAACACACCAAAATGGAACAACACTAATTAATGAATCATTATAAAACAGTGCTTTGAAAACCATATATGCACACGGCACAATTTAATAGTAACTTGAGCTTGGTAAACCAGTTATCAATCTCAGTTATAAAAGATTACGACTGTGTTTCAGAAAGGAACATCAATGTTTATAGATCCAACAATCACAAAGAACATGATCGCTAAGATGAATTCCGTAATATCAATGAATAAGTGCATAGCACAGAGGCTCTGTAATTGAACAACAACAATATTCTATAAAGACCGATAGTATTATATCAACACTTAAAAGAATAGTGATACGTTGCAGAGTTAATGCAATAGTTCTCTCTTTAGAAACTTTAACAAATCAAACATAGCATGTGATGTAAACTAACAAAACATATCAGATTACCAAATAACGCTGATAACAAAACCACGCATAAACCAAACATAATAGTACAGGAGCAAGTGTCGTCCAGGGCCAAGCCCTTAGCCTCTAGCGGTACACCGCTTGAAGTTATTCCAGACTCAGAGATGAAATAGCAACCGAGTTTGTATTAATGCATAAAATGGAATTACAGTAGATCAGTTCTCAATGAGACTCGATGATCAAAGTTTCAATCTTCAGAGAAATTACATAAAAACATAAGGATTCGACCTCTCAAGCTAATAGTGCTACCCCTTTTATAATGACGAAGGCGGAGATGTCTAGGTGCAAAAATAGTTAAAGTAGCGATCACTCATGATCAAAGGATCCTGAGGGATTCGCCGAACCTTTAGTTCTCAGTTATCTCTTTTCCTTCTTGGGTTGAGCCGACACCTCCACTTCCTTTCCAGGGTTGATTCACTTTGATCTGTTTTTCCTTGTTTGCATACGGTTCCCTGTCAAAGGGACATCAGTTAACCCAACCTTGTTCTTTTCTTTAGAATGGCTGTTTTTTGTTTTCCCTTCTTTCTGCATAAGAAAATGACAATTATTAGTGTTTCCACTTTGCACATTAATCTCACAGGTTTTACTACAATTCATTATCATTTTCCTAGTTCATGATGCAAAAGGTTTGTAAGTTCTAATGAAAAGATACTAAAATAACTACCAAAAACATACCTTCTTTAGTATTCCACACACCCCCCTGATTACCCTTTTTCATGCCCTCATGAAAACATTGTAGTTGACATGTAAGGCAGTTAGAGAGTAGGCTAGAGATGGAATCTCATGTGGAGGTCTACAGCCATGATGCATAACTAGGTGTTCAAAGAAATGGCCTGTCTGACCATCAGGCATCTCATACAAGGCTTGGTACCCAGGTGCAGGGTGCCAATTAATTGGACTCTAGAACCTATATCCTAACTAGGATGGCCCTGCTCTCAAAATGACTTCGCCATAGAGGTGCAAGCAGTCGCCGGCTAACTTAAACTTTTCATACTTAAATGGCTCCCTGAGTTGGATATTCAGATTAGAGATCTAATATCGAAATTTAGCCACATCAATGGCAAGGTCTTTAATAGTGAAAAAGTATTCTATTCCTTGCTGATTGATTGTTGTGTGAATGGGTCCTAATGCTTCAGTTACACCTGGAGTCTTCATGAGGTACCTATGTTCTCTCCACAACTCTACTGGATTCCTAGGCTCAGCTCTTACTCACAAATCTAATCCATTTTCTTGCCTTTGGAAAGCATTATAGGCTTTAAGCCATTTAATTTGATTAACCCCAAATGAAATAAATGCCTATAACTGGATATCCCCAACAAAAGGGCTAGGGTTCAACTCGGTCTCCTGGTCTAATACAAGGTTATGTAAATAAAACTCACACAGTAGTCTTTTAACTTTTACCCCGTAGTGCTTACAGTAGTTTATAAAATCATCGAGGGTATTAATTTGTATGGGAGCACCTGCTTTAACAACCTTTATTTTTAATTCCAAATATCGTTCCATTAAAAACAAGCCATAATTCTTAGCAGGGGCTCTACATGCTAGGACGTCATTGTACAAAGGACATAAGGTATCCATCTTCTTGATAACTATATCTAACCTACGAGTTACCTTCACGACTTTTTCTTCTTCCCTTCGCCACCCTTCAAAGGCCTAGATTTCAGACAGATTGACGTTCCTAAGCTGTTGCTGTAGCTCTTCATACCTTTCTTGAGGGATCATTTGCTCTATGAGCTTTTCTACTACTTGTTGAGCTTGCGTCAAACCCTCCCATAGGGTTTTCGTTCTCAGATCTCTTTCCCATGCGGCGGTGGAGACCGGGAGTTTTACCTGAATTTTCCTATTGCGTTGTCTTGCGTTCATGACCCTTATCACTCCCGAGGGTGGTGCCTCTATCTGAATTTCCTTATCACAGGTCAATCTATCATCCATTTATATCTTAACGTGGATATCAGTCAAATGCTGTTCCTTTTTAATTTGAACAGTAGTCTGCTTCTCAACAACATTTGGAACAACAGCCTGTTTTTCGACAGGGTTTTGAACAGTAGGGTGGAATCTGGTCCTCTGATCCTTTGTCTTGAGGGGTTTTGTTAGAGCGATTGCATGTTTCCTTCCCGAAGTCCTTTTTACCCTTTTTCTTTCTTTCAAAATATTGATTTGTTGTCGAAGCTGAACTATTACATTCAGTAGTCTTTTCTATTCTTTCTGTAATTTCTTAATTTCCTCAATTTCCTTAGAGGGAACAACGAACTGTTCGCTACAGCCTAGACTATGACCTGGATTAATTTCTTGATTTTTCTTGTGGGGTGCTTCTTTGTTGCTCTGCTCTGGCTGCTCTGGGGCAAGAACCCTAGCTGGTTCTGTTATTTCTTGGGTGACTTCCTTTTCTGCCCCCCTACTTCCGGAGTTTCTTCTGGTGTCATCTAGCTAAGAACAAATTATTCCTGTTCTGCATCTCCTGTCATATTTTCATCATGAACAGGCTCACTCTCCTCTTCTACTTCCTCTACATGTGATTCTTCAGGTGCATTTCCCTCCTGAGCAGAGTGTTCTTTTGGTTCGTCTTCAGCATGGAGGTCTGACGGGCTGGAAGATTGGCCATATTCGCCCATATTGGCCAGAACTTTGGCCAATTCATCTTCTCTCAATGGATCCTGCATTGGGTTGCCTTCCTACTATTCCATTTCCTCCTCCTGCTCAGATTGCTTGGTTTCTTCCTCATTTTCTCCTTCCTCGTTACTTTCTCATTGGCTTCTCCTTCTAATCGTGGGGGTTGCTCATCCCCGGCATATTCTATCTCTACTAGTTGGCTGGTATTTCCTTGGGGCTTCTCCAGCCTCCCTCGTATCCGTGCTAGTCAGACCGATTTCCTTCGTTTTTCTGGACGCTCAGGTGTACTGGTGGCATGTTTACCTTTTGGGGATGGTGTGGTCAATCTTCCATCTATCATGGAAATTAGCTCTTCCCAGCTACTCTGCTGCTGGGTAAGGCTATGGCTAACTATTAATTGTATCAACCCATGATGACTAACAACTGATTCTACATGCTGTGCCTTTTTCATGTTCCGTGCAACATCATGTAGTAATGAATTTAAAAATGTAAGTAAATTTACAGAGCATTTTTTCTTTAACAGAGCTAAAAGTTTAAGGTGTTGTGGTCTTACCATGTCTTTTCTTCCTTCACAGGTGATGTAGCTTTGAATGTTATTTGCCAATTCTTCCCATGGTTCTCCTAATGCTGCTCGCAGAACCCCCTTTCCTCTAATTTTCAGGTTCTGGCCTTCCTCCTGGAAGGTTTATATAATCTTCTGCAATCTCTCCTTCTTTAGCGTCCATACAGGTCCAGTGGCTAGCAGTCCCGAGACCTCTGTGATTATGTCATTGGTGATTGCTATGTGTCTCCCCCTCACTGTGGAGTGATTCTCTTGCAAATTCTGCAAGAATTCAATTGCTACAGTTTCGTTGGATTCTTGTAGGCGATTGAGATAAGTTAGCCAACCGGCTCTTACCAGGATTTCCCGTGCAGCATCAGAGACTGTTAACACTAGTGGTTCTCTCCGAATCGATCTCCCTCCCATGTTTATGGTTTTGCTGTGAAATATCAGAATTTTGACAATGGAACGACAGCTATTCACGCTGTTAGAAACACAGAGAGGCTGACAGATGCGAGAATCGCTCAAAATCTAATGTTGTAGGATATACAATGGAAATGGCTTAGGAACAACAAGTCATGCAAAAAATAAAAAATAGTATACCATTGAGCCGTGCTATTCCCAAGTACACAGTTTCCCGAATAGCGGTTTGACACGTCATCCAAGGAATGATGAGGTTAACCTCCCCCCCTGCAATGTGATAGGCCGTCCTAGCTGTCAAATAAAGGAGCAGCGTGCCAGTCTGTTATGAAGTAGAGTCATAAAGGAACATCGTATGACAATATGCCATGTTTACAAAAGTAGCAGATTATCGAAATCGAGGTGTCAAGTTGGATCACTTAATACGTAAGAGACTGTTGTGATATGATGCAAGGTTGGGAGGATAAGACATCTGCCATACATACCAAGTCTCATGTGGTCATTGTCAATTGCTTTGTCATGATTGGTTATAACAGATTTACATGTCTTGTATGGTTCAGAAAATAATATGCATTCATCTTATGTGATTTATTACTAAGGTATAAGAAAGATAATGGTGATGATAACTACCTATTGGTGTAAATAATGTGACTTCAATACCATTAACAGTGCTCTGCTGCCGACAGGTGTCCATAACCTTGGGAGAGTTGTTTATTTCACCCATGGAACCATGATCCTTTGTGTATGCTTAGGAAGTGTTGTGTGATGTCAAAATGTAAGCCATTACGCTGGCTTGGTAACCAGTTAGTCATAATGCCATTCATGAGGAAGGAGCGAAAGGTGGGCAGGCCGGCTCGTGATGAGACCTCCGGTTCCAAGGGTTCTTTATTTGATATACCTTTTGGACCATATCCTTGGTGTGGTGGCCATAGTGGGAATGCCACTTCACTTTCTTCCTCATGATCATGGTAGGTTGGCTCTTGGTGAGACCCCCTATCCTGCATTTGACAACTTTATATAAACAAGTCAGTTTGCTCTTTTTTTTCTCTTCTTTTTTTCTTTTTCATAAAGTACTATCCCATTTATACACAAAGGGTGGTTCAACACTCCTTAAGAGTAGGAATGGTAGAATAAGTCTTAACATCTCAATAGGAGGATATAAACCCTTTGCTCTTGTTCCTGAATAATAATCAAAGAGGATTTAAAAGGAACCAACATGATAAAGATAACCAATCAGAGCGGAGTTAGTGAAGCAATGACAACAAAAGATAATGGGTAAATGTGTCATTCCCTCTATCCTTTTACCAATTCAGAGAAATTTCTTATAAAAATAATGATTTTATAATTCACCTGATTTCAGTATGTGGTGATTTTGTATCCAGTGCATAAGTGCATAGCTATATTCCAAAAGACTTGAAAGAACAAGAACAGTAAGCATCCTTTATTTAAAACAGCAAGGGGAACAAGCATAAGTAAAAGGAATACGAGGATGTTGCTGCTTCAAAGAAGAAGAGCAAAAAAATATAAGTGGTGTTCCTTTTGGAAAAAGGAACAACAAAGATCAGAAATGATGTTCCTTTGGAAAAGGAACAACAAAACACACAAATCTCGTTTCTTTGGAAAAGGAACAGAAAAAATCGAAAATGTCATTCCTTTGGAAAAGGAACAACAAAACGCAAAAATGTTGTTCCTTTGGAAAAGGAACAACAAGAATCGATGTGCTATTCCTTTTGAAAAGGAACAACAGAAATCAAAAATGTTGTTCCTTTGAAAAAGGAACAACAAAACACACAAATGTCGTTCCTTTGGAAAAGGAACAACAAAAAGAAAAAGTGTTGTTCCTTTGGAAAAGGAACAGTAGAAATCAAAAATGTTGTTCCTTTGGAAAAGGAACAACAAAACACACAAATGTCGTTCATTTGGAAAAGGAACAACAAAAAGAAAAAGTGTTGTTCCTTTGGAAAAAGAACAACAGAAATCGAAAATAAAGAAAAAGAACAAAATTAAAGCAGAATGACGGCTGATCCAATAGGTGTTGTTCTTTTGAAAAAGGAACAGAAGAACGAAAAATGCTGTCCCTTTAAGAAAAGGAACATCAAAAATAATAACATTTCTCCTACTTTGAAAAGTAAAGCATTTGATTCAAAAATATGTACAAAAACAAAAAAAAAAGAAATTATGTACAAACTGTGAAAAGAGATAAATTACTTAATGAATCACAAGTGAAGAAGACTTCTCTCCCTCCCCCAAAATTTCCATATCAAAGTCTTGGTGTAGCTGCTGGCAAAAGGACTCCCGAGTGAGTGGTTTGCGATAAAGGGGAACTGGGTGGCCATTTGCCTTGAAGGCATATCCAGAACCGTCAGTAGTGATTAGAGAAAGAGTACCATTGTCATGTACATTCTGGATTTCGTATGGTCCCAACCAACGAGTCTAGAGTTTCTCAGGAAAGTCCTGAAACCTGGAATCGTACAAAAGTGCCCAGTCTCCTTCGTGGAAGACTTTATTTTTAATGAGAGCATCATGCCATTTACCTCGCTGCTATTGGATAAGTGCAGTATTTTGGAATGCAGAGAGCCTGATTTCATCGAGCTCATTGATCTGCTACAATTGATTAATTTGTGCCTCAGTTAAATCTAAGCCAACTTCCTGTGTTGTTCGCAGTGTTTAGATTTCGAATTGTATGGGAAAAATGGGTTGCTTGCCAAACACTAATTGATAAGGTGAGTAACCAGTGGTACTTCTCCATGTTGTTCTGTAAGCCCACAGTGCCTCTGGTATTCTGGTTGCCCAATCACATCTATGTGATGTGATTGTTTTTGTTAGGATTGCTTCTATTATTTTATTGTTGCTTTCTACCCGACCATTCGCCTGTGGGTGGTATGGAGTAGTGATTTTATGCTAGACATGATAGTTTTTGAGTGTTGCAGCTATTTTGTTCCCAACAAACTGTGGTCCATCGTCTATAATTATATCTCTTGGAAGGCCATAACACACAAATACATGGAACAAGAACTGTATGACAGAATCTTCTGTAGCTCTCGGCAACGCCTCTGCCTCAACACATTTGGTGACATATTCTGTTGCCACTAGAATATATGTTTTCTGGTTTGAGGGTGGGTTAATTGGTCCGACGAAATCAAGGGCCCATTGTTCGAATGGTTCAATGACTAACTGTGGGTTCAAGGGCATCTCATCGGACTGACCAGGGTGTCCTACTCTCTGGCAACTGTCACAAGCTTGGACGAATTTTTTTGCATCTTTGAAAATTGTAGGCCAATAATACCCTATTTGCAACACCTTATGTCGAGTTCTGCGATCGGCAAAATGTCCGCGGCATGGTCCATCATGGCAGGCTTTCAAAATGTCGAAGATTTCATCCTCTCGAACACATCTTCTGATATGCATATATACCCCTATGTGGAACAGGTAGCCTCCAACCCACGAGAATCGAGCACTCCTCTGAATAATTTGTTTCCGCTCATTAGGGGTTAGATGTTTCGGTAGTTTACCTACTGCTAGGTAATTGGCAACATCAGCATACCAGGGTGTTTGAACAGCAACAGCAAATAGATGCTCGTCTGGAAATTGATCTTCAACTACTGCTACATCGATTGGCTTTGGCATTCTTGAGAGAAAATAGGCTACAAGATTTTCTTTTCCAGGTCGATCCTTGATTGTAATATCAAATTCCTGCAATAAAATCAGCCATCTATTTATTCTGCCATTTGTGATAGGCTTGTTTACTAAATATTTGACGGCAGAATGATTTGTATACAAGATAACAGGGTATCCAGTAATGTAATGTCTAAACTTATTGACAGCATGTATTACAGCTAGAAATTATTTCTCAGTAACAGTGTAATTTAATTCAGCAGGGGATAAATTTTTGCTAATATAATAAATTGCATATGGTTTTTTATCCTCTTCATGCCCAATGACTGCTCCAATGGCTGTATCTGAGGCATCAGATGATATCTGAAATGGAAAATCCCAATTTGGTCCTCGAAGGACTGGGGCTGTAGACACAAGCTTCTTTAGATCCTAGAAAGTACGTTCACATTTTTCTGTCCAAAGAAAATCAATGTTACCAGTTAGTGCATACAGAGGTGCAACAATATGCGAAAAATGTTCTATAAACCTCCTATAATAATAAAAAAATCTAAGAAAATTGCGTACCTCCGTTTGAGTGGTAGGAGTGGGAATAAGCAAAATTATTTGGATTTTGGCTGGGTCAACCTGAATGCTAGTTGCTGAAATATAGTGTCTGAGAATAAGTCCTTTAGCCATCATCATATAACATTTTTCATAGCTTAAACAAAGCCTGGTAGCAATGCAGCATTGTAGGACTTTTTCCAGTGTATCCAATGCTGGATCGAAATCGTCTCCATATGGTGTAAAGTCATCCATGTATACATCAAGTTCTTCATTTATTAAATCTGCAAAAATGCTGAGGATAGCCCTTTGGAATGTGGCAGGAGCATTGCATAAGCCAAAAGGTAGAACTCTGTAGGAAAATGTTCCCCAAGGACAAGTAAAAGTGGTTTTGCCCTGGTCTTCAAGGGCAATCTAGATCTGATTGTATCCACTGAAGCCATCCAGGAAAGAAAATAATTTATTTCCTGCCAAAGTGTCTAATACTTGGTCGATGAATGGGAGAGGGAAGTGGTCTTTTTGTGTTGCTTTATTTAGTTCTCTATAGTCCACACAAATTCTCCATTTCCCATTCTTTTTTGGTACCACCACAAGTGGAGAGACCCATTTACTATCGAAGATAGGATATATGAAGTTGACATCTAAAAGTTTTTGAAGTTCAACTTTTACCACATCTTTTAGATTAGGATTAAGTCTCCTTTGAGGCTGGCGAATAGGTCTCACATATTTTTCGATGTAAATGTGGTGAGTACATAATTGAGGGTCAATTCCTATCATATCAGGATAGTCCCATGAAAATGCTTATTTATATTTTGTCAACAGATGAATGAGCTTCGTTTCTTGTTCGGAGGTGAGGTTGGCATTAATGCTTAAGGTTTTTCCTAGTTTGATTTCCACAATTTTACTATTTGCAACAGAGGTAACAGGTATCATTTGATCATGTGTATCTTTAATAGGATCTTCTTCTAATTCGTTATCGAATGCTGCCTCTATCATGTGACACTGTGTGTGGGATCTAAATTCAGTTTGAATAATAAATTCATTAATGGCATCATCCTCTGTCTGATCTTTAAAGTCAAGTGCCTCTTGTATAGTTAATGGAGATCTAATGTTGTCAGTAAGGTATGATACAGGGTGCTTGTTAGTTTTGATCATTGTGACACTTGGCTGCGCTGGAGGATATAAGGCTAAGTTCTTGATATTCGCTCCCCTCGTTATGGTCATATTGCCTTGTCGGCTGCGAATATAGGCACCGATAGTTGCAAGCCAAGGTCTACTTAGAATCAATGGGTGTCCATCAAGTCGGATTTTGGGATTTATTATTAGAAAATTGGTCGGATATTCCCAGGAGTCAACAGATACCATGACATCATGTAGCATTCCCTCTGGCCTAACCACAGATTGGTCAGCCAGCTCTAACAAGGTAGAGGTGGGTTCTATAGATGTAATGCCTAGCTGTTGGCAAGTAGTAGTTGTTAAGATGTTGATTGTAGCTCCTAGATCAACTAAGGCATTAGAGAAGGTTTGACCATAAATTTGTACAGTGACTATTGAATTTCCTAGGTCTTCCTATTTAATGGGTGTTTCTTTTCTTGATAATAAGTCAGATAGAGTGCCAACTACTTGGACTCTTGGATTATTTGCTGCATTCCTCCTTGGTTTCTTTACACACAATTCTTTGATAGTCTTTGCATATATCAAAATGTCTTGAATGGCTTGGAGGAATGGAATTTTATGTACAAATTTTGAAATTCTCCCAGAATGTCAAAATCAGGATATTGTGTAAGTCGAGGTATGATTAATCGTTCTAGGAACGGGGGAGAAGATGTGGTTGTTTGGTTATGAGTTTGTTGTTTATTCACATCCTCTTATTGTGACAGATGTTCTCTGGATAACTAATTTTCAACATGGGTTGTCTTATCTCCCTCAGTTTCAATAATACATCCAGATCTTAACTGAAGATCATTACACTCCCTCAGATCAGCTCCTACTTCTGATGTTTCTACTATTTGGACAGATTGGATTGGTCTATTATTTGGATTGGGGTTGGGTTGGGCTGGGAGTTATGGTCTTAGATTAGACTGGGGGTTTTGTTGTAAGGTTGGCAGTGTAGGTTGAGGGAGCAACATGGTTCCTACTGGCTGATGCATCGGTCTTTGCCAGTTTGTCTACCACACTGAACTTTTTGAAGTAGGGGGAGTCCATTGTGGTGGGTGTGCGTTACTTTGCCAATATGGAGGGGTATAGGGAATATTCGGCCAACCAGATTGGCTTGCCTGGTTCAGCCACGGGGTTGATGAAGGAAACGACTGTGGTGACCAGTTTGAAAATGGGGGTTGGGATTGACTTTGCCACATATATATTGTTGAGCATTATACTGTGGAGATTGAAGAGAAGAGGTTGGGTCCAAAAACATACCAGATTGTCACGGCTACCAGTGACAGCGCTAGTTGAGCAAATATACCGATTCTGGCTCTTCTTCTACTTCCCTATATACTGCTTTTAATCCGGGAAGTGAGGACAGCTTTCTGTAAGGTGATCTTTTGTGCAGATGGTGCATGTTTGGACTGCATTTAGTGGACACTCCTTATGGTTATGTTTCTTCCTGCATCGGGGACAAAGGATTGCCAAATTCTTCTCTGCCTCCATTCGCTTCTGCTTGGCCTGCATAACATCAAGTTGTGTAGTTAGTGTCCCTAGTATATCAGTTTTAAAATTTTCCAATAAATTTCCAATTTCTTCACGCGTTGCTCCTTCTGTTGAAATTTTATTATCTCTTACAAACCGATCATGTTCTACCGGTTTTAATCTTGTGGTGCCTCTCGAGCTCCTGATACATAAGTCAATAATGTCAGCAAAATTTTCCTGACAAATATCTCCTTTTCCCATAATGTTTAATGTTTCAATTGATTGTTCGTTCATGCCCCTAATCAATGTTGTTTTTAACAAATTATGAGGTAAAGGTAGTGATGCATAAGGATATCTTTGAAGATTATACTGAAAACATTCCACATACTCATCTAATGTTTCATTTGGTCTAGCTACCATACGGAATATTTCATTCTTCAATTTTCTAGACCTACAATAGTCCTGATATTTCTTTAGAAAAGATTCTTTCATTTGATCCCAGTTATTTATAACCCCGCCACCTAATCCCATAAACCATCTTAAGGCAGCCCCTTTTAATGTAGAGGGAAATAATTTTAGTTTCTGGGGGTTGGTGGTGTAATCATATCCCCTACACAGCACACCGAACTCAAATAGAAATGAATCCAGATCTTCTGATGTAAGACCGTGGAATGTAGGGATATGTTGAAGAGGGATTGCTTTCATGGGCACATTTGCTGCAGTATCCACTATAGGGTATTGCAATCTAGAGGTTTGGGTGTTTGGCTAGTTTTGAGCCATTTGGTCAAATATATGCCAATAACCTTATGGGATATCTAGGAGGGTATTCTTAGGTTGAGAAAGAATGGGTTTAACAGGAATGGTTTTAATAACACTTCCTCTGTCTGGGATAATGAGAGTTCCTAATGTTTGAGGAGATTGAGTTTCTTCAACAATGATTTTTGTAGCACATCCCTTGTCTGGGTTGTTTAATGGCTGAGTTGTCCCAAGAGGAGACCTTGATTCCTCAGTTTCCCCTGTCTCTCCTCCTCCTTCACAAAGATTGCTGAAATTCCCTTCTTGCAATAGTTCTAGAGTAGAATTTTCAATTTCTTGAAAGTCCTGCTCTTCAGTTTGACTATGCACCTCAGCGAAGGCTACAGATGGTGATCTTATGGCCTGAAGGGAACTAGTAGGCTGTCTAGAAATAAATTTTCTGGGTCCTATTGAAGGCTGAGATTCTTCTTTCTTGAAGATTTCGTCTATGAAGGTTGATTAGCCAAGGGTCATCAGCCCCTTAGCTTTTTCTGGCTTGGGTAGAGGTTTGGAATTCTTTTTTGGCTTTTTCTGCTTAGTCGTGGACACAAATCAACTGCTAGATTCTACCCAAACAAAATAGCAGCAAATATGTAGGAAAGCAGGCAGGGGAGTAGGGTTGTTACATGCTCCACACGTAGGTTCTTACCTTTGGTTTTTAAAACCCAATTCTTCCCTAACAGTTTCTTACACCACTCTGGAAAGAAACAAATGGCTACACTCTTTCCCCGGTAATGGCGCCAAAATGTCGAGCTATAAAAAGGGTCTCTTTAACCTCTAATTACCTCACATTAGTTTTACAATCTAGGAATGTTTTGTTATTTCAAAGAGTGTTTCAATTTGAGGCTATCATATTCCAGAGTAATGCTAGTAGTACAGTGATAAAAAATACCAGAGTAAACAGATGCTTGTTTATAGCAAACTACTTCAAAAGATTAAACTACACATTCAAAAAACTAAGTAATTTATCAGTCAAGGGTTCAGTAGCAGTAACTCATCCCTTTGTAAACTGATGGAACTAAAGTAAAGCAGAGAACAGATCGTGGATCTGGGAGCCAGGCAGTAAATGTCAGTGCTCACTACAGCCTTGGATCGTTCTTCACACCAAAATAACAAATGACAGGAAATGGAACGGCAGATAAGAAATGGAACAACGAAATAAGAAATAGAACAACAAATCTGAAATGGAACAGCAAACAAGTCTAACAAGTAGTCAGGAAATCGTAACAGCAACTAAGTCTAACAAGCAGTAACACCTTAGTCTACAAGATCAAATGCACGAATCGTGACCTACAGGAGTCAAATGGCAATCCTTCACTCTTAAGGACGAATTAAACAACCCACCAAAATGGAACAACACTAATTAATGAATCATTATAAAACACCGCTTTGAAAACCATATATGCACACGGCACACTTTAATAGTAACCTAACCTTGGTAAACTAGTTATCAGTCTCAGTTATAAAAGATTATGACTGTGTTTCAGAATGGAACAACAATGTATATAGATCCAACAATCACAAAGAACATGATCGCTAAGATGAATTCTATAATATCAATGAATAAGTGCATAGCACAGAGGCTCTATAATTGAACAACAACAATATTCTGTAAAGACTGACAGTATTATATCAACACTTAAAAGAACAGTGATACATTGCAGAGTTAATGCAATACTTCTGTCTTTAGAAACTTTAACAAATCAAACATAGCATGTGATGTAAACTAAAAAAACATATCAAATTACCAAATAACGCTGATAAGCGAACCACGCATAAACCAAACGTAATAGTACAGGAGCAAGTGTCCTCCAGGGCAGGGCTCTTAGCCTCTAGGGGTACACCGCTTGAAGTTATTCCAGACTCAAAGACGAAATAGCAACCGAGTTTTTATTAATGCATAAAATGCAATTACAGTAGATCAGTTCTCAACGAGACTCGATGATCAAAGTTTCAATCTTCAGAGAAATTACATAAAAACATAAGGATTCGACCTCTCGAGCTAACAATGCTGCCCCTTTTATAATGATGAAGGCGGAGATGTCTAGGTGCAAAAATAGTTAAAGCAGCGATCCCTTGGGATCAGGATTCACCGAACCATTAGTTCTCAGTTATCTCTTTTCCTTCTTGCGCCGAGCCGACACCTCCACTTCCTTTCCAGGGTTGATTCGAGTTGATCTGTTTTGCCTTGTTTGCATATGGTTCCCTGTCAAAGGGACAGTGGTTAACCCAGCCTTGTTCTTTGCTTCAGAATGGTAGTCTTTAGTTTTCCCTTCTTTCTGCATAAGAAAATGACAATTTTCTGTGTTTCCGCTTTGCACATTAATCTCACAGGTTTTATTACAATTCCTTATCATTTTCCTAGTTCATGATGCAAAAGGTTTGTAAGTTCTAATGAAAAGATGCTGAAATAATTACCAAAAACATACCTTCTTTAGTACTCCACATCTACATACAGGTATGAGTCTGCACTAGTACCAGATTGTAAAGAATATTCTTTAAAAGAACAACATAGAGACGACGAGAGTTGTGGTTTTTTCCCACTTTGGGTTTCCACCTAAAAACATGTTGTTCATTTGTGTTGACTATGTGTGATGATTTATTTTGTTCTTGCTGCACTTTATTAGTGTTAGTTAATGCCTAATGAATGAATGATACACAAGTTCAAGTTAAAATGATGGAGTATTAATTGAAAATATAGATAACTGGATATATGCTCGTTGTCTACATAACAGTAGAGTGCATACATAGGTTTATCTCATTAAGGTCACATACAAAAATATGAACAAGAAAGTAGAAGGTTAAGAAAGTTTTAAAATGTTGATTCCACCCTCCCCCTCTGACTATTTTTCCTAACAATTGGTATCAAAGAAGGTCCTTCAAAAGAAGCTTGATCCCTTGAAGGAAGATTCATCTAGATGAGCCACCAAGAGGGAAAAACATCCATCCAACCACCAATGTTTAATTGATCAAATTTGGTTCTCCAGAAGGTTAGAACAAGAGCCTACCTACAATCACATCGAGCTTATTTTTGGGGAATCATTGAAGGAGGCTATCAGTACCCATCTTCCATTCTCGTAGATGAAGTATAAAATAAAAAGTATGAAAACATTGTCAATTCTCTATTAGAAAGCTTTGTACAATAAGAATTCATCAAATTATGCAACTGAATACCGCAAAATATATATGGGACAAGATCATCCAAAGGTATGAAGGCAACACAAAGGTAAAGAATGTAAAACATCAAACATTTAGAATTAAATATGAAACTTTCACGATTCTTAGTGATGAAATCATCACAATTTTTTTCTTAAATTATACGAGATCATTCATTCAATGACAAATCTTGGTGATGAAGTAAAATAATCATATCTGGTTGAGAAAATATTAAGATATCTAACACCAAAATTCATTTCGAAAGTCTCTACAATTGGATAAATGGAGGATTTGAAGAACCTTATTATTGAGCAACATCATAGGATTCCAATAGCCTATGAAATTATAAAAGTGAGATCCTTGGATATCAAAGAAGTTGCATTCAAGGCTACTACGAAAGGAATAGGAAAGGAGGAACTTAAGGAACCAGGATATGTATCAGTTGAAGAAGAGGAAAAATTGATGAAGAAACTTCAATTAGGTACTAGAAGATTCAGAGGTAAGATTCCCTTCAAATTCTTTTCTTGTGGAAGAGTTGGTCACTATGCTCCTAAATGACCTTATAGAGAAAGTCACGAGAAAGGGAAAAATTCAACAAAAGTATATTTTAGAGGAAAGTTAAAAAAACAAAATCTACACTTGTGAACATAGCAATGGTCTTTGAAATGGTGAAAAAGGTGAGTTTGATCAAGAATATCAATTACTTATGGAATTTGAAGATAAATGTAATGATGCTTTTTATGAAGTTTTTATGGATGACTTCGAAGAAATGGGTAATTTAATTGAAGAAATAACTCTGCTTAAAATTCATTTTCAAGAAGATAAATTACCATAAGAATGTCTAAAGAAACAAATCCTAGAAAAGGAGAAGTGAAATGAAAAGTTAGAACTAGAAATAATAAGTCTAAGGAAGGAACTTAAGAAAGCAGAAGGTCTAAATCTTAGGTTTGCTAAAGGATCTAAAATATTAGATGAAATCATCAAAGTCCAAGATTCTCCTCTCATAAAAACATGTCTTGGATATACCAGAGAATCATCAAAGGCTATAAATCCTTCTGAAATAGGGACATGAAGCTATCTCAATGCAGTAAAAGGAAGCATTAAAAAAACTCCAGCGATCAACAAAAGAATTAAGGATCAAATACTTCTCATGTAAATCTCCCTTACTACAATAAAAGGGAAAAATGCACAAGAAGTTGTACTATAATCTAATAAAATTGTACTTTAATGGTCAATTCCTCACCTGTCATATTTTTTGTCATAAGGTTGCCCAGTTTGTTTCTTATAAAACTATCATGACTAGCGAAGCAAGAAAGAAAAAGAATGAGATTGGGATAAAGAAAATCCTTTCAATACTTTCTCACCTCTTCAAGATGACACTAAATGTTCCTTTTGCAATAACTTCGGGCATAAAGAATCAGAATGTAGGAGCGAAATGTGATAAACACCTCAAAATGAAAAAAGGAAACAACATCGATGATATGGAAACAAAAGACCATGGAATATGAAAAATGTGGTCTATGTTTATATGCAGGAGATCAATAAAAATTTTGGCACATTGACAGTGGATTCTCAAATCATATGACAGGTGATAAAGATAATTTTATGTCCTTTAATGAAGTAAAGAAAGAAAAGAATTCAACATTTCGAAATAATTCACCTGCAACTATCAAAGGAAAAGGAATTGTTTTGTTGAAAGAAAAGGCTAAAGATGGAAATGTTTTGTTTGTTGATGGATTAAAACATAACTTGTTGAGTTTTAGCCATATGTGTGACCAAGGGCATGAGGTTATTTTCAGATCAAAGAATTGTGGAGTTCATAATCGTGATACAAGTAAGATCATAGTAAAGGGGTTAAGAATTCCTGGTAATGTCTATGTCTTGGTAGGCGGTCTAGAAAAATGTTACTCAAGTAAAGAAGAAGAAAGTTGTCCATGGCACAAAATATTGGGACATATAAACTTCACTCCAATATATAAGTTAAGTAGGCAAGGATTTGTTCGCAACTTACCTAACATCTCTTTACAATAAACTACCATATGCAAATAATCTTAATTTGGTAAGCAAACTAGGGTTCAATTCAATGCGAAAGAAGGTTGTGCAAGTAAGCCACTTGAACTTATTCATATTGATTTATGTGGGCTTATGAGGGAAAAGTTAGGCCAGGGAGAAGAATATTTCATCTTATTCATTGATGACTTTACTCAAATGTGTTGGATTTACTTATTAAAACATAAATATGAACCATTTGATAAATTAAAGTATCCAAGACTTTAGTATAGAATGAGTTATATTTAAAAATCAAGTGCCTTAGATTTGACAACGGAGGAGAATTCATATCAGATGATCCTTTAGACTTTTGCAAACAACATGGCATCAAGAGGAAAGTTTCTATAGCTAAAACTCCTTAACAAAATGGGGTGGTAGAAATAATGAATATAATAATTCAACAAATGGCATGTGTTTTTTGTTGAGTCTAGGACACCTCATACTTTCTAGGGAGAATAAGCACATGAAACTATGGCTATTGTCAACAAAGCCCATATCCATGTAAACAATGATAAGACTCCTCATGAACTTTGATTCAGTAAGCCTCCAACTATCAAGAATTTTAGAATCTTTAGAAGAAAATGTTACATAAAGCATAATGATGATAATCTTGGAAAGTTTGAAGCTAGAGCAGATGAAGTGTACTTGGATACTCCTCTAGAAGAAAATGATATAAATTCTACAATAAAAGACTTAAAATTATTATTAAATGTATAGATGTTGTGATCGATGAAGCATACATAGGTACCAAAACGGAAGCACCAGGAGATGACGAATGTATTTCTACAACTAGTGAAAATGATGTAAGATAAGAAACTAGGGAAGCATTAGAAGAAGGAATTGATAATATAGAAGCATTAGAGAGGACTCCATCAACGTATGCTCACAAAAACCATCCAGAATCTCAAATTATGGGAGAAAAAGAAGCTGGAATACAAAATGAAAGAGCTCTTGTTGGAAACCCTAGTTATCTAGCCTTACTATCCACAATTGAACCATAAAATGTAAATCAAGCAAGGATGAATGTTGGGTTAAGGCTATGGATGAAGAGATTGACAATATAGAAAATAATCATACAAGGGAATTAGTGCCAAGACCTCATGATAAAAATGTTATTGGGACAAAATGGGTATTCAAAAATAAACTGAATGAAAATTGAGAAGTAATTAGAAACAAAGCAAGGCTCGTATACAAAGGCTATGCTCAAGAACAAGGAATAGAATTTGATGAAACATTTGCACCTACAGACAGAGTTGAAGCCATAAGAAAGTTTCCTTCCTTTTCAAGATTTCATATTTCAAAGTCTATCAAATGGATTTCAAATCTTCCCTCCTAAATGGGGACCTAGAAGAAGAATTCCATATTGAATAAACTGAAGGGTTCATTCTAGGAAATGCTATAAATATTGTTTGCAAACTCAAGAAGGAATTATATGGGCTAAAAACAGATCCTCGTGCATGCTATTGTCATATTAATAGGTATCTTGAACAACAAGGTTTCACTAAGGGGTCTGTAGATAGTAACTTATATATAAATATGGATGATGGTAAAATTTTAATAGTTGTTGTTTACGTAGATGACATCATATGTCACAGAAATGAAGAGTCTATGAGTCAAATATTGTATTCTATCATGAAGAAAGAATTTGAAATGGCCTTACTTGGTGAATTAACATATTTTCTTGATCTGCAAGTACATCAACCAAAGAATGGTGTCTTACTCTCACAGGCAAAGTATCTAAAGTAGATTTTGAAGAAATATGGAATGGAAAATTGCAAGCCTATATGCACTCTAATAGTAATAGGATGTAATCCTAATTCACATGATTATTCTCCCCTAGTCAACCAACGAGAATACAAATATATGAGTAGAAACTTACTTTATATTATAGGCAGAAGACCATATATCATGCATAAAGTTTGAATTGTTAGACCGTTTCAAGCAAATCCAAAAGAAACTCACGTTCATGTAGTCAAGAGAATATTTAGGTATCTACAAGAAACTCAAGAATTTGGTTTATGGTATCCCAAAGATGCAGATCTTAGTCTTCATGCTTACACAGATGCAGATTGGGTAGGAAATGTTGATGATTGAAAAACACTAGTGGAGGGGCATTTTACATGGGACCCCACTTGGTATCATTTTTCAACAAAAAGCAAAGTGTCATTGCTTTATCTACTACAAAAGAAAAATATGTTGATGGTGCATATTATTGCACACAACTCTTATGTATGATGCAAACGTTGTAGGATATCCAATTAATTGTTTTTCCACCTATTCACATTCTATGTGATAATATTAGTGCCATAATTATCTCTAAAAAATTTGCCATGCACTAAAAAACAAAGAATATTCTAATCAAATATAATTTTTTGAGGGAACAAGTGATTGAATAAAATGTAAAACTAGAGTATGTTCCCTCAAAAGAAAAAGTTGCAAATATATTTTCAAAGCTTCTTCCACTTTATTCCTTTCAATATCATATACTAGAATTAGGAGTGGTCTCTACTTCATCGCTTCATTTATCTTTTTGACCAATCCTTGAAGTTCACGGCGAGTTGAAAGTGAAATTTATTGCAGTTTACTATCTCTACACAGACTTTATGAATAACATTCATGTAATTATGAATTTTTTGATCCATAAAGTTGCATATCCTTCCCTACAATGAGGTATCAATAGAACTAACTCAAAAAATTATGATATGTTGATAGTTTTTCTTGTTGGTTACGATATTAGTTAGATATAGTTTGTTGATGCTCAAATTCTTATGTTTTATGAGTTGCTCCAATATAAAATTAATGCCTTGATTAATGAAGTTTCTTTGATGACTTGACTGATGCATAAGTTGATATAATCAGATCTGATAGTTAACAATTGGCACTGGTTTAGGGGAAGCATTTGTCCTTGCTTCTTATATTACATTTTTGGTATTATGATTCCTCTATTATACTGTAGAAGAAACACATGTTGCTGAAGTTGTTGACTTACTTTTTTATGAGGTTCATGATGATGTTTTCTAATTCTGAAATAAAAATCCTTTATTGTATATAATATTGAAGACTATCCTGGTCTTGCTACCTCACTATTTGGGTTCTTGGTATTCCTTCCAAATGCCATAACTGTCATTTGATGTAAAGGTCATGTAAAGACCTATGATGTAGTAATTGTAACATTTAATTGTGAATGGACTATTGGGGTCAAGTCAATTATGTATGTCATCCCATGTTCGGGATTTGATGTCATATTGAGTCAAACATGTAACCCCATTGCGTTGGGAAATTGGTCAATATGAGTTATTGGTGATAGGAAAGGTCATGTCTAGTTAAATCTATGTATATCTTCAGAAAATTCAGCATGTGCTCACAGGGAGCATGGTCCATATTCAGTGATCAGTGTTTAGTAAAGAATATCTACAACACTTCAATCAACATTCGTCAGCCCTTTACCATTGATGTCAAAGGGGGAGAGTATCTTGGTTTTTGGAGAAAGCCTTCTTGGAGAATAGATTGATAAATCTACAGGTTTTTATAGATGGTAACCAAAAATCGAGGTGGCTTCCATTACGTCCAAAGGGGGATATTGTTTGTATTATGAAAAATATCTTTTCCTTGATGGAAACATACTTGATGAAGATCGTCAACATGATGGTAACAAAATGATTTTAGAAGATAGTATGGAAAAGGCATAGAAGTCCAGGCATAGAAGTCTAGAAAAAGAAGAATAATGAAGGTAATGTTTTGAAAAATATGCACGGGTTCTGTAGGGAAAAGTTACGTACACACATGGGTATGGAGAAGAGAAAGCATGTAAAGTTTCCTCACCATGGTATCCTAAATATTTACCATGTTATTTGCCAATAGTAACGAGTGTGGAAACAAATGTTTGATCTCATTCAGACATAGCATTGGCATTACTAAGGATTTGACCTGTGGTATTAGATAAGGCCTAATCTATATAAGTAGATGAATATCAAAGTGTTAAGTGTGCAAGTAATGGGATATTGATGAATTGTTTGATTTGAAATAAGGTTGCACAAGGAATGTGATGTGGGGTCAAATATTTTAGATCTGAAACAACTACATGATTCTCTTATCGGTTGATATGCGATAATAATGTTCTAACATATGTTTGTTATTGGGTTTGCCTATATTTTGGTTTGACTGAATTTTGTTGTGAAATGAAGGAATGAGTCAATAATTTTATATAAGTATGCAACTTTGTCTCACAAAAGGTGCATACATATGTGGGTCTGCCTTTAGGTCATTGCATTTCGATTCTATAGTAAGGCTAGATCTGTACACGGGTATGCTTATTGAAAGGTACATACACATGAAAAAAATATGTTGTAAAGATCACATATATATGCTAGGGTTTCTAAAGTATGTGAAGTTAATGATATCTGATAAATATTTTTGTGATTGTTTTCTTATGTTCATGAGTTCTTCCTCATAATAATCTATATGTGATAGTTTTGGTGAAGTTGAATGGTTTATGAATGAAATATTGAACTATGTTAATATTGATATGTAATGATATTTACATAACTCATAGATCTGTGATGAAGGATATGTGTGTCTTTGATTGATTTCAACAATGTAGTGTTTCAGTCTAAAGGATTAGTGTTTTTCATATTTGCATCAATGTTTAATTAAAGCAAAATGTGTATACACAAGTATTATTCATAAATATAGCGTATACATTTTGACATATTGTTGATCAAGGTTTGGAATGATAGTAGTTGGTTTCAATGATAATACAATAGTGTATGACATGATGATTGACATTGCATTCACATGATATGGTATGCTTTAGTTTGATTGATTGCAACGACATTCAGTGATTGATTTTTTTTAGTTGATTTAGTGATTTGGTGATGATAGTGGGTCCAATATGGAAATTTGATGAAAGGTGGCCTACAGGTTGTAATTTTTTTATCACGTGGATCTAGTTTGAAATATTCTGAAAAGAGATCCATAAGGAATTGAATATAAAGGGGTTGTAGCTCCCTTCCAGTAGGCTCTAGAAAATGGTATGAGGTTGCAACATTCTGAAGGTGAGTGCCAGCATACTGGAATGAATCTATGCCAGTACAAGATTGTAAAGAATATTTATAAAAAAAAATATTGAGATGAAAGAAGAAATGGCTTTTTTCCCGCATTATGTTTCCGCAAAAAATCCTGGTGTTCATATGTTTTGATTATGTGTGATGATTTATTTTGTTCTTACTGCACTTGATTATTTTCTAATTAATTCCTAATGGAGGACTGATACACTGGTTCAAGTTAAAATGATGAAGTATTAATTGAAAACATATCTAACTAGATAAACATTGGTTTTTTGCATAACAATAGCGTACATACAAAGTTTTATCTCATTAAAGTTGCATACAGAAATCTGAATAGAAAAGTAGAAGGTCAAGTAAGTTTTAAAATACTAATTCACCCACACCTCTCAATATTTTTCCTAACATTGTCATCACAGTATCTCTCAAATGGGCACTACTTCCTAAAAGGTACTTCAAACTCCATACAAGTCAATTCCTCTTATTGAATGCCTCTAACATTCTTCATGTCTTCCCACCAAATGTTTGCTTTAACTCTAAGACTAAAGGTAGTTATCCTAGCTTTCATGTTATCTAAATATTCATGCAATCTGAAGAAAAATTTCATCCCAAGCAACAAAGATTCTACATCCCATGACTTCTTAATTTCTCCATTAAATGTAGGTGGTTTGGAATTCTTGAACTCATCTGAAAAAATTTGTTGTCACTCCTACTGTAAGGTTAATAGTGATGATGATCATGGTACCTGTCTGAACCAAAACTAGAATAAAACCCATGTCTATTGTCTCTCCTATCAAGTGTGTTCAAGATTATTCCATCGTTGATGGTATCATCCATATCCAACCTTTTTCCATGATGAGATCTTCTACCATAGTATCCAATAGTCATGTCCTCCTGTCCATGACTAATCCTAAGCAACCCCTATCTCTGTAAGTCTGAGAAACTTTTAAGAATAAGTACATTGATATTTTCTTGTTTCTTATGTGCCCTAACAAGTCTGTCTTGCGATTCAATTATTATGTCATTATCTGCTTTGCAACTTCTTATTTATCCCTTCAAACTTCTCAAAGTGTCTTCAATGTGAGACGAGTACTCATCACCATGCTTCTCATCTGGTCTATATAGAGAATATCACGAACTATAATAGACCATTTTTCTAGTCATCTTTGATCTTCTTCTTCCTACAAGTATATCATGTTATCTAAACCAAAATATAAACATAACCAACATACCTCATGATATTTCAGGGGAGCATATCACATCTGCAAGATGAACTATATTAGCGCAACACATGTATAATCATTATCATAACAAAATATAGACATCATCTCAATTATCATCCTAGTTACCATTCATGATGCCACAACTATAGGCCAACTAGAAACAATGCATACATAGAAACATATATATATATATCTATATATATATATATATATTGACTTGTATAATAAACACATATATCCCCAACATGCATTAATGACAAACACATCCCAACAACAATGTCATCAACTTCTATGTGAAAAAAAAATTGCAGCAATGACCATCACCATGGATATATATCGAGCACATATACAACCTACATGCATGCATGGAAACACATTCTTCCCATCCAGTCCAAGGGTTGAACCATGTTCTAATTCCACTTTGTGGTATTAAATATTACCCAAAGAGAATACAAGTTATTGGCATACCACTTTGTAACACCCTCCTTCCCTACTTACCTAATCTTACCAGTCCATCGAGGTAAATATGTGATTAAGAGTTACTATGATATCATTCAACTCCCTAAGTACAATTAAGTAAGTGGAACCAATGAACCAAAATTTTACAAACCTCCCTTAGGTACTACAGGATTCGTAGGAGCTAACCAGCTACCATAGGTGCCCAACCCATAAGTTAACGTAGATTTTCACTAACCTAGGCTCTTAGTCACTCCCATGACAAGGTAATCCAATGAATGAGACCCCTTAGTTTCTCTCATGAGCCCACACCCTAATGATTGTAGCCTTTTTCACTTGATTTTGGGCCAGCTATCTCGAGATCTGAGCCACATTTTTAGGTCTAGGTGTGAGGTCTCTACCAAGAACTTAATGAAACTCTCAAAGATGATAAATAATAACAAGACAAGGCCTCTAATCAAAACATTTAACAAGGATGTAGACTGATCCATCCTAACCATGATAGGAATTTCGTCAAACACATCATGAACATGTAATGTAAAGGTCACAAACATATGCTTGATCTTAGGGGCCTCACACTTATCTAAGATTCATCAAGATGGTATGATGCACCCTCACAATAGTTGAATTATCATCTATTAGGTCAAACATTCATTAAGCATTCATTCACTAATCAAAACATAATGAGAGACATAACTAAAGTTTGTCATAAAAACATACTTGTAACAAACATATAACCATAATAATAACAATGATAGAACAACCATTAAAGCCACATACTAGAAAGAACATTTACTCATGAAATACAAGGGAAAAGAGCTCTTATTAACATTCAGGTACTTCCACATACCACCTGATCATAGATTGGGCTAAACCAAATCTTTCTTTCATCCAATCACCCCCATTCCATATTCTAAGCATGAATGTGGCCCTCACAACAAAACCAGCCAAGGTTTCCTCAGGCTTTACCATGTATCCCACCATTACTGGTCAAGGGATTCCTAGGCCCAAAACCCTACTCTATACAACCAGGATTTACCGTGTATCCCATGATTATTTGTCAAGGGACCTTAGGCCCAAAAAAAGAACATACACTTCTTGTGTTTAGCACAATCCCGCTATTACCAGTCAAGGGATCACTAAACATAAAAAGCATAGATGCCTCTGGATTTCTTCACCAATACCTTGAGTAATTTTGTCATCTCCACCCTTAGGCTTTACCATCTATCCTGCCATTACAGTTCAAGGGATTCCTAGGTGTTATAGACATTTTTGTGCCTTATAGCATGAAGCATGAAATGTCCATAATCAAAGGGATCCAAAGTCCCTAAACATGTTGTTCTTACCCCTAGAGGAACAAGGTCAGCAAACCACAGCACTTCAAATCAGTTCTCCACCTGAAAACGCTCAAAAACAAGGCAATTCTGGATCATGTCAACTGCTACATTGGCTACCTGCACTGAATGTCAACTACTACACTGGCTACCTGCACTGAATGTCAACTGCTACACTAGCTACCTACGCTGAATGTCAACTCCAACACTAGCTACCTACGCTGAACGTGTTTGGACAAGTGGCAGGCTCATTTCTCAAGGTGTCAATGCCCAGGAAGCTTCCAAAATGACACTTGGATCAGGGAATTCGCCCAGTGATGAGTAAGAGGTTCTTAAACTCCAAGTGGAAGCAAGGATCTCCAAGTGGACTCAAGAACTGAAGTATAACTGAAGTGGGAGAGGACACTAGTCAGCTTGAAGCCAGCCTCAAGCTGACTCATCCTTTCTCCAAAACTCCTATATATAGAGCTCTCTCATGAGGTCTAAAGAGGCTGGAATTTTGTGCAAAGCAAGGAAGTGCTATTGGTTTACAGTTAGAGCTATTGGGTGATTGCTTTTATAGAGGTGAAGAGGAGATTTCTTGCTGCTGGGGAGGTGCTGCTGGATTGGAGCCATTGATGGTTGTAACCTTCTCAGAACCCTTTTACTTCTATCAATAAAGCTTTGAATGTTCTCCTATATACTTGTATTGCATTGATGTATTGTATTTACTTGTATATCTGATTCACTCTAATCCATGCATCAGTTATGAGTACATGTTTCTTGTAGTTTCCATCTCTTGTTTGTGCAGGATCTTTGTGTAGCTGGGCCGGCAAGGGAACAAGGAGCTGGGAGCAAGGGACGAAGAGAGAAGACAAGATCGACAAAAGCGAAGGATATCGGTTGGTCAATCTTTTCTTCCTTCTCTGTACTTTCATAAAGGAAAATATCAAAGCTTTACTTTCAGTTGTTGCTAAGGAACTATCACCCTTAGAGTCGGGATAGGGTCATTCCGAGTCGGATACTTTTCCCCACAACACTAGGCCTTCTGGAATTTTCTTGAGACCACCTTACCTGGTTCCAAATCTAACCGGCAATCAATATGAACCAAATGAAAGAGCCACATCACATGATAGCTATTTGGAAATGGAAAGGCAAGGTTGAAACCACTATCACACCTAGGAAAAGCCATGCCAATGGCAGCAAGAGAACCAAATACACACATGCATATACCATGGATGCAAAAACTAACAACGAAAACTTACCTACAACTCGATACCTTCAACTAATTCCATTGTAGCTGCTTAATCCAACTCTTCTTTGCTTGATCTTTGCTTCCACTTTCCTCCTTTTCCTTCAATTTCTTTCCTTTATCCAATGATAGAGTGTTCCAAGAGTGCTTTAAGTGTCCAAAATTATGATAGTATAGAGAATAGAGAAAGAGCTCCAAAACTGAGCTGAAAAAAGTTTAAATTGATAAAAGCTATGAATTGATCCTCAGAACCCTTTTTATTAACTACACCTTGATTTTATTCAATTTCAATTATTTTCATTCAACTTACTCCTCACATGGAACCTATGACCTTTCACCTTCCTCCTTATTTTTATAAATAAAATGTCAATTAATGCTGCTTTCTTTTCAAAGGCCTTTGCCATTGCCTTTGCCAATTTCCGCTTAGCCATAATCAACCAAATAAACACCAACTAGGATTATTTTCCCAAAATTCAAGTTCGAATGTGTCTCCCATGACCCTGGTATTATTTTTCCTCTATTAAATTTATTACATGAAATTTTAACATGGGGTTGTTACATGCATGTACTAATTATGTTAAAATCTACAAATCTAGAAATTTAGTAAAATTGTAATAGTGTATAATTTCAAATTTCAAATTTAATATTATCATATCTATTGTGACAAACTATCCAATTGAATATCCAGATATTTTTTATTGATCAAATTGGTATCATAGAATTTTTTTTGGGTAATTTGTGGAGATTTGCAGGGGATCTAGATCAGTGGGGCAGAAAATCATAAGACCCTAATCACAACCGATGGATCTATAAATTACCCTCGTAATCTTGGAGAGGTGAGGTTTTTGCGGCTGGAATGACAAGTTGCAAATATAAATGACCCTGTAAATATCCCCATGGTATCCCTAAGAAATAAGCTTGGGATTTTGGACAAGATGGTTATTCAAATGTAGAGGACAACGTAGAAGCGGGATCGAGAGATTAGGAAGAAATGGAGAAATTACTGAAGAAAGTACCTTGAACAGATAAACCTAGTTTGAGTCTCGTGAAAAAATAAAAATCATTATTCAAAATGGAAGTGAAATTTTATATCAAGTCGTAGCAAGGCGAGATCAAAGCACTGTAGTTGAATCACTGGTTGCAACAACTAGAAGTCTATTTCAACATCCATCACATTGAGGAAGGACAAAGTATCTCATTTCCACAACTAAAATTAGAGGGCGATGCACCTACTTGATGGGACAGGCACAAAAAGACCCTTAGTTTGTAGATAGAACCTAAGGTGACTATGTGGGAGGACCTCAAAACCCTCATTAAGTCATAGTTTTATCCCATTATGTATGTAGAGGACTAGTGGAGTAGGTGGCACTACTTTAGGAAAAATCCATGCAAAAGCATGCAGGAGTGCATGAAAAAGTTCAAAAACATGGTTACAATGTTGGGTATCTCATCATAGAATGTAGATGTACTCCTCAAGTATTTAGGGGCTCTACACCACCATTTATGTTAACAAGTGATGTTGTTCAAGCCTAAGTTAGTGGATGAGGCTTGTGTACATACACAATACGTGGAGAGAATTTCCTTGAAGAGAGCACAATCAAGTGGATTGAAGTAGAAGGAGAAACATGATTCTTCTATGGAGGGAAATAAGAATAAAATGGGAGAAAAGATAAAAATATGGCAACCACAGCAAACTAGTGCAGATATCCTCCCAACCACTACAAGCAATGTAACATTAATGGACATAACGAGGATAAGTGTTGGAAGTTTCACCCACAAATAAGCCCGAATAACAAGAAGAGAGATAATAAGAAAAAAAAATATCACAACCACTGATTCAAACAACCAAGTTGAAATAAGCTCAGACATGGATGAAAAGATTGTTTGTACATCAGTACATAAGGAGGTGAATCTGATTAGCCTTCAGTAATGGGAGGAGAAATGAATGATAAAAATATTCCATATAAAGATATTGGTCAAGAAGACAAATATTCATGCTTTTTCTGACTCAGGATCATAGGCGAATATCATTGCAGCAGAGGTGGTCAAGAATTTGGTGTTGGAAGTTTGCGATCATATGAAACCATATCTACTACAATGGGTAAATAAGGATTCTGATTTGAGGGTAACAACATAGTGAAAAATTAGATTTGGTGTCAATGTTGATTTTATTTATGAATTAAATCTATATGTAGTTCTCGGTTATGCATGTGGAGTCATGTTTGGGATTCCATAAATATACATGCAAGGTACAATATTCATGAGGAGATCCAATTAGTGTCAATCATCAAGGATGAAAAATAATTCATCATCAAAACACACAAAGGAAAGTTGAAAATTTCACTAGTAAGCACCAACTAAGATGAGAAATTTATCAATTCTTGCAAGAAGTATGTTTTAAAGTTTTTAAGAGAAATTCAATATGTAGAGGATTAAATAAGAGGCAAGGGATCCATCAAGGGGTGTACTAGTAAAAATAAATAATAATTGTAGGGATTTTTACATACATAGGGATGTGTTATGAGAGCCTGAACAATTACCACCTAAAAGGGAAGTGGAGAACAATATCCATCTATTTCTGGACTAACCATTGTTAAATATTGGGCTATATAGGCAGTTCTCTATAGAAGAAAGCGAGGTAAAGAAACAATTGTAGGAACTGCAAGAATACAGTGTCCCTTGACAACGTACATGACTATGTGGTTAACCCATAATCCTTGTTCTAAATAAGGATCAAAGAATAGAACATATACCCCCTCCGTATGATAGAAGGTCTATTGGATCAGATGCAGAAAAGAAAAATACTTTACCATGCTAGACTTTAAGTGAGGATGTCATCAAGTTCAACTCAAAGAGCAATATACCTAGAATACCGCCTTCAAAATGAGGTAAGGTTTGCATGAGTTGTGAGTGATGCCATTTGTTATATGTAATGAAGCAACCATGTTTGTGATATTAATGAATGATTTACTGAGTTGCTTTATAGATTCATTTTTTATTTTCTATTTGGATGATATACTGGTATATAGGTCTACCTAGGGGGAGAAATTTAACATTTAGGGTATGTGCTAGAAACATTGAAGAAGCACTAACTTCTAGAAAATGGCAAGAAGTTCAAGTTTGTGTTGCAATATCTATTTTGTCTCGGGTATGTGATCAATGGGGTAGAACTAAACATAGATCCTTCCAAGATGGAGGCCATCATGAAATGGGTGATGCTTATTAATGTTTCTAAGGTCAAAAGTTTCATTGGGGTAGCACAGTGTCTAAAGAAATTCATAGCATGATTTTCAATAGTAGCAACACTGCTCGATGCCATAACAAAAAGTGGAAAGAGTTTCCAATGGGGAAGAGGTTAGCATAATGCTTTTGAGGAGCTAACGAAGAAGATCAATTAACTACTATTTCTGGCATTACCAAACTTGCAACAATCCTTTGAAGTGGAGATATATGCAAGTGGGTATGCTATGGGAGTTGTCTTGATTCACAAAGGAAGGCTTGTGTAATACCATTCTTAAGTATGTTATGGAGAATTTATTAAGTACCCTACCTACCACAAGGAGCTTTATTCCATGGTGAAAATTGTGAGGAAGTGGAAGCACTATTTAATGGGAAATGGTACAATAATCAACACTAATCACCATTCATTATAGTACTTGCAGGCCTAGATTAAGCTACAATAGAGCATCCATTACAAGTGTGTGGGGTGTTTATAGTAGTTTCATTTGGTGATCAAGTATAAGAAGGGAAGCACAAACAAGTTGGTTGCCATGCTTTCAATGCCACTGACATCAAACATCATGTCTTTGGGTACTCTTATCCACATGGATACATTCACCCATGATGCATACAAAGAGGCATATCGGAGGACGAGGAATTCAAGGAGGTGTATCAACAATTGTAGATTTAAATTCATGTGCACGATGGTGGCATCATTGTTGACTACCATATTGGGGTTGTATTATTGTACATGAAGAATAAACTATGTGTTACTAAAGGTGAGTGATTGTAGCTGATTACAGAGGCTCATAACTCGAAGGTTGTAGGGAACTTTGGTGTAGGGAAGACTGGGGCTAACTAGCAGAGGTATGTGTATTTTCCCAAGAGGCAAGAGCATATAGCTAGGTTCATAATAGTATGCATGGTTTGTAGTACTACAAGGCACAATAATAGCAAACAAGGTCTATATCATCCCTTATCTATATCTACTCATCCTTGGGAAAACATTTCCATGGAATTTGTGGGAGTTTTACTAACAAGGAGGAAGGGACATGACTACCTGTTTGTAGTAGTGGACAAGTTCATATAAATGTGTATTATGATGCCCTCTAAAAATTTCATCAGTGGGAAAGAAGTACGAAACATTTTCTTTGGACAAGACTGGGTGCACTTTTAGATACCAATCAACATAATTTCAAACAGGGTTATGAGATTTCTCCATTAATTCTAGACTACATTGTGGGAGAAGATGGACAAAAAGTTGAAGAGATTTGTAACATACCATCCATAGACAGATAAGTACACAAAAGTAGTTAATAAGAATTTAGTGTATCTTTTCGGGGGATACAACTAGAAGAATCAGAATATGTGGGATGAAAAATCAATATATATATCTATATCTATATATATATATATATATATATATATATATATATATATATATATATATATATATATATATATATATATATATATATATATATATATATATATATATAACATTATTACAACATACCATTCCACACTTCTACAAGAAATTCCCCATTTGAAACATTTTTTGGATATTTTCCACCTTCACCTTTCGATATTGCATATAGCAAGGAAGGAGGTGTGACGAAAGATATTCTAGGATATTCTTTGAGGGCTAAAAAAGTATAGAGAATATCGTGAATATCCATATATAGGTACAAGAAACATTGTAGAAGTCATAGGAGAAGTGTAAATCCATGAACGATCAACACAGAATAAAGATATCATTCAAGGAGAGCGATAGAGTATGGCTATAGTTGAACAAGGAGAGGATATAGGGGCTTTGTAATAAAATCAAGGCTGTGAAGTATGGTCCCTTTGAAATAATAGAAAAGGATAGTGATAATTCATTTACAACTCATTTTACCACCATTTCTGTGCCTTTACAAAATTTTGAATTTAGAGAATTTGAACTCTATAAGCCTTCCATGTTAGATCACAAGTAGGAAATGTCCTGGATTCTATGGGGGATCTGGCACTAGGTGCTCAGGGAAATTTGATAGAATATACAACTTTGAAGAAGAGCTCCAGAATTATGAGACATGGTAGCATGACCTTTAGAAGATTGTGTTAAAGGGAAAACTTTCAGGCAAAGCTATATGGTACAACAGAGAGAATATGGAGAAAATATTTCCTCACTTCATTCAGTAGAAGCTTATGGGGACCCAAATCCTCCAAATATGGGTAGGTGTGATTTGGATTAGATAATTATATTATTTTTTTATCTACCTCAATGGATTTAGAGTGGAAAATATGGAAGAATGAGGTCATCGGACCATTTTTATCGGCAGGACCTAGTTTGGCCAAATGGGGTCTAAAACCTTCTATGAGCATTTTGAGGCATCAAACGATGTTTTTTGGGAGTAAAACCTTGTTTCTTTAGCATTGCAACTTTTCACGTTATTATACAAATAAATAATTGTCCAACGATGTAATAAGCACATCAATCAATGTCTATATGTGAAAGTTATTCCACTAAGAAGTTGACCTTCGTACTTTCACCACCATGGTTCGAGAGGATGCCATGTCGACCCCCATTATTCAAGGAAACTAGGCTAGAAACATGATTGTGATGTAAAAGATTCTAGACTTTGGTTAAGAGTTGAGGTACTCAAACTTAATGACTAGTAGGCTATCGAGTTGTGTTATAGCTAGACCATTAGGAGGAAGAGGCATTCCATTATTTCGAGTGCATTTGTTCCATAACTGAGGAAAACATTCTGGGTTTTCTTTAGAAAGGGTTTCCTAGAGAACATATTGTCTATTTTGTGCGTGTGTGTGAGAGATTTTATTTTGTAATTCTCTTTTTTTCATAATTTCTGTTCACATGCATGCACTAATTATAGTAAAATCCATAAATCTAGGAATTTAATAAAACTATAATAGTGTAGAATTATATATTTTTAATTTAATATTATCAAATCCGTTGTGACAAGTAGACCAGTGTAATAACCATGGAATTTTATGAATCATATTGTTATAAGAGTAGGTTTATTTAGGTATTTTTTGGATATTTGCAGGGGATCTATATCAGCGGGGTTGAAAATCATAAAACCCTAATCATGGCCAACGAATCTTTAAATGGCCCTCGTGATCTTGAAGACGTGATATTTTCGAAGCTAGAAAAACATCACAGATAAAAATTGAAATGTAAACCACCTCATTGTGGCTCTGAGCAATAATCTTGGGATATTTGGAGAATATGGGGGTTCACATGCAGAGGAAAAGTCAGAAATAGGAACAAGTGATTGTGAAGAAATGGAGGAACGGTTGAAGAAAGAACCTAGAAAATATCGACCCAGTTCAAGTGTTCTGAACAAATAATAAACCCTATTTAAAATGGATGAAAAATTCGATATCAATCCATACCATTGTGAGATGAACACTTTAAGGCTAAATCATTGGTTGCAACAACTAGAAGTTTATTCAGCATCCATCACATTGATGAAGGACAAAATATTTCATTAGCATTGCTAAAATTAGATGGTCATGCACTAAATTGGTGGGAGATCCACATAGAGACCCTGAGGTTTGAGTGACAATATCTTGTGACTATGTGGGAGAAATTCAAACCCCTAATTAAGTGATTGTTTTATCCCATTGGGTACATAGAGGACCAGTGGGTCTGTTTGCACTAGTTCAGGAAAAAGTCAGGACAAAATGTGTAGGAGTACACCATAGAGTTCAGAAATATAGTTATAATGTTGGGTATCTCTACAATTAACCCAAGTATTTGGGGGTCGTGCACCACCATCTAGGTTAGCAAGTGATGTTGTTCAAGCCCAACTGGTGGATGAGGTTTGTGTACAGGCATAGTACCTAGAAAGCATAGGCCTAAAGAGAGCACAATCAATTGGATCAAATGAGAAGGAGAAATTCATGATGCTTCTATGGGGAAATTATAAAAATATGATAGCCAAAAAACATCAGTGCAAAGATCCTAGCAGCCACAATAACCACTAGAACATTTATGGCCATACATAGGAGAACTGTTGGAAGTTGCATCCAGAGATAAACCCAGAGAACAAGAAGAAATATAATGAGAAGAATAATCTCATGGCCATTGATTCAAGTAACCAACTTGAAATAAAATCAGACATGGATGAGAAAATTGTTTGTGCATCAGTGGGGAGTTTGTTTAATCTCAGTATCCTTCAAGAATACGAAGAGGAAGAAATGACCAAACTAAGGATACAAATATTGATGTTACATTTGACTCGGGATTTTAGGCCAATCTGATTGCAGCAAAGCTTATCAAGAATTTTGTGCTAGAAGTTTGCGATCATCAAAACCCATACCCACTCGGATTGGTAAATAAGGATGCAGAGATGAAGGAAACAAAACAATGAAAAATTAGATTTACTATCAATGTTAACTTTATTAATGAAATAGATATAGATATTGTTCCCCTTGATGAATGTGGAGTCATATTTCGGAGTCCATACATGTAAATGTGAGATGACAAATTCATGGGGCATTGGAACTAGTACTAACTTGTCAAGGACAAAAAATACTTCATCATCAATGTGCACAAAGACAAGTCAAAAATATCACTAGTAAGTGACAACCAAGCCAAGAAATTGATTAGTTACAACAATATATTTTATTATTTTAAGATAAATTTAGTCCATAGAGGAGTGAATAAAATGAAAGGCATCTATGGAGGGGTTTACTAAGAAATAGAAACAATAATTAGAGGAATAGTTACAGGAATACAACGACGTGTTCGAAATTGCTAAAGAGTTACTACCTAAGAGACAAATGGATCACGAGATCTAGTTATTTTGTTAAATATTGGGTTGCATAGGAAGTATTTTATAAAAGGAGGTGAGCGGAAGAAATAGTTGCAGTACCTACTGGAATAGGGTGTCACTCGACTAAACGCATAGTCATGTAGGTCACCAATCACCATTGTGCCAAAGAAGCATGGTAATTTATCGATGTGTATAGATTACAAGGCTTTGAACAAAATCACACTTAAGAACATATACTCCCTACCCAGGATAAAAGATATACTGTATTAGTTGTACCAAGCAAAAAACTTCACCAAGTTAAACTTAACTTTTGGATATCACGAAGTTTGAGTCAAAGAATAAGATACTTCAAAGAGTTCCTTCAGAACTAGATAAGGTTTGTATGTCATTAGTCATGTCATCTGGCCTATGTAATTCACCAGCTACATTTATGAGATTAATGCATGATGTATTACACCCTTTTGTAGATTCATTTATTATTTCCCATTTTGATGATATACTGGTATACAATGCTACATGGGAGGATCACATTTCACATTTGGTACATGTGCTAGAGACATTGAAGAAGCACCAGCTACTAGAAAATATCAAGAAGTATGAGTTTTCATTTTAGTCTCTGGTGTATCTAAGGTGTGTGATCGATCGAGGAAAATTGATGATAGATCCTTATAATATGGAGGCCATCATGAAATGGCATGTGCCTACTAATGTTTATGAGGATATAAATTTCATTAGGGCAGCATAGTACCTAAGGAAATTCATAGCTTCATTTTTAGTAGTAACAACATTGATCCATGACATTCAAACAAGTGGCAAGAGTTTATAGTGAGGAAGAGCTTAGAAGAAGGCTTTCGAGGAGATTAAGAAGAACAATATTCAAGCACTAGTTCTAGAATTACCAAACTTTTACTGACCCTTTGGAGTGGAGACAAATGTGAGTCGGTATGTTATGGGAGTTGTCTTGATGCAAGGAGGAAGGCTCACATACTACCATTTTGAAGTATTTCCTGGGGTAGTTCTTAACTACCATACATATGAAGAGGAACTCTATGCCCTAGTGTAAGTTGTGAAGAAGTGGAAGAAATTTCTAACGAGAAAGGAGATAGTAATCTGCATAGACCATTATTCACTATAGTACCTGCAAGTCTAGAGTAAGCAACAAGAAACCAACCATTACAGTGGATGGGGTTTTTATAACAGTTTCATTTGGTGATCAAATATAAGAATGGAAACACAAACAATTTGGTCGACACGCTTTCAAGGCCAACCACATCAAATATCACAACTTGCGGGACTCTTATGCACATGGAGCTATTCACCCATGATGCATACAAAGAGGCATATTCAGATGATGAGGGCTTCAAGGAGTTATATCAACAATTGAAAAGGAGTCATGGGCATGATGGCGAAAACATTATTGACTACCATCTCTAAGATGGGTTACTTTACATGATGGATAAGATATGTGTTCCCAAATGTAAGTAATTGTAGTTGATTAAATATGTTCATACCTCAAAGGTTTCAGGGAAATTTGATGTCGGAAAGACCGTCGCTAACTTGTAGAGGTATGTGTATTGGTGCAATATCCAAGAGCAAGTATCTAGGTTCATAAGAGTATGCATGCTTTGTTGTACCAACAAGCATAGTAATAGGAAACAAGGTCTATATCATCCCTAAACTATACCTACTCATCCTTGGGAAATAATTTCTATGGACTTTGTGGAAGTTTTACCAACAACCTAGAAGGGACATGACTACCTATTTATGGTAGTTGAAAAGTTCAGCAAGATGTGTGTTATGAGGTCTTGTAAAAATACCATCAGCATGCAAGAAGCATTAACTTCTTATTTGGATAGATATGGGTCAACTTTGGGCTATGAAGGAGCATCATTTTAGACAAGGATACATCATTTTTCATTCTAGACTACATTGTGGGAGAAGATGGACACAAAAGTGAAAATGTATACAAAATTCCATCCACAGATATATGGGCAAACAAAAGTAGTCCATAAGACTTTGGTGCAGCTTTTGAGGGGATATAACCAGAAGAATCCAAAGACCTAGGATGAAAATTTTGTATATATACAACTTTCTTACAACAAAGAAATCCACTTTTCTATAAGAAAGTCCCCATTTGAAACTTTTTTTGGACATTTTCCATCTTTACCTTTGGGTATTGCATATGGGAAGCAAGGAGGAATGAGGGAATATCTTACTGGAGATTCTTTGAGGGCTGAGAATTTTGTAGAGAATATCGGACCAATCCATCTACAGGTACAAGAAACACTACAAAAGCTGTAGGACAAGTATAAGGCTTGCCATGGTCAACATATAATAGAGAAATCATTTAAGGTGGGTGATAGAGTATGCATACAGTTGAACATGGAGAGGCTATAGAGGCTTGGTAATAAAATCAAGGCTCTGAGGCATGGTCCCTTTGAAATACTTGAATGGGTGGGTGATAGTTCCTTCTGACTTAGTTTACTGCCATATTTGCACATTTACTCAGTTGTGAATGTAGAGAATTTGAAATTCTATGAGCCTTCCATGCTAGATCAAGAAGAGAAACATATATTACCTTCAATGGAGGATTTGGCACTAAATGCTAATGCGGAGTTGAAAAAATATACATTTGTGTATAAAATATCCAAAACTACAAGATAGGGGTAGCATGACCTTCGGAATATTGGGCTGAAGGGACAACTTCCACGAAAAGCTAAATGGAACGCCAGAGAGAAGATGGAGGAAATTTTTCCTAACCTAACTGAGTAGAAGATTTTGGGGACAAAAATCCGCCCAAAATGGGGAGTTGTGATTCATATTGGATCATTATATTTTTTTTCATTCATCTTGATGCATTCAAAGTGAAAAAAGTAGAATAATCTTCTAAGAGGACCATTTTTACTATCGAGACGTAGATTGGAGAAACGGGGTCTAAAACCTTCTAGGAGTGCTTTGAGACATCAAATCATGTCTTCAGGCAGTAAAACCTTGTCACATTTGTGCCACACCTTTTCATATTATTCTACGCACAAAGATATCTCCAATGATGCATGAAGTGCATCAATAAGAGGTTATTCCACTAACAAGTTGAACTTCCTACTTTCCCCACCATAGTTCGAGAGGACATCACATTAGCAATCATCATTCATCGAAAAAGGGCTAGCCATGTGATTTTGATGTAAGATACTATAGAAAATTCTATATTATAACTAACCCAACCACTTGTAGGCTATCGGGTTGTGCTATAATCAGGCCACTAGGTGGAAGAGGAAACCCATTCTTTCAAGTGCATTTATTCCAAAGATGAGCACAAAGAGATAATTATTGCACTATAGAAGCCCACGGGCCACAAGCCATACTTCTTTGTACTTGTAGGGTAACAACATTGGTGAAAATTCCATGTAATAAAAGTTAATAAATGATAAATAATAACCATGATAGATGGGACACTTATTCCAAGCTAAAAATTAGGTAAGACATCCTAGTGTGGGTGTTTATTTGGTTATTAACGGCTAAGGAATTTGGAAAAGGAAACGACTAAGGATTTGGAAAGGAGAAATGAAATTTTTAAACCAATTATTTATGAAAATAATGGAAATTAGGAGAATAGAAAGTTGAAAGGTCACAAGTTGCATGTGAGGAGGAAATTGAAGGAAAATAATGGAAAATGAAGAAAATGGAGGCATCATTGATAAAAAGGCTTCTGAGGATCATTTGGTAACCTTTCTTCAGTTCAGTGTTGGAGCTCTCTCATTATTCTCTCTCTCTCTCTCGTACTCTTGCGGACTTAGATTTTTCTTGGAGCGCTCTTGGAGGATGTGGCATACATAGATTTTTGGAACAAGAAGGAAGAGTAAGAGTAGGAAATTACAAGAGGAAATCAACATCAACAACTACAATGTATTTGGCTTGCAAGTAACGAGTTGCATGTATGCTATTCTCACTAGTTCTATCATGCATGGCATATGCATGTGGTTTATTGGTCATGATTTGTCACTACATGGAGGATTTCCTGGATTGACATTGGATTACCTAGCCTTGACATTTCCTAGATAGCCGTGGATATTGTGGGTTTCTTTCATTGCTTTGTTTTGGTTGATTCTCAAGTTTCATTAGCTTGGGTTGAGTTACTAGTTCCTGGAACCTTAGTTTGAGAAATGCTATAGAGCCCTGTAACAACTTGGGTTGAGTTATTAGTCCCATAGCCTTGGTTGGACAAATGATCTAGAGCCCTTGGTGGTTTGAGTTACTAGTCTTGGATACTTGGTCGGACAAACAATCTGGAGCCCGATAGAAGTTGTCGATTGAGTTACTAGTCCTAGAGCCTTGGTTGGAACAAATTCTTTATAACCCTGGAAAGCATGGATAGAGACCAATATGATGATGGTTTTGGTGATGTCCAACCATGAGGTGGAATTATTTTTTGACGGGTTATGGTGGATGGCCTTTGGAACCCCTTGATGGTTTTGGATTGATATGTTCTATGAGATCCCACATTCATTCTTATAATATGGCATGGGGGTGAATGGCTAAAGAGATATGCAGCTCAGCAATTCTATAGTCAAGTGGAACCACAGGGGATTCAATAGGGAAGAAATACCATACCACGTGGGTTCATATTGGGGGATATATATTGAGTAAAAAATGACATAATATTTTGGGGTATATGTAGGGGTAAAGGGATTTTATATCGGAAGGTATAAAAAATCAAAGTCAAAGTTAATGAAAAAATATAAAGGGGTGTAAAAAATGTTAATGAAAAAATGGATACCTACAATATCTAGTGAAAGTAGGGGATTTTTAAATTGGGAAGGTGTATTGGGTTTGTATTGGTAGGGGGTTAAATAATTTTATTTTTAGATGTATTTTCCAATATGTAGTCTAAATAAGGGTATTGTTTAGTATACCACAAATGCACATGATATGTCAAAGGTTCATTGAGTGAATACCCCATGAGTGGAATGTGGAAGTCCCATCCCAAGTCTGGATTTTGCATCGTCAATATGAGGTTATTTCTCCTTGTATTTCTATGAGTATTATATTGGTTTATATGTGGATCATATGGCTGTGATCTCGTTGGTATTTTTGTTGCAATTATTCTTGTTATGTATGTGTTTTATGATAGTAGCTATGTATGGATCTCATCACGTTTTTATTTATAAATTAATGAACAATGTATCTATGAACTAATGCATTAAATGGAAGCTAATGTGTTGAGGCATCACCATCTCTCACCTATTCTCAGCTAAATATTTCTTCACTTCAAAAATGTGGCATCAATGGGTATAGTGGCTACCTCTAGCTTAGTGGTGGTATAATACTAACTATCATGAAGTGACCAAGTTGACTCCGTATGAGGCAGTGTATGGCGAACTACCACCTTCACCTAATTCTTACATCCATGGATGTTTTAAAGTATAGGTGATTGATCAATTCCTATAGAACCATGTTGCAATGATAGCTCATCTCAAAGATAATCTACATCAAGCTCAGAACTGAATGAAGCAACATGAAGACCAATATCATTTAGACCATGCATTTCAAGAAGGGGATCATGTATTCCTGCGATTCCAACCATATAAGAAAACATCTCTTAAAGGAAAGGGTTGCATGGAACTAGCACCAAAATTCTATGGTACTTATTAGATACTTTAGCGCATAGGAGCAATCACCTACAAAATGGCTTTGCCACCTACTTAAAAAATAAATGTGGTCTTTCATGTATCATGCCTCAAGAAAGTGGTGGGGAACAATTATAGAGTTCAAAAAAGTCTACCTGAATTGGATGAGGAAGGCTCACTTTAGCTTCAACCAGAAGAGGACCTCGATACTCGTGAAAGACATCTCCACAACTGCACAATCAAGGATGTCCTCATAAATTGGAAAGACACCTCTACAAAAGATGTGACTTGGGAACCAACCACTATTCTTTAGTAATTTCCTCAGCTTCAACCTTGAGAACAAGGGTGCTTTTGATGGGGGAGGGCATGTTAGGGTCGAACCCTAACTCCTTTATTTATGTAATAATCCCAATGGGTCAAGTCATAGTCATATTGAGGTAAAGAGTCAATAAAGCCCACATTAATCATTGTAAGTGGTTGACCCACATTAGAGGAAGGGGCCCATGGTTAGTTGTAAATGGTTTGTAGTTAGTAAATAAAGTGGTTAACCTATGGTATGTAAGGGACCACTAGTAATTGGTGTTTTGGATGTCATCTAGCTATAAATAGTCTTAGTTGGTAAGGGAAATATCACCGAGTCTTATTGTAATTGAGTTATGCTCTATTGGAGGTTTCCCCCTCAAAGATGCAAGTGAACATTGAATCTATTTCTGAATAATAAAATACTTTGCAGGTTTTCTCATTTCATGTGATAATTCTATGTTTTGGGCTATAATTCTTTGTATTTCTGGTATTCTGGATTTCTCATAGGTCAAGAGCATAACAAGCTCTGGATGCAACTTCCAAAACTTCTCCTCAGTATGGCCATCATTTTTGTAGTGGTTGCATTAGTTGCTAGGATCTTCGCATTTGTGTGTTGTGGCTCTCATATTTTTACCTTTTCACCCTTTTTTATTCTTCTTCCCCTCCTTAGAACCTTCATGTTTCTACCTATGCTTCGAACCACTTGTTTGTGCTCTCTTCAATCTATGTTCTCTAGGTATTTTTCCTATACACAAGCCTCATCCATCGAGTTAGGCCTGAAAAACATCCCTTGCTCACGTATATGGTGATGTAGAGCCCAAAAATACTTGAGAAGTACATCGGGGTTCCTTGTAGATACACCCAACGTTATAGTAATCTTTCCTAATTTTGTGTGTACTCCTACATGCCTTTGCCTAACTTTTTCCTAAAGTAATGTCACATGATCCGTTGGTCCTTCACGTAACCAATGGGATAAAATTGTGACTTAATTAGGGTTTTGAAATCCTCACACTTAATCATTGGAAGTGTTAGCTCTGCTATACAAAAAGGATAAAAACTGGATCCAAAACACTCTCAAAGTCTGCAAACCCACGTAAATTCATGCCAGGGGATCCATGCATGCTGTTGAAATCTCCAAGTTTTGGTTAAAGGCCTTCCACCGATCGAAATAGTTGCAAGAGGAAAGCCCTTAGAAGGGCGGAAATACACTATCGGGAGGCCTAAAACACTCTAAAACCACGCAAAAACCCCAAATCACAGGCTTAACAGTCCAAATGTGCGACAGTCGTTCGATCTGGCCGATCAAGGGTCCAGATCGCATCGGCAGATCGCAATCGGCACAGGCAGGTAGTGGCAAGCGGCGCAAGACCCCGCCGACCAGCGATCACCGATGATCGGACCGGCGGGTCGCAGAGGAGGACTTAGAATAAGCACAAGACCCCGGCGATCAGCGATCGCTGATGATCGGATCGGCAGGTCGCAATCGACGGATATCGCAAATCGGCGCTGTCAAAGGGGCGATGGCAATGGAGATCAATGATTAAGCAAGGATCGTCGATTGTGCTGGCAGATCAACGACTCACATCGCATCGACATATCGCTATCGGCAAAACCAAAGGGGTAGGGCCTTCACTTAAGACATGCATGCGACCCGATGGCGTTATAAATGATTTTTGATAAATTTTCAGGTCCGCACCAAAGCCTTGTCTAGTGCTTTTTCGCATACTTTGTTATATAACGAAATACAAGGGAGTCTTGGACGAGCGCCGATAGTGATGAAGCTCGGACCCGAAAGGGTCCAGGAAGTGAAATGTATATATTTTCAAGTCCGCCAGAGGCAATTCTTCATGTTTTTCTAGTGCTTTTATGAATTTCCAAATACAAAGGGAAATGAGGGAATGGGTCGGCAGTGACATATGACAGCAATCTGAATGGCAGACCCAATAGATAATTGAACCATGCTTGAGGACTTTTAAAGTCCAAAAGAAGCAGTGATGGGCGGGAATTAGCATAGTTGCAGCGTTCCACTGTTTATAACCAAAATTGTCACGGTTTGCCATTTAAAGAGAAACACAAAGGCCCAAAGACCTATTCCGCCATATGACAGCGCCCAGGATACCATTTGCCAAGAGACAAAGATAGAAGGTGGCTAGTATTCACCTTTCTGTGTAGTTAATTCTCAACAACCACTTTTAAATAAACAGAATGGCCAAGAAGAAAAGGATGTGCCTCGAGCAGTTAAGGCATTTATCAGTTATGGAGCATCCTTCTTTACGACATTCCACCTGCTCATGAAGGACAACATAAGATCAGAGAAGATCAATTTTGTTTACTGACATAGTCACGCTATAGCAGAGACCCATACCAAGCAGTTAGAGTAGTTGGTGATCCATTATGATCCCTCCACGCATAGGTTAGTAGAGATATTTTGTAATGAAACACCATATATACCCAGAAGAGAGATGTAATCAAGGATGATGAGTGTTAGATAGAGGTGACTCTGTTGTAAGGTTCAACTTCTGGAGACTGTAACTACTTTGTAACCTGCAGCGTCTGGTCTTCATTTCTAGCTAATACAAGCTTCTTTTGCTGTTAATTACTCACTTTCCACTTCTCTTTCTTGTTCCAGGATGTGCCTGTTTGCATTGATTCATGTTCTGTTAATGTTTAGCATTAGAGGGGCTGTCATCCCACCTCTGTGTTAGGATTTAGCATGCATCATTGAACATGTATGCAGGTTTCTGTTGTTTAATGCATAGAGAGCTGTCATCTTGTCTGTGTATTAGAAGCTAGATTTACAGACCTTTAAACTGGTTGCATTTGGCCATCACAAGATCCTGTGCATCTGCTGGTGTGGCCAGTCTTCTTCATTATCACCTTATCCTCAAACTGTGAGTAATTGGTGGTTAAAATCCTTGTAGTCTAGGGGTGTTCACCCATGTCTGGGGTCAATCATAGTAGAAGTGGTTATCTGACTTGAATATGCAGCATTTGTTTCATTCATCCACCATTTATCCAACCATTTTGTTGAATTTGTAATGTTCTCGAGCATCATCGATATGCAACCTAGTTGAGTTTCTTAGGGTGATAACATTAAATGGCGCCATTGCCAGGGAGAGGAGAATCGAAGCTCAGCTTCCCTGGGAGAACGACACAGCTTCAAACTTTGATGACAAACAAGGTTTGAAAACACATTTCGGTTGTAATCATCTGTCTGGCGACTCCACTAGAGGAAGGCCATCCTTTAGCGACTCCACATTGAAGTTATGGTGTAGTTCGTGAAGCATGATGGGAGAAATCTTCAGAAATCACTAGCTGGCCAGTGCCTGATCCTGAGAGGATCGATAAGCAGAAGAAACTTTGCAGAAGGGAGCATCAGGATCAGGTAAGCCTTAAAGAATTTTTATGTGTCTCTGTTAGTGAAGTTCACCTTCAGAGATTCATACAGCTCCTTGTTATTCATTTCCCTTTCGGACCTCAGTTGAAAGAAGCATCCATGCTGTCTATCGTATTCCTCTGTCTCTGTCAACCTTTTCCTTGATCCATTCCACTCAGTCTACCAATATCTTTTTACCTTACCTTAGTCATGGCAAGCCAACAAGCTCTTACAAAGATAGAAAGGATAGTTCCTGCTAGGTATGGACCCTTAGTTTTGCCTACCCCTTTGAATGCCATGCCTGAAGGAGATTATCAGGAATGTATGCCTAAGTTTACTGGCACAGAAGGAGTAACAGCATAAGAGCACCTCGAATCTTTTTATTTTTATGCTGATAACATGGATATCTATGAAGAGGATGTATGGATGAGGATTTTTCTCCAAAGCCTAGAGGGAGAAGCTAGAAAATGGTTCAATGAACTAGCCCCTAGGTCCATAGCAGATATTGAGGCTTTAGATGATGTGTTCCTAAAGCACTGGGGGGATAATAAAGATCTGCTCTATGATCATACTGAGTCTAGGAACTTTCAGAAGGGTGGTCTCTCATCATCCTCAGAGCATGAGATTGAAGAATTAGCCAGGATGATTGAGTTTTTGGCCTCTGAAGTTTCCAAGTTAAAAGCTAAGGAACATTTCGTAGAAGCAGGAGCTCATTGTCCCATCTCTTTTTCAACTCCAAATCAGTATAGAGAAGCCAATGAGCATGTGCAGATCTTGCAGAGAAAAAGAGATACAAATGAAGATAAAGGGGTGAGGCCCCTTTTACAGAATATAGTCATGGAAGAGGTGCAGCAAGAGGAGGAGGTCCATGGTTTGGGAGGTGCTCCTTTCCTAACCAGAGCTGCATATGAAGAAGCATTAGCAAGAGGCACTGCTTGTCAGTTTGTTGTGCCTGCAGAACAACAAGCTGATCAGCAGCAGCAATCAGCACAAGGCACCTTCATCCTCCAAGAATTCGAGCCTAAGGCCAGCACATCTCCTAATGGCTATGCAGATCTGCCAATTTTACAGCCTGCTTTGGTCCCCAGTCCAGTAATCAAGAAGGGAGAGGAAAGCTCCCCATCATCTTTTGTCCCTCTGTCTGCTCAAGTGACAATCCCTCCAAGTTGCCCCCTGAACACTGAGGCCAGCCATAATTCAAAGTCCGAGGCTGATACTGATCAAATCAGTCTTGATATTCTCATGCCTGCCCAGTTGGCCCCCACGCAGATTAAAGTGGCAGCATATCAGAAGACAGAAGGAGAGGATGCGCAGTCATGGGTTTCCTCCTTGGATGAGGATTGTTTAAAGGAAGATTCAAGAGTAGAAATTATCTCTGTGTCCTTTGCACAAGAAAACAATGATTCATCGTTGATATTTATTTTGCAGGCCACAGAAGATAAAAATAGATACACAGCATTCATGGTTATCGAGCAGATGTGCAAGTTATCCCATGAAGAACATCCAAGGAGGAAAATACACAGAGGGGAAGTGAAGGTTGATCCCTGTCTACCTGTCAAGTTCAAATGTCCTAAACTGTTCGAGGTGGAGAATCAAATAAATCCAGTTTTGCTGATATATGATCAACTGGATGACAAGAAGCAATTTGGATGGCCCAGCAAATAGGCAATTTTTTAAGTTTATGTTTTCAGGCTTTAATGTTTGTAATTAAGTTCTTTTATAGTTTTCTGTTGAATGCCTAGTTGACTCCATGCCCAATGGACACTAGGCAAGTGTTTTTATAGCTGGTTTTGTATAAAGGCATTGGTCTGCAGGTTCTTGAGACCTCAGAGGGAGGATCTCATCCCCAGAAGGAGCCAGTGTTAGCTCTGCTATACAAAAGGATAAAAACTGGATCCAAAACACTCTCAAAGACTGCAAACCCACGTAAATTCATGCCAAGGGATCCATGCATGCTGTTGAAATCTCCAAGTTTTGGTTAAAGGCCTTCCATCGATCGAAATAGTTACAAGAGGAAAGCCCTTCGAAGGGCGGAAATACACTATTGGGAGGCCTAAAACACTCTCAAACAATGCAAAAACCCCAAATTGCAGGCTTAACAGTCCAAATGCATGACATCCGTTCGATCTGGCTGATCAAAGGTCCAGATCGCATCGGCAGATCGCAATTGGCACAAGCAGGCAGTGGCAAGCGCACAAGACCCCGCCGATCAGCGATCGACGATGATCGAATCGGCGGGTCACAGAGGAGGACTTACGAATAACCATAAGACCCCGCCGATCAGCGATCGTCGACGATCGGATCGGCGGGTCGCAATCGGCGGATATCGCAAATCGGCGTATCGCAATCGGCGCTGTCAAAGGGGCGATGGCAATGGCGATCAGCGATTAAGCGAGGATCGTCAATTGCGCTGGCAGATCAACGGCTCACGTCGCATCGGCATATCGCTATCGGCAAAACCAAAGGGGCAGGGCCTTCACTTAAGACATGCATGCGACCCGATGGGTCGGACACGATGGTGTTATAAATGATTTTTGATAAATTTTCAGGTCAGCACTAAAGCCTTGTCTAGTGCTTTTTCGTGTACTTTGTTATATAACTAAATACATGGCAGTCTTGGGCGAGCGCTGATAGCGATGAAGCCCGGACCCGAAAGGGTCCGGGAAGTGAAATGTATATATTTTCAAGTCCGCTAGAGGCAATTCTTCATGTTTTTCCAGTTTTTTTATGAATTTCCAAATACAAAGGGAAATGAGGGAATGGGTCGGCTGCGACATGCGACAACGATCTGAAGGGCAGACCCGATAGATAATTGAACCATGCTTGAGGACTTTTAAAGTCCAAAAGAAGCAGTGATGGGCGGGAATTAGCAGGGTTGCAGTGTTCCACTGTTTATAACCAAAACAGTCACGGTTTGCCGTTTAAAGAGAAACACAAGGGCCCAAAGACCTATTCCACCATATGACAGCGCCCAGGATACAATTTGCCAAGAGACAGAGACAGAAGGTGGCAAGTATTCACCTTTCTGTGCAGTTAATTCTCAATAACCGCTTTTAAATAAATAGAATGGCCAAGAAGAAAAGGACGTGCCTCGAGCAGTTAAGGCATTTATCAGTTATGGAGCATCCCTCTTTACGACATTCCACCTGCTCATGAAGGACAAGAAAAGATCAGATAAGATCAATTTTGTTTACTGACACAGTCACACTGTAGCAGAGACCCATACCAAGTAGTTAGAGTGGTTGGTGATCCATTATGATCCCTCCACGCATAGGTTAGCAGAGATATTTTGTAATGAAACACCATATATACCCAGAAGAGAGATGTAATCAAGGATGATGAGTGTTAGATAGAGGTGACTCTGTTGTAAGGTTAAACTTCTGGAGACTGTAACTACTTTGTAACCTGCAGCATCTGGTCTTCATTTCCAGCTAATACAAGCTTCTTTTGTTGTTAATTGCTCACTTTCCACTTCTCTTTCTTGTTCCAGGATGTGCTTGTTTGCATTGATTCATGTTCTGTTAATGTTTAGCATTAGAGGGGTTGTCATCCCACCTCTGTGTTAGGATTTAGCATGTATCATTGAACATGTATGCAGGTTTCTGTTGTTTAATGCATAGAGAGCTGTCATCCTATCTGTGTATTAGAAACTAGATTTACAGACCTTTAAACTGGTTGCAGCCGACCATCACAGGATCCTGTGCATCTGCTAGTGTGGTCAGTCTTCTCCATTATCACCTTATCCTCAAACTGTGAGTAATTGGTGGTTAAAAGCCTTGTAGTCTGGGGGTGTTCACCCATGTCTGGGGTCAATCATAGTAGAAGTGGTTATCTAGCTTGAATATGCAGCATTTGTTTCATTCATCCACCATTTATCCAACTATTTTGTTGAATTTGTAATGTTCCCAAGCATCACCGATATGCAACCTAGGTGAGTTTCTTGGGGTGATAACAGGAAGTTCTCCCTTAAACCTCAGGGTTTCTGTGTGGCTTTCCAACCAAGTCCATGCATGGGCCGCTAATTTCTAGTGCGCGAATGAGATACTTTTCCCTTCGTCGATCTGATGGACACTAAAATAAAATTCTAGTTGCTACAATGAGTGGTTCAACTTCAAAGCGACGATATCGATTTGGTATGACTTGATGTCGATTTTTTCTTCAACTTTAAACATGGATTGATTCACGACACTCGAAGTAAGTTGATCTTTTGTCGGTTCTTTCTTCAACTCAATCTTCATGTCTTCACGATCTTCAGATTCCCCTTACGATTTTTCCTCTTCATTCAAACCCCCATATTCTCCAAATATCCCCAGCTTATTTCTTAGGGCTGCCATGAGGAAGTTGACATTGTGATTTATATCCACGACTTGTTGCTTGAGCCACAAAAGCCTCACCTCTATAGGATCATGAGGCTCATTCATAGTTTTGTCGACCATGATTAGAATTTTATGATTTTCAACCCCACTGACCTAGATCCCATCCAAATATCCCCAAATACCCAAAGAAACCTACTGTGATACCAAGTGATCTGTAAACTATCATGGATATTCTACTGGACAGTTTGTCACAATAGATTTAAGAATATTATATTAAACTCTAAAAATTCTACACTATTATAGTTTATTAAACTTTAAGATCTATAGATTTAACTATAATTAGTGCATGCATGTAAATGGAAATTATACAGAAAAGTAGAGAAAAAATAATAAGAACCCACACACATTAGACACAAGATATTCTATCTGAGAAACCTTTTCAGGAGAAAACCCAGCTCGAAGGTGAGGCCACTTCATCTCTTTCTCTGTATGGAAATATGGCTGCAAGTACAAAGAAGTAATGTCTGTGGCCCATGGGATCCTACATTTCACATATCCTCTATGTGTGATCCAGCTCCTATCTCTTCTAGCTGTCTTTTCTCAACTATGCAACAAAATGATCTCGAATGAATGGAATCCCCGTTCCTCCTAGTGGTCGAGTTAGAACACAACTTGATAGCAAACTAGTGGTTAAGTTTTTCAACATCAACTCTCAAATAGAGTTACAAAATAAAATCTTCTAGAGTATTTTACATTAAAAACACATGGATAGCCCCTTTTCCTTGAATAATGGGGGCTGACGTGGCATCCTCCTGAATTATATGTGTGAAACCAGGAAGGTTAACTTATGAGTGGCATAACTTTTGCATATAGACATTGTTTGACACACTTCTTGCATCGTTGGAAAGGTCCTTGTGTTTCTAATAGCATGAAACAATGTGACACTAAAACAACAAATTTTAACCCCCAAAAAACATCATTTGTCACTTCAAAAACGCTCGTGGAAGGTTGTAGACTACATTTTTCCAAAATGTGTCCCGCCAGTAAAAACGGTCCCGTGAGCTGATTCCTCAACTTTTTCCACTCAAAATGCATTGATATGGATGCAAAAAATATAATGATCCAATTCATATCAACTCCGATCCATATCCCTTATATTTTGCATTGGCAATTCTTCTTCAATTTTTCTGCATTTCTCTTTCTCCTTCATGTACAAGTTCCTTTACCTTCTATCCCATGATCTCTAGATTGTCTTGGCCCATTCCTTCAAACAAAAACCTTGTCATTCATAAACCATAAAATCAATTACCTCTTGTTTTCTTCTCCAAATCTCCTTGAGAGTCGTTCTTTCGATGTTTTTGATAGTATTTGTTCACTAACGGTAATATCCCTTTATATGTCGATGCTCGAAAAAGAACTTAATCTCTAATACCACATGATAGCAAGTCCCTACTATGGCCTGCTGAATAAACCTATAAATCTTCATCCATTTCACAATAACAATGTATTTTACCTCTTTTACCCTTCACCTTCAAATATCTTTAACCACCCTTTAAAAAACTCATTTTCATATTATTAGGTCCTCATCCTGTGTACTTCGATTTTCAAATCAACTGAAGGAATTCCATACCTTATTCTCTCTAGATAAATGCGTCGACTATGTTTATTCATTTTCTAGGTGGTGTTTCCTTTAAACTTATTAAGTCAAAATTGTCCTTGATGTTCCACATGATTTCCACTTAACCCCAGTTCTCATCTCATTTTAATGCTTTATTAGTGATTTAAATAATTTACTACCTTATGAAAAGCCTAGCCAAATATTACATGATATCCCTATGCATCGTATTGGAGAAAGTTGGAGTTCATACCTTGAAAATGATTCCTTACACGCCAACTAAACTGACTAGATCAAAGGCCTCCATACATGCCAATTTAATCAACCAGTCATGTTGACTCACCTTAGCGCTAACTACAATCAACTTCGACTTAACCAAATTGGTCTTGCTTGGGTTGGCCCCATAACGGGTCAAAGTTCGATGATGTATTTTATTAATAAAACCTAGTGCCTTGGAGAAGACTCCCGATTATTGTGCATCACATTGGCCCTAGCTTGAATGTTATTAGTGGTAGTTATGTCATTCTCCTCAAACACAATCATCCAAGGACTCGTTACCTCCACTGACTCCTGCTAACATGTTGTGAAATTCGGTGTAAATATTCTTGGTTATGCTACACTCAACTTCTTTCCATACATTCGCTCCTCTGATTTCAAGCCACCCGTAGTCATCATAGTCCATCCAACTGTTACATGGTCCTTTTCTCTTCTTTCTATTCAAACCCATAAGTATGTGCATAGCATGATAACAGTTCTAAGGGTTTAGACTCTAATTCCTTTTGCATGGAATTAACACTAAACTCATAGGTGATGGTCATTGCACATTTACGTTGATCTTATCCTCTTAGTCAAATGGTGATTATGCATAGAAATCAAACGAGGATAAACTTATTCTTCGACCAATTACTTCAGTCCCTTCAATCATATACAAATAACAAGACTAATCAGAAGGTTCCCCTATTTATCCTCCATGTGGACAAAATTAACTTTAGAGGATAATTATGGGGAAAAACAAAACACGGGTATGTAAAGAAAATTCAAACTTTATTATTATTAGGAAATATGTACAAGAGCCTTCTGGATGTTTTGTCTAAAATTTACTTTCCAAATGCACTTGGGATTTATTCTCCCTGTCCTATAGACACGCATTTCTATACAACTTGATTGGATGGAAATATCTCAACAAAAACAATAGAAATGAGGCATCTGTCCAATAACCTAAAACATGAAATTCCTAGCTCTACACATGTTACGTTGACAAAGGTCCACTTGGCTAATCATTAAAAAAACCTATCATCTCTGCATAATTACAATGTGGCACATGGTTAAGGAATATCCTACCATTTGTAATTGGTACAATTTACTTATGAGGAAAATTGCTTCCCCCGTAGAGAATTTTCGTGACCCCTCTTTGTTTAGAAAAAAGTTATGAGGTTGATGCTTCTACATCACTTAACCGCATATATGTTATATTATATTCAATTGTTAGTTAAATATATTTTAATTTTGTATTCTTTTCTAATTTAAAAAAAACAATATTTTACTTACAGTTATAATATGGTAATTTTTAAATCTACACACATGTCCGTTATATTATAATTGATCGTTGGTCGGAGATATTTTAGTTTTGTAATAGTTTTTAATTTATATATTATTATATAAATAATGCACGTTTCTTTTATTACTATTAAGTTTTTTATAATTTCAAATTTCATATTAGGTTGATAATAAAATTATACATAGATTATCGCTATTGGCTAGTTTTTTAATATATAAACTAAACTAACAACAATATAGAAAAAATAGCAAGTCTTGTCTATTTGTCTAAGACAAATAGTCTATCCAAATGTCGTAATTAATGAAACTAGCATTGCTTCTCCTACAATGATAAACATAAAACCAAAAAGCCAATAAATCCATAGATCAATCTCAATGAATATGGATAGGGATTTCAATGGATTTCTCAAGAATATGCTTGATTTCAATAGACTCCCAACTATACATTCTCTCGGAAAACGTTCTAACCTAGTTATGTACATCCTTGATTGGAATCTACATCTCATCCTATTGAATTATGTATTCCTAATATGCTTCACTTTCCTCCAATAACATTTTTTTGATAAGAGGCTTAATTTGCAAATACAAAGTTAGAGTTTGATAATATTTAGTTATTCTAGTTCTTAGACTACTAGTGTGTTGAACGCAAGGCCTCATTTATTGATATATGGGAGAATACTAAATAAATATGTGCTCCAATATAACCTCATCATCTGCTAATGCAATTTATTTCTAAATAATTGCAAGAACCTTCTCCTAGAGAGTTGTTGCAAAAACAGTTCCTCCTTGTTGGCCATAGTAGGTGGCCTTCTAACCATGGCTATGTTGGTCAATTCAACCCATATCACCATGAGGCATCATTAAAAACTCGATAAATTAAAATAAAAAAAGTGAAAATATCAAATAATGACTAAGGTGAATCATAGTTCAATGATAAATAACTCCTATTAGTAGGACATGTCGTGTTCATGCAATGTCAACATAAGATGTCCATTGGAAGAGAAACATTCACAACCAATAAATTGACTAAAAAAATATTGCAAATGAAACATATGAGAACCTAGAGACATCACGGGAATGTTTTCCTTCGTGTTTCATGGTTGTCGACATTACAACGGATTCTGAGAAAATAGGACCAATGTAATTTCCTCTCTCTTTGTTAATCAATCATCCATGGAAGTGAAGGTTAAGGCTCCCATAACCATTTTGTAGAGAAATTTATTTTCCCACAAAGACTTATTATGATATTACTTCAGGACCTTACACACCTAGCATCATAATTGTGTGCATGCTGAGGATCATTAGAGGTTTTGACACTCGGTGCCTTCTGCCTTGTGTGAACACTACAACCCTATATATATATATATATATATATATATATATATATATATATATATATATATATATATATATATATATATATATATATATATATATATATATATATAGAGAGAGAGAGAGAGAGAGATGAATTCAATGAATTTATGTGATTATTTTTATGTTATTTTCACAAACATTATTGACTTTTAAAATCGAATAAGAATATAGTAAAAAAAAATTATGAAAATGTTGTGCATTTGATATTACCTCATATTAACAAATCTAGTGGATGAATTTAATTGTTGAAATGAGTTTCAGTACTCACTTTGAAATATTTAGGTAGATTTAAATCCTCAAAATTAGTCAATGATCATAATTTTCAAGTAATGAAATCGTAGTTCTACTTTAAACTTAAATTTTTTTATCACACTTTGATCTTATTGGGAAGAGAAAAACATATATCATGAACTCATATATCATGTTGTCACAAATCATTTTCAAAATTATTTTATAGTACCATGTACTTTTAAAACCTCAAAGAAAAATAAAATGACAATTGACGCATAATGTATAATTATTATGGCCTTGTTGATGTACCTTAGGTCACATCAACATAATTCATAACATGTTCAAATATAATTTCAATATAGTCTTTATGTAGTTCACACAATAATGCTATAAACATAAATATAAATAATAATTCATAATTCATAACTTATTATTAATGAAGGGGCATAGAAAAAGACATATCCCAACTAATAGACATGACTCTCAAGAAAGGGAACTAGCACCCCCTATTTATATAGGGGCCATCATTGTGCAATAAATTATCACATTCTATTACAAACTCTTATATATATTTTATATATTGTCCATATGAGTTCTTTTATATTTTGTACATTTTCAATATTTTGTTTGTGGACAATTTTTGTTCATCATATTTGCTATTAGAGCTATGTTTATGCTCCTGCTCATTCATTAGACAATTATCAATCAATGTTTCTTTGATTTCTTCAGGTCCTTAACCACATATTGGCCTCTCGCCACTTACAAGATCATAAATTCTATTGAAGAAACATTTTTAATTGAAAAAGAATATTTCTTAGCAAATTGAAAGAAAATAATCCTATAATATACAAATTTAAAACCCTTGCAAGAGCATTGTTATTACATAAACTGTAACTGCAAACAAAAATATTAAAAACTAGAACTTTGAAATGAGAAAGATTGCTACCAGACTATAGTGGATTTTAAAGAAAAAGAATAAATAATCCACAAAAGATGAACCCTACATCTGCCAACCTTTTGTATAACATGCAATTATTTTTTGGTTTGTATACATAAAATAATTGTCTATGGAAACATTGTTGTCTATTGTACACTATCCACTTTGTTGTCACACTTTCCACAATCAAATTCCTATGAATATTCCACGATAACACCATACACTATCCTCACCACCCGTGACATTGCAACAATGCCATACATGTATATTACCACTTCTGCATTTCTATATTAGTGTACAATCACCTAAAAATCAATAGTTGTACTACCTGTACCATCTACGCCACCACGATTTTTGAAAAAACACTTCTATGTACATTATCATACATTCATCTTTACATAGGTGCATCCTTACTCTAATAGCAAACATGACTAATTGTACAACCATGACCAATCATTAAAAAAGAGCGTAAGAATTTAAGTACATTGAAAAATAACAAATATAACACAAATCATTTTCTCACACACATACCCACAATATAAGGGTGAATTACTCTTTATTAAGGTGAATATATATGTACAATGTGTTTAGAAAGAACAAGTAAAAAAGAGTGTAAACATCAAAGTTTAATGAAAGATATAAAGCAAGAATATTCTAATTGATAACTCTTTATTAAGGTGAATATATATGTACAATGTGTTTAGAAAGAACAAGTAAAAAAGAGTGTAAACATCAAAGTTTAATGAAAGATATAAAGCAAGAATATTCTAATTGATATTAAAAATATCTATAGAGTGAAAAGGGTTATATTATAAAAAGACACATTTTAACGTTAAGTGGATTAAAAAAAATTCAAAAAATTCAAATTCCTTGGTCATAATTTTTGAAGGGCTACATTGAAATAATTTTTGAATAAAGCGGAAAATTAGAAAGAGAGGAAAAAATATTATTGTAAAATATAAAAGAAGTACTTTTATAAAATAAAAAAATAAAAAATTATAAAAGCAAGAGAAGTGAGAAAAATAATTTGAATTCAAGTTGTGTATAAAAAACAGTTATTAATATATTTTACAAATGCTTTCACATTCCATGTATATATCAATAATAAAATAGGCGATTTGTAGAATACATGAAACTATCAACTATGATATTCATATATAAGTCTACATTTTGTACTACATGTCCTGCTTTTGAAATGGAGTTTGAGTTCCTATTAAATTTTAGGAAATAAAAAAGTTGTTTTCCAATTTGTGGGGAATTATTTATTATGGAAGAATTTCAAAGTAATACATAATGAAAATACAAACAAAAATAGAAACTAGAGGAAGATCTCTAAAATTTTCAACAAAACAAGAAGATATCACAACAAAAATATAAGATAGAAAGGATATGTTTAATAAGGAATCGATCAGAACGGTTAAGGAAATTCCTTACTTAAGGGAGCATGATAAAAATTAAAGTGCAGGTCAAGGAATAAAAGATATCGAGTAATATAATAGAAAACTAGAACAAGAAAAGGAATATTTTGAGAAATAATTCAAATAGAATCTAACAGAGAATGAAGAATATTTTTTTCACTAAAAAACCTTAACTATAGGTTCTTAGAAAAGATCATAATTTTAAAACATGAGAATAAATACACAGGGAATAAATTCAACAATCTAGTAAGGAAAGGAATTTTTTTGTTTAAAAATTCATAATCAAAAGATAATTGCAAATTAAGAAGCTTAAGAGTGATAAACAGTTGCTAGAAAACAAAGAACAAGAATTTAATCAAATGGAAGAAATGAAATCTTCAAGTAAAAATCTCTAACATGTGGAGTATGAAACAAATATAGACCCCATTAATCTCATATCTCATATTGCTACCAATCCAATTGAAGTGAAAAGATACTCAAAGGTTGTTTTAAATATGATTGAAATTCTATGTAGAGATCCAACATTCAATCTAACAACATTAGTATGTGAAGTAAATCGTATAATTGAAGTAAATTAACAAATCACTAGAAGCATAATAAGAGAAAATCGAGTCACAAGAACTTTTAATCGACATCCAAAACATCAGGGAATACATCTCAACTAGTCAACCTGTCAATATCACATAGCACAAAAAAAAATTGCGTATGTTGTAAAAAATGTCTTGGTCACAGCAACTAAGTCTTATGATATCAACATATCTTAGGTATTGAGTAAGTGCAAGGTTTAAAAAATATTTATTTGAAATGGTTAGATTTTTTTTCAATTAAGCAAGTTTCCTTAATACTCAAGAATTGATATTCTCTTGTATCATCAAACACATTAGCTCCAAGAATTTAGAAAGATGAAAATACATTACAAGACACAAAAGAGATCAATCCTTTTCATTAATAAGCTTGGACAACGAAGCATTTATAAATGAGAAGGCATTGTTATGAACATAAATATATAATAATTCATAATTCATAATCTAAAAATAAAGGAACATATACAAGAGCATGACTCTTATAAAAGGGCACCCTCACCTGGTATTTATATGGGATACATCATTGTACAATGAATTATCACTTTTTCTATTATCAAATTCTTATAGGCATTTTATATATATTAATTTCTTTATATTTTAGACATTTTCAATATTTTGTTTATGAGTGAACCTTTTTTTGTCACAACTAATAAAACCAATAATAATCCAATTTTAAATTCATGCCCCCCTTGTTTTTGGGAGAAGAGACACATCCTTGCATAGCGAATTGACAACTAATATATATGGAGGTGTACATACTCTACACCACTCTAGATTTGAGCCTACGAGCTCCTAGGAGGTATAATTTGACTATGTCAAATGGTTAAGAGCTTGTGTTTCTTGGTAAGCCTATCACGTTCAAATCCAAAGGGGGTTAGAGTATATATGCCTCCATATAATTTAGCAATCACATCATTGTGTGGAGTTAGGTCCTTTGTCCTACAAACAAAGGGGTCTCTTATGCCACTTTGATGTCTGGCTTCATTGTGACCTTAAAATTATATTATTATGACTACATTCGAATAACTATATAGTCACATAGGAATAATACAATGATTCCATCCAATCTTTGGATTATCATCCTTCTCCTAATAATAATAATAATGTCGATGTTATATGTAAATTTTGTTGACCCCCATATATATATATATATATATATATATATATATATATATATATATATATATATATATATATATATATATATATATATATATCACTTTCATATATCGTATATAACTTTCATTATATAATTTTCAAATAAAATTATACACTATATTAAATATCAGTTTATGAATTATTAGTGTTTCTTTCTTGGTATATTGTCTTCCTTGAATAAAAATGATGAACTAAATTTCATGGGTAATGGCCAATGATAATTATACCCTTTATTAATAATTAATTAGGTTATGTCCCTACCTAAAACAATTATCGTTGGTATCTCAAAGTGCACTCACACCAACCGAACAAACAATTTCACTACTTCTTACCTATTGATGGTATTTTTATAGGGCTTTATAACACATGTCATTTTAATCTTGTAAACTACCATGAAAAAGTAGTTATGTCCCTTCTTGGTTGTTGGTAAATCTCAAACAAACTCCATGGAAATGCCTTCCCAAGGATGAGTGGGTATGAACAAGGGGCGAAATAGACACCATCTCTTATTACTTTGCTTATTGGTACAATAAAGAATGTTTCCACTTATGAAGCTAGTAGATCTTGCATCATGTGTCAATACCCATACATGTATAACATGGACGGTATTATCCCTACACCAAAATACCCTACAACCTTGGAATTATGAGCCTCTTCAATCTACTACAATCACTCACCTTAAAAAAGAATTAGCTTACCTAACCTGTAGAGCAACCCATTTGTAACACCCCACCCAAAATTTAACCACTTTAATCTTCTCACAGTGTTAAACATGAGAATAGAGTTACTATGCATGACCTGATTTCCAAGATGCACTTATTGAAAATGGTGTACACATGTCTAGAACTAACTGAAAATACCCAGTGACACATCATCAACTATTATCAGCCTAACTTTACCCAACACTAATTCTTTTCAGTTTTATTTCCTTAAATTTAACACAAATTCCTATTTTTGTTAGTTTTTCAGGTCTTAAACTCTGAGGCAATTTTGAGGGATTAAACAAAATTTTCATGGAAAATAGAGATACAGTAAAAGTAAAAAAAAATTGTTGCATAATACTTTCGTTTTTCCTGCTCCTAGAGATATTAGATGCGAGGTATTATTCTAGCCAAACATATGCCAAGGTTACGGCCTGAAGAAGTTGGAGGTCCAAATTATGCATTTATACAAACACTTCATGACTATGCTACCTGTAGGTCATGGATGCATAGTTTGTTCCTTGTTTCCATTAGATAAAGAAACATTCATCAAAAAGGATTATTTCCCTCTTGCACTAAATGCAATACAACACCGATTAGCACATGCATTCATATAAATCAACCATGAGCCATTAAACCATAAATTAAATCTAGACCATGAACACATCAAATAATAAGAAATATAACATTTATGTAACCAACATTTAACCATAATGAAGCCATGAAAAAATACTCATATAAACAATAGTGAATCAAAACTTATGCTCATTGATCACTAATAAATAAAAATACATATTAACATATGCATAATTCCAACCAAGTCAAGGACTTCCACATACCACCCAACCATAGATTGTGTTGAACCAAATATCTCTTCCATCCAATCATCCCCATGCCATATTCAAAGCACGAACACGGTATCACATTGGATAAATTAAATCATGACCAAACATGGCTTCCAGAGGCTAAACCACCTCAACCCTGAACCATAATGGTTTCACCTAACTGGGCCTAGAAATCACCAAAAAAAACAAGATTGGATGCCTCAGACTTTCTTCACCATACCCACAAGATATTTCTTGTCTCCACCCAACTGCCAAAAATTCCAAAACAAAGCCCATCCCCATCCTTAACCCTTGCGAATTTTCCTAAGACCACCTCAACTAGGATCCAAAATTTATCAACCATCCAAAGCATAACCAAAGCATGGAACCAACTACATCATGGCTATCTAGGAAATGTCAAGGCATGGTTGAAACAAATCCCAATATGGGAAAAATCAGCTCAAGAAACTAGCTCAAGAAAGATAGAAAAGATAGATCAATGCTTTAGAATTTAGCCTCTTCGAAGGGGCAACCTCCTTTACATTACATAAATGAACAATTCTTGGATGATACAATTGAAAAGACCTCCTTTCTATATATAGGAGTCTAAGGGGTCATAACATAATCAGAGCCGACATAACAATAATAATGTAAGGGCACAATAATAACAATAGTGGGGTTCTATGGGGCACAATAGTAACAATATGGGCACTACATGGGTACATCAATATAATAAGTGGGTTGTACTAATAACAATAAGGGGTTACACTGTTGGCATTATGTTTCTGGTATGGCTATATGTTACAGATGTTGTACTTGATGGCAACTCTCGTGGCAAGGCTCTCAATATGTTGAAAATTAAGAAGTACGCAGGAAATCAGCTCAGAAGGTGCGTACCCGCAGGTACACCATGCAGGGACCGCGTCCAGATACGCAGGCCAGCCGTTCAGGAGGTGCGTACCCCCAGTGCACACATTTCAAGGCAGAGAAAAGCACACGTGGGGTTTCTTATGTTTTACTCTTAGTATTTAGCCGACAGTATTTGTGTTATTACGGTTTTGGCTCGTGGTATTGTTCCATGATTTTAGGAGGAGCTTGCCTATATAAAGCAAAGGAGATCACTTGGCTAAGTATCTTTTGCAATTGAATATCTTTAGATCTGAAATATTGGGTTATGGTATAAAAGCTTGATCTATATGAAAGGGAAGTTGAAGGTGAATCTGTGAAGGGTGATCTCTCGAGCGCATGATCAGATCTGAGCAACTGTGCCACTCTGGTGAACTGCCTATTCGGCCCTAATCAGAAGTACGCAGGTGTTTAACAGAAGAGCTGCGTGGGTACGCAGAGCAGAAACAAGAGATCTGCGTGGGTATGCAGAGCAGAAACAGGAGACCTGCGTGGGTACGCAGAGCAGAAGAAGGAGAGTTGCGTGGGTACGCAGAGCGACTAAGGTTCAGGTGCGTACACATAGTAAAAGTACGTGGCGCGATAGTATTTCTGGGTGCGTACCTGCAGTAACAGTACACGGCGCGATAATGTCTCTGGGTGCGTACCTGCAGTAATAGTACGCAGTGCGGTTTAAGGAACAGTGCGTGGGCACGCAGTACAGCAGAAGGATTTCTGCGGGTATACACAGGAAAGCAGAAGGTGAACTGCGTAGCGACGCAGGCCACAGAAGAGAAAACTGCGTATTTGTCTTAAGATGTTCTGTTGATTGAATTTTTCTGTTGATAAGGTGTTCTGGGTTAGTTCTGTTATTGCTGATCTGATAACTGTAGTGGACTATAACTTTTATGTACTTGATGATCATTTGATGCTTTATGAAAAGAAGTAGGGGGTTGTAGCTCCCTTCCAGGACAGACTGGAAAACGAGAGAGAGAGAGTTGTAGCTCTCTGCAGGTTGCAGCCTGCGTACTGGTAAAGGACTGCACCAGTACAAAACCATTGTAAAAGAAGTTTCTAATTTGAAAGAAGATAGAGACATATTGCAGCAGGTGGTTTTCACCCACATTGGGTTTCCACCTTACATCTTGTGTTCTTTGGTGTGACTATCTGTTTTTCTTTGTTCATGCTCATTATTTTATGGTACTGACATGCAAAAATAATTCAAAGAACAAATAAGGAAGATTTATTAAAAGAATTAGATAATACTGATTCACCCCCCCCTCTCAGTATTATTTTCAACAATTGGTATCAGAGCAGGTCCTTCAGAGAAGCTTGATCGCTTGAAGGTAGATCGTTCATCATGAGCAACTACGAGAGAGAAGCATCAATCAGGCCACCGGTTTTTGATGGGACAAACTTCAATTATTGGAAGGTAAGAGTTACTGCCTATCTTCAATCTCTTGGTACAGAAGTTTGGGACATCGTAGAGACAGGCTATGCTTTTCCTTCAGCTACTCCTACAGATGCAGCCAAGAAAAAGAAGTATGAAACAAATGCGAAAGCAATCAGTACTCTATTAGGATGTATATCTCAATCAGAATTCATGAAGGTAATGCACTATAAATCTGCAAAAGAGATATGGGACAAAAATGTCACGAGCTATGAAGGAGACGAACAAGTAAAGCGTGCTAAACTTCAAACTCTCAGAATTCAGTATGAGACTCTCAAAATGTATAATGATGAAAGTGTGGCTAACTATTTTCTTCGGGTAGATGAGGTTGTTAATTGTATGAAGAATTTGGGTGAAGAAATAAAAGAGGCTATTGTGGTTGAAAAGGTCCTAAGATCATTGTCCCCCAAGTTTGAATCTAAAGTATCTGCAATAGAAGAAAAGGAAAATCTTCGAATTCTTACTATGTCTCAGCTACATGGAATTCTAACTGCTTATGAAATGAGAAAGGGAGGTCCATCAGACAGAAGAGAAGCTGCTTTCAAAGCATCAGGCAAAGGAGATTATTATGAAGCAAGCCACGTCCCGGAAGAAGAGGAAGAAGAATCAAATTTTGTCAGAAATCTTCAAAGGGGTTCTGGAAGGTTTAGAGGTAAGTTACCTTTTAAATGCTTTGCTTGTGGAAGAGTAGGTCATTATGCTGCAAAATGTCCTTATAAGGATAAAGGAAAGGAACCTGCTAGATGGAACAAGAAACAGAACGCAAATAAGAAAAGCTACTACACTCATGAAGATAGTGATGGTCTATCAAACAGTGATGAAGATGAACAAGGTAATGAATATAAGTTGTTAATGGCATTTGAAGATGATGATTATATGGATGCTATAGATGTGGATAAACTTTATGATGAAATTACTAGACTCAAGAGATGTATAGAAGAAAAGAACATGATCATTGATACTCTACAATTTCAAATTGATGAAAAGGAAAAACATCTTGAAAAATTAGAAGGTGAAATTGTTGGTCTTAGAAAAGAGATTGAGAAAACAAAAGCTATTAATCTCAAGTTTGTCAAAGGATCTGAAACTTTGGATGAGATTATCAATGTGCAGCAGTCTCCACTAAACAAGACAGGTCTGGGCTATAATGGAGAAACTTCTCAAGCATCCACCTCAAAAAGTTATCTTGATGCAGCAAGAAGAAATGAGCAAAAGAACAATGAAGATCATCAGGTAAAGCAGGGACGAATTACAAACAGAAACTATCAGGGGCAATCCATCTTAAGGGTGAACAAAAACTACAACCAACCACAGGTAAAATCTTCTCAATTTGGTTCAAGAATAGATGAAAATAGAAATTACAATCAGTTGGCTGGTAGATTCGATAACCGCAGAAGTTTCTTCAATGGACAATGCTTTTCTTGCCATAACTTTGGTCACAAAGCAGCTCAATGTGTTGCATATAAAACGATCATGACTAGGGAAGCTCAAAAACAAAGAAGTATGACAGGGATTACAAAAGGACCTATAACAACTTTTCGGTTCTTGAAAATGAAGCTGAATGTTCTATTTGCAATAACTTTGGTCATGAAGACTCTGAATGCAGGAGCAGGTTTCAGCAGAAAAAGGAACAAGCCTCAAGCACCAAAACATGGAGAATAAAGGAACCTCAAACAGAAAGATGTGGGATAGCATTTTATGCAGAAGGACAGGAAAATCTATGGTACATTGACAGTGGATGTTCGAAGCATATGACAGGTGATAAAGAAAAACTTGAGTCTTATTCTGCTCTAGAAAAGGGAAAGAAAGTCTCTTTTGGAAATGATACTCCTGCAACTATAAAAGGAAAGGGCATTGCTCAGTTAAAAGAAAAGGTCAAGGCTGGAAATGTTTTGTATGTTGATGGATTGAAGCATAATCTTCTAAGTGTCAGCCAGATGTGTGATCAAAGAACCGAGGTTATATTCAGATCAAATGGATGTCTTGTTCGTGATCTTGATACAGGTAAAACAGTGATCAAAGGCAAAAGAACTCCAAATAATCTGTACATATTTGAAGAAGGACAACAACAATGCTATCTGAGCAAGGATGATGAGCACTGGCTATGGCATCGGAGGTTGGGGCATCTAAGCTTTTCACAAATAAGGAAAGCATGCAAATATCAGGCAGTTCGTGATCTTCCAGATATCAAAATTCCTGACAACACCATATGCAAATCATGTCAGTTTGGAAAACAAACCAGAACTAACTTTCCAGAGAAGGAAGGATCAGCTAGCATGCCTCTTGAGCTAGTACATACAGATACATGTAGTCCATTCAGGAAGAGAACACCTAGAGGAGAAGAATACTTGATATTATTCATTGACGATTTCTCCAGGTTTGTCTGGCTAGGACTTATGAAGCACAAAGATGAAGCATTCGGAAAATTCAAATCCTTCAAAGCTTTGGTTGAAAATGAATCAGGTCACAAAATTAAGTGCCTCAGATCCGACAGAGGTGGGGAGTTTACCTCAAATGAATTTTTCAATTTCTGTGAAGAACATGGGATAAGAAGAGAATTCTCTACAGCTAGAACTCCTCAGCAAAATGGAGTTGTGGAAAGAATGAACAGAACAGTCCAACAAATGGCTCGTGCTATGCTTGATGAATCAGGAACTCCCGCAACTTTCTGGGGTGAAGCTGCACATGCTGCGGTTGTTATTCTCAACAAAACAAATGTCAGGGTGAACAGCACTCAAACTCCTCATGAGCTCTGGAGTGGTAAGACTCCTTTGGTAAAGCACTTCAAAATCTTTGGGAGCAAATGCTATATTAAGAATACTGATGAGCAGCTTGGCAAACCTGAACCTAGAGCAGATGAAGGCATTCTTCTTGGTTACTCTCCACATAGCGAAGCATACAAATGCTACAATAAAAGACTTGGCAGAATTGTTCACAGCATTGATGTAGTGGTTGATGAGAAGGGATACATTCCTAGGCAAGTTCATCATGAAGACATCGGAGAAGATGAAGGCTACCCTCAAAGACAGAATGATGAAGAAGAAGAACCTCAAGAAGAACCTCAAGAAGAACCAGAGGAGCAGACAAGAATAGAAGAGAAAACCCCATCTAGATATGTTCAGAAGAATCATCCAGAATCTCAGATTGTGGGGCAGAAAGAAGTAGATGTACAAACAAGAAGAACAGTTGCAGAAGCCTCAAGCTATTTGGCATTACTCTCCTCCACTGAACCACAAAATGTGAAAGAGGCATGCAAAGATGAATGTTGGGTGAAAGCAATGGATGAAGAACTTGAGCAAATCGAAAAGAACAACACTTGGGAGTTGGTTTCTAGACCAAAGGATAAGTTGTTATCGGAACAAAATGGGTCTTCAAAAACAAATTGAATGAAAATGGAGAAGTAATTAGAAGCAAGGCCAGACTTGTTTGTAAAGGGTATGCGCAGCAAGAAGGAATAGACTTTGAAGAAACCTTTGCTCCTGTTGTAAGACTCGAGGCCATCCGAATGTTCCTTGCTCTCTCAAGTTTTCAAAACTTCAAAGTATTTCAAATGGACATGAAATCAGCTTTTCTAAATGGAGACTTGGAAGAAGAAGTATACATTGAACAGCCAGATGGGTTCATTCTTGGAAATGATCCAAATCTTGTATGCAAATTGAAAAAGGCTCTCTATGGTCTCAAACAAGCTCCAAGGGCTTGGTACCACCATTTGGACAAATATCTTCATCAACAAGGTTTTTCAAAAGGATCAGCAGATAGCAATCTTTATATAAAAGTTGAAAATGACAAATTGCTAATACTTGTTGTGTATGTAGATGACATTATTTTTGGGAGCAATGAAGAAGCTATGAGTCAAAGCTTTGCCTTGGTCATGCAGAAATAATTTGAAATGTCCTTGCTAGGAGAACTGACATATTTCCTTGGTTTGCAAATCCAACAAAAAGAAGGAGGAATCTTTTTATCTCAAACCAAGTATCTCAAACAGATTTTGAAGAAATATGGTATGGAAGATGCAAAACCAGTATGTACACCCATGGTCACAGGATGTAGCCTCAGTGCAAATGATGAATCTGCAGCAGTACATCAACTAACCTACAGATCTATGATTGGAAGTTTACTTTATTTGACAGGTACTTCACCTGACATCATGCATGTAGTTGGAATAGTTGGAAGATTTCAGGCAAATCCAAAGGAGACTCATCTTCAGGCAGTGAAGAGAATTTTCAAATATCTTCAAGGGACTCAAAATTATGGCTTATGGTATCCTAGAGATACAGATCTTACACTTCATGCTTATACAGATGCAGATTGGGCCGGAAGCGTGGATGATAGGAAAAGCACAAGTGGTGGTGCGTTCTTTATGGGTTCCAGACTGGTATCTTGGTTCAGCAAGAAACAGAGTTCAATTGCCTTGTCTACAGCTGAAGCGGAATATGTTGCTGCTGCATCTTGTTGCACCCAACTCCTTTGGATGATGCAGACTTTGCAGGATTTTCAAATCACTTGTACACCACCAATCCCCATCTTATGTGATAACACAAGTGCAATAAGCATCTCAAAGAATCCTGTTATGCATTCAAAAACCAAGCACATACCAATCAAGTACCATTTTCTCCGGGAACAAGTACTTGAACAGAAGGTCAAGTTGGAGTATGTTCCTTCTAAGGAACAAGTTGCTGATATTCTCACCAAACCATTGCCCAGGGACACTTTTGAATACCTCAGGCAAAAGCTGGGGGTTGTTGATGCATCATCCTATTGTTGAACCTTTTCTGATTGATGGTACAAGTTCAGGGGGAGCATAAATGCATTGTTGGCATTATGGAGGATGGTCGGAAGGAGATCTTGGAAATAGCTGCAATATGTCTCTATCTCTTTCATGGTGGATTATGGTTCTTTGTTGCAGATCTGGTTCATATTCAGGGGGAGCATGTTCTTAGGGGGAGCATACCCCTTTGCCCTTGATGTCAAAGGGGGAGAATGAAGCTGAAGATTGTGAGGTTGCCATCAAGTCCAAAGGGGGAGATTGTTGGCATTATGTTTCTGGTATGGCTATATGTTACAGATGTTGTACTTGATGGCAACTCCCGTGGCAAGGCTCTCAATATGTTGAAAATTAAGAAGTACGCAGGAAATCAGCTCAGAAGGTGCGTACCCGCAGGTACACCATGCAGGGACCGTGTCCAGATACGTAGGCCAGCCGTTCAGGAGGTGCGTACCCCCAGTGCACACATTTCAAGGCAGAGAAAAGCACACGTGGGGTTTCTTATGTTTTACTCTTGGTATTTAGCCGACGGTATTTGTGTTATTACGGTTTTGGCTCGTGGTATTGTTCCATGATTTTAGGAGGAGTTTGCCTATATAAAGCAAAGGAGATCACTTGGCTAAGTATCTTTTGCAATTGAATATCTTTAGATCTGAAATATTGGGTTATGGTCTTAAAAGCTTGATCTATATGAAAGGGAAGTTGAAGGCGAATCTGTGAAGGGTGATCTCTTGAGCGCATGATCAGATCTGAGCAACTGTGCCACTCTGGTGAACTGCCTATTCGGCCCTAATCAGAAGTACACAGGTGTTTAACAGATGAGCTGCGTGGGTACGCAGAGCAGAAACAAGAGATCTGCATGGGTACGCAGAGCAGAAACAGGAGACCTGCGTGGGTACGCAGAGCAGAAGAAGGAGAGTTGTGTGGGTACGCAGAGCGACTAAGGTTCAGGTGCGTACGCATAGTAAAAGTACGCGGCGCGATAGTATTTCTGGGTGCGTACCTGCAGTAACAGTACACGGCGCGATAATGTCTCTGGGTGCGTACCTGCAGTAATAGTACGCAGTGCGGTTTAAGGAACAGTGCGTGGGCACGCAGTACGACAGAAGGATTTCTGCGGGTATACGCAGGAAAGCAGAAGGTGAACTGCGTAGCGACGCAGGCCACAGAAGATAAAACTGTGTATCTGTCTTAAGATGTTCTGTTGATTGAATTTTTCTATTGATAAGGTGTTCTGGGTTAGTTCTGTTATTGCTGATCTGATAACTGTAGTGGACTGTAACTTTTATGTACTTGATGATCATTTGATGCTTTATGAAAAGAAGTAGGGGGTTGTAGCTCCCTTCCAGGAGAGACTGGAAAACGAGAGAGAGAGAGTTGTAGCTCTCTGCAGGTTGCAGCCTGTGTACTGGTAAAGGACTGCACCAGTACAAAACCATTGTAAAAGAAGTTTCTAATTTGAAAGAAGATAGAGACATATTGCAGCAGGTGGTTTTCACCCACATTGGGTTTCCACCTTACATCTTGTGTTCTTTGGTGTGACTATCTGTTTTTCTTTGTTCATGCTCATTATTTTATGGTACTGACATGCAAAAATAATTCAAAGAACAAATAAGGAAGATTTATTAAAAGAATTAGATAATACTGATTCACCCCCCCCCCTCTCAGTATTATTTTCAACATACACTAGTAGTATAGGGGCCTAACATGCCCCTCTCCTTCAAAAAGCATTGTCCTCAATGCTTGAGTAGTTCTTGGTGCTTCTGTATAAAATTCTTGTCCTCCCATGTGGAATCTTCAGCCGGTAAGTTCTTCCCCTTGATGAGATACTCTGAAATTCATCGATTTCTTAGCTATCAGGTTCTTGTTTCTGTGACTGCCCTATGTTCCAATATGATTTTTCCTTCCTCTTCAATTTCTGGCAATATTGTTTGAATTGGGATCTTTTGCAACTTTTGAATAAGTGGCCATACTTCTTCGTCCTTCTTCCATTCATCCCTTGCTTCGTTTATCCAATCTGGTTGGATAATAGAAATAGCACAAAACAGTGCTTCCACATCCTCATCCTTGAAGAGTCTTCCCATTCGGTAAGGTCGCCATTTTTTAAGTGCATGTAGTATTTCCAACATTTCCTTCTCATAAACATCTTGCTTGAGATGTAGCAGTAAAAATACCCAATCACCTACATCAAAACATTTTTCACTACGATGTCGATCTAATTGTCGTTTTTTTTTATTTTGCACCAAAGTGGCATTATCCTTTAAAAATTGGAGAACTTGTTGTTGATGCTGGATGTGATATTTCACTGCTTGAACCTTTTTCTTCTTGATATGTCTTTCTATATCTAGAGTTTGAGGAGTGGTAATTTCTTCCAATCCTTTACAAGATATGGTCGGATTCATTTCTTGATGCTCGATGTGATCTTTCACTTCTTGAACATTTTTCTTCTTGATATGTCCTTCTATCTTGATAGTTTGACGAGTGGTAATTTCAACCAATGAATTACAAGATATGGTTGGATTCATTTCTTCTTTCTTGGTGTGATCTTTCACTTCTTGCACCTTTTTCTTCTTCATATGTCCTTCTATCTTGAGAGTTTGAGGAGTGGTAATTCTTGCCAATGCTTTACAAGATATGGTTTGATTCATTTCTTCTTTCCCCGGGGTTGAGTCCTGGCATATATCCTCTTCTTTTGATTTTTCTTGATCCTTTTCTTCCTCCTTTTCATACTCTATGTAAAATAATTTCTTCTCAACACACTTATGACCTTTAGTGCATTTGCTATCACAATTGTATCAAAGCCCTTTTTCTCTTTTTTCTTCCAATTGTTCTGGTGTAACCCTTGTAGGTTGTGGAAGGCTAGGAGAAACAACACTTCCATCTTTATAGTTGTGAGGGGTAGACTTCCTTGTTGCCATAATTTTACTTTCCAATATGTCACAAAGCCCTTTTACTCTTTCCAATTGTTGTGGTGTTGCTCTAAAGAAGGTGTTGCTCTTTGTATCCTCATAATGTGCTATCATTTCCTCCGTGAGAATTGACCACTAACAGGTTGTTTACGAGAACAAAGCCCTTTATACCATAAAAATTGATCCGGTTCTAAATATGAAGATGCAATACATACCTTTTGTAACAGTGGTACACCATGTAGATCAAAATATTGCTCCATCTAAAGTATCCAATTTACCGGATCCTTGCCATCAAACTTCCTCATCTTGCTTTTCCTTGATTTTAGGACCTCGATCTTGAAACGACTATAACTCTATTCTTTTAGATATTTAAGTTTTGAAATTGCTACCTGTAGTATCCTTCTATGTCCTCTTTCCAATGCCACTAGTCTGATCCAAATTCAATTCTCCAAAAAAGAGTTATGCACAATCTCCCAAGATGACCTGATTATAGACCTTTCCATAAGAGCAAAATTATATGAAATTCCACGTGTCAATTTTTCGACTTTTGGCTCTGAAAAATATATACAAGAAGCTACAGTCCGTCCTCTTTCTGTAACTTCTTACCAAATTTCAATCTGATGCTCAGAGAGAAAGTTATGATGATTTTCCCAAGGTCACCTGTTTGGAATGTAATTCAGGAGTCTGCAAAAAGACCAACTTCCTCAGATCATATCTCCGCAAATGTAGTGCAGAAAGACCTGAAATTCGGACCCGAGATTTAGCGTGATTTATTATCAAATGGGTTTTTTTTTCAACTTCTGAAATGTCACAAAAAAAGAGTTATATAAGAAAATTCCACGATGACCTGTTTGGAGCAGTGAAACCCTAGAATCCAAAGCTCTGATACCAAATGTTATGAAACCAACTCAAGAAAAGATAGAAAAGATAGATAAATGCTTTAGAATTTAGCCTCTTCGAGGGGGCAACCTCCTTTACATTACATAAATTAAGAATTCCTGGATGATACAATTGAAAATACCTCCTTTCTATATATAGGAGTCTAAGGGGTCATAACATAATCAGAGCCGACATAACGATAATAATGTAAGGGCACAGTAATAACAATAGTGGGCTTCTATGGGGCACAATAGTAACAATATGGGAACTACATGGGTACATCAATATAACAAGAGGGTTGTACTAATAACAATAAGGGGTTACACTAGTAGTATAGGGGCCTAACATGACCAAACATGGCTTCCAGAGGCTAAACCACCTCAACCCTGAACCACAATGGTTTCACCTAAATGGGCCTAGAAATCACCAAAACAAAACAAGATTGGATGCCTCAGACTTTCTTCACCATACCCACAAGATATTTCTTGTCTCCACCCACCTGCCAAAAATTCCAGAAGAAAGCCCATTCCCATCCTTAACCCTTGTGAATTTTCCTAAGACCACCTCAACTAGGATCCAAAATTTATCAACCATCCAAAGAATAACCAAAGCACGGAACCAACTACATCATGGCTATCTAGGAAATGTCAAGGCATGGTTGAAACAAATCCCAATATAGGAAAAATCAGCTCAAGAAACCAGTGCAAGAAAGATAGAAAAGATAGATCAATGCCTTAGAATTTAGCCTCTTCGAGGGCGCAACCTCCTTTAGATTACATAAATGAACAATTCTTGGATGATACAATTGAAAAGACCTCCTTTCTGTATATAGGAGTCTAAGGGGTCATAACATATTCAGAGTTGACATAACAATAATAATGTAAGGGCATAATAATAACAATAGTGGGCTTCAATGGGGCACAATAGTAACAATATGGGCAATACATGGGTACATCAATATAATAAGTTGGTTGTACTAATAACAATAAGGGGTTACGCTAGTAGTATAGGGGCCTAACATGCCCCTCTCTTTCAAAAAGCGTTGTCCTCAACGCTTGAGTAGTTCTTGATGCTTCTGTATAAAATTCTTGTCCTCGCATGTGGAATCTTCAGCAAGTAAGTTCTTCCCCTTGATGAGATACTCTGAAATTGATCGATTTCATAGCTATCAAGTTCTTGTTTCTGTGACTGCTATAGGTTCCAATATGATTTTTCCTTCCTCTTCAATTTCTGGCAATATTGTTTGAATTGGGATCTTTTGCAACTTTTGAATAAGTGGCCATACTTCTTCAACCTTCTTACATTCATCCCTTGCTTCATTTATCCAATCTGGTTGGATAATAGAAATAGCACAAAACAATGCTTCCACATCCTCATCCTTGAAGAGTCTTCCCATTCGGTAAGGTCGCCATTTTTTAAGTGCATGTAGTATTGCCAACATTTCCTTCTCATAAATAGCTTACTTGAGATGTAGCAGTAAAAATACCCAATCACCTACATAAAAACATTTTTCACTATGATGTTGATCTAATTGTTGTTTTGTTTGATTTTGCACCAAAGTGGCATTATCCTTTAAAAATTGGAGAACTTGTTGTTGATGCTCGATGTGATCTTTCAGTTCTTGAACATTTTTCTTCTTGATATGTCTTTCTATATCTAGAGTTTGAGGAGTGGTAATTTCTTCCAATCCTTTACAAGATATGGTCGGATTCATTTCCTGATTCTCGATGTGATCTTTCACTTCTTGAACATTTTTCTTCATGATATGTCCTTCTATCTTGATAGTTTGACGAGTGGTAATTTCAACCAATGAATTACAAGATATGGTTGGATTCATTTCTTCTTTCTCAGTGTGATCTTTCACTTCTTGCACCTTTTTCTTCTCCATATGTCCTTCTATCTTGAGAGTTTGAGGAGTGGTATTTCTTGACAATGCTTTACAAGATATGGTCTGATTCATTTCTTCTTTCTCTTGGGTTGAGTCCTGGCATATATCCTCTTCTTTTGATGCTTCTTGATCCTTTTCTTCCTCCTCTTCATACTCTATGTAAAATAATTTCTTCTCAGCACACTTATGACCTTTAGTGCATTTTCTATCACAATTGTAACAAAGCCCTTTTTCTTTTTTTTCTTCCAATTGTTGTGGTGTAACCCTTGTAGGTTGTGGAAGGCTAGGAGAAACAACACTTCCATCTTTATAGTTGTGAGGGGTAGACTTCCTTGTTGCCATAATTTTACTTTCTAATATGTCACAAAGCCCTTTTACTCTTTCCAATTGTTGTGGTGTTGCTCTAAAGAAGGTGTTGCTCTTTGTATCCTCATAATGTGCTATCATTTCCTCTGTGAGAAGTGACCACTAACAAGTTGTTTACGAGAAAAAAGCCCTTTATACCATAAAAATTGATCCGGTTCTAAATATGAAGATGCAATACATACCTTTTGTAATAGTGGTACACCATGTAGATAAATATTGTTCCATCTAAAGTATCCAATTTACCAGATCCTTGCCATCAAACTTCCTCATCTTGCTTTTTCTTGATTTTAGGACCTCGATCTTGAAATGACTGTAACTCTATATTTTCAGATATTTAAGTTCTGAAAATGCTACCTGTAGTAGCCCTCTATGTCCTCTTTCCAATGCCACTAGTCTGATCCAAATTGGATTCTCAAAAAAAGAGTTAGGCACAATCTCCCAAGATGACCTGATTATAGACCTTTCCATAAGAGTGAAATTGTATGAAGTTCCACGTGTCAATTTTTCGACCTTTGGCTCTGAAAAATATATACCAGAAGCTACCGTCCATCCTCTTTCTATACCTTCTTACGAAATTTAAATCCGATGCTCAGAGAGAAATTTATGATGATTTTCCCCAGGTCACCCGTTTGAAATGTAATTTAGGAGTCTGCAAAAAGACTAACTTCCTCAGATCATATCTCCACAAATATAGTGCAAAAAGATCTAAAATTCAGACCCAAGATTCAGCGCGATTTCTTCTCAAATGGGTTTTTTTTACAACTTCTGAAACATCGCAGACAAAGCGTTATAGCGAAAATTCCACGATGACATGTTTGGAGCAGCGAAACCCTAGAATCCAAAGCTCTGATACCAAATGTTATGAATCCAGCTCAAGAAAAGATAGAAAAGATAGATCAATCCCTTAGAATTTAGCCTCTTTGAGGGGGAAACCTCCTTTACATTACATAAATGAAGAATTCTTGGATGATACAATTGAAAAGACCTCCTTTCTATATATAGGAGTCTAAGGGGTCATAACATAATCAGAGCCGACATAACAATAATAATGTAAGGGCACAATAATAACAATAGTGTGCTTCTATGGGGCACAATAGTAACAATATGGGCACTACATGGGTACATCAATATAATAAGTGGGTTGTACTAATAACAATAAGGGGTTACACTAGTAGTATAGGGGCCTAACATGACCAAACCTGGCTTCTAGAGGTTAAACCACCTCAACCCTGAACCAGGATGGTTTCACCTAAATGGGCCTAGAAATCAGAAAAACAAAAGAAGATTGGATGCCTCAGACTTTCTTCACCATACCCACAAGATATTTCTTGTCTCCACCCACCTGTCAAAAATTCCAGAACAAAGCCCATCCCCATCCTTAACCCTTGCGAATTTTCCTAAGACCACCTCAACTAGGAACCAAGATTTATCAACCATCCAAAGCATAACCAAAGCACATAACCAACTACATCATGTCTATCTAGGAAATGTCAAGGCATGGTTGAAACAAATCCTAATATAGGAAAAATCCCATGTCAATGATAGAAAGTAACCAAATAACCAAATGCATGTATCATGCATTCAAATCTCAACATGGAAATCACACATGAAACCTATTATCTACAATTTTCTCCTTTTGTATACATTTTCCTAACCTTCTACCTGGTTTCCCACATATTCCTTTGTTTTTTTTCTTTTGTCCAAGTGCTTTCTCTCTCCAAATCCATGTGTGAATGCGGCAATGTCCAAGTGAATGGTAGAATGCTCCAAGAGTAAATGATAATGACTAAGAGAACCTAAGAGATGCATATAATGTTATCCTCTCCTTTTTATTTCAATTTCCTTTTCTTTTTCCTTCGATTTCCTTTATTTTCCCTTGCATACATATTCCTGTCTCTTCATCTTCCTTTCCTCATATTTTCCTTCATTTCTTATAATAAATATCCATTTATATACTTTTCCTTTTCCAATCTCAATTCTAATTTCCATAGCCAATAATAAACAATACGTGAATCCTAATAATATTTTTCCCCTCCATTCACCTTGGAATATGGGTCACACAACCTTGGTTTCATTTATTTACATGGAAAATCAGCCTGGGGCTATTACAAATCCATCCACCTTGAGGGAACACTGTCCTCAATGATCTATGGAAATTACAACCAACAAAACATATGGCTGATTTGAGCTTTATAACATAGCTTTATGTAGTATTTATAATCAAAAATACTAAAAAAATGACAAACATATCGCTTATTGAAACTTTATAACATAGATCGATGTGGTATTTACAATGACACAAATATATATTTAGATATATATACTTGTTGTAGTGGCTACACCACCCTCCGATATTTTTCCTTAGCTTCGTTTTGGATCCTTGCTACCAACCGTCATTAGCATCATGTCTCACATTGTCCAAGTACATAGGCTTTAGTTGAGTTTCAGTGGCTTGCCACCCTGTGCATGTCAGCTTGTTTGTTTCCCACCTGCAAGCTCACATTCTAGACCCGAGAAGCCTCTGCATGTTTTACCGAAGTTTTCCTTGGACAAGCTCGTCATGCAAGAAGTATCGTATCACATCTCGACAAGATTGTTAGCTAGATTGCATAGGAAGAAGAAGGTACCTCGGCCAGCTCTTCCTTTATGGATTAGGTTGTACGAGATACAGAATCTCAATTATGTTGATGTTGAGACAGAGGATTTCAAAATATTCACTTTTGGCACTAGAAGTTCCAATCCTTATGACCCACATTGCTTGGTGAAGGACCATTGTGCAAGAGTACAATTTCCTTGGATCCACGGGGCATGTCATTGGCCTAAGGAAGACCCATGCAGATATTGTTATCACTTCTCCAGGCTCAAAAAATTAGTCAGCATAGTTGTAGAGTGGTCAGCAAAGCATAGGGAAGCAGCATCTTAGAGAGAAGAATCATTAACAGTAGCAGAGGGTAGGAAACCTTCACGTGAAAAAGGCAAGATAAAGGTTGTTAAGAATGCAGAGGCAGAACAAAGCCCCAAGTTCAAAGTAGATCAGCTCGTGATGAAAGAAGCTTTGGACATTGAGGCCAAGAGGTGACAATGCAATAAGAGGATCATACAAAGGCAACAAGAGAAATGAATGATGGAGGAAACAAAAAATGAGTTGTAAGAGTTGAAGCAGCGACTCCAAGAAGAAGAGGAGTCGCACAGAAGAGAGAAGGAAGTGCAACAGGGATAGACATAGCAGAAGGCACATCATGCATAGATTGATGAAACTACATCCATACATGTTACAAAATAATCCAAGCAGATGGCACAAAGCAGATAGGGTGGGCACTTGTAGGAGCAGGACTTAGCTCAAGTGATTGAATAGATGCTAGAACAGATGGATATGGATAGGGTGCAGCCAGAGTCAAATTAGGATATTGAACTCATGCCTCATAACCGAGAGGTCACCCCACTAGTTTCACTAGATCCAGAAGCAAAGCAAGTCCCAAGTGATCAAGGAGACATGAAGATCCTTTAAGACAATTTTGAGGTGGAGATGCACAACATATCTTTCGATAAGTTGCAACACAGAGTTGTGCAGTCGCACAGAGTACCCACTCTGGATGTTCACATATCTCCTGCATAGTTTGAAGAATGAGTGATTGTATCTGATGTGCACAAGCATCAATGAGCATTTGGCAATGATACTAGACCATATGCCGAGGCTAGCAACTTGAGTGTTTGATTCTTGATAGAAGAAAACGAGTGCATGGCCAAGGAGTTAGAAGCGGCCAAGAAGGGAGGAGAGTTGAAGAGAGAGATACTGGATGAAGTATCATCCCTTCAGACAGTCATGCAGATGTTGTATTCTAGATTTGGCACCATGCATAAGTCAGTTGCCCATCTCAACGGTTGGTAGCAGCACTATGCTAGGAGAGTACACACATTGTCAAATTTTCACACTACTATCGACCACATGAAAACGTGGACAATGAGGTACAAAGGAGCCCCATTTCACTTGCCAAAGATGATGAAGCCAAAGGTGATGGAGTTGAAAACACACATTTAGAGTTAGATCCAGAACTATGAGGAACTCCCATAGCTCATCACTAGTTTGCAGGCTTCACATGTAAGGGTGGCTAGAAGCATGGATGTCATTGTGTGCACACACGCAGTCCCATCTATTGGCACACTCACTGAGGAGAAGTAAAAGAACCAAGTCTAAACGGAGCTGGTCATGTACTTCGATGATTTGATGCGCGTATTTTGTCTCACTCAAGACAATGATGCACATGTTATCAGACGAGTTGGACAGAGGTGCCAAATCAATGTATGCGGATGCAACAAAGGTGAGAGTTTTCTTTCAGCAGGATGTCACCATTGAGTATGCGGACACCATCACAGACTATGAATCTTGGCATCAACTCGCCACCATCGATCATGATGTGGATTTCGAAGAGTTGGTCTTGCCACAACTGTCTGAGTCTTAGTGATATCTTGCATGGTTTTCTCAAGCCTATTTTGTCTCGCATGGGTACATGTGCAGATTGTAATGTAACATCTTGTAAAAGAGAAAGACCATGTGTCGATAGTTGAATGTAACAGTCATGTAGTAGTTGAAGAGTCACGATGGTAGGTGCGGAGCCACAAAGGGGGAATGTCAAGGGTCACCCCACCCTTTTCTATTTATATAACCTCATAACTCATTATACAAGCTTTTGGGAGCCAATCTTCCTATAGGTGTATCCTACAGAAATATTGGAGTGTATTGTAACGAGCCTTGGCTTCTCCATAGTGTAAAGCTAGTATATCTCTTTGGAGGAGCAGGTGACAGTGACTGTAATGTTCCGCTATCGGGACTAGTGATTGGTCACAGTTGTATTTATGATTGGAGCTTTCATTTTCTTAATATAACAGAGACAACACATTTCATGCATATGTTGTTATTGTATTTTAGCTATCTTAGTTACTCTAATAATATATGTATTCATTTTTTACGCATGTATGTGTGGATTTCTCTATATGTGTTTATATGAATCTTATCGAGATGTGTTGTTGGTTTAACCATCACTTTGGATCATTTACTAACCTTATTTCCAGCTTGTAATGTATCCCTCTGGTGTGTTCCCTTTCAAGCCACATGTTGTCATAGGTTTCAAAGGGGCGCACTCATACCCCCGTTACATGTGTTAGACCCATTCATGCACTGTCCTTGACTTGATGTGCATCTCACACCCTTGCTACCAATAGGGACATATTACTTACCTCTACATGCAATCACGATCAAGGCGATATCATACTACCCACTACTGGGACTCATACAATAGATGGTCTGAGGTCTAGTTGGGACTTCTTACCGAGGAAATCCCCTGACATGTTGGTGGGTCCATCGTCATCAACATTTTTGGTGCTAGAAGGAGGGCCAAATGACAAGTTGTGTCCTCTCACCCTGTTTTGAATCTTTGCACATCCATCATGGATATTGTTAGACACATCCCTCCGTGATGTTTGTCTAATGTTGAACCTCTCGACATCACAAGGGATTTTTTTTATCTCTTGTCAAAACGAATGTATGATGGTGAAGGAAAAGTGGCCTTTCTTGAGTACTTACAAGACTTCTTTTCATTCCTCAACGATGAATATGAGTTCTATGTAGAAGAGGTCATCTTGTTTCTTTCACACACACTTCGTGAATCCCCAGAACGATGGTGTAGCATCCTGCCATCCGACAGCGTGCACTCACTTAACCAATTTTGTGAACTCATTGAATCTAATTTCCATCATTTTGATCTATAACCTCTTGAAAAAAAACTGTTGAAACAATTGAAGACTCCACAAGGATCGCCTATGTATTTTTGCCAACACTTCCATGTATTCCAGTTTGAAGCTCCGAAAAGCCAGATGAAGTTTCAATATATTTGAGATAGATTCGAATTCTATATTAACAAATCAGTCAATCCCAAGATGAATTTGAAGTTCAAACCCCGCTCATCATACTTCGGTGATGGAGCTGAGCAATCACAAATAAACACAGTCACTATCATAAGTGATTGTCCACCATCTTCTCATCAAATAGCTTCATCACCGCATAGTGATGTTGGAGAACATGCACACATGTTTTTTCAACTGTCATGTCCTCCCAACATCACTTCTCTAAATTTTCACGCAGATTTGATTGTGAAGCCCATGTGTTGTCCCATGCATTTGTTACCTCAACCTCTGTATTCGTTTTCTATTTATCCTCCTGATTGCACTATCTTTTGTTATTTCCTTCCAAAATCTACACATGTTTTAATGAGGATCAAGCCATCGACAGAGCTGGTGTTGCAAAACCAACTTTCATTGTCATTTATGATGAGTATGATTGGGAGCATGAACATCAACCCGCAACTAAGGATTATCTCCTTCTATCTGCGCCTCCTCCACTTTTCCTAACATCTTTGGTGATTCCGCCATCTCTGATTTCCCTTGTGTAAATCCACCCATGGATGCACCCATTGTTGATCATTTGCAGAACACTTCCAATGTGAGTCCATCATTCGACAACGAAGAGGACAAATTATTCATTAAAAATCCACTTGATTTTTCATCTTCTTTTTCCAGAAATGCAAAGGGTGAACATTCTTGCTTCTCATATACCCCTTTGTTTGATTTATCTGATCACAAGGATGCCGACAAAATCAATGATTTTACTGATTATAACTATTGTGATCCATTTATTCCCATACTCGATCACGGTGATGATTCTATCGTTGTTGATCTTTCAAAGACACCTATTTATGATGATATATTTGTTAGCAAAGTTGAAACCTCACAGACTATCGAGGCACCTCAGCCCTAGCTAATGGTTATGTTAGGCCCTCACTGTCCTGAAGCTGCATTGAATTTTGATCAGGAAATTTTTGTAACACCCAAGGCTCCTCGTCACACATCTATATGCATTAAATATCAATCCCACATAGATTTCTCTCCATTCACTCGAACTACATGATATCATCGCTCATGCATTCGAGGAATATTACACAGAAAGCACACATGTGTGATGCAATTTGTCTTTGTTTCTCTTGTTTGATTTCATATCAGAGTCAAGAGAATGCGTATTCTTAACATCTACACACAGTCTCATACAACACCATGGTAAGTCCATGGACTGCATGTCATGCGCTTACACTCATTTCTATGTTGTGTATGCATTTAATCTCAGAGTGCATTTGTCTTCATTGTTATATCTTCCATGTCCATTGGTTCACGCCACTGTACTTCTCGTGAACCATGCCTTCATTAAGATGGGCCAACCAATGCGTAGGTGGTTGCATTGGAAATATCACCTCACGTGGTCAGACCCATGCACCATTACGTTAGGAGTAGGTGTAGTGTTTTTTTATGACTTGTTTTCTTGCATGCATGTTTGCCTATTTCTTTGTGTGTTTATTTTATTTCCTGCTTGCTATGCTTACTCGCCTTGCTTTCGCATTTGCTTCTAGTTTTTTTTTACTTGTTTTTCTTCTTGTTTACATTTGTGGGATAGTTTCGCGTGAAACGTGTGTGACTCTTGAAACAAGCGAGGGTAAAGTGCCAGAAGACATGTGCAATTATCTATACTCGGTTATCTGTCATCATGTCTTTGTATGTAGAGCTTATTGTCTTTAGTCCATGATACACCAATGGGAAATATGTTCTATTCGAAGTGAACCTTGATGAAAACACAACGCTTGCACACTAACTAGTGTCATCTACTCTAGTGGGTTGTTTGGGTTAACCCTTGTCAGCTCAATCGAGTAGAGTAAGAGGAGGGGGGAAACCTTAAGAAGCATGTCAAAGGTATATATAAATAATTCTAGGAAGGAACAACATCTTCTACTCTAGATAAGTTGAGACCCGTCTTCTGCCTCTAAAATGAATAAGTTCTTATGCACATTTATGAAAAATGAAATGGAAAAAGTGAAAATGTGAAAGATTTTGAAAAAATGAAAATGAATAAGGCGGAAGAAGAGAAAGACATCCTACTCTGAGAGGCGATGCAAGTAACTCTGTCAAGGTACTGACTAGGCTCCTTGGTAGTGGAGTGAGGCTTGTGCTCCTGCATGACTCCTCTGGGGTACTTTCAAGGCCTGCTGGCAGCGAAGCAACAACAAACATGAAAACTCTAGCTATCATATTTCTTGTGTACCAATATACCCCTCACCCCAATCGAAACAACTGTTTTGACTTGGCTTGGAATGAGTACCAACCGACCAAAAGCATGGTAGGTGTTACATCTTTCAATCAAGCTAGTGTGGGAGCCAAGATGATCAAATAAGTAAACAATACTTACGGAGGTGTTAGACTTGATTTTCACGAAACAAGCTCTATTTAAAAAGCTAGAGTTCTACCAATGTGTTGCCAAGTGTTGTAGTGGATACAACCACCCTCCAAAATTTTGTTGTAGCTTTGATTTGGAGCCTCCCTACCAACCATCCTTCGCAACATGTCTCGCATTGTCTGAGCACATAGGCTTCAACTGAGTTTTAGTGGCTTGCCAGTGGGTGAATTTTGACTTTTTATTTGATATGAAAAGATATTTTCATTTCACTTTCGGCAATGATGGTTTTTGAACTAAGGGTATGATTTCCATATAATTCATACACTAATGTTTTTACCCTTATTATTAAACTAAATATTTACGTACCTTTGAATGGGTGATTCTAAAATTTGATTTCTCCTTTTTGTATTCCCTTCAGGTGCTTCTGAGGATGGATTTGATCATTTCTTCAATTTATCCAGTTAGTAGTGCCTCTCAAACATCAGTTGTAGAACTTTCTCAAAGCTATACATTCTTAGCAATTCTATAGCTATTTTATTCTAGAAATAAAAATGGGGACAAAAAGGAAATAGGAATGGGAAAGAAAATTTAGAATGCCAAAATTACTTGGTTTTCACCCTAAATTTTCTGCATAAACATGCCAACAATGTTGGTTTTCGTGTTTATACAAATTTTATTATATTTTATTATTTTTTATTTTTAGAAATAAAAACGTTTATAAGTCAAGTTGGAGGAGAAGGAAAATCCTTCTTAACCAACTAGAAATCAATGTTGTCTTGCAAATGTTTGATAAACTCCTCCTTTCTCAATGGCTTATGATACATTCTTAATCGATGACCATTCACAAGAAATATGGTCCTTTCTTCATCAATAGTTCTAATCCTAACTGCATGATTATCAAAGACTATTTCAATCTCATAGGGCCCAAGCCAATGAGTTTTAAATTTTCCTTGGAAATATTTGAACTTTGAATCAAAAAGCAATGCCCAATCTCCTGGCTGTAACTCTCTTTCTTTGATATATTTTCTATGCCATATGGATCTTTGTTGTTGAAAAAGATTGGTTCTTTGGATTGCATCTTGTCTTATCTCATCAAGTTCATTTAGTTCCTCAATTCTTTTTTTTTGTGCCTCTGAAATATCTAGACCCAATTTAACTATTGTCTTCAAATTTTTTACTTGAAACTCAATAGGAAAAAAACACTTTCTTCCCGTAAATAAGTTCATAGGGAGTATGCCCTGTAGTGTTTCTCCATGTGGTACAGTATGCCCATAAAGCTTCTGGAAGCTTTTATGCCCAGTTTCTTCTATGCAGATGCACAATTTTGGTGAGAATTTCTTCAATTAATTTATTGGTGGACTCCACTTGTCCATTTTCTTGTGGATGGTATGGAGTGGACTTTCAATGTTTGATTTTGTACTCCTCCATTATCTTTTGTACCAACTTGGATGTGAATTGAGTACCTTGATCTATTACAATTTACCTTGGGACACCAAGACGAGTAAATATATCCTTGAATAGAAATGAAACTACAACATTTTCAGTAGCAAAAGGAAGTGCTATATCTTTTACCCATTTTGTAACATAATCATTGTGAACAAGAATATACGTTTTCTATTGATTGGACCAACAAAATCTAGAGCCCATTTTTCAAAAGGCTCAATAAGTGCTTGAGGTTGTAGATGCATTTCGTCAGAGGGAATAGGTTTCCCCATCCTTTGAAAACTATATCACTTAACATACTCCTTGGCGTCCTTAAAAAGGGAAGGAGTTTGTAGGAAGTTATTTTGTTAGAAAAGTGTCCTCCACATGGCTTATCATGATAAGCTTTCAATATATCCAGTACTTCATATTTTCTATCACACCTTCATATGATCATATCTAGCCCTATTTTATACAATTCTTCATTTATCCATGAAAAATATGCACTGATTTGAATTACCTTCCTTTTTCCTCAAGGAGATAAATATGATGGTAACTTCCCTATAGCTAAATAATTAGAAATATATGCAAAACAAGTTGATTTAGTAGATACTATGAAAATATATTCATCATGGAAATTGTCTTCTACAGATACATCATTATTATCATTTTGAATTATAGACAAAAATTCAGCAACTATATTTTCTTTCCCAGGTCAATCCAAAATAGTGATGTTAAACACTTGCAACAATAGCAACGATCTTGTAATTTTTCCAGGAGTGATAGGTTTATTCATTAAGTACCTAATTGAAGAATGATATCTATTGTCATTTACTGCTCACTCATTACTTTGCAAATGATTAGTGGTCCAGGATGCATGAGAATAGTGAAGTTGAATCCATTTCCTAAGCGACAGAAGTTATCAGATCCTGACGAAATCCTCTCCATTACATAGCTATCAGGAAAAGCTTTCCATTGGTATATAGAAGTCCAAAAAATGGGTCTCAGATCAAAAGTTAGAGCCTATAGAAGATTGCCCTTGGAAAGTCGAGCTGGTTGAGGAAAATGGCTAAGTATGGAGAAACAATCGTAATTGGGACTTGGGGAAATTCATCGCAATCACATATTGGTATTGACAGGGACCAAGGGGAAAAGAACGTCGATGATTGTAAAAACTACGATCTATTGATCGTCGATATTGCATATCAACGTCGACGGGTCAGGGCACCATGTTTATCGGTATCGGCGGGATTTAAGTCCTAAAAATTGCACCAGGGGGCCGATTATGATACGATGTAATATTTTTGGGGGAGTCTGAGAAATTCATTAACAAAGAAAATGGTTAAAAAAACAAGAGTGGGCCGCCCCCATTCTCTCTCCTCCATGTGGCACAATCCTGCATCACAACTGTACTGAACACCAATATCGCATATCGCATCCTGCAGATCTAACAGTCCCTCAGTTATATCATACTCCAAACCATGCAGGGTGCCGATAATCTGATACATTGTTTCAATGCTAGGGAAGGGCAACACAGTGTTAATAAATGATTTCATAAAAAAACCAAGGCCAGGCGGACCTTTTTCTCTCTCCTCTAGGGGGGCCACATGGTGGCATATGTTTCATACACTAAGCTAACGTGGCAGCTGACATCAATAGTGATGTGGCACATATGGATGTTGACACAGTGGGTGAACACCTATCACTCATTTTTGGCATTTTCAAGGGTCCTATGGGGCCATTTTTGGGTGCCACATGTCACCACTCACAGGGTAACATGTGGTAGTGATTACATCAGCTATCACAATCATTGATCGATGATCATCAAATGTAAAGCATTGTATTCAGATGTGTTTTCTCCCCATCTTCGATTGCTATGACGAAGGGGGCCCCAGATGCAATATTTTACGTGTTGTATTATACAGGGATTTAGCGTCTAGGAAATCGACCTATACGGGACTTCTGCGGTATAAACAAAAGGCCCCCCACATAGCTATTGAGAGCTTTATATCAAACACATGGGCCCTTTGGTTCCAGCCCTGGTCGTGTAAGGAAATTCAATATAGGCACTAGAATAAAGAGAGGCTAAGAGGGAAATACAAAGGTGCCCTTTCACTCGTTCTAGAGGTATAACCCTATGCCTTTTTGCTTGTATGAAGAAATGAATGTTCTTGCCTCTTGATACTTCTAGCATTCAATCAAGAATACAACCTCAGACTGATAAAAGGCTCTGACTATGCTAAGAAGGCTTTTATGGTAGAAATCGATGAGGTCGGTGCGGAGAGCAGTTGTCGAGGAAGATATATGAGATCAAGCCTTTGAGGCCGAGTAGAGTAGAGAACTGAGGGATTCAATAGAAAATTTAAGGAAAAAGTGACAAAGTTGGTCCCGGAGCTAGACGTAGCAGTGAATCAAAGGAAGGAGCATTCAAAACCATGTATGGGCACCCCAAAATGTGGCTCTTTGTAACATGTTCTCAAGGTCAACATCAAATATTTTTAAGAGAGAATGATGAGAGTTAGTTTAGCAGCATAGGATAATATGCCATGAACTAAATGTAGCCATCAAACAAAAGTGATTACAGGGATGAGGAGCTAGGGATTTTGCATTAATATCTCACTTGTTCCATGGTTCTTTATGTGCCTCCCTCTGTGAGGTCGTTATTATTATTATTAATGTTTTTGGATGTAGAACCTCCCCTGGACAAGAGAGAGAGAGATGAATGGACAACTCAAAACTCGGCCCGAGATTTTATGTATCAAACCATGACTGAAAGCACCCCCTCTTCTTATAAATAGGGGGTCGTAGGATTGAAAAAGGGTTCCGAAATTTGAAAAGAAAGGCTGCATTTTTGTAAACTATGTCACTTAGGCACATAGGACTTGTAGAATATTACAGTATTGGTGGTGATTCCTCCTCTTAAGTATTACAATGTATTATTTCCGCATTCCATTCTTCTTATATGTTTTCCTCTCTTGAACTCATGCAATAATATATACTATACTTTGATATTTTAGACTTGTCTATAGACTCATCTGCATTGAAGGGTTAATGCATGTGCCTATGTGAGGGGTTCAAATCATATTTTCAAGTTGTATTGCGTGAAGCTTATCACTCTGTTACACAAAATATTGTCACCATGACTATTTGCAGTCAGTATGGGCCCATCATCATCCATATTATCCTCCTTGGCAAGTCTCATACCTCAGCTTCTCATGTCAAGCTTTAAAAAAGAGAGAAAGTCCTTTAAAAACAATAAATCTCCAGTTCCGCACTTTCTCCTACTGTTGCCTGTGGTCTCGCACCCCATGTTCGTGTCACCTGCGGACCTGCCCACTCTGTATCTAAAGGGGTGGGTGCGGACCGCTGTAAAAGTCAAAAAGGCGCAAGTTTATCTTCAAAAAACTTACTTGTGGTTGATTCTGGATGATTCTAGAAGGTTTCTTGATGTGGATGGTTCGCTCCTAGATGGTTCATGCATCCCAATATTAAAGGAGCTAATCCCTTGATGAGAGGAGTTATCCCTTTGAAGAAGGAGCTTATCCCTTTGAAGGTGGACCTAGTAACTTCCCTCCATTGCACTATAAATTAAGGCAGTGGGCTGGTTGCTGGAGGGGTTAGAAGCTGAACATTTCTAAGGGTAAATGCTGGTGAAATTGAGACTCCCTAGTTAAGCTTGAGAGGAGAGATTACGTACCTTTTGGCTTCATTGGGAAGTGAGTGAACTTACCAAAGTAGAGGAAACTTCTTGCTGGACCCTGGGAGGAACTTGTACAGCATCAAGGCACAGATTGTAAAGTTCTTCTTTGATTTATGTTAATACAATCAAACTCATTTTTCTCAACAAATTGTCTTATGTGATTTGTTTCATAAATTCCTTGATCATTATGATGGATATGCTTTATTATATTGGCTTTTCAGGTGCTATTTAATGTGTGTGCTTGTTTGTGTCTGCAGATTCTACATGAAGGAGCTCATTTGGATCAAAGGAGCGAGGCTTCTACAAACTTGCTCTGGACCCAAGGTAGCCCTAAAACACTTGTTTGCCAGTATTTATACATAGCATATTTAGTGAAAGATAGGGTTTGGTTGGTGTGTTTGTCGCTAGATATCATTAGATACTAGGGAGGTTGATCTTGTCCGCAAGAACAACTCATTCCGTGTGACACACTCAACTTCCTTTCCATCCACTACATATTCCTCTAACTCAGTAGTTATAGTAAACCTCATGGTTTCAGGCTCTATGCTTTACATATATAATTTTTGGTGCTTTGAGTTCTATATCCTAAGTTGTTCTTCCTCTTTGACTTCTCTCATTTATCTTATAAAGTTGATTAAAACTATAAATATTTGAAGTGCTTGGCCTTCACTATTTCTGTTATATTTTTGGGAACAATGTGTGTGTAGAAATGCTTAAACATATGGCTTGTATCCTTCGATGAAAGAACCAACTCTATGATATATATGTATAGAATATGGGTGGTGTCCCCTACTACATCAGAATCATTTGAGGAACATTGATTTATATGTACCTAGGCACTGGTGTTGTAAGTAATCGAAGGTTGTCTCTAGGAGTGACAACATCTTCTCACGTCATTGTTGGGGAATGTATTGAAGGTTTTTTCCCCCGAGATATGACAAATTGAGAACTGTTAATGTAGGTGAGCAAAGTTTGTCTTGATTGCATTCACATCACCTTGGCAACTCCGCACCCCCCTCATTATCATTCATCACCCTGGATTTTAGAAGGCATCATAATCACTCAGACACCTCACAGCCGAAAGCCCCATTTGTTCCTAACCTTGAAAAACTAAATTTCTGAAATGTCTAGAGAGAGATAACTCTCACTACCTCTGCTACCATCTCACTAGCCTTTGCCACTTCCTCCTCTAGTTCTCAGCCCACTGCTGCTCACAATTCAATATATTCTTCTAGGACCCTGACATACCCTCCTTCCCCCCTCAACCCCTACATTCTTGACCACAGTTCCTCAAGTGAATTTTAATCTGCCTCCACCAATCCAGATGGATCTTCCAAGATTTTTACTAAACAAGTATGTGCCTCTTCACTTACCTCAGCCCTTAAGTGTTATGCCCCAGTACTAATTGAAGCTTTTGCCTAGGTTTAATGTAGAAGATGATAATTATTCTCAGAGACACATTCAAGCCTTCTGTGCATTTGTTGAGAATGTAAATGTGGAACAACTAGATGCGGTCTTGTGAATTTTTGTACAGTCTCTTGATGGAGAAGCTAGAAAATGGTTTAAAACCCTCCTTGATACCTCCATCTCCACCTAGGAGAAATTGGAAACCTCCTTCACATAAAAATGCGGTGAGAAGAGAAATCATGAGTGCCTCCTCACAAATTTAAATTCCATCAGGAAGAAGGCAAAGGAGAATATCTCATATTTTAATAAGATATTGAATAAATAGTATAACAACTTGCCTACTCAGATAAAACCTCCTCTAGCTATTTCTCGGGTAGTTTACTTGGGAGCCTTTGAATCTAACTTCAGTTTCACCTTAAGAGAAAGGAAATCCCCTACCTTATATCAACTCCAGGTCGATGCTCTGGAAGTAGAAGAAAATTTTGCCTCCACACGGAAGTCAAGCGGAAAGAAAGAGACAACCAAGAATATAAGAGGTAAATAAGAAGCTTCCTCCTCTAGTCAAAATAGAGAATCACTACACCTGAAATTGGAGGAGATGGATCAACTCATCATGTGTTTGTTAAATAAGGTTGGAAGAATCGAAATTCAGAACAAGAGTCCCTCCAAACAGAATCCTGAAAGGAAACAATCGGGGATATAACCCACAATATAGAAGGCCTTGATTACAGATACTTCCAAGGGAAAGAAAGGAAAATTCAGATCATATCCCTCATCTTCTATATTTAGAAGGTGATCCTGATGAGAAATGGTTAGATATAAAGGAGATGTTGGGATAATTATATTATTCTTTCTCTAAAGAAGAACAGGAGAATATGGTTCACCAAGAGGTCAGTCATGATGGATAAGTAGTATGTAACCAAGATATGGATTATTATTGCAAACAATTTGTAGATTTTGTGTTGGACAAACCACAATGTAAATATAACCTAAGTTCTTCAAAGAAAAGGTCAAGTGAACTAGAGCAATAGGAGGAAACTGCTCCCCATGTTACTCCTACAGTACCAGACAAAGGAAAAGGCAAGCTGAATCCTCACCCTGCTAGGATAAAAGTCCCCTTGAATAAGGAAAGAAATATCTCAGGGCAGCACACATTAAAGGAAGCACCTATCTTGTAGGAAAACACTAGTGGTACTAAAGGGGAAGTTGAGCCAAGAGGTATAGAGAAGACCCAATCTACATTCAACCTTCAAAGGGAGCTTAAAAACCTAAAGGTTTATGTTCCACTGACTGAGCTCCTGAAGCATCCTACCTATAAATCTCAGGTATCTCAATTCATGCTTCCATCAGTCTCATCACCTACCTAGGATTCTCTAAATCTCAAAGAAGAGAGGCCATTGGTGGTCTTTGGGCTCCATGTGGAAGAACTTGACCCTTCTACTGCACCTTTTTATGTAACTTTGGGAATTCATGATCTTCTTCTACATAATTGCATGTTGGACTCTAGAGCCTGTTATTGGGAAATCTAATGTCTATTCAGAGCTACTAGTCCCACTAAGACAGGTAGCTATCTTAGAAACAAACAGATTAAAGTCACTTGTTTTTCCTTTACGAGAGAGAGATGAGAAAGAAGCAAAGAGTACCAACCTCAATCTTCCGCTTGGTTCCTTGCTTGTTTCCTTTCCCCTTTGACAGAATCTCGCCACTGCTTCCTTATTTGTCTTGCTTCAAAGAGCACCTGTAGATTCACAGCAGCATAATACCATCAAAGCATAGAGATCTTTCACTGTAAACAATATAGGATCAGATATATATTGACCATACAAATGCATATATCGACACAATATTTAGAGATACACAATAATATGGAGGAAAACTCAAATAGCTTTATTAGTAAAAGTAATAGAAGAGAGGATTACAACCACTTGGTATAACCTAGCGCCATCCTCTGAGCTTGAAATCCCTCTTCACCTCACACAAAGCAAGATCACCCAATAATGTCTTCAAAGAGAAACCAGTAGCACCTCTTTGCAAATTACCAAATTCCAACGTCTGGATCTCTGGGATGAGGGATCCATATAGAGATATTTGCAGAGGTGTGAGTCAGCTCTGGGTTTTTATTAGTATCATCTCTCTGAGAGTTCTTGGTTCCACTTGGAGATTTCATTGATCTCTTACTCATCCCTGGGGGAATTCTGAGAGGCAAGTGTCATATGAGAAGTTTCTAGAAGATTCCTTGATCATCCACTTAGCAAATTGTCTTTTCCATTTGTCTATTCTCGTTCATCGCACCCTATAGAAGGAATTTTCAATATGCATCTCACCTCCCGTGTGTAGTAGGTGAGATGCATCGCACCCCGACCATGGAACAAGTGAGATGGTCCAGTTTTGACTAGTTCTGAGTAGTTTTTCGCAGAGAACTTCTGGGAGATGATGTAATCAGCTGACATTTCTCATTTAGGGTATGAAACAACACTTTTAGGGACTTAGAAGCCCTTGTTTTATGGACATATGTGATTGGGGTTGTAGTTCCCAAATATGTCTATAACAGTTGCCCCCTAAAGCATGAGGTCGTAAATCTTTTGATGTCGGGTGAAATGCTTTATAATGAGGATCCAAGGTTTTTCACACCAGAAGGTGACCTGTAATAAGATACAATACAATACATTATCTTCATAATATTTTCATGATCTTGCTGAGTCGGGCATTCCCATGCTCAGCTTGATAAATTCATTTTCATGTACATAGGACAGACAACCGTCTGTGTACAGACTGATGGTTCTGGTAGAGCCATCAACCCTTAGTTTGGATGACTATCTGTGCAGCAATGAGGTACATTTGATGTCTTTATTTTCCTGATTATATCACAGCTCAGATGGATGAAACTAGATCTGAGGTCTTCAAAACTCATTCAATCTTCGCCCGAAAGTACAATTCGATCCATGTGAAAAGATGTTCTGATGTTGAACATGGAAGGACATTGCCTGATTACCAGCCAATGATGTAAGCTATTAACAGACGTGAGAGGAATCACCAATGATGATGATGACCATCAAGGTACTGCAGTACAATTCATGTGGTGTGAATACATGAGTTGATGTCAAACACCACACAAAATCTTTCGGTCAAAGGCCATTAGTGTAAACCTATCACTGGAAGTGAGAAAATTTCCATTGAGGCATGCAAGCTTCAAAGTACTGGAAGGGTTGTCCCTAAGTAGGCTTCTTGGATAATGAGCTGATGTCGACAAGAAGTGACCTATCATACGAAGGGATTAATGGATCCCACATCTATGACACAGAACGGAGCAAATGATTTTGTAGAGGTGAAAACGATCTGATGATACAAGGTTCAGGGTGGCTGTCATGAAAGAATGAAGCGTTCGTATTCTAGCAGATGAGACACAAGCCGGGTAGGTGAATTCTCTAAGCGACTGCTCTTGAACATATCGGTGACACTGAACTGGATTGGTAGCGTTAACCCCAAAAGCGGATGGTACGGTGGACCAATGGTGATATGACCGGTGAACGAAATAACCCAACCCTACTCAATCATGGTGATGGACTGAAAGTGTCATGTTCAAGAGCGACCTGCTACCAAATTATAAAGTTTCTTCAAGTTTTCTTCCCAATTTTCCCCAATCATTTCTGACCAGTACCTCTTTATTTTTGTCAAGCTTGAGGAGGATAACATATGTTTGTTCTATAATTTTCCCTTCGGGCAAACCCGTTGCTATGTTTTAACGAGCCTAGCAACGGTGAAACTCACTCTTGTCTGAATGGACAAGTTTGTCGCTATTGTTTTAACGACCTTAACGACAAGGATAACTTGGTGCTTTTCAATTTTAGAGAGTCTGAAAAGAGATGGAAAGAAGACTCCAATATTCCTTTTTCATAACATAATCCCTTAAGTCTGAAAAAGTATAAAACAATACGAAAGGGATGCCTTTTCAATAGTTTTAACAAACCAAACAAGACAAATGCTTGATCTTTTTGTGTAATAATCCCTCAGGTCCAAAAATATTAAAATCTAGAGGAAGGATAACACTTCCAATCACTTTAAGGAGATGGAGAGGCCAATCGCTCGACAATCTTTTCATATTTTACGAGTTAGATGAAAAGAGCTTAAAGGGGACTCGTTTTTTGAGGAACAAGTGATGTTTTCAGATAACAGCTGGTTCCAGGTAACGTTTGGAACATTCCAATCATGGAAATGTAAAAAGGTGGCTAATAGGATCACTCGTCACAGCTATTCCTAAAAAGGGTAAACAATCAAATGGAGGTGAATGATCGGCAACAACAGAGTGGAGGTGATGGTAAGAACACGACCAAGGCTCAAACGCTGATGAAAATGCATTCACAATGGTTATTTATTGGAGATGGGCTCATTTTTTAATGAGCTTAAACTCTAGTGGAACAGATGCTCATTGCTAGGTTTAATTTTTAACGAGCTTGAACTTTGCATAAAACTGCTCATGCCAATCATATAATAAGGATGTCTCATCGATAGGTTCATTTTTTATGGAGATTGCACCATTCAAAATTATGCTCCAAATACTTTCATTATGTAAGCCAGGAATGACCAATCCTATGAGTTTAAAGGGTTAAGAACCTACAAACTAAGAAAATAAATGATCGCTTTTCACTTTCACAAAAAAAGTTTGCATGCCCCCAGGTATAGCGAAGTAGAGTTTCCCATGTTACCCCTCAATTTGCAGACAAAACATTTTCTTTATCGAGAAATGCCTACCTTTCCAAGTTACCCTTCAATTTGTAGACAAAACATTTTTTCTATCGGGAAAGGCCTACCTTCTAACAGAGGTATCTTATTCCAGTCTAGTCCCATTTTCCTAAATGGATGGGTGTGTCAGACTAGTCATATATCCTCTGTGGAAACGTACCCTATACCTGAAGTTTCCCTGCCGAAGCAAACTAGGGTGCATGCCCCCTGGGTTTCAGTCACAACCACTGAATCACTCACGTTCATCAGGTGGATGAACTGGAGACTGATGAGATATTCTTTGCAAAAAATACATGTAAGGGATGGCATTTGACTATTAGCTATGTGTGAACCGAGGAATGAAAGCTGGTCTATGAGCTGGACGACTCTGCCTTCATGCGGAAAACACATTACTCGAAAGAATGAGGAGACAATGGCTCCCATGCTATAAATGTAGTCACGCCCAAGGAGTGGATTGTAATCTAAAGGTCCTTGGACTATGATTACATTCAGATAAACGATTTTCCTTCTCAAAGTTATAGGCAAACTTGGAAGGATCCCTAACGATCAACTGGTTCCTTTATCGAAGCCTATCAAATTTTGCATCTTAGGCAAAAGTGATGGCGAGCCAAGCACTTTCCAAGTAGTTGAGGAAAGGATACTCACAGAAGCCCCTTCATCTATGATGGTACCAACCCTGACCATTTTCTAAGTTTTCACTATGATTCGAAATGGTACATTAGATGGTAAACGGGGTCTGCCTAGTAGATTCCAATCGAAGGAAATGACTAGGTTGCTTGGAGGTGGGACCGAATAAATGGCCATATACAACTCTGATGAATTTCCTTCCTACGGTAAAGGAATGGGCAGATTGCCCCCATGTTCATTGGAGTCTGTGTTTATGAAAGGAATTTGAATGGTGTCGTTCTCATCCTCTTAGGTGACTATATCATTTGAAGGTAAATCTTCTGAAGTCAAGATGGGGTCGACTACCGTCTCGACCTATTTACTTTGGTCCGATGTGGAGTCAGAGGGTTTACCTTCAATGATAGATGCTTCGGCCAACTCCAAAGGTGGGTCAATCAGATTTTCAACTAGCAATGGATTTGGCAAGAGTTTCTTGTACCTAGGAGGGATCGCTGCGGTGATACAGGACGATTATCCAAGACTCTTTTAGCTTCGTCCAGGAAGGGACAACAGTGGAGGGCATGATCGCCTTCACACAGTCTGCAGGGAAATTTAGATTTTCCATTTTTGTTCGGTGACTCCACTTTCAGTAGTTGACGGTGTACTTTCAACATGATCATCAGAGGTTGACGACACCGGATTGTGCAAGTGGGGAGACCAGTGGCTTAGGATCCATGGGATGCAAGGACAATCTCAGTGATAGTTGTCTCCTTTATAGATGACACATGGAAATTTAGGTTTGGACGGTGCAGTGTGTGGATTTTCGCTAGACGATGTATGGTTGGCCATTTTTTCCGTTGGCTCCTTCTTCTTCTTCTCCTTCCCCTTCTTCTTCTTCTAAGTTACTTGATTTTTAGTTTTACTATCTTTAACAAGCGAAGAGGAAGAAGGAGAGGGAGAGACAAAAAAAGTAGAAGGTTGGGTGGAACTCTAGTATCATCTAGTTGCTGATTCGATTGTTCAGGAATCACGGTGCTTTGAATGACAGAGGTCGAGAAAAGCCATACCGGCAGGCCAATTCTCAGTCCTGAAAGGGACAATATGGCCATATGAGGTGCACCAACATCTCCCCAAGAGGAGAAAGGACTAGGACCTCCCCCAAGGGGAAATCCTTGGTTGGTGGATTCCATTTTCTCAACCTAAGACCAACAAGGGAACAGTGACATTATTCCGATTAAAATAAATTTTAGACACTTTGACACAACTTTCTTTTCCAATTTTTAAGAGTCAAGAAAAAGCTATAGATGACTCTAGTCACCTTCGATTTTTAATGAGCCTGGAGTGACAAGTGCTCAAATGGACCTTTTCCTTTAAGGAGTCTGAAAAGGAACGAAAGAGACTACTTTGGAAATCTATACAGAGGGATTACCAAACCAATTGAAAAATTGCAAAATACTTTTTACAGTACGACAATCAATCTTCCCAAATGTTGTGTTTAGTGCATTGTGATCAATAGGGCGGTAGACGTGGCTTCCTAAGGATAAGGGATATAGCCTATTATGGTCTCCCAATATATACTCGATGGTACGTGAGAGCACAAGTATGTACTAGCACTTGTCGTCTCAAAGAGGAGGAATCACCCAACCTACGGTGAAAGCGATAGTTACCAGGCTTTACGACATTGGAATATGTCTCTAGCCTAGACTTCTAGATGTTGTGCGTTAGGTTCCAAAGCATTTTTATGTTCATTAAATTTATTTTACAATTGATCTTTCTTAAGAAATTTGCCTTTCAAGTTCGCTGCGTGATGTAGATATAAAATTCCTAAAATGAAATCTAAGATGATAAGCAGTCATTTAATCTTGTTTTTGCAATGAAAATCCTAGCTACTAAGGAAAGAGAAATGAAATCCTTTCAACATAGAGCATAGAGCACACACTAGATGCACTGTCCTAAATCAAAATCAACAAGCAGTCTAGATGCAAATGCATGTGCATGTATTTGTTTTTCGCTTTCTTAACGTGTGAATGACAAAAATAATGCTAAATACAAATTTGAATTACTTCTTCTTTCAAAATGATAGTACTAACGATTTTATTTTCAAAAACGAAAAGTAGACAAGACGACACTTTATGATTTTGAATTGAAAATTGCTTTCGACACTTGAAATACTACTAATTCAGATCAAATACCAGAGTAACAGTACAATCGACTATCAAGAATAGTAGGATTCTTTTCTTTCACTGAAAATGACACTTGCGACACTTCCAAATCAAAAGATGATAGTTTGATTAAGTTACTATTTTGTAAAAGAGAACTGTAAACGGCGCAGAATACATAAAAACATTCAAAATTATTTGTACAATAGAGGTTGGATGATGCAAAGAAGGGGGGTTTAAACAGCGGTCTACTGATCATAGACAACAAAACTCCTGAATAAAACAGAAGAGAGTGAAGAAAAAAGAAAAATTTGTAGGTAGATCTAGTCTTATCTGATCATCGTACCTATAACATAGGGAAACAGGGATGCATCCCACCTACTACATATGGGAGGTGCGATGCATCCAGATTTGCTAAAGGATAGGGTGCGATGGTCAAGGAATGAGACTTTAACTTGGTTTTTGGTCACAGTTTACAGTTTAGTTCAGGGATTTAGGCCAAGTAAATGATAGTCAGTAACTACAAAGTATAGGGCTGATCTAATGAGGTTACTCAAGCTAACTCTAGGGAACTTAGGATGTTTGCAAGTCAATTTTTCAGTTCATAAACAAATCTAGAGATTGACTGAAGAAGCGTTGATCTACTTTGCACTTGCATAGCAAATACAGTTTGAAGGCTAGTTGGCTTGACTTCAGGCTCCGTCTGTGGTTTATGAATCAAACAAGTAGAGACAAGCAATCAAGCTAATGGGTCCCAGTGGAGTTTCTATTTTGTTATCGAGAAATATAGTGTCTATTCAAAGATGCTAGTCCCACTAAGATGGGTAGCTATCTTAGAAACAAACAGATTAAAGTCACTTGTTTTCCCTTTACGAGAGAGAGATGAGAAAGAAGCAAAGAGTACCAACCTCAATCTTCCGCTTGGTTCCTTGCTTGTTTCCTTTCCCCTTTGATAGAATCTTGCTACTGCTTCCTTATTTCTCCTATTTCAAAGGGCACCTGTCGATTCATAGCAGCATAATACCATCAAAGAATAGAGATCTTTCACTGTAAAAAATATAGGATCAGATATATATTGACCATACAAATGCATATATCAACACAATATTCAGAGATACATAAGAATATGGAGGAAAACTCAAATAGCTTTATTAGTAAAAGTCATAGAAGAGAGGATTACAACCACTTGGTTTGACCTAGTGCCATCCTCCTAGCTTGAAATCCCTCTTCACCTCACACAAAGAAAGATCACCCAACAATGTCTTCAAAGAGAAACCAACAGCACCTCTGTGCAAATTACCAAATTCCAACCTCTGGATCTCTGGGATGAGGGATCCATATATAGATATTTGTAGAGGTGTGAGTTAGCTCTGGGTTTTTTATTAGTGTCATCTCTCTGATATTTCTTGGTCCCACTTGGATATTTCATTGATCTCTTACTCATCCCTGGGCAAATTCTGAGAGGCAAGTGTCATATGAGAAGTTTCTAGAAGATTCCTTGATCATCCACTTAGAAAATTGTCTCTGCCATTTGTCTATTCTTGTTCATCACACCCTATAGAAGGAATTTTTAGTATGCATCGTACCTCCCATGTGTAGTAGGTGAGATTCATTGCACCCTGGCCATGGAGAAAGTGAGATGGTCCAGTTTTGACTAGTTCTGAGTAGTTTTTTGCAAAGAACTTCTGGGAGATGATGTAATTAGCTCACCTTGCTCCTTTATGGTATGAAACAACACTTTTAGGGACTTAGAAGCCCTTGGTTTATGGACATATGTGATTGTGATTGTAGTTCCCAAATATGTCTATAACAGAGCCTCCCACAACCTCATGCCCTTTGCAGTAATGAAACAACTTGCCTTGCAAATCACTAGGCCCTACAAATACCTATACTCCTTTAGCTCCAAGAGAGTCAAATTCTTGGGAATGATAAAGGATTTGGTGGTGAACCTGGCTCAGATCCCTATGAAAAGTGTGGTAATGGACATAGTAGTGGCATATATACCTCCTCATTTTGGCATGCTGCTATCTAGGTCTTGGGTTTCCAAGGTAGGAGGCTCTATGAAGTTGGATCCAACTTATTCCACAATTCCCACTTTTGGAGGAGAACAAAGGAGAATATATAGAGAATCCAGGTTTGTAAACATTGTGACCCCAGCAACAGGCTCAAAAAAGTCCCTAATGTATGGAAAAGAAAGTGACCTCTCTTGCTTATTTCTAGAAGAAGATGAGGCTATCATAGAATAAACATTATTCCACCTAACATGGAAGTTAGAACATCAGCATGCAAGTGAAAGGAAAGTATGGAAACTATATTTCGATGGAGCTAATTCATAATAGGGGAATGGGGCAGGAGTATTGTTGGTATCTCGTGAAGGCCGCCTGATATCCCTCTCAATCAAACTAGGGTTCGAAGCAACCAAGAATGTGGTGGAATATGAAGTGTTTCTCCTTGGGTTACAGGCTACAAAAATTTTGAATATTGAATGTCCAACAGTTTATGGAGACTCTAAGATGGTCGTAAGGAAAATTAGGAATCAATGACAGGCCAAACACCCCAGGCTGAGGACATACCGAAATGAGGTATGGGACTTTATTGACAATTTATTCCTCACTTTTAGCATCTAGTTTCTGTTGAGGGAAGAAAACATGATGGAAGACTCTCTTGTTGTAGCTGCAAGTACTTTCAAGCCCCCCCAACATCCTCTCCTAAGATATGAAGTGGAAGTCAGGCACAGACCCTCCATACCTGATAACATCAAGAACTGGTAGGTGTTCGAAGATGATGAACAAGTGAAACAATTCATAAAGGTTGTTGGGGAGTTTTCTAACTCCACCATCTATCAAGAAGAAGAAGAAGAAGAAGAAGCAAATCAAGAAGCCACTTCATGGAAAGATGTAGTGGTTGGGCACAAAATTTTGCAACCAAAAGGGAACACTATCCCTCATGGACTAGTCCCACTAGAAAGGATTTTTAATAAGGACAACATAGCTACCAAACAAATAGCTCCTAAGATCAATGATCAATTACAAGATTGCAACATTTGAGTAGAGGAGGAGCCTCATATGATGAAGCTGCCTAAAGGAATCCCCTTACACTATAAACATAACTATTTATATATTTTCAAAGCCTACAAAGATGTTTTTTCTTGGTCTTATGATGATTTGAAAATGTTTGATATTAAAATCATATAGCATAAGATTCCTTTGAAGAGTAGAGCGAAACCTTGCAAGCAGAAACTCAGACAAATAAATCAACTCTTACTCCCCTCCATTGAAAGGGAGATAAGGAAGCTTCTACAGGAAAAGATTATAGTAACTTTAAGATACTCTAAGTGGGTAGCGAGTCTGGTCCTGTTTCATAAGAAGAACGGAGAGATAAGGCTATCTGTAGACTTCTGGAATGTAAACAGGGAATCTTTGAAAGATAACTACCCATTTCCCAAGATGGATACTATATTAGAGAAGGTGGTTGGTTCAGCTAGAATTGCTATGATGGACAGGTTCTATGGATATAATCAAGTGCTTATTCTTCCTGACGATCAGGAAACAAACACTTTCACCACCCCATGGGGAACACTTATGTATGCTCGCATGCCTTTTGGGATGCTAAATGCAGGGGCCACATTTCATAGAGCCATGGAAATAGCTTTAGTGGGAGAGCGAGAAAAATTCGTGGTGGTCTACTTTGATGACATCAAAATATTTTCCAAGACTTAGGAGGAACACATCCTCCACTTAGAACTCACCTTTGAGAAGTGCGGGAGATATGGTCTCTCCTTGAATCCTAAGAAATCCCAATTCGCCCTAAGTGAGGGGAAGCTACAAGGATACATAATATCATAGAAGGGTGTGAAGATTGATCCCAAATGGGTTGAAGCCATCATCTACATTCCTCTACCCAGGGATATGAATGAAGTGCAAACCTTCATGGTGAGAATAAATTTCTTGAGGTGATTTATACCCATCTACGTAGAGATTGTCAAAGGTATTACAAACATGCTCAAGAAGGGAAATGAAGTCAAGTGGAGACTATCCCCTCGTGATTCTTTTAGTAGGATCAAAGAAGCTTTGGTTGAAGCTCCAATGCTAGCCAGTCCCAACTATTCAGTGCTTTTCTACATCTTTTCATTCGCCTCTCCACATACCATCGTCACAGTACTGCTATAGAAAAAAAAGCGGTTTGTGAGCAACCCATTGCTTTCTTCAGCTAAGTACTAAGGGATGTTCAACTAAGATATAACATATTGGAGAAACAAACTTACGCACTGGTCAAAGCTCTGAAGGCATTTTGTGCATATGTGTTGTAACAAAAAATCACATTGTTTGTCTGAACAACAACAGTCAAGGACATCCTGGTGCAAGGAGACAATGAGGGAAAGACGGACAAGTGGATAGCAAAAATACAGGAATACGAGCTAGAAATAAAGCCCAACAAGCTCATTAAAGACCAAGGGCTACCCAAGGTTCTATCTAAATCAAGATGCCAAGCACTAGGGATAAACCTAACCACAAGGGAAGACAAACTAGAGGATCACCAGAGGAGTATTAAAACATCCGAGCATAAAATATATGCCAAGTACGCGGGATCAATGTGGTACAATAATATCATCCATCACCTCTTATTATTGAGGTGCCTGTTGGGGTTGGATGCCCCCAAATATCAAAGCCTAAGGTTGCAAGCCCATAAATATATCGTACACAATGGCCTAATCTACTGGAAGGACCCTATGGGGGTACTTTTTCTATGTTTGGTGGAAGGAGAGAACCATAAGTTGATTGGGGAGTTTCATGAAGGAGTCTATGGAGGTCATTACAACTGGAAGACCACGGCACACAAAATCCTTAAGGCTAGATTTTACTAGACTATGTTGTCCTTGAATATCTATAACAAAGTTAGGAGGTGGTAGAAATGCCAGGTTTTTGTTGAAAGATAGAAGTTTTCTCCTCTCCCCCCAATTCTTGTGCATGTGGAGAATCCTTTTAGACAGTCAGGACTAGACTTCAAAGGGAATATAAACACACCATCCAGTGGCTAGAAGAAATGGATATTGATAGCCACTAACTATTTCACCAAGTGGGTAGAGGCCATCCAAAATAGAAATTCTATAGACTCAATGGTGATAAAGTTAATGGAGGAGAACATATTGCCCCACTTTGTTTTCGCTTTTAAAATCATCACTGATAATGCCCAGGTATTTAAATCTTCCAGGTTCATCAACTTCTACCACAAATATAATATCATTATTGGGCACTCCACTACATACTAGCCTCAAGGAAATGGTTTGTCTGAGTCCTCAAACAAGGCTATGGTGAGGGTGCTGAAGAAGCCAAACGATGAAAACCAAAGGAGCTGGGATTACCAACTAAAGTTTTCTCTATGGGCCAACCAAGTACTCTCTAAATGATCCACTGGGAAATCACTTTTTGAGTTAATGTACGGAAAATATGATGTCTTCCGAATACAACTAGCAATGCCAATGGAAAGCTTGTTACAAGAAGTTGAAGAGGAGAAAATTCCCTTCACATGGAGGATTAATCAGTGGGTTGAGCTCTAGGAGAATAGAGAGCAGGTGGAGGCCAAACTATCCAATTATCAACAAAAAATGAAATCTATGTTTGACAAGAATGCCAAGGAAAGACCTCTTCAGCCAGGAGATTTAGTTCTCAGGTGGGATGTCTGACGGGAGGACAAAGCATGGAAAATTTGATCTAATGTGGTTTGGCCCCTTCTGGATTGCAGAGGAGATAGGGAACAACATATTTTTACTTGAAAACTTGGATGGAGAAATGTTGGAACTACCAGTAAATGGTCAGTTCCCCAAGTTCTATTTTCAAAAAAAATAATTAGTTATCTTACACTCATTGGAAATATCTGGTGTGCTTACTACAATTGTCATTTGAATTGAGAAGTGACTTCATGATAAAAGGAGTAGTTCCTAGTGTGAAGGTTCTCAACACCTTGCTAGCAAGGCATTGTCCCCATATGGAGCCAATGTTGTCATTTACTGCTCACTCACTGCTTTGCAAATGATCAGTGGTCCAGGATGCATGAGAATAGTGAACTTGAAGCCATTTACTAAGCCAGAGAAGTTATCAGAGCCTAATGAGATCCTCTCCCTTGCATAATTCTTAGAAAAATATTTCTGGTGGTATATAGAAGTCTAAGAAAGGGTTTCGGGATCAAAATTTACAGCCTGTAGAATATATCCCCTAGAAAGCCTAATTGGTTAAGCAAAATCGCTACGTATGGAAAAAAAATCATAATCAGGACTTGGGATAGTACATCGCAATTGCATATTGGTATCAGTAGGGACCAAGAGGCAAAGAACATCAAAGATTTCAAAAAATGTGATCCACCGATCGCCGATATCACATATTGGCATCAGTGGGTCAGGGCACTACATTTATCAGTATCAGTGGGATTTAATTCCTTAATACTGCGTTAAGAGGTTGATTGGGATATGATGTAATATTGTCAGGGGAGGACAACAAATTCATTAGAAAATAAAATGGTTAACAAAACAGGAGTGTGCCACCCCCTTCTCTCTCCTCCATGTGGCACAATCATGCATCCCACATCATAGCAGCCTTGAATGTCGATATCACATATCACATCCTATAGATCCAACAGTCCCTCAGTTACATCATGCTTCAAACCATGCAGGGGGGCAATAATGTGATATATTGTTGCAACACCAAGGAAGGGCTGAAAAGTGTTAACAAAGGATTTCATGAAAAAACCAAGGTCGAGCATGCCTTCTTCTCTCTCCTCCAGGGGGGGCCACGTGGAAGCATATGTTTGGTCCACTGAGCTAACATGGAAACTAATGTCAATAATGATGTGGCACGTAGAGACATTGACATAGTAGCTAGACATGAGTCACTCGTTTTTGGCATTTTCAAGGGTCCTATGGGGCCATTTCTAGGTGCCACATGTCACCACTCACAGGGTGACACATTGTAGTGATGAAATCACCTATCACAATCGATGATCGATGATCACTCAATGTAAATCTATCTCTTTAGATGTGTTTCCTCCTCGGCGGCAATTGGGATCAAGATAAGGGCCCTTGGATGCAATGGGTTATGTGTTGTATTGTATAGGGATTTTGCGTCCGAGAAATCGGCCGATGAGGGACTTCTGTGGTATCAAGAAAAGGACCCCAATGCAATTATTGAGAGCTTTAGAGCTGACATATGGGCCTTTTGGTTCCAACCCTGGTCATATAAGGAAATTGAATAAAGGGGCTAAAATAAAGAGACTCGACTAACGGGGAAATCCAAAGGCACCATTTCGCTCATTCCATAAGTATAAGCTTGTGCCCTTTTTCCTATATGAAGATATGAATGCTCGTGCCCCTTGATACTTCTATCATTAAAAGGAGAATGCACACCCAGGCTAGATCAGGGTGTCAACTATGCTCAAAAGGTTTTTATTGCATAAATAGATGGACTCTGCACCGAAAGTAGCTACAAAGGAATATATAAGAGATGAAGCCTTTGAGGTCAGGTAGAGAAAAGTGCCGAGGGATTCAGTAGAACATTTAATGCCAAAGTGATAGAGTCGTTCCCAGAGGTGGACATGGTAGTGATTCAAGGGAAGGAGCATTCAAAACCAAGTATGGGCATCCCCTAGAAGTGGATCTTCATAATCTGTTCTCAAGGTCAGAATCGAATATTTTTAAGACAGAATGACGAGAATTAGTTGAGAAGCATAGGAGCATATGTTGTGAACTAAACGTGGCCATGAAACAAAAATGATTACAGGGATGGGGAGCTGGGGATTTTGTATTAATGTCTCACATGTTCCATGATTCTGTGATGTGCCTTCCTCTTTGAGGGCATTATTATTGTTCTTAATGTTTTTGGATATAGAACCTCCCCTGGCCGAGAGAGAGAGCTAACTTGACAACTGAAAACTTGGCCTAGGATTTTATTTATGAAACCATTATTGAAATCACCCCCTCTTCTTATAAATAGCGGGTCACAACACTGAAAAAGGATTCCGAAATCTGAAATGAAAGTCTGTATTTTTGTAAACTCTATCACCTAGGCACATAGGTCTTGCAGAATATTACAAGATTGGTGGTGATTCCTCCTCTGAAGTATTACAACGTGTTATTTCATCATTCCATTCATCTTATATGTTTTTCTCTTTTGAATTCATGCAATAAAATATACTATACTATGATATTTTAGACTTGTCTATAGATTCATCTACGTTAAACAGTTAATGCAGATGCCTGTGTGAGGGGTTGAAATCATATTTTCAAGTTGTATTGCATGAAGCATATCACTCAACCTCCTTTCTATCCACTGCATATTCCTCTAATTCAGTGGCTATAGTAAACCTCATGGTCTTAAGCTCTACATTTTACATATAGAATTTTTGGTGCTTTGAGTTCTATATCCTGAGTTGTTCTTCCTTTTTGACTTCTCTCATTTATCTTATAAAGTTGATTAAAACTATAAATCTTTGAGGTGCTTGGCCCACATATTTTTGTTATATTTCTGGGAACTATGTGTGTGTAGAAATGTTGAAACATATGGCTTGTTTCTTTGGATGAAAGAACAAACTCTCTCATATATATGTACAGAATACGGGTGGTGTCTCCTTCTGCTTGAGAATCATTTGAGGCACACCAATTTAGATGTACCCAGGCACTGGTTTTGTAAGCAATCTAAGATTGTCTCTAGGATTTACAACAATATGTGTGTACAAACGTTTTGTAGCGAGTAATGTAATGTCTGAATTTATTGATAGCATGGACAGCAACTAAAAACTCATTTTCTATTACAGTATAATTTAACTCTGCATGAGACAAATTTTTACTAGTGTAATAAATGGCATAAGGGGTTATATCCTTTTGTCCTAGTATAGCTCCTAGAGTTGTTTCTGAGGCATTAGTTGAAATGTCAAAAGTTAGTTTCCAGTTTGGTGTGCTAAGAATATGTGCTTCAGAGATTTTCTCCTTTAATGTTTCAAAGGCATTTTGCCAATTAGAATTCCAATTGAATTCACAGTGTTTTAGAAATTTGAAGAGTGGATATGCAATTTTTGTAAAGTTTTCTATGAATCTTCTATAGTAACTAGTGAAACCAATAAAATTTCTAACATCTCATTGACAAGTTGGAATTGATAATTTAGAAATAACTTCTGCTTTAGATGTGTCCACTCTAATTCCATTTCCTGAAATATTGTGTCCTAAAACAATTCCCTCTTTAAACATCATAAAACATTTTCATGGATTAATGAGAGATTTTCCTCTTTATATCTAATGAGAACTTTTTCCAAATTTTTAAGAGCTTCTTCAAAAGAATTTCCATAGACTACAAAATTGTCCATATACACTTCCACGCAATAATGAATTAGATCAGAAAAATGCATAGTACTTCTCTTTGGAATGTTTCAGGTGAATTACATAATCCAAACGAAAGCATTTGCTAAGAATAAATTACGCATGGGTGGATAAATGTACTTTGATCATGGTATTATGGGGCTAAAATGATTTGATTATACCCACTAAAACCATCTAAATTTGAAAAATATTTATTTCCTGCCAATGTATCTAAAACCTTATCTATGAAAGGAAGTGGCAAGTGATCTTTTAATGTGGCGTTATTCAATTCTCTATAGTCAATACAGACTCTACATTTTCCATTCTTTTTAGGAACAATTACTAAGCATGAAATCCATTGACTGTCCGATATTTGATAGATGAAATTAACATTCAATAGTTTTTGTAATTCCTCCTTAAAAATTTCCCTTAGATTTGGATTCATTATTCCTTGAGCTTGTCAAATTGGTTTGGAATTTCCTTAGATTTAGATACAATGCATACAAGTATTAGGATCAATTCCCTTCATGTTAGTATATTCCCATGCATAGGTAGAGGAATGATCTTGTAACATCTTTGTTAATTCTCTCTTTTGAAATTCTTCCAAATTATTATTGATATTCAAAGTTTTTCCCTGAAATATTTCAATTGTAGAATTGCCAAATTTTTCTATGGAATGCAAGGATAGTTGACAAGATGATAAATATTCAATATTACATTGTTCTTGAAAACTCTGACTAGATTCACAATATGACAAAGATTCATTATTTTCCATTAAATTCAAAATTTGGTCCTACTCATCTATTTGTGAAGTGGAAATGATTGGTCTTATACCAATTTCATCATCTATCCATTCTTCATTTTCAACTTTTATTGTTGTTTTTTTTCTGGTGGATACAGTGTGAATTTTGTTATTGATCTCCCATCAGAAATAAACATATCACCAGATCTACAACTCATAAAAGCATCAGTTGTAGGTAGCCATGGTCTTCCTAGAATAAATGGATGTCCTCCTAAGTTATTATTGAGTGTTAAAATCATAAAATTTACAGGGTATTCCCAATAATATAAGGATACATATATATCTTCTAATGCACCATTAGGTTTAATTGCATATCTATCTACCAATTATAACAATGTAGGTGTATATTGAAGAATATAAAGTTTTAATTGAATCATAGTTTGTCTACTAATGATGGTTATAGATACTCCTATACCAATCAATGTATTTTGGATCTTTACATCATTGATGTATGTTTTCACAATGGGAGTTCCTGAATCAAGATATTTCTGAATTGTTGTCTTACCCATCATGATATCTGCAGTTTTTCCAAATAGTTGGATTCTTTTGACTTCTTTTCTTTTTCTTCCTGGTATTTTTATGCTCAATTCCCTATTTTTCTTTGAAAAAATTGGTATTTCCTAAATGGATTGTAGTAAAGGAATTTTTATGCAAACATTCTTCAATTCATCTAACATGTCATAATCAGGAAAAAAATAATGTTTTTCTCCCCCTTCATCACATTTTAATCTCTCAGCAAAAGGTGGTTTTGAAATAAATACTGAAGGTTGTTCCATAATAGGAGTTGAGTTATTTGGATGTGAAGTAACTTTTTTTTTAGTTTTTTCTTTTTCATTAAGAGACTTCTCTTCTTCAGAGATCTTTTCTTTTTCACTTCCCTAATTAACAACTGATGGGGATATTTTCTCTAATATTATAACATATCTAAGTTGAACATTCTTTAGATCTAGTGGAGTTATCATGTATGTTTGAAAATTGTGTACTTCCATATTGTAAACAGGTTGAGAGTTTTTATTATTGTTCATATTTGGGAGTGGTTAGGCAGGAAATCGGTTTGGTATTCGAGGAGATTGTAATGAAAGTTGTGGATTCAAATTATGAGGTTAAGTTTGTTGAATAGACTGAGGATAATATTGTGGAGGAAAAGTAGTATATGATTTTTGAAATTGTGGACATTGAAGATATTGAGGATTCTTTCCATAAGGATTTTTCCATCCTTGTGACCAAGGTTGTGGCAAGGATTTCCAAGGCATTGGGGGAGTCCAATTACTTGTGATGATTGTGCAAATGGTTGAGTGTTAAAACCTTGAGTTTTATTTGGTTGTGGATTTTTCCAGGGTCTTTTAGCAATAAAACAAAGAGGGTCTACCTGATTTGGTACTCCTTCTTCTTGATAGACAACTTTAAGACCTGGCATTCAGGGACATTCTTTTGTATCATGATTTTCTGCACATATAACACAAGTGTCTACACTCTTTAAATCAAAAGGACATTCTCTCAAGGCATGTTTCTTTCTACACTTAGGGAAAAAAAATGGACAATGCAACATTTTCAGTTTTTTTCTTGTTTTAAAATTATCAAGCAAATTTACTAATTCTACTCTATTATTGTCCCAGTTGCAGATTTATTAATACTTGATAAGATAGGATCTCTTGGATTTTTTACAGTTCTTGCTTTACCTCTTGAATTGTGTATGCATAAATCACAAATTTCTCCTAGTGACAACTGAGAAATGTCTCCCTTACCAATTAGATTGAGAAGATCAATGCACTCATCTCTAATGGATTTCAATAAGAGAGCTTTCAAATTTTCCTCATGTAGATTATTCACTTTTTCCCTCTTAACATTATACGCAAATATTTCAAGGAAGTCTTCAAGATTTTCATCCTCTTTCTGTACCATTTTAAAGACTTCATCCATAATATTATGGGGCATACAATAGTCCTTATATTTCTATAAGAATGTAGTTTGCATTTGTTCCCATGTTCTTATGGAGTTTATTCCTAAAATCATAAACCATTTTAATGTTGCATATTTAAGGGTTGCATGGAATAATTTCAACTTTTGAGCATCATGCAGATAATCATATGATCTACAGAAGACTTCAAATTCAAAGATAAATGTTTCAGGATCTTCACTCCTTAGTCCATGAAAGTTTGGAAGGATAGAGGGTGAAATACTTTTCATTGTCACAGTTGTATCTTCATCGAGGATAAGAAATCCAAAGGGTTATGGATTTATATATTCTCCTCTCCCTCTTTCTGTTCCTCCACCTCTTCCACCTCCCTTATTTCCTTCTCTTCGCCCTCCAATCCTACATTCTTCACCATTCAAATTATGTACCTCTCCTTCCCCTTTTCCAACCATTCTAGATTCTTAAGAACTAATATAGGGCTATAGCTCCAAAATTGGGATTTTAGCTTCCTCTAGTTCCTCTGGTTCTTCTATCAATGGTTTGTTAAAATAGTTTTCTTCTTCCTCTTCTTCAGCAAGAAATTCTAGCTCTTGAGCTAGAACATGTTCTCCAGTTAAAGATAGGAAAATTAATCCTATTGTTGGGGATATGGGATCTTCTTCTTCTATTATGGATTCTATTGATGAAGTTGGTGAATCTCTAGGTTGGATTTTAGATATTAATACCTTGAGGAGTTTGTGTTTTCTTGCTATGGATGGAATTTCTGTGGGTGGTGTGGCAATACAAGGTCATCATGGGGTAAGTGATATTGTTGGACTTAAACTCTTACTTCTACCTACAAATCTACCCCTAGTGTCTCTTTCCCTATGCATATCATGTTCTTGTTTTTGTTTTTTGTTTTTTCTTAATTTATCAAAATGAAAAGACTAAGACTTCTATTTACACTTCCTTGTAAATGATGCCAAAATGTTTGTCAACTTAATTGTATTAAATTGTTACATAAATTATTGACCAGAGTTGGTAAGATTTTGAAGTGCAAGTGCACTATATATGCTAGAAGTCCTTTTATTAAATCAGATTATTAATGTGCATGATTGAGTTATTGAAATTTACTTCTAAGGATGTAATTTATTCATATCTTATTCTTCAAAGAAAAATGAGTGTAACACACTAAATATTCCTACTTATTTCTAATGAAATAAAAAATGCTCTTCACACTTGAAAAATGAAACTGAAAGAAAACTCACATTATCTCATTAAGAAAACTTAACTAATCTATTGTAGCACAAATATAATCTATAAGCAAAATAATTCATCTAATGTTCTAACAATCCTTTGCATAAAAACCAAAATGAAATTAACTTCTATTCAAAATGAAAATCACACATTTAATTATTATCAATCACTCATGCTTTGGAATGAAAATCATAAAGAAATCACACATGATTTGAAATGAAATACTCTAAAATGAAACTATAAAGAAGCCTATCAACACTGAAATGAAACACTCTACAATCATAAGGAAATCTATGAAAAAAAATTACATTACCATTAACATCATTATACATCAACTTGAAAAAGAACGATGAATGAAATATTTCTATCATTATCTGAATGAAATCAATACTGAAAATCAATTCTATAATGTATGTATAACTATAAAAAATGATAAAAAAAAACTATGTGATTTCAAAACCTTCAATGTTTGTAGGGGTCCTCCACAAACAGGCGGTCATAGAACTTCAATCAAACAATCACCTATGCATTGGAACTTCAAAGGATTTTATTCATTAATAGAGTAAGAACAAAGTTGTAAAACATCACTATTGCATACATAAAAATCAACCTTTCGTTCATGTTTGTTGCACGGTATTTATAAAAGCCTATATTAATAATTGTTTGAGGCTTTTACACCTACCCTAGTGTTGAAGCCCCAAAAATCGGGTCTACAACAAGGGGGATACCCACCCGGTCTGGACCTTGGTTAGTAGCTCCTCTTCCGCTTGGTATAATGGGTCCGACTAGGAATATGGGACTAGTTTCCCAATATATGTGTGTGTGTGTTGAGAATTGATATTTCCTTTCTAATAAGTCCTAAGTAAAATTATTTTATTCTAAATCTAATCTAGAAACATACAATTGTATTCTAATAAAAAGAAATATCTAATTCTAAATTAACCCGGGTTGTAATCTTTCCGTTATACGATCTAAAATGATTTAAAATAACAATTGGTAATAAAGATCATTCAACTGCTATGAAAAAAGAATTCAATAAAGGTAAACCATGTTGTATAAAAATTTAGAGGAAACAATTGTGAAAAACATATCACATAACAAGCCACTCATATATTAAACATAAATAAATAGCTATCACCATACAAAAGTGCTAAATGATAACTCAAGAATTCATCCATTCATATATAAATAATTGAACATGAATATCACTTTAATACATAGGCAGAAATAGTTAAGAGATAAAAGTACCATTTATAACTAGTTCTACTCATGAGCTTCAAGCAACAATGATTTACCTCTTGTAGTTTCATGATCCGGATTTACCTCTTCTTAATCCAACATCCACTAAGAGTACAAAAGTGCAACATCAGTAGTAGATATTAAATGCAGATATCAATAAATCTTGTTCCATTCATTCATCAAAACCTCCTCGGAGGGAGCAAAAGTGCATGTTCTGAGGACAAGCTTTTGACAAATTTCAGGACCCATCTCTAAATACATGAGAAGGGTTTAAATACTACTAACTAAATATAAAAATAATTTATTACAAAAATGTAGGATGCGGTTTAAATGACCGTCCTCATTTCAGGCAAAAATAAAGAAAAATTAACACTAAAACTGATAACTAATTATCTATGTATCTATTCCTTGTAGTCGCAAGCATTCAGTATTTGCTTGAGCAGAGTTAGTTGGCTTACTTCCGACTTTAGCTGTCTTGCAAAAATGGAATCGACAAGAGCTGGTGCCATCTTCTTAGCAGAATTGATGATACATTTGAGAGTCATGCACTGGCTATGTGGTTTTACCATGTACGCTCAGCAAGAATCCCAATTCGACTTGGTTAACCTATTGATGGACTTTGCTTTCTCTTGAGCCTTTTGTCTCCAGCTTATCTGTAGATGTTGTACATATCTTCATGCCACTTGAGTATATTTCTGATAAATACCACTTGTTTTAGGATTCAGGATTTTCCTTTTGCCTTTAGCGCTTTTTCCTACAAATTTCCGGGCTTACAAGCGACTAAGCGATTAGAGCCTTTCCATTTCAAGGGGTTTTTCCCAGTGATGTGCGATTAGGAAACTGCCTCCATTTCTCGATTCGCGCTTCCCTGGTGTGATTTTCGCCTCTTGCACACTTTTTTGTTAGGGGATATAAAGCTTAAATTTTGGAAAAAATAATGACTCCGTGAGTTCATAGTTCTGAGCTTTAAATTCTATATACATGATATTAGCATTATCTAGTACCCATTTGACCATGTCCATATATGGAAGAATTTTGGGTCCTGCTACTATCTAGTCAAGAACAAACATGCTAGTTCTGTAATTGACGCCTCAGAAGACCCATGTGAGCCTGCAGTACCTGTAACCTCCATCATTTTGGGATTTTCTTCCTCGAGTAGACTGTACATGCCTTCCCCGGTAGTAATACCAGCATCTTTGTTACAGGTGGTGTCTTGTGTACAAGGGCGTCATTTCTTTATCTCCAGAAATCGGAGCTTTACTCTTCTTCCCCATAATATCTTGAACACTGCTATGTATACTTCTCTGCTCTTTGCTCCTGTAGTTCACAAATGAGGTAAGAATAATGATAAGAAAAAGGTGACGGGAAATCTTTGAATGCTAAGAACATATAAAATATATCACCTTACGTGAAATGGCTCCTCGATCATATCAAAACCATATTTCATTAATGATTTCCAACTAACTCATAGATTAACATTAACGTGCATAATTGGGCATTGATTTATGGAAAATTATTTTCCGAACAATGAGCCCTAAATATCTGCGATAAGGAGATTTTGTGATCTGCTTCGCAATATCACAGATCGAAATATCACATAATCACAATATCGCAGTATCGTTGTTCTGTTGCGTTTGGCAATGATCCGTTAATGTATTTTATGTGAAATGCAATTTGTGAGATGCGGCATCACATATCGGCGGTTTGAGGCAGTTCAGCTTAAGTGATGTTTAAGGCATGTGATGCGATGAGGGTCTTTTGATGCGTGATTTCGCATCCCGATTTCGAAATCTTAGAATTCTACTGGTAGGAAGACATCCATTACCTTTTTGCGATGCGACACTCTTTAAGGAGGGATTTAATTCTAACTTATCATAAGCCTTAACTCTTTTAGATTTTTCGAGGGTATTCTCCTAAGTTTATGATACTAAGTTTTATTTAAAAAAGAAATACAAGCCCTAATTAATTTTTTAAATTTTTTGAATAAGGATCCCCACTTATTTAGTATTAGTGATAAAACTAAATAAGAAGGGGTGTTGTTGCTGGCCACAACAATTGGTGATTCACTTGGAAGAACTAGTTATCTCTGCTTTTCTTTTGAATTTTCAAAACTTCCAAAACATATTTTTTCCAGAAAATCAAAGTTTATTATAGAAAGATAAAGTACACCATGCTTTTATCTCTCAATGATAGTTTGTTTCTTCTATGTTTAACTTTGGTTATTTACTTCCTAAAGCTAGTCATTTTATCTACATCAGTCACTACTTTGTTTGTAAAGATAAAAAGGAAACCTTCTCTGTAAATTAGTTTTAAATATGCTCATTTGTCGTAGGTAGAGCATCTGCTGCCAACAGGTGTTTATAGCCTCGACAAGGTTACATGTTACCCAGCAATGATCCTATATCCTACTTGGAGAAATATACAATTTTCAAAGGGAAATCCATATCCACACTTATTGCTTTTTATTTTCTTTTAATCCTTAAAGAACAATGCCTTGGTTTGGTAGCTAAATTATGACAGTTCCATTCACTTGATTTATAACTTTGCTGAAAAAGCTGGCTCGTGATGAGACCCCTTGTCGTTTGATTGCAACAATCTTGAGTCATTGCCCTGTTGTGGTATGCAGTTTTGGCAACGTCAGCAAGCTATAATATCCATGATCATGATAAGTCGGCTCGTGATGAGACCTCTTATTCTTTAAGTTAAAGTGTATCGCTGGATTATTCCTTGAAGCTCGTAATTCCCTAGGTGGGGAGGAAGTCATTGTTTCCTTAAGAATAGCTTTGGATGACAATGGTAGAGTTTTTAGAAAGAGATTTTCCACATAGAATCTTTGTTTTGTTATTGATACCTTTTATTTGACTGATATAAAACAAATTCCCACTAAAGGTTGCTTTTAATCAAAATTTGCAAGGTTGAAACTAGTATCATTTTCAAGCTTATAACCTTTTGACTTTATATTTTAATAATAATGACCAATTTTCTAAAACAATTATATTTATACAAGTGAAAAAGCAAAATATAAAAGAAATATTTGTCTTTTTCATGAATTCCAAACATAACCATTTACAACTGGTTTTATTATCAAAGTAAAGGAAAAACTAATTTACAAAAAATATAAGAATGATCTCCTATCGAAAGTATTTTTTGAGGATCTGCCCATTAACAGGTAAAGAATCTCTTTTTCTTGTTAAATCATATAACATAAAAGTAAATGGACCTATGATTTCTGTAATTTGGAAAGGGCCAAGCCACATTCGTTGAAATTTCATGTGTTTGCCCTTTTCCTCATGAGCCTTGTCCCATTTTAAAACTAGATCTCCCATCTAAAAGTCCTTTCTAGATATCATGTTTGAATCAAAAGAAGCTTTTACTAATGCTCGGTGATAAGCATAAGTTATTTTAGCCTGTTCTTGTTGTTCTTCCAGCTTAAGGATTTGCAACTTCCTTAGTTGTAAGGAAGAGGTTGGTGTTTCATCAATATATTGAACTAAGGCCAAACAAGGAATCGCTAGATGAGTCGGGAAGACTGCTTCTTTCCCATAAACTAAATTAAATGGAGAAGTGCCAATGGAAGCTTTATGCATTATTCGGTCTGCCCATAAAGCATATATTTGTTGGCATTATGATACATATGTTGTACTTGATGGCAACCCACTCATCTCAGATAATAAATTATAGTGTAGAGAAAAGTTCACGCACTTATATGCAGAGAAAAGTTTATTTCATGTAGAGAAAAGTTCACGCACTTTTATGCAGAGAAACGTTTATTTCATGTAGAGAAAAGTTCACGCACTTTTATGCAGAGAAAAGTTTATTTCATGTAGAGAAAAAGTTCACGCACTTTCATGCAAGGAAAAGCGCGTATATGTTGGAGAACTTACCTTTGGTCCATGGTAGTTAGTCCTTGGTGTTTGAACCTACGAGGAAAAGCGCGTATATGTTGGAGAACTTACCTTTGGTCCATGGTAGTTAGTCCTTGGTATTTGAACCTATGAGGAAAAGCGCGTATATGTTGGAGAACTTACCTTTGGTCCATGGTAGTTAGTCCTTGGTATTTGAACCTATGGTTTTGGACCATGGTACTTCATCAAAAGTGTTGATCTCACGTACTTTCATGGTTGGTTCATGGTATTAGTCCAACAGTTTTTTGATCCTATGGTTTTGGCTCGTGGTATTGTGAAAGGCCTAAGCCTATATAGAGCAAAGGAGATCACTTGGCTAATTCATTCTTGCAATTGAATATCTTAAGATCTGAAATATTGGGTTATTGTTTTGAAAGTTTGATCTATGAAAGTGAAGTTGAAAGCAAATCTGTGAAGGGTGATCTCTCGAGCGCCGCAGCTGCGGAAGTGCGGAGGCGCCACAGAAGGCGCAGTCCGGAGGCGCCACAGAAGGCACAGTGCGGAGACGCCACACAGGCACCACAGAAGGCGCAGTGCGGAGACGCCACAGAGGCGCCACAGAAGGCACAGTTCGGAGGCGCCACAGAAGGCGCAGTGCGGAGACGCCACAGAGGCGCCACAGAAGGCGCAGTGCGGAGGCGCCACAGAAGGCTCAGTGCAGAGACGCCACAGAGGCGCCACAGAAGGCGCAGTGTGGAGACGCCACAGAAGGCGCAGTGCAGAGACGCCACAGAGGCACCACAGAAGGTGCAGTGCGGAGGCACCACAGAAGGCGCAGTGCGGAGGCGCCACAGAAGGCGCAGTGCGGAGACGCCACAGAGGCGCCACAGAAGGCGCAGTGCGGAGGCGCCACAGAAGTCGCTGTGCAGAGGCGCCACAGAAGGCGCAGTGCGGAGGCGCCACAGAAGGCGCAGTGCGGAGGTGCCACAGAAGGCGCAGTGCGGAGGCGCCACAGAAGGCGCAGTGCGGAGACGCCACAGAGGCACCACAGAAGGCGCAGTGCGAAGGCGCCACAGAAGGCGCAGTGTGGAGGCGCCACAGAAAGCGCAGTGCGGAGACGCCACAGAGGCGCCATAGAAGGCGCAGTGCGAAGGCGCAGGTGCGGTGGTCGCGATGCCATAGAAGGCGCAGGTGCGGAGGGTTTTGGGTGCATAACTGATGTTTGGTTACTGGTATTGAGTTCAGATAACAGCATGATTAATGACTTATCTTTATGTACTAGATCTGGTTGATAACTCTCATAATATCATTGTATATGTATGGATCTGGTGATTGGGTGATTCAAAAGGTTGTTTGATTATGAGCTTCAATGTTGTTGTTGGGTCCAGTATGAAAATTGGATGAAAAGTGGCCTTTCAAATTATGTGTTGTGCTTCAGTGTATCCAGTCTGAAAATTGATGAAACGTGGTACCTGGAGGAGAGAAGATTGTAGGCCAGCGCCTATGTACTAGTATCTAAGCTAGTACAAAAGCTAAGGGAGATCTTTGGAGCATTGTAGCAGGTAGCAGCCTGCGTACTAGTAAATGGATCGGCTAGTACAAGAGCAAAGGGGGTTGTAGCTCCCGTACTAGTATAAGACTGCACCAGTACAAATATTGTAAAAGGATTTTCTTATTAAGAAGAAGATTGAGATGACTTGCAGCAGGTGGTTTTTCTCCCGCATTGGGTTTCCACCTTATATCATGGTGTTCATGTGTGTGCCTTATGTGTGATGATCTATTCTCTATTACGGCATCTGTTATCTAATAATATGGTTGATAATGTTCTAATGCACTCATTGAAGATCAATTAACTTAATCATAAGAAGTTGTGGAAGTAGCATATATGAATCTGATTATGGAAATGAAAAAGTTTTATTAATGTGATAATATTGATTCACCCCCCCCCTCTGAGTATTATTTCCAACAATTGGTATCAGAGCAGGTCCTTTGATAGAAGCTTGATCGCTTGAAGGAGATCCGTGGAACAATGGGAAAGAAGCTTAAGAAGAAAGCACCTAAGAAAAAGAAGTCATCTCAGAAGAACTATGACAGTGGGATAATCGATTGGGGATTAGGTATAAGAAGCTCTTCAGATTCAGAATCAGATTTAGAATCATTATCAGGTATGAATATATTATCCTCTGATGTTCCAGCTATCTTTCCTTTTGGAAGAGATGAAAGTGATAGCGAAACTACTGAATTTGCTCTTATGGGTGAACAAGAAGATATCAAATAGAGGCAGAATTTAAAAGGCTGACAGACAAAATTAGAGATCAACAAGATCTATTGAACAAAAGGGAATGTGATTTCAAAGAAGAAGCTACCAAACTAAAGGCCCAACTAGAAGAAGGAAACAAGGTAAGAAAGCTACTCAAGGACAAGGAAGACCAATGTCAAAAATTGCAGCATGAAGTGACATCATTAAGAAAAGAAGTCAATGAAAGAAGCACAACCATCAAGAAACTCAAAGATAGATCCAGCTACTATGAAAATCTTGAAGCTACAATCCTCTCACTAAAAGGAGATCTTGAAGAATCAAAGAAGCATAATACAGATCTACTCCAAGCTATTGCAAAACAAGAAAACGAAGTCACCAGCTTAAAATCTCAACTAGAATGTGTCTTCCGAGTTCGTCAAATGCAGCAGTATCTGAATGAAGAACAAGAAAAGGAGATTCTCAAACTAAGGGAACAAATGGAAGAAGGAAAGAAAGCTGAAGAAGATTTGAAAAAGCAATCTCTTGAAAAGGAAGAACAGCTTCAGGTTGAGGTAAATATCTTGAAAGGTAAACTAGAAGAAAAGGATAAGCTTTTACGATTTCAAGATAGTTCTAAAGTCTTGGATGATATTCTTAGTAGTCAAAGGTCTCCTGCTATAAAGACTGGTCTTGGTTTCCATGAATCTGTTGAAGGTGAATCTAGTTCACAAGGTGAGGCAAGGAACTCTAAAGAGAAATCTAAAGTGATCAACGAAGAAATGAAAGATCAATCTCATTATCAACCAAGAAAAGAGATTCCTCAAAGAAAATCCTTTACTCCTCCTATGAGTAATGTTGAATGTTATGTATGTCATAATCTTGGACATGTTGCAGCTAGATGTAGAAGAAGAGGGGTTCAAGACCATTATGCAGAAAGATCATCACATTCAAGGTACTTTTATGGATATTGCTTTGCTTGCAATATGTTTGGTCACAAAGCTGCTGATTGTTACAGGAGGAATATGAAACATGTAAGATGTTATGCATGTAACAAGCTTGGACATATAGCTAAGGAATGCAGGAACAAAGTGTGGGCACCATATCAAAAGGAGAAAATGTCATCATCACGCTTGAAGATATGGAGGAAAAAGGAAGTACAGTCAGAAAAAGGTGGCACTGCACAACGTACAGACATACCAAAATCAGAGGGAGCTGAAAGTACAAAACTTCAGTGTCCTGAATCTCATATGCAAACTCCATAAAGGAAAGTTGCATATATACACAAGTTAGTTACTGCACAGTCGCGTATATGATTGTTTGAAGAAAGGCAGTAGGGACAAATTCAAGAGAAGGATCAGTTTTGCTCTAGTTAATAATAATGATGTGTGGATATGATGGTTAGAAGTGTTTTGGTTCTAACTTGATATTGATGATGTCATGATACTTCTTATTGATATGCATGATCAGACAGATGACATAGGTTTAGAGGGAGCATATGGACTTAATGAATTATTGGCATTATGGTTAATAGTCGTTGGTGATGATACTTATATGGATAAATGATTCATCTTGCTATGGTTATGAGTTGTTCACATGGTTCTTGGATCAGATTTATGGTTGATTCTCTAATGATGCTTGCATGGGAAGCACTTAGCTTGAATTCACATCTTCTTGATGTTGAGTCACTCATATGCTGCTGTCGTCATATGCATAAAGATCATATATTACAGTTATGATTCCTTTCATTCTTGGCACAAATGGATGAGGATTGTTGGCTGGATACAGGGATGATTATTCAAAGTTGCATTGTTGGAGACATGATGATAATGAGCTCTTATCTATATGATGATAGGATTGTTTCATACATATGTTGATTAATGCAGATATTCCCAATTGATGATACTCGATTCATGTAGATCTGGATGGCTATGATGTTTCTCACATAGAATGTGAAATTCTGTTGATGCGGACATACCTTGATGATTCATGCACTAATACAAGTTGCTGGTCTAGTTGCTGTTGACAGATACTATGGAGCAGATCATAAAGTGTTGTTGTTGATGTTCATCTTATTTAGGTGATGTCATATCAAGACTCATGATGTAATAGTGTCATCTCTTCAGGTCATGTAACGACCTATGTTGGTTTCCCCACTATGCCTGGGATGAAGATGTAATGTATTTGGTTTTCATTTTTCTGATATATCCCCACTTGGTTGGGTGATGGATGTATGTATTGAATCTTTTAGGAAGGTCATTTGTGATGTAGAACATCCTTTTGCAGACCTTGCTTACAGTCAGGGGGAGCCTGAGCATGAACAACACTATATAGCAGAGCAGACATTTCAGCTTGTTCTCAGAAAGAGCATGATCAGATTGGTGCACCATGACATATACAAAGGGGGAGCTCATTCAGAGATTTCAACATGTACTCAGGGGGAGCTTATAATGCATTGTTGGCATTATGGAGGACGTACAGAAGGAGATCTTTGATGCTGGTCTGATTATTGCTGCAATCTATCTCTTTCATGGTCATGGATTATGGTTCTTCTTTGCAGATCTGGTTTATAGTCAAGGGGAGCATGTTCTTAGGGGGAGCATAACCCTTTGCCCTTGATGTCAAAGGGGGAGAGTGATTGGTTGTTGTTGCCATCAAGTCCAAAGGGGGAGATTGTTGGCATTATGATACATATGTTGTACTTGATGGCAACCCACTCATCTCAGATAGTAAATTATAGTGTAGAGAAAAGTTCACGCACTTATATGCAGAGAAAAGTTTATTTCATGTAGAGAAAATTTCACGCACTTTTATGCAGAGAAAAGTTTATTTCATGTAGAGAAAAGTTCATGCACTTTTATGCAGAGAAAATTTTATTTCATGTAGAGAAAAAGTTCACGCACTTTCATGCAAGGAAAAGCACGTATATGTTGGAGAACTTACCTTTGGTCCATGGTAGTTAGTCCTTGGTATTTGAACCTATGAGGAAAAGTGCGTATATGTTGGAGAACTTACCTTTGGTCCATGGTAGTTAGTCCTTGGTATTTGAACCTATGAGGAAAAGCGCGTATATGTTGGAGAACTTACCTTTGGTCCATGGTAGTTAGTCCTTGGTATTTGAACCTATGGTTTTGGACCATGGTACTTCGTCAAAAGTGTTGATCTCACGTACTTTCATGGTTGGTTCATGGTATTAGTCCAACAGTTTTTTGATCCTATGGTTTTGGCTCGTGGTATTGTGAAAGGCCTAAGCCTATATAAAGCAAAGGAGATCACTTGGCTAATTCATTTTTGCAATTGAATATCTTAAGATCTGAAATATTGGGTTATTGTTTTGAAAGTTTGATCTATGAAAGTGAAGTTGAAAGCGAATCTGTGAAGGGTGATCTCTCGAGCGCTGCAGCTGCGGAAGTGCGGAGGTGCAACAGAAGGCACAGTGCGGAGGCACCACAGAAGGCGCAGTGCGGAGACGCCACACAAGCGCCACAGAAGGCGCAGTGCGGAGACGCCATAGAGGTGCCACAGAAGGCACAGTGCGGAGGCGCCACAGAAGGCGCAGTGCAGAGACGCTACATAGGCACCACAGAAGGCGCAGTGCGGAGATGCCACAGAGGCACCACAAAAGGCGCAGTGCGAAGGCGCCATAGAAGGCGCAGTGTAGAGATGCCACAGAGGCGCCACAGAAGGCGCAGTGCGGAGACGCCACAGAAGGCGCAGTGCAGAGATGCCACAGAAGGCGCAGTGCGAAGGCACCATAGAAGGTGCAGTGCGGAGGCGCCACAGAAGGAGCAGTGCGGAGACGCCACAGAGGCGCCACAGAAGGCGCAGTGCGGAGGCGCCACAGAAGGCGCAGCGCAGAGGCGCCACAGAAGGCGCAGTGCCGAGGCGCCACAGAAGGCGCAGTGCGGAGGCGCCACAGAAGGCGCAGTGCAGAGGCACCACAGAAGGTGCAGTGCGGAGGCGCCACAGAAGCCGCAGTGCGGAGGCGCCACAGAAGGCGTAGTGCGGAGACGCCATAGAGGCGCCACAGAAGGCGCAGTGCGGAGGCGCCACAGAAGGCGCAGTGCGGAGGCGCCACAGAAGGCGCAGTGCGGAGACGCCACAGAGGCGCCATAGAAGGCGCAGTGCAGAGGTGCCACAGAAGGCGTAGGTGCGGTGGTCGCGGCGCCATAGAAGGCGCAGGTGCGGAGGGTTTTGGGTGCATAACTGATGTTTGGTTACTGGTATTGAGTTCAGATAACAACATGATTAATGACTTATCTTTATGTACTAGATCTGGTTGATAACTCTCATAATATCATTGTATATGTATGGATCTAGTGATTGGGTGATTCAGAAGGTTGTTTGATTATGAGCTTCAATGTTGTTGTTGGGTCCAGTATGAAAATTGGATGAAAAGTGGCCTTTCAGATTATGTGTTGTGCTTCAGTGTATCCAGTCTGAAAATTGATGAAACGTGGTACCTGGAGGAGAGAAGATTGTAGGCCAGCGCCTATGTACTAGTATCTAAGCTAGTACAAAAGCTAAGGGAGATCTTTGGAGCATTGTAGCAGGTAGCAGCCTGCGTACTAGTAAATGGATCGGCTAGTACAAGAGCAAACGGGGTTGTAGCTCCCGTACTGGTATAAGACTGCACCAGTACAAATATTGTAAAAGGATTTTCTTATTAAGAAGAAGATTGAGATGACTTGCAGCAGGTGGTTTTTCTCCCGCATTGGGTTTCCACCTTATATCATGGTGTTCATGTGTGTGCCTTATGTGTGATGATCTATTCTCTATTACGGCATCTGTTATCTGATAATATGGTTGATAATGTTCTAATGCACTCATTGAAGATCAATTAACTTAATCATAAGAAGTTGTGGAAGTAGCATATATGAATCTGATTATGGAAATGAAAAAGTTTTATTAATGTGATAATACTGATTCACCCCCCCCTCTCAGTATTATTTCCAACAATATTAAGGATTTGTGCGAATTCTTATGAGTTTGATCAATGGTTCGCTTAATGATTCTGATTAAGTTATTATTCGTTGATTCAGCTAATCCATTCTCGTATGGGTAATAATTGGCAGAGTACTTAAGCTTAAAACCTCTTTTGAGTGCAAATTCAGTCATAGAATTACCAGAGAAATACAGTGCATTATCAAACATTAAAGTAGAGGGTAAACCAAACCTAGTGGTTATGAACTGATCTATGAAATCAATGATGTGTTCGGCATTAGCTGTTTTGAGAGGAACTACTTCTACCCATTTAGTAAAATAATCTGTAGCTGTAAGGATATACCTATACTGTTTAGAAGAGTGAGGAATGATCTCACCTATTATATCCAATCCCCATTGATCAAAAGGTTGTTCAATGTTGACTGGTCGAAAAGGCAATGATGGTTTCTTTTGTCTCCCAGTAGCAGTTTGACAAACTTGACATTTCCTTACATAACTATGTGCATCTTTGAATAGTGTAGGCCAATAATAGCCTGCTCGCAAGATTTTATTTGCAGTAGCATCTCCAACAAAATGTCCACCCGCTGATCCATCGTGGAGTTCCTACAACACCTTTTCAGCTTCAGATTTCTCAACACATCTAAGGAGAACATAATCATAATTTATCCTAAAAAGTACATCGTTCATGAGCTGATATTGCTTAGCCTTCAACCTTAGAGCTCTTTTCTTTGTATAATCTAGGTTTGAAGGGGCATATCCATTCTTTAGATAAAATATGATATCAGTGTATAATGATTCAAAATCGTTTAGGCTTACCTTGTACATTTGTATCTTTGCAGATGGTATTTCGGAAATAAGCGATGCTCCAGCCAACAATTTGCAAAAGCCTTGACCTTTTACAATACTTGCTGGTTTAATTTCAACGTCGTATTCTTGTAAGGCAGTAACCCAATTGGCTGTTTTCTCACCCACGTCATTCTGTACTAAGAGATTTCTTACCGCTGGAAACGGTACTATGATTTTTGTATGGGTTTTAAGTAGAAAGGGTTTGAAATAATTAATTGCTTTGAAAACAGCATAAGCTTGTTTCTCGACGTCTGAATAATTTAGCTTAGCCCCTTGTAAATTTGAACTAAAAAAGGCAATTTGGGCTTCTACGTTGTCTTGATTTTCTTGAGTGGGTATCGTAGCATATGATCTATCAGAGGCAAATGTGTATAAAATGAAAGGATCGGAAAAAATTGGAGTTGCTAAAGATGGAGCATTAAGAATCACTTGTTTAATCAGATTGAATGCTTCGTATTCGTCTTAGCCCCATTTAAATATTGAATTCTTTTCAATCATTGCTTGTAAGGTAGATATGATCCTTGAAAAATCTGGAACAAATCTCTTTACAAAATTAATCTGGCCAAGGAAGGATTGCATAGCTTTCTTGTTGTGAGGCAAAGGTATTTCGCAGATCTCCTTGATTCTGTCAAGATCAATATGGATTCTAGATTTTGACACTATAAAACCAAGAAGTTTTCCTTCACTTAATGAAAAAAAGGAGTTTTTTGGGTTAAGTGAAATTCCATACCTTTGACAACATTGGAAGATCTGTTTTAAGTCTCTGAGATGATTACCTCATTTTTTGGAATACACAGTGATATCATCCAAGTAGATTACTATTGATTTGTTTACTAATACCTTAAATGCAATGTCCATGGCCCTTTGAAATATGGCTCTAGCGTTGATCATACCGAAAGGCATCTTTTGATATGCATAAGTAACCCATTTGGTTCTAAACGTGGTCTTTAATTGATCATCGAGATGGACCAGCACTTGGTTGTAGCCGCAAAAACCATCCAAGAAGGACATTAATTCTGACCCTGCAACTGCCTATAATATTTGCTCCATGGGAGGCAAAGGAAAATTATCCTTTTGGTAGGCTTTGTTAAGATTCCAAAAGTCAATGCAAATTCTAATGTCTCCGTTCTTCTTTCTTACCGGAACCATATTGGAAACCCATTTAGAATGTCGAACGGAAAAATGATTTTGGCTTTCAATAATTTATTGAACTCAGATTTGATCTGGTTTTCTAAATTAGGATGGATCTTTCTCAGCTTTTGCTGGACAGGTTTTTCATTGTTTATCATTGGGATGGTATGCTGAATGACAGAAGTGTTGTAAGTCTTAAGTTCATCATAGTTCCAAGCAAAGACACTTTTGTATTGTTTCAAGAGATGAACATACGCTAATTTTTCTTCAGGAGCTAGGCCAAGACCTAGGTTGATATTTTGCAACTTAGTATCAGTTCCTAGATTTAGTGTTATCTTGTTGCAATTTTTTGTCATGTTGGTCCTCATCAATTATCTGATTAGTGTAAGATTCCTCTAATGTGAGGAAGCTTACAATATCAGGATCATCGTTGAAAATTCTCCAATTTGTAATGTTATCAGGAATCAAAGGTCTAAAGATTAATTCAATTGAAAATCTGTCAGGGCTATAGTCTTCTGAGAGAATGAGCTTGGAAGCTACATTTGCCAAGAGGTTGGAACTAGCGTTCTGGAGTCTAGGAATTGATGAAATATTGAATGCTATAAAATGTTCAGTCATATCTGGTACTAAAGAGTGGTAATGCTTTAAATGACCTGATAGACAATGTATAGTATTCCGTACCTGTCTGATAACAATTTTAGAATCTCCAAAGAATTGTAGATATTTGATGTCTAACCCAATTGATTAGTATAATCCTTGGACTAAAGCATCATATTCTACAGTATTATTGGTGCAATCAAACTCGAGTCTACAAGTAAGCATAGTTTTGTTTCCCTCTAGAACGATTAGTATGCATCCTGCTCCTGCTCCTTCGTTAGACTTAGAACCGTCAAAGAATAACTTCCAAAATAAAGATTTATTTATACGAATATACATATAAAATTAATACATTTAGAACTATCTATTTGGGAAAAAAATTCTACTTGAGATAAAACAGAATGTTCTAAGTAAGATGAAGTATGAGCATTAAAATTTCCTAAGAAAGAATCAAGAGAATAGTTGCCAATTATATTGTTGTTGTATGCTACAGTTTCATTTTCTCCTTCCAATTCTGTTACTATGTATTTCTGATGTCTTTCTCGCTCAACTTTTATCTGATTTGGTTTACCATTGTAAGGGAGCCACATATGCAACCAATCAGGTGCAAAGTATCCATGAAGTTTTTCAGACCAATTTCGGCTAAGAATTAATCCATAAAATTCTGGAATATCGACAACTAAAATATCAATAACTTGACATCCTTTGGATTGGATGACAACCTTATGGTAACCTGATTTAGTTCGCTGATCACTTCAACTTGCAACCGATCCAGCTGAACTATTCGCATTGCAGATTTCTGAGGTTTAACGTTCAACTTTGCACATATCGATTTAGATAAGATATTAGATGAAGCTCCAGAATCCACTAAACAATTATGCAAATTTTTGTTGAAAACTTCATAAATAAGAATAAATGGGGGAGTATGAGACCTTGACTTTCCTCCAATTAAAGCGATATCATTTGGATAAACTTTATTAATCACAATAGTTGGAGTTCTTCCCATCTCATGAGAAGCTTGCGAGATTACAGCGGCGGGCAGAGGTGCAACGGGTACTGCATGTAACTCTTTCAAAAGTCTGTTTTGCTGATGTTTTAACTTTCTCAATTCATAAAAAGTGATGTTAGCCCCGGTCTTCTTCATGTCTTCTATGATATTATACTCCATTTCATCTGAAACAATCAATGTTTTAGATGGAATTGGTGAATCTATTTGGATTGGGCTTTTTGAGTCGCTTTGGGTGGTGCCTTCTTTGCTGCGAATTTATCCTTAGGCAGTGAGCTTGTGCACATTGGCTTAGGAGTAGGTTGAGGAGGATCGAGTTGATTTCTACTTCTAGTACTAACTGGCGATGCCTCTTGATCCTCTTTATCTGAGAGGATGAAATCCCACATACCTTGTACCTCTACAACTTCTTCTTCATCAGTAGGTTCTTCGGTAGAAATTTCCTCTTCTTCTTCTTCTGATTCAACATTTGTAATAGCATTGGGATGCTTTGAATCAATCGAAGGATTTCTTCTATAAGGCTTATATGGATTTTTAGAAGAAGTCTCTGCTACTTGTTTCTTAATGTCAGCCATTTCATTAGACATGGTTTTCAAAACTTTCTACAATCCTTCTAAATCGAATGGGTCTTTCGATTGTTTTTCTTGGGATCTTCCTTGAAAGTAACCTTCTTAGATTTTCATTCATCAACAACATTTTTCTTTTCTAGGGCCATCACGGAGCTACTAACAGAGGAAAGAGCATAATATGATCCCTGTAGTTGGGAAGATGAGGAAAGTACTGTTCCAGATGATTGAGAAGGAGGTGTGGAAGTTGCAATGGACTGGTGGACAATAATCTGAAGTGGAGGGGTGGATGGTTGACTTCACAGTGCAGAGGTTGAGATGGATGATGATGATGAGAGAGTCTCACTATCAGACCCTTTAGGTGATTTCCTTGCTCTCTTCCTTGTAGGAAGAGGTAACTCAGTTGGCTCAATATCAAATTTTTCGCTCTTTAATCTGGTGAGAGGGTGAGCAGGGTTATTTTGTGATGTCACATTACCTTGAGATTTTTTAGATCTTTGGGGTGATATAGAAAATCACTGAAGTTTATGGATCAAAGATTCAACTTCAGGAGATTCAATAGTAGATTTCTTTGAAATATTCTAGTTTGCCATAGTGGTTGTTGTTCTTTCAACTTCTTACTCAAGATTTAAAGATTCTAAATGTGATGGAGAAGTTAGGGGAGATGGTGAGGGAAATTTACTCTCAGAATGGTATTTAGATTTAGACTTACTTTCCACTCACAGTTTGGGGCCCTCCTTCTAGTGCCAAATATGTTGAACCCTCGAACATCTGGTCTACAACAAGGGGGAAACCCACCTGGTCTAGACCTTGGTTAGTAGCTCCATTTCAATTTGGTATAGTGGGTATGACTGGGGATATGGGACCAGTTTCCCAATATATGTGTGTGTGTGTTGAGAATTGATATTTCTTTTCTAATAAATCCTAAGTAAAATGCTTTTATTCTAAATCTAATCTAGCAACATGCAATTGTATTCTAATAAACAAAAATATCTAATTCTAAACTAACCTGGGATGTAATCTTTCTGTTATGTGATCTAAAATGATTTCAAATAATAGTTGGTAATAAATATCATTCAACTAAGAAAATAATTCAATAAAGATAAACCATTTCGTATAAAATGTTAGACGAAACAATTGTGAAAAACATATTGCATAATAATCCACTCATATATTAAGCATAAATAAATAGCTATCATCGTACAAAAGTGCCAAATGATAACTGAAGCATTCATGCATTCATATATAAATAACTAAACATGAGTATCACTTTAACACATAGGCAGAAATAGCTAAGAGATAAAAGTACCATTTATAACTAGTTCTACTCATGAGCTTCAAGCAATAATGATTTATCTCTTCTTAATCCAACATCCACTAAGAGTACAAAAGTGCAACATCAATAATAGATATTAAACGCAGATATCAATAAATCATGTTCCATTCATTCATTAAAACCTCCTCAGAGGGTGCAGAAGTGCATGTTTTGAGGACATGTTTTTGACAAATTTTAGGACCCATCTCTACATGCATGAGAAGGGTTTAAATACTACTAGCTAAATCTAAAAATAATTTATTACAAAAATGTAGGATGTGGTTTAGATGACCGTCCTCATTTCAGGCAAAAGTAAAGCAAAATTAATGCTAAAACTGAATCTAAAACTAAAACCGATAACTAACTATCTATGTATCTGTTCGTTGTAGTCGCAAGCATTCAGCATTTGCTTGAGGAGAGTTGACTGGCTGACTTCCGACTTTAGTTGTCCTGAAAAAATGAAATCGGCAAGAGTTGGCGCCATCTTCTCGGCAGAATTGGTGATACATTTGAGAGTCATGCACCAGCTATGTGGTTTTACCATGTACGCCTAGTAAGAATCCCAATTCAACTTGGTTAACCTGTTGATGAACTCTGCTTTCTCTTGAGCCTTCTATCTCCAGCTTGTTTGTAGATGCTGTATATACCTTCATACTACTTGAGGATATTTCTAATAAATGCCACTTGTTTTAGAATTCAGGATTTGCCTTTCACCTTTACCGCTTTTTCCTACAAATTTCCAGGCTTATATGTGATTGAGCGATTAGAGGCTTTCCATCTTGAGGGGTTTTTCCCACTGATGAGCGATTAGGAAACTGCCACCGTTTCTCAATCCAGGCTTCCCTGGTGCGATTTTCACCTCTTATGCGCTTTTTTGTTAGGGAATATAAAGCTTAAATTTTGTGAAAATAATGACTCCGTGAGTTCGTAGTTCTGAGCTTTAAATTCTCTATACATGATATCAGCATTATCAAGTACCCATTTCACCATGTTCGTATATGGAAGAATTTTGTGCCTTGCCGCTATTCGGTGCAAGAACGATCATGCTAGTTCTGTAATTGACCCCTCAGAAGACCCATGTGAGCCTGGAGTAGCTATAACCTACATCATTTTGGGATTTTCTTCCTCGAGTAGACTATACATGCCTTCCCAGGTAGTAATATTGGCATCTTTGTTTCGGGTGGTGTCTATGTACAAGGGCGTCATTTCTTTATCTTCAAAAATCAGAGCTTTACCCTTCTTCCCTATAATATCTTAAACACTGCTATGTATACTTCTCTGCTCTTTGCTCCTGTAGTTTACAAATGAGGTAAAAATAATGATAAGAAAAAGGTGATGGGAAAGCTTTAAATGCTGAAAACATATAAAATATATCACCTTACGTGAAATGGCTCCTCGATCAGATCAAAACCATATGATTTCCAACTAACTCATTGATTAACATTAATGTGCATAACTAGGCATCGATTTATGGAAAATTCTTTTTCGAACAACGAGCCTAGAAGATCTGTGATAAGGCGATTTTACGATTTTCTTCGCAATATCGCAAAATCACAATATCACAGTATCGCTATTCCATTGCATTTCTCAATCAACCATTAATGTATTTTATACAAAATTCGATTTGCGAGATGCGCCATCACATATCGGTGGTTTGAGGCATTTCAGCTTAAGTGATGTTTGAGGCATGCGATGTGATGAGGGTCTTTTGATGCGTGATTTCGCATCGCGATTTCACAATCTTAGAATTCTTCTCGTAGGAAGGCATCCATTACCTTTTCTCGATGCGATGCTCTTTAAGGAGTGATTTTATTCTAACTTATCATAAGACTTAAGTCTTTTAGATTTTTCGAGGGTATTCTCCTAAGTTTATGATAGTAAGTTTTATTCAAAAAGGAAATACAAGCCCTAATTAATTTTTTTAATTTTTTGAATAAGGGTCCCCACTTAATTAGTATCAGTGATAAAATTAAATAAGAAGGGGGGTTTTTATCTGGCCACAACACCTAGATAACATAATTCTAAATTAAACTTCTAACAACTATCGAGATATTGTTTCTAACGATATGTTATTTGGCAAAGCAAATCATGAATCATAGGAATTTCGGATTCTTGCTCGTATTTTCCGCAACAACATTGACTTTATCCTTTGACCACGTAATCAAACAATCCTTTTGATGATCTGGTTGGGATGAGTAGGAGGAAATAATGAAAGGGATAAATCTCCACCTATCCATATATTTCTTCTCTTAGCTGACACCTTTGATCCTGGTAAACCATAGAATTGGCTACTGAAACAGAGATTAGTTATAGGATCGTGTGAATTTAGTAGCTAGTACAAATATTAACTCAATAATAAGGAACATTATAAAATATGAAAGATAAGACAATTAAATACCTTACCATGTGAAAAACCTTGTAGTTTTATGCATATTGAGTTGATGATGATGGTTATGGAAAGGAAAAATAGGTAAGGGAGAGTGCCAAAATGAAGAAATCATGAGCCTCAACACACCCCGTACTTGGTACACCAATATTGACATCTATTTCATTGGGTTGGGATTCACCAAAAGTGAAGAAGATGCTAACCTTTACCATATTGTGGTAAAAGGTAAATTCTTGATTATAGTATTGTATGTTGATGATTTGGTCCAAACAGGTGATGAGAAACTAATAAAATATTGCAAAGAGAATATTGCAAAATTAAACCGATGGTGCATGAAATTCGAGGAAGGCCTATGATAATTGTGTAATTCATAATTAAGGACTTTCCTAATTAAATAGGGACTAATTCCTCTAGGAATAATGCAAGGAAATAGGGACTTGGGAAATTAATAAATTTCCTAAGGATTGGCCTGAGCATGTCTGGGAAGAAGTGAGGTAGAAAGAGATAGTGCAGAGGTAGCTCGAGCTTGAGAAAATCATTGTAATATTCTCATATTTTCATATTAATGAAATATATAGATAGCAAGGGATTTTTATGTGTATTTCCCTAGGAAATCATCATGTTATGTCTGATTGAATTCTTTCTCTTATATGCTTCATGATTTCATTGATCATTCATAGTTTCCAATCATGAGTATATTAGATTCAAGTCAATTTTTTTAGCATATCAAAATTTGCAGTTTGAATATACAAGGAATTTCTACATGATATCAAAGTTGAAATCACTATAGAAGAGGATAATTCAAGTTTTTCTTTTGCAGGAGAAATAAAATTTGCAGTATCTTACTTCAGAGTGAGCAAAATGTCATTCTACGGGTTGAGACTCGAATATGTTGTTGAGGGTAGTTCAAACTATATTGCTTGTAACGATAAGATGGAAGTAGTGTTGGGAGACTATGGGCTTAAGGAGTTCATAGACAAAGATATTCCTAAGCCTCCAACAGCTGAGTGTCAAGATTTGGTAGAGTGGAGAAAAGGTGTGGCTAAGGCGAGAAGGATTATCCTAAAAGGAGTTCGAGATCATATTTTCTTGAACCTCCATGGTAAGGAGACTCCATATGTGATGTGGTAGGCCTTGAAAATCCTATTTCAAAACAAAAGTGACCATAAGAAGCTGACGCTAAAGGAAAATCTTAGAAAATTCAATATGGAGAAGGGTGACACAATACCAAAGTACTTGACCAAGTTCATCCAATATCAGGATGAGCTTGGAAGTGTCGCTGTTATAGTTTCTAAAGATGAATTGATGATCCTAACACTTTTAGTCCTTCCTAAGAGCTAAAACCACTATGAGCACTCAATTAATGGTAGGGAGAAGCTACCAAAGTGGGAGCATTTGTGATTCGACTCGGTGCAATAAGAGATTCAATGAGACACTAGAGATAGATCCTCATCCAAGAATGATGATGAATAGAACTGTGCCTTAGTTCGAAAGGTGAAGAAAGGGAAGGGGAATTCATCCCATTCCAAGTCAAATTCCAGTAAGGGAGGCAAGAAGAAGGACATGTCAAAGACTAAATGTTTTCATTGTCACGAGTTGTGACAAAATTCCACAAAGTGTCCACACAAGAAGGCCAACAATAAGCCTCTAGAGGAGTGGTAGGTGAAGTTCTTGCTTCACAATTTTAGTTGTATTTCACCCTCAGCACTTGCATGGTGACATCGGTGCTACGTAGTGTATAGTACCTAGATAGTGGAGCCTCATTCCATATGACCGGAAATAAATATTTCTTCTCTAACTTGGAGGAGAAGCACCTGTAGATGCACATCGATATGGGAGATGATGGAAGGTACAGAGAAACTGACATCAGGATTGTCACCTTTCATAGGGAGTCTGGTTCTCCACTCACATTAGAAGATGACATGTATGTTCCAGGTTTGATGAATAATTTAGTTTTAGTTGGGATGTTGGAAGCCTTGAGGCTACGATGTGATATTTAGCAAGGGAAAGGATTTCCTTTGTCAGATAGCCTCAAGCCAAGTGAAGTGGATTGGGGTTCAAGTGAAGAACCTATACAAATTGGATGTAGACAATTGTGCTACTTTTAGCATAAAAGTAGAGAAGGTACAAAGTTGATACATTGATGAGTTTTGGCATAGAAACATGAGTCACTTACACCACAGAGCTTTGAAGCCGATGAAACAAATTTCTACAGGACTTTCCAAGGGTACACTAGGCTAGAGAGACACATGGAAAGGGTGTACATTAGGGGAGTACAAAAAACCTTCCTTTCATGATAAAGATAGTTGAGCACAAGAAATCCTTGACAGAGTTCACTCAGATGTGTGTGGACCATTCTCGACAACCTCCACATCCAAGCATATGTATTTTGTAGTATTTTTTAACAATTTTTTCTTGTAAGTGTTGGATTTTCTTCATGCAAAGGAAATATCAAATTTTCACTAAATTTTGTGAATTTAAAGCACATGTCGAGAAAGATATTGGTAGGAAAGTTAAGCACTGAGAATGTTATGTCCCTATACTACTATTGTAACCCTTTATTAGTGAAACCCCCTTATTTTTATTAGTGAAACCCCCTTGTTATATTACTGTGCCCATATAGTACCCATGATGTTAATATTGTTGCCCCATAGAAGCCCACTATTGTTATTGTTGTGCCCCTACAATATTATTATTATGTAGACTCTTATTGTATTGGTACCCCTTAGACTCCTATATATAGAAAGGAAGTCTTGTCATTTGTATCATCCAAGAATTGTTCATTTATGTAATGTAAAGGAGGTTTCCCCCTCAAAGAGATTCATTCTGAAGTTGTTGATGTCTTTTCTTCTATTTTGTGAGTTGGTTACATAACATTTGTTATCAGAGCTTTGGATTCTAGGGTTTCGCTACTTCAAATATGCGATCATGGAATTTTTGCTATAAATGTTTTTCTACGAAGTTTCAAAAGTGGAAATTAAAACCCTTTTGAGACGAATTCTTGATTCACCTCAGGTCAGAATTTCAAATCTTTTATTGTTACATTGTCAGAGAGATGATCCAAGGAAGTTATGGTTTTTGTAGGCTCTTGTTATATCTCAAACATGTGATATTGGGAAAATCATGATAATTGTCTCTCTCAGCATTATATTGAATTTTTTTAAACAGTTACAAAACGAGAACAGACTAAAACTTTTATTGTATCATTTCCATGTTGGAAGGTCAAAACAGTGACACATGGTACTTCATACAAGTTCTCTCTACTGTACTAGTATATAATTAGGCAATCATGGGATATTTATAATAACTCTTTCTTGGAGAATCAAATCTTGATGAGACTTGTGGGGTTCAAAATAAGACTCGAAGGGCTTCCACAGGACAAAAATTCAGACCTTGGAGATCCAAAATTACAGAGATACAATAGATTCAATATCAAGCTCCTAAAAAGCGAAAAAAGGTGTGCAGTCTTTTTAAAATTTTGCATAAGCTTGGTCTGAAAAATTGGTTTGAAGTAATTCAAAGGGCATATTGAAGCATAATTGATGCCTCAAAGAAAGAAAATGGAAACACATATTAGGAAACCTAGAGAATATCTACCATGACTCATGAATAAGAGGAAGAAATTCAACATGATATATCAAAATTACGAGACCAAGTGCAACAAATTTCACTCTCACAAAAAGCAACAGAAGCTAGGATGGATGGTTTAACGAAAGATGTGGAAGATAATATGAATGGTGTGGAAGCTAAGATTGATGGTGTGGAATCTAATATGGATGGTTTAGAAGTAAACATTGAATATTTGAAGAAATACATGGAAGTTTTGAAAGAAGGTTTCACAAATTTGCATCAAGAAAGGCTTCCTAATGGTGCAAAGGTAGTAGAGGAAACTCATGATGAGAACAAAAGAAATGTTAATCATGATTCCATAGAATCTAATGTTGGATTGAAGACCCAGTATGTTACAAAGATCAATATGAAGAAGTTTGATTGCAAGGATCCCGTAACATGGATACCATAGATGGAGCAATATTTTGATCTCCATAATGTGAAAAACACACAAAAGGTATGCATTACAACTTTATATTTAGAACCCAATCAATTTGTATGGTATCGTCGGCTTTGATATCATAAAAAAGTTGTCACTTGGTCAATTTTTATGGAGGAAATGGTAGTACATTATGAGGATACTGAAAGAAACACCTTCTTTAGCCAATTGATAAATCTCAAACAAAAGGGTTCAATGGTGGAGCACATTGAGGAATTCCAAAAATTGAATATAAGGGTAAAAGATACTCCAAAGGATCATATAATATATGTGTTCATAGGGACTTTAAAGGATAGCATCCAACATGAGGTTCTCCTTTGGGAACTTGATTCATTCGAGAAGGCATTCATGTTGGCAAGAAAAATTGGAAGAAAAATTATGGAAACAAGGAAGCCTACCACTCACAACTATAAAGATGGAAGTGTTTTTCCCATAGCCTTCCACAACCTACCAGGTTGACACCATAACAATTGGAATAAAACATAGAAAAAGGGATTTGTTACAGTCATCATAGAAAATACACGAAAGGACATAAGTGTGCTGAGAAGAAATTATTTTACATAGATTATGAAGAGGAAGAAAAGGAACAAGAGACATCAAAAGAACAAGATATACACCAGGAACCAACCCTAGAAAAATAATAAATGAATCCAACCATATCTTGCAATGCACTGGCAAGAATTACCACTCCTCAAACCCTCAAGATAGAAGGACATACCAAGAAGAAAAAGGTAGTAGTGTTCATTGATTTGGGTAGTATCCATTATAATATAGCCAAGGAATTGAGTTGCTTCCTATATCCAACACCAGAGTGTGAAGTGATGGTTGCAAATGGAGGAACCATAAATTGCTCTGGAAAGTCCCATAATATCAATCTATCCAAGGGAGAATATGTAATGAATAGTTCAATGCTTTCCATTCCAATGGGTGGTGTTGATGTTGTATTAAAATTCCAAAGTCTAAACTTTTCTTGAAATTTTTTTGGGAAAGAAAGGAAGTTTAATTGAAGCGTACTACAGGGAAACTAGGAAATGTAATCAACTCTAACAGTATGACAAAGCTTCTAAATAAAGAAAAATGGGTCATAATTTCACAATTATTCTCATTAGAGGTTCCCACATTGAAATCATATATTTCTATAGATCTCCAAAAGGTATTGGACAAACATTCCAATGTATTTGAGACTCCCAAAGGCCTCCCACCTGTTAGGTTCCCATACAATTAGGAGTCATAATTTTGAATTACTAAGGTTAAGCCTTGTAATATTGTACATACCTTTGCTTGCTGCAAATGTTTTCCATATTAAAAATTAAAAAATGTAAAGACGATATGTCCTAAAAGAATAATCAAAGGACAAAAAGAATGAAAAGGTCAAAAAAATGAAAATATATGAAACCCAAAAGACAAAAAGAGACCATGAAAGTGTGCATGTCAAAATGCCACTACTATTTACTTTTTATGCATAATAAATGATTGTGTGCAGCTTGTCACTTATGCCACAATCCACGATAGTCAAAATGCTTAAACTTCGCTATTTCATACTTTTAATTTTATGTTTATAGGTAGTGAATAAATATGACCAAACAGTGTAATCTTGGCAGATCATTAGATAGGTAGAGTGAATAAAAGGAGCTCATCAGTTTAATCTGAGCCCTTGGAGGATATAAGGTTAGAATTAGATAGTTTATTTTGTAAAGAAAAGAAAAATATTGATAAGGGTTTGCTAGCCTAAATGCACCCAAATAAAGTGAAGAAAAAATGGTAGGATGAGTAAGTGGGTAATTAGTAGAAAGGTTGCAGAAATATCATGTCATTTGATACAAAAAGCACTTATGTCATTGTTCCAAATGCATCATTTAAATATGCATAAGTGGTAAACAGAACAAAAGCAATGGTTCACAATTTGGTTTACATAACATCCCCTCATTCAATTTAACCCCTATGACAGTCACTAACTTCCCTTTCATAAATAAAAATATTAATACCTATGGTTGTTGTAAGTCAAAAAGGCTCAGAGAATTTCTCTGACTTCTGGTGGGACCGGACCCTCAGCTTGATGACTTAAGAAGGAAAGGTGTTAAATTCCTTTATAACTCATTCATCCCCCTCACAAAACCCATTTTCCTAAGGATAAGTTCTATTTCCTAGGAAATCCCCTTTTATAAACATGTTTTATGTACAAAATCCACCAAATACATTTATCCTAAGTATTAAGTATATGGAAAGCACACAACATTTTATACACCTAAGTGCGATACCCCTTCCACTCATTTCACTTCATATTTTTTTTTTTATTAAATATATAAAATTACCGAAAAGCGCACAACCCTGTATATATTTAACTCCCTTATACAAAATAACCCCACCCCTTAGTTTAGTTATAAACTATGTTACTACCCCATATCCCAGAAATATTTTAAATCTTGCCCTCGGTCCTTAATCTCGTTTTAAAGAGTCCCCTATGAGATTAAGCTCTAAGTTAATCTCATACCGCCGACGATTGAGACCTATGGGGACCCCGAAAAACGTTATGGGTAAATCGCCGCGCAACTTCACATCGCGATCACGATATGATGTCCCTCCCCCTCATCCAACAGCTCGCATCCATATCAAGCCAACCCAACATCTGCCCTTTACCCACCTGATAAGGTGGTTTTCTTCCCGCCCCTCGATGCTACATGGCAAATGCTGAATGGAATCAGGTGAGCCCTCCTGAATACCACCCGCACCACAAAAGTGGTGTGATGGCCCTCCAAAACCACTGCCCCCATTCAATCAAAATCTATCACTATTCATCAATTAGTGAACCCGCCAAAATTAACCATTTTTCCTATAAAAGCCTAATTACCCCTCTTTTCACTCTTTTCGTGCATTTGCCTTTGAGAACTCAGAAAGTCGTTGTGACCCCTGCAAATAGCCAAATTGCTCACAAACCTCTGCCATTGCTCCACAGACACTGCAGATAGCCCAGCTCATTCATCAGTCTGTACCAGTACCGTACGAACCTCTGCAGCCGCCATCAACCACCCGTTTACAATCAATTTCGCCCAAATTCCAGGTATTTAACCGTGGAATTCCAACTCCATTGTCAAATTCCAAGTCAATTCACCCTCTTGACACTGTTAGTTAAGTAAAAAATATCAAATTTACTTAAATTTTAACATTGTGAGCCATAAACAACTGCAAAACCTCCATTGCCCTAAAAACTCTGAATCACCCCCCACACTCAAATCCACAAGAACTGAGTATGGCTGCCCCAATTTCAATGGATGTAAGGCCCATCACTACACCTCATTTAGACTTGGACCACCTTCCTTTAGTGGATAAATATTTCCAAATAAAAGATACCACTGCCCTAGAACCCCTGCTCAAAGTACATTGCCAAAGTAGGGACAGGTTCCTAAACCATGCTGATGAGATTGGCCTTTGGGAGTCAAATTTACCCAAATACCAGTTCCCCCAAGTCCACATTTTCCCAAATATTATCCATTACTGTCATGCCAATTACATTCCTAGTTAGAGAGGGATCATGTCCCCAAACCAAACCATACTTTTCACCATCATTGCTGAGTCCATAAACGAAATGTTGCAGCTCCAACCAGGGCCAAACCTAACTCCCCTCTCAATTGGAGACTTGTTGGACTTGTATCCCAAACTTAGCTCTACAAAGTTGGCCCAACTGTTCCAAACCTTCATCAGAGAAGAGAAACACATCCCTAAGGACTCCCCTCCATATGTATCAGTCATTTTCTCTCCATGGAGCCAGAATATTGTGACCATGATATATTATGTTTTGGGTTACTCCACCAGTGAGTACATTGATGAAATAATCCTTGCCTTCATGTCCATCTACACTCGAGGGCAACCTCCTACTGTCATTTATGACTATGCCCACTTTATAGTTGATAGTATGCATGAGAAATTTATTACAATGAACAATGAACGGGTTTTCAAGTACTCCTCAGTTTTATACCATATGTTCTTATATTATCAATCAGAGAAGTTCCCATTCACCCTCCAAAAGCTGGCCACCAAAGGTCAACCCAGGTTAGTCATTGTTTGGACCCCATTGATCCACCAATACCAGTCTACATACTCTTACTACGATTTCATTGATTTATTTGTACATCTAGTCATGGAAATGTTGACTGGAAGCCCTCCTCCTAGAATCAATCTAGAAATAAAGAGAGTCCTTCAATTGTCTAAGCAAATGAATGTTGGTGACTGGTACCTTTACTAGAACCATACAAAAATCAGGATATATGGTTGCATGCTTGCACCATATAAGTTGCCAAGATACCTCCCCATGAGGTTGTTTGCCCTAGAATATTATAGACAAATCATCAATGCAGATGAAGTAAACTTTGTCAGTGCCAAGAAGAAGGCTTATTTCAAGATAAAAGACCAACTAGGCCCCTTCATATGCAACTCTAGAGAGGTCAGCAAAGAGGTAGATTTGATATTATAGAATATGAAGTTCTAAAGAAGTTTTGTTTGGAGATATGATCCTTTGGAATTCATCACAAAGAAGAGACAAAAGGTCAAGCTAGGACCTTTCATTCACCATCCCATACCTGAAATAGAAGCATATGCAAATCAAACAAAATGGGTGGAAGGTACCCTAGTAGACCAAGGCAGCACCAGAGTAGACGTAGAGAATGCTCTAATTCATTTAGGAAAGTAGCTTGATGACAACTCTTTTCTACAGGTACCAGAAGAACCAGAAAGAACTATGAGCACCCCTCTAATCATGCAAACTCCTCAGAATGAGGACAATATCCCAAAAAGAAACAAAGAAGGGGCTTCCACTTCAGGAATGGCCAACTCTGGTTTGCAACAGGAATCAAACAAGAGGAAAATGTTAAATCCAGCCTCTAAGTAGGAATATATTGAAGACTCGGCTGAGGTCACAAATATAGTAGCAGAAAGAAGTAGGCCTACCACTCCATCTACAGGCATGCAAGAGCCTTCCACATCACAAACTTAGATGTTGGAAAGGCAACTTAGTGTTGAAGTGTCTTCCTTTAGAATGCCTACTGACAAAGACCAAGATATCAAGGAGAGATACAAAGAAATCAAAGCTAGAAATGAGAGGCTTAAGGCCCAAACATATGCACAATACCTAAATCTAACTCCTACCAATCAAACAAGGCTAATGTTAGCCTTTGACATTAAAGAGGGAAAGTTGCAGATGAACTTTGTTAAGCCTACAGCCCAGCAACCAAAGACAACATCAGATTTCAAAAGAGTAGATTTTGAAGTGTTAGAAAGGGATATTCATCCCATAGACAAAATTGAACTACACAAACAAGCTGGAGAGATGATATACTCCACCTTGACAGGTAAAGCCATAGCTTCCCATCAACTACAGAACTATTTGAATAACATCTAAGCACAATTCCACTTATATAAGGCCTCCGCATAGGCCAAGGATACAAGGATCAAGTCCTTAGAGGACTTAGTGATTGAATTGGGACACGATCCCAAGGATATAAAAGATGTAGAGTAGATTATTAAGAAGAAAATTGATGATATTGTTGCACTTAAGAGGAAATTGAAAATACCCTAGCTGCAACATCCTCAAACTCTAGAAGTCATAGAGAATCAAACTAGACATGTGGAGTTGATGGACTTGGTCTTGAAGCTGAATGATCAACTAAAGGAGACAGAGAATGAGTTGGACACTTTAATTCAACTGAAGCAAAGAAACATGACCACAACTTCCAAGGATGTCATCCCAATAGTATCCACAGTAGTTCCTTCTACACTTGCAGCATCATTGGCACCTACTACTCCACCTGCTACAACGTTGCCAATAACAGCAGAATCTACAAGAACAACAGGTGCATTAGGAGAGAAAGCAACAGAACTAGTCAAAGCCATGGAAGAGATGTCTATCGAGGCTACTAAAATGAATAGGTTAATAGAAAAGGTTGCATGTTTGGAAACAGACTACAAACATGCCCAACTGAAGCAAAAGGAAGAAGAACAAAAACCCCAGAGAATGGGTGGGAGGATCAAAGTCTTAGAGAAAGACTTAACACTCGATAAACCACTTGGGCAAACCAAGCAAATGTTGTGGGCCAATACCATTGACTCTTTCAATGATATTTATCCATCAATCCAAGTTATTTTTGAACAAACAGAGTTAGTAAAGGTAGCTACAGAAGCTATCCAGAAAGTAAAGGAGGAATTGGGAGATAAGCCTGAGGATGCAAATAGACTCATCCACTTCCTCAACAGCAAGAACAGATACGAGCTCCATGAGCTAAATATAGAAGATAGAACTGCCACCATTTTGGAAATAAGGAAGGTCCTTTCCAAAAGGAACCTTATGCTCAACTTAGAAGAAAAATGCCACAATATGCAGGTAGCCATTGATAGGTTCATGGCTAAATTCCAGATTTTGAGGGAAAAGGGTCTACCCAGTCCTATGGTTATAAATGACAAACTCATGACACAGTTGGACTACGTAATAGACTCAGACAGTTGGCTAAGGAACAAGCCAGCTCTTCATCCATAAAATCCCTGCCAACAGGCAAAGTGTTATATGACACATTTGAAAACTTGTTTTTTCTAGAACATGAGGTCAAACATTTATTCCTCACCAAGCCCAATTTTGCCAAATATACTGAAGCTGATGAGATCTATAGGAGGATGATGAATGTGAAATTACCAGATGCAGAATGGTGGGAGACTATGACTGATTTATTGTGAAGAATTTATAGCTAAAAGTTACCACATAGTAAAAATGAAGGCAGCCAGGTAAAACAGGTAAAAACAACACACGAGGGTCAAAGAGTATCAGGGTTAAAGAGTATCAGGTGAAATATCAAATGAAAAGAAGACTCCAGCGTGAAACACTACAACAAGAAGCTAGCATAAAGGGCTACAAATTCAACAATAAAGGCGAACATAACCATAATAAAAGGGATAGCATGAAATATTTCATTAGCTATCTCTATCTTCTTGCAAGAAGATATTTGTATTTCCTAGATTAAATCTCAAGTTGTTTTGAGATATTTGGTAATAATTTTTACATAAATTCTTCACAAATCGAAGTATGTAGGGTGGATTCCAAAACATTTCTATAGAAATCTTGTTCTTAAGTCTGAAATTCTATTGTATCAATGACTGGATCAGCTCGCTGGATCAAGGAATAAAGATAAGATATTTCACCAGATTCTTGTGTAAAGCAAAGTTCAAATAAGTATTCTCCCACGTTCAATGTTATTTTTCTTTATGTTTTTCCCATAGTCTAGTATCTCTAAAAATCTGAATGTTAGGACATGGAATGATATCTCAGAAATTCCATACCTGCACTCTGTTTTGACTATTATGCATGTTCAATGTTTTCTTCACTAATCTAAGGAATTCTTGATTGCTCCTTAGTTTAGGTAGTTCCTTGTGATCTATAGCGAATGATTCTTAATTTCCCTTTGTTCATGATTATCCCCTGTTCTTCATTTTAACCCTGGTTTGAGGATTCTTAAGTGCTCTCTCACCCTGGTTAGGATCATTTCACCCATTTGACCTAAAGATTTTCGCTTTACTTTGCTACCCTGCGCTGTGAACATTCCCTTTGATGAACTGATCCTGTTTTGCTATCCATTTGTTGACTCCATAGCCCAATGGCTTAAAGACCTTGCTTTATCCATCTGTTCAGAGAATTCCACCACCCAAACTTCATTTCAAAACCAAAACCCCAATGAAAATTAAGAACGAGCCTAAAATCTCAATAAAACAAAGCTAAATTTCATAGAGAGAGCCCTCTGTGAGTCATAGGATGGCTAGAGCCTATACTTAAAAGATTGGTTTGTGGTTACCTCAGTCTTTTCCTTATTATGATAACTTCTAGGGAAAAATTCTGAGTGATAACATAGTGACGACCATACTGGGGAGAACCCTAAGTCCTAATAAATCTTTAAGAAATTTTTCATTCTATATTTTGAGCCGATAAAAGTAATTTATTAGAAGTTATTTCTCAAAAAAAACAAAACGAGAAAAAAATTGAAATTCTGGATTCGAAGATAACTCATTATACTAGGGCTAACCCAGATCCAAACCCTCCCCCAATAGTTGATAATCCCAACCCGATTTCAAGAAAAACCAAAAAAGGAGAAAGTTCAACTAGTCACTCACCCTTGGTTAAAGCTAATTCATGTCCTGATGAATCGTTGTTTTTAGAAGATCTTCCCTTTGATGAGCAATTCGATTTGTCATTATTTAAATCAAAGTCTAAAAGTGAAATATACGATATTGTTCTAGACCCTGAGTTCATTGCAGACCTTGAAGTCCAAAAGGCCAATCAGTCAATTGCTGAGTACATTCTGAATTCACCACAATCATCCCTTAGAACTACCAAGATTCTTGATTTTTTTGAGCAATTATCCAGTACTCTTAGTTCACCATTATTCTATTCAACATCTAAAGCCCATTCCCCACCACCATTCATACCCTCACTCCCTTACCAACCTAGCACTACTGATTTACCACTCACCAGTCCTAGTTCATCCTCCACTACTGTATCATCTTCCAGTGCCTCAACCCCACATCTTAGCCCTTCCCATCTTATAGCCATGGCAAATAGATATGATCCCCTTTTATTACCTGCTCCACTTAGTGGTATGCCAGCAGACTACCATAATAAAATCATCCAATTTGATGGCATAGGAAACTATACTGCACAACACCATGTTAATAAGATAACAGACTACTTTGAACTTCATGAAATTGATATTGTGGATGGCCAAATGAGACTATTTTCTCAGACTTTAGCTGGTGATGTTAGGAAATGATTTAGATCACTGCCTAATAATAGTATTGATAATTTAGAAATATTTCATCAAAAAAATTTGAATAGATGGTAAAAGAAAAAGAATCCTCTATAGATCCTTTTAGAATATGAAAATATTAGGAGGGGACCCAATGAAACTGTTCAAGATTACTGCACCAGATTTAACAATATATACAATGCAATTCCAGTTAATCTTACACCCCCAACTAACTTACCGTCAATAAAGTTCCCTGATGGTTTTGACACAGACATGGCATTCCAGCTCAGGGAAAGAAACCCCCCAACCCTAGAATATATGCAAGTTGTAGTTGTAACTATAGAGGCTAATTTATTAGCTAAAATAGCTAGAGTTAGGAATGAAAGAAGAGGAACAACTAAAGATGGGCCTTCACCCTTTGACATTAAAATAGATAGCTTAGTGAAAGGCATGGAAAAGCTAATGGATAAAATAGAGAATATAGAGAGAAAAACCCAGTTGGATAATCAAAAGTTACCTCTAGTTAGACCCCCTTTCCAAGAAAATTATGCAAAAACGACCCATCCTAAAGACCCAGAGCAAGACACACAGATTAACTTGATGGGATTAAATGATGAAGGTGTTGTTATTTTGACCCAAGATGATCAAGAATTGCAGAAGTTGTAGCAATTGCAAATCTAGTCCGGAGAGTTATTTGATTATAAACAAGGTTATGATTCTTCCATCTTTGAAGTACATAAATAGTATAACCTAAGGAGTAAAAATAATTTTGATATCCGTGACCAAACCAAGAAAACAATGCCAAATCAACCCAAGAAAATCAAGGAAGCCCCAATTTCTAAAATCCTCCAGATTCTCCCCAGACAAAACCAGAATCGTTTTGGCCCCACCATTGTAGACATAACCCCTAATCAACCTTCTAATGATCAACCCTCTACTTGAATTCCCCCTAAAAAAACCAGTGGACACAGCTCAAAACACCAGATCTGAAATCTGCATAAAGAGACCCCCAGTAAAGGAAAAGAAGACCATCCCACTCAAGTCCCTGTTGTGAAAATTCAAAACCCTCAAATAGAAAAACCCCTTTGCCATTCAATTTGGGAGCAGAGGTAGCTAAGTTAAACATTTCAGTCCCTTTAATGGAACTAATCAAGAATGATACTTACAAGACACAGATAAACCAGACTCTAAATATTGTTGAAAATGAGGATTTCATTAACCTATTTGATGACCAATAAGAACTTATATTTTGTCTAGATGTTAATGGAAAACCACTAGAAGGAGGAATACCACCTTTCTACATTAGCCTTAGCATCCATGACAAAATTCTTCACAATGCAATGTTGGATTATGGGGCCTCCCACAACTTAATACCCAAATCAGTAATGGAGAAATTGAACCTAGACATTACAAGAACTTACAAGGACTTATTCGCATTTGACTCAAGTCAAGTAAAGTGTCTGGGGTTGATGAAAGACCTATGTGGTACCGTAGTTCAATATCCTACCAAGAGCATCCTTATGGATATTGTGGTTGCTAACATCCCACCGAAGTATGGCATGTTGTTATCCAGATCATGGGGATCCAAACTTCAGGGATATTTACCACTTGATATGTCATATGCAACAATTTTTGTTTTTGGACAACCCAAGAAGCTGTACCGAGAAAATTTAACGAAATACATGGTCAGTAGCCAGGATCAACCTCAAAACTTTCCTATCTATTCCATACATTCAGGCATTGATTCTTTTATCATGTATAACGTTGATCAAACACAAGAAACTCTTTTAGACAGCGTTGATATAGAACCAGAAGAAATTGCAGTTTCAAAACATGAAGAAACTGTCGAAACTTTAGAACTTTCCACTAAAAAAGGTAGTCAAAATGAGGAAAAGTTGGTGGCACCAGATGATGAGAATTATGAATATGAGATATTGTGACATCTTGAGTTTGATGGGTCAGTCAATAGTTTGGAGTAGGAGCACTTGTTTGGATATACAATATGGAGAATAATCACTCAGAAGACCATGCATACAAACTAAAGTTTAAATGTACTAACAATACGGCCGAGTATGAAGCTATAATTTTAGGTCTTAAATTAGTTAGGAATATAGGAGCTAAAAGAGTTTCTTTCATGGGAGACTATGAACTGGTTATAAAACAAATTGATGTTGTATATATGAAAAAGGACCCTAGATTAAGTTGTTATAGTGGAACCATTGTAGAAATACTAAACACTTTCTTAGAAACCAAGCTTGTTGTAGTTCCTAGAAAACATAATATGCAGGTTCATAGTTTAGCAATGTTTGCCAATACCTGTAAGTTACCCTTTCAACCTGATCATCAGTACACTGCTGAAGTTAGGCACAGACCTACAATCCTAGATAATTTGAAGAACTGGAAAATATTTTCTAACGATAGACAGATAAACAATTTTTTAATCTTGAAAGAAGAATTTGTAAATAGCAATATAGATACTGACACATCAATAGATACTAACATTCAAGAAAAAATAGAAATAAATGAGATAGAAGGTGAAGAGATATATAGATTTCATCCCACTAAATTTACAAAATCAGATGTAGAAAACCTAAAACAAGTTGAGACTGATGAATTAATTACTGAAGACACTGAAGTAATCAACCTCGAAGATAATTTCTTACCTTTGGGATTAATCCCTTTGGAAGACTTGTTTGATTGAAATGATGTTCCTAGAAATCCTAAAATGGAACCTTTGAAATATGATATAGAGGAGTGTAATATAGGTAGTAATGAAAATCCAAAATTGATCAAACTTTCGAAATCTCTACCTCCAACTAAAAAGGTGAAATATATTGAGTTATTAAAAGAATTTCAGGATGTCTTTTGCTTGGAGTTATGAGGACCTCAAATCATAGGACACCAACATCATACAACACGCAATCCCTATAAAAGAAAATCAAAAACCTTTCATACAAACACTTAGAAGGATTAATCCTGTCTTATTACCTTCAATTGAAAAGGAAATCCAAAGAATGTATGATGCTAAGATAATTGCACCGATCAGATTTTCTGATTGGGTTTCAAATTTGGTCCCAACTAGGAAGAAAATGAGTGAGATCAGACTCTGTGTGGACCTTAGGAACCTCAACAAAGTGTCACTTGAGGACAATTACCCTCTCCCCAAAATGGATCATATTTTGCAGAGGGTAGTTGTATCAAGTAGAATCGGTTTTCTGGTTACAATTAGATCTTAGTTCATCCTGATGACCAAGCCAAGATTGCCTTCACTACTCCTTGAGGCACATTCATGGATGTGAAAATGCCTTTTGGACTAATCAATGCAGGAGCCACTTTCCAAAGGGCTATGGATATAGCCTTTGCCAAAGAAATTCATGATTTCCTTGTAATATATTTAGATGACATTACTGTGTTTTCAAAATTTGATAGTCAACATTTGGATAATCTAAGGCAAGTTTTTATTAAATGCAGGAAATATGGAATTTATTTAAACCCCAAGAAGTCTTTGTTTGTGTTAGAAGAAGGAAGGTTACTAGGTCATATAATTTCAAAAGATGGTATCTGAATAGACCCTGCAAGAATAGAAGGCATCTTATAGATACAACATCCAAGGAACATTAGGGAATTACAAGCTTTCTTAGGGAAAATTAACTTTCTTATAACATTTCTTTCTAATCTAGCAAAATTAATTAGATCACTGAACAATATGTTGAAAAAAGATTCGACCATAAAATGGATTGTTGAGGGCAAGAAATCATTTGAGGACATTAAACTAGCCTTAACTAAAACACCAGATTTGATCAGTCCAAAATTTGACAAGAGACTTTATCTTATTTTCCTTTGCTTCTAAGCACACAATTGTTGTAGTTTTATTGCAAAAAAATGACCAGGGCTATGAACAACCTATTGCTTTCTTTAGAAAGTCCCTGAGAGATGCCCCCTTAAAATATAACATAATGGAAAAACAAGCCTTTGCTTTGGTCAAAGCTATAAAGGATTTTAGGGTATACATTTTATATTCTCATATAGTAGCCTATGTTCCTAACTTAGTAGTCAAAGACATCCTAACTCAGGGTGGTCCATATGGAAAGAGGGGAAAATGGATTGCTACTATTCTAGAATATGACATAGAAATCAAACCAACTAAGTTAATCAACGACCAAGGTTTAGCCAAGCTCATGGCTAAATCAAACTGTCAGGCCCTGGATATAAAATTTATTGTGCAAATAGATAATCAAGAGGATATGGTGACTCCACTAATCAGCCAAGCATTTATTGAATCACCATGGTATGTTGATACCATTTACGTTTTACTAAACTTACAAGCTCCTCCTAAATTATCTAAAACCAAAAGCACATTTTTAAAGATGAAATCCTTAAAATTTTGTATATTAGATAATGCTTTGTTTTGGAGAAATCATGAAGGAATTCTTCTCAACTGCTTGTTAAAATATGAATCTGACAAAGTATTACAAAAGTTTCATGCAGGTGACTGTGGAGGACACCTTTACTAGAAAACCACTACTGATAAGATTCTTATAGCTAGTTTATACTAGCCTACCTTGTTTTCTAATGTAAAGAAATATGTGACCTCCTGTCACAAATGTCAAATTTTTTAGGGAAAGAAAAAGCTTCTACCTTTACCCCTCAAGCCAATCTCTGCTGAAACACCTTTTGAATAATGGGGTTTCAACTTCATTGGTGAAATTCACCCACCTTCCTCTACCCAACACAACTGGATCCTCACTGCCACAGACTATTTCACAAAATGGAAAGAGGCCATACCTTCAAGGCAAGCCATTGACTCTATTATCATAACCTTCCTTAAAACCAACATTCTATCAAGATTTGGATGTCCAACTAAGCTCATTACTGATAATGCAGTAGCCTTTAAATCCAAAATAATGATAGATTTATGCAACAAGTATCAACCCTGGGCCATTCCACAACCTATTATCCTCATGGAAATGGACTGGCAGAATCCTCAAACAAAAGTCTGGTGAACATCATTAAAAAGTTGTTAGAGAATAATAATAAAACATGGAATAAAAAGTCAGTCAATGCCTTATGGGTAGACTAGCTAACCACTAAGAAATCAATTGGTACCTCTCCCTACCAACTAGTTTATTGGATGGAAGTTGTTTCTCCATCCTCCTTGGGAACACCAGTAACGAAGTTTCTTCAAGAGTTGCAGGTTGAACAAAATAGTATCCAAAGAAGAATCAACCAAACAATTCATCTTCAACAAACTAGGGAGGAGGTATACATCATATCTCAGGTTGTGCAAGAAAGGATTAAAGAGATTTTTGAGAATAGAACCAAAGCGGAAGATTTCTACCTTGGTGACAAAGTCCTAAAATGGGGTTCAAGGAGGGAAGATAAAGATAAACATGGGAAATTTGATTTCCTATGGGAAGGCCCATATGTCAATTATGCTTTTAGAGGTAATAATGCTTTCTTCCTAAGAGAATTGGATGGGACAGAAGCATAAGCTGGACTAGTGAATGGTAGAATGATCAAACACTATTTTGAACCTAACTACTGATTTTTACTTCCCATTGTACATATTTCATTTTTCTTCAAAAATTTTACTCTGGATTGGATGGTGATTTTTGAAGTTGAAGCCCGAAGAGAAGGTCCTAAGATTTAAGGATTCACTATCATAAGTATCAATAATGCATAGGAATAGAGGATAATTTGGCAAGGTAACATCAACGATAGTTTAGAGGCTACTAATCTAGAAAGTTCTTGACATTTCACCAGGAAATGACATCCCAAAGTGGAGCCACTGTTAGGTTCCTATACCAATAGGAGTCATAATTTTTAATGACTAAGGTTAAGCCTTGTAATATTGTACATACCTTTTCTTGCTGCAAATGTTTTCCATATTAAAAGATTAAAAAATGTAAAGAGGGTATGTCTTAAAATAATAATCAAAGGACAAAAAGAATGAAAAGGTCAAAAAAATGAAAATATATGAACCCCAAAAGAGAAAAAGAGACCATGAAAGTGTGCAAGTCAAAATGCCACTACTATTTACTTTTTATGCATAATAAATGATTGTGTGTAGCTTGTCACTTATGCCACAATCCATGATAGTCAAAATGTTTAAACTTGGCGATTTCATACTTTTAATTTTATGCTTATAGGTAGTGAATAAATCTGACCAAATAGTGTAATCTTGGTAGATCATTAGTTAGGTAGAGTGAATAAAGGAGCTCATCCGTTTAATCTGAGTCCTTGGAGGATATAAGGTTAGAATTTGATAGTTTATTTTGTAAAGAAAAGAAAAATATTGGTAAGGGTTTGCTAGCCTAAATGCACCCAAATAAAGTGAAGACAAAATGGTAGGATGAGTAAGTGTGTAAGTAGTAGAATGGTTGAAGAAATATCATGTCATTTGATACAAAAAGCATCTATGTCATTGTTCCAAATGCATCATTTAAATACGCATAAGTGGTAAACAAAACAAAAGCAATGGTTCACAATTTGGTTTACGTAACATCCCCTGATTCAATTTAACCCCTAGGACATTCACTAACTTCCCTTCATAAATAAAAATATTAATACCTATAGTTTTTTTAAGTCAAAAAGGCTCAGAGCATTTTTTTGACTTCTGGTGGGACTGGACCCTCTGCTTGATGACTTAAGAAGGAAAGGTGTTAAATTCCCTTATAATTCGTTCATCCCCCTCACAAAACCCTTTTTCCTAAGGATAAGTTCTCTTGCCTAGGAAAACCCCTTTTATAAACATGTTTTATGTACGAAATCCACGAAATAAATTTATCCTAAGTACTAAGTATATGGAAATCACACAGCATTTCATATACCTAAGTGCAATACCCCTTCTGCTCATTTCACTTCATATTAACTTTTTTATTAAATATATAAAATTCATGAAAAACCCACTACACCGTATATATTTAACTCCCTTATATAAAATAACCCCACCCCTTAGTTTAGTTATAAACTATGTTACTACCCCATATCCTAAAAATATTTTAAATCTCGCCCTTAGTCCTTAATACCATGTTAAAGAGTCCCTGATGCGATTAAGCTCCAAGTTAGTCTCATACCACCGATGATTAAGATCCATGGGCCCCCCGAAACACTTTATGGGTAAATTGTTGCGCAACTTCAACTCCCGATCACCATATGATCCCCCTCCCCCTCATCCAATGGCTCGCATCCATATCGGGCCGAACTGACGTCTTCCCTTTACCCACCTGATAATGTGGTTTTCCTCCTAGCCCCTAATGTTACCTGGCTATTAAGAAACCAACTCAAGAAAAGATAGAAAAGATGGATCAATGCCCTAGAATTCAGCCTCTTTGAGGGGGCAACCTCCTTTACATTACATAAATGGACAATTCTTGGATGATTCAAATGACAAAACCTCCTTTCTATATATAGGAGTCTAAGTAGCCATAATATAATCCTGCTGACATAACAATAATAATATAAAGCCACAAAAATAACAATAGAGGGATTCTATGGGGCACAGTAATAACAATATGGGGACAATAGGGGAACAATAATATTAATAAGGTGTATAACTACAATAGTAATGGGCTAATCACTAGTATTATAGGGACCCAACATGCCCCTCACCTTCAAAAACGTGTTGTCCTCAACGCTTGAGTAGTTCTGGATACTTCTGGATAAAATTCTCATCCTCCCATGTCGAATCTTCAACGGATAAGTTCTTCCACTTGATAAGATACTGTGAAATTGATCGATTTCGTAGCTATCGAGTTCTTGTTTCTATGACTGCTTCTGGTTTCAATATAATTTTTCCTTCCTCGTCAAGTTCTGGAAATATTGTTTGAACTGGGATCTTGTCACCTATAACCTTCTTTAAACATGAAACATGGAAAACTGGGTGCAATCGAGAAGCTGCAGGAAGCTCCAATTTGTATGCCATAGTACCAATCTTTTGCAACACCTTGTACGGACCATAATACTTTGGTGATAATTTATTATCCTTCTTAGCTTGCTTGAGGGACATTTTCTTATATGGTTGTAGCTGTAGGAATACCCAATCACCTACATCAAAACTTCTTTCACTGCGATGTTGATCTGCCTGTTGTTTCATTCTATTCTGTGCCAACACGAGGTTATCCTTTAAGAGTTGGAGGACTTGTTTTTGATGTTCGATGTGATGTTCCACTGCCTGAACTTTAGAATTTTCTCTTAAATATGATGTCGTGGATGGTGGTTGATACCCATAAAGTACCATAAATGGGGTCATTTTTGTTGCTGTATGGAAGGAAGTGTTGTACCACCATTCAGCCAGAGGCAACCATTTGACCCATTGTCTGTTTATCAGATACAAAGCAATGAGGATATCCTTCCAAACATTTGTTTACTATCTCAGTTTGTCCATCAGATTGGGGATGATAAGATGAGCTATGAGCTAACTAAGTACCAAGACAAGAAAATAATTCTGTCCAAAAATTTCCAGTGAAAATGGGATCTCTATCACTTACAATAATCTTTGGGTTTCCATGTAGCTTTTGAATTGTTTCCATAAATGCAGTAGAAACTATACTCGCTTTAAATGGATGTGATAATGCACAAAAGTGTGCTTACTTGGTAAGCCTGTCAACTACCGCCATGATGACACTCTTTCCCTCAGACCTGGGTAAGCCTGTGATAAAATCCATTAAAACTTCCTCCCAACGTTGGCTTGGAATGGATAAAGGTTGTAATAAACCCGGTGTCTTAATTGTTTCTACTTTATTTTGTTGGCAAACCAAACATTCCGCCACAAAATTTTGAATATCTTATTTAAGGCCATCCCAAAAAAATTCCTTCTTAACCCTGTGGTAAGTTTTTAGAAATCTTGAGTGCCCTCCTAAGGGAGAAGTGTGCAATTCCATAAGAATCTTTTGTTTTAGCTAGGAATTCTTACAGAGGTATAAGCGATCTTTGTACCATAATGAATCATTTTTCCAGCTAAATGTATCAGACGTACTAGAATCTTGTTGTAGCTTTCGAATAAGTGCCCACACTTCTTCGTCATTCTTCCATTCCTCCCTTGCTTCATTTATCCAATCTAGTTGGATAATAGAAATGGCACACAACAATGCTTCCACATCCTCATCCTTTCTTGAGAGTGCATATGCCACCACATTTTTCTTCCCTTTTTTGTAGATGATTTCGAAGTCATAACCCAACATCTTTGTGACCCACTTTTGTTGCTCTTCAGAGGATAATATTTGTTCTAAAAAGTATTTAAGGCTATCATGATCCGTTTTTACCTTGAAGTGTCTTCCCATTAGGTAGGGTCACCATTTCTTAAGTGCATGGAGTATTGCCAACATTTCCTTCTCATAAATAGCTTTGCTTAAAAACTTTCCCTTGATTAGACGACTTTCAAAAGCATTGGGTATTTCATCTTTCATTAGAACAGCACCAATTCCATTTCCTGAAGCATCACATTCCACAATAAAGGTTTTTGTGAAGTCCGGTGTAGCTATGACCGGTGCTTGGCACATTGCCTCTTTAAGATGTTCAAAGGCCTTTATTGCTTACTGAGTCCATGAGAATGCATCTTTCTTCAATAATGTTGTTAGAGGTGCTGCTATTCTCCCATAATTCTTAACAAACTTGCGATAATACCCTGTCAACCCAAGAAATCTTCGCAGATGCTTTATGGATGTGGGGATTTTCCATTCCTAATGGCTTTAATTTTGATAGGGTCTACCCTAACTCCTTCATGAGATACAATATGACCCAAATATTCCACCTCTTGGACTCCAAAGAAACATTTGGATCTCTTTGCATATAATTGTTTCTCCTCCAATAGTTGTAGCACCCTGTCAACATGTTGAACATGATCCTTCCAAGACTTGCTGTAGATTAGTATATCATCAAAAAATACTAACACAAATTTTCTAAGGAATGGTTTGAAAATTGAATTCATCAAACCTTGAAATGTTGAAGGTGCATTGGTAAGGCCAAAAGGCATGACCAAAAATTCATAATGACCCTCATGAGTTCTAAATGTTGTTTTCAGAATGTCTTCAATCTTCATTCTGATTTGATGATATCCTGAACGAAGATCCAACTTGGTGAAGTAAATTGATCCATGCAATTCATCCAGTAATTCATCAATAACAGGAATGGGGAACTTATCTTTAATAGTGAGCTTGTTGAGCTCCCTATAATCCGGACACATGTGCCATGATCCATCCTTCTTGTGCACCAATACTACTGGAGAAGAGAAAGAACTTTGACTCGGTTGAATTATACCAACTTCTAGCATTTCTGCAACCATACGTTCAATTTCACTCTTTTGGACATAGGGATATCTGTACAGCCTGATGTTTGGAGGAACACTTCCTGCAATCGGATGAATAGCATGATCATGATCATGCATAGGTGGGAGACCTTTGGGAGTCTCAAATACCTTGGAATGATTGTCCAGGACTTTTTTGAGATCTGGAGAAATAGATGATTCCGATGTGGAAACATCTAGAGAACATAATTGTGCAATTACACCTCTTTGCTCCTTTTTTAGAAGCTTTGTCATACCATTAGAGCTGATTATCTTTCCTGGTTTCCCTGCAATACCCCTTAATTCAACTTCCTTTCCTTCCATAGAAATTTGATGAAAATTTCTTGAAAATTAAAAGCTATTGTACCCAAGGATTGTAGCCATTGGACTCCTAGTACAACATCAGCACCTCCCATTGGAATGGAAAGCATTGGGCTAGTCAATACATATTCTCCCATGGATAGCTTGATATTATGGCACTTTCCAGAGAAATTTATTGTTCCTCCATTTGCAATCATCACTTGACACTCTGGTGCTGGATATAGGAAGCAATTCAATTCTTTTGCTACCCTACAATGAATAAAATTGTGGGTGCTTCCTGAATCAATCAACACTATTACCTTTTTATTCTTGATTTGTCCTTCTATCTTGATGGTTTGAGGAGTGGTAATTCCCGCCAATGCATTACAAGATATGGTCGCATTTATTTCTTCTTCATCTAGGCTTTGTTCCTGGAGTATATCCTCTTCCTTTGACCTTTCTTGCTCCTTTTCTTCTTCCTCTTCACAATCTATGTAGAATAATTTCTTCTCAGCACACTTATGACCTTTAGTGTATTTGTTATCACAACTGTAACAAAGCCCTTTTGCTCTTTTTTCTTCCAATTGTTGTGGTGTCAACCTTATAGGTTGTGGAAGACTAGGGGCAACAACACTTCCTTCTTTATAGTTGTGAGTGGTATGCTTCCTGGTTGCCATAATTTTGCTTTCCATTTTTCTTGCTAACCTGAATGCCTTCTCTAATGAATCAGGTTCCCAAAGGCAAACATCATGTTGGATATTATTCTTTAAAGACCCTATGAACACATCAATCCTATGCTCCTCTGGAATATCTTTTACCCTTATGTTCAATTTTTGGAACTCCTCAATGTGCTCCATTATTGAACCCTTTTGTTTGAGACTTATCAATTGGCTAAAAAAAGTGTTGCTTTTTGTATCCTCATAATGTGCTATCAATTCTTCCGTAAAAATTGCCCAAGTGATAAATTGTTTACCAGAGAAAATCCATTGATACCATACAAACTGATTTGGTTCCAAATATAAAGTTTCCATACTTACCTTTTGTGTGTTTTGCACATTATTGAGATCGAAAAATTGCTCCATCTGTAATATCCATGTTGCAGGATTCTTGCCATCAAACTTCCTCATATCGATTTTTGGAATATGGTGGGTCTTCGATCCAACATTAGAGTCTATGATATCATGATTAACATTTCTTTTGTTCACATCATGAGTTTCTTTTACTACCTTTTCACCATTAGTAAGTATTTCTTGTAGAAAATTTGTCAAATCTGTCTTCATATCTATCATGCCTGTCTTCAAGTTTGTTTTCAAATATATCTTCAATTCTTCCATGTCTGTCTTCAAATCTATCTTCCAATCATCCATCTTAGCTTCCACGCCCTTTATCATAGATTCCATGCCATTTATCTTAGCTTCTGTTAGCTTTCGTGAGCGTGACATTTGTTGCACTTGTTCTTGTAATTTTGATATATCATGTAGCAATTCTTCCTCTTCTTCATGAGTCATGCTAGAGCTTTCAATTTCCTTACTAGGTGTTTGCATTTTCTTTCCTCGGGGCATCAGTTACCGATAATAATTCCTTCAAAATAATTTTCAACTCGATCTTAAGCAAAAATTTAAGAAAATCTACACACCTTTTTCCACTTTGTAGGAGCTTGATATTGCCTCTGATGTATCTCTATACTTTTCAATCATCTAGTTCTAAATTTGTGACCTACAGTAGCCCTCTGTGTTCTCTTTCCAATGACATAAGTCTGACCCAAATTGGATTCTCCACGAAAGAGTTATGCGAAATCTCCCACAGTGACTTGATTATAGACTAGCTCAGTAGAGCGAACTTGTACGATGTGGCATGAGTCACTGTTTTGACCTTTGGATCTGAAAATGCATACAAGAAACTAGAGTCTGTCCTCTTTCTATACCTTCTTACAAAATTTCAATCTGATTCCTAGAGAGAAAGTTATGACAATTTTCCCGAGGTCACCTATTTGGAATGTAATTCAAGAGTCTACAAAAAGACCAACTTCCTTAGATCATATCTCCGCAAATATAGCGTAAAAAAATCTGAAATTGGGATCTGAGGTTCAGCGTGATTTCTTCTCAAATGGCCTTTTTCTGCAACTTCTGAAACGTTGCAGGAAAAAAGTTATAGCGAAAATGCCACGATGACCTGTTTGGAGCAGCAAAACCCTAAAATCCAAAGCTCTGATACCAAATGTTATGAAACCAGCTCAAGAAAAGATAAAAAAGATGGATCAACACCCTAGAATTCAGCCTTTTCGAGGGGGCAACCTCCTTTACATTACATAAATGAACAATTCTTGGATGATTCAAATGACAAAACCTCCTTTCTATATATAGGAGTCTAAGTAGCCACAATATAATCCAGTCGACCTAACAATAATAATATAAAGCCACAAAAATAACAATAGAGGGATTCTATGGGGCACAGTAATAACAATATGGGGGCAATAGGGGCACAACAATATTAATAAGGGGTATAACTAGAATAGTAATGGGGTAATCACTAGTATTATAGGGACCCAACACTGGCAAACGCTGAATGAAATCGAGCAACCCCTCCCGAATACCGCTCACACCACAAAAGTAGTGTGATGGCCCTCCAAAACCACTACCCCCATTCAATCGAAAACTGTCACTATTCATCAACTAGTGAACCTGTAAAAATTAACCATTTTTCCTATAAAAGCCTAATTAGCCCTCTTTTCACTCTTTTCATGCATTTGGCTTTAAGAAATCAAAAAGTCGTTGCGGCCCCTGCAAATAGCCAAATTGCTCAAGGACCTCCTCCATTGCTCAACAGATGCTGCAAACAGTCCAGCTCATTCATCAATCCATACCAGTACTGTACGAAGCTCTACAGCCACGATCAACCACCTATTTACAATCAATTTCACTCGAATTCCATGTATTTAACTGTGGAATTCCAACTCCATTGTCAAATTCCAATTCAATTCACCCTCGTGACACTGTTAGTTAAGTAAAAAGGATCAAACTTACTTAAATTTTAACACTATGAGCCATAAACAACTGCAAAACCTTCATTGCCCTAAAAACTTTGAATCAACCCCCACACTCAAATCCACAAGAACTTAGTATGGCTTCCCCAATTGCAATGGATGTAAGGCCCATCACTACACCTCATCTAGACCTAGACCACCTTCCTTTAGCGGATAAAGATTTGGAAATAAAAGATACCGCTGCCCTAGAACCCTTGCTCAAAATACATTGCCAAAGTAGGGACAGGTTCCTAAACCATGCTGATGAGATTTTCCTTTGGGAGTCAAATTTACCCAAATACCAGTTCCCCCAACTCCACGTTTTCCTATTATCCACTACTATCATGTCAATTCCATTCCTAGTCAGAGAGCATTCATGTCCACAAAACAAACCATACTTTTCACCATCATTATTGAGTCCATAAATGAAATGTTGCAGCTCCAACCAGGGCCAAACCTGACTCCCCTCTCAATTGGAGACTTATTGGACTTGTATCCCAAACTCAGCTCTGTAAAGTTGTCCCAACTGTTCCAAATTTTCATGAGAGAAGAGAAACACATCCCTAAGGACTCCCCTCCATATGTATTAGTCATTTTCTCTCCATGGGGCCAGAATATTGTGGCCATGATGTCTTGTGTTTTGGGTTACTCCACCAGTGAGTACATTTATGAAATAATCATTGCCTTCATGTCCATCTACACTCAAGGGCAACCTCCTGCTGTCATTTATGACTATGTAAAATTTATAGCCGATAGGATGCATGAGCAATTCCTTAAAATGAACAATGAAAGGGTTTTCAAGTACTCCTCAGTTTTATACCATATGTTCTTATATTATTAATTATAGAAGTTCCCATTCACCCTTCAAAAGCTGGACACCAAAGGTCAGCCCAAGTGAGTCATATTTTGGACCCCATTAATCCACCAATACTAGTATCCATACTCTTACTCTGATTTGATTGATTTATTTGTACATCTAGTCATGGCAATGTTGACTGGAATCCCTCCTCCTAGAATCAGTCCAAAAATAAAGAGAGTCCTTCAATTGTCTAAGAAGACCAAAGTTGGTGACTGGTGCCTTTACCAGAACCATACAGAAATCAGGACATATGGTTGCATGCTGACACCATATAAGTTGCCAATATACCTCCCCATGAGGTTTTTTTGCCCTAGAATATTATAGACAAATCATCAATGCTGATGAAGTGAAATTCGTCAATGCCAATAAGAAGGCTTGTTTCAAGTAAAATACCAACTAGGCCCCTTCACATGCACCTCTAGAGAGGCTAGCAAAGAGGTAGATTTGATATTACAGAATATGAAGTTCCAAAGAAGTTTTGTTTGGAGATATGATCCTTTGGAATTCATCACAAAGAAGAGACAAAAGGTCAAGCTAGGACCTTTCATTCACCATCCCATACCTAAAATAGAAGCATATGCAAATCAAACAGAATGGGTGGAAGGTTCCCTAGTAGACCAAGACAGTGCTAGAGTAGATGTAGAGAATGGTCTAATTCTTTTAGAAAAGTAGCTTAATGACAACGCTTTTCTGCAGGTACCAGAAGAACTAGAAAGAAATATGAGCACCCATCGAGTCATGCAGACTCCTCAGAATGAGGAGAAGATCCAAAAAAGAAATAGAGAAGGGGCTTCCACTTCAAGAATGGCCACCTCCAATTTGCAATAGGATTCAAACAAGAGGCAAAGGCTAAATCCAGCCTCTAAGTAGGAATATACTAAAGATTCAGCTGAGGTCACAAATACAGGAGAAGAAAGAAGTAGGCCTACCACTCCATCTGGAGGCATGCAATAGCCTTCCACATCACAAAATCAGATGTTAGAAAGGCAACTTAGTGTTGAGGTGTCTTCCTTTAGAATGCCTACTGACAAAGACCAACATATCAAGGAGAGATACAAAGAAATCAAAGCCATAAATGAGAGGCTTAAGGCCTAAACATATGCACAATACCTAAAGCTAACTCCTACCAATCAGGCAAGGCTAATGTCACCCTTTTACATTAAAGAGTGAAAGCTGCAGATGACCTTTGTTAAGCCTACAACCCAACAGCCAAAGACAACATCAAATTTCAAAAGGGTAGACTTTGAAGTGTTGGCAAGGGATATTCATCCCATAGACTAGATTGAACTACACAAACAAGCTGAAGAGATGATATACTCCACCCTCACAGGTAAAGCCATAGCTGCCCATCAGCTACAGAACTCTCTGAACAACATCTCAGCATAATTCCAGTTAGAGAAGGCCTCCTCACAGGCTAAGGATACAAGGATTAAGTCCTTGGAGGACTTAGTGAATGAATTGGGACACAATCCCAAGGATATAAAACTTAAAGAGAAGCTTATTAAGAAGAAAAATGATGATATTACTGCACTTAAGAGGCAATTGAAAATACCCCAGCTACAACATCCTCAAACTCTAGAAGTCATAGAGAATCAAACCAGACATGAGGAGTTGATGGACTTGGTCTTGAAGCTGAATGATCAACTAAAGGAGACAGAAAAGGAGTTGGACGCTTTAATTCAACTGAAGCAAAGCGACATGGCCACAACTTCCAAGGATGTCATCCCAACATTATCCACAATAGTTCCTTCTACACTAACAGCATCACTGGCACCCACTACTCCACCTGCCACAACATTGTCAGTTGTAGCAGAATCTACAACAACAACATGTGCATCAGGAGAGAAAGTAGTAGAACTACTCAAAGCCATGGAAGATATGTCTATCCAGGCTACTAAAATGAACAAGTTAAGAGAAAAGGTTGCAAGTTTGGAAACAGACTACAAACTTGCCCAACTGAAGCAAAACAAGGAAGCACAAAGAGCCCAGAGAATGGGTGAGAGGATGAAAGTCTTAGAGAAAGACATAACACTGGAGAAACCACTTGGGCAAACCAAGGAAATGTTGTAGGCCAATATCATTGACTCTATCAATGATATTTGGCCTTCAATCCATGTATTTTTTGAACAAACAGAGTCAGTAAAGGTAGCTACAGAAGCTATCTAGAAAGTAAAGGAGGAATTGGGAGATAAGCCTAAGGATGAAAATAGACTCATCCACTTCCTCAACAGCAAGAATAGATACAAGCTCCATGACCTAAATATAGAAGATAGAACTGCCACCATTTTGGAAATGAGGAAGGTCCTTTCCGAAAGGAACTTTATGCTCAACTTGGAAGAAAAATGCCACAATATGCAGGTAGCCATTGATAGGTTCATGGCTAAATTCCAGATTTTGAGGGAAAAGCGTCTACCCAGTCCTATGGTTATAAATGACAAAATCATGACAGAGTTGGACTATGGTAATAGATTCAGACAATTGGCTATGGAACAAGCCAACTCTTAATCCATAAAAGCCCTACGAAGAGGAAAAGTGTTATATGACACATTTGAAAACTTTATTTTTCTGGAACATGAGGTTGGACATTTATTCCTCACCAAGCCCAATTTTTCCAAATATACTGAAGTTGATGAGATCTAAAGGAGGATGATGAATGTGAAATTACCAGATGCAGAATGGTGGGAGACTATGACTAATTCACTGTGAAGAATTTATAGCTAAAATTTACCACACATTAAAAATAAAGGTAGCCAGGTAAAATAGGTAAAAAAAACACATGAGGGTCAAAGAGTATCAGGGTTAAAGAGCATCGGGTGAAAGATCAAAGTAAAAGCAGACTCTAGCGTGAAACACTGCAACAACAAGCCAGCATAAAGGGCTACAAATTCAACAATAAAGGCCAACACAACCATAATAAAAGGGACAACATGAAACAATTCATTAGCTGTCTCTATATTCTTGCAAGAAGATATTTGTATTTCCAAGAATAAATCTCAAGTTGTTTTGAGATATTTTGTAACAATTTTTTTGTATAAATACCTCACAAATCAAAGTATGTAGGGTGGATTCAAAAACATTTCTATAGACTTCTTGTTCTTAAGTATGAAATTTTGTTGTATCAATGACTGGATCAGCTAGCTAGACCAAGGAATAAAGATCAGATATTTCACCGGATTCTTGTGTAAAGCAAAGTTCCAATCAGTATTCTCCCACGTTCAATGTTATTTTTCTTTAAGTTTCTCCCACAATCTTACATGTATCTCCAGAAATCTGAATGCTATAACATGGAATGATATCTTAGAAATTGCTTAGTTGCACTCTGTTTTGATTGTTATGCATGTTTAATGTGTTCTTCACTAATCTAAGTTAAGGAATTCTTGATTGCTCCTTAGTTTAGGCAGTTCCTTGTGATCTATAGCAATGGATTGTTAATTTCCCTTTGTTCATGATTATCCCATGTTCTTAATTTTAACCTTGGTCTGAGGATTCTTAAGTGCTCTCTCACCCGAATTAGGATCATTTCACCCATTCGACCTAAAAATATGCACTTTACTTTGCTACCATGGCCTGTGAACATTCCCTTTAATGAATTGATCCAGTTTTGCTATCCATTTGTTGACTCCATAGCTCAATGTCTTAAATACCTTGCTCTATCCATCTGTTCAGAGAATTCCACCACCCAACCTTCAATTCACAAGAAAAACCCCAATGAACGTTAAGAAATAGCCTGAAATCCCAATAAAACAAAGCTAAATTTCATAGAGAGAGCCCTCTCTAAGTCATAGGTTAGCTAGATCCTATACTTAAAAGATTGGTTTGTGGTTACCTCGGTCTTTTCCTTCTTCTGATAACTTCTAGGGAAATAGTTTGAGTGATAAAACCACCTATTCGTGATCATGATCATGCTATTAATTTGATTCTGGTAAATTTTCCCTCAACCATCAGGCCTTACAAATATGCATATGCCTAAAAGAATAAAATTGAATGTATGGTTGCAGAAATGCGAAAGGTTGGTATAATTCAACCTAATCAAAGTTCTGCCTCTGCTCTAGTGGTATTGGTACACAAGAAGGATGAATCATGGCACATGTGTCCAGATTATATGGAGCTCAAAAAGCTTACTATTAAAGATAAATTTTCCATTCCTGTCATTGATGAATTATTGGATGAATTACATGGAGCAATTTACTTCACCAAGTTGAATCTTCTGTCAGGATATCATAAAATCAGTATGAAGACTGAAGACATTCTAAAGACATCATTTAGAACTCATGAGGGTCATTATGAATTTTTTGTCATGCCTTTTTTCCTTACCAATGCACCTTCTACATTTCAAGGTTTGATGAATTCCATTTCCAAAACCTTCCTTAGAAAATTTGTTTTGGTATTTTTTTTATGATATACTAAGCTATACCAAGACTTGGAAGGATCGTGTTCAACATGTTGACAGGTTTCTCAAACTATTGGGGGAGAAAGAATTATATGCAAAAATCTCCAAATGTTTCTTTGGAGTACACGAGGTGGACTATTTGGGTCATATTGTATCACATTAAGGTGTTAAGGTAGACCTTAGCAAAATTAAATCCATTAAGCAATGGAAAATTTCCACATCTATAAAGCATCTGCGAGGATTTCTCAGGTTGAGAGGGTATTATCAATTTTTTTTTAACAATTATGGTAGAATAGAATCATCTCTAACAACATTACTAAATAAAGATGCATTTTCTTGGACGTCGGAAGAAACAAAGGCCTTTGAGCATCTTAAAGAAGAAATGTGCCAAGCACCGGTCTTAGCTATCCCAGACTTCAAAAAAACTTTTATTGTGGAATGTGATGCCTCGAGAAATGGACCTTGTGTTGTTTTAATGCAAGAATAAAGGCCCATGTCTTTCCAAAGTCGTCCAAGCAAAGGAAAGTATTTACACAAATCTATTTATCAGAAGGAAATGTTGGCAATACTACACACACTTCAATGTTGGCAATACTACATGCACTTCAGAAATGGCAACTTTGCGTAATGGGAAGACACTTCAAGGTAAAAATATATCATGATAGCCTTAAATACATTATAGAAAAAATATTATATTTAGAAGAACAAAAGAAATGGGTCACAAAGATGTTGGGTTATGACTTTGAAATCATCTACAAAAAAGGGAAGCAAAATGTTGTTGCAGATGCACTCTCAAGAAAGGATGAGAATGTGGAAGCATTGTTTTGTGCCATTTCTATTATCCAACTAGATTAGATACATGAAGCAAGGAATGAATGGAATAATGATGAAGAAGTGTGGGAACTCATTCAAAAGTTGCAGCAAGATCCCAGTACATTTGATACATTTAGTTCGAAAAATGAGTCGTTATGGTATAAATTTCTTATGCCTCTATAAGAATTCCAAACTCAAACAAAACATTATTCTGGAATTGCACACCTCTCCCTTAGGAGGGCACTGGAGACTTTTAAAAACTTACCACAGGGTTAAGAAAGAGTTTTTTTGGGATGACCCTTAATTTGATATTCAAAAGCTTGTGGCAAAATATTTGCTTTTCCAACAAAAGAATGTTGAGACAATTAATACCCCAGGTTCGTTACAAACTTTATCCATTCCAAGTCAACATTGGGAGGAGGTTTGAATGGATTTTATCACAAGTTTACCCAAGCCTGAAGAAAAAAGTGTCATCGTGGTGGTAGTTGATAGACTTACCAAGTATGCACACTTTTGTGCATTATCTCATCCATTTAAAGCCAGTACAATTGCTACGACATTTATGGAAACAATTCAAAATCCACATGCAAACCCAAAGATTATTGTAAGCGACATAGATCACATTTTCACCAGAAATTTTTGGGAAAAACTATTTTCTTGTCTAGGTACTTAGTTACCTCATAGCTCATCTTATCATCCTCAATTTGATGGGAAAATTGAGATAGCGAACAAATGATTGAAAGGATATGTTCATTGCTTTGTATATGATAAACAAACATAATGGGTCAAGTGGTTGCCTCTGGTTGAATGGTGGTATAACACTTCCTTCCATAATACAACACAAATGAACCCATTTATGGAACTTTATAGATATCATCTACCATCCATCACATCATCTTTAAAAGAAAATTCTAAGGTTCAAGTAGTGGAAGATCACATCGAGCATCAACGAAAAGTTCTCAAACTCTTAAAGGATAACCTCAAATTGGCGCATAATAGAATGAAACAATAGGCAGATCAACATCGCAGAGAAAGAAGTTTTGAAGTAGGTGATTGAGAATTTCTATGACTGCACGATACAAACAAATTTCCCTCAAGCAAGCTAAGAAGGATGATAAATTATCATCGAAGTATTATGGTCCATACAAGGTGTTACAAAATATTGGTGCTATGGCATACAAATTTGAGCTTCCTGAATATTCTCGAGTGCACCCAGTTTTCCATGTTTCATGCTTAAAGAAGGTTATAGGTGAGAAGATCAAAGTTCAAATGATATTGCTAGAACTTGACAAGGAAGGAAAAATCATATTGGAACCTGAAGCAGACACAGGAAAAATAAATCAAGAGCTACGAAATCGATCAATTTCAGAGTATCTCATCAAGTGGAAGAATTTACCCGTTGAATATTCCACATGGGAGGATGAGCATCTTATAGAAGAGAATCCATAACAACTCAAGCGTTGAGGACAACACTTTTTGAAGGAGAGGGGCATGTTAGGTCCCTATACTACTAGTGTAACTCCTTATTGTTATTAGTGCAACCCCGTTATTGTGGTATTGTGCCCATATAGTCCCCATGTTATTATTATTGTGCCCCATAGAAGCCCACTATTGTTATTGTTGTGCCCCTACAATATTATTGTTATGTTGGCTCGGATTGTATTGGGACACCTTACACTCTCATATATAGAAAAGAGGTCTTGCCATTTGTATCATCCAAGAATTTTTCATTTGTGTAATGTAAAGGAGGTTTCCCCCTCGAAGCGGTTGATTTTGAAGCCATCGATATATATTTTCTTCTATTTCGTGAGCTAGATTCATAACACAGAAGTGATAACGGTGGAGAATATGTGTCGAATTAATTCAAGAAATTGTGCATATCAAAAATCATTTGACAGGAGTTAATAACACCCCATCACCCAGAGAAGAATGGAGTGGCTAAAAGGAAGAACATAAGTATTGTGGGATTTGTATGGACGATGTTACATGATGATGACCTACCATTACACTTGAGGGCTAAAGCATGCAACAAAGTTTTTTATTTGCAAAATAGAAGTCCTCCTCGAATTCTTAGGATGAGTACACCAGAAGAATATTTTTTCAGGTAAGAAACCATATGTGGCACACCAGAAGAATATTTCATCAGTTTATTGTCATGTTACCAAGGATGCATGGTAAAAGCTAGAGTGAACAACTGAGTCGGGCATATTTATGGGGTACACTGATACACCTCACAACTATTGGGTGGACCTGTCATCTAATAGGATAACAATGGTTCATATAGATTTGAAGTTCGATGAAGAGAAGTCCATGAGATGTTCCCTTGAGAGGGATCTTCAGTTACTTGGAGATGAGGAGCTTTTAGATCCAAAGGAGGAACCTATGGATGACGTGGAGAAACCAGATGTAGAGGATGAGAGAGTGGAAGTACCCAATAATGGAGAGACATCCAAAGATGGAAGGAAGTGCACCAGAAAGGTTGACATATTGATGTAGGATGCTATAGAGAATGTGGGAGCACCCACATCACAGCACAGGCAGATCGGGTCACTAGAACGATACACTACCTACATGTCTCTTATGAGTGAGAGTGTAGAGGTTGATCCATCCTCAGTCGAGGAAGAAGTGTAGCAACCGGTATGGGTTCATGCGATGGTTGGGGAGTACGACTCCATTATCATAAATGATGTTTGGGAAGTGTTCCCAAGACCAGCAGACAAGTCATTGGTGAGTTCGAAATGGCTATACAAGGTAAATAAAGCAACAGATCAGAGTGTGGAGAAACATAAGGCCAGATTTGTGGCTAAACGGTTCTCTTAGGTGGAGGGATATGATTATGAGGAGACATTCTGTCTAGCAGTAAGTTACTCTTCAATCAAATATATTCTAGCACTTTTAGCAAAGATGGGATGGAAGATCAAATGGATGTGAAGAAAGCATTCATCAACCACGTGATTGTGGAAGAGGTGAATATTGAGCAACCATAAGCATTTGAGACCTTCACCAGAGGCTCGCATGTGTGCACAATGAAGCGAGTACTATATGGACTAAAATAGGCACCACGAGTTTGGTACACAAGGATTGCATTTATTTCATTGGGTTGGGCTTCACCAAAAGTGAAGTAGATACTAACCTTTACCATATTGTGGTTGAAGGTAAATTGTTGATTATGGTATTATATGTCGATGATTTGATTCTAATAGGTGATGAGAGGGAGATAAAATCTTGAAAATAGGATCTTGCAAGAAAATTCAAGATGAAGGACCTGCAGCTCATGAATTATTTCCTTGGTATGGAAGTATAGCAAGGAGATGTGGAATTTGATGTCTCTGAGAGAAAGTATGCCAAAGGGATATTGAATAAGTTCCACATGGAGAGCATCAAACCCATGAAGACTCCTCTAGTAGGTAATTAGAGGAAGGAAGATGTTACTTAAAGTGAAGTAGGGGAGGCTACTATTTACAAATAGCTTGTGGGTTGACTCATGTATTTGGTGAAAATATCATCATACGTATGTTTTGAAGTTAGCCAACTTAGTCAAGAAATTGTTAAGCCAACCAAACATTATTAGAAGGAAGCTAAAAATGTGTTGAGATACCTTAGAGGCACCACTGAGTTTGGTATTTTCTAGAGACAGACACAGGGAGTGAAGCTTCAAGGCTTCATAGATGCAGATTGGGTTGGGAGTCCATTTGAGAGGAAGAGCATATTAGGGGTAATTTTCAATATTCAGTCAGTAACAGTTTCTTGGTACAAGAGGAGATCAGTTGCACTCAATTTATCAGAAGTAGAGTACATGCTTGCTAGTCAAGCAACTTGTGAGGTTATCTAGATCAGGAATATCCCTGTTGGGTTATTTGGGCATCAGATGGATCCTACAGTGGTTTACTATGACAATCAGAGTTGTATCAAACTATCTGAGAATCTAGTTTTACATGATCAGCCTAATAATATTGACATTTTGTATCACCATCTACGAGACTTTTTTGTAGAGGAGAATCATGTTGTTGGAGTAGATTCCTATAGAGGAATAGGATGCAAATATTTTGACAAAGGCATTGTCAGTATGAAAATTCAAGTTTCATATAGGCAGGATCATGGTAGTAGATAATCTCCTTTTTGTTGAGAGGGAGTGTTTAAAATTCAACAAGAGAATCCTAATTTAATTTTGTCCTTGAATTAAATTGGGAATAAAATTGTAATTCCACATCTCATGACAACTTGTAATACCTAACTAAGTTAATTTGACGTAGTTGGCTCAATTAATTCAAGTTGAGGGTCTAAATAGAGTCATGTAGATTGTATCCTAGAATAGGAGCACTACTTGAGTTTATTTTGAGTTTTAATTATTTAATTCAGTCTAACTGAGTTAAATTCACTGAAACTAGTTCCAACTAATGCGGGAACTAGTGGGAGTTATAGTAGCGAGGTGTTGCCTGGGGTCCACTAGGATCCTACATACAGCCGGGCGTGGTGCTACCTAAAGTATAGTGGGGTGCTACCTGAAGTCCAGTGAGGTGTTACCTAAACTACAATGCGGTAGTACTTGAACTACAGTGTGGTGTTGCCTAAAGTGGAGTGTGGTGCTTCCTATAGTGATCAACTAGTAAACTGAAGATTCACTCATAATTAACTCATGCATGTCAGATCAGAGAAACACCCAGTTGATATTAGATTTTAGGGACACTGTATTATTAGTTGTAAAATCATCTAAATTATATCAATGGTGCATGCAATCAGAGGAAGGTTTGTAAGGATTGTGCAATTCATAATTAAGGAATTTCCCAATTAAATAGGGGCTAACTCCTTGAGGAATAACGCAAGGAAACAGGGACTTAGGAAAGGATGAAATTAGATAAATATTGGCCCAAGCTTGTCTAGGAAGATGTGAGATAGATATATATAGTGCACAGTTTCCTAGGGCATGAGCAAAGCATTGTAATATTCTCATATTTTCTGATTAATGTAAGATACAGATGGCAAGGGTTTTTAGTTCTAGATTTCCCTAGGAAATAATTGTGTTATCTATGATTTAAGTATTTCTCTTATATGCTTCATGATTTCATCAATCGTTTATTGGTTCTACTAATGAGTAGAGTAGATTCAAGTCAATTGTTTTAGCATATTACAATTTGCAGTTTTAACCTACAGGAAATTTCTACAACATTTTCCTATTGTAATCTATGATATTTTATAGTGATAATTTTTTCAATATTGCGGATGAGTTTCCATTGTTCCTATGTTGGTTATTTTTCTGGTTATATGCTAGTTATAAGATGTGAATTATGAATGGCTCTTGTCATGAATTGTTTATCTTTTTGATTAGTTGATGAATGTATGTACTAATCAGTATTGTTGTAGCTATCTGGAGAGGGCATAATGCCTTCTTTCTAATTCTTAAATGAATCTCAGACCTTTATAATAATATATGCATTCATGACTTATAGCTTACTTGTTTTCCATGTGTTTGACAAAATGTATGTTATGGATTAGGAATGTGTTGGGTCAATTGTTTTGTATGAAAATATTTATCATTATGTCATTTATCATTCTGAGAAGTTATAGGAGTCTCTGGGAAGTGGTATGGAGGATGGTACGGAGAAGTGGCTTAGACCTCAAGACCTTGTGAACTAGAGATTTTTGGGTATAATTGCATGGAGACAATGTTCTACATGCGGTTGGATGCCTATAACCACAATATGGCCTTGTCATGCATGTGGTTGTGGGCTTAAGGCAGTGAAAAATAACCCCAGTTCAAGTTTTGGTGACCTGGGGTGGTCCTTTGGTGCTTGTGTTTCTTGTATCCCTCAATGATGTTGTGAGCTATTAGTTTGTCATCCCCACTTCCATAAAATGGAGCTTGGAGGTTAGTTCATGTCATAGTAACTCTTCGTCTCATGTTTACCATGGAAATATAGAGAAATTGGGTAAATGTGGGAGGAGTCAGCTACACATAACTATAAACTACTTTTTTTCTGATAGGCATGATTTTAATGTGTTTTTCAACCCCCTTTATTTTTATTGTAAAAGGTTTTCCATTACTTAAATCCCTTCATGGTTTTTTCAAATCAAAACATCAATGTTGAAGATATACTACTATCTGTTGATTATCAACTTCTTCCATGGTCATGAAAGATCTCCAACAAAGTATTGAACTATTTTATTTTCTTATATACCTCTATTCTCAGTTTTTAAAATCAAAATTATAATATTGAATAATTTCTCAAGTCCCTTACCTCCCATATTTTTTCAGAGGTTATTGCAGGCTAAATAGGCCTTATACCTTGCAGGTATTATTTCACTATTATTTCTCTTGAATTTGAGAAGTTATTTTAGAATTTTAGTTAAATTATTCTAAGGTTACATGTTTCGTCGTGTGTGCCCCTCCTATTTTGATTTTAGAGTTTAAATATTTGAATAAATACTCTATTTTATAATTAACATTATGATTTAAATAGGTCTTGATAATAATGGCAACTAGAACAAACCTTCAAAGTAAGTTGACAACTCAGTCTCTTGGCTCAAATCTCTTGGTTCATTTTTTATGTGTTAAAACAATAATACTAACATTTTTTTTTTTCTTTGCTATAGGTTAGGCCATCAACCTCACATTAATGTTATTTCAAAATGACCTCATCACTCTACTTATTGCTTACCTTTCCAGGTATGAATTATGTTTAACTCCTCCCTTCTTTCGCATGGTTTACTAATATGGAGATTGACACTGACTAGTGACAACCATGGATGTTATATTAAAAACGTTTTAGTAGAATTTAACATACATGACTTCGAGTTATGCAACGAGCTTAAGAATTTAGTCTGAATTTTTTATATTTCTATGAAAAATATTTTTTATTAACTAGGTCTAGAGTATTTATCACATTGACTCATTTGGAGTTATTCTTACTTATAATACATTGTATTCTTTTATGTTTGTGTAGAGTTCATACACCTATATAATTTATATATATGGTTATGTATCTATTTTCAAACAAGTAGCTTGAAATTTTCTTCTGATATGTCGTAAAATACTTTTCTTGATGGCTTGCAAGGTTCCTTAGCGTTGAATATGCGTGATCGTTCTTTTAGAAAATATTTGACCAGAAAGATAGTTATAAAATACTTGTGCATATCGGTTTTATAACTTCTTTCCAAGGTGATTCTACAGATCAATTAGATATTTTACGCAAAACAACACTATTTTACCAAAACGCTAGCACATTTAAAATTTATTGACATTAATAGTTCAATTATGAATTTCTAGCCTTTATCTAGAAAATAATATTGCATGTCTTTACCCTATTCACCATAACGCCAAATGAGTAAATTTACGTTATTTAGTATAAAAGGATCATACATATTTTCTTGACTTCCCATTCAAATGATACGAAATTCATGAAAGTAACTGTATCATTTCTACTTCATGCCAGTTATTTATTTCCCTTCCTTGTTTATTAAATAAACTATTTGTTGTATCTTTTTCAAGAAAACATCGGCATGCTATTATCGACTAGTTAGTAAGCTCTTGAAACATTTCTGATAAAGAACGAATACAGTAAACTTTATTTATCTTTACTTTTGGAAATATAGTAGGAACAAACATGTTCCTCCCAACGAATGCGTTGCAAACATACCAACTCCCATCGAGCCTTAGGTTCCTATGTTGTTAACAACTTGTTTTCTTTTGGTTGGTATTTTCTTCTACATTTAGAAGGATCATGATTTTCAATGTATGTTCCTTTCTTTTATCTTATAATTTACTAACTTAGCATTCAACATGCAGTTATCTTCAACTACACTTATCCTTTTTACCCACCACCCAGCATAACATCTCTCTCAAGTTACACTATCTATAAGTGGTAATTATTCATCCTACAATCTTGGGGAATCATGGAGGTCATGACTATGGCACTTTCGTGATAGCATAGCAGCTTGACTACTCAGTTTCGGTCCCCAAAATATTTCCAAAAAATAATATTTTATTTATTATTGCACATGAATATTTACATTTGTCATTCAAAATGTTTTAATTTTAGTCTTGGGCCCATGACCAGTGTCTCTAACTTAAATAATCACAAATACAAATTAAATCATAAAGTCTTGCAAAAGTAATAGCAATAGGGGTATTATAGATAAATATGACTAATTGGTGGCTTTACTGAAGCATAAGGGCTATGCGCAATTTGGGAAATTTCTAGAGACAACAAAAAGAAGGATCCATTTAGAGAAACTAGAAAAATTACGATGATGTGGACTTCGGCTTCCCTCAAAATGAATGGACGCTCCTATAGGAGATCATACGTCAACAAAAAAATCCCATTCTAGAAGGATAAGACAATATGTGATGGGTATATAAACCATCAAGGCCCTTCACCATCAAGGAAGCATATCATCTAGCTTTGAATTTCCATATTTTACCCAAGGGTCAGATTTGGTTTCATGTCTAGAACTCTAGGATCTAGCAAAAAGGCGCACACTTTCTATTCTCATAATCAAGAAAGTGGACTCTCACTTGGGATTTCATCCAAAGGAAAGGCTTTGAGGGACCTTCTTACTCTCAGTTCTATAAGAATAATCTAGAAATGATAAAACATCTTCTCAATGCTTTCTCCTATGCTCAAAACTATATGGACTAGAATCTCTTTGAGTTTTTGGAAATTTAATTGTCATAATTTAAAAATTCTAGAGATGGTGACCTCTTGGAGATCCTCAATATTTAAAAATCCTATTACCAACCAATCCTAGTCCTTGGCTCTAGGATTATTTCTTTGAACCCTTTAGAAGGAATGAAATAATAGAATTTTCAAGTGCCTTGTAAATTAATCAAAAGAAAACTATCTCCCTATCCTAAAGAACATTAGTACTCTCTTATATCCATGGTTTGTATATGACTATACAACCTCCTATTCAAAATCCCTTATAATTAGGACAGTCTCACTCATTCCCCCTTCATCTCTCTTTGCTCACATCCCCAACATTCATTCCTGTATTGCTTCTCCCTTGCCTTGACTCCCACTTCCACAACGATTTCTAATATTTAATGTTAACCACACCTCCAAGAGTAATTCTTTCTCTTAAATATTTAGTGGCATCTTTTGTGATGACACTGCGCTCCCCCTTTATTACTTATTGGTTCAATGTGAGTGAACAATAAGAATGCTATGAATACATATGCTCTAGAAATTGGTATCCAAACAACCAAACAATAAAGCTACAACAAGCTAATGGTGGAATGGAATTCACATCTTGTCATCAACGTGTTAAAAAATTGTTGAATGTCACTAGAATAGAAAAACTCTCTTCTAGCTGGTGACTAGAAAAATTCACCACCCGCATTGGATCTCCTTCATTCCCCTCATCATTCCTCTACATATCCAATACTCTGGAAATAAAGTAGTTGACTCTTTAGCCAGTATTTGTATCTCTAATTCGTCCATAAACCTTTCCTAACGATGGGATCATATTTAATCCTCTTTGCTCCTCCACAACTATCATAAGTTTCCTGATAAGGACATGGATTAAGGGGAGTTTGGCTCTAGCAATGATTCCATACTCATCCCTACTTAGGGTGATATGATGCAATTTCAGAAGATTGATATAAGTCAGGGTGAGGATCATGCCTTCATTATCCAACCAAGCCTCCTCAGGTAGAGCCATGGAAATCTCCCCTCAAACTTTCCCAATGCATTATTCATCAAAGGTGTCAAAAAACCACAACCTCAACCATTCAATCCGATATATGACAACGTTGCGGGAAAATCATGTTTTTAAGAAAGATAGCATGCCTAGGTTAGAGGGAAATCCACTCATTTCATTTTTGCAGGAAAGGTATCTAGTCATCCTCACTCTCATATTGCTAAGTTTTCTTGTTTTTTCCTTCTTATCATCATGGGAAGGTCTGTGTCACTCTGAGCTAATATCCCCCTCAACTCACCCCTTAAAATAACTCTAGAAAACATAGTGTTAGCAAATTGAATTTGGTCACTTATAGAAATGGGCTAATGAGGCTAAAATTTGAAGGCTTCTACAAGAGAGGGTAGGTAGAAGGCTTGTGATGGAAGTTTACAGAGTATTGCATGCAAGATAGTAGGAGAAAAACCATCTCTGTCACCACCAACTATGTGCATGTTCTAAGGTAATTCACCCTATCATCACATCCAAATCTTCATTTAATGTCTCTTCTAAGCATGTCTATGCATTCACTCCTATTGGCATTGAGAATATTATTTTACCTTTACTTTTTATGTCTTATCTTATTCCTTTTGGTCCCCTTAAGTAACATATACTCGAAGGTTACTGCATGGGTTCTCACTACTTGTTTTTGTTGTGCAAACACCCTCCATGCTTGTTTTGAGTCTTCATTTTAACCTTATACCTCTCTACACTAAGATTTTCGTCAACCTTCCCTATAATCATCATCTCCTTTTTCATTCCATTTCACTATCCATGCAAGTGGGAAAGGTGTTGATGTGGCTCTTCCTCTCAAGGAGAAGGGAATGTTCATGCTCATCAAAGAGTTGAAGAAATTGGTCAAAGATATGATGACACAACACAAAACCATATAGCGATGGAAAATTCACCAGCCTCTTTGGAAGGTATGGTTGAAAGGGAGGACCATTCTGATTATGGAATACTTGAAAATGTAGCTGACTCACTACCTGATTAGAGATAGGGAGTAAAGTGTTATCTATATTCTTAGTAGAGATCTACTGGCATATGAAAACGTATATGGGTAAGGTCCTCTTGGAATGGAATGGAGCTAAAAAAGTATTATGTCACGAGATGGGTCATAAACAAAAGGAGGAGTACCATGATATGGCCATTAGCCCTACTAGAATTGAAGCACTACTTACCAAAGTAAAAACACTTACCTCTCTTGGCAATCCAACTACTCCCAAAGATGTCTCAAAGTAAAATTTCTTACCCCTCTTGGCAATCCAACTACTCCCATAGATGTCTCAACCTCTACGTGATTGCTCTCATGGTTATAGTTCTGGATCATCGTATCTCTTCATGGTGCATTGATATGTTTTCAATTATGTTTCTTGTCTTTATGTTTATACAAGATCACTAATATTACCTATTTTTTATTAGGTTATGAACACAGATATTTCTCTTTTGTTCTCATTACTCAGTCATAGACCGTGGCCAAACCATGAATTGAATAATCCTAACTTAATTGTATATGACGTAACTCACTCACTCAACAATAAAATTTAAAGGCTTATATACCTTGCATTAAAATAATAATAATAATAATAATAATAAATATTATAAGAAAAATAAAATATAAAGATATTATCTATAACCCAATAAAATTTTATTATAAAAAAAGTAATGTGAAAATTTCAAAAACTAATCATTTTAGAATTTATTTACCACAACTTAAAAAACATTTTTTCCGAAACGATTTTCTTCTTGGGCTTAGTTTCTAAGGGTACCAATCCAAAGAAGACTTTGACATGATTTCCTTTCATAAGAAATATTATAGATTAATCGACTATAGTTTCGAATTATCCATGAATGAAGAGGAGAATGCACTCGCTATAGTTCATTTGTCTAATTATATAGTTGGTTTTTATAATGTTATTTGACATATTATATACGTTTACTTCTATATACATCATATGACAGCGATAAACATGGTAAATATCTCCAAACAAAATAGCAGAATAAAAATATGGAAGGCAGAAACTAACTTTCTGACGAAGAGCACCGTCCGTACCAATGGCAACAACCTGCTCCTGCTCGCTATTTTCTTTATGTTTGACCCGTTTCCTATCTTCTTCCCACAAAAGAACTTTGACATTGTTTCGTTTCATATTTGAAACTTCATTTTACTTCTCTCATGGAGGTTCATACTTGCAAACTCAAATTATCTTTACATGGTTGGAAACTGAAATGGCCAGGGTGAGGAGGTAAGTGTTAGAGCATGAACGTAGCTAACTACTAGAGAATAGGAACAACCACGTACTGGACAATAGAAATGTGACAGATCATTTTAGTTGGAGGCTACGGATGGATATGGAAACTGCTTATCAATGCAAACCTCACCAATTACTGACCATAGCCTTCTTATTTGCAAGGATCCGACCACTTGAATATTCACACATTCTATTGCATTCTGTTCGCACAAACATAGTAATGGAAGTAAATATTAAGCACATACATTATATATATGGAAGTAAATTTTTAGGCAATTAGAACTTTTTCAACAAATTTGATTGCTGGAGGATTTGAATGATTTTGTTTATCGTGGAAATAGATTCAGCACTATCAAAAATATTTGTGACACTCAAAATTATCAAGCTTGAGATTGTAAGCTTGATTTCAAAAAAAATTAGTTGGATTTTGTCAAAATCTTGCTAGAATTTCTATTATTTTCCAAACCAAATTGTGGCCAGTTAAGCTACTCTTTATATATAGAAATTCTCCATTGAATATCATTTTATTCTCCTGCAATAGACAATTTATATGTAGTAGGTCTTCACTGAATATCATTTTTTTTCTCATTCAATACACAATGACAAAATTTCTCATGGAGGAATGCACTAGAAAATTCTAGAAAAGAATTCACTGCTGGAGTCTTTGAAGAGATTTTTCATCAGCTGAAATGGATTCAGCACCATCAGCAATCTCTCAAGCACCCAAAATCCTAAAGCTTGACAACTATAAGTTGGATTTCCAAAACAATCAGCTGGATTTTGGAAAAATTTTATTGGAATTTCCATTATTTTAGGGGCTAAATTGTGACCCCCTTAAACTACTCTTTAGATATAGTAAGTCTCTATTAAATATCATTTTATTTTCATCCAATAAACAATTTATATACAAAGTCTTCATTGAATATCATATTATTCTCAGGATATAGACAATGCCACAATTTCACAATTTTTTATGGAAGACAAATTTCTTTGTAAGAATGCGGTCAGAAAGGTTTCAAAAAAAATTGACAATCAAAAACTTGAATCACTTTCTTGATGGTAGAAATAGATTCAGTACCATCAACAATCTAGAAGCCACCCAAAGTCCTACACCTTAACAGCTTTAAGTTAGATTTCCAAAATATTTCAACCATTTGTTATCAAAATAACCCCAAAATTTTCATTATTTTCTGAACAAAATTAAGCTCTTACACTACTCTTTATACCTAATAAATTTCCATTCAATATTATTTTATCCTGATGCAATAGATAATATAAATTTATATATAAAATGTATTCATTGAATATCATTTTATTCTCATGTAATAGACAAGGTATAGTAGTCATCAACCTCAGGAGACATGTTCCTCTGGAACTTTTCAGGACAACGCTGGACAAAAGGGTTCGAGAACTAACTCTGGCATGCTCACTCTGGTATATCGTTCGAGCATAGCCGCATCAGTGGCTTTCAACTATTACTTTGTGTATTTCACGTAGTGAATACATCAGCCTTTCATCATCTGTGATCTAGAATATTATTTTCGTGTGTTTGTTTTAAGATCTACTCAGCAATTTTGTTTTAAAATCCATTAAGACCATTTTGGAAGTTAACTGCAAGATAATAGGATAAAACAAAGCAGTGAATATGTACAAAGTTGGCTATTGTTTCTAGAACTCATGTTATCAATATGATCATCACACTTCGATTTTCAGATATTAAGAACGAAACGATCAAAAAGCATGGCGTACAATGAAACCCTTATGATTTCAATTACAGACTGATCCATAAGGCTAACACCCATGAATATGTAATTCAAGGGATATTTAGGAAATTGGAATACATAGAAAAGTTTCTTCGAAAATGAATTTCATTCAATAAAACCAGTCCTCCTCCAAACCGCATTTCGTACCTGGCTGAGATCTCTGCCTTTGAGAGTCCTCCCAACACCTTCACACACCGAGGAAGTTGTTTCTCTCTGGGCAAGCTGCTTGGCAATGACTTCATGAGGCGGGATCCTCTCAAAATCACTATCAGCTTCATCATCATCACTGTTATGTTTATCAACTATTGCAAGACTTGTCCTCTTGTAATTCTCATTCCTCTTTTCCTTCCATGCTATCTGAGACCAGTCAGGGATATTCACAGGAGCAGAAGACTGATACGTTGTTCTCCCCTTATTTTTCTCCTCATGACATGAACCCTTCCAAGGAATCTTCGCTGAATTAGTGCCATAACTACTATTCTCCTCCTCAATCCCCTTAGATCGGCATCCTGTAACTACAATACAACCCTTCTCCTGTAAGCCAATCTGCTTGGTCTCGGCATCATCAACACCACCCCATATATCCTCTTCATTATATTCTTCCATTCTCTCGCAATGATCAGAAATACTTTCGGATTGCGGAGGCCCAAGGAGCTTGTAAATATGATAATTCTCGTTAGGTTTGGACCTCCCCAACATAGAATTACTCCCATCCATAGCTACCCAAGAGCTTTCTTCAAGATCCTACTCGTAAAATTTTCTATCAGGCTACACAGATTGAGCCAATTTTAGGCTTTCCTTCTCCACCTAGAAATTCTACACAAAGTTTTCCAGAAATTTAGATAGCCCAGCCCTAAGAGCCTACCTAAATCCTCTGATTGAACTAATTCTAGGTAATTTTTCTCAAATTTGGCTAATTCTCAGTTCCAGCGCAGTGCTTACCATCATAGTCCTCTTTGTAAGGTTCGTTTTTTATGGGAGCTCTGTGCTGAGGGTTAAAACTCTTCTTTAAGCAGTTGTTTGGAACCGGTTTACCCACCCGTGTTGTTGTACTCCATCCGACCGAAATCAAGAACCACAATTACTACACCCGATAAAATTTGTATTCCTTGAGGAGCGGAATTCAAATATTGATGGCATCGGGTTAGTAGTGAGGAACATCAGTCGTCGTTCCCCTCCACCCTTCACGCCCCAGTGTTCCCTGCTACCACCACAACTGACTTCATTGTTCAATCTACCCTCATGCCCCCGGCAATGCCAGCATCCCCTAGTCTTGAAAGTTCCATGGCTCAATTTTTTTATTAAGGATAATGTACGATATGTTTCCGAGGACACCGGCCATCCTGCACTTTTGTTGTTTTGATGTGATCGCCGATTCGCTATACCTATGAATATTGTTGCTTTTCTTTAATTTGGTTTTTTATAAGGAAGTAGATTTAGCAGCATCGAAAAATAATTCGATCCATAAAAAAATTACTGGATCCGAAGCCTGGTAACTCTAATTTAGACGGAAATCATGTTTTCATTATTTTGGATACTAAAACGTGGAGACGAATTTTATTTCATGGTATACAGAGACATTATTTTGATTGTAGGGATAAGGTCGGTGAATACCGTTCACATTCATTTGGAATCATTATTAGCGCCCGGACCTTCCGTGGACCAATAGGATACTGCCGACGAATTCTCAAAATTGGCACTTTACTGTTCGAAGTCAACGTACATGTTGGGCTCTATGCCATCGTTGTGAATAGCATTAACATTAACAATCCCGCAATGATTAACGTATTATTAGTTGTGCAGGTAATGAGGGATGGAATTTGAAGCAACTAAGAATTCTTCAAAATCTAAACATTCTTTGTTAAAATTGTCAGACTGGGCATTCTAGATTTGAAAATATTCAAAAAAATTTGTTTTGAATTCCACTCTCGTTTACCAGTAATGCGTATTAGAGAAGGACGAAGTAGAATAAACTTGCGTTAATATAATTCTCCGAATAGACGTGCGAAATTGTAGAAAAGCGAGTGGTCCGGAACATATTTAACTTTATCTAAAGTATTCACGACCTGAATTTATTACAAGTAAGTACAGTTGTTGGTCTTACTTTTGACTTTCAGTTTAATCTATATTGGTTAGACATGTGGAATCTGCCATCATTATAAAATTGATAAATGTGATTGATCCACGACATATACCAATAAGCTACCATTGCTATGTGATTATTCCGCTTATTTCAGAACATAATTAATTAACTGCAACATATATAACCACACCACACCAATAATCATTTATGCAGCATATACTTTTTTAACGAACAGAAACTTAACAACAATGTAATATATTTAATATTATTCATTATAAGAACATATATTAATTATTTAAAAAGAGAATACCACCTTTTGTATGACAAAAATTGAAAATTGTTGAGCACAGAATTGCTTTTCTCAATATTGAAAATAGTTAAATTCGAGATATTAGTAATAAATGACTGCAGTGACACTGAACTAAACTTGACCAATTGAAATTGAATTAGGAAACTTGGATGGATGGTTTTGACACCTAGCAAATGGTTGGAATTAGATTCTTCAACACTTCCCCTTAATTACAACCACATAAAAAAAATTAAGCTAAGATGTCTGCTAGTCTTTGTCTCAGCTAGGGAAAAAAATTGAGATCATTTGGACCTCCTTTTCTTTTTCTTTTCTTCCAGATTCTATAGTTCTAAATTGTTTAAACTTTTTCTTTTTGTTGTATCCTTCAAGCCTTAGTTTTTCCATTTGCTAGTGCAGGTTTTCCATTGTTCGAGGTTCTCTAAGCATGTCTTGGACCTCTTCAAAAATCGGCTTACATGTGGAGTGCTACCACATGTCATGTTCTGTAGTGTTCCTTTCATCATCCATCTTTTGTTGCAACATAAGTCTATAATATAATTTCATCTCTTCAAGACTCTAATACCTGAAAATTTCATTAATATTTTCATCATCAAAGTTGTCTTCAACGTTCATTGCTACAAACTCTACACAGACTCCATCAAGACATGGTGTTGCAAGCCATATTTCAAGAAAATTTAACTCTTCGTCATAATCATCCAGTTTACCTGCAAATTGGAAATAAATGTTGTGTAAAAATATCTGCAAAACCATATTGGTTTTGTTTCTTCTGTCTACAATGAGAGCTTTCTCTTGTTGCACTTCCTTCTCTACCTTTGTTTTTGTCTTTGTTTTCTCCTTATGGGCTTCCTTCTTTGGCTTTTCCTCTATCTGTATTTCTTTCTTTGTCTCTATATTTGTCTCTTCAAACTTCCTTACTAACCTGCACTTTTGCACACAGGTTGTCTTGCACTTGGTTTTTAGATTCAAGTGGGATTTTCACATGGAATAACATCATGTTGATATCATGTTCTCGTTACAACATATGCAACCGTACATAATGATATAACAAGTCTTCATCAAATTTAACATTAGCAAATTGAATTGTTGGATTGAGCACAACATTGGATGCTCCAATGGCAGCTTCATTGTCATCAACAAGCTCTTTTGTTAGGTTCACCAAATTGTCATTAGAAAGCTCTGTTGCTGGATTCACCAAATTGCCATCAGCAAACTCTGTTGCTCGATTCACCAAATCGTGATCAACAAGAACTGTTGTTGGAATCACCAAATTTTCATCCACTTACAACTATGCATAGTGGGATTCACAAGCATCTATGTGTTCCTTCTCTACTTCTTCTTCACAAACATCATCCACTTGTGTCTAAGCATAGTACGATTCAACAAAGTTTTCATCTTCAACTAAATTACTCCCCCTTACACCAAACATCATTTCAAGGGTATCTCAATCTTCCCTCATCTTTTTGAAGGGTGAGATCATTCGACTTCATTTTTTTTGGCACAGTCAGTGCATCCTTCGACATGGTGATGATACATTGGGTCACCAAATTTCACTCTCGTAACTTTTTGTCAACCAATGCACTTAAGCATAGTGATCAACTATGTTGGTCACTTGATTTATTTATTTTTTAATTTGTTCACTTTTCTACGATTTAGATTTTTAGAATTGGCTTTCTCTCTGCTGCTTCGCCGGAGGCTTCTTCAATCTTCTACTTCTCTCTCAAAGAGTATTATGCATACTCGCCTCTTCTCCCCACTGCTTTCACTTCATTCACATTACTGCTCTCTGGGAGTCTTATGCAAACTAGATCTAATAGCATGACAAAAATTGAACACTGTGGAGCAAAGGATTTCTCTTCTAAATATTGAAAATAGTTAAATAGAATACATTGGAGACGTTAGTAATAAATGATTGTAATGAGACTAAACTAAACCAGACTAACTGAAACTAAACTAGGAGACTTGGATGGGTGGTTTCGATACCTAGCGTGTTGATGGAATTAGATTCTCCAACATTATACTTCAAATCTAACAATCTCGCTTTTAATCAACTACTACAATGATCCTTTGCATCACTTCTCCATAGGTATGTCATTCTTCTTATAGAGTACAGTACATAAGCGACCATATCACCATTCTTGAATTTGAATTCCTTCAAAGAGATAAGCTCAAAAACTACATGCCTTGCATCCTCCATTTAATTTGGTTTTATATTTATTATCACACATTTTACTCATAAAATTCACAAATTTTTCTAGGTTCGAACCTAAGAATAGGAATCCAAATTCAAACGACCTTATCCATCTTTTAACGAAAGATAAATCATAAATAGGTTTTTGGAAAGCATACAAGTGCAACAAAAATACGCTATACTACTTTACCATATCCTTATAGGGATTCAAATACATGTAACAAGAATAGAAACGTGGTTATCAAGATACAAATACTTTATGGACAATCAACAATTAAAAAAATATTGATGTTAACTATATGCATATATGTCAATGTCTTACAAGAGGAACAATTGGGTATAAGTGTAAGGTATCTCATAATGTTTCATGGAGATAATGCATCTTATCCAATACTATATGTCTCAGAATTTGAGAGAATTCATTTCAAGTTCCAAAACCAAGACCACATTAAGAAAAGGCTCTCGACATTTAATTATAACCTTAAGTAATAGTAAAAAAATCGTGATAACCCTCACAACAGTTTTAGTTCATGGTTGAATATTGGACATGGCTTGTGTCAATGTTGATCTTAACATGAATGGCCTTACATGGAGAATTAGAAGAGCAGTCCTAGATGGCTTTCAATGGTATGGATTGCAGTTAGAAGGCTAGGAACAAAAGAAAACAAAACAAAAGCATATAAATTAATAATAATAATTATTATTTTAACTAAATAATATCATAAAATAAGAAATCTATAAAACAATATAAGAATATATTATACAACTACTATCGTATAACATGGCAATATATTTAATTAGCATATTATACATGAAGTCCTATATTTATATATTAGTTTGATAAAGGAAAGAAGTAAAGAGGGGAGAAAAATATAAAGCAAGTAAAGTTAGAAACCAAGAAAATATCAAAATGAAAAGGCAAAGAGAATAGAATGCAGAAGAGTTATGGTAGGAGAAAATTTAAAATAATTACAAGGTGGGAGGGTCAAATCTAAAAGGATGTGGAATTATTTTTGGGATTAAGGAAAGAGAATAAAAAATTAGAGAAATAATTACAAGGTGGGAGGGTCAAATCTAAAAGGACGTGGAATTATTTTGTGATTAAGGAAGGAGAATAAAAAATTAGAGAAACCCATGGTAAGGAGAAAACTAAAAATAGTCACAAGGTGGGAGAGTTAAATCTAAAAGGATGTGGAACTATTTTGGGATCAAAGGGAATCAATTACCACTTATTTCAATACCACGATTCTTATTAAGATTCTGGTGATGTTTTATTAGGTCAAGAGCTTCCTTAAGTGGCCTACTCTCATAATGTTCTTCTCATTAGTTGATCTCGACATTCTCTAGGCAGACATGATATTTTTTTGGAGGAGAGTTCAGCGAATGCTCAAATGCTTATTATCAACTCTCTGCTCTTTTCTATGTTGTTATCATTTTTTTTAAGTAGTATCTAATTTTCTTAATATAGATTTTAGCACAAGAGCAATCTATTTCGTCTCCTTTAAGTTGTTGTTGGTCTATGCTTTCTATGTAGGTGTGAACATGGTAGTAATATGTGAGGGCCGAGAAGTAAGCTCAGGCTATATACTTATATCCAATATTCCTAAAATTTTAATTAATTTTTGTTTTTTATAATTTTCATTAAAATACATTTTTATTTTATTATATAAATAAAATGAAAGACATTAAGTTGTATTCAGTGATTTATTTAAACATGTATTTATAAATATATTAAGTTACATTTTCCTATTTTGTTTTTTCAATTACTATTAGATGATACATTTTTTCCAAAAAAATTTCAACCTTCAATTTTAATAAACCCACTGAAATTTAAAATAAAATTTACTTAACTTATACAACTCCCCTCTCCTCATTAGATCCCTTCATTTAAGTGAATTGCAAGTAATTAACAATGCACTATCTAGTGCTACACCGTTTGTAGGTAATATTTAGTAATTTCAATGGAGATAGGAATCCTATCTAAAGCAAGGACGGGATATAAATCATGGAACTGTTCAATTAGCGCGATGTTCCAAGTAAATTCATTAGGAGGTCATGTTGAAAGAATTTTATCTATGACAATATATTTGGGAATTATATGGGGAAATTCGTTTAGGCCATAGACTTTAAAGCTTTTTTATCGATGACAATATTTTTGGGAAAATACTGATCAATTTCGTTTCTTGGTTGTGTCAATCGAGAGGGAAAGCTTTAAGCAATAACGTGCAATATTTGATTTAATGCAGTTTGATAAGTTTGTTTTTCCTCAGTATCGTTTGCAGTGTGGTTCTTGCACGTCCACATAGGCGAGATATTAACATCCGCGAGGCACATTAAATTTCAGGTATAGTGAAGCAATATCAATAAACGAAGCGTTTTATATATCTTTGTTTACAAAATGTGTTTCTACAATCCAAAATGGTAAAAGCAAATTTACATCGTTATAAATTCATTTTTAAAAAATCATAATTATATTAAATAATTATTATTGTACATTAACTAAAGAGAAACACGTATAAAACAAAATAATTCATGTATGAAAGAGATGTTAGAGATTTTCTTAATCTCATAATTAAAAACTAAATAATGTCCAGGATTAAATTATAAATCTTATTAAATGTAGTTTACAATTTTATTTTGTAAGGGTAGTTGTTTTAAATTTGACTCCGTCATAAAGTGAATTTGATAATGTTATTAATAGGGTTATCATTGGTAGCTTACTAGTTTTAAATTTTTCTAACTCGTGATTTGATACTGTATTAATAGGTTTACCATCGGTAACTTACAAATTCTAAATTTTTATAACTTGTGATTTGATACTGCTATTAATAGGTTTACCATTGGTAGTTTACAAATTCTAAATTTTTTTAACTCATGACATTTTCATCTACGGTAACTTATTTAAGGCCATAATAACTTGATTATAAAATATCTTTGGGCAAAAGAATAATAGATCTACTATTAGTAGTTGGTTTTTCCAAAATGATTTCTAAGAAAATTTATGGTGTCCATGTGTTGTTCTTATTATTTTTATATATTCCTTCTTTTATCACAATTGTATTAAACTATTTACAGCCTAGTGCTTGTGGATATGGAGATGATTGAGTCTCAATTGATACTTGAACATCTAGATCTAAAACACAGATGTTTGTTGATGAAATGTGATCTAAATGGGATGAGATGAAAATGACAGTAGTGATGGCTAATGCTCATGTTGATGGAACTATTGTAGATCATGGTGGCCAAGGTCGAAGAAAGGATACCAAAACATGCATTGGATGAGCAATGAGCAATGGTGTGTGAAATAACCTTGTATCCGAAGATTTAGAACCTAATGAAATGTTGTTGTTAGGAAACTAAGAAATAAAAAAAGTTGTTAAGTGGCTCCTATGATGGATTTATTTAAGATTATATTTGAAAGATGTGTCATTGATAGATCACATGGATTTGGAAAGTGAAAATGGTTTCCAATGTGAGAAGAGAATAATAGATGGTTGGTGGAGGTTAAGGAGTATATACAAATTATGTATTGACACTTGTTATAAATATAACAATAGATAGGTCATGTAGTTGTATGGATAAGAGAGCATAAATGAGTTCAAACGTGCTAAGGCCTAATGAAGGGGTCATCATGTTATGAAGAGCTACAAAATTTCATGAAAACCATTGATTTTTTGGACCTAGCCATCAGCAAGTTGTATTTTACAAGTTTGTCATAAGACCTATTATATAGCTATACATGTTGTAATGTGGTAGCAGATGATGTCATCCTCTAATGGATAGAGAGGATGGAGGATAAAATTATCGAATAATCTTTAGATTAGGTACAAGGGTAGTAGGTATACTTGTATGGTAACTTGAGGTTAGTTTTCTATAAGGCCTATTATTGAGACATACACGTTGTAAGAGTTTTGTATGATCAAGTTGTGAAATGGACCACCTAAATAGATACAAGGGTGGTCGGTGTTCTTGTATTCTAGCTTCACGTGAGATGTGAAGTATAATTATGCGAAATGGTTGATGAACCATGTACGTGAAAATATGTCTTGGAAAGGTGGTAGATACAATGACTGGTTACTTATATATTCTTGTGGATGGAAACATTTTTATATGGACCTCAACATAAATATTTGGACTAATCTATTCTCCCGAAGTTGAGGGGGAATGTTAGGGTAGTTAGGGTAAAATGGAAATGGTTATAGAGTAAATTTGATATTATCATTAATATGTTTACCACTAGTATTTTATGAGTCATATGATTTGGTAACCCATGGTCTTGTCTATGGTATTTGGGTACATGCTAACTGCATTGTGTTGATATATTTTTTTCGCAATAATTTATGTTGTTTAGTTCTAATCGAATTAGATTGATTAAACGGTTGTCTCACAAAATCAATTTTCAACTTTGTCATCAAGTTATTGGATGATCAACATTTTTAATTGGATTAAGCTACAATTCCATGTGTGTGGGTGTTTGTGTCTACACACACAAACATATATATGGAGAGAGAGAGAGAGAATCATTATATTAGTGTTGTTAAATTATTCCTATTAGTTAAGAAATCATCTTCTTCATTAGAATGGTGTATTCTAACTAGGTCCCTTTTTATGTTTGACCCTATTTCTTTCGGTCCCCTTAAGTCATATCTACTCGAAGGTTACAACATGGGTTCTCACTACTTGATTTTCTTTGTAAACACCCTAAGATTTTTGTCGACCTTCCCTATATTCATCATCTGCTTTTTCCTTCCATGTCACTATCCATGCTAGTGGGCAAGGGGCTGATGTGAGTCTTCCTCTCAAGGAGAAGGGAATTTTCATGCTTATCAGAGAGTTGAAGAAATTGGTCAAAGATATCATGGCACAACACAAAACTATAGAGAGTTGGAAAATTGCTAGGCCTCTTTGGAAACTATGGTTGAAAGGGAGGGCCATTATGATTTTGGAATACTTGAATATGTAACTGACCGTCTACCTGATCATAGATATAACCAAGGGAGGAAAATGTTATCCATATGCTTAGTAGAGATCTACTGTCATATGAAAACTATTATGGGTAAGGTCCTCTTGGAATGGAATGGAGCTAAAAAAGTATTATGTCGTCATATGGGTCATAAACAAAACGAGGAGCACCATGATATGGTCATTAAGCCTGTTAAAATTGAAGCACTACTTACGAAAGGAAAATGACTTACCTCTTTGGAAATCATGTCAGGTCAAGCAGTAACTCCATAAGGCAAAAATGATTCGTGTGTTTCATTCCATCAAGTAGGTCTTCATTATATACATGAGGGAGAGACTGTTCAGTTAATCTCCCGATGACTATTCATATTTCTTATTTATTTATTTACATATATTTACCCAATCACAAGGATTAGGTGTCAACATTCCCCCCCTTAATTTGAAGGGATGTTAGTGAGTCCAAGCATCATTTTGAATCGTTCAAGCTTTTTCCTTCCAAGCACTTTGGTGAAGATGTCTACAATTTGCTCATTTGTGGAGCAATGACGGAGATGGATTGTTTTTGCCTCAACATGACGTCGAATCAGATGACATTTAGTATTGATGTGCTTCGTTCGATCATGGAACTTTGGGTTCTTGGCCAACTTTATTACAGAGGTATTGTCAATCATGAGTGGAGTTGATTGTACTTTTTTTACCTGCAAATCTTCAAGAATTTTCCTAAGCCACACAATTTCTTTTGTTGCTTCAGCTATTGCCACGTATTCTGCTTCTGTTATGGAATCTGTTGGAACTGATTGTTTGCATGATCTCTAGGAGACATCTCTTGATCCAAGACTCATAGCATATCCTGAAGTAGATGCCCCAGTTTCTTTGTCTCCATCAAAGTCTGAATCAGAGTATCCAATCAAGCTGAAGTCATCCACCTGTATATACTTGATTCCAAATTCTTGAGTTCCCTTGAAGTACCTTAGAACTCTTTTTGTAGTAGACCGATGTCCCTCACAAGGTTTTTGCATAAACCTAGAGAGGATTCCAACAACAAACGAAATGTCTAGTCTGGTAGTAGTTAGGTAGTTGAGACTTCCTACAAGCTATCTATACTTTGTTGCATCGTCAAATTCTTTTCCTTCAATAGATGTGAGCTTTAAGTTTTGCTCCTTTCGAGTAGTAAGAGGATTGCACTCTATCATGCCAAACCTATTCAATAGATCTCCAATGTATTTCTTTTGAGAAAGAAATATGGACTTTGGATGTTGGGTTACTTCAATGCCAAGATAGTAATGAACATAACCCAAATCAGTCATTTCAAAACTTTTCCCCAATTCCTTCTTTATGGAAGCAATGTAGCTTTCATTGTTCCCTGTCATCAAAAGATCATCTATATATACCACAAGATATACAACTGTTTTGCCAACTTTCTTGACAAATAAATTTGCATCATCAAGATCATAATGTTTGAAATTGAGTTTCAGAAGATGCTCAGTTAATTTTTTATACCAGGCTCGTGATGCTTGTTTTGAAGCCATATAAGGAATTCACCAGTTTGCATACTTTATGTTCATGTCCTTTCATAGCAATTCCTTCAGGCTGGGACATAAAAACATTCTCTTTTATATCTCCATTTAAGAAAGCAGTTTTTACATCCATTTGGTGGACTTTCCAACCGTTCTGAGATTCTAGTGCAAAGAGTGTCCAGATGGTAGCCCATCTTGCTGTGGGGGCAAAACTCTCCTCATAATCGACCCCTTCCTTCTTTGCAAAACCTTTTTCCACAAGCCTAGCTTTGTGCTTGTCAAGTGAGCCATCGGCTTTATACTTGTTCTTGTAGACCCACTTGCAGCCAATTGGTTTGGTTCCTAATGGAGGTTCAACCAGCTTCCAAGTGTCGTTCTTTATGAGGGCATCATACTCCTTTTGCATTGCTTCTTTCCATTCATCATGAGAATCATTTTCTTTCAAGGAAGTTGGTTCAAAATCTGAAGACATGTTCAGTTCAAAATCATAAGAAACATCCATATCAACAGGTGAATTAGAGTCATCCACATCACCTCCATATTGCCAGTTTGAATTTTTAGTTCTTGTCTTTCCAACTTCGTCAGAATGAACACTTTCAAGTGTCTTTGTCAGCCACTTTGGGGGACCTTTCCTAGATGGTATAGGCTACTCCATTGATTGAGTTAGGACTGAATCAAGATTGAGTCTCCCAATTCTATCAGTCACATCACTTAAAGCATGATCCGTTGTTGGAGTTTCATACGGGGGAGAGTGTTTTTCAGAAGAAGATTCCACATGTTGATCTAGTATAGGAATCCACCCTTCAAGATGTGGAATCTGATTATCAAATTCTTGAAATTATTTTTCTTTTGCGAATCTATCCAACCAATCAAGTTGTCACTCAACAACATTGTCAGTTTTGGATGATTCAAGAAAAAATACATCTCTAGATACAAAAAACTTCTTATTTACTTCATCATAGAGGCGGTATGCTTTGGAGGCATTTGAATACCCCAAAAAGATACACTTACGACTTCTAGCACCAATTTTGTTTCTATGTACCTTTGGTATCAAGGCATAACAGGTGGAACCGAAGACCCTGAGATGCTTTACCGACGGAACATATCCATACCACATTTCATATGGGGTATTGTTTATTATAGCATTAGATGGACATCTATTCTTTATATATGCAGCACATATAATAGCGTCAGCCCAAAACATTATCTTTACATTTTTGAAGAAGAGCATGGATCGTACCATATTTAAGATTGTCCTATTCATTCTTTCAACTACACCATTCTGTTAGGGATTATAAGGCACAGTTGTTTGATGTTTGATCCCATGTTGGCGAACATAGTTTTCAAATTCATTTGATGTGTATTCTTTTCCATTATCAGTGCGAATAGACCCAATATGAGATTGTGCATCATTTTCAATCCATTTATGAAAATTCTTGAATGTTTGAAAAGCATCAGATTTGTTATTCAATAAATAAACGCAACACATTCTGGTGTAGTCATCAATAAATGTCATGATATATTTATTTCCATTTGCAGAAGGAACAGGCATTGGACCACATAAATATGAATGAATGAGTTTAAGTTTTCTATGTGCTCTTGAATGTGAATCATGAAAAGACTGTTTTCTATGCTTTCCTAGAATGCAAGAATCACATTGCCTAAGTTTCCTAGGAATTGTAGGCAAACCAGCGACACCACTTTTCTTCAACAAGCAGAAACTGTCTTAGTTCAAATGTCCAAATCTAGCATGCCATAATAAACTTGATGGAAGTGTACCTCCTTCATGATGAGAATTGTATGAGAAATATTGTGCACGAGTAGAGATTCCTTGCAGCTTGAAAAGCCTTTCTTCTTCTATTCCCCTCATGACAAGTGAGTGGTCAAATGCTTTTCTTACCTAAAGATTGCCATTAAACATATGAATGGAGTGACCTTGCTGGTGGATGTGGACCAAGGATAGCAAGTTTCTCTTGAGCTGTGGGAGATATAGAACATGATGGAGAAGAAAGTCTGGAAGACCAGGCAGTTTAAGCCTGATTATGCCAAGCCCTGCTAGCTTGATTTTTGATTGGTATGCAAAGTATACTGCTCCATCAACATTGTCAGTGAAATCTTCAAAAAATTCTTTTCTATGAGTCATGTGGCAGGTTGCTTCTGAATCAAGAAACCAATCATTTTTCCAAGAGGCAAGTGAAGCATTAAATAAATGTTCATTTACTCCAATGTTACATTGTGCCACAACATAGTGAGTGGATTCAGGTGCTTTACCTTTATCTGTATCATCAGTTTTACCTTTCTGTTGGTTTCTTTTCTGCTCAATTTTGTCCCATGGTAGCTTGCATGTAGAGGCATCATGTGATCCATTTCTTTTGTAGTGTATGTAGTGCAAATCTACCTTTTCTCCTTGAGAATGTTTGCCCCCTCGCCTCTGATATATCTTCCTCTTCCTCTTCGACCACCTCTTTGTCTTGTAGAATCTTGAGCAGGATGCTTTTCTTTATGAGCAAGGCACACAACCTCTTCAAAGGATTCAGGGGATATCTTCTTTCCAAAAGCTTTCTCTCTTTCAACAAAATTTTTCACAAGAGAGTTAAAGGTTATATCTTTGAGATTTCCATTTGCTTGCAATGACTCAAGATAATTGGTCTAAGTAGATAAAGTGCCTTGAGAAAACCGATAAGAGGAATATCCAATTCAACCTTAGTGGATTTGATATCATGCATTATAGACATTACTTCAGATGCAAGAGCAAGAGGATCATTATTTTGCAGTTCAAGAGTGAAGAGTTTAATCATGAGTTGAACAACTTCAAGTGCAGAATGTGAGTCATAGAGTTCTTTTAGCTTTTGTAAGGCTTCAAAGGCAGTTGAATATGATGAAATATGGTGACTCACCTCTTCATTTACAGATTCTTCAATTAATGCATAAGCTTTGCTGTTCTTGTTTTCCCAAATGACGAGCTCTTTGTCTGAGGTAGGTTGTACTGGTTCATTGTCTCCATCTCTGACACACACTCCTTTCCACAACTCATTGAAAATGAGGGTGTGTTTTATCATCCGAGACCATTCAAGATAGTTCTCCTTGCCAATGAGAACTATTCCTATCATGGATATGATTGAATGCATTCTGTAAAAAGAAATTATTTTTGCTGATAGAAAAATACTTCTGCCAATATACAATAAAATTGTACTCAAAAGGGCATTCTCAAAGATTTCAAATCTCTTCCTTATATACCAATATGGTCCGCGCCAATACCATGCAGTCAACGTACCAAAAATAAGGGCCTCAATACAATTCCATGTGTTAAATAGAGTTAAGAGTACACATTTTACATGTCAAAATGTCTTCAAGTATATACCAAAAAAACTTCAAAGTATATGGCAAGGATAATGATATCATCTCAAACACAAAAAAAAAAACACATGAATTTTATGTGTTTAGATTAGCAAAACCCTAAAACAAAGCTCACTTCACTACCCTAAACAAATGCACAGCAAATGCATTACTCCACAGATGGCGCCAGAGAAAATTTGCTATAAGATGGGAGAGCACAGCCTTCAATCTTCAAGACTGGTTCTCTCACTCACATATATATATACCATCCAAAAACTTTCAAATATCCTTCTTCTTCACATGACATTTCTGATTAATCAGGGCAACAGATTGAGAAACAAGTTCAATATCGTTTCCAGGCTAGCTGCAGCAACTTTCGACATCCTCAATAACGGATTTTGATCGTTCTCCAGCTGGTCTCCTTATGTTCCATCCCTTGGGCCACCAATGACTTTATAGTACCACACAGGCCAAAAGAGCAAGTGCTCGTCGTCCAAGGCACAACAAGGGAAGCAGCAAAAGAGCAGATCTGTTCAATTTTGGAAAACTTCAAAGCATCATTCAGGTAGATCACTGGAAAACTTCAAAGTATCATTAACGTAGATCAGTGGAAAACTTCAAAGTATCATTCATGCAGCATATACCGAAGCAACGTTATGTGGAAAGCTTCAAAGCATCATTCATGCAAATCAGTGGAAAACATCAAAGTAACATTCACGTAGATCAGTGGAAAACTTCAAAGTATCATTCATGCAGCATATACCGAAGCAATGTTATGCAGAAGGTTTCAAAGCATTATTCACACAGCATATACCAGCGTTAAAAATACAGGAGCAGCGTATATATTGAAACAACATTCATATTGAGCATTGATTCAAATGTGTAAAGATTACCCAAGAAAAAACGTTTTCCTGTATAGTTAGAACCTTGGCTGAGGGAATTCAAGACTTCTAACTTCGCATTTCAAGGCCTTGGTCACTCCCGCTCCACGCTCACTGCACCAATGTTCCTCAAACGGACTGCATGGACTCACAATAATGGCAGAGGTGATGATTTTCAGTGAATGAATATGGCAGAAAACGTTATGGAAGAAAATGTTTGTGGACAGTCCAAAGAGCCAGAGAGTGCAGGTAATATAATGTTTAGACCTGGCAGCGACTGTGGAGGGGGCAGGTCTGAATATATGGAATATGGCAGACAGAGGGCGTAGCTAATTATATGGAAGGGTAGCGCAACTATATGGAGAGCAGACTAGGGAGTTACAACGGACATAAGAGCTAAAAAAAGGAGATGGCTCTGATACTATGTTAGGCCAGGCAGTAACTCCATAAGGTAAAAATGATTCGTGTGTTTCATTTCATCAGGTAGGTCTTCATTATATACATAAGGGAGAGACTGTTCAGTTCATCTCCCAATGACTGTTCATATTTCTTATTTATTTATTCACATATGTTTACCCAATCACAAGGATTAGGTGTCAACAAATCCAACCACTCCCATATACGTATCAACCTCTGTGTGATTGCACTCATGGTTATAGTTTTAGATCTTCATCCTCTACGTTATTTCTCTCATGGTTATAGTTTTAGATCTTCATATCTCTTTATGGTTCAGTTATATGTTTTCAATTATGTTTCTTGTCTTTATGTTTAGAAAACATCACTAATATCATCTATTTTTATTAATTTATGGACAAAAATATTTGTCTTTAGCCATTACATGGCCAGAATAGTTACGCCAATAGGCGCCCCCCCCATTAGAATTGGCAATTTAATCATTTTCTTAATTAATCTTTTTGATCGGATGGCTTGAATTGAAACATGCTAGCATATTCTCGTAGTCATCACTAAATCAATGAATGAAATTCGCAACAGTAACTTTGTTGCATGTCTAAATCACATGTTTAAAGCATACTTAAATTATTTTTTTACAAAGCATGATTAAAAATTTATTGTACCTCTTGTTGATAACCATGTATGTTGATTAGTGAGAAATGTATTTAAAAAAATTATAAAATATATATTCCAAGCGGAATTGATTCTAAAATGTATGTATGTTTATATTCTTTAACTTATGCGTCTTCAACCATTTGCCAAGTGTTTTTTCAGCTTTGAGGAATATATTTAAAACAAATTATAAAACATATATTCAGACCCCATTTTGAAACATATGTCTATTCATACTCTTAAACATAAGCCTCTTCAACCATCTGCCATCTGTTTTTTTCCAAAGAACAGGCAACCATCAATTTCACCATTCCACCCATCGTTCCATTAATCTGCAATGGAAATAACTCTCCCACTCCATGCCCTATAGAATAACAGCACCACTAGATCTTGAGCATTTCAAATTGTCATTAAGCGCATTCCATATATTATAATCAAACTCTTCGTGGATGCATGCATTTATTTGTTAGCACTTAAGGTTGTTGGAATTGTTGAAGGATTACTGTAATGCTTGCTTCTCTCGGCTTCTATCTGGTAAAAAAGGTGACAAATATTTCATAGCCTTCCTTTTCTCTACCTACTATTTTTTCAAGTTTCAGCATTGTAGAAACACTTCCTCTGTGATTTTGTTTTTAATTGTTTCCATGCTCTTGCAGTTGTCTCTGATAATTTCGTGTAGTTCGTGCCTGATTGAATTATTCCATATTATCTCTTCAAGTTTTACCATTGGAGAAACACTTTCTCGGTGATTGCGTTTTAATTATTTCCATGCTCTCATGGAAATCTCTAATAATTTGGTGTAGTTTGTGTCTGATTGAATTATTCCCTGCAATTTTTTCATGTTTCAAAGGTGTTTAGAAATCGATCATACAGGTATGTACATATTTTCCTTCTGCGATATTTTTCCACTTTGATTCAAATGAGATGACTAGCTTGTAGAAAAGAGCAGGGAATCAATTATGTATAAATTCTCCATGATATCACTAGCCCGTAGAAAAAAGATGGTTCTGGTATTTTTTTGAAACGCTCTCCCAAAATTTATTACTTCTCTATCGTTGATCTTCTCCTGAAAGATCCAGCGGTTCATGGTAGATTTCGGGTTGACAAGACACACGGGGTTTAACCACCCAATAGAGAGGTTTCCCACAATCCTCTACTACTATGTGTCCTCTGATTTGTGGAATAGGAGCCAAAACTCTCGATACCGCTTACCACTGCTTTTCCGCCTGAATACCGCTCAAGGTTATAAATTAGTGAACGTTTCAATAACACTTTTGCATAAAAGGCCTTGGCACAACACTTTATAGAAATACAAAGGTAATAAATTAAATTTCTGCTCTGAAAAATATAAGCAGATCTAAAAATTTATACATCCACACTTATAAATATCATTGGGTCCACTCATGGGCATTCGCATTATCCTCTATCGTTGATTTGCTCCCGTAGATCCAACGCTTTACATTGGTTTCAGGTTAAATATGACTAGGTCCACTCATGGGCCTTCACATTATCCTCCGCTGTTGATCTTCTCCCATAAATCCAATGCTTTACATTGGTTTTGGGTTGCCAACATGCACGAAGTTTAACCACTTGATAAAGCAGTTTCTCCACTCTGCTCGCTGCTACATGTCAAACACTAAGTGGAATTGGGTGCTCACCCTCTGATACCACTTATGTTGAAAAATCTCACAAACATAAAACATATTACATTTTTTGTTATTTAAATATCTGTCCTGGGTATTTAACTCTCACAGGAGTGAAATCTTCAACCATCAATGGTTAAGGACCTATTCCTCAGTCCCTTTCTATTGGAACTCCATCACCCCACTTAAACATTCTATCCAGACTTTAAACCTCCTCATAACCTTCTTTATCCCTTTAACCACTTATATATGTTACCTTCCCTCTTTAAACATTTGCTACACATATATTTAACCCACAAAACCTTTTATCGGCACTATTTTCCTTATAAAACCATTTACAAAGGAAAACATATGCAAACACACCTTTTTCTACCTCGGTACAACCTCTGCATAGATATCGATGCCACCTTTATCGCAATCGGGTATCGCTCCTCTGCGGCACACCACATACATACATACATACATACATACATACATACATGCATGCATACATACATACATACATACATACATACATACATACATATATATATGTATATATATATATATATATATATATATATATATATATATATATATATATATATATATATATACATACATACATACATACATATATATACATACATACACACACACAGATATATATATATATATATATATATATATATATATATATATATATCATCACCCCTTCCCCTCCGATATGTGACTATCGGAATGATAATATATGTTTTAGCCTTAAAAGGCTCGGGCAACACATCTATCGCAAATACATGGAAATACGTTGAAATCCCACTCCGAACACATATAGCAGATTTCAAATTCTATGCACCCGCATATATAATTATCATCGGGTCCGTAATGAATTTATTTTACACAACACTCTCCTCCGAACTCCGATCAGCTTGATCTCCAATCGCCAATTTATCGCCATCACATATCGGCTATCACTTGATCTTTATGCTTCACTCCTCCACTTTAAAACTCTGATCCGACATATGTTTCAGACCTGACAGGGTTCTAGGCTACATTTGATAGGGTTTTGGGTCCAGCCATCCATTACATGTCGCAATCGCACTTTGGTTCTTCCCTTTGAAAGATTGTGATGTGATCCTAATTCTTCCACTCCTACAATTTAATCCTGGCTGTTGATCTATGAGATCTAACAGCTGCTGTGCATTAACACTTGCTCCTCCGCTACTCTGTTACTTATGTTTTTCCACCATTTTCAATGGTTTTCTATGGTTTTTTTTTTTTCTTCAAAGGTTCTTCCCCCTTCACTGTTCCGCTAGGACTCTCTCTTGGGCTTGACCTCTGTGATTTTTATCACTGAATCTCGATTTTACTTGATCTTTCGAAGGGATTGAAAGATCCATTACAAACCTCTGGCTCGTTCTTCTCCTCTATACTCCGTCTTGACTCTGCCTGCAGCCTCTATTACAAAACCTACAAGTTCACACAATAACCAATCATAAAATATTCAATTCACACATTTGCACACTCAAAATCCAATTCCTCTGTGTATAAACATGTAAATAGTTGATCACATAACGAGACTATCTGTCTCATTGCCTGATCTTGGATTACAATGATTTTCTCTTGGGTTGAATGCTCCTGCATCAGTCTCCCAAAGTAGAAAATATTCATGATCTATTGATCATGTGTCTTCTGATCTTTGTCTTCCTAGATCCCATACTTTGTTTTGTAATTGTCCAAATGCCTTTACTCTGATTTTTCCAGCAAATATTCCAACAATGCAATTTCTCTGTCACACTTTATAAGTATTTCATCTTTTCTTATGTTTCCTACATTTATACACAAATTATTAGTTTGGAATTCGTAAGGTTCAACAGACTCAAATGTTTCTTCACATATTAGCTCCTCAAACTGAATTTCATCTCCTTCTTACACAAGAACTTTTTCCTGTGTTGTCACAGTTTCAAATATCAATGTATTATCAAATTATTTCTGCTACAATAAATCATTGCTTCTCTCATTTAAGAGACATTCTCCATCCTCCTTTACTTCAGAGTTTTTATCTTCTAAAAGATACTTCTCCATACTTCTGACAGCTTCAAAAGATTGGTTATCCTCTGTAAAACACTCCTCTGCTAGTGTTCCTTCCCCCAAGGTTAAATCCATTGCATAGGTTTCTTCCTTCTTAACATCTTCCAGTAGATGTCCTTCCTTCTTAGTAGCTGTCTCAACAACTTCCATGGCTATTTTCACTATGTATATCATCATGGTGGATTCATGATCCTTTACTATGTTTTCAGTTAACATAGCCTCAACAAAATGGAAAATTGTGTGTGGTAAATTATGTATTTATGTTACTTTTAATTTTATTCAACATTAAATTGTTTTGTTGATATCAAATGGATTTTATTTTTTTTTACTGTTAGGTGATTTCACTGTTTCATCATGGATCCATCTAGTTGGAGTTCTCTTCCATTTGATGTTTTTAAACTTGTCTTGTAGTGGCTCCATTTATCGGTTGTGATAAAGTTTGGCACTGTATGTAAAAAATGTAAGAATGCTTTGCGGAACCCTTCTTTATTTTTACGTTGCAAGAATTTCTCCATGAACCAATTTGGATTTCTCATTTGTTTCCTCAATAGTTAAGACAATTGTTTTGCTGCTCAATACCTTAATCAAAATGGCCACATATATCAATTTCATTTGGGATTCATAGATTGAAGATACAGAGTAGAGTGTATTATTGGACCAATCGTGGTTTTATCCTTAACAACAGAATGCTCCCAAACCCACAACTATTTTGTAATTAATCCATTTACAAAGGCATTTAAAAACATAGGGCCACTACGAATTGGAGACTTGAGATTCCTTTCACTATTGGAAAATGTAAGGAGTAGAAAATATGACTGGGTTGTTCTAAAACATATCTATGACGGAATGAAGTCTGAATTTTATGTTTGTAGTAGTCTTCATAGGGTATGGCAAAGGGATGTTGTTCCATTTGTTGGCACTTCACCCCCAAAGAATGTAGTGTTTTATAAAAGTAAATTGTTTTGGCTGTATCTCGACAAGGAGTATGAAGATTATCCTTGGTATGGGTATACAATCTTTTGGTTTGACATAATAAAAAATGAGTGGGGTTTTTCGTTTGTTCCAATGAGTGACATACATTGTATGTCATTAGAAATATACATGAATCAGCTGATATGCCTTGTCAATGATGGGTCCACTTCTGTATGGTCAATTGAAGAATTAGATCATTTCCAATTTGGTCAACCATGTGTTGAATGAAGAATTGACTACTTTGAAGATGATTGGGGTCTCAGATGGAAGTTGTTGGAAGAAATTTTTGTAGATATAAATAGAAAATGTCCTGGCTATCTTTCGTTCCGAACAGTCCATGGTCTGGTTCTTATGTGAAATTGCAGTGAAGTTCCTTTCTAATTACATGACATGGTAACTCGCATCTGTTTTCCAATAGATATTGATAATTCAACTAATGAGCAGAAGTCTTAGTTTTGGTACCAAGCACAAGTGGACAACAATGATTTGATTGAGTATGGAGATGTTTTTGCAATTGCTGCTCATATGGATTCTGTTGATGAGAGTCCACCGTTGGATATGGTGATGGATTCTTAGGATATTAGTATTCTTAGGAGTTCTTATAAATATTTCCATTTTATATACTCTCTGTGGTTGTGGAAAATATTTCCATTTTTGCCTCTATACATACTATGTGTCTTTATGGTAATACTTTAAAATTATGTTTGTATCGATCTTTGTGATGTAAAATATTTAATATTGTTTCCACTAAAGTTTTCTTATTTACATGTAGATGTTTCTCGATGTTATGCTTTTTTCTTTGTTTGTATAATTATAATTTCTATGATTTATGTTATACACTATATTTGTATTGGTTTTTGTCATCAATTCTCAAACAATATTATATGTTTATATTTTTTTAATATTTATATTTATATTTTGATAGTATATATAGTTCCAAATTTTTAGATTCTTGTGTCCCAATAGTATGGGTTCCATTTTATTATAATATAATACATGGAAATTTAGAATTTTTTGTTTAAGCCATTTGGAAGAATTCGTTTCTTTTTTTTCCCTTTTGAAATTTTTCGTTTTTTATTTTAGGCATTTGGAAAAAGCCTTATACATTTTCATAAGTTTACATGGTTGGAAGAAAATAACTTATACACTTTTTATGTTCCATGTTTATGATTCCATAATGAATATTTTATTATTCATTGTAGACATGTCATCTAAAGGCACAAGCATGCGTACAAGAAAAATAACTTTGTCATCACAATCACGTGAGAGGTCTAATGAAAGTCATCGTTTATAGTATCAATAAAATAAGGATGCCATAAATGAGCATAGGAGAGCTACATATAACAGAAAAATGAGTGAAGTCACTATTCAAAATGATTTTATAGTTCCTTGTAAGTATCATAGTATGGATGATATAATGGAAAGAACATTTCCTATTGATAGTTCATTATTAGGATATGCTCCTCCTCAGCATAATCTTGTTGTTCGATGTTCTTCTGAAAATGTTCATAACATTGGGGAAACATCTTGCAATCGGAAGAACACCATATCGATATTGTGGATGCAAATGTCCACCCTAACCCTTCCGTGTGTCCAATTGCATGTTCTGATGGCCAAATGTTGCAAAACATCCATGGTGGAGGTAATGATAACACTTTATTTGATGATTTGGATGATAGTTTACTTGGCCATTTGTTTGATAATTTGGATCCAGCTGCTCGAAACAAAATATCTTCAAATCCTGCTTCGCAAAGTAATGTGGTCCCACCAAGAGAATCAGTCATCCCTGATAGCATTTTGCATGGTACAATGGAGGAAACACAATTATATTTTGGTTTTCACTGCAATAGTGGTTGTTCTACTACATTCTAGACTAACGTAAATTTTCGATGTTTTTTATTTGCTTTTCATTTTTTAAATTTATAACTGCTTAGACATTGAAGTTTATGGCGTATTTTATTTTCTTTGAACATGACAGGAGTCATTCCAATAGAGGCGTACAAATTCGCTTTGTACATGTTACATCTACTGATGTTAGAAGTCAAGAGGAACCATCTCATAGTGTTCATCCACATTGCCAAACAAATGTAAATGTTGAGTGCATTTGATACTTTTCTCATTTACTCATTTATAGTTGCCTCAAAATTGTGTTTTGTAACATTTCATGGAGAAACCATGATCTCATCTCGTTAGGTTGGTGAATTGGAATCCAAAAGATCAAATTGTAAAACTAATGTAGATGTTCAATGTATTTGATTTATTTTCAATTTGAGAATCTTTCTTTTTTGGACATTTAGTTTTATAACATTTTTTTTTTTTTTTTGAAACAGGAAACAACTCATTTGAATACAAGAAAAGAAACTACATCCAAAAATGTTCCACCCACTGTTCTTAGAATCCAAGGGAAACCATCTCATAACCCTTATCCACATGAAGACACAAATGTAAATTTTGAATGCATTTGATTCTTTTCATTTTCTTCATTTATAATTATTTCGAAATTAAATTTTAAAGGATTTTATGATAAAGAGACCTTTACATCCTCTCAGGTTCACAAAATTCACACCATAAATTTGGAAAGACATTCTCATAGATCCATTCGACATGCTTCAAATTTGTGAAGGGAATCTAATGTTCTTGAAGATGAAGTAAATGTTAGAAGAGATTTTACTCATCGAAATGGTTTTCAACATGGTTCGGCGAGTAGAGATCATATTCATTTTGATGAAAACATGATTGCAGTGCATAAAAGCTTTCGAGCAAAGATAGATAGCTTGTCAGTTGTCCATATGTGCCACATTTTCCAACAATCATATCATGGAATCCTTGTTGTGAGATATTTTGAAGGACCTATTTGCAAACGATGTAAGAGTGACAGAGGAGCCCATCATTTTTGTCGATATAATAACATGGATCCTGGTGAGCAACCTCATATTTTAAGAGTTCTTACTCAAGTTAAAGAAATGGTAATAGCACGTGTGAATCCCATTTCGCAAGTGACACATGCTCTTGGTGGGCAATATAAGTATAATGGTCATACAGTTAGCTTTCCTCAAGATATTTCTACAATTGTATGAAGCCTTCCCTGACGTGTTGAAGATATTGATTTTCTAATTGTGAGGAGACATAACGTTGAGTCTAAATATTATGAATGTTATGTCAAAAGATCTCGAGTGATGAATGCATTGATTTTCAAAATCCAATGTGATCAATACTATCGAGATGTTGTAATTGATTATGATTCAGTGAATGCTCTGCCCGAAAGATCAACAGATGTCTCCTCCAGGCTTAAATTTGTTGATTGTCATATTGAAGATTCTGAGATCAATGAAATTAATAATGAAGAGTTTCATGATGAGAATTTTCCCTCTCATCCTTCTTCCTTTGTTGCTCCCCTACCAAATGAACGAAGAGAAGTAGAAGAAATTCGAGCATTTCTGGATAATGTTCATTCTTCACATGTTCAAGACATGGATTGGCCCACTATTGGAAGCTCTCCAGTGAATGAATATAATACAGAGGGGTTATTCGATATGGCATTCCCAACATTGTTCCCCATTGATTGCAACAACGTATTTATAGTGTTGAACTTCATGAATATGCATTGCATCTTCTTAAGTACTATGATCATAGATTTAGAAGTCATCCTCACTTTCGATATTACCTATTAAACATGATAATGCAGCATCAGATCCAAGCAACTGTTGGAATTTTTGCAAAGAAACATTTACATGATAACTCACCTACAACAGTTGATCAGTTGCATCACCAACTATCTGATTTACCAGATGATAAGTTGGATAAGCATCTTTTGTTGTTTGGTTCTTCTCTAAGAGGTTCAGGGGCATACTGGAGTAAGTGTTGATCTGAATTTACGAACATGATTACTTAGTTAGGATGTCCATCTTTATTTTTTACTTTGAGTGCAGCTGACACAAAGTGGCCAGAGTTGCATAACCTCATGCCCATACATTCACATTCTCGTTCTTCAAATGAGCATCGTATGAAAATTGAGAATGTTGTCCAGTACCCTAATATTGTTGTGGAATTTATGCACCATAGATTCAATATTTTTAGAGAGGAAGTTAGCCAAAAATATCTTAAAGCTAAAGACTTTTGGTACAAGTTTGTGTTGAATTTTTTTCTATACTTTTTCAACTTTTATTATGATTCTATTTATAATGTTTGTAGTAACTATATCTTCATTTATTTCAGATATTAGTGGCAACACAGAGATTCCACACATATCCATCGTTTCCTATGGTTAGAAGGTGCTCCTAACATGGAAATACTTGATTGGTCAAATAGTTCTGATGTACAACTTGCAAAGATATTCTTCGACAAATATGTAACTGCATGGAATCCGTGTGACATACATCATTGCAACATAATGGTTCCATGAATCCTCAATGATGACCCTTGCCTATTGAATACTGCTTAGATTTTCTCTTCTAATCCCCATAATGATTACGAAAAATTGTTAAACCATTTCCAAAGGCACACAAGTGTACTGTGGATTCTTGTTTGATTGAAAATGGCGCTATTCTAACATGTCGGTACAATGCTCCATGGGATCTTTGTGATGAATCAAGATTGTTCATAGATGATCAAGGAAGACAAAGATATGAGCCAGCAAGAAATGATGACAGGCTTAATGTACATAAAATTTACCTTCTAACAATGTGGCATGAAAATGTTGATTGCCAGCCAGTGCTTTCTCGCTATGTCATGTTGAAATACATTGCTAAGTATGCATTGAAAGCAGAAAAAAGGTCTAAAAGTTACCATCATATATTAACTAGAATTTCAAATTCTATTAGCTTTAAGGATCGTGCTTTATGTGAATATAGAAAGTTTCTTGAAGAAACGATTGTTGACCATGACATCGGAGCACAAGAAACATGCCATATGTTGCTTAAGCTACCTCTTGTTCTTTGTAGTTGGAAATTTGTTTCCTTAAATGTTGGAAGAAATGTTTTTAGGAAAATACCAAGGGATGTCTTGAAATGTTCATCTAAGAATACCTTTGTTCAACATTATCAGAAGAGACATTTTTTCCTTGAACATCTATCTTTGATAGAAACAGCAAGATCTTGGACATTTGATAGCAAGCGTAAACAAGATCCATGGAAGCCTAAAGATGTTCATGCTATTGTTTGGGTTTGGCCATGGTTTTATTCTATTCCTGGTGAGGCTTCAGAGGAATTTGAAACCTTTTGCTAGACATAATTGCTATTGTACAAGCCACTTTGTGACATTCCTGTAGAAATTGGCCTTTCAGCTAAAATTATTATTGAAAGTTGGACGAATTTTCGATATCGAGCATGGCATATTGATCGACACCCATCAATTATAGACAATATTGAAGATGAAGAAGATGGTGCTTTTTCTAACCAATAAATGAATCTTGAAGATGATTTCCAAGAATGGTAGATTTTCTCTTGTTTGGTTCCACCAAACGATGTGAATGTTTCTGATCTTCACACCCTTAGTCGAAGGGACTTTGATATATCCTTTGACTGGGAAAGTACAACTATTTCTGATGATGTTGCAGAGGAAGCTCTTAATTTATAAGGAATGAAAAATTAGCGAGTGATATTGCTGACCTTTCAAACAGAACATTTGCATCTCTAGATTCTTTGTCAGAAAAACAATGACTTGCTTTTGAAATTGTCTTAAGGCACTTTGTTGAATATGAGATTCGTGAAGCTCTTCTTATGATTATTCAGGGCACTGTGGGCACTAGGAAGTCTTTCCTTATCCATTGTATTTTTGAAGCTCTTTCTAATTTGTCAAGTGATGGAAGAAGCCCTTTGCTTCTTCTTGCCCCAACAAGAATAGTTGCTTTTAATATACATGCAAAAAACAATACACTTAGCTCTAAAAGTTCCAATTAAAGATATGCAACCACTACAGGGGTAGTCACTTACAATATTCCAAGAAGAAATGTGACATGTTAGATATATATTGATTGATGAAATGAACTTTCTAGGATCAATGTTGTTTATGCAAATATATGCTCGATTACGAGAAGCATTTCCAGAGAAAAATAATTGTCCTTTTGGTGGTAGATCCATCATATTTGTGGGTAACCTTGGCCAACTGCCTCCTATCATAGATAAGCCTTTGTATGGAGGTAATACAACAGGGAATGTCTTGTGGAACACATTCAACATTGTTGTCACTCTTGACACAATCTTTCACCAATAAGGGAATAATGAGAAAAAACCTTATTTCCATAGAGTCCTCAATAACATAAGAAATGTAGAACCTATTCTTGAAGATTAGGAGTTTCTTATGTCTCGGGCTAATATGAGGTTGCATCCTACAGAAAGAGATTTATTTAATGCAACAATTCACATGTTTCCAACAAATAATTTGGTCTCCTTGCATAATAGGCATATGTTCAAATCATTAAATTCTCCAATTGCACGATGTGTTGTTGAGTATTCAAGGCGTTCAGAAATTAGTGGTGTTGATGATAATCAATTGAACGTGAAGTTTTGTTGTGTCGTGGTCAACGTGTTATGTGGACATGTAATTTATGGATTGAAGCTGGCTCGGTGAATGGAGCACTTGGTTTTTTTAAGCATATATTCTATCTGCCTACCTCTAAGCCACCTAGACTTCTAATGTTCACAAATGTTTTTTTTTTATAAGTATGTTTGTGTTCCAGTTGATGCAAGCAATCCAAACATTGTCCCTATCACCCCAGTGATAAGAGGAAATCGAAAATAAATTCCTTTGAAGATGGCATGGGCACATACAATCCACAAGTCACAGGGATTGACTTTAGAATGAGCATTAGTTGATATCGAGAATAAAGAGCAACAATGCCTTACCTTCACAGCCATATCAAGAGTGAAATCAATAGATGGTTTACGCATTGCACCACCTTTTTCTTTCCAACGTTATGCCAAGATGAAAGATAGCACATATGTTAAAATTAGGAAGAAGGAGGAGGAGCAATTGAAGTCCATATCACTATGAAATACAACTAATAACATTGTGACCTTCTTTATAGTTTTGAACTTCAATTTCGTAGTGGAATTATTTGATGTAAACAAAACAAGAAATATATATTAAGACTCAATGTTCCTTCTGTGGTTGCAATGTTGGTTAAATTGATTATTTTAAACAATAATGTTGTTTTTATGTACAAAATTGTATATCTCTGGTCTTAAAATGTCCTATTATGTTGTTCTTCTTTAAATCCAATGTGTGCAATTTAGATGTGTTTTTTTCATTTATGTTGCTTTGCTCCAATGGGAGTGTTACTATTTTATATCTTTCTCTTGCATTTCTAACTGTTGTGGTCTTCTGTTTGGATCCCTTCACTTTGTTCACGTCTTTCATAAATTAAAATATTGTTTAAATTTATAATATTATTGTTGCGATTTCATGTTCTAGGTTTTTAAATCAATATTCTTGAGAATTATACTATTAATACATTCATGTATTAATATCAATGTATTTATGGCTTAAATTCTATTTACTGTTTACAATGTAGTGATATAAATGTGTTATTATTAATGTAGTGATGATTTATCATGTCTTAGTGCTTTATGGTTTCCAATGTGGTTCTTATATTGGTTTTGGTTTATGTTTTTTATTCTACTTTTTGTGTTATAGCATTATTTATGTTTATATATTGATGCCATGGACTTATGGCTTAGGTTCGGTTTACTATTTCCTTGGGTTTATAATATTAAATGATTGAGTTTATTTGTTCTTTAAGTTTGTAATATTCATAATTCCTTCGGTTTAGCATTTATTTCCTTTGTTTTATTAATCCCCACTATTAAGGTATGAATAATAGCCCTAAGGTTTAATATTAATCCCTTACATTTACAATGCTTATTCCTTCAATTTATTGACGTGCCACTTTCATAATATTAACAATCCCTAGGGTTTATTGATCCATTAGGTTTCTAATATTCATAGTCACGTCGGTTGATCAATCCGTTGGGTTTAAAAAATTAATTCCTATTAATCCCTTACTATTTTTTATCCCTTTGGTTTCTAATATTTTTCCCTTGGATTTATTAATTCCCAATGGTTTATAATATCAAATTATTGGTTTTCTTCATTCTTCAAATTTTTAATATTAGTAATTCCTTGGGTTCATAATCCCTTGAGGTTTTAGTGTTAATCCCTTGGGTTTATTATTCCTTTGTGTTTATTATATCAATCCCTTGGGTTTATATTATTAGTCCCTTTTGTTTAATAACATTGCTTTAGGTTCATAATCCCTTGGAGTTTTAGTATTAATCCATTGGGTTTATAATATCAATCGCTTGGGTTTTAGTATTAAACCCTTAGGTAAAAATAAACAAAAGGGACTAATATTCTAAACCCAATGTATACAAACCTTAAGATAACTATTAAAAATACTAAACCCTATTAATTATATTTGTATATTATTATAATAATATAATATTATAATAAGATATTATTACTATTATTTTATTTTATTATTATAATAATAATACAATATATTTGTTATAATTTTTTTTCATAATTTTATATTATTATATTATTTTAATAATATAATGATAATCTAATATTATTATGAGCTATTCTTATTATTAATTAATATATATATGGAGTTTATATTATTAATAAAATATTTATATAATAATATAGATAAATAATATGGTTGTTAATATTTATATAGTTATTAATAATCCTAAATACCAATAATAATTAACCCATTACACCGACAGTGTGCATGTGAAATGCATCAACCCATTTGTCCCAAGTATTTTAACTCTCTAAGGATTCAAAATCTCCAATCTGCAATGGTTAAGGCCCTATTAATCAACATAGGCTAACCAACATACAATATTCACTTATTGGGACTTTAATCACCCCTTAACCTTCAAATAAGACTTTATTAAATCCTTTCTTTTAAATCCTTCCTATCGGACTAAAACCCTCTCATTAACCTTTATATATGTTAATATTAGGACTTTCTTTACCCTTATAAACCTTCATTACCCCTTAACCACATGTATATATAACCACTCCTTCTTTAAACCTTGGTTATTTATTTTTAAATGCATAAACCTTCCATCGGTGCTATTTTACTTTATAATCCTTTTAAAAAGGAAATGCCCAAAAGACATACCTTTCCACTTTATACGGCCTCTACTCGAATTTCGAGGTTCCACCTTTATCGTTAATCGCAATCGCCATAGTCTGTGGTCACATTAACATGTGGTTCCCATCTCCTCCAATATCCGATTAACCTTGGAACTCAAACATATTTACTCTAGCATATAATACCATCGGGTCCACTCCTTTGTATGTCGCATTACTTCTCTACCATTGATCTTCTCCCGAAATATCCAATGGTTCACAGTAGATTTCGGGTTGACAAGACACACGGGGGTTAACCGCCCGATAAAGCGGTTTCCCCACACTCCTCCACTACTACATGTCCTCCAATTTGTGGAATCAGAGCCAAAACTCTCGATACTGCTTACCACTGCTTTGCTACCCGAAATACCACTCGAGGTTATAAACCCACCTTTTTATTGTGTTAACTCCTGCACTCTTCCATATGCGATGATCGTCAATCTACTCCATCGGATGGTTCTGATAGTTCCTTTAAGTTACTCTGTTGTTTAATCTAGACCATTGATCGCTGAGATCCAATGGTTAATATGCGCCAATGCCTCACTTCTCTGCTCATCCCCTTTTTTACTTTGAGTTTATGCTATTTTCATTGTTTCCTCTATGGGTTTTGGGTTTTCTTCAGGGTTTACATTTATATATTATTGTTGGGACGATTAACGTTGGAACTCAAAACATATTAACTACACCACATAATATAGTCACGTGCGCTCCTTTTTATGTCGCATTACTTCTCTGTCATTAATATTCTCTCGAAAGATCCAACGGTTCATGGTAGATTTCTGGTTGACAAGACACATGAAGGTTAACTGCCTGATAAAGCGGTTTCCCCACACTCCTCTGCTGCTACATGTCCTCTGATTTGTGGAATTGGAACCAAAAGTATCGATACTGCTTACCACTACTTTGCCACCCGAAATACCACTCGAGGTTATAAACCCGCCTTTTTACTGTGTCAACTCCTGGGCTTTTCCATATGCGATGACCGTTAATCTACTCCATCGAACAATTCCGATAGTTCCTTTAAGTTACTTTGTTATTTATCTGGACCTTTGATCATTGAGATCCAATGATTAGTACGCACCAATGCCTCACTTCTCCACTCATGCCTTTTTTACTTTAACTTTATGCTACTTTCATTGTTTCCTCTATGGGTTTGGGGTTTTCTTCAGGGTTTTCATTTATAATATTATTGTTGGGATTTCATGTTCTATGTGTTTATATCAATAGTCATGAGATTTATTCTATTAATACACTCATGTATTGATATCAATGTATTTATGGCTTAAATTCTATTTACTATTTATAATGTAGTGAAGTAAATGTGTTGTTATAAACGTAATGATGATTTATCATGTTTTAGTGCTTTATGGTTTGCAATGTGCTTCTTATATTGGTTTTCATTTATGCTTTTTATTATTTTTTTGTGTTATAGCATTATTTAAGTTTATATATTGATGCCATGGATTTAGGGCTTAAGTTCAGTTTACTGTTTCCTTGGGTTTAAAAAATTAATTCCTATTAATCCCTTGTGATTTTTGATCCCTTTGGTTTCTAATATTTTTCCCTTGGGTTTATTAATTCCCAATGGTTTATAATATCAAATTATTGGTTTTCTTCATTCTTCAACTTTTTAATATTAATAATTCCTTGGGTTCATAATCCCTTGAGGTTTTAGTGTTAATCCCTTGGGTTTATTATTCCTTTGGGTTTATTATATCAATCCCTTGGGTTCATTATTCCCTTGGGTTTATATTATAGTCCCTCTTGTTTAATAATATTTCCTTAGGTTCACAATCGCTTGGGGTTTTAGTATTAATCCCTTGGATTTATAATATCAATCGCTTGGGTTTATTATTGCTGAGTCAAACATGGTTTATTATAATGTCGACCACGGCCCAACATGGAATTTTGATAGGAATTGTCTCAATATGTAAATCAATGATGGCCAATCATGTTTATTTTAATGTTTATAATATTAGTCCCTTGGACTTAGTATTATTCCCTTGGGTTCATAATCCCTTGGGTTCTTAGTATTAATCCCTTCGCTTTATTATTCCTTTTGGTTTCTCAAATTAATCCCTTGGGTTTATTATTCCCTTAGGTTTATAATATCGATAATGGTAAACCATTGTCAATCATAGCCAACCATGCTTCAGTGTCACATTGTGACGAGGCTTGTCTAACCATGAAAATAAATAATAATCCCTTGGGTTTATTGTTCCTTTGGGTTTATTATATCAATCCCTTGGGGTTTATTATTCCCTTGGGTTTAAAATATTAGTCCCTTTTGTTTAATAGTATTCCCTTTGGTTCATAATCCATTGGGGTTTTAGTATTAATCCCTTGGGTTTATAATGTCAATCGCTTGGGTTTATTATTCCTTTGGGTTTCTCATATCAATCCCTTGGGTTTATTCTCCCTTAAGTTTATAATATCGATAATGGTAAACCATTTTCAATCATAGCCAACCATGCTTGAGTGTCACATTGTGACAAGGATAGTCTCACCACGAAAATAAGTAATAATCCCGTGGGTTTATTATTCCTTTGGGTTTATTATATCAATCCCTTGGGTTTATTATTCCCTTGGGTTTATAATATTAGTCCCTTTTGTTTAATAGTATTCCTTTTGGTTCATAAATCCCTTGGGTTTTAGTATTAATCCCTTGGGTTTATAATATCAGTCGCTTGGGTTTATTATTCCAGAGTCAAACATGGTTTATTACGATGTCGACCATGGTCCAACATGGAATCGTCATAAGGATCTCTCAATATGAAAATCAATGATGCTCCATCATGTTTATTTCAATGTTTATAATATTTGTCTTAGGGTTTATATACGTTAGGTTTATAATATTGGTCCCCTGGGTTTAATATTATTCCCTAGGGTTCATAACCCCTTGGGGTTTTAGTACTAATCCCTCTGTTTTATTATTCCTTTCAGTTTCTCATATTAATCCCTTGGGTTTATTATTCCCTTAGGTTTATAATATTGATCATGGTAAACCATTTTCAATCATAGCCAACCATGGACAACCATACTTGAATGTCACATTCTCACAAGGATTTTCTAACCATGAAAATAAATGATGTTTATTTTAGTGTTTGTAATATTTATATTTGGGTTTATGAATGTTGGGTTTATAATATTAGTCCCTTGGGTTTAATATTTCCCTTGGGTTCATAATCTCTTGGGGTTTTAGTATTAATCCCTTGGGTTTATTCTTCATTTGGGTTTATAATATTAATCCATTGGGTTTATTATTACCTCATGTTTATAATATCAATCATGGTTAACCATAGTTGAATGTCACATTGTCACAAGGATTGTCTCACCATGAATAAATCATGCTTGTTTTAGTCTTTGAAATATTTATATTTGGGTTTACAAATGTTGGGTTTATAATATTAGTCCCCTGGGCTCATGGAAAATTTTAGGGGCGAATTTTAGCCCTTAGGCGAAATTAAGGGGTTTTAAATTTTTAGTGGGTGAATATTTTGTATCATAGTACATTTTTACAAATCACCTCAAATTTATTTCATAAAAAAATTAGGTATGGAGGTTAGCCCACCTTATTTTAAGGGAGAGGGTAAAAAAGGTAAATTTAGCCCTTGAAATTAGGAGTTACAACCTTCCATTCACCTTAATTTTCAAGAATAGGTTTTATTTAAGTGAATCCTATTGGACAAATACCATATTTATAAAAGGGGTATGGTAAATTAATAAAAATATAAATAAATGAGAGGTATGGTAAATAAATAAAACATTTTTTATATTTACTCCATAATTCACCTTATATACATGCAAGGGTGTAAACAAATAAAAATATAAATAAAGTGGAGGTATGGTAAATAAATAAAAATATAATAAACTAGAGGTATGGTAAATAAATAAAACCTCTTTTTATATTTATTCCATAACCGTCTTTCTATTTATGAAGGCTCAACAGAGAGGTTTTATTTAAGTGAATCCTATGGGCCAAATACCATATTTGTAAAATAGGTATGGTAAATAAATAATTCATTTTTTTATATTTACTCCATAAGTCACCTTATATTTAAGAACACTCAAAAGATGCGTTATATTTAGGTAAAACCTATGGAAAAAATACTATGGGCCAAATACCATGGGCTAGATTAATACCATTCAAAAAACATTATTAACCCTAAGATTAGTATTAATAAAAATGAAAATTACACATGGTCTTGACCCATGGTATTTCACGTGGAATGTAACCTATTTAAAGGGGCGAATTAAACCAGCATAGATCCATCTTTACTCTAGATCTACTAAGCCTCGAGAGGGATCAAATATTGTGATATGCAAACTAGCATAGAGTGAAAAAATATTTGATCCCTCTTGCGGCTTGGTGGATCAAGAGTAAAAATGTATGTTGTAATTTGATGTATGTTAAACATTTTAACTTGGTTAAAATAAAAAATAAAATTAAAAACAATTATTAATTTTATTAATTTTTATAAATTACTAATAGTAATTTTTAAGCTCTAGGTTTATGATAACCCATGGTAATACCATGGTATTCATGTGAGCATAGACTATTTAAAGGGGAAATTCTATCATCCTAGATGCATCTTAATTCTGGGTCTACCAAGTGCTCAGAGGGATAAATAGATTTCATCCCTCTAAGAGTGGTAGATGTGCAGTTAAGATGGATATATGTTGGTTTTTATGATAATGAAGATATTAAATAGACTTAGGAAATTATATTGTAAAAACATCTTAAGGTGAATGGTTAAAGCTCCATTTAGTCACTTCACAAAACTTAGTAAAAAATACCAACATCTCCATTAATATTGGTTTTTGTGATTTAACAAAAAAAATTCAAAACCGTGAAACCTTATCATTCTTTCTACATCACCCTCCCAGAAGTTTTCCCACCATTTTTCAAACATTCTTAGTATGATATCTTCATGAAAATGTTTAGGTACTGATGTTGGAATAGTTTTTTGAAAAATAAGCTAGTTTGTACAACCTTTCATCTTTTGTGCTATTCTTAGTTTGTCCTAATGGTCTATAGGGGTTGGAGCCACTGCACCATATTTTCCTAAAAGGTGGAGATTCTTCACCAAAAAGGAAATTAATCTACATGCTACAAGGCTGTTAAAAAATCGAGACATATGAGGGTAGTGAATTATGCTAATAAGAAATTTAGATTGGGAGAGATGTAATTGAATTTTATTATTTAATCGAAGATTTCCAATTAAAATAATAATAAATCTACATGTATATATTCATATATTGATTGGAAGGCTTCTCACAATGGTGACTTCTTTCAATTAGATCCCCTTCAAGGCTTTGGTATACCTAATACTTTCTTATATAATATAGTTGGGCCTTGCTACTTGTTGGTGTGTTTGGGTAAACAAACTTGATGTGTTTTTTTTTTTATCTCGCAGTTGGAATCTATGGAATAAGAAAGAATTTTGATAACTTGAAAAAAGTGGTAGCTTGACAAAAGTTGTAGAGAAAAGATTAATCTCTCCTACCTTGAAAAAACTTGTGGTCAATATCAACACCTACAAGAACTTTGTTGTGGAATATTATTAAAACTAATAGAAGGATATGAAATAGTGTATTGTAAGAACCTTGAAAAACATGGCCACTGAAACTTGGAACAATGTTTGTAGGAAGAGAAAATTATGTTTCTTTTTTCCAAACATATATGTTAGTATATTACAGTTTAATGAAAATGTTTTCTTATTATCATATATGGTTTCATACTTTAACAAAACATTCGCCAAGACTTCACAATGTTTTATTATTCAGTAAAAGATTTGCCAAGATCTTATAAGATCTTTTAATTCAATGAAAGATTCTCCATTACTGTACAAGATAATATAATCTGGTGAGAGATTCGCCAAAAAAATTATATATACACATTATATTATTGATAAAATCGCCTCCCATTTTTCCTGTGTATCATGGGGATTAGCCCATTTATTATACATATAAATTTAGGGTGGTTCTTAAAATTTTCCCTGCTGGGGCTTAATATTATTCCCTTGGGATCATAATCCCTTGGGGTTTTAGTATTAATCCCTTGGGTTTATTATTCATTTGCATTTATAATGTAACTAAGTTGGGTTTACTATTCCCTTAGGTTTATAATATCAATCATGGTGAACCATTGTCAATCACAGCCAACCATGGTCAACCATGTTTTAATGTTACATTGTGACAAGGATTGTCTCACCATCAAAATAAACCATGCTTTTTTTAGTGTTCATAGTATTTATATTTGGGTTTATCAATATTGGGTTTATAATATTAGTCCCATGGGTTTAATATTATTCCCTTTGGTTCATAATCCCTTGGCATTTTAGTATTAATCCCTTAGTTTTATTATTCCTTTAGGTTTATAATATCAATCCCTTGGGTTTATTATTCCCTTAGGTTTATAATATCAATCATGGTCAAACATGGTTGATTCTCACATTCTAACAAGGATTGTCTCACCGTCAAAATAAATCATGTTTATTTTTATGTTTGTAGTATTTACATTTGGGTTTACGATTTTTGGGTCTATAGTATTAGGCCCTTCAGTTTAATATTATTCCATTCGGTTCATAATCCCTTGGGCTTTTATTATTAATTCCTTGGGTTTACAATTCATTAGGGTTTTTGTGTTAATCCATTGGGTTTATTATTCATTTGGGTTTATAATATCAAGCCCTTGGGTTCATTATTCCATTTGGTTTATATTATCAATCATTGTAAACCATTGTCAATCATAGCCAAACATGGTCTATCATGGTTGAATGTCACATTGTGATAAGAATTGTCTCACCATCATAATAAACCATGTATATTTTAGTGTTTGTAGTATCTATATTTGGGTTTATAATATTAAACCATTGGGTTTATCAATTCCTCGGGTTTATAATTCCTTGGGTTCAATAATTCCTTGGGTTTATAATATTAAACCATAGGGCTTATCAATTCCTTGGGTTTATAATATTAGTCCGTTTTGTTTATCTTAAGTTTTTGATGAAAAGAGATCTTGGGGGTTAACCAAAATCCCTTTCCTTAAAAAAATATCAATCTTGAGGCCTATGGGTTATGGCCCACTAAGCCTATCAGAAGCATTTCTTTAGGCTTTGAGCCTTTCAACCGTGTATGTACATTAAATCGGAGCCATATAACTTTATCGGGGCTTTTATACTATCAGAAGAATTACATATCTAGGCCTTTAAGGCTTAAAACCCCTTTAACCATTCATCTATCGAAATACAGGAAAACCATGAAAACCCACTCTGAACCCTTAGTTCGGACTTCAAAATTCATACACCCGCATCTATAAAGACGATCGGGTCCACTCTTCTAACCTTTCTGCAACTCTGATTGCCGACACCTAACTTCTGATTCCTCTGATCGTCGATTTATCGCTATCGGCGTATCGACGTTCCACCACATCACGCTATCGCAACATTCATAAACTGTTAGTCGAAGACCTCCCCGATATGCGATTGTCGATCACAACTGGATTATCGATCTGGACTCTCGATCCAATGGTCCATGATGCATTGCATTATCGCAATCAGTCTTTTCAATGGTTGGACCCCATTCACTCCAAAGTGCCGATCTGACCAAACTTCCAGACCCGATAAGGGTATAGGTCAACTTTTATAAGTTTTCAAGTCCACTTTACGGATCCGCTAAGTGTTTTTGTGCAATTTCTCAATGTATTTTGATTGGGGTAAAGATTATTGGGGTATGTGATAAGAGTTGACCAGAAGATTTATTAAGCATGACTTATATGAATTGATGTCCATTATGTTAATCGCATATCAGAGGAGATGGAGTCGTGTGTTAAAATGACCATGGGAACGGAAATTTGCAATAGCAATAAAGGTGATCCTCGTTAACTGTGCCAAGATCGTGCCAAAAGTAGAAAAGGTATGGCTTACATGCATTTTCCTTTGTAAATGGTTTATAAGGGAAATAACACCGATAAAGGGTTTTCATGTGCTAATTATATATAACAAATGGTTCATAAAGGAAAAGGCTATATACACAGGGTTAAGAGTCATAAACAAAGGTTATGAAGGGTTTTAAGGCGTTGATAGGAAGGTTTAATGAAAGACTTCAATAAAGCCTTATATGAAGGCTCACAGGTTGATTAAAGTTCCGATAGGAGGTTTTATTGGGGTGATTGGGTTTTGATATAAAGGAACTAATAAAAGAGGGCCTTGATCATTTTTGAGTGATGTTTTGACTCCTTTGAGAGTTAAATACCTGGGACTGATGTGTTTATGCATTTTTATGCATATTGTGGGTATGTGCGGGGGTATCCCTACATCAGTTTTATATACCTTGGGTTATACTATTAATCCTTTTGGTTTTTTAGGTTTTTAATATTAATCCCTTGTTTTTATTAGTTCCTTAGGTTTATATTTTCAATCCCTTGAGTTTATTAATCTAAGGGTTGATATTCTTAGGATATAATATTATTGATAAGGTTTATAATATTAACAAGTGTTTAATATAGATTCTTTGGGTTTATAATCCATTAGGTTTATGATATAAATTCCTCGATTTTATGGTATTAATCATAGTTTTTATTTATTATAATAAAATTCATATAATATGCATAAATATATAAATATATAAGAATATAGTTGCTATTATTTGTATAGTTATTAATTATCATGAATAATCATATTGATTATATTATTATTATAATAATTATTATATTTGTATATTATTATGATAATATAATAATAATATTATATTATTACAATATTATAATCAAATATTATTATTATTATTATTATTAATTTTTTATTATAATAATAATACAATATAATTGTTATTATTTTTTTCTAATTTTATATTATTAGATTTTTTAAATAATATAATGATATTCTAATATTATTATGAGCTACTGTTATTATTAATTAATATATATTAGGAGTATAAGAGAGTTTCTTTTGGCGTAAATCATAAGAAATTTCATTTGTCGACGCGTTTCGAACCAATCAGTGTGGTTCATCGTCCGAACAAGTTGAATGATCAGATCAAGCTTAGTATGATTAAATGGATAGAGCAGAAACTCCAATGGCTGTATTGCAAGACCAGGTAATTGCTATATTAACAACGACTAGATTTGACTGGATTAAGGGAATAACCAGTATTTAATTACAAAATTGATTTAGGTTCATTAAAATCTTAAAAGAGAATGAACCCTTTTTAACCACTTATATCTATTAAAACAAATTATAACCTAAATTAATTTACATTAATAATTAGTTATCAAAGAATCTGTATCTAAAAAGTTAGAGTAATTAATAGTTAAATATAAACATTATTAAATATATAAAAATCCATACATATCCGGAAATATATAAGTCAAAGGGGCTAATTCTATATACCAATAAATAATAAATTAATTATAAATTAAATTAATCTATAATAATAGTTATAAATAGAAATTAATCGAGTAATAGAGTAAATTTAATAAATATAAAATTAAAATAAATTAATAAATTAATAATAAATTTTAAAAATTATAAATTAAAATAAATAAATAGAGTAGTTAGGTATAAAAGATATAAAGATAAGGATAATAGCAAGTTGTAATATTATTTACATTTATAATATAACTAATAAATTAATTAACAATAAATTAATTTTAATTAAAAGGTTAGTTATATATTTATATATTTATATATATATATATATATATAAACAAACTAGAGTAATTTAAGGGTTAAAAAAATAAAAAATATAAATAGATATATATATATATATATAAACAAACTAGAGTAATTTAAGGGTTAAAAAAATAAAAAATATAAATAAAAGTAAAAAATATAAATAAATAAATAAATGAATATTTTTTTAATATATAAAATTAAAGGTCAAAAAATCAAATTAATTTCAATTTTATTTTCTTTAAGTTAAAAAATAAGAACACATAAATAAATAAAATCAAATAAAATATTAAAAAAAAGGCTACTACAAACCTTCCGACTAAAAGAACCTCAAGGAAGGAAGGCCCCAAGAAACAAGAAAACCAAGGGAAAAAATCTTAAAAGACCACAGGAAAAAACCAAACAAAGGGAAGGGGAGGCAGGAAGACCACAACTAGGAGGAGAGGGCTGGGACCGAGCAACTACTAATCTTCCAACCATCCTCCCTATTGAGATTGTTTGGCCTTTTTTCAATCTCAAGCACTTCCCTAAATTTCCGGTGATGGAAATGGGAAACTCTAGCAATCACACTAGCCTCCTCAATGCAGACATGATGATTGGTTTTCTCCACATGCTCTGCTAAAGCAGAAGACTTGGCTCTTCTATGCTTAAATTCTGCTGTGTGCTCACTAATCTTTTGATTAATGGAGCGACCAGTCTCACCGATATAGGGAGTCCCACATTGACAAGGAATAATTTAAACCCCTTTCATGTCCTTGAGGTCGATAGGATCCTTCACAGATCTAAGGAACTTATGAATGGTATTGAGAGGTCTAAAGGTTGAGAGGACATTATGCCTCTTAAGAATCGTCGCAATCCTATCCATAGTCCCGTGAACAAACGGAAGATGGACAACAGGAATCCTCTCCTTCTTATCTCTTTCAGCTAATGAATTCTTATCTGCTTCGAGGAAAGCCTTCTTGTCTCTTTTAGAAACTCTCTTATATTTTATATGTATCACAAAAGCCTAATTATTAGGAGTTTATATAATTATTATAATATTAATATAATATTTATACAGTAATATACATAACTAATATGGTTGTTAATATTTATATAGTTATTAATAATCCTAATTACTAATAATAATTAACCCTATGTATACAAATCCTAAGATAAATATTAAAAATACTAAAGCTTAATAATAATAATATGATGATTATGAGTTTGTATTATTATAATAATATTGATATAATAATCATAAATATATAATTATATAAGAATATAGTTGTTATTATTTGTATAGTTATTAATTATCATAAATAATAAATAACTGGTCTTTATTGTTCTTATTATAATAATATTGATTATATTATTATAATAATAATTATATTGGTATATTATTGTAATAATACAATATTATTATAATATTATTAATAACTATATAAATATTAACAACGAGCTTATTTCTATATATTATTATATAGATATTATATTAATATTTTAATAATAATATAAGCTATTAATAATATTATAATAATATTGATTATATTATTATGATAATATGGTAATTATATTTGTATATCTTTTTTTCCCCTGGGAAAAAGTCGTAATTTTCATTAAGATTAAGAAAATTACATTTTGCAGATGCCGAAGCATATTCATATGCAGGCAGTTGCTTGTCGAGTTCATAATAACAGGTAAAAGTATAAACAAGTTATCTCCACGTAGGGAGCATTTCAAAATGAGTCTAACTGTGATCAAAATTGTGGCTGGCTCTTCGCAGAGAGCGTTATATAACTGCTGAATATAAACAAAAAGTTGTACTGATTCTTTTGTCTAACAGTGTCTATCTACATGCTATAATAAACAAGAACTGATAAAGTACGTGCTCTATGGCCCGTTTTCCAACTGTTCATCAAAAGGGCGATGATAATACTGATAAAAAGTGCCCTCAACTTCCTCTTGGATACACCAATCTTCACCTACTCTGTGCGCTGCCTCTTTGGAGAGCTGATCTGCAATGGTGTTTTGCTCCCTGTAGATGTGATGGAAAACAAAGGATTCAAAAGAAGTTGTCAATCTCTTTGCTTCATCAATAATATGTCTTAAAGAAAAAGCATCACAAAATGATGCATCATTGAGCCAATTACAAACAATTTTAGAGTCTCCAAATATCTGTAAGTGTCTGCAGTTTTTTTGGATAGCAAAATGGATGATGTGTTTGGCTGTGCTAAGCTCTGCATAGTTATTTGTGCCTCTGCCAAGGTTGATTTGGAGTTTGTAGCAATGCTTGTCGTTAAGATGGAGTATAGCTCCCCCCCCACATCCATCTTCTTGAGCTGAGCCATCGAAAAAAGCCCAAGATTTGGTTTTGTCGATGGGCACAGGTCTGAGGGTTCTTGTTGGGGTGGGGTGGTCTTCTTCAGGTAGCATGTTGAGATCTGCGACCATATGGAGGATGATAGAGGGCCAGTGTGGATCTTTAAGATTGAAGATTGACTGATTCCGGGCGATCCAGATAGCCCAGCAAGCTAGCAGAGGCAGATTTTTAGCCTTTCCTGTGTGCTCAAGACACCAGTTAGACCATGCCTCTGGAAGGTTATTCCCGTGCCAATCTTTCAATTGAGGGATATGTGAAGACAGTGATTGCCAAAGAGTTCGGGAAGAGTTGCATGAAAGAAACAAGTGTTCGGTGCTCTCTTCTGCATCATGACAGAGGTGGCAACGGAAAGGTCCATAGAAAGACCGCTTCATGAGGTTGGAGCCAGTAGGTATTTTATCAAATAGGATATTCCACATCAGAAGTCTCGTCCGAGGTGCAGCCTTAAGCTTCCATATCGCCTTCCAAGTAGGGTGAATGTCTGGGGGTTTATAAGGTTCCATGAGCCTGAGATAACCCAGTTTTGGAGTATAAACACCATGTTTAGCATAAGCCCAGATAATCTCATCAGGTCCCTCAGTGAGTCTGATTTGCGCTTGAGTGAGTGCAGCAGTATAATCCATCCATTCGTTAGTCCATTGTTGAGGCAGGTCTAAAGCTCGGGCGGATAGCCAAGCCTGCTGGAGGAAGGTGGAGTTTGCTTGATCACCAATGTGTTTGATATGAGTAATTCCTCTATCATGGAGGTGTTGGATGAGATCTGCAGGTAATCTGTGGGCGTTACCACATCCGACCCATGGATCCACCCCTACCCGAACAGCATTCCCTTCCTTAATACACCATGTGATTCCTTCTCGTAGCAGAGGTATGGTGTCTATGACAGCTTTCCAGATATTGGAAATTTGATGATTATTTCCCTGTCTAGTGCAGATCCAATCTAATACAGATAGAGGCTTAATATATTTTGCATATGCCACCTGTGACCAGAGGCTGTCTGATGTGAGTAATTGCCATCCGAGCTTGGCAGCCAATGCCTTTGAGAAAATAGCCAGTCTCTTGATGCCCCATCCACCCCATCTTTTAGGCTTGGTGATGGTGTCCCATTTTACCCAAGAAAAAAGTCGCCCCGGCTGGTGTCCTTTCCATAGAAATCTACAGCATATGCTTTGGAGCCTGTTCAGGATGCCCCTTGGTATCCAAGCAAGGGCCATCCAATAGACGGGTGTGGCTTCAATTACAGCTTTGATGAGTACTAATCTGCCTGCCCGCGAGAGGTATCGATGATACCAGACCTGTAGCCGCTTCTCCACTTTTGTAATAAGCCATAACCAGTCAGCAATTCTGTAGCCAGATGGTTTAAGTCTAAAACCAAGATATTTTATACCATCGGTTAGATTCAAGTTGACAAATGGAAAGCGCTGTGTAGCATAGGTGATTTCATGAACTGAGCAACCAACCGATGTGATAGTGGACTTATTATTGTTGATCTGCATTCCAGTGGCGTGCTGAAATAGGAGGAAGGAGTTATGTAATGATGAGGTGTCACCGATGCTGCCATTCAGGAAGATTAAAATATCATCAACGAATAATAGATGTGTGAGGAAAAAATTGTCCACAATTTTGATGCCTGTAAGTTGGTGCCGATCTCTGGTGGATAAAATAATCCGACTCAGCCCTTCCATAATCAGGAGAAACAACAGCGGTGAGAGAGGACATCCCTGCCTAAGTCCTCTCTCACAAGTAAAGAAGGGTGTGGCTTCCCCGTTGAGCAATACGCTATAAGATACATCAGTGATACAGCTCATCGTCCATTTGATGAAATCATATGGGAATCCAAGATGAGTGAGTAGCAATCTAAGATACAGCCAGTTTGCTCTGTCGAAAGCCTTGGATAGGTCTACTTTGAGAATCATTCCCTTCTGCTTCTTGATCTGTAGGGAGTGTATGAGTTCTTGAGCAGTAGCAATGGCCTCATGGATCTGTCTATGATGCAAGAAAGCAAATTGCTCTGATGATATGTGCATAGAGAGGATGGGCTTTAGTCGATTGGCAATAATCTTAGCTATAATTTTATAGAGGTAGTTGTAGAGTGATATGGGGCGAAAATCATCGAAGGAGTTCGGGTCATCAGTCTTAGGAATGAGGGCGATGAAGGTGGATTTGATAGCAGATGATATCTGACCTCTTTTCCTACTGTCCTCCACAATATTCAAGAGGTCATGGCCCAGAATATCAAAGAAGGCAGTGTAGAATTCAATGGTCCATCCATCCGGGCCAGGGCTCTTGTCCTTTTTGAACCATTTCAGTGTAGCTTCCAGCTCTTCCATGGTTACCTCCTTCTGTATCTCTTCCGACATTTCCTGATCCACATATCTAGGAAATAGTTCTGCCACTCTCATGATTTCCAATATGTTTATGTTACCAGGCGCCTTGTATATACCCCTAAAGTGCTGATTTGCAAGCCTGGCCAAGTTCTGTTGGGATGTAATAGTATGGCCCCGCTCATCCTTTAATTCCCAAATGGTATTGATTGCTTTACGACCATTGGTAAATTTGTGATAAAATTTGGTGTTGTTGTCTCCCTCAGTGAGCTAAATAGCTCTGCTCCTCAGTCTCCAACTTTCTTCTCTTTCCTTCAAGATCTGTGAGCGCTTGGCGATAAGGAGGTTATACTGATCCTTGAACTCCTGTGTAGTGAAAGTCCCAGCTGTCGAATTTTCAAACTCAGCAATGACCCTTTCCACCTCATTGAGAGTGAGGTTATCCTGGATTCGCTTCTGGTGTGCCCAGTTTTTAGTGATCTGCTTGAGTTCAGTGAGTTTCCTAACAAACCCAGCTGATAGTTCCTCATCTTCCCGGTTGGGATTGTTCTGCCAATATTCATGAACCATCTGAATATATGAAGGATCTTGTAGCCAGGCTGCATTGAATTTGAATGGGCTCTTTATTTTGTGAGTAAGGCCATCTGCCTCCAGGAAGATAGGCCTGTGATCGGATAATCCACCAGATCCTACCCATTGACGAGTTCTGGGGATAATATTATATAAAGGCTCCTTTATGAGGAATCGATCGAGCCTCCTGGCCAAACTCTGATCTCCACTTCTATTATTTGACCAGGTATACTGAAGACGAGCAGATGGGATGTCCACCCAGTGGTGGTCCTCCAAAAGAGAGGAGATGGTATCAGAGAGTGAATCGACTTGTGCCATGTGCCCCCAGGATTCGCAGTACCCTAGGGAGAAATTTAAGTCCCCCCCCAATATAATGTTATCCGCTTGAAAAAGCTCAGATCCAAGTATGGTTCTCCAGAAGCTGGCACAATCGGAGCAAGGGCCATAGACATTGATGATGCGGATATCCCTCTCTATAGTATGAGAAAAAATGTCAAGGCCTATGAAACCCTTGCCTCCCCAGAAATTGCGTATGTCCACTGATCTATGGCAAACCCCTATAGCCAGGCCTCCGGATCTCCCTGATGCATCCAGTGCGTGGAAAGTCCAGTTGGGGAGCCAGGTGGAAAGGGAGTGAATGAGGGAATCTGCTAGACAGAGAGTTTCTTGCAGGAAAATAATATCCAGATGAGATGAGGTTAGCAGCCTCCTGAGCGCTAGTTTTTTGGTTGAACTAGCAAACCCTCGACAGTTGAAAGAGAGAATCTTCATGAGGGGGGGGGAGGAGGGCCATCCTTTGCTCTAAGGGCCCCAAAAATTGTTTGTTGTCGCCCAAGAGCGACCTCCTCATCTGCAGTATGTCTTGCTTTTGTGATTCGGGAGGGACGACCTCGAGAGGTCTTATGTGAAGTAGGGGAACTGACAGAGTCGAGCCCGACTACATCCAGGCCTCGATCTCTAACCCGTGGGCGAAGGGAATAGCGAGGAGATGACAGGGTGGTAATCAGTGTCGATGTGATCAATGGAGGGGGAGCCAACGAAGGAGGGGGAGGAAGCGTGCACGTGAGGGATGATTGTGTGTGTATAAGTGATGCATGAGAAGCAGAAAATGGAAGGGGATCAGAGCATAAGGGGGTACTTGATATGTCCGATGATGTGCAGGATGCAAGTGATGACAAAGTGATAGGAGATGAAGACATACCCGTAACCGCCGAGTCCACCGGAGGGGGCATCGGATGCTCAGGAGATGCTGAAGATGAGGGCGGAACAGAGGTGGATGTAACAATGACTGCAGCTGCGACCCCTGGCTCACCCTGGGGGGCATCATCCCTCTGGTTGCGCACTTGAATCTCTGGTGGTTGATCAGGTTGCTGAACCGGGGGTGCCATCTGAGTAGGATCAGTATGCTCATCCTTTCCGTTCCTTCGCGATTTCCGGAGGAGTGGGCAGTCCTTGTAGAGATGCCCAACTTTATGGCACCTGCGACAACGGTAGGGAATGCCCTCATAATCAATTATCTGTCTACGGGCCGTGTCTCTCCACTAGATAGTAATGTGCTCATAAAGACCGCCCCTGGTGTCCATGTTTATGAGGATCCTGGCATAAGCCATCATGCCAGTCTGGAGATAAGATTTGTCGTAGCCCATATATGTGCCGAGTGAATTACCAATGCGCTTGAAAATTTCTTCAGACCAGTATTGCAGAGGAAGGCCCGAGAGCCGAATCCAAATAGGGCCGACCCCAATCTGCTCTGTCTCAGGATCAAACAAAGGTGTCCATCTCTTTAGGAGTACAGGCGCGTGCTCAAAGTGCCAAAGTGAGGATAGAACCCAGTTAGTATGGTCAGCACACGCGAATCTTAGTGCGAACCATCCTCTCACAAATGTCTGCACAAATGGGATATCCACCAGGTGATTTCCCCAAACCTCGGTTGCCCAAGCCTTCAATCGTGCCGCCGAATAGTTGCGACCTCTGATGCGGCCGACCAAGACCCGATCTGCGAAGTCCATCGCTTCACCCCACTGTATGTCCTCTTCCAGTCTGAGGAAGTAATCGTCCTCTCTAGATTTGAAACACTTAGATTTCCTTTTAGGTCCGCCAGGAGGGGGAGGGTTCAACGATGGTCCGGGAACCGGAGCAGAGGCATGTAATGGAACCGAGAAATGATGGGAGGCAGGGATTACCGCAGGGATTTCGTGACCGGCAGCAGGGGGGTGCCCGAAAGCAGGGGTACGGAGGTAAAACAACCGGAGGAGGGACCAGGACAACCCAAGGGGCCGAATGAGGATGGAAGCAGAGTATGGTTGAGCGGTAAACGGGAATAAGTGCCGGCTACTTGAGGGTCTAAACCGGGGTTAGGGTTTAGGCATTCAGTGACGAAACCGAGGGTTGACGGCGAGAGAGGAGGCGTTGAGAGGGCCGGCCATGTGGGAGGTTCGTCTGGGAGAACCACAGGTAGAGATCTAGACGATTCGCCAAGCGTATACTGTGAGAAATTCTCGGAGAAGTCTTCGTAAAACATACCTTCTGAGCTGGCATTTGGGGTTCGCCAGATGGGGACCCCCTCCATCGGGTCAGCGGAGTAATCGACGGCCTCCAGGTCATCCATGGCCAGCTGCGTCTCGGAACGGCGAAAACCTTGAGGAAACAAAGAATCTCGGAGAAAAGGACAGCTTGCAGTTAACGGACCGATGAAGGGTGAAAATGCAACCACCACAGGAGAGTCCGGAAGTCGTAGCTCAGGTAGAGTATATCCCCGCAAGGCGCGATGCAACCGGAAGGTGACAGTAAACGGCTGAGTGGAGGACGGAGGTTGCGTTCGCGGCGAGAAAGAACGGAGTGCGGCGGGTTTCAGCAGCTGCAGGGTTCACAGAAACCCTAACCTAACCCTGTTCGCGAAATAACCCTACCCGTCTCCATCCGGAGGGATCTGTGCCAATTATATTTGTATATTATTATAATAATATAATATTATTATAATATTATAATTAAATATTATTATTAGCGTTATTATTATTATTTAAATAATATAAAGATAATTTAATATTATTATGAGCTATTCTTATTATTAATTAATATATATTAGGAGTTTATATAATTATTATAATATTACTATAATATTTATACAGTAATATATATAAATAATCTGGTTGTTAATATTTATATAGTTATTAATAATCCTATATAATTATTAATAATTCTAAATACCCATAATAAGTATTAATGTGGTTGATATAAGCTTATTGGCCTATATCAACCACATTGAAAATGTGGTTGTATATATACTTAATATACGCCTCTGTCTATATCAACCATATTGGTAAATATGATTGTGCTAGTAATAACTTAGTTGTATATGATGTCATTCACTCATTCAACCATAAAATTTAAAGGTTTATATACCTTTCATTAAAATAATAATAAAAATATTATAAAAAAAAAATATAAAGATATTATGTATAACCCAATAAAGTTTTATTATAAAAAAATTAATGTGAATTTTTCAAAAGCTGACACTTTTAGAATTTATTTGTCACAATTTAAAAAACCATTTTTTTCTAAACGATTTTCTTCTTGGGCTTAGTTTCTAAGGATACCAATACAAAGCCTGCTTTGATATGATTTCGTCTCATAACAAATATTATAGATTAATAGACTATAGTTTCGAATGATCGATGGATGAAGAGGAGACTGCACTCGCTATAGTTCATTTGTCTAATGATATTGTTGATTTTTATAATGTTATTTGACATCTTATATATGAGTAATTGTTGATTTTTATAATGTTATTTGACATCTTATATACGTTTACTCATATATAGTGTTTCATATGACAGCGATAAACATGGTAAGTATCTCCAAACAAAATAGCAGAATAAAAAATATGAAAGGCAAGGACTAACTTTTCGACGAAGAGCGCCCTCAGTACCGATGGCAACAACCTGTTCCTGCTCGCTATTTTCTATATATTTGGCCCGTCTCCTACCTTCTACCCACAAAAAAAAACTTTGACATTGTTTCGTTTCATAGTTGAAACTTCATTTTACTTCTCTCATGGAGGTTCATGCTTGCAAACTCGAATTATCTATTCATGGTTGTAAACTGAAATGGCCAGGCAGTGCAGGTACGTGTTAGAGCATGAACGCAGCTAACTACTAAAGAATAGGAACAACGACAGATCATGGAAACTGCTTATCAATGCAAACCTCATCAATTACTGCTTATCAAATCATGGAAACTGCTTATCAATGCAAACCTCATCAATTACTGGCACTAGCCTTCTTATTTGCAAGGATCCGACCACTTGGATATTCACACATTCTATGGCATCCTGTTCGCACAAACGTTATATATACGGATTTGTTTACCGTGCCCACAATTTCACTCATAGGGCAAATTTCGAGGCAGTTAGAAAATTTTCAAGAAATTTGACTGATGGTATGCAAACTTCTTATCCATGCAAACCTCACCAATTACTGACACTAGCCTTCTTACGACCACTTGAATATTCACACATTCTATTGCATCCTATTCGCACAAACATTGTAATGGCAGTAAATATTAACCACAAACATTATATATGGAGTTGTTTAATGTGGTTACAATTTCACTCATAGGGCAAATTTCTAGGTAGTTAGAAAATTTTCAAGAAATTTGACTGACACAGTGTTTGAATGATTTTGTTTACCATGGAAATAGATTCAGTACCATTAAAAACTTTTGAGACGCTCAAAATCATGAAGCTTGAGCATTGTAAGCTAGATTTCAAAAAAAAAAAAATGGATTTTGTCAAAATTTTGCTAGAATTTTCATTATTTTCTAAGCCAAATTGTAGTCTGTTAGACTATTCTTTATATATAGAAAGTCTCCATTAAATATTATTTTATTCTCAAGTAATAGACAATTTATATGTAGTAAGTCTTCAATTAATATCATTGTTTTCTCATGCAATAGACAATGCCACAATTTGTGAGGGACCAACTAAATGCACCTAGAAAATTTTCAAAAAAATTCACTGCTGGAGTTTTTGAATAGATTTTTTGACAGTGGAAAGTGGATTGAGCACCGTCAACAACTCTTCAGGCGCACAAAATCCAAAAGCTTTACAGCTATAAGTTGGATTTCCAAAAATTCAACTGGATTTTAGCAAAATTTTAAGGGAAATTCCACTATTTTACAAGTGGAATTGTAGCCTCCTTAGACCTCTCTTTAGATATAGTAAATCTCTATTAAAAATCATTTTACTCTCATCCAATATACAATTTACATATAGCAAGTCTTCACTAAATATCCTTTTTAAAAGAATGTCCTTAAAAAGGTTTTTAAAAAATTGACAATTAAATATTTGAATCACTTTTTTGATTAACGTTAAACAACCCCGCAGCCACCCAAAATCTTAAACATTAACGGCTATAAATTGGATTTCCAAAACATTTCAGCCATTTGTTATCAAAATAGCCCCAAACTTTTCATTATTTATGGACAAAATTGAAGCTCTTACACTACTCTTTATACATAATAAATCTCCATTAAATATTATTTTATCCTCATGCAATAAATAATATAAATTTTTATATAAATAATAAATCTCCATTAAATATTATTTTATCCTCATGCAATAAATAATATAAATTTTTATATAAAAAAAAGTATTCATTGAATATCATTTTATTCTCCTGCAATAGACCGGTATAGTATTCATCAATCTCAGGAGACATGTCCCTATGGCAATTTTCACGACAAAGCTAGACAAAAAGGGGCGAGAACTAGCTCTGGCATGCTCACTCTGGTATATCGTTCGAGCATAGCCCCATTAGCGGTTTTCAACTACTACATTCTGTATTTCACGTACTGAATACATCAGCCTTTCATCATCTGTGATCTAGAATATTCTTTTCGTGTGTTTGTTTTAAGATCTACTCAGCAATTTTGTTTTAAAATCCATTCAGACCTTTTTGGAAGTTAACTGCAAGATCATAGGATAAAAGAAAGCAGTTAATATGTACAAAGTTGGCTATTGTCTCTACAACTTATGTTATCAATATTATTATCACACTTCGATTTTCAGATATTAAGAACTAAACGATCGCAAAGCATGGCGTACAATGAAACCCTTATGATTTCAATTACAGACTCATCCATAAGGCTAACACCCATGAATATGCAATTCAAGGGATATTTCGGACATTGGAATACATAGAAAAGTTTCTTTGAGGATGAATTTCATTCAATAAAACCAGTCCTCCTCCAAACTTTATTTCGTACCTGACTGAGATCTCTGCCTTTGAGAGTCCTCCCAACACCTTCATACACCGAGGAAGTTGTTTCTCTCTGGGAAGCTGCTTGGCAATGACTTGATGAGGAGGGATCCTCTCAAAATCACTACCAGCTTCATCATCATCACTGTTATGTTTATCAACTATTCCAAGACTTGTTCTCTTGTAATTCTCATTCCTCTTCTCCTTCGATGCCATCTGAGACCAGTCAGGGATATTCACGGGAGCAGAAGACTGATACGTTGTTCTCCCCTTATTTTTCTCCTCATGACATGAACCCTTCCTAGGAATTTTCACTGAATTAGTGCCATAACTACCATTCCCCTCCTTAATCCCCTTACATCGGCATCCTGTAACTACAATACAACCCTTCTCCTGTAAGCCAATCTGCTTGGTCTCGGCATCATCAACGCCACCCGATATATCCTCTTCATTAAACTCTTCCATTCTCTCGCAATGATCAGAAATACTTTCGTATTGCGGAGGCCCGAGGAGCTTGTAAATATGACAATTCTCGTTAGGTTTGGACCTCCCCAACATAGAATTATTCCCATCCATAGCTACCCAAGAGCTTTCTTCAAGATCCTACTCATAAATTTCTCTATCAGGATACACAGATCGAGCCAATTTTAGGCTTTCCTGCTCGACCTAGAAATTCTACACAAAGTTTTCCTGAAATTTAAATAGCCCAACTCTAAGAGCCTACCTAGATCCTCTGATTGAACTAATTCTGGGTTATTTTTCTCAAATTCGGCTAATTCTCAGTTCCGGTGCAGTGCTTACCATCATAGTGCTCTTTGTAAGGCTCGTTTTTTATGGGAGCTCTGCGCTGAGGGTTAAAACTCATTCTTTAAGCAGTTGTTTGGAACCGATTTGCCCACCCAAATCCCACCGAAATCAAGAACCACCATTACTAGACCCAATAAAATTTGTATTCGAATATTGATTTCATCCGGTTAGTAGTGTGGAACATCAGTCGTTGTTCCCCTTCATCCTTCACGCCCAAACGTTCCCTACTACCATCACAACTGACTTCATTGTTCAATCTACCCTCATGCCCCCAGCAATACCAGCACTTCCATAGCTCAATTATTATTATTATTGATGATACTGACAAAGTAGAGGATAATATAAGATATGTTTCTGAGGACTCCGGCCATACTGCACTTTTGTTGTTTTGATGTGATCGCTATACCTATGAATATTGTTGCTTTCCATTAATTTGGTGTTTTTTTACAAGGAAGTAGATTTAGCACCATAAAAAAATAATTGGATCCGTCAAAAATTACTGGATCCGTCAAAAATTACTGGATCCGAAGCCTTCTGACTTTGATAGAAATCATGTTTTCATTATTTTGGAGACTAAAACGTGGATAGGAAAAAAAATTCATCGTATACAGAGACATTATTTTGACTGCAGGGTATAAGGTCGGTGAATACCGTTCACATTCAATTGGAATCATTATTAGCGCCCCGACCTTCGGTGGACCAATACGATACTGCCGACGAATACTCAAAATTTGCACTTTACTGTTCAAAGTCAACGTACATGTTGGGCTCTATGCCATCGTTGTGAATAATATTAACATTAACAATCCCCCAATGATTAATGATTAATGTATTATTAGTTGTGCAGGTAAGCAGGAATGAAATTTGAAGAAACTAAAAAATCTTCAAAATCCAAACATTCTTTGTTAAAATTGTCAGAATGGGCATTCTAGATGTGAAAATATTCAAAATTTTTGTTTTGAATTCCAATCTTGTTTACCAGTAATGCGTATCAGAGAAGCATGAAGTAGCATAAACTTGCGTTAATAATAAATATAATTCTCCGAATAGACGTGCGAAATTGTAGAAAAGCTAGTGGTCCGGAAAATATTTAACTTTATCTAAAGTATTCACGCCTGAATTTATTTGATTACATGTTGAAGTAATGCGAAATTGTAGAAAAGCGAGTGGTCCCGAAAATATTTAACTTCATCTAAAGTATTCACGGCTGAATTTATTTGATTACATGTTGAAGTAAGTACAGTTAACTGTTTGTTTTACTTTTTACTTTGACTTTAATCTATATTGGTTAGATAGATGGAATCTGTCATCATTATAAAATTGATCTTTTGCTATGACAATTTCAATTTTTGACTATAAAAGTGCTAAAATGAAATTAAATAAATGATATATTCAAACTTAAAATTAGATAAAGTAGTGCAATTACATTGATTGACAACCACATATATCAATAAGCTACCATTGCTATGTGCTTATTCCGGTAACCTAATTAATTAACTGCACCATACATAACCACACTATTGAATAATCATTTATCATTTATGCAGCATAACTTTTTTTTTTTTTACAAATAGAAACTTAACCACAATACAATATTTTTAATATTATTTATTATAAGAATAACATATATTAACTATTTAAAAATAGAATACCACTCTTTTGTATGACAAAATTTGAAAATTGTGGAGTAGAGAATTGCTCTTTTCAATATTGAAAATAGTTAAATATAATATGTTTGACACATCAATGATAAATGACCGCAGTGACACTGAACTAAATTTGCCTAACTGAAGTTAAATTAGGAAACTTGGATTGATGATTTTGACACCTAGGAGACGGAATTAGATTCTCCAATACTCCCCATTAATTACAACCACATAAAAAATTTAAATTAAGATGTTTGCTAGTCTATGTCTCAGCTAGAAAAAAAAAATTGAGATCATTTGGACTTCATTTTCTTTTCTTCCAGATTCTATAACCTCTAAATTATTTAAACTTTTTCTTTTTGTTTTATCATTCAAGCCATAGTTTCTTCATTTTCTAGTGCAAGACTCCAATTCCTGAAAATTTTATTAATATTTTCATCGTCAACGTTGTCTTCAAGGTTCATTGCTACAAACTCTATGCATACTCCATCAAGACATGGCCTTCGAAGCCATGTTTCAAGAAAATTTAACTCTTCTTCATAATTATCATATTTACCTAAACATTGGAAATCATTGTTAAGTGTACAAACATCTACAAAACCATATTGGTTTTGTTCCTTTTGCTCTACAATGGGAGCTTTCTCCTTTTGCACTTCCTTTTATACCTTTGCTTCTGTCTTTGTTTTCTCCTTATGGGCTTGCTTCTTTGGATTTTCCTCTATCTTTGTTTCTTTCTCTGTCTCTATATCTTTCTCTTCAATCTTATTTACTAGCTTCTACTTCTACAAGCAAGTTGTCTTGCACTTGGTTTCCATATTCAAGTGGGATTTTCTCGTGGAATAGCATCATGTTGATATCATATTTTTGCTACATCATCTGCAACCATACATCATGAGATAACAAGTCTTCATCAAATTTAACTTCAGGAAATTGAATTGCTAGATCGACCACAACATTGGCTGCTCCAATGGTAGCTTCATTGTCATGAACAAGCGTTGTTGTTGGATTCAACAAATTGTTATTAGCAAGCTCTATTTTTGGATTCACCAAATTGTCATCAACAAACTTTGTTGCTAGATTCACCAAATTTTGATTAATAAGCTCTGTTGTTGCAATGACTGAATTTTCATCCACTTACAAATGTGCATAGTGGGATTCACAAGCACCTATGCATTCTTTCTCTCCTTCTTCTCCACACAAATCATCCACCTATGGCGAAGCAAAATGAGATTCAACAAAATTTTCATCTTCAACTAAATTATCCTTTCTCACACCAAAACTCTTTTCAAGAGAATGCCAAGATTCCTTTCCTAACATAGCAACTCCCTGCAATAAAAATGCTTGTGTATTGGCTTCTCTACTGCTTAATTTCTACAAACATATAAATTTACAATTTCTCTCCAAAAACAACGCTTGTGAAAAAACATTTACAAACCATTCTTAAAAAACTCACAACTGATGTGAATAACACCACTTTCTGCTTTTAAGAAATCTTTGTCTTTTTTAGAAAATAACTATGAAGGGTTTTAAGGTGCCAATAGGAAGGTTTGATGAAAGACTTCAATAAAGTCTTATATGAAGGCTCAAAGGTTGATTAAAGTTCCGATAGGAGGTCTTCACGGGGTGATTGGGTTCTGATATAAAGGAACTAATAAAAGAGGGCCTTAACCATTTGTGGGTGATGTTTTGACTCCTTTGAGAGTTAAATATGTGGGACTGATGTGTTTATGCATTTTTATGCATATTGTGGGTATGTGCAGTGTATCCCTTCATCAGTTTTATATAGCTTGGGTTATACTATTTATCTTTTTGGTTTTTAGGTTTTTAGTATTAATCCCTTGTTGTTATTAGTTCTTTAGGTTTATATTATCAATCCCTTATTTGTTGTTATTAGTTCCTTAGGTTTATATTATCAATCCCTTATTTTTGTTAATCTAAGGGTTCATATTCTTATCATAAAATATTATTGATAGGGTTTATAATATCAACGAGTGTTTAATATAGATTCTTTGGGTTTATAATCCATTAGGTTTATGATATAAATTCCTCCTGTTTAAAGTATTAATCATAGGTTTTATATTATTATGAATTTATATTATTATAATAAAATTCATATAATAATCATAAATATATAAGTATATAAGAATATAGTTGCTATTATTTGTATAGCTATTAATTATCATAAATAATAATATTCATGATATTGTTATTATAATAATAATTATATTGGTATATTATTATAATATTATAATGAAATCTCAATATTATTAATATTTTTTTTTCTCGATTAAGACTAATTCAATTAAGCAAAAATATTGTACAAGAGGATACCTTCCAGAGAGGCAGAAAACCGGCAACCGGAAATGATAAGACTATCAACCTCGGTTCCGGAGAAGGAAATAAGCAAGCAAGGAGCTACAACAAGTCACTGGTACCCTAAAGAAACAATGATTCCTACCCTGAAAGGGTAGAGGAATCAACACGAAGCTTTTTCCCTTTCCTTTTTTTGACTTCAACCCAACCATTTTGGGGTGGATGAGCAATAACAACTTGAAGATTGGGGTCCTCCACAGGAGAGCCCTCCTTTTCTGAATTAGAGGAGGAGGACAAATGGACACGTTTCTGAGCAATGGCTGAGTCAGTGGAAGGCGCTAGACCATCTGTGGGAGGGGCCATGAAATGAGGCGGCTGATTCAATTCTTCATCACTATCTTCATCTTCAGAGCTGGAGGAATCAGAATTTACGACAGGAGGAGGAGAACAAGGAGCCCATCGTTTAGACTTGGGCTTGGAGACGTTGGCCTTGTTCTTTTTTGCTGGGCGAGATGCGCATGTATTCTGCAAATGCCCATATTGGTGGCAATGGCGGCACCGAAAAGCAGTATTCTCGTAGTCCAGTGTCTGGGTCCAGACGAAGTCGTTAATCTTGAGATTGATTTGTTCTTGAAGTCCTTTGCTCAGATCTAATTCCACACATATTCTTGCATATGAGTAGAGGCCTTTGGCTTCCCGCCATAAATCACCATTAATGAAGCTGCCCAAGGTGTCTCCTATAGCTCTGAAGACACGAGTACTCCATAGGTGGGCAGGTAAGTTTGGAAGCCGGATCCATACAGGTGTTTTAGTAATTACTGTCGTAGCAGGATCAAAATCTGGGAACCAAGGAGTCAGGAATAGTCCTGCCGTTCCCATGAACCAAGGGCCTTCTGCTAAGGCCTTTTCATAGTGCTTACTGTTGTCAAATAAAACAATGAAATAACCTTTCGAACAAAAAAAGATCTTACAATGATGTGTCCAGTTTGCATGGATCCATGCATAGAGATCCTGAGATCGCGGCCACAATCCATTGAATCTGCAAATGATGGCTCTTTCTGCAAATTCTTGAAGATTGGAAGCCAGTTCTTCATGAATGAGTTCAATAGAGGGTACTTCTTCAATCTCGTCAACCAAGAAGGCCTTAGATTTAAGGGCATCCGGGGGTTTGGGGATCTCAGAGTGAACAACATATTTGTATGAGAAAGGCCATGAAGAGGAAGACTGTCCCGCTGCACCTCCTCTCAAACGAAGGGTTACCACCACAGAGCTGTTCCTGGAAATGTTGTAAGCAGAGAGGGAAAAAGGGTCTTCAAGTTGTTTACCTTGAAAGAGGAGACGCTGAAAGCTTGAAGGGATCCCCATTCTGCGCTCTAGATTCAGTTTGAGTTCCTGCACCAGATCTGAAGCGCTGGCCCAATGCATGATGGTTCTGCCTGAAGGCTGAGAGATTTGGATCTGAAAGGAGTCAGGTAAGGGTTTTGAGCTTCCTAGAGCAAAACTGCCATGGCCATTTCCCATCCGGGGGAGCAGACCTGCAAGATCTTGGCCAGGGTGTGAACAGATCTCTGGATCTGGCCAGAGCGCGGCTTGATCTGCCTTCTGGGTAACCGGATCTGGCTGATCTTTGTCAGATCTGAAGCAAAGACCGTGCTTCGGAGAGCGAATGATTTCTCCAGATCTTATCAAAGACCAAGCTATCATTGAGATCTCCTGCTCTGGTTTGTGGCCAAAGCGCACGGATAACTGTTGCGTCGAGGCCATGATGGCTTGTACAGATCTGCCGTAAAGGCATAATGATCCCGCACTGTGCTTGCCGCGCCTGCCCTGGATGCTGGATTGGACCTTTGCTTGACGGTTACCTGCAAGAACCTTCTCCGTTTCAATATGATTGCCGAGCTTAATACGAGCCAACACCAAGGCCCCCTGTCCTCCATGGCCGTCGTGATCACCGAAGGAAGTGTCGACGGGAGAAACCCTTTCCAGAGCGGCCGAAGGCGAAGAGCAAAACCCCTGCGCCGCAACTGCGTCCATCGTTCCTCTATTTTTCGGGGGTTTACATAGTTCTCAATATTATTAATATTATTATTATGTTTTTATTATAATAATAATAAAGTATAATTGTTATTATTTTTTTATAATTTTATATTATTAGATTTTTTAAATAATATAATTATAATCTAATATGTATTTTTTTTTTCTAAGTAAAAGCTAATTCTATTAAAGGAAAATCAAAATACTGTTACAAAATGTAGCTTCAGCCCTAAGCATCCCAGAGCGTACAGTACAGCAAACCATCCTATAATTGGGAGGACTAGAGATAGATTCCAGTGAGAGCACAATGATACAAAAGAAGTCAGAAATTATCAGAGTGAGAAGCATAAGAGCAGAGAGCTGAATGAGTCCGCAGAGGAGTTGCAAGCTACCAAACCAAGCAAAAAGAGCTACATTCCAGCAGTCCGAAAGGGAGTCTTGGTCTTCATTCCAAAACAGCGCCACAACGAGAGCATCTAGAGTCAAAATCGAGAAAAGGGGAAGCAGAAAACCAAGAGGCATTAACCATCCAAGCCCGGCTCTGGAGGTTCCTCAATCACTGGGAAGCCATTGCCAAACCATGGCTCTCCATCTTTCACTACATCATCAGCGCTGCTGCCACCCTGAGGAGTCGCAGAGGGATGAGTTTCACTAGAACAGCCAGGAGTAAATCGAGAGACAAAAGTTCCATGAGGGTTGCCACCCGGAGTTTGACAATCGTCAGTCCTGCATCTCTTCTTGTGATGTTTGCCACGCTCGTTCTTTGGACCTTCAGCATCCAAATTTCGCGCCGTATCATGGTTGTCCTCTGCACCAAGACTGCCGTGAGAGAGCGCTGCAAGAGAGCTCTCTGGACCCAGAGACGGAGTTTCTTCTTCGGCAAAATAACCGTGACATTGGCCGAGATAATAGGCCTGTTGAGGGAGCTTTGAAACCTGAAGCTGGTAGTTTGAAATGCATTGTGTGAAAAGGGCCTACCAGAGGGGCTTTGAGAGGGCGAATTGGAATGAGCAACAGGCAGAGCTGAAGGAGTTGGATTAAGATCCACAGAGTGAGACCTTTGAGAGCGGCCCCGCCCCCTCCCTCCACGTCTGCTTCCAGAACGATGCTGTATTCTATCTCTAACCATAATGAAGCCGCTGAGGGGAGAAGAGTGAATGCAGGAGATTATGGAAAAGAAGCAGGATGGAGACAGGGGGATGCTGGAGGTAAGAGAGGAAATGGTCTGAGACTTACGAAGAGATTGCGCCTCAATGGCATCAAACACCAAGACAACATAAAGAAGCGATTGCGCTTTAATGGCGGCAAACACAGGTTCACTGCACAACTGAGCGGTGGGATAAGCCCATGCTTGAAGGCGACGAGCATAAATAGATAGGGATGGTTGAAAACGCCATGAATGAGCCAGCATTTGGCGAGCTGTGAGGATAGAGAGCATTTAAAGCCCATTGCAGGCTGGAACGAGTTCGCCTTGGGTGAGCCGAACCAGTCCATGTGAAAATTGACAAGTGCCTTGTGGGAGCTCGGATTGCAGAGCCATACAGCCGTTGGCAGGACCGCCTCCCTGCAAACTTAATTAATCGCATTGATTGTCATTCGAACCACCCGCATCCGAGTCATAATCTAATATTATTGGGAGCTATTTTTATTATTAATTAATATATATTAAGAGTTTATATAATTATTATAATATTAATATAATATTTATACAGTAATATATATAAATAATGTGATTGTTGATATTTATATAGTTATTAATAATTCTAAATAGTAATAATACTTAATCTCATGTATACAAACCCTAACATAAATATTAAAAATACTAAATCTTAAAAATAAAAATAATAATATTATTATTATTATTATTATTATTATTATTAGTAGTTTGTATTATTATAATAATATTAATATAATAATCATAAATATGTAATTATATATAGTTATTAATTACCATAAATAATAAATAATTGGTCCTTATTGTTCTTGTTATAATAATATATTATAATAATATTGATTATACCATATGGTAATTATATTTGTATATTACTATAATAATATGATATTATAATTAAATATAATTTTTATAATTTTTATCATTTTTTTTATAACTTTATATTATTAGATTATTTAAATAATATAATGATAACCTAATATTATTATGAGCTATTCTTATTATTAATTAATATATATTAGGAGTTTGTATAATTATTATAATATTAATATAATACTTATACAGTAATATATATAAATAATTTAGTTGTTAATATTTATGTAGTTATTAATAATCCTAAATACATATACTAATTATTAATGAGGTTGATATACGGCTATTTGCTTATGTCAATCACATTGGAAAATGTGGTTGTATATATGATTGATATAAACTTATTTATCAACCATATTTGTCAATATGGTTGTGCCAATCATAACTTAGTTGTATATGATGTCATTCACTCATTCAACCATAAAATTTAAAAGTTTATATACCTTACATTAAAGTAATAATAAAAATATTATAAGCAAAAAAAATATAAAGATATTATATATAACCCAATAAAATTTTATTATAAAAAAGGTAATGTGAATTTGAAGAGCTGACACTATTAGAATTTATTTATCACAATTTAAAAAAACATTTTTTTCGAAACGATTTTCGACTTGGGCTTAGTTTCTAAGGATACCAATACAAAGCCTGCTTTGATATGATTTCCTCTCATAACAAATATTATAGATTAATCGACTATAGTTTCGAATCATCCATGGATGAAGAGAATACTGCACTCGCTATAGTTCGTTTGTCTAATGATATTGTTGATTTTTATAATGTTATTTGACATCTTATATACGTTTACTCATATATAGTGTTTCATATGACAGCGATGAACATGGTAAGTATCTTCAACCAAAATGGCAGAATAAAAAATATGGAAGGCAAGGACTAACTTTTCGACCAAGAGCGCCCTCAGTACCGATGACAACAACTTGTTCCTGCTCGATATTTTCTTTAAATTTGGCCCGTCTCCTACCTTCTACCCACAAAAAAAACATTGACATTGTTTCGTTTCATATTTGAGACTTCATTTTACATCTCTCATGGAGGTTCATACTTGCAAACTCAAATTATCTTTTCATGGTTGGAAACTGAAATTGCCAGGCAGTGGAGGTACGTGTTAGAACATGAACGCAGCTAACTACTAGAGAATAGGAACAACGACGTACTGGACAATAGAAATGTGTCAGATCATGGAAACTGCTTATCAATGCAAACCTCATCAATTACTGACACTAGCCTTCTTATTTGCAAGGATCCGACCACTTCAATATTGACACATTCTATGGCATCCTGTTCGCATAAACATTATATATATGGATTTGTTTACGGTGGCTAGCATTTCACTCATAGGGCAAATTTCCACCCAGTTAGAAAATTTCTAAGAAATTTGACTGATGGCATGAAAATTTCTTATCAATGCAAACCTCACCAATTACTGACAGTAGCCTTCTTACGACCACTTGAATATTCACACATTCTATTGCATCCTGTTCGCACAAACATTGTAATGACAGTAAATACTAAGCACAAACATTATATATGGAGTTGTTTAAGGTGGTGACAATTTCACTCAAACATTATATGGGGTTGTTTAAGGTGGTTACAATTTCACTCACATGGCAAATTTTTAGGCAGTTAGAAAATTTTCAAGAAATTTGATTGATAGAGTGTTTGAATGATTTTGTTTACCCTGGAAATAGATTCAGTACCATTAAAAACCCTTGGACACTCAAAATCATGAAGCTTGAGCATTGTAAGTTAGATTTCAAAAAAAATATTTGGATTTTGTCAAAATCTTGCTAGAATTTCCATTATTTTCCAGGCTAAATTGTGGTCTGTTAAACTACTCTTTATATATAGAAAGTCTCCATTGAAAATTATTTTATTCTCATGTAATAGACAATTTATATGTAATAAGTCTTCAATTAATATCATTGTTTTCTCATGCAATAGACAATGCACAATTTGTGAGGGACCATCTAAATGTACCTTGAAAATTTTCAAAAAAATTCACTGTTGGAGTCTTTGAATAGATTTTTTGATGGTGGAAAATGGATTGAGCACCATCAACAACCCTTCAGGAACCCAAAATCCAAAAGCTTTATAGCTATAAGTTGGATTTCCAAAAATTCAGCCGGATTTTAGAAAAATATTACCTGAATTTCAACGATTTTACAGGTGAAATTGTGGCCTCCTTAAACTACTCTTTAGATATAGTAAGTCTCTGTTAAAAATCATTTTATTCTTAACCAATAGACAATTTATATATAACATGTCCTCACTGAATATCATTTTTATAAAAATGTCCTTAGAAAGGTTTAAAAAAAATTGACAAGTGAGTATTTAAATCACTTTTTTGATTAACCTTCAACAACCCCAAAGCTACCCAAAATTTTAAACATTGACGGCTATAAATTAGATTTGCAAAACATTTCAGCCCTTTGTTATCAAAATAGCCCCAAAATTTTCATTATTTATGGACAAAATTGAAGCTCTTACCTTACTCTTTATACATAATAAATCTCCATTAAATATTATTTTATCCTCATGCAATAAATAATATAAATTTATATATAAAAAGTATTCATTGAATATCATTTTATTCTCCTGCAATAGACGGGTAATAGACGGGTATAGTAGTCATCAATCTCAGGAGACATGTCCCTATGGCAATTTTCACGACAAAGCTAGACAAAAGGGGTCGAGAACTAGCTCTGGCATGCTCACTCTGGTATATCGTTCGAGCATAGCCCCATCAGCGGTTTTCAACTACTACTTTCTGTATTTTACGTACTGAATACATTAGCCTTTCATCATCTGTGATCTAGAACATTCTTTTCGTGTGTTTGTTCTAAGATCTACTCAGCAGTTTTGTTTTAAAATCCATTGAGACCTTTCTGGAAGTTAATTGCAAGATAGTATGATAAAACAAAGCAGTGAATATGTACAAAGTTGGCTATTGTTTCCAGAACTTATCTTATCAATATGATTATCACACTTCGATTTTCAGATATTAAGAACTAAACGATAAAAAAGCATGGGGTACAATGAAACCCTTATGATTTCAATTACAGACTGATCCATAAGGCTAACACCCATGAATATGTAATTCAAGGGATATTTAGGAAATTGGAATACATAGAAAAGTTTCTTTGAGAATGAATTTCATTCAATAAAACCAGTCCTCCTCCAAACTGCATTTCGTACCTGGCTGAGATCTCTGCCTTTGAGAGTCCTCCCAACACCTTCACACACCGAGGAAGTTGTTTCTCTCTGGGCAAGCTGCTTGGCAACGACTTCATGAGGCGGGATCCTCTCAAAATCACTATCAGCTTCATCATCATCACTGTTATGTTTATCAACTATTGCAAGACTTGTCCTCTTGTAATTCTCATTCCTCTTTTCCTTCCATGCTATCTGAGACCAGTCAGGGATATTCACAGGAGCAGAAGACTGATACGTTGTTCTCCCCTTATTTTTCTCCTCATTACATGAACCCTTCCTAGGAATTTTCGCTGAATTAGTCCCATAACTACTATTCCCCTCCTTAATCCCCTTAGATCGGCATCCTGTAACTATAATACAACCCTTCTCCTGTAAGCCAATCTGCTTGGTCTCCGCATCATCAACACCACCCCATATATCCTCTTCATTAAACGCTTCCATTCTCTCGCAATGATCAGAAATACTTTCAGATTGCTGAGGCCCGAGGATTTTATAAATATGATAATTCTCGTTAGGTTTGGACCTCACCAACACAGAATTACTCCGATCCATAGCTACCCAAGAGCTTTCTTCAAGATCCTACTCATACAATTCTCTATGAGGCTACACAGATTGAGCCAATTTTTAGGCTTTCCTGCCTCACCTAGAAATTCTACACAAAGATTTCCTGAAATTTAAATAGCCCAACTCTAAGAGCCTACCTAGATCCTCTGATTGAACTAATTCGGATAATTCTCAGTTCGGGTGCAGTGCTTACCATCATAGTCCTCTTTGTAAGGCTCGTTTTTTATGGGAGCTCTGCGCTGAGGGCTAAAACTCATTCTTTAAGAACTTGTTTGGGACCGATTTGCCTACCTGTGTGTTGTACTCCATCCCACCGAAATCAAGAACCGTCATTGCTAGAACCGATAAAATTTGTATTCGAATGTTGATTTCATCCGGTTAGTAGTGTGCAACATCAGTCGTCGTTCCCCTTCGTCCTTCACGCCCCATTGTTCCCTACTACCATAACAACTGACTTCATTGTTGAATCTACCCTCATGCCCCCAGCAATACCAGCATCCCCTACTCTTGAATGTTCCATAGCTCAATTTTTATTATTATTGATGATAATGATAAAGTAGAGGATAATATAAGATATATTTCTGAGGACACCGGCCATACTGGTTGCTTTCCATTAATTTGGGTTTTTTTAATAAGAAAATAGATTTAGCATCGTCAAAAAATAATGCATAAAAAATTAGTGAATCCGAACCCTTGTAACTTAGATGGAAATCATGTTTTCATTATTTTGGAGACTAAAACGTGCATGGGAAATTTTTTTCCATTAGGCATTATTGCAGGGATAAGGTCGGTGAATACCGTTCACATTCAATTGGAATCATTATTAGCGCCCGGACCTTCCGTGGACCAATAGGATACTGCCGACGAATTCTCAAAATTGGCACTTTACTGTTCAAAGTCAACGTACATGTTGGGCTGTATGCCATCGTTCTGAATAATATTAACATTAACAATCCCGCAATGATTAACGTATTATTAGTTGTGCAGGCAAGCAGGAATGGAATTTGAAGAAACTAAAAATTCTTCAAAATCTAAACATTCCTTGTTAAAATTGTCAGGATGGGCATTCTAGATGTGAAAATATTCATAATTTTTGTTTTGAATTCCAATCTTGTTTACCAGTAATGCGTATTAGAGAAGCACGAAGTAGCATAAACTTGCGTTAATATAATTCTCCGAATAGACGTGCGAAATTGTAGAAAAGCGAGTGGTCCGGAAAATATTTAACTTTATCTAAAGTATTCAAGACCTGAATTTATTTGATTACAGGTTGAAGTACAGTTAACTGTTTGTTTTACTTTTGACTTTGACTTTAATCTATATTGGTTAGATATATGGAATCTGCCATCATTATAAAATTGATCTTTCACCATTTTTATTACGACAATTTCAATTTTTTATTAAAAGGGTGCTAAAACTAAATAAATAAATGATATATTCAAACTTAAAATTAGATAAACTAGCACAATTAAATTGATTGACACACCACAAATATCAATAAGCTACCATTGCTATGTGCTTATTCCAGTTATTTCTTAACATAATTAATTAACTGCACCATACATAACCACAGTATTGAATAATCATTTATCATTTATGCAGCATACATTTTTTTTACAAATAGAAACCTAATCACAATGCAATATATTTAATATTATTCGTTATAACAAGAACATATATTAATTATTTAAAAATAGAATACCACTGGTTTGTATGACAAAATTTCAAAATTGTCCAACACATAATTGCTTTTCTCAACATTGAAAATAGTTAAACAGAATACATTTGAGACATCAGTAACAAATGACTACAGTGAGACTGAATTAAATTTGACTAAAACTGAATTAGGAAACTTGGATGGATGGTTTTGACACCTAGCAAATCACTGGAATTAGATTCTCCAACGCTCCCCCTTAATTACAACCACATAAAAAATTTAAACTAATATGTCTCCTAGTCTATGTCTCAGTGTGGCAAAAAAAAACTGAGATCAATTAGACTTCCTTTTCCTTTTCTTTTCTTCTAGATACTATAGCCTCTAAATTTTTTAAATCTTTTTATTTTTGTTGTATCCTTTAAGCCTTAGTTTATTTATTTGCTAGTGTAGGATTTCCATTGTTCGATGTTGTCTAAGCATCTCTTGGACTTCTTCAAAAATTGGCTTACATGTGGAGTGCTATGACATGTCATATTCTGTAGTGTTCTTTTCATCATCCATCTTTTCCTGCAACAAAATTCTATAATACAATTTCGCCTCTTCAGGACTCTAGTACCTAAAAATTTCATTAATATTTTCATCATCAATGTTGTCTTCAAGGTTCATTTCTACAAACTCTACACGGACTACATCAAGACATGGTGTTGCAAGCCATGTGTCAAGAAAATTTAACTCTCTTGCCATAATCATCCTGTTTACCTACACATTGGAAATCAATGCTAAGTGTAAAAACACCTGCAAAGCCATATTGGTTTTGTTCCTTCTGTCTGCAATGAGAGCTTTCTCTTGTTGCACTTCCTTCTCTACCTTTGTTTTTGTCTTTGTTTTCTCCATATGGGCTTCCTTCTTTGGCTTTTCCTCTATCTATATTTCTTTCTTTGTCTCTTCAAACTTCCTTACTAACCTGCACTTTTGCACACAGCTTGTCTTGGACTTGGTTTTCAGATTCAAGTGGGATTTTCACATGGAATAACATCATGTTGATATCATGTTTTTGTTACATCATATGCAACCATACATAATGAGATAATAACAAATTGAATTGTTGGATTGACCACAACATTGGATGCTCCAATGGCAGCTTCATTGTCATCAACAAGCTCTGTTGTTTGGTTCACCAAATTGTAATTAGCAAGTTCTGTTACCGCATTCACCAAATTGTCATCAGCAAACTCTGTTGTTGGATTCACCAAATCGTGATCAACAAGCTCTGTTGCTGGAATCACCAAATTTTCATCCACTTACAACTATGCATAGTGGGATTCACGAGCATCTATGTGTTCCTTCCCTACTTCTTCTTCACAAACATCATCCACTTGTGTCTAAGCATAGTGGGATTCAACAAATTTTTCATCTTCAACTAAATCACTCCCCCTTGCACGGTGAGATCATTCGACTTCATCCTTTTTGGCACAGTCAGTGCATCCTTTGACACGGTGATGATACATTGGGTCACCAAATTTCACTCTCGTAACTTTTTGTCAATGAGCGCAGTTAAGCAGAGTCATCAACTGCGTTGGTCACTTGATTTATTTATTTTCGAATTTGTTCGCTTTTCCATGATTTAGATTTTTAGAATTGGCTTTCTCTCTGCTGCTTCGCAGGAGGCTTCTTCAAACTTCTACTTCTCTCTCAAAGAGTATTATACATACTCGCCTCTTCTCCCCACTGCTTTCACTTCATTCACATTGCTGCTCTCTGGGAGTCTTATGCAAACTAGCTCTGATACCATGACAAAAATTGAACACTGTGGAACAGAGGATTTCTCTTCTCAATGTAGAAAATAGTTGAATAGAATACATTGGAGACATTAGTAATAAATGATTGCAATGAGACTGAACTAAACCAGACTAACTAAAACTAAACTAGGAGACTTAGATGGACGGTTTTGACACCTAGCAAGTGGTTGGAATTAGATTCTCCAACATTATACTTCAAAGCTAACAATCTCGCTTTTAACCAACTATTACAATGATCCTTTACATCACTTCTCCATAGGTATGTCATTCTTCCTATAGAGTATGGTACATAAGTGACCATATCACCATTCTTGATTTTGAATTCCTTCAAAGAGATAAGCTCAAAAACTATATGCTTTGCATCCCACATTTAATTTGTTTCTATATATATTATCACACATTTGACTCATAAAATTCACAATTTTTTCTAGGTTCGAACCTAAGGATAGGAATCCAAAACCAAATGACCTTATCCATATTTTAACGAAAGATAAATCATATGATAAATATGTTTTTGGAAAGCATACAATGCAATGACAATACACTATACTACTTTACCATATCCTTACAGGGATTCAAGTACATGTAACAAGAATAGAAACGTGGTTATCAAGATACAAATACTTTACGGACAATTAATAATTAAAACAATATTTATGTTAAGTATATGCATATATGCCAATGTCTTACAAGAGGAACAATTGGGTATAAGTGTAAGGTATCACATAATTTTTGATGAAGATAGTGCATCTTATCCAATACTATATGTGTTAGAATTTGAGAGAATTCCTTTCAAGTTTGAAGACCAGGACCTTAAAAGAAAGGCTCTCAGCGTTTAATTATAACCTTAAGTAATAGTAAAAAAATCCTAATAACCCTCGTAACACTTTTAGTTCATGGTTGAATATTGGACATGGCTGGTGCCAATGTTGATCTTAACATGAATGGCCTCACATGGAGAACTAGAAGAGCAGTCATGGATGGCTTTAAATAGTATGGATTGTGTTTAGAAGGCTAGGAACAAAACAAAACAAAAGCTATTGGAAAACAAACCAAACAAAACAATTCAATTCCAATGGCCTAATGCCTTAATCCATTTAACAAGTGGTATATTTAAATTTAATCTATTATTTATTGTTTGAAATTTCATATTTTCCATATTATTTGTGTGATGGTGTATAAGACGAAAAAGATTCTCTTAAAATAAATTTTTTTCTATTTATTTATTAAAAGATAATATTCCTCAAGGCTTATACATACCCTGAAATAGGACACCTATCATATAGAATATTCAAATAAAAATATTCATAAAATTTTAATTTGGATATAAATAATTTAAATTATTTAGTGTTATTTGAAAGTTGTATATGTTTTTAATGTGAAAAAAAAAAACAATTTGGCGATAATAATTGAAAGAAAAAAAAAAGTGAAAAAAACCATAAATACACAAAGGAACAAAGAAAAAGGAAAAAGGAAAAAAAGAAACCAATAAACAAAATTTAATTAAGTGATAAAAAAACCTTGAAAAATAATATAATATATGTGTAAATGTACAATTAATTATAATTATATTATATTATTAATATGATTATAATTATAATTATATTATATTATCAAAATAATTATAATTATAATTAAATTCCTTTAATAATAATAAAAAATCAAGATTTTAATAATAATAAAAAATTGATCTTTAACGTAATAATTATATAAGTATAATAGATTACTAGCAATTATATATCTTATTATAAATCACTTAATCTAGGGATATTAATGTAATAATGATATGTGTAATACATATAAATTAATAATTATTACTATTTAAACTAAATAATATTACAAAATAAGAAATCGATAAAACAATATAAGAATATATTATACAACTACTATAGTATAACATGGCAATATATTTAATTAACATATTATACTTGAAGTCCTATATTTATATATTAGTTTGATGAAGGAAAGAAGTGAAGATAGGAGAAAAATATAAAGTAAGTACGATTACAAACCAAGAAAATATCAAAGGGAAAAGGGAAATTACAAACCAAAAAAATATCAAAAGGAAAAGGGAAAGAGAATAAAAGATAGAAGAGCTATGGTAGGGAGAAAATGTAAAATAAATAATTAGAAGGTGGCAGGGTGTGGGGTTCAAATTTAAAATAATTACATGGCAGGGTGGGAGAGTCAAATCTAAAAGGATGTCGAATTATTTTTGGAATTAAGGAAAGAGAATAAAAAATTAAAGGAACCCATGGTAGAGAAAATTAAAAATAATCACAAGGTGGGAGAGTCAAATCTAAAAGAAGGTGAACTATTTTTGGGATCAAAGGGAGTCAATTACCACTTATTTCAATACCACGAAACCTATTAAGATTCCGGTATGGTAATGTTTTATTAGGTCAAGAGCTTCCTTAAGTTGCCTACTCTCATAATGCTCTTCTCCTTAGTTGATCTCGACATTCTCTAGTCAGACGTGATAGTTTGTTTTTCAAGGAGAGCTCAACAAATGCTCAAATGCTTATTATCAACTCTCTGCTCTTTTCTATGTTGTTTTCATTTGTGAACATGGTAGTAATATATGAGGGCCTAGAAGTAAGCTGATGCTATATACTTATATCCAATATTCCTAAAATTTTAATTAATTTTGTGTTTTACAATTTTCTATCTTGTTTTCATTTGTGAACATGGTAGTAATATATGAGGGCCTAGAAGTAAGCTGATGTTATATATTTATATCCAATATTCCTAAAATTTTAATTAATTTTGTGCTTTACAATTTTCATTAATATATATATATATATATATATATATATATATATATTTTATTATATAAGTAAAATAAATGACATTAACGATATTGTTTGTAAGTTGTATTTAGTGACTTATCTAAGCATACATTTATAAATATATTAAGTTACGTTTTTATATTTTGTTTTTTCAATTACACATAGATGATACATTTTTTCTTAAAAATTTTCAACCTTCATTTTAATAAACCCACTCAAATTTAAAATAAAATTTACTTTCCTTATACAACTCTCCTCTCCTCATTAGATCCCTTCATTCAAGTGAATTGCAAGTAATTAACATTGCACTATCTAGTGCTACACCGTTTGCAGGAAATATTTAGTAATTTCAATGGAGAAGGAGTCCCATCTAAAACAAGGACGGGATATAAATCATGGAACTGTTCACAGATTAGCACGATGTTCCAAATAAATTCATTAGGAGGTCATGTTGCAAGCCTTTTATCTATGACAATATATTTGGGAAATTCGTTTAGGGAATAGTCTTTTAATCTTTTTTTATCTGTGACAATATTTTTGGGGAAATAATCATCAATTTCGCTTCTTGGTTGTTTCAATCGAGAGGGAAATCTTTAAGCAATAACTTGCAATATTTGATTTGATGTAGTTTGATAAGTTTGTTTTTCCACAGTATCGTTTGCAGTATGGTTCCTGCACGTCCACATAGGCGAGATATTAACATCCACGAGGCACATTAAATTTCAGGTATAGTGAAGCAATATCAATAAACGAAGCGTTTTATATATCTTTGTTTAGAAAAGGTGTTTCTACAATCCAAAATGGTAGAAGCAAATTTAGATTGTTATAAATTCATTTTAAAAAAAAACATAATTATATTAAATAATTATTATCGTACATTAACTAAAAGAGAAACATGTATAAAACAAAATAATTCATATATGACAGAGATGTTAGAGATTTGTTTAAGATCATAATTAAAATCTAAATAATGTGTAGGATTAAATTATAAATTTTATTAAGTGTAGTTTACAATTTTATTTTGTAAGGGTAGTTGTTTTAAATTTGACTTCGTCATAAAGTGAATTTGAAACTGTTATTAATAGGCTTATCATTGGTAGGTTACAAGTTTTAAATTTTTGTAACTCGTGATTTGACACTGTTATTAATAGGTTTATCATTGGTAGCTTACAAATTCTAAATTTTTGTAACTCATGATTTGATACTGCTATTAATAGGTTTACCATTGGTAGTTTACAAGTTCTAAATTTTTGTAACTCATGACATTTTCATGCACGGTAACTTATTTAAGGGCACAATAACTCGATTATAAAATATCTTTAGGCAAAAGAATAATAGATCTACTATTAGTAGTTGGTTTTTCCAAAATGATTTCTAGGAAAATTTATGGTGTCCATGTGTTGTTCTTATTATTTTTATATATTCCTTCTTTCATCACAATTGTATTAAACTATCAATAGCCTAGTGCTTGTGGATATGGAGATGATTGAGACTCAATTGATACTTGAACATCTAGATCTAAAACACATATGTTTGTTGATGAAATGTGATCTAAATGGGATGAGATGAAAATGACAATAGTGAAGGCTAACCCCCATGTTGAGGGAACTACTGTAGATCATGGTGGCCAAGGTCGAAGAAAGGATAAAAAAACATGCATTGGAGGAGAAATGAGCAATGGTGTGTGAAAGAACCTTGGATCCAAAGATTTAGAACCTAATCAAATGTTGTTGTTAGGAAACTAAGAAATAAAAAAGGTTGTTAAGTGGCTCCTATGATGGATTTATTTAAGATTATATTTGAAATATGTGTCATTGATAGATCACATGGATTTGGAAAGTGGAAATGGTTTCCAATGTGAGAAAATAATAGTAGATGGTTGGTGGAGATAAGGAGTATATACAAATTATGGATTGATAGATAGGTCATGTAGTTGTATGGATAAGAGACCATAAATGAGTTCAAGCATGCTAAGGCCTAATGAAGGGGTCATCATGTTATGAAGAGCTACAAAATTTCATGAACACCATCGAGTTTTTGGTTTAACTTGTAAAATATAGCCATCAATAAGTTGTATTTTACAAGTTTGTCATAAGACCTATTATTTAGGTATACATGTTGTAATGTGGTAGCACATGATGTCATCCTCTCATGAATAGAGAGGATGGAGGATAAAATTATGGAATAAACCTTTAGATTAGGTACAAGGGTAGTAGGTATACTTGTATGGTAACGTGAGGTTAGTATTCTGTAAGGCCTATTATTGAGACATACAAGTTGTAAGAGTTTTCTATGATCAAGTTGTGAAATGGACCACCTAAATAGATACAAGGGTGGTAGGTGTTCTTGTATTCTATCTTCACGTGAGATGCGAAATATAATTATGTGAAATGGTTGATGAACCATGTACGTGAAAAAGTGTCCTGGAAAGGTGGCAGATACAATGGCTGGTTACTTATATATTCTTGTGGATGGAAATATTTTTATATGGACTTCAACATAAATATTTGGACTAAGCTATTCTCCCCAAGTCAAGGGGGAATGTTAGGGTAGTTAGGGTAAAATGGACATGGTTATAGAGTAAATTTGATATTATCATTAATAGGTTTACCATTGGTATTTTATGAGTCATGTGGTTTGGTAACCCATGGTCTTGCCTATGGTATTTGGGTACATGCTAACTGCATTCCGTTGATATATTTTTTTCACAATAATTTATGTAGTTTAGTTCTAATTGAATTAAATTGATTAAATGATTGACTCACAAAATCAATTTTCAACTTTGTCATCAAGTTATTGGATGATCAACATTTTTAATTGGATTAAGCTATAATTCCATGTGTGTGTGTGTTTGTGTCTACACACACAAACATATATATGGAGAGATAGAGAGAGAGAGAGAAGGAGAGAGAGGGAGAGAGAGAATTATTATATTAGTTTTGTTAAATTGTTGCTATCAGTCAAGAAATCGTATTTTTCATTAGAATGGTGTATTCTAACTAGGTCCCTTTTTATGTCTGACCTTATTCCTTTTGGTCCCCTTAAGTCATATCTACTTGAAGGTTACAACATGGGTTCTCACTACTTGTTTTTCTTTTTAAACACCCTAAGCTTTTCGTCGACCTTCCCTATATTCATCGTCTCCTTTCTCCTTCCATGTCACTATCCATGCTAGTGGGCAAGGGGTTGATGTGACTCTTCCTCTCAAGGAGAAGGGAATTTTCATGCTTATCATAGAGTTGAAGAAATTGGTAAAATATATCATGGCACAACACAAAACTGTATAGAGTTGGAAAATTTCCAGGCCTCTTTGGAAGCTATGGTTGAAAGGGAGGGCCATTATGATTTTGGAATACTTGAATATGTAACTGACTAGCTACCTGATCAGAGATATAACTAAGGGAGGAAACTGTTATCCATATGCTTAGTAGAGATCTACTGTCATATGAAAACTCTTATGGGTAAGGTCCTCTTGGAATGGAATGGAGCTAAAAAAGTTTTATGTCACGAGATGGGTCATAAACAAAGGAGGAGCACCATGATATGGTCATTAAGCCTACTAAAATTGAAGCACTATTTACCAAAGGAAAATGACTTACCTCTTTTGGAAATCCAACCACTCCCATAGACGTCTCAACCTCTACATGATTGCTCTCATGGTTATAGTTTTAGATGTTCAACCTCTACGTTATTTATCTCATGGTTATAGTTTTAGATCTTCGTATATCTTTATGGTTCAGTTATATGTTTCCAATTATGTTTCTTGTCTTTATGTTTAGAAAATATCACTAATATCATCTATTTTTTATTAATTTATCAACAAAAATATTTCTCTTTAGCCATTACATGGCCAGAATAATTACGCCGATAGGCGTCCCCCCTATCAGAATTGGAAACTTAATCATTTGCTTAATTAATCCTTTTGATCAGATGGCCTGAATTGAAAGATGCTAGTATATTCTCGTAGTTGTCACTAAAATAATGAATGAAATTCACAACAGTAACTTTCTTACATGTCTAAATCACATGTTTAAAGCATACTTAAATTAATTTTTTACAAAGCATGATTAAAAATTTACTGTACCTCTTGTTGATAACCACATATTTTGATTAGTGAGAAATGTATTTAAAAAAATTATAACATATATATTCCAAGCGGCATTGATTCTAAAACGTATGTCTATTTACATTCTTTAACTTATGCATCTTCAACCATTTGCCAAGTGTTTTTTCAGCTTTGAGAAATATATTTAAAACAAATTATAAAACATATATTCAAACCTGATTCTGAAACGTATGTCTATTCATATTCTTAAACTTAAGTGTCTTCAACCATTTGCCAACTATTTTTTTCCAAAGAACAGGCGCCCATCAATTTCACCATTCCACCCATCGTTCCATTAATCCGCAATGGAAATAACTCTCCCACTCCATGCCCAATAGAATAACAGCACCACTCAATCTTGAGCGTTTCAAATTGTCATTAAGTCATTCCATATATTATAATCAAACAGTCCATGGATACATGCATTTTTTTGTTAGCACTTAAGGTTGTTGGAATTGTTGAAGGATTACTGGAATGATGGATTCTCTCAGTTTCTATCTGGTAAAAAAGGTGAAAAATATTTCATAGCCTTCCTTTTCTCTACCTACTATTTTTCAGGTTTCAGCATTGGTGAAACGGTTTCTCTGTGATTGTGTTTTAATTGTATACTTGCTCTCGTGACTGTCTCTGATAATTTGGTGTAGTTCGTGTCTAATTGAATTATTCCCTACTATTTTTTCAAGTTTCAGCATTGGAGAGACTCTTTCTCAGTGATTTCATTTTTGATTGTTTCCATGCTCTCGCGGTTGTCTTTGATAATTTGGCGTAGTTCATGTATGATTGAATTATTCTCTACTATTTTTTCATGTTTCAAAGGCATTCAGAAATCGATCTTACAGGTATGTACATATTTTCCTTCCGCGATATTTTTCCACTTTGATTCAAATGAGATGACTAGCCTGTAGAAAAAAGAACGTTCTGATCTTTTTTTAAACGCTCTCCCAAAATTTATTACTTCACTGTTGTTGATCTTCTCCCAAAAGATCCAGCTATTCACGGTAGATTTCAAGTTGACAAGACACACAAGGGTTCACTGCCCGATAGAGCGGTTTCCCCACACTCCTCAACTACTACGTGTCCTCTGATTTGTGGAATCAGAGCCAAAACTCTCGATACCACTTACCACTACTTTGCTCCCTGAAATACCGCTCAAGGTTATAAATTAGTGAACGTTTCAATAACACTTTTGCATAAAAGGCCTCGACACAACACTTCATAGAAATACAAAGGAAATACATTAAATTTCCGCTCCGAACTATATAAGTGGATCTCAAAATTTGTACGTCCGCATTTATAAATATCATCGAGTCCGCTGATGGGCCTTCTTATTATCCTCTGCCATTGATCTGCTCGCCCAGATCCAATGCTTTACATTGGTTTCGGGTTAAATATGGTCAGGTCCACTCATGGGCCTTTCCATTATCCTTCGCCATTGATTTTCTCCCGTAGATCCAATGCTTTACATTGGTTTTTGGTTTCCAACACGCACGGGGTTTAACTGACTGATAAAGTGGTTTCCCCACTCCGCTCACTGCGACTTATCAAACACTAAGTGGAATCGGGTGCTCGCCCTCTGATACCACTTACCATTCTTCCTCAGCCCAATAATCCACTTACACTATTTAGAAACCACTCTAACATGTTTTTATGGTTTTCTTCAAGTTCTGCTCCTCCGGTTAATTACTGCACACTCTGCCTGCATCTATGATATGCAAAATACACAACTCAGTCATAATTTGGAAGTAATTATGACTGCTGTTTGCATATGAATATTGTCTTTGTATTCATATTACTTTATGAATAAGTCTATATTATTTGTAAATATATTTAAATTACTCATAATTAAGCTAATTAATTGTTCACTATTGAGAATGGTTTAAACATTTCTTTTTTGAAAGAAATAGAATAATAAAATTATATAAGAGAATAATGATATTTTTGGATTCATAATGATTCATAATCCCCGAGACAAATATTTTCAATTTTGGACTAAAACATTACATTCATAATTAAAACATAATAACTAAAATAACTACATAATTAATTCACTAAAATAATTAATTCACTAAAATAATAACTACATAATTAATTCACTAAAATAACTACATAATTAAAACATATAACTAAAATAAATTCACTACTATACAAAACAGGTAGCCATGTGATCTTGAATCTAGAAAAAAAACCAAGTTGTTCACCAACTATTTTTTATTGGTTCACATTTCATTCTTACACAACCATTAACATTTCTTATCCTTAACAAAACGGAAAATTGTGTATGGTAAATTATGTATTTATGTTACTTTTAATTCTATTCACAAGTAAAATGTACTTAGTTCCAACGAAAAATTCGTTAACATCTACTTGTTAGACAACCCATTAAGATCAAGTTATATATCATTATTTTTTTAAAACAATGGAGACATATAGAACTAATTGTTTTAGAAAACGAATTTTCTTAATGGTTAAGAACATTTAAATTATAACTATTATGATTATTGTATCGTTAAAAATTACATTATTAAGTAAGAAATAGTATTTTAATAAATATTAAGAAATTCAAATAATTGAAAAATCTCACAAACATAAAACATATTACATTTTTTGTTATTTAAATATCTGTCCCAGGTATTTAACTCTCACAGGAGTGAAATATTCAACCATCAATGGTTAAGGCCCTATTCCTCAGTTCCTTTATATCAGAACTCAATCACCCCGCTTAAACATTCTATCCAGACTTTAAACCTCCTCATAACCTTCATTATCCCTTTAACCACTTATATATGTAACCTTCCCTCTTTAAACATTTGCTACACATATATTTAACCCACAAAACCTTTTATCAACACTTTAACCCACAAAACCTTTTATCGATGCTATTTTCCCTATAAGAGAATTTACAAAGGAAAACATACACAAACACACCTTTTTCTGCCTCGGTACGACCTCTGCACAGATATCAATGCCACCTTTATCGCAATCGGGTATCGCTCCTCTGTAGCACACCACATATATATATCATCACCCCTTCCCCTCCGATATGTGACTATTGAAACGATAATATATGTTTTAGCCTTAAAAGGCTCGGGCAACACATCTATCACAAATACATGGAAATACGTTGAAATCCCGCTCCGAACACATATAGTGGATTTCAAATTCTATGCACCCACATATATAATTATCGTTGGGTCTGTAATGAATTTATTTTACGTATCACTCTCCTCTGAACCCCGATCAGCACGATCTCCGATCGCCAATTTATCGCCATTGCATATCAGCTATTGCTCAATCTTTATGCTTCACTCCTCGACTTTAAAACTCCAACCTGACATACGCTTTGGACCCGACAGGGTTCTAGGCTATGTTCGATAGGGTTTTGGGTCTGGCCATCCATTACATGACACAATGGCACTTTGATTCTTCCACTCATGCCATTTAATCCTAGCAGTTGATCTATAAGATGCGATCCTAATTCTTCCACTCATGCCATTTAATCCTAGCAGTTGATCTATAAGATCTAACGGTTGTTGTGCATTAACACTTGTTCCTCCACTACTTTGTTACTTATGTTTTTTTGCCATTTTAAATGGTTTTCTGTGGGTTTTTATTGTTCTTCAAAGGTTCTTCCCCCTTCACCGTTCTGCTACAACTCCCTCCTGGGCTTGACCTTTGTGATTTTATCACTGACTCTGGACTTTACTTGATCTTTCAAGTGGATTCAAAGATCCATTACGAACCTCTAACTCGTTCTTCTCCTCTGTACTCTGTCTCAACTCTACCTACAACCTTTGTTACAGAACCTACAAGTTCGCACAATAATCAATCATAAAATACTTGATTCACACATTTGCACACTCGGAATCGAATTCCTCTATATATAAACATGTAAACAGTAGATAACATAACAAGAGTCTCTATCTCATGGCCTGATCTTGGATTACAATGATTTTCTCTTGGGTTGAATGCTCCTGCATCAAACTCCCAAAGTAGAAAATATTCATGATTTCCTAATCATGTGTCTTTTGATCTTTGTCTTCCTGGATCCCATACTTTATTTTGTAATTGCCCAAATGCCTTTACTCTTAATTTTCCAGTAAATATTCCAGCAATGCAATTTCTCTGTGACACTTTATAAGTATTTCATCATTACTTATGTTTCCTGCATTTATACACAAATTATTAGTTTGGAAATCATAAGGTTCAACAGTGTCAACTGTTGCTTCACATATCAGCTCTTCAAACTGAACTTCGTCTCCTTCTTGCAAAAGAACTTGTTCCTATGTTGCCACAATTTCAAATATCAATGTATTATCAAATTCGTTTTGTTCAATAAATTACTTCTTCTCTCATTTAAGAGACATTCTCGATCCTCCTTTACTTCAGAGTTTTTATATTCTGAAAGATACTTCTCCATACTTCTGACAACTTCAAAAGATTGGTCATCCTCTGTAAAGCACTCCTCTGTTAGTGTTCCTTCTCCCAAGGCTAAATCTTTTGCATAGGTTTATTCCTTCTTAACATCTTTCAGTAGGTGTCGTTCCTTCTTAGTGGCTATCTCAACAGCTTCAATGGTTATTTCTATTGCGTCTATCATCATGGTGCATTCATGATCCTTTACTATGTTTTCAGTTAACATAGTCTCAACAAAATGGAAAATTACGTGTGGTAAATTATGTATTTATGTTACTTTTAATTTTATTAAGCATTAAATTGTTTTGTTGATATCAAATTCCTTTCCTTTTTACTGTTAGGTGATTTCATTATTTCATCATGGATGCAGCTATTTGGAGTTCTCTTCCATTCGAAGTTGTTGAACTTGTCTTGTTGTGGCTCCCTTTATCGATTGTGATAAAGTTTGGCACTGTATGTAAAAAATGGAAGAATGATTTGCAGACCTCTTCTTTCCTTTTACGTTGCAAGAATGTGTCCATGAACCAATTTGGATTTCTCATTCGTTTCCTCAATAGTGAAGACAATTGTCTTGCTGCTCAATACCTTAACTAGAATGGCCACATATATCAATTTCATTTGGGATTAATAGATTCAAGATACAGAGTAGAGTGTATTGTTGGACCAATTGTGGTTTATCCTTACCAACGGAATGCTTTCAAACACACAACTATTTTGTAACGAATCCATTTACAAAGGCACTTAAAAACATAGGGCCAATACGAATTGGAGACTCGGGGTTCTTTTCATTATTGGAAAATGTGAGCATCAGAAAATATGACTGGGTTGTTCTAAAATATATCTACGAAGGAATAGAGTTTGAATTTTATGTTTGTAGTAGTCTTCATAGGGTATGGCAAAGGGTTTTTGTTCGATTTGGTGGCACTTCACCCCCCAAGAATGTAGTGTTTTATAAAAGTAAATTGTCTTGGCTGTATCTCAACAAGGAGTATGAAGATTATCCTCGGTATGGGTATACAATCTACCGCTTTGAAGCAATAAAAAATGAGTGGGGTTTTTCATTTGTTCCAATCAGTGACATACGTTGTATGTCGTTGGCAATATACATGAATTAGTTGATATGCCTTGTCAATGATGGGTCCACTTCTGTATGGTCAATTGAAGAATTAGATCATTTCCAATTTGCTCAACCGTGTGTTGAACCATTGACTACTTTGAAGACGATTGGGGTTTCAGATGGAAGTTGTTGGAAGAAATTTCTATAGATATAAATGGCAAATGTATTGGCTATCTTTTGTTCTGAATAGTCCATGGTCTGGTTCTTATGTGCAACTGTAGTGAAGTTCTTTTCCTATTATATGACATGGTAACTCGCATCTATTTTCCAATAGATATTGATAATTCAACTAATGAGCAGATGTCTCGGTTTTGGTACCTAGCACAAGGACTGCAATGATTTGATTGAGTATGGAGATGTTTTTGCAATTGCTACCCGTATGGATTCTGTTGATGAGATTCCACCATTGGATATGGTGATGGATTCTTAGGATATTAGTATTCTTAGGAGTTCTTATAAATATTTCCATTTTATATACTCTCTGTGGTTGTGGAAAATATTTCCATTTTTTCCTCTATACATACTATATGTCTTTATGGTAATACTTTAAAATTATGTTTGTATCGATCTTTGTGATGTAAAATATTTAATATTGTTTCTGCTAAACTTTTCATATTTACATGTAGATGTTTCTCGATGTTATGCTTTTTTCTTTGTTTGTATAATTATAATTTCTATGATTTATGTTATACATTATATTTGTATTGGTTTTTGTCATTGATTCTGAAACAATGTTATATGTTTATGTTCATTTTAATATTTATATTTATATTTTGATTGTATATATAGTTCAAAAATTTTAGATTGTTGTGTCCCAATAGTATGGATTCCATTTTTATTATAATATGATACATGGAGATCTAGACTTTTTTGTTTAAGCCATTTGGAAGAATTCATTTCTTTTTTTTCATTTTATAATTTCTTGTTTTTGTTTTTAGGCATTTGGAAAAAGCCTTATACATTTTGATAAGTTTATATGATTGGAAAAAAATAACATATACACTTTTATGTTCCATGTTTATGATTCCATAATGAATATTTTATTATTCATTGTAGACATGTCATCTGAAAGCACAAGCATGAGTATAAGAAAAATAACTTTGTCATCACAATCACGTGAGAGGTCTAATGAAATTTGTCGTTTATGATATGAACAAAATAAGGATGCCATAAATGAGTGTAGGAGAGCTACATATAACAGAAAAATGAGTGAATCCACTCTTCAAAATGATTCTATAGTTCCTTGTAAGTATCGTAGTGTGTACGATATAATGGAAAGAACATTTCCTGTTGATAGTTCATTATCAGGATATGCTCCTCCTCAGCATAATCTTGTTGTTCGATGCTCTTCTGAAAATTTTCATAACATTGGGGAAACATCTTGCAATCGAGAAGAATGGAATATCGATATTGTGGATTAAAATGTCCACCCTAACCCTTCTGTGTGTCCAATTGCATGTTGTAATGGCCAAAGGTTGCAAAACATCCATGGTGGAGGTAATGATGACATTTTGTGTGATGATTTGGATGATAGTTTACTTGGCCATTTGTTTGATAATTTGGATCCAGCTGCTCGAAACAAAAGACCTTCAAATCCCACTTCTCAAAGTAATGTGGTCCCACCAAGAGAATCAGTCATCCCTGATAGCATTTCGCGTGGCACAATGGAGGTAACACAATTATATTTTGGTTTTCACTGCAATAGTGGTTGTTCTACTACATTCCAGACTAATGTAAATTTTCAATGTTTTTTATTTTCTTTTCATTTTTTAAATTTCTAATTGCTTAGACATTGAATTTTATGGTGTATTTTATTTTCTTTGAACAGGATAAAAGTCATTCCAATAGAGGCATACAAATAAACTTCGTAGATGTTACATCTACTGATGTTAGAAGTGAAGAGGAACAATCTCATAACATTCATCCACATCACCAAACAAATGAAAATGTTGAGTGCATTTGATATTTTTCTCATTTTCTCATTTACAGTTGCCTCAAAATTGTGTTTTGTAACATTTCATGGAGAAACCATGATCTCATCTTGTTAGGTTGGTGAATTGGAATCCAAAATATAGAATTGTAAAACTAATTTAGATGTTCAAATTATTTGATTTATTTTCAATTTTTGAATATTTCGTTTTTGGACATTTAGTTTTATAACGTATTTTACTTTTTTGAAACAGGAAACAACTCATTTGAATAAAGGCAAAGAAACTACATCCAAAAATGTTCCATCCACTGTTCTTAGAATCCAAGAGCAACCATCTCATAACCCTCATCCACATGATGACACAAATGTAAATTTTGAATGCATTTGATTTTTTTTCATTTTCTTCATTTATAATTAGTTGGAAATTAAGTTTTAAAGTCTTTTATGACAAAGAGACCTTTACATCCTCTCATGTTTGCGAAATGCACACCATAAATTTTGAAAGACATTCTCATACATCCATTCCACATTCTTCAAATTTGTGAAGGGAATCTCATGTTCTTGAAGATAAAGTAAATGTTAGAAGAGATTTTACTCATCGAAATGGTTTTCAGCATGGTTCGGCGAGTAGAGATCATATTCATTTTGATGAAAACATGATTGCAATGCATAAAAGGTTTTGAGAAAATATAGATCGCTTGTTAGTTGTCCAAATGTGCCACATTTGCCAAGAATCATATCTCGGAATCCTTGTTGTGAGACATTTTGAAGGACTTGTTTGCAGATGATGTAAGAGTGAAAAAGGAGCCCATCGTTTTTGTCGATATAATAACATGGATCTTGGTGAGCAACCCCATAATTATAAGAGTTCTTACTCAAGTTGAAGAAATGCTAATAGCATGTGTGAATTCCATTTTGCAAGTGACACATGCTCGAGGTGGGCAACATAAGTATAGTGGTCATACAATTAGCTTTCCTCAAGATATTTCTACAATTGTACGAAGCCTTCCCTGACATGTTGAAGATATTGACTTTCTAATTGTGAGGAGACATATCGCTCAGTAAAAATATTATGAATGTTATGTAAAAAAATATCAAGTGATGGATGCATTGATTTTCAAAATCCAACGTGATCAATACTATCGAGATGTTGTAATTGATTATGATTCAGTGAATGCTCTGCCCGAAAGATAAACAGATGCCTCCTCCAGGCTTAAATTTGTTGATTGTCATATTGAAGAATCTGAGATCAATGAAACCAATAATGAAGAGTTTCATGTTGAGCATTTTCCCTCTCATCCTTCTTCCTTTGTTGCTCACCTACCAAATGAATGAAGAGAAGTGGAAGAAATTAGAGCATTTCTTGATAATGTTCATCCTTCACATGTTCAAGACATGGATTGGCCCCCTCTTGGAACCTCTCCAGTGAATGAATATAATATAGAGGGGTTATTCAATATGTCATTCCCAACATTGTTCCTCACTGGCGATGCTGATTGGTTGCAACCACATATTTGTAGTGTTGAACTTGATGAGTATGCATTGCATCTTCTTAGGTACTATGATCGGAGATTTGGAAGGCATCCTCGCTTTCGATATTACCTATTAAACATGATAATGTGGCATCAGAGCTAAGAAACTGTTGCAGTTTTTGCAAAGAAACATTTACATGATAACTCACCTACAACAGTTGAGGAGTTGCGTCACCATCTGATTTACCAAATAATAAGTTGGCTAGTCATCTTATGTTGTTTGGTCCTTCTCTGAGATGTCCAAGGGCATACTGGACTAAGTGTCAATCTGAATTGACGGACATGATTACTCAGTTAGGATGTCCATCTTTATTTTTTACTTTGACTGGAGCTGATAGAAAGTGGCCAGAGTTGCATAACCTCATGCCCATACATTCACATTCTCATTCTTCAAATGAGCCTTGTATGAAAATTGAGAATGTTATCCAGTACCCTCATATTGTTGTGTCATTTATGCACTACAGATGCAATATATTTCGAGAGGAAGTTATCCAAAAATATCTTAAAGCTAAAGACTTCTGGTACAAGTTTGTGTTGAATTTCTTTTCTATACTTTTTCAACTTTTATTATCATTCTATTTATATTGTTTGTAGCAACTATATCTTCATTTATTTCAGATATGAGTGGCAACACAGAGGTTTAGCACATATCCATGGTTTCCTATGGTTAGAAGGTGCTCCTGACATGGAAATACTTGATTGGTCAAATAGTTCTGATGTACAACTTGCAAAGATATTCTTCGATAAATATGTAATTGCATGGAATCCATGTGACATACATCGTCGCAACATAATGGTTCCACGAAGCCTCAATGATGACCCTTGCCTATTGAATACTGGTCAGATTTTCTCTTCTAATCTTCATAATGAATACAAGGAATTCTTAAAGCATGTCCAAAGGCACACAAAGTGTACTTTGGCTTCTTGTTTGCACAAAAAGGGTGCTATTCTAACATGTCAGTACAATGCTCCATGGGATCTTTGTGGTGAATCAAGATTGTTCATAGATAATCAAGGAAGAAAAAAATATGAGCTAGCAAGAAATGATGACAAGCTTAATGTACATAACGTTGACCTTCTAACAATCTGGCGTGCAAATGTTGATTGCCAGCCAATGCTTTCTCGCTATGTTGTGTTGAAATACATTGCTAAGTATGCATCGAAAGCAGAAAAAAGGTCTGAAAGTTATCATCATATGTTAACTAGAATTTCAAATTCTATTGGCTCTGAGGATCATGCTTTATGTGCATATAGAAAGTTTCTTATAGAAACGATTGTTGAATGTGACATTGGAGCATCAGAAACATTCGATATGTTTCTTAAGCTACCTCTTGTTGTTTGTAGTTAGAAATTTGTTTCCTTAAATGTTGGAAGAAAGGATTTTAGGAAAATATCAATGGATGGCTTGCAATGTTCATCTGAGAATACTTTCGTTCAACGTTATCAGAAGAGACCTTTTTTCCTTGAACATATATGTTTGATAGAAACAACAAGATCTTGAACATTTGATAGCAAGCGTAAACAAGATCCATGGAAGCCTAGAAATGTTCATGGTATTGTTCAGGTTTGGCCACAATTTTATTCTATTCTTGGTGAGGCTTCAGAGGAATTTGAAAACTTTTGCTGGACAAAATTGCTATTGTACAAGCCATTTCATGACATTCCTACAGAAATTGGCCTTTCAGCTGAAATTATTTTTGAAAGTTGGAGGAATCTTTTATATCGAGCATGGCATGTTGATCGACACCCATCAATTATAGACAATATTGAAGATGAAGAAGATGGTGATTTTTCTAACTAGGAAATGAATCTTGAAGATGATTTTCAACAATGACATATTTTCTCTCATTTGGTTCCACCAAACGATGTAAATTTTTCTGATATTCACACCCTTGGTTGAAGGGACTTTGATATATCCTTTGACTGGGAAAGTACAACTATTTCTAATGATATTGCAGAGGAAGCTATTAATTTTATAAGGAATGTAAAATGAGCGGGTGATATTGGTTACCTTTCAAACAGAACATTTGCATCTCCAGATTCTTTGTCGAAAAAACAACGACTTTCTTTTGAAATTAAGGCACTTTGCTAAATATGAGATTCGTGAAGCCCTTCTTATGATTATTCAGGGCACTATAAGCACTGGGAAGTCTTTCCTTATCCATTGTATTTTTGAAGCTCTTTCTAATTCATCAAGTGATGGAAGAAGCCCTTTGCTTCTTCTTGCCCCAAAAGCAATAGCTCCTTTTAATATACATGCAAAAACAACACACTTAACTCTAAAAATTCCAATTAAAGATATGCAACCACTATAGGGGCAGTCACTTGGAGTATTCCAAGAAGAAATGCAACATGTTAGATATATATTGATTAATGAAATGAGCTTTCTAGGATCACGGTTGTTTATGCAAATAGATGCTCGATTACAAGAAGCATTTCCAGAGAAAAAGAATTTTCCTTTTGGTGGCAGATCCATCATCCTTGTGGGTGACCTTGGCCAACTACCTCCTATAAGAGATAATCCTTTGTATGCAGGTAATACAATAGGGAAAGTCTTGTGGAACAAATTCAACATTGTTGTCACTCTTGACACAATATTTCACCAACAATGGAATAATGAGAAACAATCTTGTTTTCGTAGAGTCCTCAATAACATTAGAGACGTAGAACCTATTCTTGAAGATTGAGAGTTTCTTATGTCTCAGGCTGATATGAGGTTGCATCGTACAAAAAGAGATTTATTTAATGCAACAGTTCACATGTTTCCAACAAATAATTTGGTCTCCTTGCATAATAGGCATATGTTAAAATCATTAAATTCTCCAATTGCATGATGTGTTACTGAGTATTCAAGGCGTTCAGAAATCGGTGGTGTTGATGATGATCAATTCGCCGTGAAGTTTTGTTGTTTCGTGGTCAGCATGTTATGTTGACATGTAATATATGGGTTGAAGCTGGCTTGGTGAATGGTTCACTTGGTTTTGTTAAGGATATATTCTATCCGCCTACCTCTAAGCCACCTCGACTTCCAATGTTCACACTTTTTGTTTTTGATAAGTATGTTGGTGTTCCATTTGATACGAGCAATCCAAACATTGTCCCTATCACACTAGTGATAAGAGGAAATTGAAAACAAATTCCTTTGAAGATGGCATGGGCTCTTACAATCCACAAGTCACAAGGATTTACTTTAGAACGAGTGTTAGTTGATATCGGGAATAAAGAGCAGCAAGGCCTTACCTTCATAGCCATATCAAGAGTGAAATCAATAGATGGTTTACGCATTGCACTGCCTTTTTCTTTCCAACATTATGCCAAGATGAAAGATAGCACATATGTTACAATTAGGAAGAAGGAAGAGGAGCGATTGAAGTCCATATCACTATGAAATACAACTAATAACATTGTGACCTTCTTTATAGTTTTGAACTTCAATTTTGTAGTGGAATTATTTGATGTAAACAAAACAAAAAATATATGTTAAGACTCAATGTTCTTTCTGTGGTTGCAATGTTGGTTAAATTGATTATTTTAAACACTAATGTTGTTTTTATGTACAAAATTGTATATCTCTGGTCTTAAAATGTCCTATTATGTTGTTCTTCTTTAAATCCAATGTGTGAAATTTAGATGTGTTTTTTTCATTTATGTTGCTTTTCTCCAATGGGAGTGTTACTATTTTATATCTTTCTCTTGCATTTCTAATTGTTGTGGTCTTTTGTGTGGATCCCTTCACTTTGTTCACGTCTTTCATAAATGAAAATATTGTTTACATTTATAATATTATTGTTGGGATTTCATGTTCTAGGTGTTTATATCAATATTCTTGAGATTTATACTATTAATACATTCATGTATTGATATCAATGCATATATGGTTTAAATTCTATTTATTGTTTACATTGCAGTGATATAAATGTGTTATTATTAATGTAGTGATGATTTATCATGCTTTAGTGCTTTATGGTTTGCAATGTGATTCTTATATTGGTTTTGGTTTATGTTTTTATTATTTTTTTTGTGTTGTAGCATTATTTATGTTTATATATTGATGCCATGGATTTACGACTTAGGTTTGGTTTACTATTTACTTGGGTTTATAATATTAAATGATTAGGTTTATTTGTTCTTTAATTTTGTAATATTAATAATTCCTTTGGTTTATCATTTATTCCCTTTGTTTTATTAATCCCCACTATTAAGGTTTAAATAATAGTCCTAAGGTTTAATATTAATCCCTTACATTTAGATTGTTTATTCCTTCAATTTATTGACACGCTACTTTCATAATATTAACAATCCCTAGGGTTTATTGACCCATTAGGTTTATAATATTCATAGTCACATGGGTTGATCAGTCCATTGGGTTTAAAAAATTAATTCCGATTAAACTCTTGTCATTTTTGATCCCTTTGGTTTGTAATATTTTTCCCTTGGCTTTATTAATTCCCAATGGTTTATAATATCAAATTATTGGTTTTCTTCATTCTTCAACTTTTTAATATTAATAATTCCTTGGGTTCATAATTCCTTGAGGTTTTAGTCCGTTTATTATACCAATCCCTTAGGTTCATTATTCCCTTGGGTTTATATTATTAGTCCCTTTTGTTTAATAATATTGCCTTAGGTTCATAATCCCTTGGGGTTTTAGTATTAATCTGTTGGGTTTATAATATCAATCGCTTGGGTTTTAGTATTAAACCCTTAGGTAATAATAAACAAAAGGGACTAATATTATAAACCCAATGTATACAAACCCTAAGATAACTATTAAAAATACTAAAGCCTAATAATTATATTTGTATATTATTATAATAATATAATAATAATATAATATTATTATAATATTATAATCAGATATTATTATTATTATTATTATTATTATTATTATTATTATAATACAATATAATTATTATGAATTTTTTTATAATTTTATATTATTATATTATTTTAATAATATAATGATAATCTAATATTATTATGAGCTAGTCTTATTATTAATTAATATATATTAGGAGTTTGTATTATTAATATAATATTAATATACTAATATATATAAATAATATGGTTGTTAATATTTATATAGTTATTAATAATCCTAAATACCAATAATAATTAACCCATTACACCCATAGTATGCATGTGAAATGCATCATCCCATTTGTCCCATGTATTTTAACTCTCTAAGGAGTAAAAATATCCAACCTCCAATGGTTAAGGCCCTATTAATCAACATAGGCTAAACAACATACAATATTCACTTATCAGGACTTTAATCACCCCTTAACCTTCACATATGACTTTATTAAGGCCTTTCTTTTAAATCCTTCCTATCGGACTAAAACCCTCTCATTAACCTTTATATTTGTTAATATTTGGACTTTCTTTACCCTTCCAAACCTTCTTTATGCCTTAACCACATGTATATATAACCATTCCTTCTTTAAACTCTGGTTATATATGTTTAAACGCATAAACCTTCCGTCGCTGTTATTTTCCTTTATAAACCTTTAATAAAGGAAATTCCCACAAAACATACCTTTCCGCTTTATACGACCTCTGCATGAATTTTGAGGTTCCACCTTTATCGCTAATTGCAATTGCCATAGTCTGCAGTCACATTAACATGTGGTTCCCATCTCCTCTGATATGTGATTAACCGCGGAACCCAAAACATATTAACTACATCATATAATACCATCGGGTTTGCTCCTTTGTATGTCGCATTAATTCTCTACCATTGATCTTCTCCTGAAAGATCCAATGGTTCATGGTAGATTTTAGGTTGATAAGGCACGCGGGGGTTAACCACTCGATAAAGCGATTTCCCCACACTCCTCCGCTGCTATGTGTCCTTTGATTTGTGGAATCGGAGCCCAAACTCTTGATACTGCTTACCACTGTTTTACTGCATGAAATACCACTCGAGGTTATAAACCTGCCTTTTTACTCTGTTAACTCATGCGCTCTTCCATATGCGATGACAGTAAATCTACTCCATCAGATGATTCTGATAGTTCCTTTAAGTTACTCTGTTGTTTAATCTGGACCGTTGATCACTGAGATCCAATGGTTAGTATGTGCCAACACCTCACTTCTCCGCTCGTCCCTTTTTTACTTTTACTTTACGCTATTTTCATTGTTTCCTCTGTGGGTTTGGGGTTTTCTTCAGGGTTTACATTTATAATATTATTGTTGGGATGATTAACGTCGGAACTCAAAACATATTAACTACACCATATAATACCATTGGGTGCGCTCCTTTGTATGTCACATTACTTCTCTGCCGTTGATCTTCTCCCGAAAGATCCAATGGTTCATGGTAGATTTCAGGTTGACAAGGCACACGGGGGTTAACCGCCTAATAAAGCAGTTTCCCCACACTCCTCCGCTGCTACGTGTCCTCCGATTTGTGGAATCGGAGCCAAAACTCTCGATACCGCTTACCACTGCTTTTCCGCCGAAAATACCACTCAAGGTTATAAACCCACCTTTTTACTGTGTTAACTCCTGCACTCTTCCATATGCGATGACCGTCGATATACTCCATTGGACGGTTCTGATAGTTCCTTTAAGATACTCTGTCATTTAATTTGGATCGTTAATCACTGAGATCCCTAAGATCCAATGGTTAGTATGTGCCAATGCCTCACTTCTCCACTCGTGCCTTTTTCACTTTGACTTTATGCTATTTTCATTGTTTCCTCTATGGATTTGGGGTTTTCTTCAGGGTTTACATTTATAATATTATTGTTGGGATTTCATGTTCTACGTGTTTATATCAATATTCTTGAGATTTATACTATTAATACATTCATGTATTGATATCAATGTATTTATGGCTTAAATTCTATTTATTGTTTATAATGTAGTGATATAAATGTGTTATTATTAATGTAATGATGATTTATCATGTTTTAGTGCTTTATGGTTTGCAATGTGCTTCTTATATTGGTTTTTGTTTATGTTTTTTTTTTGTGTTATAGCATTATTTATGTTTATATATTGATGCCATGGATTTAGGGCTTACGTTTGGTTTACTATTTCCTTGGGTTTAAAAAAATAATTCCTATTAATCCCTTGCCATTTTTGTTCCCTTTGGTTTCTAATATTTTTCCCGTGGGTTTATTAATTCAAAATGGTTTATAATAGCAAATTATTTGTTTTCTTCATTCTTCAACATTTTAATATTAATAATTCCTTGCGTTCATAATCCCTCGAGGTTTTAGTGTTAATCCCTTGAGGTTTATTATTCCTTTGGGTTTATTATATCAATCCCTTAGGTTCATTATTCCCTTGGGTTTAGATTATTAGTCCCTTTTGTTTAATAATATTTCCTTAGGTTCATAATCTCTTAGGGTTTTAGTATTAATCCCTTGGGTTTATAATATTAATTTCTCGGTTTGTTATTCCCGTGTCAAACATGGTTTATTATAATGTCCACCATGGCCCAACATGGTATTTTGATAGGAATTGTCTCAATATGTAAATCAATGATGGTCGATCATGTTTATTTTAATTCTAATAATATTAGTCCCTTTGATTTAATATTATTCCCTTGGGTTCATAATCCCTTGGGGTCTTTGTATTAATCACTTCGTTTTATTATTCCTTTGGGATTCTCATATTAATCCTTTTGGTTTATTATTCCCTTAAGTCTATAATATTGATCATGGTAAACCATTGTTCAACCATGCTTGAATGTCACATTGTGACATGGTTGTCTCACCATGAAAATAAATAATAATCCATTGGGTTTCTTATATCAATCCCTTGGGTTTATTATTCCCTTGGGTTTATAATATTAGTCCCTTTTGTTTAATAGTATTCCCTTTTGTTCATAATCCCTTAGGGTTTTAGTATTAATACATTGGGTTTATAATATCAATCGCTTTGGTTTATTATTCCTGAGTCAAACATGGTTTATTATGATGTCGACCATGGTCCAACATGGAATTGTCATAAGGATTGTCTCAATATCAAAATCAATGATGGTCCATCATGTTTATTTCAATGTTTATAATATTTTTCTTACGGTTTATATACGTTGGGTTTATAATATTGGTCCCTTGGGTTTAATATTATTCCCTTGGCTTCATAACCCCTTGGTGTTTTAGTACTAATCCGTTCGTTTTATTATTCCTTTCAGTTTCTCATATTAATCCCTTTGGTTTATTATTCCGTTAGGTTTATAATATTGATCATGGTAAACCATTGTCAATCATAGCCAACCATGGTCAACCATGCTTGAATGTCACAATGTCACAAGGATTTTCTAACCATGAAAATAAATGATGTTTATTTTAATGTTTGTAATATTTATATTTGGGTTTACAAATGTTGGGTTTCTAATATTAGTCCTTTGGGTTTAATATATTCCCTTGGGTTCATAATCCCTTGGGGTTTTAGTCTTAATCCCTTGGGTTTATAATATCAATCCCTTGGGTTTATTATTACCTCATGTTTATAATATCAATCATGGTCAAACATGGTTGAATGTCACATTGTCACAAGGATTGTCTCATCATGAATAAATCATGTCTATTTTAGTCTTTGTAATATTTATATTTGGGTTTACAAATGTTGGGTTTATAATATTAGTCCCTTGGGCTTAATATTATTCCCTTGAGTTCATAACCCTTGGGGTTTTAGTATTAATCTCTTGGGCTTAATATTATTCCCTTGGGTTCATAATCCCTTGGGGTTTTAGTATTAATCCATTAGGTTTATTATTCATTTGTGTTTATAATGTAATTAAGTTGGGTTTACTATTCCTTTAGGTTTATAATATCAATCATGGTTAACCATTGTTAATCATAGCCAACCATGGTCAACCATGTTTGAATGTTGCATTGTGATAAGGATTATCTCACCATCAAAATAAACCATGTTTATTTTAGTGTTCGTAGTATTTATATTTGGGTTTATCAATATTGGGTTTATAATATTAGTCCCACAGGTTTAATATTATTCCCTTCAATTCATAATCCCTTGGCGTTTTAGTGTTAATCCCTTAGTTTTATTATTCCTTTGGGTTTATAATATCAATCCCTTGGGTTTATTATTCCCTTAGGTTTATAATATCAATTATGGTCAACCATGGTTGATTCTCGCATTCTAACAAGGATTGTCTCACTGTCAAAATAAATCATGTTTATTCTGATGTTTGTAGTATTTACATTTGGGTTTACAATTGTTGGCTCTATAGTATTAGGCCCTTCGGTTTAATATTATTCCATAGGGTTCATAATCCCTTGGGATTTTAGTATTAGTCACTTGGGTTTATTGTTCATTGGGGTTTTAGTATTAGTCCCTTGGGTTTATTGTTCATTTGAGTTTATAATATTAATCCCTTAGGTTCATTATTGCGTCTGGTTTATAATATCAATCATTGTAAACCATTGTCAATCATAGCCAAACATGGTCAATCATGGTTGAATGTTGCATTGTGACAGGAATTGTCTCACCATCAAAATAAACCATGTTTATTTTAGTGTTTGTAGTATTTATATTTGGGTTTACCAATGTTGGTTTTATAATATTAGTCCCATGCTTGAATGTCACATTTTGACAAAGATTGTCTCACCATTAAAAAAAAACATATTTAATTTTGTTTGTAATGTTTATATTTTGGTTTACGAATATTGGGTTTATAATATTAGTCCCTTGGGCTTAATATTGTTACCTTAGGTTCATATTCCCTTGGGGTTATGTATTACTCCCTTCGGTTTATTATTCATTTGGGTTTATAATTAGTGTTTGTAGTATTGATATTTTCCTTTACTCGATGTGAAGTTTATAATATTAGTCCCATGGGTTTAATATTATTCCCTTGCCTTCATAATCCCTTGGGTTTTAGTATTTATCCCTTGGGTTTATTATTCCCTTTGTTTGATAATATAAGTCATGGAAAACCATTGTCAATCATAGCCAAACATTGTCAACCATGGTTGAATGTCGCATTGTGACAAGAATTTTCTCAGCGTCAAAATAAACAATGTTTATTTTAGTATTTGTAGTATTTACATTTGGGTTTACCAATGTTGGTTTTATAATATTAGTCCCTTGGTTGAATGTCACATTTTGACAAAGATTGACTCACTATGAAAATAAGCCATGTTTATTTTAGTGTTTGTAGTGTTTATATTTGGGTTTAACAATGTTGGGTTTATAATATTAGTCCCTTGGGTTTAATATTATTACATTGGGTTCATAATCCCTTGGGGTTTTAGTATTAATCCTTTGGGTTTATTATTAACATGGGTTTATAATATTAATCATGGTCATCTTTATTAATCTCTTGTATTCGTAATATCAATCCCTTATGCTTCTTGATCCCTCAGGGTTTTAATATTTATCCGTTGGGTTCACTAATTCCTTGGGTTTATAATATTAAACCATTGGGTTTATTAATTCCTTGGGTTTATAATATTAGTCCCATGGGTTTAATATTATTCCCTTCAGTTCATAATCCCTTGGAGTTTTACTATTAATCTCTTCGTGTTATTATTGCTTTGCGTTTAGAATATCAATCATGGCCAACCATTGGCAGTCATAGCAAACCATCGTCAACCATGTTTGAATGTCGCATTGTGACAATGATTTTCTCACCATCAAAATAAACCATATTTATTTTAGTGTTTGTAGTTTTTATATTTGGGTTTATAATATTAGTCCCATGGGTTTAATATTATTTCCTTGGGTTCATAAACCTTTGGGGTTTTAGTATTGATCCCTTAGTTTTATTATTCCTTTAGTTTTATAATATCAATCCCTTGGGTTAATTATTCCCTTAGGTTTATAATATCGATCATGGTCAACCATTGTCAATCATAGACAACCATGGTCAACCATGGTTGAATGTCACATCGTGACAAGGATTGTCTCACCATGAAAATAAACCATGTTTAGTCTTTCTAATATTTATATTAGGGTTTACCATTGTTCGGTTTATAATATTAGTCCCTGGGGTTTAATATTATTTTCTTAGATTCATAATCCCTTGCGGTTTTAGTATTAATCCTTTGGGTTTATTATTAGCTTGGGTTTATAATATCAATCATGATCATCTTTATTAGTCTCTTGTATTTGTAATATCAATCCCTTGCACTTCTTGATCCCTTAGGTTTTCAATATTTTATCCGTTGGGTTCAATAAGTCCTTGGGTTTATAACATTAAACCATTGGGTTTATTAGTTCCTCGAGTTTATAATATTAGTCCCCTTTGTTTATATTAGCTTTTTGATGAAAGGAGATCTCGAGGGTTAACCAAAATCCCTTTCCTTAAAAAAATATCGATCTTGAGGCCTGTGGGTTATGGCCCACTAAGCCTATCGGAAGCATTTCTTTAGGCCTTGAGCCTTTCATACATGGACTCACATTAAATCTGAACCATATAATTTTACCAGGGATTTTATAGTATCGAAAGCATTACACATAGGCCTTTAAGCCATAAAACCCCTTTAACCATTCATCTATCAGAATATGGGAAATACACAGGAAAACCATGAAAACCTACTCCAAACCCTTAGTTCAGACTTCAAAATTCATACACCCGCATCTATAAAGACGATCAGGTCCGCTCCTTTGACCTTTCTGCAGCTCCGATTGTCAACACCCGACTTCTGATTCCTCTGATTGTCGATTTATTGCTATTGGCGTATCGGCATTCTGCCACATCGCGCTATCGCAACATTCATAAACTATTATTCCTTGACCTCCCCGATATCCGATCGTCGATTGCATCTAGACGATCGATCTAGACTCTCAATCTGACGGTGCATGATGCATCACATTATCGCAATTAGTCTTTTCAATGGTCGAACCCCATTCACTCCAAAGCACCGATCCGACCAAAATTTTGGACCTAATAAGGGTATAGGGCAACTTTTATAAGTTTTCAAGTCCGCTTTATGGATATGTTAAGTGTTTTTGCGTGATTTCTTAGTGTATTTTGATCAGGGTGAAGAGATTTGGGGTATGCGATAAGAGTGGACCCAAAGATTTATTAAGCGCAACTTATATGAATTGATGTCCGTTATGTTAATCGCATACCAAAGGGGATGGATTCGTGTGTTAAAATGACCATGGGAATGGAAATTTGCAATAGCGATAAAGGTGATCCTCATTAAGTGTGCCAAGACCGTACCAAAAGCGGAAAAGGTATAGTTTGCATGCATTTTCCTTTGTAAATGGGTTATAAGGGAAATAACGCCAATAAAGGGTTTTCATGTGTTAACTATATATAACAAATGGTTCATAAAGGAAAAGGTTATATATACGAAGTTAAGAGTCATAAACAAAGGTTATAAAGGGTTTTAAGGTGCTGATAGGAAGGTTTAATGAAATACTTCAATAAAGTCTTATATGAAGGCTCAAAGGTTGATTAAAGTTTCGATAGGAGGTTTTAGCAGGGCAATTGGGTTATGATATAAAGGAATTGATAAAAGAGGGCCTTAACCATTTGTGGGTGATGTTTTGACTCCTTTCAGAGTTAAATACCTGGGACTGATGTGTTTATGCATTATTATGTATACTGTGGGTGTGTGTGGGGGTATCCCTGCATCAGTTTTATATACCTTGGGTTATACTATTAATCCTTTCAGTTTTTTAGGTTTTTAGTATTAATCCCTTGTTGTTATTAGTTCCATAGGTTTATATTATCAATCCCTTGGGTTTATTAATCTAAGGGTTGATATTCTTAGCATATAATATTATTGATAGGGTTTATAATATTAACAAGTGTTTAATATAGATTCTTTGGGTTTATAATCCATTAAGTTTATGATATAAATTCCTCAGGTTTATACTATTAATTATAGGTCTTATATTATTATAAGTTTATATTATTATAATAAAATTCATATAATAATCATAAATATATAAATATATAAAAATATAGTTGCTATTATCTGTATAGTTATTAATTATTATAAATAATAATATTGATGATATTATTATTATAATAATAATTATATTTGTATATTATTATAATAATATAGGAGCGATGGCGAGTGCAAGGGTTAGCTATTGCAGAGAGCTGATGGTGGTCGCAGCCGGGACTGCTGCAAAGGTTGAAGGCGACTCAGGGTCTGGAGTTTCGGTGATTATTCACGCTGTCCTCTCCGTGGAATGGCGCAGTCAAGGGCCCCAAACCTGTCCAGATCACTACGGCAATGCATCTGTGGAGTTCTCTGCCTCAAGGGTTTATGATTTTTTGATTTGGAAACGGCAGGGAATGCCCAGGACCTACGAAATTAGAGATCTGCTCAAAACAGCCGGTCAGATCTATGATTTAGGTTTTTCCTCTTATATTCCGATCAAATCGTTAGCTGAAGAGGCCGAGGGTTTTGATCTGTGCGAACGCTCCTTCCGGCAAGAATTACAACGGGATCAAGCAGTGAGACGCTCCGTGGTAGTCCACCTCCGTGCATGGTTAAACAAGGAGGTTTTCGGGGTATTGAGAAGCGTGGTGCTCAACCACGACTTTGAACAAAGGCGCCATCAAGCCGTATTGAACCTAGAGACCAGGACGTGTCGATCCCAGAATGCACAGAGCAATGACAGGGGGGGTCTGCATGCTGCAGATCTGCTCCCTCTTACAATGAAATGGCCAAAACTTTGCAGATCCGGCCCAAATCTATCGGATCCAGCCAACCCCAGGCAGCAGATCGGTAGCTCCAAGCAAAGATCAAGCAGAGGGTCAGTAGATCTAGACATGCACAAAGAAAGAAGTCCCAAAACGAGACCAGATCTGGAAGACTCAGAGCAGGTAAGACCAACTAGTTTTCAGATATTCATTAAATCCCCTCAGGGGAAAACCCGATTAGTGTGGGTTCATGCAGGAGGCACCATCTTGCAGCTGAAACAACAGATATGGACAGAGATGGGATACCCAGTTCAGTTTCAACATTTGGTCAGTGGCAGGTGGTCTCTCCAGGACTGTAGAACAATGAAAAGCTATGAGATCAGGCCAGGAACAATCATTGTTTTAAACCTGAGGCTGAGAGGAGGGGCTCTGCCTCAGGGTCAGCCAAGCTCTTCAGGGGGAGGCAAGGGGAAAACAACGCCCCAGCAACAACCCAAGGGAGGTTTATCCTATAAAAACATTCTACAAGGCAACAGAGACTCAGGGCCCTCGCCAGACCACGGCGGAAATAAACCCAAGCCATACATTGTAGATCAATTGGGGCAAACCCCAGCTCTGAACTTTGACTCTACAGGGCTGGATGACTTCGTAAAGTCCTATGAAACGCAGGCCCTAATATGCCGGTTTAACAGTTTTTGGCCTAAACCAATGGATTTATTCCATTGGATCTTCACCAACTGGACCATGGAATGTGACATACATCTATGCTCCAAGGGGTTTTTTATAGTAAGATTCACATCCAAGGAAGCCAGAGATACAGTCATCAGCGCTGGGCCATGGTTCTGGGGAACAGCAGGGCTGTTTATGACCCCATGGTTTCCAGATTTCGACCCTAACAAAATGACTGTATCCATAGTACCGGTTTGGGTACGCCTATACAACCTTCCCCTTCACTTCTGGAGTGAACAAGTCCTGGAAGGTATTGGGAACAGCATAGGGAAATATATTAAAACAGATCTGGAAAGGATTGATGAAAGGATCTACACCTTCGCACGCATTTGTGTGGAAGTGGATCTAAGCAAAGGGCTGCCGGACAACATAAGGCTGATATACAAACAGCAAAATTGGTTACAGGCATTAGACTATGAAAACACAGCTTTCAGATGTAGGCTCTGTAGGCAGACAGGACACCTGCAAAGCTCATGTCCAGAAGCCAAGAAAGTAAACAGGAAAAAGAAGCAGAAAGGGAAGCAGAGGAAAGGATGGAAATTCTCCACCCCAGACTCAGAGGACGAAGAATTAGAAGCAGAGGAGGAAGAACCCACTGCAAAGAATGTCGAGGTTACTCAAGAAACAGAGACTCAGAAGGGTACCAATTCAGTCACAAAGGACTCACAATATCACTCAAATCAGGCAGAGAAGAATCAGGTAGAGATGACAAGTGCGGACCAAAGCATGGGCGGCATCAAACGGCATCACCAATCAGATACTTCAGACTCAGACAAAGAACCAGGCCCACAGAATACAGAAACACAGCTAGTCATTGCTTCGATCGAGCCCACTCAAGGAGAATGGCGCAAGGTCGAAAAGAAAAAGGGGAGAAAAACTTGAAGCGTGAGTTTTACTCACTGCCGGAATTCAGTTTTTCTTTCTTTCTCTCTTCTCTCTCTCTCTCTTTTCTATTTCTTTGTGCACGTTAGTCTTCTAACGTTGTGTGGGGTGCGTCAGCACTCGAGCCCATGTGGCTGCTTACGGAATGCTTAATTGCATCTGCTAGTGTAACTTTTCATTAATTCATTAATAAAAGGTTACCGTTTTTTCCTTTGGAAAAAATATTATTATAATAATATCATAATAATATAATATTATTATAATATTTTAAGCAAATATAAATATTATTATTATTATTATTATTATTATTATAATATTTTTTTATTATAATAATAATACAATATAATTGTTATTATTTTTTTTATAATTTTATATTATTAGATTTTTAAAATAACATAATGATAATCTAATATTATGATGGGCTATTGTTATTATTAATTAATATATATTAGGAGTTTATATAATTATTATAATATTAATATAATATTTATACAATAATATATAAATAATCTGGTTGTTAATATTTATATAAATATTAATAATCCTAAATACTAATAATCATTAACCCTATATATACCAATCCTAACATAGATATTAAAAATAATAAAACATAATAATAATAATTAATAATTAATAATAATAATATTATTATGAGTTTGTATTATTATAATAATATTAATATAATAATCATAAATATATAATTATATAAGAATATAGTTGCTATTATTTGTATAGTTATTAATTATCATAAATCATAAATAATTGGTCTTTATTGTTCTTATTATAATAATATTGATTATATTATTATTATAATAATAATATAATATTATTATAATATTATAATCAAATATTATTATTATTATTATTATTTTTATAATTTTATATTACTAGATTATTTAAATAATATAATGATAATCTAATATTATTATGAGTTATTCTTATTATTAATTAATATATATTAAGAGTTTATATAATTATTATAATATTAATATAATATTTATACAGTAATATATATAAATAGTCTGGTTGTTAATATTTATATAGTTATTAATAATCCTCTATAGTTATTTATATAGTTGTTAATAACCCTAAATACCCATAATAATTATTGATGTGGTTGATATAAACCTATTGGCGTATATCAATCACATTGAAAAATGTGGTTGTATATATGCTTGATATACGCCTATCGGCCTATATAACTATATTAGTAAATATAATTGTGCTAGTCATAACTTAGTTGTATATGATGTCATTCACTCATTCGACCATAAAATTTAAAGGTTTATATACCTTACATTAAAGTAGTAATAATAAAAATATTATAAGCAAAAAAAATATAAAGATATTATGCATAACCCAATAAATTTTTTTTATAAAAAAGGTAATGTGCATTTTTCAAAAGCTGAAACTTTTAGAATTTATTTATCACAATTTAAAAAAACTTTTTTTCCGAAACGATTTTCTTCTTGGGCTTAGTTTCTAAGGATACCAATACAAAGCCTGCTTTGATATGATTTCGTCTCATAACAAATATTATAGATTAATCGACTATAGTTTCGAATGATCCATGTATGAAGAGGAGACAGCACTCGCTATAGTTCATTTGTCTAATAATATTGTTGATTTTTATAATGCTATTTGACATCTTATATACGTTTACTCAAATATATTGTTTCATATAAGAGCGATAAACATGGTAAGTATCTCCAAACAAAATAGCGGAATAAAAAATATGGAAGGCAAGGACTAACTTTTCGACGAAGAGCGCCCTCAGTACCGATGGCAACAACCTCTTCCTGCTTGCTACTTTCTATATATTTGGCCCGTCTCCTACCTTCTACCCACAAAAAAAATTTGACATTGTTTCGTTTCATATTTGAAACTTCTTTTTACTTCTCTCATGGAGGTTCATACTTGCAAACTCAAGTTATCTTTTAATGGTTGTAAACTGAAATGGCCAGGCAGTGGAGGTACGTGTTAGAGCATGAACGCAGCTAACTACTAGAGAATAGGAACAACGACGTATTGGACAATAGAAATGTGGCAGATCATGGAACCTGCTTATCAATGCAAACCTCATCAATTACTGACACTAGCCTTCTTATTTGCAAGGATCCGACCACTTGAATATTCACACATTCTACGGCATCCTGTTCGCACAAACATTATATATATGGATTTGTTTATCGTGGCCACAATTTCACTCATTGGGCAAATTTCGAGGCAGTTAGAAAATTTTCAAGAAATTTGACTGATGGTATGGAAACTTCTTATCAATGCAAACCTCACCAATTACTGACACCAGCCTTCTTACGACCACTTGAATATTCACACATTCTATTGCATCCTGTTCGCACAAACATTGTAATGGCAGTAAATATTATGTACAAAGATTATATGTGGAATTGTTTAAGGTGGTTACAATTTCACTCATAGGGCAAATTTCTAGGCTGTTAGAGAATTTTCAAGAAATTTGACTCATAGAGTGTTTGAATGATTTTGTTTACCGTGGATATAGATTCAGTACCATTAAAAACACTTGGACACTCAAAATCATGATGCTTGAGCATTGTAAGTTAGATTTCAAAAAAAAAATTTGAATTTTGTCAAAATCTTGGTAGAATTTCCATTATTTCCAAGCCAATTGCAGTCTTTTAGACTAGTCTTTATATATAAGGTCTCCACTGAATATTATTTTATTCTTATGTAATAGACAATTTATATGTAGTAAGTCTTCAATTAATATCATTGTTTTCTCATGCAATAGACAATGCACAATTTGTGAGGGACCATCTGAATGCACCTAGAAAAATTTCAAAAAAAATCATTGTTGGAGTCTTCGAATAGAATTTTTGATGGTGAAATTGGATTGAGCACCATCAGCAACCCTTCAAGCACCCAAAATCTAAAATCATTACAGCGATAAGTTGGATTTCCAAAAATTGAACCGGATTTTAGCAAAATTTTACCTGGATTTCCACGATTTTACAGGTGAAATTGTGGCCTCCTTAAACTACCCTTTAGATATAGTAAGTCTCTGTTAAAAATAATTTTATTCTCATCCAATAGACAATTTATATATAGCAAGTCTTCACTGAATATCATTTTTAAAGTAATGTCCTGAGAAAGATTTAAAAAAAATTGACGATTGAATATTTAAATCACTTTTTTGATTAACCTTCAACAACCCCATAGCCACCCAAAAGTTTAAACATTGACGGCTATAAATTGGATTTGCAGAACATTTCAGCCATTTGTTATCAAAATAGCCCCAAATTTTTCATTATTTATGGACAAAATTAAAGCTCTTACACTACTCTTTATACATAATAAATCTCCATTTAATATTATTTTATCCTCGTGCAATAAATAATATAAATTTATATATAAAAAATATTCATTGAATATCATTTTATTCTCATGCAATAGAAGGGTATAGTAGTCATCAATCTCAGGAGACATGTCCCTAGGGCAATTTTCATGAAAAGGCTAGACAAAAAGGGATCGAGAACTAGCTCTGGCATGCTGACTCTGGTATATCGTTCGAGCATAGCCCCATCAGCGGTTTTCAACTACTACTTTTTGTATTTCACGTACTCAATACATCAGCCTTTCATCATCTGTGATCTAGATTATTATTTTCATGTGTTTGTTTTAATATCTACTCAGAAATTTTATTTTAAAATCCATTCAGACCTTTTTGGAAGTTAGTTGCAAGATCATAGGATAAAAGAAAGCAGTTAGTAAGTACAAAGTTGGCCATGGACCAGTCAGGGATATTCACAGGAGCAGAAGACTGATACGTTGTTCTCCCCTTATTTTTCGCGTCATTACATGAACCCTTCCTAGGAATCTTCGTTGAATTAGTGCCATAACTACTATTCTCCTCCTTAATCCCCTTAGATCGGCATCCTGTAACTATAATATAACCCTTCTCCAGTAAGCCAATCTGCTTGGTCTCGACATCATCAACACCACCCCATATATCATCTTGATTAAACGCTTCCATTCTCTCCCAATGATCAGAAATACTCTCGGATTGTGGAGGCCCGAGGAGCTTGTAAGTATGATAATTATCGTTCGGTTTCGACCTCCCCAACATAGAATTACTCCGATCCATAGCTATCCAAGAGATTTCTTCAAGATCCTACTCATAAAATTCTCTATCAGGCTATACAGATTGAGCCAATTTTAGGCTTTCCTGCTCCACCTAGAAATTCTACACAAAGTTTTCCCGAAATTTAAATAGCCCAACTCTAAGAGCCTACCTAGATCCTCTGATTGAACTAATTCTAGGTTATTTTTCTCAAATTCGGCTAATTCTCAGTTCCGCTGTAGTGCTTACCATCATAATCCTCTTTGTAAGACTCGATTTTTATGGGAGCTCTGTGCTGAGGGCCAAAACTCATTCGTTAAGCAGTTGTTTGGAACCGATTTGCCCACCTATGTGGTTGTACTCGATCCCATTGAAATCAAGAACCACCATTACTAAACCTGATAAAATTTGTATTCGAATATTGATTTCATCCGGTTAGCAGTGTGGAACATCAGTCGTCGTTCCCCTTCATCCTTCATGCCCCAATGTTCCCTATTACCACCACAACTGATTTCATTGTGTTAGAAGATTAATCACGACTGCACAAATGGCACTGCCCACTGTTCACACGTCAGCACATCATTTCAATGTTGAAATATTAATTTCATCTGCGCGCATTTATTTCTACGAAAACAGCTGAGGAAAACCACCCAGCTCTATGGCACCACTTTTACGGAAAGAGTGGTATTCCTTCAATCGAGCCCGATGCAATCAGAACCTGCCACGCGTCAATTGTACTTTCTGCAAAACAACTTTTTATTGCGACGTAACATTCGTTCTGTTTGGGCGAGGTTGGATTAGTGTGAAGACTATTCGCCCTCGGATTGAAAGTAAAGCTGTGTATAGGCCTGCAATAAATAAAGATTGCGTGGAGTAAAAAAAAAATTCTGGTTTGACCGCAGGTTTTATCATTAATACATTTAATGAATTTATCATAGTTGTAGACAGTAGGTAAAAGTCTTTAAGTTTTTTTAACGGCATGTAATATTGTATGTTTCTTTTTGGTAGTCATTTTTTTTGGTTATCACATATGAAGAGTATGTGTTATGTTTTTTTAGTTGAGTTGACCTTTTGTAATGCAAAGGATGGAACGCACAGCAGTGCGAAGGTAGAAAACCAGAACAGAGCACCGTGGATTTTTTTTTGATGTTTTGTTTTGGGAATGAAATGAAGTAGCAGCAGCAGCGTGTGAGTAAGGATAAAGGAAATGCTCGGCAGAGCCTGAATGTAATTTTTTTATTTTGAATATAAATGTAAAACTGCAGCACGATATGTAAGAATTTTTTTTATTTACAGCAGTAAATGTAAATGAAAAATTTACAAACAGAAGTGTACATCTTTTCATAATGAGACAGAGTAATGTTGTTGAATTTTTTTTGGTGAATCCCTCTGAGAGAAAGAGGATGAATTTTGTATTAGGCATTTTATTTTAATGAATACAAGGCTTTTGTGGGTGTGTGTAATACTATGTTCTCAGAAAACAATTGTAGCTTCCCTGTGCCAAGATCCTGAAGCAAAACAGAGCATTGTCTCTGTGTTCAATTGATTTGTTTTTGGAATTTTACCAGAAAAAAACTCCAACAGTGGTATCAGAGCTTGTTCAGGCTCTTTGAAGGTATTAAAGAAGCTGAAGGAAGGATTCTTTTTTGTTGCAACAACTTCTCCAGCGGAGTGAAGTCTCACGTAAAAGGATCAAGGTATTTCTCAAAGTTTTTTTTTTGTGTAGCTGTTGAAACAGTCAGTGTTTCTTTTAAATACACAGTCAAATATTTGAAGCATAACTGAGAATCCAAGGAATGACCAGCACAAGCACTAGCATGGGTATGTTTAATACCCAGCTCCCACAGTTTAATGGGAAAAACTATGACTATTGGGCAATAACCATGAGAGCCATGTTTGCTTCTCAAGATTTATGGGAACTTGTTGAATATGGGTTTGAAGAACCAGGAGATGATGAAGAGTTTAATAACTTGACACAGGAAGAGAAAGATCTATTGAAGAGTAATAGGAAGAAGGATTCAAAAGCCCTTGTATTTTTGTATTAGTCAGTGCATGAGAGTGTGTTTCCAAGGATAGCAGCAGCCAAGACATCCAAAGAAGCATGGCAAACTCTCAAGACAACCTATCAAGGCATGGAGAAAGTGAAGACAGCAAAACTACAGTTGCTGAGGAGAGATTTTGAGAATCTGAGCATGAAGGAGTCAGACAATATTTACTCATTATTCACACATGTAATTGGTCTGGTCACACAAATAAGATCTCATGGAGAAATTCTTCAAGAAAGAAGGATTGTGGAGAAACTATTGCGAGTCCTACCCTCAAATTTTGATGTGATTGTCACCACCATAGAAGAGACAAAGGATCTCTCAAATTTTTCAGTTGACGAACTTCATGCATCATTGATAACTCATGAGCAGAGGTTGAGTAGAAATGAAAACTCATCTTTAGAGCAAGCCTTCAAGACCACGATGTCCTTTGGAAGAGGAAGAGGTCAAGGCAAAGGAAACAAGAGAGGAAAAGGCAGAAGCAAAAATAGAGGTCGAAGGAACAGTCCAACAAATGTTCAAGGAAGAGGCAACAATCCAAATTAGAACCAAGGCCAAGGCAGTAACAAACAAAGTGGACAACATCATGCTCAAGGACAAAGGTATGAAAAATCCAATGTCCAATGTTATTATTGTAAAAGAAGTGGGCATTATGCAAATGAATGTAGGAAGAAGCAGCATGATATGAGTAATAGATCTAATGCAAATATCACTAGAGAAAATATCAGCCAAGATAATGTGCTATTAACTTGTAACATGGTTGAAACAAACAGTGAAGATATATGGTTTCTAGACTCCAGTTGCAGTAACCATATGACAGGAAACATAGCCTTGTTTTTTGCTTTAGATTAGAATGTGAAATCACAAGTCACATTAGGAACTAATAGAAAAATTTCTGTTATGGGAAAAGGAGAGGTAAAAATATTTACAAAGAAAGGTGAAAAGAAAACCATAGTAGATGGCTATTATGTTCTTGGAATGAGATGTAACCTCTTCAGTATTGGACAACTTGTTCAAAAGGGTTACAATGTTTTCTTTGTGAATGATGTATGCACCATCATGGATAGAGAACCTAGCAAACGATGTATTGCTGAAGTGAAAATGCCAAGGAACAAGATGTTCCTTCTTAGAATAAGGGCCAATTTGAAAAACAAAGAAGTAATTACAGCAGTTACCCAAGAGGCTTTCCAAAGCGTACCAAAGGATGAAAATTGGTTGTGGCACTTGAGATTTGGACATCTCAAATTTGGAGGTCTTAACTTGTTAAGTAGAAAAGGGATGGTAAGAGGATTACCATTGATAGAGAAACCAGACAGCCTTTGTGAAAGTTGCATTTTGGGGAAACAACACAGAGAAAGTTTTCCATTAGGGAAAAGCATAAAGGAAAAAGCACCCTTAGAAATTGTCCACTCAGATTTATGTGGACCAATGCAAAATCCATCATTAGCAGGTAGCCAATATTTTCTAACATTCATTGATGATTTCACTAGAAAAACTTGGGTTTATTTCCTAAAGAACAAAAGTGAAGTGTTTGAAAAATTTCGAAATTTCAAAGCACTTGTAGAAAACCAAAGTGGGCTGCATATCAAAGTTTTAAGAACTGACAGAGGAAGTGAGTATATCTCCAAGGAATTCCTATGGTTTTGTAGAGAAAATGGAATACACAAACAGTTTACCACAAGATACACCCTGTAGCAAAATGGAGTAGCTGAAAGGAAGAACAGGACCATCATGGATATGGCGAGGAGCATGTTGAAGGCAAAGCACTTGCCAAATGATTATTGGGATGAAGTTGTACATTGTACAGTTTACATTTTGAATAGGTGTCCTACAAAAGCAGTGATGAAAAAAGTGCCAGAAGAAACATGGAGTGGGAGAAAGCAAGGAGTCACCCACATGAAAATTTTTGGATGTGTGGCCTATGCACACATTCTAGATCAGCTAAGGAAGAAGTTGGACAGTAAAGGGAAGAAATGTATTTTCATTGAATACAGTGAGGAATCCAAAGCTTACAGGTTGTATATCGCATCTACCAAGAAGTTTTTCGTGAGGAGAGATGTTTAGTTCATTGAGGAGGAAGCTTGGGATGGAAGCATAGAGAAAACAATGAATGTTAAAAATTATTTGTGTCATGATGAAGATGATTAGGAGATGGCTGAAATACATCCGCAAACAGCAGCGCCAACACAAGGAAAGCAAGGAACACCCTTGAGGATAAATGAAAGTACTTCTCCAAGCACACCACAAGGAGGAAATTCAAGTGCATCTTCAAGCACTTTCACACCAAATGAAAGAGGTAAGAAGTTCAAAAATTTAAGTTGCATTTATGATGAAGGTATGAATTCTTTGTTTGCTCTATATTGTCATATTGATGACCCTATTCATTTCGAAGATGCAATTAAGGATAGGAAATGGATAGAAGATATGGATGAGGAGATCAATGCCATAGAGAGAAACAAGACATGGGATTTGGTCAAACTACCAAAAGGTAAAGAAGTCATTGGAGTCAAATGGGTTTATAAGACCAAGAGTAATGCTGAAGGCAAAATAGAAAGACACAAGGCAAGGCTGGTTGTCAAGGGAAACAAGCAGCAATATGGGAGAGATTATGAGGAAACTTTCGCACCGATTGCAAGAATGGAAACCGTGAGAGCAGTGCTATCCATAGCAGCTCAAAACAAGTGGAAAGTTACCAAATGGATGTGAAGTCAGCGTTCCTGAATGGAGTGTTAATGGAAGAGGTTTATATTGAGCAACCTCTAGGATATGAGAAGAAAGGCCAAGAGCACAAAGTGTGAAGATTGAAGAAAGCTCTTTATGGGCTGAAGCAAGTGCCAAGAGCATGGTACAGTAGGATAGATTCCTATCTACTGGAAAAAAGATTTGAAAAGTGTGAGGGAAAACCCACCCTCTACATCAAAGAAAATGATGGTAAAATACTAATTGTTGTGCTATATGTTGATGATGTTATTTTTACAGGTAATGATGATTACCTCATTGAAAATTTCAAATCAGTCATGAAAGAAGAATTTGAAATGACTGACATGGGTTTTGTCAGATACTTCTTAGGAATAGAAGTAGATCAAAATGAAAATGGAATTTTTATTTCACAAGGAAAATATGTTAATGAAGTATTGAAAAGATTTAACATGCAAGAGTGCAAGGGAGCAATCACTCCCACAGTGATGGGATTAAAACTCAGCAAAGAGGACAGCAGAAAGGATTTTGATCCTAGTTTGTACAAGAGAATAGTTGGCAGCCTAATGTATTTAACTGCAACTAGGCCAAATATAATGTTTGCTGTTAGTTTAATTTCCAGATTCATGGAGAGGCCAAAAGAATCACATTGGCAGGCAACCAAAAGAATTCTGAGGTATGTCAAATGTACTAAAAGGTTTGGAATTTTATATATTGTCTCAGAATGTTCAGATTTAGCTGGATACACTAATAATGATTGGGCCGGAAGTGTAGATTATCGGAAAAGCACATCCACTTATGTTTTTCACATAGGTTCAGGAGTCATTTCATGGGCTTCTAAGAAGCAGCCTATTGTAACGTTGTCTACAACAGAGGCAGAGTATGTGGCAGCTACAACAGCAGCATGTCAAGCAGTTTGGATGAGAAAGATGTTAAGGAACTTACGCCAAGAACAGGCAAAAACAACTGTGATTTTTTGTGACAATAGCTCAGCTATTGCATTATTAAAGAATTCAGTGTTTTATAAGAGAACGAAACACATTGACACAAGGTTTCACTAAATCAGGGAATCGGTAAGCAATGGAGAAATTGTTTTAAAACATTGCAGGAGTCAGGAACAGGTAACAGACATTTTAACAAAGCCATTGGACCAGAAAAGCTTTGAATTTTTGAGGAAGTGTTTGGGTATGACTGAATGTCCAGCAGTTGAAATTAAAGGGGAGTGTTAAAATATTAATTTCATCTGCGTGCATTTATTTGTACGAAAATAGCTGAGGAAAACCACCCAGCTCTATCGCACCACTTTTACGGAAGGAGTGGTATTCCTTCAATCAAGCCCGATGCAATCAGAACCTGCCACGCGTCAATTGTAATTTCTGCAAAACAACTTTCTATCGGGACGTAACATTCGTTCTGTTTGGGTGAGCGATGATCGTTGGATTAGTGTGAAGACTGCTCGCCGTCGGATTGAAAGTAAAGCTGCGTACAAGCCTGCAGTAAATAAAGATTGTGTGGAGTAAAAAAAAAAATTGGTTTGACCGCAGGTTTTATCATTAATGCATTTAATGAATTTATCATAGTCGTAGACAGTAGGTAAAAGTCTTTAAGTTTTTTTTACGGCATGTAATATTGTATGTTTCTTTTTTAGTAGTCGTTTTTTTTTGTTATCACATATGAAGAGTATGTGTTATGTTTTTTTTAGTTGAGTTGACCTTTTGTAATGCAAAGGGCGGAACACACAGCAGTGCGAAGGTAGAAAACTAGAACAGAGCACCACGGATTTTTTTTTGATGTTTTGTTTTGGGAATGAAATGAAGTAGCAATAGCAGCGCGTGAGTAAGGAGAAAGGAAATGTTTGGCAGAGCCTGAATGTAATTTTTTATTTTGAATATAAATGTAAAACTGCAGCACGATATGTAAGAATTTTTTTTATTTACAGCAGTAAATGTAAATGAAGAATTTACACACAGAAGTGTAAATCTTTTCATAAGGAGACAGAGTAATGTTGTTGAATTTTTTTTGGTGAATCCCTCTGAGAAAAAGAGGATGAATTTTGTATCAGGCATTTTATTTTAATGAATACAAGGCTTTTGTGAGTGTCTGTAATACTCTGTTCTTAGAAAACAATTGTAGCTTCCATGTGCTAAGATCCTGGAGCAAAACAGAGCATTGTCTCTGTGTTCAATTGATTTGTTTTTGGAATTTTACCAGAAAAAACTCCAACATTCAAGACAGCGGAGATCGGCAGAGGTCATTATTGACTCCCTTTCATATGTATCTATAAATAATTATGTTTAGTAATGAAATATCAAGCTCATTCTATGAGTCTTCGAGTTTCTGATATGGTATCGGAGCTCAGGTGAGTTGTGAGGTCATAGAGCTGGCTGTGAGGTGAGAGTTGTGAGGTCACAGAGCTGGCTGTGAGGTGAGGCAGAGCTGTGTGGCTGCTGTTGCGCATGAAGGTTGTGTTATGTGAGAGTAAAGTGTGTTCCCTGTTGACTGAACGTGAAGCTATTTTCTATGTAGAAGCTTCTTGTTTTCTATCATGGTATCAGATTCCTCTAAGCCTGGTGGATTAAATGCTGGAGGGCTCCTTGGTGTAGAGGTTGCAGTCCTGATGAGTGAAAACAATAAAGCTATCTGTAGTCTAGTTATAATTGCAGACAGTGAAGCCTCGAGAACTGTTTGAAGAGGGTGTTGTGCGTTGGCAGCTTGAGAGCCACAGAAGCACCACTGTTAGTGAATCTGCCTATGGAGTGGTTTGTTGTTGGATGCAGCAAGAGAGGTGGGCAAGTGTGCTGCAAAGAAACAACTGAGATTAAGCGTTGGAGCCGTGAGGGGCATTGTTCATACTTTGTTTCTTGTATGTGGGTAACCCTAGATTCAGCCAGAAACTGTGCGAGAAAAAGATGTGGTATGACAGTGTGGCTGCTAGGATTTAGCAGAAAGCTTCTGAGATCTGTTTGCACCGAGTTGTGTTTAAAGGACTATTTTGAACCAGCCACCGCAAATTTAGTAAGTGGAGGAACAGTGGTGAGGAGGAGCTGCCTTGAGAAGCAGCAAGCAAAGGCTGTGAGGAGAAGTAGCTTGCAAAATCCGCTGCTCGTTGACAAGTGTTTGGAGGACACTGCATTGCTAGTGGGCTAAGTGTGGATTCGCTGTCTACGTGAATCAAATATGTGAGTGTTGAAAGACCCTAGCGTTGAGGAACCTGGAGGGCCGAGGAAGAGTGTAGAGGGGCACCAAGGGCTGTAGATACCGTGAACAACTATTGTTGTTGAAGGACTATGTGTGAGAAGATTGTGTTAAGCGCTGGAGTGATGAGGAATTGCCTGGAGACGGTAATGGAGTTTTAGAAGTCATTGCAATCAACTTGCCAGTGAGTTGTCAGCTAGCCTATGAAAGGTTGTTGGAGGATATTTAGAAGCACGGTACCTTGAACCTTTTTCAAAAATCAACAAATACAATATTTCGACCATGAAGGAGCCTGCAGCGAAGCCTCAACTGCAAATTATTTTGAATTTGACTCTATGGTAGAGTGATGGGTCAACAGAGGAGACAGTCTCGGAGAGAATTGAAACAGTTTTGGAGAAAGAAAGAAATGGCAATAGTTGCAGAAGAATATGAAATGCTTCAACAAAAAGTAGATCTGAATCAGATAGAAGAATTTGAAGACCTTGATGCAATACTGAAACGATTAATGCCAGTTTTGCCAATTTTCTCAGGTGAATGTTTTAAACTTTGGGCAATAAAAATGGAGGGATTGTTTGGTTCAGTAAATTTATGGCAATTTGTTCAAGGAATTTCCATAAATGCAATTGATAAAAGTAGAGGTGCAGTAGCATTGTTTCTCATCATATCAGCGTTAGATGAAAATATTTTGTCTAGTCTTTTGTATGAATTTGGTGAAATATGTGATGCAAAAATATTTTGGGATATTCTTGAAATGAAATACAGTATGGAGGGTAGTGAGAAAGCTGAAGTTGATGAAGGTGTTGTTGTTAAAAGTGATTGTGTTGAAAGCATCATAGCTGGGATTAAGGCTGAAAGTATGTCTTTAGCTGACAATAGAGTAGTATGTGATATTAAGGAAACTCCCTGTGATGCAAAGATTTATGAAGTCAAATTTGATGACAATTATGTATCCCATGAAGAGTGGTTCAATATGATGCATGAAGAGAATTTTATTGATGAGTTGTTGTTTGGTGAAAAGAGTTGCCTACTTCCATACACAAATCAAATGCAGGACAACATGTTTGCAGCAACAGAATTGACGAAAGAGGTTGAAGACATGAATCAATCAACTATGTCAGCAAAGAAAAATGAAGGAAGCAAAGTTCTTTCCAAAGAGCACGATGACAAAAATCAATATGGTTTTTTTTATTAATCTAACACTGATTTTGAGTGTGCAGATATTGACAATCAGAAAGAAGCAACAAAACTTGAAAAAATTGCAAACATTAAGGACAAGTATAAGTCCCAACAACCTGAAGCAATGTTGAATACAAAGAATGTTACCCTACAATCAAGAAAGGAGAAACTCAATCACTATCTTATGACAATAAAGGTGAAGATGAAACTGCACTAGCAAAGGAAAAGAAACAAGCATGGACCCTTCAATAAGAAGGCAAAAATGAAATGTTTTGTTGTAAGCCTAGCTGAGACTTAAACTAACAGGCAAGTTAAATTTTAAGTCGTTGTGATTAAGGGGAGGTGTTAGAGCATTAATCATGACTGCACAAATGGCGCCGCCCACTGTTCATTTCATGACGGCGAAGGTCATTATTAACTCTCATTCATATATATCTACAAATAATTACATTTAGTAATGAAATATCAAACTCATTCTATTAGTCTTCAAGTTTCTAATACATTGTTCAATCTAGAACCGATAAAATTTGTATTCCTCCAAGAGCGGAATTCGAATATTGATTGTATCCAGATAGTAGTGAGGAATATCCCTTCACGCCCCAGTGTTCCCTACTGCCACCACAACTCACTTCATTGTTCAATCTACCCTCATGCCCCCGGCAATACCAGCATCCCCTACTCTTGAAAGTTCCATAGCTCAAGTTTTTTATTATTGATGATAATGATAAAGTAGAGGATAATATAAGATATGTTTCCGAGGACACCGGCCATACTGCACTTTTGTTGTTTTGATGTGATCGCTATACCTATTAATATTGTTGCTTTCCATTAATTAGTTTTTTTTTATAAAGAATTAGATTTAGCGCCATCAAAAAATAATTGAATCCTTTAAAAATTACTTGATCCGAAGCCTGGTAACTCTGAAGGATATCATGTTTTCATTATTTTGGAGACTAAAACATGGACAGGAATTTTTTCATCGTACACAGAGACATTATTTTGATTGCAGGGATAAGGTCGGCGAATACCGTTCACATTCAATTGCAATCACTTTGGCCTGGACCTTCCGTGGACCAATAGGATACTGCCGACGAATACTCAAAATTGACACTTTACTGTTCAAAGTGAACGTACATATTAGGCTCTATCCCATCGTTATGAATAATATTGAAATTAACAATCCCGCAATGATTAATGTATGTTTGTTGTGCAGGTGAGCAGGGATGGAGTTTGAAGAAACTAAAAATTCTTCAAAATCTAAACATTCTTTGTTAAAATTGTTAGAATGGGCACTCTAGATGTGAAAAGATTCAAAATTTTTGTTTTGAATTCCAATTTTGTTTACCAGTAATGCGTATGAGAGAGGCACGAAGTAGAATAAACTTGCGTTCATATAATTCTCCAAATAGACGTTCGAAATTTTAGAAAAGCGAGTGGTCCGGAAAATATTTAACTTTATGTAAACTATTCACTCCCTGAATCTATTTCAAGTAAGTACAGTTAACTGTTGGTCTTACTTTTGACTTTCAGTTTAATCTATATTGGTTAGATATATGGAATCTGCCATCAATATAAAATTGATAAATGTGATTGATAAACGACATATACCAATAAGCTACCATTGCTATGTGATTATTCTGCTTGTTTCTTAACATAATTAATTAACTTAATTAACTGCAACATATATAACCACACCAATAATAATTTATGCAGCAAATACTTTTTTTACGAACACAAACTTAACAACAATGTAATATATTTAATATTATTGATTATAGGAACATATACTAATTATTTAAAAAGAGAATACCACTTTTTTGTCTGGAAAAAATTGAAAATTGTGGAGCACATAATTGTTTTTCTCAATATTGAAAATAGTTAAATAGACTATATTTGATACATTATTAACAAATGACTGCAGTGAGACTGAATTAAACTTGACTAACTGAAATTGAATTAGGAAACTTGGATGGATGGTTTTGACACCTAGCAAATGGTTGGAATTAGATTCTTCAACACTTACCCTTAATTACAACCACATAAAAAAATTAAACTAAGATTCTAGTCTATGTCTCAGCTAGGGAAAAAAATTCAGATCATTTGGACCTCCTTTTCTTTTTCTTTTCTTCCACATTCTATAGCCACTAAATTTCTTAAACTTTTTCTTTTCATTTGCTAGTGCAGGTTCTCCATTGTTCAAGGTTGTCTAAGCATGTCTTGGAATTCTTCAAAAATCGTCTTACATGTGGAGTGCTACCACATGTCATCTTCTGTAGTGTTCTTTTCATCATCCATCTTTTGCTGCAACATAAGTCTATAATACAATTTCATCTCTTCAGGACTCTAATACTTGAAAATTTAATTAATATTTTCATCATCAAAGTTTCCTTCAAGGTTCATTGCTACAAACTCTACACAGACTCCATCAAGACGTGTTGTTGCAAGTAATGTTTCAAGAAAATTTAACTCTTCGTCATAATCATCCTGTTTACCTGCAAATTGGAAATCCATGCTAAGTGTAAAGACATCTACAAAACCATATTGGTTTTGTTCCTTCTGTTTGCAATGAGAGCTTTCTCCTGTTGCATTTCCTTCTTTGCCTTTGTTTTTGTCTTTGTTTTCTCATTGTGGGTTTCCTTCTTTGGCTTTTCCTCTATTTGTATTTCTTTCTTTGTCTCTATATTTGTCTCTTCAAACATCCTTACTAACCTGCACTTTTGCACACAGGTTGTCTTGCACTTGGTTTTTAGATTCAAGTGGGAGTTTCGCATGGAAAAACATCATGTTGATATCATGTTTTTGTTACATCATATGCAACCATACATAATGAGATAACAAGTCTTCATCAAATTTAACATCAACAAATTGAATTATTGGATTGACCACAACATTGGATGCTCCAATCGTAGCTTCATTGTCATCAACAAGCTCTGTTGTTGGGTTCACCAAATTGTCATTAGCAAGCTCTGTTGTTGGATTCATCAAATTGTCATCAACAAACTGTATTGCTCGATTCACCAAATCAGGATAAAAAAATCATGATCAACAAGCTCTGTTGTTGGAATCACCAAATTTTCATCCACTTACAACTATGCATAGTGGGATTCATGAGGATCTATGTGTTCCTTCTCTGCTTCTTCTTCACAAACATCATCCACTGGTGTCCAAGCACAATGGAATTCAACAGAATTGTAATCTTCAACTAAATTACTCCCCCTTACACCAAACATCATTTCAACGGTATCCCAATCTTCCCTCATCTCTTTTGCACGGTGAGATCATTCGACTTTGTTTTTTTTGGCACAATCAATGCATCCTTCGACACGATGATGATACATTGGGTCGACAAATTTCACTCTCGTAACTTTTTGTCAACCAATGCACTTAAGCAGAGTGATCAACTATGTTGGTCTCTTGATTTATCTATTTATTAATTTGTTCGCTTTTCCACGATTTAGATTTTTAGAATTGGCTTTCTCTATGTTTCTTCGTAGGAGGATTCTTCAAACTTCTACTCCTCTCTCAAAAAGTATTATGTAGACTCACCTCTTCTCCCCACTGCTTTCACTTCATTCACATTGCTGCTCTATGGGAGTCTTATGCAAACTAGCTATGATACCATGACAAAAATTGAACATTGTGGAGCAGAGGATTTCTCTTCTCAATATTGAAAATAGTTAAATAGAATACATTGGAAACATTAATAATAAATGATTGCAATGAGATTGAACTAAACCAGACTAACTGAAATTGAACTAGGAGACTTGGATGGACAGTTTTGACACCTAGCGGGTGGTTGGAATTAGATTCTCCAACATTATACTTCAAAGCTAACAATCTCGCTTTTAATCAACTATTACAATGATGCTCTGCATCACTTCTCCATAGGTATGTTTTTTTTCCTATAAAGTATAGTACATAAGCAACCATATCACCATTCTTGAGTTTGAATTCCTTGAAAGAGATAAACTCAAAAACTACATGCTTTTCATCCTACATTTAATTTGTTTTTATACTTATTATCACACATTTGACTCATAAAATTCACAAATTTTTCAAGGTTTGAACCTAAGGATAGGAATCCAACTTCAAATGACCTTATCCATCTTTTAACGAAAGATAAATCATAAGATAAATAGGTTTTTGGAAAGCATACAAGTGCAATGACAATACGTTATACTACTTTATCACATCCTTACAGGGATTCAAATACATGTAACAAGAATAGAAACATGGTTATCAAGATACAAGTACTTTATGGACAATCAAGAATTAAAACAATATTGATGTTAACTATATGCATATATGCTAGTGTCTTACAAGAGGAACAATTGGGTATAAGTGTAAGGTATCTCATAATTTTTCATAGAGATAGTGCATCTTATCCAATACTATATGTGTCAGACTTTGAGAAAATTTGTTTCAAGTTCCAATACCAGGACCACATTAAAAAAAAGTCTCTCAATATTTAATTAACAGTAAAAAATCCTGATAACCCTCATAACAGTTTTAGTTCATGGTTGAATATTGGACATGGCTCGTGCCAATGTTGATCTTAACATTAATGGCCTCACTTGGAGAACTAGAAGAGCAGTCGTGGATGGCTTTCAATGGTATGGATTGTGGTTAGAAGGCTAGGAACAAAACAAAACAAAAGCTATTGGAAACCAAACCAAACAAAACAATTCAATTCCAATGGCCTAATGCCTTAATCCGTAACACAAGTGATATATCTAAATTTAATCTATTATTTATTGGTTTGAAAGTGAAAATTTATTTTCATATTTTCAATATTATTTGTGTGATGATGTATAAGACCAAGAATATTCCCTTAAAATAAAATTTTGTCTATTTATTTATTAAAAGATAATATTCCTCTACATAAACTTAAATAGGTAGATCTGAAATATAAATATAGAATATTCAAATAAAAATATTCATAAAATTTAATTTGTATATAAATAATTTAGTGTTATTTGAAAGTTGTATATGTTTTTAATGTGAAAAAAAAATCAATTTCGAGAGAATAATTGAAAGAAAATAAATTGAAAGAACCCATAAATATACAAAGGAAAAAGGAAAAAACTAAACCAATAAACAAAATCTAATTAGGTGATTAAAAAACCTTAAAGATAACAAAAAGTAAGCAAGAAGAAGGGTGGAAAACCTAAAAAAATAGAAAAGTAATAATTTAATAATGATTTTAAAAGTTAATATAATATATGTATAAATGTGTAATTAATTATAATTATATTATATTATTAATGTAATTATAATTATAATTATATTATATTATCAAAATAATTATAATTATAATTAAATTCCTTTAATAATAAGAAGAAATTAATCTTTAACGTAATAATAATATAAGTACAATAGATTATTAGCAATTATATATATTATTATAAATCATTTAAACCATGGATATTAATATGATCATGATACGTGTAATACATATAAATTAATAATTATTATTATTATTTTAACTAAAAAATATCATAAAATAAGAAATCGGTAAAACAATATAAGAATATACCATACAACTACTATAGTATAACATGGTAATATATTTAATTAGCATATTATACATGAAGGCCTATATTTATAGTACAATTACAAACCAAGAAAATATCAAAAGGAAAAGGGAATGAAAGATAGAAGAGGTATGGTAGGGAGAAAACGTAAAATAACTACAAGGTGGGAGGGTGTGGGAGTCAAATTTAAAATAATTTAAGGTGGGAAGGTGGGAGAGTCAAATTTAAATGTCAAATCTAAAAGGATGTGGAATTATTTTTAGGATTAAAGAAAGAGAATAAAAAATCAGAAGAACGCATGGTAAGGAGAAAATTAAAAATAACCACAAGGTGGGAGAGTCGCACAAAAGGATGTGGAACTATTTTTGGAATCAAAAAGAGTCAATTACCACTTATTTCAATGCCACGATTGCTATTAAGATTCTGGTAATGTTTTATTAGATCAAGAGCTTCCTTAAGTGGCCTACTCTCCTAATGTTCTTTTCCTTAGTTGATCTCGACATTCTCTAGCCAGACGTAATACTTTGTTTTTGGAGGAGAGTTCAGCAAATACTCAAATGCTTATCATCAACTCTCTGCTCTTTTCTATGTTGTTTTCATCTGTTTTGTAAGTAGTATCTTATTTCCCTAATATAGATTTTAGTGCAAGAGCAATCTATTTCGTCTCCTTTACGTTGTTGTTGGTCTATGCTATCTATGCAGGTGTGAACATGGTAGTAATATATGAGGGCCTAGAAGTAAGCTGACGCTATATACTTATATCCAATATTCCTAAAATTTTAATTAATTTTTGTTTTTTACAATTTTCATTAAAATATATTTATATTTTCTTATATAAGTAAAATAAAAGACATTAGTGTTATTGTTCTTATATAAAAGAAATTAGTGTTATTGTTTGTAAGTTTTATTTAGCAATTTATCTAACCATATATTTATAAATGTATTAAGTTGATTTTTATATTTTGTTTTTCCAATTACAATTAAATGATACATTTTTCCTTAAAAAATTTCAACCTTCCATTTTAATAAACCCACTCAAATTTAAAATAAAATTTACTTTCCTTATACAACTCTCCTCTCCTCATTAGATCCCTTCATTTAAGTAAATTGCAAGGAATTAACAACGCACTATCTACTGCTGCACCGTTTGTAGGTAATATTTAGTAATTTCAATGGAGACAGGAATCCTATCTAAAGCAAGGACGGGATATAAATCATGGAACTGTTCACAGATTAGCACGATGTTCCAAATAAATTCGTTGGGAGGTCATGTTGCAAGCCTTTTATCTATGACAATATATTTGGGAAATTAGTTTGGGGAGTTGTCTTTAAAGCTTTTTTTATCTATGACAATATTTTTGAGAAATAATGATCAATTTCGCTTCTTGGATGTTTCAATCGAAAGGGAAAGCTTTAAGCAATAACGTGCAATATTTGATTTGATGTAGTTTGATAAGTTTATTTTTCCGCAGTATCGTTTACAGCGTGGTTCTTGCACGTCTACACAGGCCAAATATTAACATCCACGAGGCACATTAAATTTCAGGTATAGTGAAGCAATACCAATAAACGAAGCGTTTTATATATCTTTGTTTAGAAAAGCTGTTTCTGCCATCCAAAATGGTAGAAGCAAATTTACATCGTTATAAATTCATTTTTAAAAATTCATAATTAAAGAGAAACATGTATAAAAGAAAATAATTCATATATGAAAGAGATGTTAGAGATTTGTTTAAGCTCATAATTAAAAACTAAATGATGTGTGAGATTAAATCTTGTTTTGAAGGTGAACCACACTCATTGGTTCGAAACGCGTCCACCAAAATATTCAATGTGATTTCTTCTGAAAATTTCTTATACATTATTATAAATTTTATTAAATGTAGTTTACAATTTTATTCTGTAAGGGTAGTTGTCTTAAATTTGACTCCGTCATAAAGTGAATCTGATACTGTTATTAATAGGTTTACCATTGGTAGCTTACAAGTTCTAAATTTTTGTAACTCATGACATTTTCATGTACGGTAACTTATTTAAGGGAATGATAATTGGACTATAAAATATCTTTGGGCGAAAGAATAATAGATCTACTGTTAGTAGTTGGTTTTTCCAAAATGATTTCTAGGAAAATTTATGGTGTCCATGTGTTGTTGTTATTATTTTTATATATTCCTTCTTTTATCACAACTGTATTAAACTGTCAACAACCGAGTGCTTGTGGATATGGAGATGATTGAGACTCAATTGGTACTTGAACATCTAGATCTAAAACACAGATGTTTGTTGATGAAATGTGATCGAAATGGGATGAGATGAAAATGACAGTAGTGATGACTAATGCCCATGTTGAGGGAACTATTGTATATCATGGTGGCGAAGGTTGAAGAAAGGATACCAAAACATGCATTGGAGGAACAATGAACAATGGTTTGTGAATGAACCTTGGATCCAAAGATTTAGAACCTAATGAAATGTTGTTGCTAGGAAACTAAGAATTAAAAAAGTTGTTAAGTGGCTCCTATGATGGATTTGTTTAAGATTTTATTTGAAAGATGTGTCATTGATAAATCACATGGGTTTGGAAAGTGAGAATGGTTTCCAATGTGAGAGGAGAATAGTAGATTGTTGGTGGAGGTTAAGGAGTATATACAAATTATGGATTGACACTTGTTAGAAATATAACAATAGATAGGTCATGTACTTGTATGGATAAGAGAGCATAGATGAGTTCAACCGTGCTAAGGCCTAATGAAGGGGTCATCATGTTATGAAAGGCTACAAAATTTCATGAACATCATTGATTTTTTGGTTTAACTTGTAAAACCTAGCCATCAACAAGTTGTATTTTACAAGTTTGTCGTAAGACCTATTATTTAGGTATACATGTTGCAATGTGGTAGCACATGATTTCATCCTCTCATGGATAGAAAGGATGGAGGATCAAATTATAGAATGAACCTTTAGATTAGGTACAAGAGTAGTAGGTATATTTGTATGGTAACTTTAGGTTAGTTTTCTATAAGGCGTATTATTCAGACATACATGTTGTAAGAGTTTTGTATGATCAAGTTGTGAAATGGACCACCTAAATAGATACAAGGGTGGCACGGGTTCTTGTATTCTGGCTTCACGTGAGATTTGAAATATAATTATGTGAAATGGTTGATGAACCATGTATGCGAAAAAGTGTCCTAGAAAGATGGCAGATACAATGATTGGTTGCTTATATATTCTTGTGGATGGAAACATTTTTATATGGACCTCAACATAAATATTTGGACCAAGCTATTCTCCCCAAGTCAAGGGGAAATGTTAGGGTAGTTAGGGTAAAATCGACATGGTTATAGAGTAAATTTCATATTATCATTGATAGGTTCACCATTGTTATTTTATGAGTTGTATGATTTGGTAACCCATGGTCTTATCTATGGTATTTGGGTACATGCTAACTGCATTGTGTTGATATATTTTTTTCGCAATAATTTATGCAGTTTGGTTATAATCGGATTAGATTGATTAAATGGTTCACTCACAAAATCGATTTTCAACTTTGTCATCAAGTTATTGGATGATCAACATTTTTAATTGGATTAAGCTACAATTCCATGTGTGTGTGTGTTTGTGTCTACACACACAAACACACATAAACATATATATGGAGAGAGAGAGAGAGAGAGAAAGAATCATTATATTAGTGTTGTTAAATTGTTGTTATTAGCCAAGAAATCATCTTGTTCATTAGAATTGTGTATTCTAACTAGGTCCCTTTTTATGTCTTACCCTATTCCTTTTGGTTCCCTTAAGTCATATTTACTCGAAGGTTATGACATGGGTTCTCACTACTTGTTTTTCTTTGCAAACACCCTAAGCTTTTTGTTGACCTTCCCCATAATCATCATCTGTTTTTTCCTTCCATGTCAATATCCATGGTAGTGGGCAAGGTGTTGATGTGAGTCTTCCTCACAAGAAGAAGGGAATTTTCGTGCTTATCAGAGAGTTGAAGAAATTGGTCAAAGATTTCATGGCACAACACAAAACCGTATAGAGTTGGAAAATTGCCAAGCCTCTTCAGAAGCTATGGTTGAAAGGGAGGGCCATTATGATTTTGGAATACATGAATATGTAACTCACTGGCTACCTAATTGGAGATATAACAAGGGGAGGAAAATGTTATCCATATGCTTAGTAGAGATCTACTGGCATATGAAAACTCTTATGGGTAAGGTCCTCTTGGAATGGAATGGAGCTAAAGAGGTATTATGTCATGAGATGGGTCATAAACAAAAGGAGGAGCACCATGATAATGGTCATTAGGCCTACTAAAATTGAAGCACTACTTACTAAAGGAAAATGACTTGGCTGTCTTGGCAATCCAACCACTCCCATAGACATTTCAACCACTACGTGATCGCTCTCATGTTTATAGTTTTAGATCTTCGTATCTCTTCATGGTGCATTTCTCTATTTTCAATTGTGTCTCTTGTCTTTATATTTAAAAAAAATCACTAATATTGCCTATTTTATATTAATTTATGGACAAAAATATTTCTCCTTAGCCATTATTTTGGTAGCCATTATTTTGGTTACCAAGTGATAGACCATGGCCCAACCATGGCCTGAATAATCATAACTTAGTTGTATAAGATGTAATTCACTCATTCAACCATAAAATTTATACCTTACATTATAAAAAAGGTAATGTGAATTTTTCAAAAGCTGACACTTTTAGAATTTATTTATAACAATTTAAAAGAACATTTTTTTCGAAATGATTTTCTTCTTTGGCTTGGTTTCTAAGGATACCAATACAACGCCTGCTTTGATATGATTTCGTCTCATAACAAATATTATAGATTAATCGACTATAGTTTCGAATCATCCATGGATGAAGAGGAGACTGCACTCGCTATAGTTCATTTGTCTAATCATATTGTTGATTTTTATAATGTGATTTGACATTTTATATACGTTTACTTCTATATATTGTTTCATATGACAGCGATAAACATGGTAAGTATCTCCAAACAAAATAGTAGAATAACAAATATGGAAAGCAAGGACTAACTTTTCGATGAAGAGCGCCCTCAGTACCGATGGCAACAACCTGTTCCTGCTCGCTTCATATTTGAAACTTCATTTTACTTGTCTCATGGAGGTTCATACTTGCAAACTCAAATTATCTTTTCATGGTTGGAAACTGAAATGGCCAAGGAGTGGAGGTACGTGTTATAGCATGAATGCAGGTAACTACTAGAGAATAGGAACAATGACGTACTGGACAATAGAAATGTGACAGATCATTTTACTTGGAGGTTACAGATGGATATGGAAACTGTGTTATGAAACCAGCTCAAGAAAAAATAGAAAAGATAGATCAACGCCTTAGAATTCAGCCTCTTCAAGGGGGCAACCTCCTTTACGTTACATAAATGAACAATTCTTCGATGATACAAATGACAAAACCTCCTTTCTATATATAGGAGTCTAAGGAGTCACAATATAATCCAGCCAACCTAACAATAATAATATAAATCCACAAAAATAACAATAGAGGGATTCTATGGGGCACAGAAATAACAATATGGGGGTAATAGGGGCACAACAATATAAATAAGGGGTATAACTGCAACAGTAATGGTGTAATCACTAGTATTATAAGGACCCAACATGCCCCTCTCCTTCAAAAAAGTGTTGTCCTCAACGCTTGAGTAGTTCTGGATATTTCTGCATAAAATTCTCATCCTCCCATGTGGAATCTTCAGCGGATAAGTTCTTCCACTTGATAAGATACTCTGAAATTGATCGATTTCGTAGCTGTCGAGTTCTTGTTTCTGTGACTGCTTCCGGTTCCAATATAATTTTTCCTTCCTCGTCAAGTTCTGGCAATATTGTTTGAATTGGGAGCTTGTCACCTATAACCTTCTTTAAACATGAAACATGGAAAACTGGGTGCAATCGAGAAGCTGCAGGAAGCTCCAATTTGTATGCCATAGTACCAATCTTTTGCAACACCTTGTATGGACCATAATACTTTGGTGATAATTTATTATCCTTCTTAGCTTGCTTTAGGGACATTTGCTTATATGGTTGTAGCCGTAGGAATACCCAATCACCTACATCAAAACTTCTTTCACTGCGATGTTGATCTGCCTGTTGTTTCATTCTATTTTGTGCCAACACGAGGTTATCCTTTAAGAGTTGGAGGACTTGTTGTTGATGTTCGATGTGATGTTCCACTGCCTGAACCTTAGAATTTTCTCTTAAATATGATGTGATGGATGGTGGTTGATACCCATAAAGTGCCATAAATGGGGTCATTTTTGTTGTTGTATGGAAGGAAGTGTTATACCACCATTCAGCCAGAGGCAACCATTTGACCCATTGTGTCTGTTTATCAGATACAAAGCAACGAAGATATCCTTCCAAACATTTGTTTACTATCTCAGTTTGCCCATCAGATTGAGGATGATAAGATGAGCTATGAGCTAACTGAGTACCAAGACAAGAAAATAATTCTGTCCAAAAATTTCCAGTGAAAATGGGATCTCTGTCACTTACAATAATCTTTGGGTTTCCATGTAGCTTTTGAACTGTTTCCATAAATGCAGTAGAAACTGTACTGGCTTTAAATGGATGTGATAATGCACAAAAGTGTGCATACTTGGTAAGTCTGTCAACTACCACCATGATGACACTCTTTCCCTCAGACTTGGGTAAACCTGTGATAAAATCCATTGAAACCTCCTCCCAACGTTGGCTTGGAATGGATAAAGGTTGTAATAGACCCGGTGTCTTAATTGTTTCAACTTTATTTTGCTGGCAAACCAAACATTCCACCACAAATTTTGAATATCTGATTTAAGGCCATCCCAAAAAAATTCCTTCTTAACCCTGTGGTAAGTTTTTAAAAATCCTGAGTGCCCTCCTAAGGGAGAAGTGTGCAATTCCATAAGAATCTTTTGTTTTAGCTGGGAATTCTTACAGAGGTATAAGCGATCTTTGTACCATAACGAATCATTTTTGCAACTAAATGTATCAGAAGTACTGGAATCTTGTTGTAGCTTTCGAATAAGTGCCCACACTTCTTCGTCATTCTTCCATTCCTCCCTTGCTTCGTTTATCCAATCTGGTTGGATAATAGAAATGGCACACAACAATGCTTCCACATCCTCATCCTTTCTTGAGAGTGCATCTGCCACCACATTTTGCTTCCCTTTTTTGTAGATGATTTCAAAGTCATAACCCAACATCTTTGTGACCCACTTTTGTTGCTCTTCAGAGGATAATCTTTGTTCTAAAAAGTATTTAAGGCTATCATGATCTGTTTTTACCTTGAAGTGTCTTCCCATTAGGTAGGGTCGCCATTTCTTAAGTGCATGGAGTATTGCCAACATTTCCTTCTCATAAATAGCTTTGCTTAAAAACTTTCCCTTGATTGGACGACTTTCAAAAGCAATGGGTCTTTCATCTTGCATTAGAACAACACCAATTCCATTTCCTGAAGCATCACATTCCACAATAAAGGTTTTTGTGAAGTTCGATGTAGCTAAGACCGGTGCTTGGCACATTGCCTCTTTAAGATGTTCAAAGGCCTTTGTTGCTTCCGGAGTCCATGAAAATGAATCTTTCTTCAATAATGTTGTTAGAGGTGCTGCTATTCTCCCATAATTCTTAACAAACTTGCGATAATACCCTGTCAACCCAAGAAATCCTCGCAGATGCTTTATGGATGTGGGGATTTTCCATTCCTTAATGGCTTTAATTTTGCTAGGGTCTACCTTAACTCCTTCATGAGATACAATATGACCCAAATATTCCACCTCCTGGACTCCAAAGAAACATTTGGATCTTTTTGCATATAATTGTTTCTCCTCCAATAGTTGTAGCACCCTGTCAACATGTTCAACATGATCCTTCCAAGACTTGCTGTAGATTAGTATATCATCAAAAAATACTAACACAAATTTTCTAAGGAATGGTTTGAAAATTGAATTCATCAAACCTTGAAATGTTGAAGGTGCATTGGTAAGGCCAAAAGGCATGACCAAAAATTCATAATGACCCTCATGAGTTCTAAATGCCTTTTTTAGAATGTCTTCAATCTTCATTCTGATTTGATGATATCCCGAACGAAGATCCAACTTGGTGAAGTAAATTGATCCATGCAATTCATCCAGTAATTCATCAATAACAGGAATGGGGAACTTATCTTTAATAGTGAGCTTGTTGAGCTCCCTATAATCCGGACACATGCGCCATGATCCATCCTTCTTGTGCACCAATACTACTGGAGCTAAGAAAGAACTTTGACTCGGTTGAATTATACCAGCCTCTAGCATTTCTGCAACCATACGTTCAATTTCACTTTTTTGGACATAGGGATATCTGTACGGCCTGATGTTTGGAGGAACACTTCCTGGAATCAGATGAATAGCATGATCATGATCACGCATAGGTGGGAGAGCTTTTTGAGTCTCAAATACCTTGGAATGATTGTCCAGGACTTTTTGGAGATCTGGAGAAATAGATGATTCCAATGTGGAAACATCTAGCGAACATAATTGTGCAATTACACCTCTTTGCTCCTTTTTTAGAAGCTTTGTCATGCTATTAGAGCTGATTATCTTTCCTGGTTTCCCTGCAATACCCCTTAATTCAACTTCCTTTCCTTCCGTAGAAAATTTGATGAAAAGTTCTTGAAAATTAAAAGCTATTGTACCCAAGGATTGTAGCCATTGGACTCCTAGTACAACATCAGCACCTCCCATTGGAATGGAAAGCATTGGGCTAGTCAATACATATTCTCCCATGGATAGCTTGATATTATGGCACTTTCTAGAGAAATTTATTGTTCCTCCATTTGCAATCATCACTTGACACTCTGGTGCTGGATATAGGAAGCAATTCAATTCTTTTTCTACCCTACAATGAATAAAATTGTGGGTGCTTCCTGAATCAATCAACACTATTACCTTTTTCTTCTTGATTTGTCCTTCTATCTTGATGGTTTGAGGAGTGGTAATTCCCGCCAATGCATTACAAGATATGGTCGGATTTATTTGTTCTTCATCTAGGCTTTGTTCCTGGAGTATATCTTCTTCTTTTGACCTTTCTTGCTCCTTTTCTTCTTCCTCTTCACAATCTATGTAGAATAATTTCTTCTCAGCACACTTATGACCTTTAGTGTATTTGCTATCACAACTGTAACAAAGCCCTTTTGCTCTTTTTTCTTCCAATTGTTGTGGTGTCAATCTTATAGGTTGTGGAAGACTAGGGGCAACAACACTTCCGTCTTTATAGTTGTGAGTGGTATGCTTGTTGGTTGCCATAATTTTGCTTTCCATTTTTCTTGCTAACCTGAATGCCTTCTCTAATGAATCAGGTTCCCAAAGGCGAACATCATGTTGGATATTATCCTTTAAAGACCCTATGAACACATCAATCCTATGCTCTCTGGAATATCTTTTACCCTTATGTTCAATTTTTGGAACTCCTCAATGTGCTCCATTACTGAACCCTTTTGTTTGAGACTTATCAATTGGCTAAAAAAGTGTTGCTTTTTGTATCTTCATAATGTGCTATCAATTCTTCCGTAAAAATTGCCCAAGTGATAAATTTTTTATGAGAGCAAAGCCATTGATACCATACAAACTGATTTGGTTCTAAATATACAGTTGCCATAGGTACCTTTTGTGCATTTTGCACATTATTGAGATCGAAGAATTGCTCCATCTGTAATATCCATGTGGCGGGATCCTTGCCATCAAAATTCCTCATATCAATTTTTGGAATATGGTGATTCTTTGATCCAACATTAGCATCTATGGAATCATGATTAACATTTCTTTTGTTCTCATCATGAGTTTCCTTTACTACCTTTTCACCAGACCCTTTCTTGTAGCAACTTCTTCAATTCTTCCATGTCTGTCTTCAAATCTATCTTCAAATCATCCATCTTAGCTTCCATGCCATTTATGTTAGATTCCACGCCATTTACCTTAGATTCCATGCCACTTATCTTAGCTTCTGTTAGGTTTTGTGAGCGTGACATTTGTTGCACTTGTTCTTGTAATTTTGATATATCATGTAGCATTTCTTCCTCTTCTTCATGAGTCATGCTAGAGATTTCAAGTTCCTTACTACGTGTTTGCATTTTCTTTCCTCGGGGCATCAGTTACCGATAATAATGCTTTACTATGCCCTTTGAATTCCATTAAACCAAGCTTACACAAAAATTTAAAAAAAAACTACACACCTTTTTTTCACTTTATAGAAGCCTAATATTGAATCTGATGTATCTCTGTAATTTCGGATCATCTAGTTCTTAAATTGCTACCTGTAGTAGCCTTTTGCATCCTCTTTCCAATGCCAGAATTCTGAGCCAAATTGGATTCGCCAAGGAAGAGTTATGTGAAATCTCCCATAGTGACTTGCTTTTAGACTAGTTCAGCAGAGCGAACTTGTACGTCGTGCCACGAGTCACTGTTTCAACCTTTGAATCTGAAACACACATACAAGAAACTAAAGTCCATCCTCTTTCTCTACCTTCTTACGACATTTCGATCCGATCCCCAGAGAGAAAGTTATGACGATTTTCCCCAGGTGACCTGTTTTGAATGTAATTCAGGAGTCTGCAAAAAGACCAACTTCCTCAAATCATATCTCCGCAAATATTGCACGAAAAGCTCTGAAATTTGGACCCAAGGTTCAGCGCGATATCTTCCCAAATGGGTTTTTTTTGCGACTTCTGAAACGTCACAGAAAAAATGTTATAGTGAAAATTCTACGATGACCTGTTTGGAGTAGCGAAACCCTAGAATCCAAAGCTCTGATACCAAATGTTATGAAACCAGCTCAAGAAAAGATAGAAAAGATAGATCAACGCCTTAGAATTTAGCCTCTTCGAGGGAGCAACCTCCTTTACATTACATAAATGAACAATTCTTGGATGATACAATTGACAAAACCTCCTTTCTATATATAGGTGTCTAAGGAGTCACAATATAATCCAGCCGACCTAACAATAATAATATAAAGCCACAAAAATAACAATAGAGGGATTCTATGGGGCACAGAAATAACAATATGGGGGTAATAGGGGCACAACAATATAAATAAGGGGTATAACTACAATAGTAATGGGGTAATCACTAGTATTATAGGGACCCAACAAACTGCTTATCAATGCAAACCTCATCAATTACTGACACTAGTGTTCTTATTTGCAAGAATCCGACCACTTGAATATTCACACATTCTATGGCATCCAGTTCGCACAAACATTATACATATGGATTTGTTTACCGTGGCTACAATTTCACTCATAGGGTAAATTTCGAGGCAGTTAGAAAAATTTCAGGAAATTTGACTGATGGTATGGAAGCTTCTTATCAAGGCAAACCTCACCAATTACTGACACTAGCCTTCTTATGACCACTTGAATATTCACACATTCTATTGCATCCTGTTCGCAAAAACATTGTAATGGCGGTAATTATTAAGCACAAACATTATATATATGGAGTTGTTTAAAGTGGTTACAATTTCAGTCATAGGGAAAATTTCTAGAAAATTTTCAAGAAATTTGACTGATAGAGTGTTTGAATGATTTTGTTTATTGTGGAAATAGATTCATTACAATTAAAAACCTTTGGGACACTCAAAATCATGAAGCTTGATCATTGTAAGCTAGATTTTAAAAAAAGAAAAAAATTGGATTTTGTCAAAATCTTGCTAGAATTTCCATTATTTTCCAGGCCAAATTGTGGTCTTTTAGGCTACTCTTTACATATAGAATTGAATATTATTTTTTTCTCATGTAATACACAATTTATATGTAGTAAGTCTTCAATTAATATCATTGTTTTTTCATGCAATAGACAATGCAACAATTTGTGAGGGACCATCTGAATGCACCTATAAAATTTTCAAAAAAAATCACTGCTGGACTCTTTGAATAGATTTTTTGATGGTGGAAATGGATTGAGCACCATCAACAACCCTTCAGGCACCCAAAATCCAAAAGCTTTACAGCTATAAGTTGGATTTTCAAAAATTCAGCGGGATTTTAGCAAAATTTTACCAGAATATCCATGATTTTACAAGTGAATTGCAAGCAATTGACAATGCACTATCTAGTGCTGCACCGTTTGTAGGTAATATTTAGTAATTTCATTGGAGACAGGAATCCTACCTAAAGCAAGGACGGTGTATAAATCATGGAACTGTTCACAGATTAGCAGAATGTTCCAAATAAATTCATTAGGAGGTCATGTTGCAAGCCTTTTATCTATGAATATATTTGGGAAATTCGTTTGGGGAATTATATATAACTTCACATTTCGCTTCTTGGTTGTTTCAATCCAGAGGGAAAGCTTTAGGCAATAATGTGCAATATTTGATTTGATGTAGTTTGATAAGTTTATTTTCCTAAGTATCGTTTGCAGTGTGGTTCTTGCATGTCTACACAGGCCAAATATTAACATCCACGAGGCACATTAAATTTCAGGTATAGTGAAGCAATACCAATAAACGAAGAGTTTTATATATCTTTGTTTAGAAAAGGTGTTTCTACAATCCAAAATGGTAGAAGCAAATTTACATCGTTATAAATTCATTTTTAAAAATTCATAATTATATTATATAATTATTATTGTACATTATTTAAAGAGAAACGAGAAACATGTATGGAAGAAAATAATTCATATATGAAAGAGATGTTAGAGATTTGTTTAAGCTCATAATTAAAAACTAAATAATGTGCACGATTAAATCTTGTTTTGAAGATGAACCACACTCGTTGGTTCGAAACACGTCGACCAAAATCTTCAATGTTATTTCTTCCAAATTTTTTTATACATTATTATAAATTTTATTAAATTTAGTTTACAATTTTTTTTGTAAGGGTAATTGTTTTAAATTTGACTCATTCATAAAGTGAATTTGATACTGTTATTAATAGGTTTACCATTGGTAGCTTACAAGTTCTAAATTTTTGTAACTCATGACATTTTCATGTACGGTAACTTATTTAAGGGAACGATAACTCTATTATAAAATATCTTTGGGTGAAAGAATAATAGATCTACTATTAGTAGTTGGTTTTTCCAAAATGATTTCTAGGAAAATTTATGGTGCCCATGTGTTGTTGTCATTATTTTTATATATTCCTTCTTTTATCACAATTGTATTAAACTGTCAACAACCTAGTGCTTGTGGATATGGAGATGATTGAGACTCAATTGATACTTGAACATCTAGATCTAAAACATAGATGTTTGTTGATGAAATGTGATCTAAATGGGATGAGATGAAAATGATAGTAGTGACAACTAATGCCCATGATGAGGGAACTATTATAGATCACAGTGGCCAAGGTCGAAGAAAAGATACCAAAACATGCATTGGAAGAACAATGAGCAATGGTGTGTGAAAGAACCTTGGATCCAAAGATTTAGAGCCTAATGAAATGTTATTGCTAGGGAACTAAGAAATAAAAAAGGTTGTTAAGTGGCTCCTATGATGGATTTGTTTAAGATTATATTTGAAAGATGTGTCATTGATAGATCACATGGATTTGGAATGTGAAAATGGTTTCCAATGTGAGAAGAGAATAGTAGATGGTTGGTGGCGGTTAAGGAGTATATACAATGGATTGACACTTGTTAGAAATATAACAATAGATAGGTCATGTAGTTGTATGGATAAGAGAGCATAGATGAGTTCAACCGTGCTAAGGCCTAATGAAGGGGTCATCATGTTATGAAGAGCTACAAAATTTCATGAACAACATTGAGTTTTTGGTTTAACTTGTAAAACCTAGCCATCAACAAGTTGTATTTTACAAGTTTGTCATAAGACCTATTATTTAGGTATACATGTTGCAATGTGGTAGCACATGATGTCATCCTCTCATGGATAGAGAGGATGGAGGATCAAATTATGGAATGAACCTTTACATTAGGTACAAGAGTAGGAGGTATATTTGTATGGTAACTTGAGGTTAGTTTTCTATAAGGCCGATTATTCAAACATACATGTTGTAAGAGTTTTGTATGATCAAGTTATGAAATGGACCACCTAAATATATACAAGGGTGGTAGGGTTCTTTTATTCTGGCTTCACGTGAGATTTGAAATATAATTATGTGAAATGGTTGATGAACCATGTATGTGAAAAAGTGTCCTAGAAAGGTGGCAGATACAATGATTGGTTGCTTATATATTCTTGTGGATGGAACCATTTTTATATGGACCTCGACATAAATATTTGGACTAAGCTATTCTCCCCAAGTTAAGGGGGAATGTTAGGGTAGTTAGGGTAAAATCGACATGGTTATAGAGTAAATTTGATATTATCACTAATAGGTTTACCATTGCTATTTTATGAGTCATATGATTTGGTAACCCATGGTCTTGTCTATGGTATTTGGGTACATTCTAACTGCATTGTGTTGATATATTTTTTTCGTAATAATTTATGCAGTTTAGTTCTAATCGGATTAGATTGGTTAAATGGTTCACTCACAAAATGAATTTTCAGCTTTGTCATCAAGTTATTGTAATTGGATTAAGCTACAATTCCATGTTTTTGCGTGTTTGTGTCTACACACACAAACATACAGAAACATATATATGGAGAGAGAGAGGGAGAGAGTATCATTATATTAGTTTTGTTAAATTGTTGCTATTAGTCAAGAAATCATCTTGTTCATTAGAATGGTGTATTCTAACTAGGCCCCTTTGTATGTCTTACCCTATTCCTTTTGGTCCCCTTAATTCATATCTACTCGAAGGTTACAACATGGGTTCTCACTACTTGTTTTTCTCTGCAAACACCCTAAGCTTTTTGTCGACCTTCCCTATAATCATCATCTCCATTTTCCTTCCATGTCACTATCCATGCTAGTGGGCAAGGTGTTGATGTGAGTCTTCCTCTCAAGGAGAAGGGAATTTCCGTGCTTATCAGAGAGTTGAAGAAATTGGTCAAAGATATCATGGCACAACACAAAATCGTATAGAGTTGGAAAATTTCCAAGCCTCTTCAGAAGGTATGGTTGAAAGGGAGGGCCATTATGATTTTGGAATACATGAATATGTAACTCACTAGCTACCTGATCAGAGATATAACCAAGGGAGAAAAATGTTATCCATATGCTTAGTAGAGATCTACTGACATATGAAAACTCTTATCGGTAAAGTCCTCTTGGAATGGAATGGAGCTAAAGAGGTATTATGTCATGAGATGAGTCATAAACAAAAAGAGGAGCACCATGATAATGGTCATTAGGCCTATTGAAATTGAAGCACTACTTACTAAAGGAAAATGACGTGGCTGTCTTGGCAATCCAACCACTCCCATAGACATCTCAACCAGTACGTGATTGCTCTCATGGTTATAGTTTTAGATCTTCGTATCTCTTTATGGTGCATTTCTCTATTTTCAATTATGTCTCTTGTCTTTATGTTTAAAAAACATCACTAATATTGCCTATTTTATATTAATTTATGGACAAAAATATTTTTCTTTAGCCATTATTTTGGTAACTTACCAAGTGATAGACCATGGACAAACCATGGCCTGAATAATCATAACTTAGTTGTATAAGATGTAATTCACTCATTCAACCATAAATTTATACCTTACATTGTGAATTTTTCCAAAGATGACATTTTTAGAATTTATTTATCACTATTTAAAAGAACATTTTTTTCGAAACGATTTTCTTCTTTGGCTTGGTTTCTATGGATACCGATACAACGCCTGCTTTGATATGATTTCGTCTCATAACAAATATTATAGATTAATCGACTATAGTTTCGAATCATCCATGGATGAAGAGGAGACTGCACTCGCTATAGTTCATTTGTCTAATCATATTGTCGATTTTTATAATGTTATTTGACATCTTATATACGTTTACTTCTATATACTGTTTCATATGACAGCCATAAACATGGTAATCATCTCCAAACAAAATAGTAGAATAAAAAATATGGAAGGCAAGGAGTAACTTTTCGACGAAGAGCGCCCTCAGTACCGATGGCAACAACCTGTTCCTACTCGCTATTTTCTTTATATTTGGCCCGTCTCCTACCTTCTACCCACAGAAGAACTTTGACATTGTTTCGTTTCATATTTGAAACTTAATTTTACTTGTCTCATGGAGGTTCATACTTGCAAACTCAAATTATCTTTTCATGGTTGGAAACTCAAATGGCCAAGGAGTGGAGGTATGTGTTAGAGCATGAACGCAGGTAACTACTAGAGAATAGGAACAATGACGTACTGGACAATAGAAATGTGACAGATCATTTTACTTGGAGGTTACAGATGGATATGGAAACTGCTTATCAATGCAAACCTCATCAATTACTGACACTAGCGTTCTTATTTGCAAGAATCCGACCACTAATATTCACACATTTTATGGCATCCTGTTCGCACAAATATTATATATATGAACTTGTTTACCGTGGCTACAATTTCACTCATAGGGCAAATTTCGAGGCAGTTAGAAAATTTTCAAGAAATTTGACTGATGGTATGGAAACTTCTTATCAATGCAAACCTCACCAATTACTGACACTAGCCTTCTTACGACCACTTGAATATTCACACATTCTATTGCATCATGTTCCCACAATGGCAGTAAATATTAAGCACAAACATTATATATATGGAGTTGTTTAAGGTGGTTACAATTTCATTTATAGGGCAAATTTCTAGGCAGTTAGAAAATTTTCAAGAAATTTGACTGATAGAGTATTTGAATGATTTTGTTTACTGTGGAAATAGATTCAATACCATTAAAACCTTTGGGACATTCAAAATCATGAAACTTGATCATTGTAAGCTAGATTTCAAAAAAAGAAAAAATTTGATTTTGTCAAAATCTTCTTAGTATTTCCATTATTTTCCAGGCCAAATTGTGGTCTTTTAGGCTACTCTTTATATATAGAAAGTTTCCATTGAATATTATTTTTTTCTCCTGTAATATACAATTTACATGTAGTATGTCTTCAATTAATATCATTGTTTTCTCATGCAATAGATATTGTACAAACGAAGGAAAAAGAAACAGAGAATCAACAAGACAAGAAACCGAATACGAAACTGAATTTTGGATCGGACTTTTTCATTCAACAATGAGTTTCTCTACATTACATTTCATGGGAAAAAGATAGTTTTATAGTTACATAACTAATTATTCATTACAAACTTATTTGTTACAAAACTGTCTATACCTAAATTCACTAAATTGTTGTCAAACTAACAAACTCCACCTTGACAACAATTTTCCCATTCATCATCTTTCCTGCAAGCCAAGAGAAGCTAAACACCACCGCAGCTTCTCTACTGTAACTGGCTTTGTGAATATGTCTGCACAATTTTCTCGTGTATGGACCTTTTTAAGAGCTACTTTTCCTCCATCGATCACATGTCTCAGAAAATGATACCTTACATCAATGTGCTTGGTTATGCTATGATAGGCAGGGTTTGTAGCCAAGTGAATAGCGCTTTGACTATCACAAAGTACATTCACTTTCTCTTGCATCCTTCCAATCTCATCGAGCAAACCCTTTAACCAGATTGCTTCTTTACTGGCATCTGAAGTAGCTATATATTCAGCTTCGGTAGTGGACAATGCAACTGTTTCTTGAAGCTTTGACATCCAACTAATTGCTCCACCTGCAAGAGTAAAGACATAACCTGTCGTAGATCTTCTTTTGTCCAAATCACCTGCATAGTCAGCATCTACATATCAGCAAACTGATCCTTCACTACCATTAAAGACGATGCAATGGTCACTTGTGCCTCTTAGATATCGAAGCACCCATTTCACTGCTTGCCAATGTTCTTTACCTGGATTTGCCATGAACCTGCTGACAACTCCAACTGCATGTGAAATGTCAGGCCTTGTAGATACCATCGCATACATTAAGTTGCCTACAACGTTTGCATATGGTACATGAGACATATACTGCTTTTCTTCATCAGCTCTAGGACTCAAAACCGAAGAAAGCTTAAAATGGGAAGCTAAAGGAACATTAACAGGTTTCACATTATTCATAGAGAACTTTTCAAGTACCTTCTCCACATACTTCTGCTGTGACAACCAAAGCTTACCATTTTTCCTATCTCTGTGTATCTCCATGCCCAAGATATGTTTTGCTGCTCCAAGATCCTTCATATCAAACGTCCTAGAGAGTTGAGCCTTTAACTTGTTGATCTCTTCCATGCGTTTGCTTGCAATAAGCATATCGTCAACATACAAAGCTAAGATAATGAACATGTCATTGAAACTTTTGAAGTACACACAATGATCATACTCACTTCTTATAAAGTTCTGGCTCACCATGAAGGAATCAAACTTCTTGTACCATTGTCTGGGAGACTGCCTCAGACCATACAATGATTTCCTGAGCTTGCAAACTAATCTTCTGCTGCGACCTCATACAAAACCTTCTGGTTGTTCCATATATATCTCTTCATTCAAATCACCATGTAGAAAAGCTGTTTTAACATCTAACTGTTCTAACTCAAGATTAAGCAACGCAGTTAGTGCCAACACAGTACGTATAGAAACAAGTTTTACAACTGGAGAAAAAATCTCATGAAAGTCTATACCTTCAACCTGAGAATACCCTTTCGCTACCAGTCGTGCCTTATACCTTTCAATACTACCATCAACTTTCCGTTTCAGCTTGAAGACCCATTTACATCCAACAACACTTCTTCCTTCAGGAAGCTCTACAAGATCCCAGGTATAGTTCTTGGCTAAGGAGTTCATTTCTTCTTCCATAGCCATTTTCCATTTCTCGCTATCAGTATCATCTACTGCTTCCTGATAACACGAAGGTTCTCCATCTTCAGTAACCAAAGCAACAGATGAAGCAGAATCTTCATACCTTTTGGGAGTTTTCCTTTCCCTTGTAGACCTTCTCAGAGCGACTGGTTGCTGAACTGGTTCAGAAACTTGCACTGGTTCAGAAGCTTCAACGACTTCCTTTGTGTCTTCAACACCTTTGTCTCCAGAAGTCTCTCCTTCCTTTCGACTGTCACCGAAAGATCTAGCCTCCAACTGAACTCGTTGACTCGGCGATACCTGTTCCTGTTCAATTCTTTCAACATTTGATTTTAACAAAGAGGATTCATCAAATGTTACATCTCTACTAATGACTATCTTCCGCAATGTAGGATCCCACAACCTATATCCTTTCACTGCATAGTCATACCCAACAAAGACATAACATTTCGACTTTGGATCTAATTTTGAACGCTGATTTTTCGGAATAAGAGAATAAGCATCATAGCCAAATATCCTCAAATGAGAATAGTCACAAGACTGACCTGTCCAAACTTCTTCAGGAATTTTACAATCAATTGCTACTGAAGGTGATCTGTTAACTAAATAACAAGCAGTAGATACTGCTTCTGCCCACAACTCCTTTTGCAAGTTAGCATTGCTGATCATGCTTCTGGCTCTTTCCATAAGAGTTTGATTCATACGCTCAGCAACACCATTTTGCTGAGGAGTATAGACAGCAGTTTTGTGTCTAACAATGTTGCTGATCATGCTTTTGGCTCTTTCCATAAGAGTCTGATTCATACGCTCAGCAACACCATTTTGCTGAGGAGTATAGACAGCAGTTTTGTGTCTAACAATGCCCTCTTCCTTACAGTATTGTTCAAATTCAACAGAAGTGAACTCACCACCATTGTCAGTTCTTAGACATTTAATAGATTTTCCTGTTCTTTTCTCTACCATTACTTTAAATTGTTTAAAGACATTGAATACATTAGCTTTCCTTTTTAGCATATAGACCCAAACTCTACGAGAGTAATCATCAATGAACGTTAAAAAATACAATGCACCTCCATATGACATAACAGGGGAAGGCCCCCACAGATCAGAATGAATGTAGTCTAAAACATCTTTACTATTATGATTGCCAACTTTAAATCTCTGTTTACACTGTTTTCCATACACACAATGTTTACAGAAATCTAAATGCAAGGATTTCAGATGGGAAGAGATTTACGTTTCATCAGTATGTGAAGACCTTTCTCGCTCATATGACCCAAACGCTGATGCCACAGACGAGTTCCTGCTTCTTCCTTTTCTGACGCAACCGCTGCTTCACCGACCTGAGTACTTCCTTTTAACTTGTAAAGATTTCCGACCTTTTCTGCCTTCATAACCACAAGGGCACCTTTAAAGACTTTCAAGACGCCATCCTGACCTGTAAACTTATAACCATCTGAATCCAACACTCCCAAAGAGATTAAATTTTTCTTCAAATCAGGTACATGACTAACACTAGTTAATGTTCTAACTGTGTTATCATATATCTTAATCCTGATATCTCCCATCCCAACAGTCTGACATGACATATTGTTACCCATAAACACAGAACTACTGTTTACATTTTCATACGAAGTAAACCAATTTCTATGTGGGTACATGTGATGCGAAGCACCAGAGTCTAACAGCCAGCTATCAGAACTCTGAGAGACATTACATTCAGGTGAAGTTTCATCTATCATACACAATTCTTCAGCAAATAATACTTCGTCTACCATACCTGAATCAGCCCGATTCGCTTCGTTCTTCGGGTTTTGGGATTCCTTCCATTTCCAACAGTCCTTCTTCAAGTGTCCAACTTTACCGCAGTTCCAACATTTTGCCTTACACTTCTTGCCCTTCGATTTCGACCTGGAAGACCCCCTTGGTTTTTCTCCTCTTTCCTTTGAGCGTCCTCTAGCGACCATGGCTTCTGATGCAGCTATTTCAGTGCTGGATTTCCTTTGTACTTCTTCAGACAGAAGAGCTCCCACGACTGATTCAAACTTCAAAGAATCAGCAGAGCTGAAGCTGATTGAAGTTACGAAGTGATCCCAGGATTCAGGCAGAGAACACAACAAGGTTATGGCTTTATCTTCTTCCTGTATCTTGACTTCCATATCTGTTAATTGACAAATTAGTGTATTAAAAACATTCAAATGTTCTGCAACGTTTGAACCTTCTTTCATTGGAAGACTGTATAACTGTCGTTTCAGATAAATTCTGTTGGTCAATGATTTTGTCATATAGAGATTTTCAAGTTTTTCCCACAATCCTGACGCCGTAGTCTCTTCAACAATGTTGAAGAGAACTTCATCCGCTAGGCATAACCGAATGGTACTAAGAGAACGGGCATCCAAGTCCTCCCAGTCTGAAGTAGTCATGGTTGTAGGTTTCTTAGTTACCCCATCCAATGCCTTGTGAAACCCTTGTTGCACAAGTAGATCCTTAACCTTCAGTTTCCAAAGAGCAAAATTGCTCTTTCCGGTGAATTTCTCCACCTCGAATCTTGCATTTGACATCTTGGCCATTTTTCCTCCTTCCTAGGGTTTCAGTCTTTCTAGGGTTTTTGCTTATTAAAAAAAATATAATCTTAGCCTCTGGTGATTTAAACACACAATAAAACCCTTCCTGAACCCTTTCTTTTCCTCCAACTTGTATAAAAACCACCACTTTTTTTTATAAAAAAACTTGATTTGATTTCAATCTGCTGTTTTGTTTCAAAAACAAAAAATCTGCTGAAAATAAAAAACCGTTCTGGAAATTTTAATAAATACCCAGGTTCAACAGGCAGCAGCAGCTTGATGGGGTTGCACACAGGCAAGTCACTCTTGCATGCGCAGATCTGGCAGCATTTCTGGCTGCAACTGTGGCAGCAAACACGCCTCCTCCTCGACCAACAAACACTCACCACTTAGATAGCAAATACACGCAGGTCTAGCGTTGGTTCAGGCAACACGCAGAATTGGTTCAGGCAACATGCAGAACAACCCTTCACGCAGAGAAATCTACCACGCTCCATGCTTACAAAGCTCAACAATATCGAACATTTTTTTTTCACCAGCAAGGCCTTTCACTTCTGCATTCTAGCGCAGCGAGGTCTTTCACTTCTCCAGGCAGCAGCTACGTCAGGCTCTAGGGGCTCGATCACACACATCCACCGCAACTTACATCCACCGCAGATTTGATATCAGGCTCCCACCGCAGATTTGATTACACACACACGTCCGCAGCAGCTACGTCAGGCTCCAGGCAGCAGCTACGTCAGGCTCCAGGGGTTCGATCACACACATCCACCGCAGATTTGATCTCAGGCTCCCACCGCAGAGTTGATTACACACGCTGGCTCCGATACCACTTATTGTACAAATGAAGGAAAAAGAAACAGAGAATCAACAAGACAAGAAACCAAATACGAAACTGAATTTTGGATCGGACTTTTTCATTCAACAATGAGTTTCTCTGCATTACATTTCATGGGCAAAAGATAGTTTTATAGTTACATAACTAATTATTCGTTACAAAACTGTCTATACCTAAATTCACTAAATCGTTGTCAAACTAACAATAGACAATGCAACAATGTGTGAGGGACCATCTAAATGCACCTAGAAAATTTTCAAAAAAAATCACTGCTGGACTCTTTGAATAGATTTTTTGATGGTGGAAATGGATTGAGCACCATCAACAAGCCTTCAGGCACCCAAAATCCAAAAGCTTTATAGCTATAAGTTGGATTTCTAAAAATTCAGCAGGATTTTAGCAAAATTTTCCCAGAATTTCCATGATTTTACAGGTGAAGACTACTCTTTAGATATAGTAAGTCTCTGTTAAAAATCATTTTATTCTCATCCAATAGACAATTTATATATAGCAAGTTTTCACTAAATATCATTTTTGAAAGAATGTCCTTAGAAAAGTTTTTAAAAAATTGACAATTCGGTGTTTGAATCACTTTTTTTATTAACCTTCAACAATCCCACAGCCACCCAAAATCTTAAACATTGACAGCTATAATTTAGATTTCAAAACATTTCAACCATTTGTTATCAAAATAGCCCAAAATTTTAATTATTTTATGGACAAAATTGAAGCTCTTACGCTACTCTTTATACATAATAAATCTCCATTAAATATTATTTTATCCTCATGCAATAAATAATATATATTTATATATAAAAAGTATTCGTTGAATATCATTTTGTTCTCCTGCAATAGACAGGTATAGTAGTCATCAATCTCGGGAGACATGTCCCTATACCAATTTTCACGACAAAGCTAGACAAAAAGGGTCGAGAACTAGCTCTGGCATGCTCACTCTGGTATATCGTTCGAGCATAGCCCCATCAGTGGTTTTCAACTACTATGTGTATTTCACGTACTGAATACATCAGCCTTTCATCATCTCTGATCTAGAATATTCTTTTCGTGTGTTTATTTTAAGATCTACTCAGAAATTTTGTTTTAAAATCCATTCAGACCTTTCTGGAAATTAATTGCAAGATAATAGGATAAAAGAAAGCAGTTAATATGTACAAAGTTGGCTATTGTTTCTACAACTTATGTTATCAATATTATTATCACACTTCGATTTTCAGATATTAAGAACCAAACGATCAAAAAGCATGGCGTACAATGAAACCCTTATGATTTCAATTATAGACTGATCCATAAGGCTAACACCCATGAATATGTAATTCAAGGGATATTTAGGAAATTGGAATACATAGAAAAGTTTCTTTGAGAATGAATTTCATTCAATAAAACCAGTCCTCCTCCAAACTGCATTTCGTACCTGGCTGAGATCTCTGCCTTTGAGAGTCCTCCCAACACCTTCACAGACCGAGGAAGTTGTTTCCCTCTGGGCAAGCTGCTTGGCAATGACTTGATGAGGCGGGATCCTCTCAAAATCACTACCAGCTTCATCATCATCACTGTTATGTTTATCCACTATTCCAAGACTTGTCCTCTTCTCCTTCCATGCTATCTGAGACCAGTCAGGGATATTCACAGGAGCAGAAGACTGATACGTTGTTCTCCCCTTATTTTTCTCCTCATGACATGAACCCTTCCTAGGAATTTTCGCTGAATTAGTGCCAGAACTACTATTCCCCTCCTTAATCCCCTTAGATCGGCATCCTGTAACTATAATACAACCCTCCTCCTGTAAGCCAATCTGCTTGGCCTCGGCATCATCAACACCACCCCATATATCCTCTTCATTAAACGCTTCCATTCTCTCGCAATGATCAGAAATACTTTCGGATTGCGGAGGCCCGAGGACCTTGTAAATATGATAATTCTCGTTAGGTTTGGACCTCCCCAACATAGAATTACTCCCATCCATAGCTACCCAAGAGCTTTCTTCAAGATCCTACTCATAAAATTCTCTATCAGGCTACACAGATTGAGCCAAGTTTAGGCTTTCCTGCTCCACCTAGAAAGTCTACACAAAGTTTTCCCGAAATTTAAATAGCCCAACTCTAAGAGCCTACCCAGATCCTCTGATTGAACTAATTCTAGGTTATTTTTCTCAAATTCGGCTAATTCTCAGTTCCGGTGCAGTGCTTACCATCTTAGTCCTCTTTGTAACGCTCGTTTTTTATGGGAGCTCTGCTCTGAGGGCTAAAACTCATTCTTTAAGCGTTGTTTGGAACCGATTTGCCCACCCGTGTGGTTGTACTCCATTCCACCGGAAACAAGACCCACCATTACTAGACCCGATAAAATTTGTATTCGAATATCGAATTTGTGTGGAACAGCAGTCGTCGTTCCCCTTCATCCTTCACGCCCCAGTGTTCCCTACTACCATCACAACTGACTTCATTGTTCAATCTACCCTCATGTCCCCAGCAATACCAGCATCCCCTACTCTTGAAAGTTCCATAGCTCAATTTTTTTATTATTGATGATAATGATAAAGTAGAGGATAATATAAGATATGTTTCTGAGGACACCGGCCATACTGCACTTTTGTTGTTTTGATGTGATCGCTATACCTATGAATATTGTTGCTTTCTATTAATTTGTTTTCAATTTTTTTATTATTATTGATGATAATGATAAAGTAGAGGATAATATAAGATATGTTTCTGAGGACACCGGCCATACTGCACTTTCGTTGTTTTGATGTGATCGCTATTGCTATGAATATTGTTGCTTTCCATTAATTTGTTTTTTTATAAGGAGGTAGATTTAGCACCATCGAAAAATAATTGGATCCATAAAAAGTTACTGGATCCGAAGCCTTGTAACTTGGATGGAAATCATGTTTTCATTATTTAGGACACTAAAACGCGGTGAGGAATTTTTTTTTCATCGTATACAGAGACATTATTTTGATTGCAGGGATAAGGTCGGTGAATACCGTTCACATTCACTTGGAATCATTATTAGAGCCCGGACCTTCCGTGGACCAATAGGATACTGCCGACGAATACTCAAAATTGACACTTTACTGTTCAAAGTCAACGTATATATTGGGCTGTATTCCATCGTTGTGAATAATATTAACATTAACAATCCCGCAATGATTAATGTATGTTTGTTGTCCAGGTGAGCGGGGATGGAATTTGAGGAAACTAAAATTTCTTCATAATCTAAACATTCTTTGTTAAAATTGTCAGAATGGGCACTCTAGATGTGAAAATATTCAAAATTTTTGTTTTGAATTCCGATCTTGTTTACCCGTAATGCGTATGAGAGAGGCACGAAGTAGAATAAACTTGCGTTCATATAATTCTCCAAATATACGTGCGAAATTGTAGAAAAGCCAGTGGTCCGGAAAATATTTAACTTTATTTAAAGTATCGACGACCTGCATTTATTTGATTACAGATTGAAGTAAGTACAGTTAACTGTTTGTTTTACTTTTGACTTTGATTTTAATCTATATTGGCTAGATACATGGAATGTGGCATCATTATAAAGTTCATCTTCACAATTTTTGTTGGGAGTTTTTCAAATTTTTACCAGAAATTTATAAAAAAAAATTGATATATTCCAAATTAAAATTCGATAAACTACCACAATTACATTAATAAATGTGATTGATTTACATTACATAAATCAATAAGCTACGATTGCTATGTGTTTATTTCGCCTTTTTTAACAAAATTAATTAAGTGCACCATATATATATATATAACCACATTATTCAATAATAAGTTATCATTTATGTAGCATATATTTTTTTGACAAACAGAAACTTAAGCACACTGCAATATATTTAATATTATTCATTACAAGAACATATATTAATTATTTCAAAATAGAATACCATCCCCCTTGTATGACAAAAATTGAACACTGTAACAAAGGATTGCTCTTCTCAATATTGAAAATAGTTAAATAGAATACATTTGAGACATCAGTGATAAACACTGCAGTGAGACTGAACTAAACTTGACTAACTAAAACTAAATTAGGAAACTTGAATGGATGGTTTTGACACCTAGAAGATGATTGGAATTAGATTCTTGAACACTCCCCCTTAATTACAACCACATAAAAAATTTAAACTAAGACGCCTGCTAGTCTATGTCTCAGCTAGGCAAAAAAATTGAGATCATTTGGACTTCCTTTTCTTTTTCTTTTCTTCCAGTTTCTATAGCCTCCAAATTGTTTAAACTTTTTCTTTTTGTTGTATCCTTCAAGTCTTAGTTTCTTCATTTGCTAGTGCAGGTCTTCCATTGTTCCAGGTATGTCTTGGACTTCAAAAATCGTTTTTCATGTAGAGTGCTACCATATGCCATCTTCTATAGTGTTCTTTTCATCATCCATCTTTTGCTGCAACATAAGTTCATAATACAATTTCATCTCTTCAGGACTCCAATACCTAAAAATTTCATTAATATTTTCATCATCAAAGTTGTCTTCAAGGTTCATTGCTGCAAACTCTACGCGGACTCCATCAAGACATGGTGTTGCAAGCCATGTTTCAAGAAAATTTAACTCTTCTTCATAATCATCCTATTTACCTGCACATTGGAAATCAATGGTAAGTGTAAAAACATATGCAAAAACATATTGGTTTTGTTCCTTCTGCTCTGCAATGAGAGCTTTCTCCTTTTGTACTTCCTTCTTTGCCTTTGCTTCTGTCTTTGTTTTCTCCTTATGGGCTTCCTTCTTTGGTTTTTCCTCTATCCTTGTTTCCTTCTCTGTCTCTATATCTATCTCTTCAAAATTATTTCCTAACATGTGCTTATGCAGGCAGGTTTTCTTGCACTTGGTTTTCAGATTCAAGTGGGATTTTCTCATGGAATAGCATCATGTCGATATCATGTTTTAGCTACATCATCTTCAACCATACATCATGAGATAAAAACTCTTCATCAAATTTAACATCAGAAAATTGAATTGTTGGATTGACCATAGCATTGGCTGCTCCAATCGCAGCGTCATTGTCATCAACAAGCTCTATTGTTAGATTCACCAAATTGTCATTAGTAAGCTTTTTGGTTGGATTCACCAAATTGTCATCAACAAACTCTGTTGCTAGATTCACCCAATCGTGATCAACAAAACTCTGTTGCTGTAATCACCAAATTTGCATGCACTTACAACTGTACATAGTGGGATTCATGAGCATCTATGTGTTCCTTCTTGGCTTCTTCTTCACAGAAATCATCCACTTGTGCCTGAGCACAACAGAATTCAACAAACTTTACATCTTCAACTGAATTACTCCCCTTACACCAAAAGTCCTTTCAAAGATATCCCAAGCTTTCTTTTCTGACATAGCATCTCCCTACAATAAAAATGTTTTTGTATTGCCTTCTCTGTTGCCAAGTTTCTACAAACATACGAACTTACAATTTCTCTACAAAAACAAAGCTTTTACAGAAACATTTACAAACCCTTCTTTAAAAATTATTGATATAAATAACACCACTTTATTTACAAAATAACTATGAATGAATTCTTTTTAAAATACAATACAAAACTCTTTTAAGGAATTACATGCCCCCTTATCTTTTTTAAATTACATGAGGCTTTTTAGAAGGTCACACACATCTCATAAATTTCATGAAATTCACAAATATGTGATTAGGGATAATTCTTAAAATAAGATAATTACTCCTACATGAGGAGTTAGCTAAACATAGAGAGCCAGTCAACTAAATGATTGTGCAGTTGAGTGTTCGAGTGTTCAATCAAGTCGAGTTAAGTGATAGACGACTTTGAGTGTGTGATTGCATGTGGTTTCATGTCAAGATATTTAAGGGAATTAGCTAGTTGGAAACTTTTTAAATATCCAGAGAGTAGCAACTCGTGTTTTGTGTGAATTCATGCTTTGTCTCCTCCACCTTTCATACAAATTGGTATCAGAGCTAGGGAAAACAGATCAGCAGAGACTCGTGATTAATGCACAAAGGCTCAGCAGAAATCCGCGTTAACAGTCTCAAACTTACGCAGTTTCAGAAACATGCAGGTTAAACTTATTTTTCGTTGCGTTAAATTACTAACACTAGAGTTTAGAAACATGCAGGTTAAACTTATTTTTCGTTGCGTTAAATTACTAACGCTAGAGTTTGTCGTTGGGAAATTCTTTAGTCGCATGCCCTCATCATGATAGACGCATTCCCAGATTGCGATCGACACTTAAGCGTGTTCAAAAACGTTCAAAGTCAATGAAAAGAGCGTATTTTTTTAAAGGTACGAGGCTGGTTTATATGGTGAAAAGCTTCCCATGGATGGTTTATATGTTGGAAGGGATTTTTTTTTTTAAGTTATTTTTTAATAAGAAAACAAAACTTGGGAAAGGACTTTATAGAAAGGGTTTTTTTTGTTTTTTTTTTTAAATAAAAACATAAGGTGCTTTATTAAAAGGGGTATTTTTTTATAAAAAGAGTTTTGTAAAGTTTATTAAAGGAGAAAATTTAAGTTTTTTTTTAAGAGAATTTTTTTTAGAGAAAGATGGCTTTCTCAAATTTCCAGCCTCAGTTCCCACTGTTTACAGGGAAAAGATGATGTGTGAGCCATTAAAATGGAGACCACGTTGCAGGCACATGATGTTTGGGATTATGTCAAGTTTGGGTTTTCATAACCTAATGACGAAGAAGAAGAACAAGCTCTCAGTAATACAGAGAGGGAAAATGGAAGAAAGACACAAAGAAGAATGCACATGCGTTGCAGCTTATTCAGCAGGGAGTGGACAGAGTAGTGTTCCATAAGATTATGGTCACGTCTTCAGCAAAAGTAGCATGTGATACTTTGTCAACAAACTAGAAAGGTATGGCCAAAGTCAATATTGTTAAGTTGCAGAATACTATGAGAGATTTTGAAAGTCTACAGAAGAAGGACATAGAGGACATCAATTCTTTCATGAATCGGGTCATAACTATCGTAAATCAATTAAATGTTTATGATGAAGATATAAAAGATCAAAGAGTGGTTGGGAAGGTCCTTCAATCTTTGTCTACCAGATTTGATGTTGTGCTAGCAACCATTAAAGAAGCCAAGGATTTGGCATCATTGACAGTTAATGAGCTGATGGGATCACTTCTATCGTATGAGGCAATGATAGACATAAATAAGGATTCCACTTTAGAGACCGCTTTCAAAAGTCAGGTTTCTATTTCAAGAGACAAAGGATGAGATAGAAGTAGATCGAGAGGTAGAGGACGAATTGGAAGATATGGTGGTCAGAGAGATGGTTGAGAAGAGCATGAACATGCAAGTGGAAACAACTACAGAAGATTCAACAATAATCAAAGAGTTGACAAATCAAAGGTGAGATGTTATTATTGCAATAAATTTGGTCACTATGCTCGTGATTGTAGGAAGAAGATAGCTGATCAAGGGAACTAGAGAGCTAATGTCACTACAGAGAGTACTAACTCCATGTTCCTAGCTTGCCATACCATGCATGAACCTTCTGCTAGTGTGTGGCTATTAGACAGTGGTTGCAGTAATCACATGACAGGAAACAAGGATTTGGTTGCAAATTTTGATCAATCTGTGAAAATAGAGGTAAAGTTGGGGACTGACAAGACTATGGAAGTAGATGGAAAAGGAGTGGTCAATATTTTGACCAAGCAGGGGGAGCTGAAGACAATCTCAGAGGTATATTATGTTCCTAGTCTCAAACATAATTTGTTAAGTGTTGGTCAGTTGACACCGAAAGGATACAGAGTTATCTTTCAAGGTCAAGAATGTGTTATATATGACAAGCCCCCAAGAAAGCAACTGATAGGAAAGGTGCAGATGATGAGGAATATATTCTTTCCTCTAATTTTGAATTACAGTGGTCAGTTGAGTTCTTTTACAGTTGCATATTCTAATGATGACTGGTTATGACAATTTCAATTTGGACACTTGCACTTTTCTGGTTTAAGATTGTTGCAACAGAAATAGATGGTCAGAGGATTACCTCCCATCAAAGAGCCTACTAGTACATATGAGTGTTGCATCTTGGGCAAGCAACATCGTGAAAGTTTTCCAAAGGGAGTTGCATAAAGAGCAAAGAAACCTCTTGAGCTAGTGCATACAGACTTGTGTGGACCTATGAGGACATAGTCGATTGATGGAAGTTGTTACTTCCTCACTTTCAATGATGACTATGGCAAAAAGACTTGGGTCTACTTCTTGAACGAGACGTCAAGAACTTTTGCAAAGTTCAAAGAATTCAAAGCCTTAGTAGAGAACCAAAGTGATCGACAGATCAAGGTATTGAGGTCAGATCGTGGTGGATAATATGACTCAAAGGCATTCCATGATTACTTCAAACAACATGGGATCAGAAGACAATTTACAACCAGGTACACATCGCATCAGAATGGTGTAGCAGAGAGAAAGAACATGACAATTATGAACATGATAAGAATCATGTTGAAAAGCAGAAACTTGTCTAATGTGTATTGGGCAGAAGCATTTGCATGTGCTATTTATGTGATGAACAAATCTCCTACAAAGAGTGTGATGAACAGAGTACCATAACAAGCATGGTCAGGGATGTATTGCAGTGTATCTCATCTCAGAGTATTTGGATGTGTAGCTTTTGCACATGTGCCTAAGGAACAAAGAGGCAAATTGGATGATAAAGTGAAAAATGCATATTTATTGGTTATAGTGAGCAATCAAAAGCTTACAAATTGTATAACCCTGTCACAAAGAAGACCATAATTAGAAGAGATCTTGTGTTCAAGGAACAAGAGTCATGGAATGGAGCTGCAGACAAAATAGTTGATGCACAAGTGCCACTGATGGAAGAAGATGGTGTAGCAGAAAAGAAGCAGCAAGAATCACAGGTAAAGACATCAAACAAAGACACACCAACAAGGAATCCAAGATTTTCAGAGCAACATGGATCCTCAAGCAGATCAACAGGTCAAGATTCTCCCAACAATCAATCAGGTGATGAACCAAGAAATGGTAAGAGGAAGATGACAAGTTTGAAAGATATTTATGATGATTTGGATGTTAGTCCAAGTTTTGCATTGTTGTCATTCCAACCTTCTTTGTTTAAAGAATCAATGAGAGATGAAAATTAGGTGCAAGCCATGGATGAAGAAATTGAAGCTATTGAAGAGAATGACGGGTGGTATTTGGTTGATTTACCAAAGGACAAAAATCTCATTGGTGTGAAGTGGGTGTACAAGAGAAAGTTGAATGAAAAAGGTGAAATTGATAGATTGAAAGCAATATTTGTAGCAAAAGGATTATCACAACAACTAGGAATAAAATTTGGAGAAACATTTGCTCTGGTAGCTAGATTGGATACTGTAAGAGCAGTTCTAGCCACAACAACTCAGAAAAAGTGGAAAGTATATCAAATGGACGTGAAATTAGCTTTCATGAATGGAATTCTAGAAGAAGAAATTTATGTGCAACAACCTCCATGAGATGAAGTTGAAAGTAACGAAGACAAAGCTTACAGGTTACAGAAAGCACTCTATGGACTGAAGCAAGCGCCTAGAGCTTGGTATAGCAGAATTGATAGTTACATGATCAAGAATGGATTTTGTAGAAGCAACATTGAGCCTACCTTGTACACAAAGGTAAATGAGCATGGACAGATTTTGATTGTTTTCTTATATGTTGATGACATGATTTTTACGGTGATTTTGAGATAGATGAATTTAAAGTAGCCATGATGAAAGAATTTGAGATGACAGATCTTGGTCTCATGAAATATTTTCTTGGCATAGAAGTTGAGCAATCTGAAAAAGGAATTTTTATTTGTCAAAATAAATATTCCAAAGATTTGTTGAAAAGATTCAGGATGGAAAATTTCAAACTTGTCCCTACACCAGTTGCAACAGGTACAAAGTTAAGCAAGGATGATGAAGGATTAGATGTCAATCCAACTTTATTCAAAAGAATGGTTGGTAGCCTCATGTATCTCACAGCCATAAGACCAAATAGCATGCAAGGAGTGAGTTTGATTTCCAGATTTATGGAGACTCCAAAAGACACACATTGGAGTGTAGGAAAAAGAATTCTGAGATACATAGCAGGAACTAGAGATTGCAGCATTGTGTATGCAAGCACAGAAAAGAAGGATTTGATTGGATACATAGATAGTGATTTTGCAGGCAGTTTGGATGATAGGAAGAGAACTTCTAGTTATGTGTTCCATCTTGGTTTAGGTGTTATTTCATGGGAATCTAAGAAGCAACCCATTGTGACACTTTCGTCAGCAGAACCATAATATGTAGCAGCAACATTGGTAGCATGTCAAGCAGTGTGGTTAAGAAGAGTATTTGATGGACTCAAGCAAAAACAACAAGGATCAATAACAATATGTTGTGACAATACCTAAGCGATTGCACTATCCAAGAAAAGTGTGTTTCATCAGAAGAGAAAGCATATTGATACTAGATATCACTTTATTAGAGAACTTGTGAGCAATGGAGAAGTTCACTTTAAGCCTTGTAAATCTAGTGATCAATTACCTGATATATTTACTAAGTCATTAGCACAATATGTGTTTGAGTTTCATAGAAGAAGCTTGGATGTTGTATGCCTAGCTGAGACATAGACTAGCACACATGTTTGAGTTGTCATGAGTCATGTTTTAGTTTAGAAGTCGTAATTAAGGGGGAGTGTTAAAATAAGATAATTACTCCTGCATGAGGAGTTAGCTAAACATAGAGAGTCAGTTAACTGAGTGATTGAGTGGTTGAGTGTTTGAGTGTTGAGTCAAGTTGAGTTAAGTGATAGACGACTTTGAGTGTGTTATTGCATGTAGTTGCATGTCAAGATATTTTAGGAAATTAGCTAGTTGGAAAAGGTTTAAATACCCTTCACTGGGTTCATTGTAATCATCATGTTTTGTCTGATCAATAGAAGAGCAACAACTCATGTTTTGTGTGAATTCATGCTTTGTGTCCTTCGCCTTTCCAACAATAATTACATGAAGTTTTTAAAGGTCAGGCACATCTCATAAATTTCATGAACTTCGCAAATATGTGATGAGGGCTAATTACATGAGGCTTTTAATGGTCACGCAAATCTCATAAATTTCACGAACTTCACGAATATGTGATAAGGGCATGTTATAAGGTCCAATAAGCCTAAGAACATATACCTAGATACTTTTGGCTCACCCTTCAAGCCTTTTGGAAATCAACGCATCCCTTTTGAGTGGTAAGGTGTGATGTTCAAACTCTTCATCTTCGTGTTCTATGAACCGCTCATTTTTAAAATCTTTCCTCGTGTTTTCTTCACGGTTAGAGCATTCGATTCCCTTTTTTTTGGCACAGTCAGCGCATCTTCCGACATGGTGATGATACATTGGGTCACTAAATTTCACATTCTCATAACCTTTTGTTCATCAAGGCACTTAAGCGATGATCCACTGGGTCGCTAAATTTCATATTCTCGTAACTTTTTGTTGATCAACGCACTTAAGGAGAGTGATCAAGTGCGTTGGTTACTAATTTATTTATTTATTTTTATTTGTTTGCTTCTTTGTGATCTAGATTTTTAGATTTGGTTTTTTCTTTTATGCTTCTACAAGGGAGGCTTTTTCAAATTTCTTCAAACTTCTGCTTTTCTCTCAAAAATTCTTATGCAGACTCACCTCTTTTCTCTAATGCATTCACTTTGTTTACAATGCTGCTCTTTGAAGGAGCTTTATGCAAACTAGCTCTGATATCATGACAAAAATTGATCTGGAGCAGAGGATTTCTCTTCTCAATATTGAAAATAGTTAAATAGAATACATTGGGCACATTAGTAATAAGTGATTGCAATGAGACTAAACCAAACCAAACTAACTTACACTGAACTAGGACACTTGGATGGACAATTTTGACACCTAGCGGGTGGTTTTAATTATAGTCTCCAACATTGTACTTCAAAACTAACATTCCAGGTTTTAACCAACTATTACAATGATCATTTGCATCACTTCTCCATAGGTATATAATTCTTCCCAAGGACTATGATATATAAGTGACCATATCACCATTCTTGACTTTGAATTCATTGAGAGGGACACCCTCAAGAACTACATGCTTTGCATCCTACATTTCATTTTTTTAATATTTATTATCACACATTTGACTCATAACATTAAGAGGTTTTTCTAGGTTTGAATCTAAGGATAGGAATCGAAATTCAAATGATTGTATCCATCTTTTAACTAGAGATAAATCATAAGATAAATAGGTTTTTGGTAAGCATACAAATGTAGCGACAATATGATATACTACTTTACCATATCCTTACAAGGATTCAAATACATGTAACAAGAATAGAAATGTGGTTATGAAGATACAAATACTTTATGGAAAAGCAACAATTAAAAGAATGTTGATGTTAACTAAATGCATATATGTTAGTGTCTTACAAGAGGAACAACTGGGTATAAGTGTAAGGTATTTGATATTGTTGCGTGCAGATAGTGCATCTTATCCAATACTATATGTGTCATAATTTGAGAGAATTCGTTACAAGTTCCAAAACCAGGAGCACATTAAACAAAGGCTATCAACATTTAATTATAACCCTAAGTGATAGTAAAAAGTCTTGATAACAGTTATGGGTCAAGGTTGAATATTGGACATGGCTCATGCCATTGTTGGTTATAACATGAATGGACTCACATGCAAAAATAGAAGAGGTGTCAGGGACTGCTTTCAAGGGTATGGATTGCAGTTAGAAGGCTAGGAACAAACCAAAACCTATTGGAAACAAAATAAGACAAAAAAGTTCAATTCCAATCGGCCTAATGGCTCAATCTTCTTAACAAGTGACATATTTAAATTTAATCTATTATTTATTGGTTTGAAACTCAAAACTTATTTTCATACTTTCCATATCATTTGTTTGATGGTGTATAAGATGGAGAGCATTCTCTTAAAATAAAATCTTGTCCATTCATTTATTAAAAATCAAAATTCCTCAAGGCCTATCCATAAGGTGAAATAGGTACACCTACAACATAAATATACAATATTCAAATAAAAATGTTCATAAAATTTTAATTCGTATATAAATAATTTGGATTATTAAGCATTATTGGAAAGTTGTATACGTTTTTAATTTGAAAGAAAATTAAACTTTGAGATAATGCTCGAAAAAAAATGTTAGAAAAACCCATAAATACAGAGTGGAAAAAGAAAAAGGCGAAACCAATAAACAAAATCTAGTTAGCTCATTAAAAAAAGCTTTAAAGATAACAACTCAAAGTAACCGAGAAAAAAGACGGAAAACATTATAATAATAATAATAATAATTTAATAATTATGTTAAAAAATAATATAATATAAATATAAAGATGGTTATACAAGCATTATATTATTAATGTAATTATAACTATAATTAAATTCCTTTAATAATAATTAGGAATTGATTGATCTTAACGTATAATAATGTAAATATAATAAATTACTAGCAACTATATATATTATTATAAATTATTTAAACCGTGAATATTAATGTAATAATGATACCAATGTAATACATATAATAATAATTATTTTAATTAAAGAATACCCTAAAATAAGAAATCGATCAAACAATACAAGAATATATTATTATACAATAGTATAATATGGTAATATATTTAATTAGCACATCATACATTAAGTACTATATTTATATATTCCTTTGTTAAAGGAAAGAAGTAAATAGGGGAGGAAAACATAAAGTAAGTAACTAAAAACCAAGACAATACCAAAACGAGAGGGGAAAGAGAATAAAAATAGAATAGCGTATGGCAGGGTGAAAACATAAAATGGTTATAAGGTGGGAGGGCCAAATTTAAAAGGATGTCGGATTATTTTTGGGATATAAGGAAAGAGAATAAAAAATAGAAGAGTATATGGTAAGGAGAAAATTAAAAATAGTTAGAAGGTGGGAGAGTCAAATTTAAAATGACGTGGAACTAATTTTGGGATTAAAGGGAGTTAATTATCACTTATCTCAAATCTAAGATGATGTGGAATTATTTTTGGGATTAAAGGTAGTTAATTACCACTTATCTCAATACTGAGATTCAGGTTAAGATTATGGTGATGTTTTATTATGTTAAGAGCGTTTTTTAAGTGATCTACTTTCATAATGTTTTTTTCCTTATTTGAACTCAGCATTCTCTAGGCAAACATGATACTTGGCTTTTAAGAAGAGTTAAGCAAATACACAAGTGCTTATTAGCAACTCTTTGCTCTTTTCTATGTTGTTTTCGTATTTTTTTAAATAATATTAATTTTAGCACGAGAGCAATCTATTTTGTCAACTCCTCTATGTTATTGTTGGTCTATGCTATCTAAGTAGGTGTGAACATGGTAGTAATATATTAAAAAAAAAACAAAAAATTGCATTCTTGTGAGTAGCCAAGGAAGCTAGGCCTTTCAATTATTTGCTTGAGAGCCGAGACATAAAGTCGGGCCATGTACTTATATCTAATATTCCTACAATTTTAATGAATTTTTTTTTTACCATTTTCGTTAAGATACATTTATATTTTATTATATAAGTAAAATGAAAGACATTAGTGTTATTGTTTGTAATTCTTAAAATTTTAATTCATTTTTATTTTTTACAATTTTCGTTACGGTACATTTACATTTTATTATATAAGTAAAATGAAAGACATTAGCGTTATTGTTTGTAATTTGTATTTAGTGATTTATCTTTAAGCATGCATTTATAAAAGATAAAATGTGAACATAATTGAAAAGAAAGAGATGTATCTCTCAGGTGTGGCCTGCATCTGGAGACTACACTCACTAAAAACAGAGAGATCACTCTCGTACACTCTATTATTCATCAATGAAAGATTACATCATTAAATACAATACTAGGAATTAGGAAGTTTCACCCAAACCCCTAAACTTTAGGAACTAATCCTAAACTAGGGAAAACATTACAACAATGTAACCATTTTCTCCATTAGTATAAAATAATATTAATTTTTTTTAACTCCCCCCTTAATGGAGAAAGGGTTCTCCTGGACTCCTAGCATCTTTCTAAACAATTCAAATTTCACTCGTGCAAAAGGCTTTGTGAAAATATCAGCCTCATTGTCACAGGTTTTACAATATTCAACAACAATTTCTTTTGACTGTATTTTCTCTCTAACAAAATGAAACTGAGTGTCTATATGTTTGGTGTTTTTGTGAAACACTGGATTGTATGCTAATTTAATGGTACTCTGGTTGTCGCTTTTGATGGAAGTGGGATTCTTCTGTTCTTTTCCTGCATCTTTGAGAAGCCTTCTCAACCAGATTGCTTCACACGTTGCTGCACACAATGCTTGATACTCAGATTCACATGAAGACAAGGCTACAATATTATGCTTCTTGCTGCTCCAAGCTATGACCTCGGAACCTATGTTGAATGCGTAACCTGTGATGGACCTCCGATCATCCAGGTTACCTACCCAGTCTGAGTCTGAAAAACCTGCTAGAATAACATCAGATACATCAGTGTATAAAATACCATAATTAACAATACCACAAAGATACCTCAATACGCTCTTTGCTGCTATCCAATGATTTTCAAGCGGTTTCGACATGAATTGGCTCAACACACTAATAGAGTATGCCAATTCAGGTCTGGTTGTTGTAAGATATATCAAGCTGCCAACCAACTGTCTGTACATTGTGGCATCAACCTCCTTAGTGCCATCATCACTGTTCAATTTCAGATTCTGCTGCAAAGGTGTCGCTGCTGATCTACATTGATCCATACCAAACTTTTCCAACAGATTTCTGGCATACTTCCCTTGGGTAAGAAAAGTTTTCCCTGTATCTCTCCATACTTCTAATCCCAGACAATAGTGAAGGCTTTTGAGATTTTTCATCTCAAAAACTTGTGCCATAAGCCTTTTGATTCCTTTGATTAAATCATCTGCATTTCCTGTTATAATCATGTCGTCCACATACAAAGAAATCAAAATAATCTACCCCTGATTATTGTACTTTGTATACAAATTTGGGTCATTTAAACTTCTATGGAAACCATGCTCTATAAAGAAAGAATCAACCTTTTCGTACCAAGACCTAGGTGCTTGCTTTAAACCATATAAAGCCTTTTTCAATCTGCAAACAAGATGTTCCTGCCCCTGCTTTACATATCCTTCTGGCTGTACTAAGTAAATTTCCTCTTTTAAATCACCATTTAAAAATGCAGATTTAACATCAAGTTGGTGTAATTCCCAATTACATTTAGTAGCTAAAGCAATAAGCATTCTGATTATATTGAAATTTGCTACAGGTGCAAAAGTATCATCAAAATCTATACCTTCCTGCTGTGAATATCCTTTTGCAACCAGCCTAGCTTTTAACTTTTCTATACTTCCGTCTGCATTCATTTTTGGTTTAAACAACCATTTATATCCTATCGGTGTTTTATTCTTAGGAAGCTCAACTAAGTCCCAAGTATCATTTCTAAGAATTGATTCCATCTCTTCATTCATTGCAGCTCTCCATTCCTTAAATTGACTAGCTTCTGTGTAATTAGAGGGTTCTACAATGTTCAAAACCTTTGACATCAAAGCATAGTTTCTCAATTTTAATGGTAATTGAGTCTTCCTACCTGACCTCCTTGGTAGGGGACTTACCTCAAATTTGTTTTCTTCTGCTATAATTGGGCTTGCATTATCACCTTCTTGCTGTTCTTCTTTTTGCTCCTGCTCTCTTTCATCCTCGATGCTTTCCTCCAACAACAATGGAATGTGCTAATCATCACCAACGTCATATTTCCCTTCCTGTACATGTTCATGAAACAATACATCCCTGCTTGCAAATGTCTTACGAGACTCAGGATTGAACAATTTATATGCTTTAAATTATGTTCCATAACCAACAAAGATGAATTTCACAGCTTTAGGATCTAATTTCTTCCTATCAGCTTTGGGTATATGGGAAAATGCTTTTGACCCAAATACTCTTAGATGGTTTACTGGTGGTTTAAATCCATATAGAGCTTCAAAAGGGGTTTTGAAGCCAAGATACCTGGTAGGACTTTTGTTCTTCAAATATACAGCAGTATTAATAGCCTCTGCCCAAAAGCTATTAGACAGACCCTTACCTTGTAACATGCTTCTTGCGCACTCCACCAAGGTTTTGTTTTTGCGCTCTGCAACTCCATTCTGCTGTGGTGTGTGTGGCACTGTATACTGCTGAACAATCCCATGTGATTTGCAGAATTTCATGAATTCCTTTAGCTTGTATTCTCCCCCTTGATCAGATCGGAGAATTTTTATACTCTTACCAAACTTCTTTTCCACCAAGGTTTTAAATTCTATAAAGCACTGGAAAGTATGAATTTTCTTGTTCAAAAAATAAACCCATGAATATCTAGTGCAGTCATCAGTAAATAACATAAAATAATATGCTCCTCCTAGCGACCTTGTCTGCATAGGTCCGCATACATCAGTGTGCACTAGTTCTAAAACATCTGTTTTGTTCCTCCTATCATGCACAGGAAACTGTTCTCTATGCATTTTTCCTAAGGCACAACCATCACAATTTAACTGAACATTACGAAAGATAGGGAGTCCCTCGACCATACCTTTCTTCTGTAATAACATGAGGTCCTGCAAATTCAAATGACCGAACCTCTGATGCCAGAGTTGTTCGGCTGTCGATGCTCCTGCAACCATGGCTTGCTTTGGTATGCTTTTTGCATCCAGTCTGTATAGGCTTCCAACTCGCATGCTTGTTGCAACTATTTCATTCCTCTATCCTTTATCACACAATGAGTCTTGAAGAACTTGACTTGCATATCTTGAACAGCCATCATGGATACAGATATCAGATTTTTCTTAATTCCAGGTACATATAAAACATTTGTAAGGTGACTAATTTTTCCACTTGGTAACTTAACTGAAATCACCCCATGACCTTTAATCTCGTATCCACTATCATCTCCTAGATATATTTTTGATCCATTTATACTTTCTTCAAGACTATCAAAAAATTCCTTTTTACCTGTCATGTGAGAGGATGCTTCGGAATCGACATACCAAATGTCATATTCATTAGATGCTGAAAGGGCACAGTCGACTGTGAACAGTTGAAATTCATGACTGAAGTCTTCTTCTTCAACAAAGTATCCTCTGTGCTTTGCATTTGCCTGCCTCCTCTTTGCATCATCAGCCTGCTTCTTATAACATTCACTCTGTATATGACCCTTCTTTCCACAATAATAACATTTCTTTTCAGAATGATTTGCAAGCATACCTTTATGAGAATGCAGATTCTTATGTAATGTTCCTCCTTTCTGCTTTGATAGCTGCTGTGACTGCTTTCCTTTGGATGATCGTCATTTCACCATCAGCGCAAGATCATCACTCTGGGGGTTCAAGTTCTGCCGCCGCTCCTCCTCTTGCTGCAAGATCCCAGTGAGATCATCAAATGTGGGCGCTTTCTCCCTTGCCAACACTCCAGTGATGAACGTTTGAAAATCATCACGCATCCTGTTCATTGTGATTGCAACAAGATCTTCATCAGACATCGCCACTCCGATGGCCCCCAATCCGTCTTTCACATCTTTAATTCACGCAACAAATGTAGTAGTAGTCTCCCTTTCATCCATCCTCATTAAAAATAGCTTGCCTTTAAGTGCCAAGACTCGGCTTGTATTCTGGGTCTCATACAGACTTTTGATTTTCGTCCAGATGTCCGCGGACGTTTTACAGTCTCTGATGTGCGCAATAACATTGTCCTTCACAGACATCTTCAACAAGACTTTGGCCTTGTTCTCTCGTTTTTCCCAATCTTGCTCTTGTGGCCCTTCGTTCGGCTTCTGCTCATCGCCTGTAACTATGGACCAAGTATTCGCACCCTCGAGCAAGGTCTGGATCTTAAACTACTAATTCGTGAAGTTAGATCCACTAAGTTTACCAGACTCGTTAAGGTAAGATTCCATCATATTACTCATTCTGAATCTACCCAAAAACAAAAAAACAATACATGTTAGATCGATCTGTCACCTCTGCCACTGATCTACAGTGTCTGGTAGTCCCGCTCCAACGAGAAAATTCGGCATTTCCAATACAGCCGAAGAATCAATCTGATCAAAATTGATCCGATCTGCCTCTCCCAGATAGATCTGCAACTTCACCGATTTGCACCCCTTGCAAACCGCCAAACGAAGTTGAGGCTTTCCGCAGATCCCCTTGAAGGAAGATTGGCGCGTCCTCAATCAGCATGCAAAAAATCCCCTTTGTGTTGGTGCTTTCCCGAGCAAAAAATCCGCTCCAATTAAAAATCGGTTAGAGTATTTTTGCTGGCGCGATTTCCTCCTTAAATTCCGCGCCAATTGGATGTTTTGGCGCTCTGGCACGATTAATCCCAAAAAATCTGCGCTAATTCCCCCTCCTGGTGCTTCTGTTAGCGCAAAAAGCGCGCCAATATCCTCTCCACTCAGAAAAAAAAATATCTGAGTCCGAGCCAGGTGTTCTGTAGTCCACCTGCTCAATTGAGCATAGATCTCTTGCGTACACGCGGCCACAAAGGCATTTCAAGCCACACAGGCAATTGTACCACACAGGTAAGCTAGCTACAAAGGCACTTCAGCCACAAAGGTGACAAAAGATCAGGCTCACCCAATCTGAGCTTTGATACCAAGATAAAATGTGAACAAAATTGAAAAGAAAGAGATGTAGCTCTCAGGTGTGGCCTACACCTGGAGACTACACTCACCAAAAAAAGAGAGATCACTCTCGTACACTCTATTATTCATCAATGAAAGATTACATCATTAAATACAATAGTAAGAATTAGGAAGTTGCACCCAAACCCCTAAACTTTAGGAACTAATCCTAAACTAGGGAGAACGTTACAACAATGTAACCATTTTCTCTATTAATATAAAATAATATTAATTATTTTTAACTATAAATATATTAAGTTAATGTTTTTATATTTTGTTTTTTCAATTACAATTGGATGATACATTTTTTCTTAAAAAAAATCAAACTTCAGTTTTAATACATCCGCTCAAATTTAAAATAAAATGTACTTTCCTTATACAACTCTCCTCATTAGATCCCTTCATTTAAGTGAATTGCAAGTAACAATGCAGTATCTAGTGCTACACCGTTTGTAGGTAATACTTATTAATGTCAATGTAGATAGGAATCCTATCTATAGCAAGGACAGGATATAAATTATGGTACTGTTCACAGATTAGCACGATGTTCCAAATAAATTCATTTGGAAGTAAGGTTGAAAGCCTTTTATCCATGACAATATATTTGGGAAATTCATTTAGGTAGCAGTCTTTAAATCTTTTTTTATCTATGACAATATTTTTGGGGACATAGTGATCAATTTCGCTTCTTGTTTGTTTCAATCGAGAGGGAAAGCTTTAAGCAATAACGTACAATATTTGATAAGTTTGTTTTTCCTCGGTATCGTTTGCAGTGTGGTTCTTGCACATCCAGATAGGCCAGATATTAACATCCATGAGTCACATTAAATTTCAGGTATGGTGAGGCAATATCAATAAAGAAAGCGTTTATATATCTTTGCCTAGAAAAGGTGTTTCTACAATCCAGAATGGTAGAAGCAAATTTACATCGTTATAAACCAATTTTAAAAATTCATAGTTATATTAAATAATTATTATTGTACATTAACTAAAGAGAGACATGTATAAAAGAAAATTATTCATATACGAAAGATATGTTAGAGATTTGTTTGAGCTCATAATTAAAAACTAAATTATGTGCAGGATTAAATTATAAACTTTATTAAATGTAGTTTACGATTTTGATTTGTTTTGTTAGGTTAGTTATTTTAAATTTGATTCGGTCATAAAGTGAATTTAATAATGTTATTAACATGTTTATTATTATAGTTTACAAGCTCTACATTTTTGCAACTCATGACATTTTCACGTAAGGTAATTTATTTAATGGTATGATAACTTGATTATAAAATGTTTTGGGGCTAAAGAATAATAGATCTACTATCAGTGTTTGGTTTTTCCAAAATAATGTTTAGGAAATTTTATGGCCCCAATGTGTTGTTCTTATTATTTTTATATATTATTTCTTTTATCACAATTGTATTAGAGTGTCAATGGCCTAGTGCTTGTGGATATGGAGATTGAGACTCAATTGATACTTGAACATCTAGATCTAAAACACAAATGTTTGTTGATGAAATGTGATTTAAATGGGATGAGATGAAAATGGTAGTAGTGATGGCTAATTACCATGGTGAGGGAACTATTGTAGATCATGGTGGCCAAGGTTGAAGAAAGGATACTAAAAGATGCATTGGAGGAGCAACGAACAATGGTGTGTTAATGCACTGTGAATCCGAAGATTTAGAACCTAATGAAATGTTGTTGCTAGGAAACTAAGAAATAATAAAAAGTTGTTAAGTGACTCCTATGATGAATTTGTTTAAGATTATTTTTTAAAGTTGGGTGATTGATAGATCACATGGATTTGGAAAGTGAAAATGGTTTCCAAGGTGAGAAGAGCATAGTAGATGGTTGGTGGAGGTTGAGGAGTTTGTACAAATTATGGATTGACACTTGTTAGAAATATAAAAATAGGTGATGTAATTGTATGAATAAGAGACCATAAATGAGTTCAATCATGCTAAGGTCTAATTAAGCAGTCATCATGTTATTAAGAGATACAAAATTGCATGAAGACCACCGATTTTTTTGTTTAAGTTGTAAAACTAGCCACCAACAAGTCGTATTTCACCTAGTTGTCATAAGACCTATTATTTAGGTATATATGTTGTAATGTGGTAGCATATGATGCCATCCTCTCATGGATGGAGAGGACGGAGGATCAAATTATGGAATGAACCTTTACATTAGGTACAAGGGTAGTAAGTATACTTTTATGTTAACTTGAGTTAGTTTTCTATAAGGCCTATTATTGAGACATACATGTTGTAATGTAGTGTCACATGGAGTTTTATATGATCAAGTTGTGAAATGGACCACCTAAATAGATACAAGGGTGGTAGGTGTTCTTGTATTCTAGCTTCAAATGAGATGTGAAATACAAGTATGTGAAGTGGTTGATGAACCATGTATGGGAAAAAGTGTTCTAGAAAGGTGGCAGATATAATGACTAGTTACCTATATATTCTTGTGGATGGTAACATTTTTTTATGGACCTCAATATAAATATTTGGACTAAGCTATTATCCCCATGCCAAGGGGAAATGTTAGGGTAGTTAGGTTAAACTCGACATGGTTATAGACTAAATTTGATAGTGTCATTAATAGGTTTATCAATGGTATTTTACGAGTCGTATAATCTGGTAACTCATGGTCTTTCCCATGTTATTAGGGTACATGCTAACTGCGTTGTGTTGATATAATTTGTTCGCAAGAATTTATGTATTTTAGTTCTAATAGAATTAGATTGATTAAATGGTTCACTCACAAAATCAATTTTCAACTTTGTAATCAAGTTATTGGATGATCTCCATGTGTGTGTGTGTGTGTATTTGTGTCTACACACACAGACATGCACACACACACACACACACACACACACACACACACACACACACACACACACAGATATATATATATATATATATATATATATATATATATATATATATATATATATATATATATATATACACACACACAGAGGGAGAGAGAGAGAATCATTATATTACTATTGTTAAATTGGTGCTATTTGTCAACAACTCATCCTATTCATTAGAATGGTGTTGTCTAACTAGGTCACTTTTTACTATTTTCTCAGGTAGATTGATTCTCCATTTTTTTTCCGGAAATCTAGTAAGAAATTGAATAAATTATAGTTTTGTATTGTTGAGTCTACACAATTACAACATCGAAAAGGTTTTCCAATACCTTGAATCCATTTTTGTATTCAAAAATAAAATTTAAATGATGGAACATCATGATGTCGTCTATATATGTATCACCAAATTTCGATGGAAAGAAAATGTCACCTAATGAAACTACACCAAAATTTCATAGTGAAAATAACATTACTAAGAATTTTGGATTTAGGATATGTCTCAAGTTTCCCGTATAGCTTGAAAGTGATGAATTGCAAAAAAAATATCAGACACATTGAAACAACCTATCATTTTATAAGTTGCCCTAAGATGTCTCATGTGTAACTTGTTAATCTTGTTTAACCACAGAAAATGCCCAATTTATCAATGAAAAAGTAATCATCTACCATCTACATATTTCATGGGATATATTTTGGCAATAAACATAGGAGAAAAACTATATAATGTAAGTTTTATTCAATCCCTTGGGGGGCATGATAACTTCTTAGGAGAAAATGTAATTTAGTAACTAGTAAGTAAATATTATCCTATAGGGTTCATAGCTGTATTAGCATGGAATGATGGAATGCCAAATTGGAGCATGGATAGTTCTTCATTTCTACATAAGAGTCATACATCCATAATTGATTTGATAGTGAATAATAGCTACATGCATTCAAGGAATTTTATGGTTATAACTATAAACAACTCCATTAACATATGAGTGGAAAATGGTGTCAATTGATGTGTGTCAACCAATATTACATTAATATAGTTGTTTCTAGTTGACTATAAAAATGTGTACAGAGGATTAGTAGATCCTAGGTGAATATTGTCGACTATGATAGAGTATTGTTTACCATATTGACCAACATTGTCCCTAATTTGATCATTTTTGACAACATTTGACCATGTTGTTTAAGGTCAGAGTCTCTAAAAAAGTTAACTACTTCGCCATGACTGTTTACTTAAGATTATTTAACCATGGTTTTTCATTTTCCAATGGTTAATCATGGTCAACTATCGTTAACCATGTTCAAGTAAGGTTGACCAACTTTAAGAATGGTCACCATCGCTGACTATGGTTAACTATCATTAATCATGGTAGACTATGGTCCAACAAGGTTGAACACCTCATTATGGGTAACCATGGAAGACCACTTGACAATGGTTATATATGGTTGTCCACAAGACCATAGTTGAACATGTTTTCTAATGATAATTATATTTGAATATGGTTGGCTGGGGTTGACCATGGTTGGCCATGTTTAGCCATAATTTTCCTTGGGTGACCATGGTTGACAATTTTTCTTATGATTGATTATGGTTCACTAATTTAACCATGAATGACCATTTTATCTATATCTTATAATGTTTTACCATGTTATATATGGTTACACCATGCAGTTTATGTATGGCTATGTTTGAACAAGGTTAACTATGGTTTCTTATTGATACCATGAAAGTATTTAGTTGATCAATATTGACAGTGTTTCCCATGTTGACTATGTTATGAGAAGGTTCACTAAATTTGGCCATGGTTAACTATGGATGAGAATAGTTTGTTGGGGTAAACCATGGTTAAGTATGGGCAAATATGTTCACCATTGGTTAATATGAATGATCATGATTGACTACATACGGTCATGGTTTATTATGCTTAATCGTGTGTGCTCATGTTAATCTATAGTTAACCATGGATTACCATGACTAATTATTCTTGAACATGGATAGCCATGGTTTCTTATAGTTAACTATGTTTGGATTTCATAATGTTAGGATATGCTCATCACTCTACGACATTGGGTTATGTTTCTCACATTGTAATATTGGGTTTTGTTCAACACATTATGAAGATGATTTATGTTTGTCACATTGTGATGTCATGTATTGTTGACCCATTGCAACATTGGATTTTTCTTTTCATGTTACAAAATTAAGTTATGATTGACACAGTATGTATTATGTTTTCTTAATCACATTTTCATGTTATCTTATGTTCATCATAGTGAATCATAGGGATATATTTTTCATATTGAAATGTTAGGTTAAGTTCGTCACATTGCGATGTTGGGGTTTTGTTTGTCAGAAAGTTACATCAAGCTATGTTCATCCCATTTCCATGTTGTGTTATTTTGTAGTGCGTGACAATGCGATGTTGTTGAAGGGTCATGTTTGAATGTGACATGGGGATCTATTTTCTGCATTATGATGTTGGGCTATGTTTTTCACATTATGATGTTGGCCTATGCTTGTCGCATTCTTGTGTTAAGTTTTTTTCATCACATTGTGATGTTGGGACATACTTGCTATATTACAACATTGTGTAATGCTCATGACATTGTGACGTTCAGTGTTGTGTGTCACATTGCAACATTAGATTATGTTCATCACATTGAAAGGTTTTTCACATTGTGATGTTAATATATGTTACATTACATAACAATGTGATGTTCATGAATGGTTATATTCAAATGAAAAAAGGGAATATGTTTGTCACTTTATGATTTGGGTCTATCTTCATCACATTATGACATTAGGTTTTTTTTGTTAAGGTTCACTATTGGGTTATGTTCATTACATTGTGATATGACGTAATGTTTTTCACCCTATAACATATAGTTTTATTCATCACATTGTAGCATCAAGTTATATTCAATACATTGCAAGGCTCATCTTGTTACGACATCACCTTTTCAATGATTACATCACAATATGATGTTAGGAAAGGTTTATGTTCAATTGCAACCTAGGGATATGTTTATCACATTATGATGTAATTTTCGTCATATTATGATGTTCGGTGTGGTTTGTCACATTGTCTCTTTGGTTATGTTTCATCATATTACAAAATTAAGTAATGTTTCTCACACTATCATGTTTGGGTATGATTGTCACATAGTGATATCAAGCTATATTCATCATATTATAAGGTTGTTTTATGTTTGACACAATGTGAAAAGGAAGTTCTGACAAAGTGTTTAGAAAAAAAATTAATGATTTTTTTCCCTTGGATTGGAACTTAGAATTGCTACAAGTTTTCACATGGAAATAAACTTCCCTTTAATGTGATATAAAGTAAATGTTTATCATAATTTATTGGATTAGATGTAAGCTAAAAATTTATTAGAGTTTAATAATATTAGAGGTAAATATAAACTTTATCATAGTTTAAGAAATTTACATGGAGTGTGTTGATAATACAAAAAATTATAGTATGAATATGAGAATGTGTTAATAATACAAAAATTTAAGCTATCGAAATAACCTTTTGATTTTTAAGACATTTAGGAAAGGTTGGGTTTGTTTAAAGGAATATACAAACATTACCATGGGTGACTTTGCTTGACCGTGATAGATTTTGCTTCCCCATGTGGAACATTTCATATGTTAACATATAATACTTCCCCATAAATTCCCCTAATTGTTTTTAAGGTTTAAAGATATTAGCTCCTCCCTATGTGTGTGTGTGTGTGTGTGCATGCTCCTTTTATTAAAGAAGTTATGACATGTATCCCCAATAATGCACTCATACACTACCTAAGGGTTTGATTCGATTCTCTAGTCCACCTTAGCCATGCTGTCATAAAATTTAAGGTGAGAGAACCTTAAACACTAAAACACAAGATTACTCAATTAAACTATGATACCTACACACTATCTAATACCACCACAACCCCACATGCAAACAATCAAGTCAACATATCAATACAACTCCATACCTCATGTTTTTCACGTGCTTAGACTCTTATGGGATATTAGATGGAGTAATGAATGGTAATCTCTATTTTCCTTGACACGATGTTTGTAATAGTCGTGGGCTAAAAGTTCATGCAATAAAGGATAATAAAGGAAAAATAATAAGACCAAGGTCATGGGACACGTATTCCAAGTAGAATGTTGGGAAAAACCATCCTAGTGGGTGTCGCTTAAGTTTATTAATGGCTAAGGAAACTGGCAAAGGAAAAGAGGTATTATTTGGCATTTATTTATGTAAAGATAGAGGAAAATAGTGGAAAAGGAATATGAAAGGTCACATATTTGCATGAGGAGGATAATTGAAGAAAAATAAAGGAAAATGAATAAAATATAGGCCTCAATGATAAAAAGGCTTCTAAGGATCAATTCACAACTTTTTTCCAGTTTAGTTTTGGAGCTCTCTTTATTCTCTCATACTCTTTCACACTTAGAGCATTGTTGGATCACTAAGGAATTGGAGAAAGGAATGTAAAGGAAGGACAAGGAAAGAAAAGGAACGAAGAGGCCAAGCAAGGAAAGAAAGGGAAAGCAAGGAAGTTTGGATCAAATAGCTTTAGCAGTAAGACTTTGTAGGTAAGAGGTTCCATGTGTTACTTCCTGGCTGAGGTGTGAATGCATGGTATATGTATTTGTGTATTTGGTTCATTTGTTGTAATTGGCATCTGTTTTTCCTAGATTGGAAATGGTTACAACATTGCCTCACCATTTACTGTATAACCATGGTGCAATGGGATTATTTTCTTGGTTGAGATTTGGATTACTAGAAAGTTTTAGAACTGAGTGAGGTGGTCATAGGAAAATTCCCAAGGGTTCGAGGTGGAGGTGGTTTAATATTTGGGAAGCCCTAGACAGGTGGTGGAGAAAGGAAAACTCCTCAAGGTAATGGTGAAGAAACTTAGAGTCATCCAAGCTTATATCTTCTTTGTTATCACTTCACTAGTTTTGGTGAGATCACGACACCTTGAGGGTGAAGGTGGTTTAAACTCTTGGAAGTCCTAGTTGTTTATCCCTTGAGATCCCACATTCATGCTTAGAATCTTGCATGTGGGTGATTGGATGAAAGAAATATTTGGATTAGCCCAATATATGGTTGGGTGGTACGTTCAAGTCCCTGACTTGGTTGGCTTTTACATTAGTTAATAAGACCTATTTTCCTATTGTAATATATGAGTAACAAAACTTGTTATTATGTGGATTCTATGGCTATTTTTTTCATGGTTATTAATATGGTTATATGTTAGTTATAAGCATGGACTTGTAATGTGCTCTAGCTATGACTTGTTAAGGATTTGATAACTATTTAATGGTTAATGAATGCATGGTCTAACAAGTGTTATTGAAGCTATTATCAGAGGTAATTTGATGTTCTCGATGATTCTCAGATAATTTCCAGACTCCTATGATTAGATATGCATTCAAGGCTTCTAGCTTACCTCTTCACCATATTTTTGATGAAATGACTGTTATGGTTAGGTCTGATTAGGTCAAGTTCTTGTATAAGTTTACTATGAATAACATTGTCATTATATCATCTATCATTATTAGAAGTTCTAAGAAATTCTGGTAAGTGGTTGGTGAGCCCTAGTATTGCACCAAGAATGTTGCAACTCCCAAGAGCTCCTCAACTCAAATTATCAACATGGGGTTCATAAAAAAGTTGAGATGACAGTGTTATATTCACATCTGATAGGATTCCATTCATGCCACCCTCAGTTATGACATTATATCAAAAGAGCTGAGAGACCATTCCTGCTACTGAATTAGAATAAAATTTTGTTGGTAAAGGTATAATTGGAAATTACTTCTACATATGAAAGTCAAAATGCCATTGACTCACCTTGTAAATGCTAACTAATTAACTCATGAAAGGACAAAGGGTAATCTATTTGCAGAAAGAAAGCTATTTTATCTTGCAAAATCCATCAAACTACCAAATATACCTGAAGAAAGGAAATTATTTGTCTTTCATACTTCACCAAACTATCAACCAAAATTTCATGTACCATCTACCTAGTTTACACTTTCTTGTAAATCGTTAACCTACTTGCATGATACTTGTGATAAAAAACAATGACTCTAATATGTTTTTAAAGTGATGAAAAGGAATGGTTGGAGTGGCCTAGGAGCTTCCCCTGATCATAAAATCACATCTACGGGTCATCATTGATCTATAATAAGTCAGAATTGCACTGGCTATCAAAATTGATGAAGGAAAATGATGCTACAATTTTCTACATGTGACTTCTACAAAAGGTTTGTAATGCTACATGAAGGCTTGTAATTCTACAAGAGGGAATCCGAGTGGTTTTTGAAGGTGAAAATGTTGCCTTGATGGTATGGAGAGGTGGATGGATGTTGCAAAAAATGGAGGGAGGTTCGTCTAAGCCCCTATCCTGTTGGGTTGTGTTATATTCTTTCCACGTAGTTAATAGGGGGTTTGAAGGGCACCCGTAACCCCACTTTATGGGGCCCCGGAAAATTTTGGTTTTGGACCATATGTTAGGTTGGGCGGACCCACCTATGGTTTTGTGCATGATTTTCACACATGTTTTTTGGACGCGATGGTTTTCGGTCCATGGTATTGGACGTGATGGTTTTCGGTCCTTGGTATTGGATGCTTCGGCATGTATAAATATGTATTGTAACATTGAAAGGAACATAATGAAAAATCAAGCTGGTAGTCCCGATTTTGGGATCCAGGGAAAAATCTCTGTGCATATGTGTTTTATGGGTTATGCTCTCGCATTGTTTATTTTCTTTGTTTAAGAATTCGTATGCAGGTAATTTCTGTAAAGGGTTAAAACCTACATTTGGTATCAGAGTTGTTTTGGCTTCAAGGGGACGCCTTTGTTACTGAGGGGTTTCGCTCGGGCCTGTGGTAGACCCTGTTCAGTGGGAGATCCGCGAGATCGATTCTGGTGGTGAAAGAAGATGGCAAGCAGTGGAAAGATAGAGATTGAGAAGTTCAATGGTTAGAATTTTGAGTTGTGGAAACTCAAGATGGAGGATCTGTTGGTGGATAAAGATCAGTGGATCGCGGTAGATCCGGGTACTAAACCATCGAGAGTGACCAATGAAGAATGGAAGAAGTTGGATCGGAAGGCAAAGAGCACAATACGATTGTGTGTCTCGGATTCAGTATTGCTGAATGTATTAGGGCAAGCTACGTCAAAGGCTTTGTGGATCAAGTTAGGGACTTTGTACCAATCTAAGTCTCTGGTGAATAAACTGTTCCTGTGGAAAAAGCTGTATAACCTGAGGATGAAAGATGGAGACTCGGTGACAGAGCATCTGAATGCGTTTAATATTGTGGTAAGTCAGTTATTATCTGTTGATATTAAAATTTTAGATGAAGATAAGTGCATCAGTCTGTTGTGTTCTCTACCAGATTCGTGGGATAGTCTGGTTATTGCAATAGGTAGCAATGCAACTGCTTTGCAGTTTGATGAAATAGTCTCAGCCTTGCTGACGGAGGAGATGAGACGGAAAAATATGGACAACCAGAATGGTGATGCCTTGTCTGTACGAGGATGGTCCCAGAACAAAAAAAAAAATAAGTCATCGGGTGGGAGATCTAAATCTCCAGGAAAACCTACAAAGGTGGTGTGCTGGAAATGCGGAAAGGAAGGGCACTTCAGAAGGGATTGTAAATCTAAAGCTCCTGATAAAGGAAAGGGATCTGATGATGCTCCTTCTGCAAAGGCGAAAACCACCTCAGATGAAGGTGGGGATGTGTACTTGGCTTCTTCAAGTACACATGTAGATCATGAGGCATGGTTGATTGACTCAGGTGCATCCTTTCACTTCACTCCCCATAGAGAGTGGTTCTGCGAGTATGAGAAATACGATGGTGGTGATGTCTTCTTAGGACATGATAGGAAGGCTACAATCATTGGTCGGGGAAAAGTAAAGTTGAAGTTGCAAGGTGGAAGGGTTAGAACACTTCCGGGTGTTCTACATATTCCTGCATTGGCCAGAAATCTGATTTTTGTAAGCAAGTTGGATGATGCAAGTGTAAAGATGGTGTTCGAGAAAGATACCTACAAGATGGTTCGAGGAGCACTGATATTAATGCGGGGAGTTTGGATTGGAACTCTGCACAAGCTGCAAGGTAGCACTGTTGTTAATGGGTGCAATAGTTCTATGGTTTCTGAAAATGGAGTAGAGAATCTAGTGGTCTCTGGAGAGAAGACCATGTTGTGGCATCAAAGGCTTGGACATATTGGAGAGAAGGGCCTTCGAATACTTCATGGTAAAGGTATGGTAGAAGGTATGAATAATAGCTCTCTGGATTTTGATTTCTGTGAAAATTGTGTATATGGGAAGCAGAATCGGTTGAGTTTCCCTTCCTGTGGTAAGAGGACGAAACATATATTAGAGTTTGTGCACAGTTATGTGTTTGGACCTGTGAAGGTTCCATCACTGGGTAAGTCTGTGTACTATGTATCATTCATAGATGACTTCTCAAGGAAAACATGGATATATTTTCTTAAGAAGAAGTCTGAAGTCTTTGACAGGTTTAAAGAATTTAAGGCTCTGGTGGAAAATCAGACAGAGAAGAAGATAAAGGTGCTGAGGACAGATAATGGTGGAGAATTTTGCAGCAAGGAATTTGAAGAATTTTGTAAGAAGTGTGGTATAGCACGGCAGAAGACTACTCCATATACACCTCAGCAAAATGGAGTCGCAGAAAGAATGAACAAGACGTTGATGGAAAGGGCAAGAAGCATGCTCAGTGGTGCCGGGTTAGGACAAGAATTCTGGGCAGAGGCGGTGGATACTGCATGTTACCTGATCAACATATCACCTTCATCAGTATTGGAGGATAAGACTCCACAAGAAGTATGGACTGGTAAGAAACCCTCTCTTTCACATCTAAGGGTATTTGGATGTGATGCATATGTACATGTTCCAAAGGAGAAACGAACCAAGTTGGATAGTAAATCTGAAAAGTGCATCTTTATTGGGTATAAGGATGGTTTAAAGGGTTATAAGCTTTGGAACCCAGTCACACGGAAGGTTGTGTACAGCCGAGATGTGTTGTTCAGAGAGGTAAAAGATGTTATTCAACATGAAGTCCAACCAAAGGAACCTGAGAAGATAGAGTTTGAGCCAAAGGAGGAAGAATCAGACTCTGCAACAGAGGAGGAATCAGAAGATGAAGAGCCACAAACCTCGGCTGTGAGAAGATCAGTTCAAGAAAGAATGCAGCCAGAAAGGTATAGTCCATCTGCTTTCAGTTCAAATTTTGCTTTGTCTGTTATTGATAATGATACCAGAACTGTGAAGGAAGCAGTGGATTCAGTGGATGGAAAACTCTGGAAAGAGGCCATGGTCAATGAAATGGCATCTTTGCACAAAAATGAGGCTTGGGATCTAGTGGAGTTGCCGGCTGGAAGGAAACCCATTGGCAGCAAATGGGTGTTCAAGAAGAAGACAAATGCAGAAGGAAAGGTGGAGAAATACAAAGCTCGATTGGTAGAAAAAGGTTATTCCCAGGTGCCGGGAATTGATTTTGGTGATATTTTTTCTCCTGTTGCCAAGGTAACTTCTATTAGATTACTTTTATCTGTCGTTGCTGCTTTTGATTTTGAGGTGGAACAGATGGATGTGAAGACAACATTTCTTCACGGGGATTTGGAAGAGGAAATCTACATGAAGCAACCTGAGGGCTTTGCGGTGAAGGGTAAGAAAGAACTGGTATGCAAGTTAAAGAAGTCTCTGTATGGGTTAAAACAGTCACCAAGGATGTGGTATCAGAAATTTGATACATTTATACGGGGACCTGGCTTCACTAGAAGCAAAGCAGATCATTGTGTGTAGTTTAAATTAATTGGTGACCGTATTATTTATCTGGTCTTGTATGTGGATGATATGTTGCTGGTTGGAAATGACAAAGAAATTATCCAGGATTTGAAGACCCAATTGTCCTCCAAATTCGACATGAAAGATCTTGGTGCTGCAAACTATATTTTGGGCTTGGAAATTAAAAGAGATCGGTCAAAGAGGAAGCTCTGGTTAAACCAGAGGAAGTATGTCGAGACAATACTCCAGAGGTTTAATATGTAGGATAGTAAATCGGTGAAGGTTCCTATTCCTGTAGGTGTGAGGTTATCTGCTGAACAATGTCCCAGGACACAAGAAGAGGAAGAGGACATGTCCCGTGTTCCATATGCAAGTGCAGTGGGTAGCCTGATGTATGCAATGGTCTGTACTAGACCAGACATTGCACATGCAGTGGGAGTATTGAGTAGGTTTATGTCAAAACCTGGGAAGGAGCACTAGACAACAGTGAAGCGGGTTTTCAGGTATTTGCGTGGCACTAGTGATTATGGTTTGTGCTACCAAGGAAGACCAGGATTGGACAGACTGTTGGATATTCATGTCTTTGTTGATGCAGACTGGACTGGAGATCTGGATCAGAGAAGATCTACAAGTGGGTATGTGTTTAACCTATTTGGAGGTGCAGTCAGTTGGATGAGTAAGAAACAATCTGTAGTGGCACTATCAACTACAGAGGCAGAATACATGGCAGCCACTCATGCAAGCAAGGAAGCAGTTTGGTTGCAGAGATTGTGTTCAAGTATTGGGTTAGTACAGGGAGCTATAAGAATAGACTGTGACAGCCAAAGTGCAATTTTCTTGGCAAAGAACCCTGCTTATCATTCAAAGACAAAGCACATTGATGTTCAATATCACTTTGTGAGGGATATGATAGAAGACAGAAAGGTGTTGCTGGTAAAGGTGGACACTTTGAAGAATACTGCAAATGCATTGACAAAATCTGTGAGCTCTGAGAAGTTCTGTTGGTGTAGAGAAGCAATGGGAATCTCAGGGCTGAAAAAATGACTAAGCTCTCCTGTGGCCCCCTGTGGACAGAAAACAACAAGTGGGAGATTGTTGGGTTGTGTTATATTCTTTCCACGTAGTTAATAGGGGGTTTTAAGGGCACCCGTAACCCCACTTTATGGGGTCTGGGGCAGCGCCCCGGAAAATTTTGGTTTTGGACCATATGTTAGGTTGGGCGGACCCACCTATGGTTTTGTGCATGATTTTTGCACATGTTTTTTGGACGTGATGGTTTTCAGTCCATGGTATTGGATGCGATGGTTTTCGGTCCTTGGTATTGGATGCTTCAGCATGTATAAATATGTATTGTAACATTGAAAGGAACATAATGAAAAATCAAGCTGGTAGTCCCGGTTTTGGGATCCAGGGAAAAATCTCTGTGCATATGTGTTTTATGGGTTATGCTCTCACATTGTTTATTTTCTTTGTTTAAGAATTCGTATGCAGGTAGTTTCTGTATAGGGTTAAAACCTACATAGCCAAGCTCAAGACCTAACATAGGCATGTCTTGCACAAGGATGAGTGATCTCGGTATACTAGGAAGAATGACTTATAAAATAGGGTTTTGGGACATAATTTAGAAGTGGAAAGAAAATATGAAGAAGCTCAAGATGGAAGTGGTAAGGGTGCCCTTACCTACAAATCAACTAGCCCTGGAATCAATCACATGCATGCATCCATTTATCATTAACAAAATGAAATGACTTATGATGGAAAAGATAAATTAAGTTTAAATAACATCTAATTTATTCCATAACACTGATCTAATCACTAAACTGACTTCTAAGCTATGAAAAGAAAATGTAAAATAGGACAACTAACACTAATTTACTTCCAAGAAATCATAAAAATGATATTTTTAGACAATGGTAGTGAATCCTTCCACCCATTCTCCCATAAGAGAGATGATGTAGAGGTTGTAACCACGAGATTTTATAGATCAATATCTCCTGAAATGCAAATAATTATGGACTTCTTGGAAATAATAAGTAACATAAGTACAAGAAGATGGACCAAATCCTCTAGGTTGGTGTTGCAGCGGCTACAACTACCCTCCAAAATTTTGCCTTATCTTCAGTTTGGAGCCTCCCTACCAACCTCTCACAGCAACTTGTCTTGCTTCGTAAAGTACACAAGCTTCAGTAACTTTTCTTGTAGAAAGACAACCTGTCGATCAAAGCTTGATGCATCCTTCTCACAGGTTGTTCTCCTGAACTTGGTCCAACTGTAAGCTGAGAAGCTCCCTCAAGAAATTGCGCAATTCTCGAGGGCAACCAACCTTCCCTTTAGGAATTGTGAAATTTTGTCTAGCAGCCTCCTTGGCTCCAGAATTGTACAATTCTTCCAATCATGCTTGATCCAGAAAGTTGCGCAATTCTTCCAAGAAGAGATGCTCAGCCCATGAATTGTGAAATCCTGGGCAGAAGTCAACTACTTTGCCCAGAAATTGGGCAAATCTCCTGGGTAGCCAGCCCAACTCCCATCCACAAATGCGCATTTTCTCCCAGTAGTTGGGCAGCCTCTTGCATGTGCAGTTACGTTGATCAGTTCCACCCGGGACTACGGAAACTTGACTTGCATGCATAGCTTTCTTTTTCTTGGAATAGCAAAAGGCAACATGCAAAAATCATCCCTTCATTCAGGGAGATATTTTTAGCAGCTAGAGGTCACATGCAAATATTGTTTTAGAATCTTCCCTCCAAGTGCTGCTTTTTCCTAGATTTGTGGAATGCACATCATGAGCTCAAACTTATTTATTAAATGCACCAGAGCTCATTATTTCACATTGATTTTGGGGCTCTAACATCCCACAACACATCCAGGACCCTTCGACACATCTGGCTAAGCTCTTCACAAGTAAGTGGTCTCAACTTGTCCTTTTCAAAATTTCTGTTGCTTTTTGTGTTTTCGCTTGTGAGTGTTGCTTGATTGATTTCTTTGAATTCTTGTTGTCTTTAACATTCATAATATATTGTACTAGCATCATTTTAGTTTCCATTGCTATCTCACTGCTATTGCATGCATGAAACTATTTTTCACAAACAGTGACAGATTCGGTGATTCGCTTCACCCACATGCATGTTGTTCTGTTTGTTGAATCTGTCATTCAATGTTTGCATGCATGATCAATCACTTCTTATTACACTTAGTATCGCCATGCATTGAATTTCACATTTTCTTTCAGTTTCTCGTTAGCGAGTCTGACCAGCCTTGGCCCAGACTCTACCTCACCAAGACAACATTGCGCAATCTGGAGAAGGAAGACTTTGTATTCCTCTCCAGAAATGAGCATTTATACCCAAGAACTTTCCTCCAAGACCAATTTATGCAATTCTGAGGGATAGTGACTGCTGGCCTAGAAAATTGTGTAATGCAGTCACTGAGCCTGCATTCGTTGCCAGCTGGAATTGTGCATTGTGCAATTCTAATAGTCAGCAGTCATCCTCTATTTCGCATTGCGCAAATCCAACAGCCAGTCAGCCTCCCCAGATAGCCCAAACTTATTTTTTTCAAGTCTTGTAGTGGGTCTTCTAGCCTCCAAGAAGAAATTGTGCAGTCTTTTCCTATCAATCCCAAGGTATGTGTTATGTCATTCCTAAATTTTCTTTGGTTTTTGCTGACAGATTTCATGCCATGCATGTTGCTTTGTCTCCAGATATTTCAGGTGTTCATCCACCTCTTACTAGTATAGGATCAATGGCTTCCAAGAGAGCAAGATCAAAGGACACTTACAAAAGTACAATTAGAGCAGTATTTGAATGGGTGTCCACATGTCTACCAATATATGAAGATACCATGTTGTTTCTAGACAAGGAAATCAAGTTGAAATGGAAAGAGGTCAATGAAGCATTTTCGGGCACTTTTGTGGAAGACCTCAAAGACTGCTAGGTGTGTTTGAACATTCAAAAGTCCAGATTGTACTGGATTCCATGCAGATACCTTGTGTTCCCATGCACGGACATGATATCTCCACACTCATCCAGAGACGATGACCTTGAGTAGTGTCAACGGGACTAAGATTGCAACCTTCTGGGAATATGATTATGATGAGATGTATCAAATTTCAGTGCCCTTGACTATCATGGGGACTCCCTTCAACATACCCAGTAGCAGCGCCAACTCGAGAGACATTTTGAAGAACTGGGTAAAGGAGATGGCTAGATTCACAATGACACCCAATCAGATGTCCAAGATGAAGATATTGTGCAAGGTGTTGCAATGCTTGGCCATATTTTCATGTCCATTGTATGGCCAGGAAAGCATGAAAACCTTCCTACAGAGTTGGGTGATCGTGCTGGACTAACTGGCTAGAGAAGGAAAACAATGTAACTGGTCCAGCATGTTGGTTCATCAGCTGAAGGAATAGGTAACAAAGGCTCGACAGTTGCCCGAAGGTATGCAACCAGAGGTATACATGTCCACCTACATCTTATATGCAATCTGTTCCCAATAGGAGTTCTCGGGCTTAGAGTGGGCATGGTCATCGGCAGAGACTGTTGTGAAAACGTATTGTAAGTTGTTGTCCAAATGCAGCTTCAGAGGAGTTATAACATAGTTGTTTGATCATTTTTTCATCGTAGTTTACAAGATTATATTCGAACAGGATCCACCCCGCATGTCGAAGGCAACAATGGAGCCACTAATAGACATTGCTGATTAGTATGCCTCACCGTCTGGCACCTTCATACGAATGTACAATGCAGAGAAGCCTCCACATGTTCAAATGAAGTTTTCCTTGGACATACATGACATGCAGGAAGTAGCATGTCACATCTCTATAGGATTGGCAGCTAGACTGCACCAGAAGAAGAAGGCACCTTAGCTTGCTCTTTCGTTGTGGATTGAGTTATACGAGATCTGGAGTTTCAAGCAACCGGATGTCGAAGAAGAACAAATGAAGAAGTACCCATTTGACCTCCGAAATTACAATCTGTATGACCCACATTGTCTTGTGAAATATCATTGTATGAGAGTATAGTTCAACTGGATCCACGACGCATGTCATTGGGCGGAGGAGGACCCATGGAGATATTGTTACAACTCCAGACTCAATGAAGAGGTTAACTTCGTTGTGGAGTGGTTAGCGAAGCAACGTGAAGCAGCGTCCCGGAGAGCACCAACACGAGGGGCACAAGTAGCAAAAGTAAGCATACCAGTGTGCAACAAGGGCAAGAGGAAGATTTTCGATCGCATGGAGGAAGAGCAAAGCTGCAAGTTGATGGGCCTCTAAATTAGACATAAATTAAGACCCATGCCTGTAAATTAAACATAAATTAAGGACTATGGCCATCCTTCAGCACATTAAACCTCTATTTTTGCATTAGATAATGTATTTTTAACTTTAATATATTCATTAGGAAGGTTAATGAATAATTGTGTATTTGTGCCTAATATTATTTATTTTTGTGGAATATTATGAGAATATTAGGTAGAATATGAAGATTTGGAGGAAGCGATAGTTTAGGGACTTTCTCCCTACTAGAGGAGGATCACTCTTAAATAATAAATCAACAAGATATTATGGAATTATGGCACAAATTGTGGAAATCCAATGATTGAGAAAATCTAGGAATGTGTTCCTTGCCATTTAACGTAGATTCCTAGTATTGGGAACTAGTTCCAATAATCAAGGGATTTTAGTGGGGAAATATTCCTACTTTCATGGGGAATGATTCCTAATCATTTTTTGTAAGTATCAAGTCTTTCATTAGTCTTCTTGTTGAGAGAAATCGTATTTTTGCAGCTCCATTGTATTGATCAAAATAATGAAGATTGGTGTCATGTTTAGCTTCTGAATCTTGTTCTCCTACATAGATATTTGAGTTTCCTTGGTCTTGGCCATCCAAAGAAACTCATATCCCTTTTGTATCATTTTCTTTCCTTCTTTTCACTTCTTATTCACATGTATCTCTTGTTTTTATTTCTTTCTACTTCTGCATTTAGTATTAAAGATTCCTTGTTGTAGGATTGGGTTAAATGATTAATGTAAGCTATTTTGTAGGATCGCAAGAATCATTTCATCCTTTGAAAATATTTGGAAGGTCATAGTAATCATTGAGATACTTGGATTAGTTTTCTTATCCCGAAATCTAGATTTTTGGAACTCCTTTGTGGCAAAGAATAGTAAATTTATGCTATATTTTAGAGCATGATAATGAGTTCCAATTGAGTTGGTTCCATGTGAATTACATCAATAAAATTCTATTTCATAACATAAATTACCCCATTTCATTTTCACTTGATTAGGTTAGGAATTTTATAGATTTCTAACTCACTAGTTCTCGAATTTCTAGATTTTCGACTAATAATTTTCTGTTATTTTTTAGCATGGATTAACAGAGGCCTTTTTGAGTGATTCCACTTGGAATGGGGACCTAAGACATCCTAGTCAATAAAAAATTTTCTCCCATCCAATTTTGATTTGATTTACTTTGTCACTCGATGAGTTATAATTTCATATAGTAAATTTGTAGCATGCTGTAGTAAAACAGTGGATCTTGTAGGAGAACTAGTACATCCGGTAGGAAATCTTGTAGCATCTTGTTTTGAGCCCAAATTGAGAAAAATCATCATCAAAGCTGGTATCATGCCCCTACTTGACTTCCAAGCCATCAAAATCATCGTACCCCTCTTCCTCCACACCTGCCTCCCCTGCGAAAGAATAAGGAAAGATTAGCATTTGCATTTATAAAACAAAAAGATTAAAAAAAGAGTTATTTTATATTCACACATGCACATAGCAGTTAATACTCCATAGATCAAACTCCATTCTCAGTTAGTTTAAATCATCACATGTGATAATTAGGGTTAAGGTAGGTTTCTTTCCTTGTACTTTATTTCTTGCAATAGGTTAAGGCTTCCATTTCGAACATTTCATTTTCTGCAATTAGTTTAGGATTTGATTTTAGTACATGTGCTCCATTACATCATGATAGCAAAGGAATGATACATTGTATTCTACACATATAGTGCAGATACTTCTTAAGTTTGTATGAACCCCAGGTTCATAATTAAAGTTGGTAGCCTTGGGAGTTGCAACATTCTTATGACAACACCGAGGCTCATCACTTTTTGGCGCTGTTTTCGTGGAGGTGTCAAAGTATGCCTTGTTTTCTTCCCTATTTGATTCATTTCTTTTTACTTTTTGAAAAAATAATAAATAATTGCATTAGACATATTTCATTTCAAAATAGAAAAGTGCATTGCATTATTGTTTTCATTCAATCATAAAAAACAAAAAAAAAGGCTCCAACACCAACCTAGCCCCCCATTTGATCACGTGGTGCAATAAGAGCCACATCACCATTCACTTTTGCAGGTAGAAGAAGAATATGGCAAATAATATAAAAGAAATGGATGGATATGATGATAGTGAGTAATATCCTCTCGGATTTCCCATTCAATATATTGATGGTAGTATGCACATGAAGAACATCCCTCCATCTTTTCTTCCAAAATTTCATGGTCTAAAGTCAGAGGATTTGGAAACATTTCTCTTTGAATTTGAAATTGTTTGTAGTTCTTATGGTTACTTATTAAAAACTCAAAAGTTGAGATTGTTTCCTTCAACATTGAAGGATAGAGCTCTTAGATGGTTCATGAGTTTAGGGACTAATTCAATAAGATCATGGAATGATATGTAAAATATATTTCTAGAAAAATATAAAGATCGTGATATTAAGGAAGAAATATTTAGAATGAATCAAAGAGAAGATAAGAGCCTTCCGGATCTAATAGAGAGGTTCACGTATAATGTTAAGAGGGAAAAACTACATCATTTAGGATCTGACACATTGAAAGCCCTCTTAGAACAATTAGGGATGAGTGGACTGATCTCCTTGATCTCATGAGTAGAGGTGATGTATAGAAATTATCATTTGAAGAAACTTGTGAAATATGCAAACACATATCAAGAGGAAGGACAAGAGTATGTAAATGAGCATCAAGAATGGTAAGTCAAGCTAAACTTGGAAATTTTTCTGATGATTTTAAAAGTTAAATTCTTAGAAATCTAACCAAACAAGTAGAAATGTTAAGAAAGAAAGATGAAGAAAAATAAGATGTTGATATTTGTGTTGTCCATGTAGAATCACATGATGCTAAACATTGTCCATCATTACCAAGGCTGAAGGAAGTTTACCAAGAGGATAATGGAGCAAGTCAATTGCCAATGCAGCTATGTTATGTAGCTCCAAGAGGACCATAGAAGCCTATTCAACTTGACATGATGCAAGAGCCTAATTCACAATCTCAGCCTTATGCACATCCACCTCAAAGTAATTGGAACACACCCTTTCCTAGCCAACCTTGGCCATCTCAATCCCAAAACGAATCTTTGGAACAAGGTTGGAAAGGAACTTATGGGAGCCATCCACAATATCCTCCATACCCAACTCCATGTTATCCTTACCATTCACCTCCACTTCAACCATAACCCCAACCACATCCATCTCAAATATACACTCCCACTCAACTACCTGTACCACCATTTCCATACCCACACAATGAAGTAGCTCAGCCCACTTACAATGCTGAGGTACAACACTTCCAAATATCTCCTCTTGAGCCCAATGGTATTCACCATAGCTCTGGAAGACTATTGCAAAAAAGTGATTATCCTGATATCATTGAGGGACCACATCCAGAAGAAGAAGATTCAAATGAGAATACCAAATAATCATGTGCTGCACTTGATGAAGAGCAGACATCAAAATTAGAGATTGAGAAATCTCCCTCATGGTTACCATGAAATCCTCCATCTATTCAAGAGAACAATTAGCAAAAAGAGGAAGATTTGAAGGTTGGTAGAAGAAGACATGAAGAAGGATCCAGATAAGAAATCAAACCAAGGGCATGAAAGTTATATTGATGTTTGGTTCTAGATAGTCACTAAGTTGCAACAACACTCTCTTCTTCAATTGTGCTTGATATCATCAAAGAAAAATAATTTAATCACTCAAATCTAGGCACATGTCAATGCATACATTTCAAGCCTCCACATCATTTTGTCTATCATCTTGATGTGCACATGACTCCATTGGAAGTATTCTTATACTTGAAAGTGGTTTTGTTTTTCAAGTAGGGTAGGGTAGAAAAAAAATGAAAAATAAGAGAAAAATTTAAAAAATCTCAGGTGAAAACCTCCTTGGAAGCACCTCAGATTGGCTCATTGATTGGAAACCTTGATGAGGTGGTGAATGGGTTGGAAAAAAGAGAAAAGATCCTAGGTCAAAACCTCTTTTGAGGTGCCTTTTTTGGAAACACTGAGGATGAATTTGTGTGCTTTTCATCTACCCCTCTGTTTGATTCACCAGATCATGAGGATATGATGATCTATCTGACGATGAAGTCGAAACACCCAAGACTATCAAGGCACTTCAGCCTGAGTTGATGGTTATGTCAGGCCCTCATTGTCCTGAGGTTGGTTTCACTTCCAATTAGGAAATTTTTCAATCACCCAAGGCTCCTCATCACTCATCTGTATGCATTGAAGAGTAATCTCACACACAGATCATGCTTCCTCTACTCGAACTGCACGATCCCACAACTCATGCATTGGAGGAATATTGCATTTCAAGCACACGCGAATGACACAAGTTTTCTATGTTTCTTTTGTTTTCTTTCATGTCACAGTCAAGAGTGTGCATATGCTTCAAAGCTGCATGCAGTGTCACACAACACCATGATAAGTTGACGGACTGCTCATTATGCACTTTCAGTCACTTATATCTTGTGGGCACTTTGAAACACGAAGTGTGTTTCTCTTCATTGTTATATCTTTCTTGCTTGTTGGTTCACACAACTAGGTTGCTTGTGGAATAAGCCTTCACCAACATGGGTCAACCAATGCGTTGGTGGCTGCATTGAAAATATCACTTGATGTGATCAGGCCCATGGAACGTTAGCTTACGAGTAGGAGTAGTGTTTGCTTTCAGTCAATTTTCTTGCTTGCTTTTTTGCTTACTTGCTTTGTTTGTTTGTTTTCTTGCTTGCTTGTTTTCTTACTCGCTTTTCTTTCGCTTTTGCTTCTGCTCCTTCTTTCTTTGTTGTTTGTTTGTTTTATTTTTCGCTCGTAGGTAGTTTCGCATGAAACCATGTATGAGTCTTGAAACAAGTTGGGTAAAGTACAAGTGGCCTTGTGCAGCTATGACTACTTGGTTATCTGTCATCTTGCCTTTGTATGAAGAACTTGTTACTTTTAGTCCATGATACGTCGATGGAAAATACATACTGTTCGAAGTGAAACTTGGTGAAAACACAACGCTTGTATGCTAACTAGTATCATCAACTTTAGTCAGTTGTTTTTGGGTTAACCCTTGTCAGCTCAGTCAAGTAGAGTAAGGTGAAGGGGAAAACCTTAACAAGCACATCAGAGATATAATAAACTGCTTCTCTGCAGGAACAACCTATTATTCTCTCAATAAGTCGGGATCCCTCTTCTTCCTATGAAATGAATAAGTGCTATGCAGAGTTGAAAATATGAAAATTGAAAAAAAATCAAAATGACAAATTAATAAGGAAAAAGAAGAGAAAGGATTCCTTTGTAAAGAAGTGATGCAAGTAATTTTTCCGAGGCACTAAAAAGGCTCACTAGCAGCGGAGCTATGCTTGTGTTCGTATGTGACTCTGCTAGGGTACTCTCCATGTTGGCATTATGGTTCAAGTGTTGTCCTTGATGGCAACTCACTCAGTGGATGGTACAGGTGCTCAAAGGTTAGTACAGGTGATGGCAACTCAATCAGAAGACAGATCTCAGTACAGCATGGCAAGAAAGCTCATACACGCTCTTTCGTTAAGCCCAAGTCGCGTGTACACGCAATTTAGATTCAGAAAAAGCGCGTGTATGTGGAAAGGTTCCTTTGGTTCATGGTGGTTAGACCTTGGAAGTTGTGCCTATGATTTCGGACCATTATGTCTCGTCGGGCGTGTCGATCCCTAGTTTTAAAGTTGATGGTATTGTGTTACTATGGTTTTGGCTCTTGGTATTGAGAAAGGCCTAAGGCTATATAAGGAGAAGAAGATCATTAGGCAAAGATCATCTTTCGACAAGGCATGAATATCTAAGAGAGAAAGAGATCTGATATGCAGGTTCTAAGTTGGTTGATCTGAGCTAAGGAGAGATCTCATCGGTTGATGGAGAACTAGATCTAAGGAGAGATCGGGATCAAATGGTTTGAAATGCACTATCATGTTATGGTTGATTATGCGTATTTCTAGATCTGCATATTGTCGCAATGTTACGTTCTGAGTCTAACTAATATCTGGTACAACTGCAAGTTGAGAAAGTTTATTTTTAGATCTGTACGCAGGTTGGCTTCGGTAAAAGCGCGTGTATACGCGGTTTCTGCTCATTAAAGTAGCGTATATCTTTTGAATCTTGATTTGGGTTTACAGTGGGATCTGACTGTTATTACAGAGTTCTGTAGTCTGCTCTGTGTTCTGGTAACTGGTGATTGACAGGGTTCAGTGGTTCAGTGATTCAAAGTTGGTTGTTTTATGCTTCAATGATCTGTTGTGAAAATTGAATGAATTGTGGTCTTCAGATTGTAATGTTGTGCTTCAGGAATATCCAAGTCTGAAAATGTATGAAAAGTGATACCTGGAAGAAGGAATATTGTAGGTCAGCACCTACGTACTAGTATCTTGGCTAGTACAAAAGCAAAAGGGGGTTGGAGCTCCCTTCCAAGGAAGTTTGGAGAACGAGAGAAGGTTGAAGCCTTCTGCAGGTTGTAGCCTGCGTACTGGTATAAGGCTGCACCAGTACAAAAGATTGTAAACTGAAGTTTCATATTAAGAAAGATAGAGACAACTTGCAGCAGGTGGTTTTCACCCACATTGGGTTTCCACCTTATATCTTGGTGTTCATGTGTGTGGCTTTTTATCTGTTCTGTTATACTGCACATGTTTACTGTTAATATGATGAATAATGTCCTGATGCACTTAATTGAAGAATAAGCCAACTAAATTGTGAGTTTTCTGCTTATACGCTGTTTTACTTCGTCACAGTAGCGTGTACACGCTGGTTCACTTAACTGAAGTAGCGTATATGTTTTGGGCATTTTAAAAGTTTGATTAATCTGATAATACTGATTCACCCCCCCTCTCAGTATTATTTCCAACAATTGGTATCAGAGCAGGTCCTTCAGAGAAGCTTGATCGCTTGAAGGAAGATCATTCATCATGAGCAACTACGAGAAAGAAGCATCAATCAGGCCACCGGTTTTTGATGGAACAAATTTCAATTATTGGAAGGTAAGAGTTACTGCATATCTTCAATCTCTTGGTACAGAAGTTTGGGACATTGTAGAAAAAGGCTATGCTTTTCCTTCAGCTACTCCTACAGATCCAGATGAAAAAAAGGCATATGAAACAAATGCAAAAGCAGTCGCTACCCTATTAGGAAGTATATCTCAAACAGAATTCATGAAGGTCATGCACTTCAAATCAGCAAAAGAAATATGGGACAAAATGATCACTAGCTATGAAGGAGATGAACAGGTAAAGGAAGCTAAACTTCAAACACTCAGGATTCAATATGAGACTCTCAGGATGTATAATGATGAAAGTGTGGCTAATTATTTTCTCCGGGTAGATGAGATTGTTAATTGTATGAAAAACTTGGGTGAAGAAATAAGAGAAACTATAGTAGTTCAAAAGGTTCTAAGATCTTTATCCCCCAAGTTTGAATCTAAAGTATCTGCAATAGAAGAAAAAGAAAATCTCTGTGTTCTCACTATGTCTCAGCTACATGGAATTCTAACCGCTTATGAAATGAGAAAGGGAGGTCCATCTGACAGAAGGGAAGCTGCTTTTAAGGCATCAGGAAAAGAAGATTACTATGAAGCAAGCCATGTTCCAGAAGAAGAGGAAGAAGAATCAAACTTTGTCAGAAATCTTCAAAGGGGTTCTGGAAGGTTCAGAGGTAAGCTACCTTTCAAATGTTTTGCTTGTGGGAAAGTAGGTCATTATGCTGCAAAATGTCCTTATAAGGATAAAGGAAAAGAACCTGCTAGATGGAACAAGAAACAAAGTGCAAATAGGAAAAGCTACTACACCCATGAAGATAGTGATGGCTTATCAAACAGTGATGAAGATGAACAAGGTAATAAATATAAGCTGTTAATGGCATTTGAAGATGATGATTATGAGGATGCTATAGATGTGGATAATCTCTATAATGAAATCACTAGACTCAAGAGAAGCATAGAAGAAAGGAATGTGATTATTGATACTTTGCAATTTCAAATTGATGAAAAGGAAAAACATCTTGAAAAACTAGAAGGTGAAATTGTTGGTCTCAGAAAAGAAATTGAGAAAACAAAAACTATTAATCTTAAATTTGTCAAAGGATCTGAAACCTTGGATGAGATTATTAGTGTGCAGCGGTCTCCTCTAAACAAAACAGGTTTGGGCTATAATGGAGAAACCTCTCAAGCATCCACCTCAAAAAGTTATCTTGATGCAGCAAGAGGAAATGAGCGGAAGAACAATGAAGATAATCAGGTAAAGCAGGGACGAGTTACAAACAGAAACTATCAGGGACAATCCTCCTTAAGGATGAACAAAAGCTACAACCAACCACAGGTAAAATCTTCTCAGTTTGGCTCAAGAATAGATGAAAATAGAAATTACAATCAGTTGGCTGGTAGATTCAATAACCGCAGAAGCTTCTTCAATGGACAATGCTTTTCTTGCCACAACTTTGGTCACAGAGCAGCTCAATGTGTTGCATATAAAACAATCATGACTAGGGAAGCTCAAAAACAAAGAAGTATGACAGGGATTACAAAAAGGACCTATAACAACTTTTCGGTGCTTGAAAATGAAGTTGAATGTTCTATTTGCAATAATTTTGGTCATAAAGACTCTGAATGCAGGAGCAGGTTTCAGGAGAAAAAGGAACAAGCCACAAGCACCAAAACATGGAGAATAAAGGAACCTCAAACAGAAAGATGTGGGATAGCATTTTATGCAGAAGGACAGGAAAATCTATGGTACATTGACAGTGGATGTTCGAAACATATGACAGGTGATAAAGAAAAACTTGAATCTTATTCTACTTTAGAAAAGGGAAAGAAAGTCTCTTTTGGAAATGATACTCCTGCTACTATAAAAGGAAAAGGTATTGCTCCTTTAAAAGAAAAGGTCAAGGCTGGAAATGTTTTGTATGTTGATGGATTGAAACATAATCTTCTAAGTGTCAGCCAGATGTGTGATCAAAAAACAGAGGTTATTTTCAGATCGAATGGATGTCTTGTTCGTGATCTTGATACAGGTAAAACAGTTCTCAAAGGCAAAAGAACTCCAAATAATCTGTACATATTTGAAGAAGAACAACAACAATGCTATCTTAGCAAGGATGAAGAGCACTGGTTATGGCATCGAAGGTTGGGACATCTAAGCTTCTCACAAATAAGGAAAGCATGCAAATATCAGGCAGTTCGCGATCTTCCAGATATCAAAATTCCAGACAACACCATATGCAAATCTTGTCAGTTTGGAAAGCAGACCAGAACTAACTTTCCAGAGAAGGAAGGGTCAGCTAGCTTGCCTCTTGAGCTAGTCCATACAGATGTATGTGGTCCATTTAGAAAAAGGTCACCTCGAGGAGAAGAATATCTGATATTATTCATTGATGATTTCTCAAGGTTTGTTTGGTTAGGGCTTATGAAGCACAAAGATGAAGCATTCGAAAAATTCAAATCCTTCAAAGCATTGGCCGAAAATGAATCAGGACACAAAATCAAGTGCCTCAGATCTGACAGAGGTGGGGAGTTCACATCAAATGAATTTTTTGATTTCTGCGATGAACATGGGATAAGAAGAGAATTCTCTACAGCTAGAACTCCTCAGCAAAATGGGGTTGTGGAAAGAATGAACAGAACTATCCAACAAATGGCTCGTGCTATGCTCGATGAATCAGGTACTCCTGCAACCTTCTGGGGAGAAGCCGCACATGCTGCTGTTATCATTCTTAACAAAACAAATGTCCGAGTAAACAGCACTCAAACACCTCATGAGCTTTGGAGTGGTAAAACTCCTTCCGTGAAGCATTTCAAAATCTTTGGGAGCAAATGTTATATTAAGAACACTGATGAGCAACTTGGCAAACTTGAACCTAGAGCAGATGAGGGCATTCTTCTTGGTTATTCTCCACATAGCAAAGCATACAAGTGCTACAATAAAAGACTTGGCAGAATTGTTGACAGTATTGATATAGTGGTTGATGAGAAGGGATATATTCCTAGGCAAGTTCATCATGAAGAAGATGAAGGTTACTCTCAAAGGCGAAATGATGAAGAAGAAGAACCTCAAGAAGAAGAAGAATCTCAAGAAGAACCAGAGGAGCAGACAAGAATAGAAGAAAAGACTCCATCCAGATATGTCCAAAAGAATCATCCAGAAACTCAGATTGTGGGGCAGAAAGAAGCAGGAGTACAAACAAGAAGGACACTTGCAGAAGCTTCAAGCTACTTGGCTCTACTCTCCTCCATTGAACCACAAAATGTGAAAGAAGCATGCAAAGATGAATGTTGGGTCAAAGCAATGGATGAAGAACTTGAGCAAATCGAAAGGAACAACACTTGGGAATTGGTTCCTAGACCAAAAGATAAGAATGTAATAGGAACAAAATGGGTCTTCAAGAATAAGTTAAATGAAAATGGAGAAGTAATTAGAAACAAGGCCAGACTTGTTTGTAAAGGGTATGCACAGCAAGAAGGAATAGATTTTGAAGAGACCTTTGCTCCTGTGGCAAGACTAGAGGCCATCCGAATGTTCCTTGCTCTCTCAAGCTTTCAAAACTTCAAGGTATTTCAAATGGACGTGAAATCAGCCTTCCTGAATGGAGACTTAGAAGAAGAAGTATATATTGAGCAGCCAGATGGGTTCATTCTTGGGAATGATCCAAACCTTGTATGCAGATTGAAAAAGGCTCTCTATGGGCTCAAACAAGCTCCAAGGGCTTGGTACTATCGGTTGGACAAATATCTTCACCAACAAGGCTTTTCAAAAGGATCAGCAGATAGCAATCTCTATATAAAAGTTGAAAATAACAAATTGCTAATTCTTGTTGTTTATGTAGATGATATTATTTTTGGCAGCAATGAAGAGACTATGAGTCAAAACTTTGCCTTGGTTATGCAGAAAGAATTCGAAATGTCACTTCTTGGAGAATTGACATATTTTCTTGGATTGCAAATCCAACAAAATGAAGGAGGTATCTTCTTGTCTCAAACCAAATACCTCAAGCAGATCTTGAAGAAGTATGGCATGGAAGAGTCAAAACCAGTATGTACACCCATGGTTACAGGATGCAGCCTCAGTGCAAATGATGAATCAGCAGCAGTCCACCAACCCACTTATAGATCCATGATTGGGAGTTTGCTTTATTTGACAGGTACTCGACCAGATATTACACATGCAGTAGGAATGGTTGGAAGATTTCAAGCCAACCCAAAGGAAACTCATCTTCAGGCAGTCAAAAGAATCTTCAAATATCTTCAAGGGACCCAAAACTATGGCTTATGGTATCCTAGAAATACTGATCTCACTCTTCATGCTTACACAGATGCAGATTGGGCTGGAAGTGTGGATGATAGGAAAAGCACAAGTGGAGGTGCTTTCTTCATGGGTTCCAGATTAGTATCTTGGTTCAGCAAGAAACAAAGTTCGATTGCCTTATCTACAGCTGAAGCAGAATATGTGGCTGCAGCATCTTGTTGCACACAACTTCTTTGGATGATGCAGACCTTGCAGGACTTTCAAATCACTTGCACTCCACCTGTCTCTATCTTATGTGATAATACAAGTGCAATCAGCATTTCAAAGAATCCAGTCATGCACTCAAAGACCAAGCACATACCAATCAAGTACCATTTTCTTCGGGAACAAGTGCTTGAACAGAAGGTCAAGTTGGAGTATGTTCCTTCTAAGGAGCAAGTTGCTGATATTCTCACAAAACCACTGCCCAGGGAAACTTTTGAATATCTCAGACAAAAGCTGGGAGTAGTTAATGCTTCATCCTGTTGTTGAAATTTGTTTGTTCTACAGAAAAGTTGGTATACGCAGGTTACGGAAGTAATATTAGCGTATACACGCGGATTCATGGTGGGAAAGTCGCGTGTATGCTGGACGCTTGTTGCAGAAAGAATATCCGCGTACATACGCTATTTTATACAGGAGAAAACGCGTATATGAAGTTCTGAACAGCAAGGGAAAACTCTGAAGTTCTGAACAGCAATAGGAATGTCAGAATTATTCAGGCACAGTTTCAGGGAGTGCAACAGGCACAGGTTCAGGGGGAGCAGCTCAAAAGTCTCATAAAGCATTGTTGGCATTCAGATGTTTTTGGTTGTTGGTTTCAGGAGAAGGAGCTCAGAAAGAAATTCTAGTTGCTGATCTAACAAGATGTTTATCAGATGCTACTGATGTCTTTCCTAAGTCTTGGTCTAGATCTGTTGTCTCTATGTCATGTATCTCTCTTGTCTCTTTTATGGTGTCAAGGTCATGTAACGGCCTTTGTTGGTTTCCCCACTATGCCTGGGATGAATGATGAAATGTTCATGTATTATCATGGTTAGGTGGATGAGTCAATATTGATGTATCCCCACTTGGTTGGGTGGATGAGTCATTTTTTTTCGTATATCCTCACTTAGTTGAGAAATGGATGTATGTATGAGTCTTTGGTGATAGGAAGGTCTTTTATGATGTATAGAGTCATGTTCTTCTTGAAGAACATCTTTTGCAGATCTTGCCTACAGTCAAGGGGAGCATGAACAGCACTTGGTCAGCAGGATGGATAGATTGGTACTCTTTGGCATTCACAAAGGGGGAGCACACTTGGAGATTTCAGCATGTACTCAGGGGGAGTATGGACAGCAGAAGGATTACCAAGGAAGAGAATATCTTGGTCCTCCCTTTGCCCTTGATGTCAAAGGGGGAGAGTGACTTGGTGTGGTGGTTGCCATCAAGTCCAAAGGGGGAGATTGTTGGCATTATGGTTCAAGTGTTGTCCTTGATGGCAACTCACTCAGTGGATGGTACAGGTGCTCAAAGGTTAGTACAGGTGATGGCAACTCAATCAGAAGACAGATCTCAGTACAGCATGGCAAGAAAGCTCATACACGCTCTTTCGTTAAGCCCAAGTCGCGTGTACACGCAAGTTAGATTCAGAAAAAGCGCGTGTATGTGGAAAGGTTCCTTTGGTTCATGGTGGTTAGACCTTGGAAGTTGTGCCTATGATTTCGGACCATTATGTCTCGTCGGGCGTGTCGATCCCTAGTTTTAAAGTTGATGGTATTGTGTTACTATGGTTTTGGCTCTTGGTATTGAGAAAGGCCTAAGGCTATATAAGGAGAAGAAGATCATTAGGCAAAGATCATCTTTCGACAAGGCATGAATATCTAAGAGAGAAAGAGATCTGATATGCAGGTTCTAAGTTGGTTGATCTGAGCTAAGGAGAGATCTCATCGGTTGATGGAGAACTAGATCTAAGGAGAGATCGGGATCAAATGGTTTGAAATGCACTATCATGTTATGGTTGATTATGCGTATTTCTAGATCTGCATATTGTCGCAATGTTACGTTCTGAGTCTAACTAATATCTGGTACAGCTGCAAGTTGAGAAAGTTTATTTTTAGATCTGTACGCAGGTTGGCTTCGGTAAAAGCGCGTGTATACGCGGTTTCTGCTCATTAAAGTAGCGTATATCTTTTGAAGCTTGATTTGGGTTTACAGTGGGATCTGACTGTTATTACAGAGTTCTGTAGTCTGCTCTGTGTTCTGGTAACTGGTGATTGACAGGGTTCAGTGGTTCAGTGATTCAAAGTTGGTTGTTTTATGCTTCAATGATCTGTTGTGAAAATTGAATGAATTGTGGTCTTCAGATTGTAATGTTGTGCTTCAGGAATATCCAAGTCTGAAAATGTATGAAAAGTGATACCTGGAAGAAGGAAGATTGTAGGTCAGCACCTACGTACTAGTATCTTGGCTAGTACAAAAGCAAAAGGGGGTTGGAGCTCCCTTCCAAGGAAGTTTGGAGAACGAGAGAAGGTTGAAGCCTTCTGCAGGTTGTAGCCTGCGTACTGGTATAAGGCTGCACCAGTACAAAAGATTGTAAACTGAAGTTTCATATTAAGAAAGATAGAGACAACTTGCAACAGGTGGTTTTCACCCACATTGGGTTTCCACCTTATATCTTGGTGTTCATGTGTGTGGCTTTTTATCTGTTCTGTTATACTGCACATGTTTACTGTTAATATGATGAATAATGTCCTGATGCACTTAATTGAAGAATAAGCCAACTAAATTGTGAGTTTTCTGCTTATACGCTGTTTTACTTCGTCACAGTAGCGTGTACACGCTGGTTCACTTAACTGAAGTAGCGTATATGTTTTGGGCATTTGAAAAGTTTGATTAATCTGATAATACTGATTCACCCCCCCTCTCAGTATTATTTCCAACACTCCAGGCCTCCTGACAGCGGAGCAACACTAGAGCTGAACTAAGACTCTGACGACCATAATGATTGTGCACCAATATACCCCTCAACCCCAATCAAAAAAACTGTGTTGCCTTGGCTTGGAATGTGTGTCAATCAACCAAGATCTTGGAAAATGCTAGATCTTACAATCAAGCTAGTGTGAAGCCAAGACGAACTAAGAACTAAACAATACTTGCGGACGTGTTAGAGTTGCTTTTCATGAACAAGGTCCATTCAAAGAGCTGGAGTTCTATCAGTGTGTCGCGAAGTGTTATAGCGGCTACAACCGCCCTAAAAACTGTTGCCCTAGATACGTTTTGGAGCCTCCCTACAAACCTTTCACAACACCTTGTCTTTCTTCGTCAAGTACACAAGCTTCAGTAACTTTTCTTATAGAAAGACAATCTGTATATCAAAGCTTAATGCATCCCTCTCACGGATTGTTCCTCTGAGCTTGGTCCAGTTGTAGGCTAAGCAGCTCCCTCAAGAAATTTCACAATTCTGGAGGGAAACCAGCCTTCCCTCGAGGAATTGCGCAATTCTTTCCAGCAGCTTGCTTGGCTCTAGAATTGTGCAATTCTTCCAATCATGCTCCATCCAGAAAACTACACAATTCTTTCGAGTAGGGCTGCTCAGCCCAAGAATTGCGCAATCCTAGGAAGCAGTGAGTTGCTGTGCCCATAAATTGTGCAGATATCCTGGGCAGCCAACCTAGCTCCCATCCATCAATGCACATTTTCTCCTAGCAGTTGGGCAGCCTGTTGCATGTGTAGTTGGGTTGACCAGTTGCACCCGGGACCAGGGAAACCTGACTTGCATGCATGGCTTGATTTTTCCCAAAAAAGAAAAAGGAAACATGCAAAAAACATCCCTTGATTCAGGGAGATATTTTTAGCAGCTTGAGGTTACATGCAAAGATCGTTTTAAAATCTTCCCTCCAAGTGTCTCTTTTTCCTATATTTTTGGAATGTGTGTCATGAGCTCAATCATATTTATTCGACAGATCAGAGCTCATTCTTTCACATCAATCTTGGAGCTCTGACATCTCACGTCACATCCAGGATCCTTCGACACATCCGGCTCAACTATTCATGTGTAAGTCGTATCCACTTGTCTTTTTCAACATTTCTATTCCTTTTTGTGTTTTCAGTTGTGTGCGTGTTGTTTTCATGATTTATTTGAATACTTTCTATCGTTTACATGCATAATATCTTGTATTAACATTGTTTCAGTTTTCGTTGTTATCTCACTATTGTCGCATGCATTAAACTATTTTGCGTGAACGGTCACGATTCAACCACTCGCTTCACCCACATGGATGTTGTCCTATTTGCTGAATCTTTCATTCAATGCTTGCATGATCAATCATTTCTTCTTACACTTAGTATTTGCATGCATTCACTTTCACATTTTCTTTCAGTTTCCCGTCGGTGAGTCTGGCCAGCCTTGGTTCAGACTCTGCCTCACTAAGGCAACATTGCACAATCTGGAGAAGGAAGGCTATGTATTCCTCTCCAGAAATGAACAGTTCTACTGAGGAATTGTCCTCCAGGACTTATTTGCGCAATTCTGAGGGAGAATGACTGTTGGCCTAGAGAATTGCGTAGTGCAGTGACTGAGCCTGTAATCATTTCCAGATGGAATTATGCCGCAATTCCAACAGTCAAAAGTCAGAATGGATTGCTCATTGCACAAATACAATAGCTAGTCAGCCTCCCCATATAGCCCAGACTTCTTTTTGCGCAAGTCTGGTAGCAGTCTCCTAGCCTTCGAGAAGAAATTATGCAATATTTGTCTATCAATCCCCAGGTATCTGTTATATCATTCCTAAGTTTGCTTTGTTTTTCGATGATAGATTTATTGCCATGCATGTCACATTGTCTCAAGATATTTCAGGTGTTCATCCACTTGTTATTAGTATAGGATTAATGGCCTCCAAGAGAGTAGGATTAAAGGACACTAACGGATGTGCAACTGGAGAAACAATTGAATGGGTGTCCATATGTATACCGATTTATGAAGATGCCAAGTTGTTTTTAGAGAAGGACATGAAGATTAAATTGCAAGAGGTCAATCAAGCATTTGCAGGCACTTTAGGGAAGACATCAAAGACCGCCAGGTGTATGTCAACATTCACAAGTCCAGTTTGTATCAGATTGCATGTAGATACACCGCGTTCCCATGTGGATACATGATACACTGGATCATCTCTCACACTGATCCTGAGAGATGACTTTGAGAAATGTCAGCGGGATGAATATTGCAACCTTTTGGGCATAGGATTATGATGATATGTATCAGATGTTAGAGCCCGTGACTATCATGGAGACTCCCTTCAGCTTACTCAGCAACAATGCCAAATTCAAAGACATTTTGAAGAACTCGGTAAAGGAGCCGGCTAGATTCAGGATGAAACCCAACCAGATCTTAAAGAAGAATATACTACAGAAGTTGTACCAATACTTGGTCATATTTTCATGTCGACTGCATGGCCAAGAAAGCACGGAAAGCTTCCCACAGAGTTGGGTGATCGTGTTAGACCAACTGGCTAGAGGAGGAAAACCATGTAATTGGTTTAGCATGTTGGCTCATCAGCTGAAGGAACAAGTAACAAAGGCTTTACAGTCACCCAAAGGTATGCAAGAAGAGGTCTACATGTTCTCCTACATCTTATATGCAATCTGTTCCTGACAGGAGTTCCCAGGCTTGGAGTGTGCATGGTCGTCGGCGGAGACTGTTGTGAATAGGTATTGTAAGTTGTTGTATGAATGCAACTTTAGAGGAGTTATCACACGACTCTCTGATCATTTTTTCAGCCTAGTTTACAAGATGATATTCGAATAGGATCCACCCTCCATGTCAAAGGCAGCAATGGAGGCACTAATATACATTTTTGATTGGTATTCCTCACCGTCCAACACCTTCATACGAATGTACAATCTAGAGAAGCCTCTACATGTTTTACCAAATTTTTCCTTGGACATACTCATCATGGAGGAAGTAGCATATCACATCTAGGCAGGATTAATAGCTAGACTACATCGAAAGAAGAAGGCACCTTGGCCCGCTTTTTTATTGTAGATTGTGTTATATGATATCTAAAGTTTCAAGAAAGTGGATGTCAAAGCAAAATAGATGAAGAAGTATCCATTCGACCTCCAAAGTTACAATCTATATGACCGACATTGTCTTTTGAAATATCATTGCATGAGAGTACAGTTCAACTGGATCCATGGGGCATGTCATTGGGTGGAGGAGGACCCATGGAGATATTTTTACAACTCCTCCAGACTCAATTAATCAGTCGGCTTCACTGTGGAGTGGTTAGCGAAGCAATGTGAAGCAGCATCCCGGAGAGCACCAGCAACAAAAGAAACAACAACAGAAGTAAGTATACCAGTGCACGACAAGGGCAAGAGGAAGATTTTCAATCACATGGAGGAAGAGAAAAGATGCAAGTTCCGAGCAGATCCACTTGTGGAGCAATCAGCGTTGGCTATAGAGGCAAAGAGGTAACATTGTGACAAGAAAATTGCACAAAGGCAGAAGGAGAAGAAAAGAATGGAGGAAATAGAGAAGGAGTTGCATGGGTTGAATGAGTAACTCCGGAAGGAACGAGAGTTTCGTAAACAGGAGAGGGAAGCGCAACAAAAATAGGTACAGTAGGGGACACAACATGTGCTAACAGATGAAACAACGCCCGTACAGGTAGTGGACTCATCAAAACAGGTGGCATCAAGCAGATAAGGTGAACCATCGTAGGAGAAAGACTTCGCTTGTGAGATAGAGCAAGCACTTCAACAGTTGGATACAGATATGGAACAATGTGAATTTGATCAGGATATCAACCTCGTGCCTCACCAACAGAGGTCAACTTACCCACTTCACCGCATCTACAGTGACAAAGGAGGCACTGAGATCCTTGGAGATCAGCTGGAAGGAGAGATGCAGAACATCTCATTCGACGAGTCTCAACATAGATTTGTGCAGTCTCATAGAGTATTGACTTCGGATGATCATAGCTCTCTTGTGCAAGTTGAGGAATGAGTGATCATCTATGACATGTGCACACATCTAGCAGCCTTGGCCAATGCTACCAAAGTGTATGCTGAACCCACTAGCTTAAGTGTTCGCCTTTTGATAGCTTAGAATGAGCGAATGACTAAGGAACTAAAGATGGCCAAGATAGGAGGAGAGTTGGTGATAGTGTCCACCCGAGCTGAACTGAAGAAGCCAATATTAGATGAGGTATTGTCCATTGACATAGTTATGCGAGCATTGTACTCCAAGTTTTCTACCGTGCATAAGGCAATCATACATCTCAACGGATGGTAGCAGCGATGTGCTAGAAGAGTATGTATCTTGGTGAACTTGCATGCCGTTGTTGATTACATGCAAACATGGACAATGAGATACAAGGGAGTCTCGCTTCACTTGCCTAAGATGATGAAGGCAGGAGCGTGGAGCTGGAGGCACATATCCAAAGTCAGATCCCAAACTATGAAGAGCTCTCGTAGCTCATCACTAGTATAAAGGCTTCCCATGCACATGTATTCAAGAGCATGGATGTTTTGGTCAACGCGTTGATGGGCATTTCCAACAGCCCAGACTTACCCATAAGTGTAGAAATCATGCACAAGTATGTTGTTGGCACGACCGCATTGAAGATAATGATGCGCATGCTTTCAGACTAGTTGGAGAAAGGAGCCCGGGTAGTGTACCCAGATGCTATGGGGGCAAGAGTCAGGTTCAAGAAAGATGTCACCTTGGAGCACACAGACACAATCACGGACTATCGATCTTGGCATCAGTATGTCACTGTTGATCATCGCGAGGATGTTGAAGAGTTAGACTTCCATGGTTGTCAAATTCATTGTGATTTCTAGCACGTCTTGCTCAAGCCATTTTATCTCACATGGGTACATGTGCGTTGTAATGTAGCATCTTCTCAAGTGTAAGTCAAGTGTCGATAGTTGGAGGTAACAGTCATAGATTAGATGAAGAGTCATGAGGGTAGATGAACTGTCACAAAGGGGAATGCCAAGGTTCACCCCACCCTTTGCTATAAATAGTCCCTTATTACTCATTATAAAGGCTTTTGGTCAGCCAAGATTTCGATAAGACTATCTTGGAGAGATCTTGGACAATATTGTAACGAGCCTTGGCTTCTCCACTGTGTAGAGCTAGTACATCTCTTTGGAGGAGCAGGCACTTGTGGTTGTAACGTTCCGCTGTCAGAACTAGTGGTTGGACATGGATTTATTGTATGACTGGAACTTACACTTCTTAATATAACAAGAGCCAACATTGTAATTTAATGCATATTTTGTATTATATTTTATGCTATCTGGTTTACTCTAAATGATATATGTATCTATTTACTTATACATGCATGTATAGTTATCTATGTATGTGTGTATGAATCTTCCTGAAATTTGATGTTGGTTCAACCATCACCTTGGATTGCTAGCTAACTTCCCTTCCATGTTTTGATTCATCTTTGGTCGTGTGTTACCTTCTTAACTCTGTGCTATCACATGTTTCCAAGGGGCGCACTCATCTCAACCCCCATGTGTTAGAACCTCTTATGCATCTTCCTTGGCTCAACACAACTCTCACACCCTTGTTACCAACAGACTTATCTCACTTTCCTCTGTGTGAAATCTTGGTCAAGGCCTTACTGTACGACCCATTACTAGGACTCCTACACCAAAAGGTCTGAGGTCTAATTGGGACTTCTTACTGAGGATATCCCTTGAGATGTTGGCAGGTCTAGCACCGTCAACAGTTCGGCCCAATCCAAAGGCTCTCATCCCTTGGAAGCTAACTCAGATATAGCTTAAAATCCAACTTCTCATTATCAAAAAGTGTAGGTCTAATACATCACATAAAAGTTTAAAGTAACAATGTGAAGCTTGAAGCTAAAAAGCTATGCTTAGCTGAACAAAAACTTTGAATCTTAGTGATCTCTTCTTCTAATTTATTTATACAAAAGGGAAGCTGAAGAAAATCCCTTAAAAGCACGAGTAGTTCCCTCCTTGATCTAAAAAATGGTTGATCTTATCCCTCTTGGTATTCGCTAGGACTAGGAGTCACTTGGTTTCCACTAAGTTGCATCTAGTGAGAGAGGATATTGTGATGCCAAGCCAAGTTTAGGGATTTAAGGAGGTGGGCAAACCCCCTAAATTCTTTCCTGGTTGTTTCCATCAAGCCCCTACATAGTAATAGCCTAAAAAATGCTTCATTTTCCTACAATTAAAGCACAATAGGCCACATACTATGACAAGCCCTTTTACTCCTCCTAATAAGCATAATATTGTAGGAATATACAAGGTAAGTTCCTCAGATAGAACACCAAAGGACACTTCTTACAAATAGATCATAGATCTATACATTAGTATTCTTGACGTGGTTAAAACACTCAAAGAGGCAACACAATCCATGACCTGAGCCAATGCAACCACTTCAGTCAATTTATTAATGTAAAATAAATAAAATTTGCATAAGCTTCTCTAATGAATCGTCACCTTACAAATGACTCTCCATGGCCTTTAATATAGAGATCATGGACCAATTAGGTGTTAAGCCATGGATCAAGTGTCGGTAATACCGAGGAGAGAATGAACTGTCATATCAATTCATGTCTAGAACATATCATGACCGTCATATTGTAAGTTACAAAAGTACATAGTAAAGAAACACACTTTAACTAACTCTACACTAGACCAAGTTATACTTAGTTATTTCCTCTATGTCAGAATATCCTATGATCCCCCCTTAAGAAAAATTTGGGATAGGATTGAACTATGTACAAATATGACACAATAGGAGAAGGAAGGAGGCATTAGAGTGTATCCCCCCTTAGTGACAACTTCCTGAAATCCAACCATAAATCGAAGTTTAGTAAACTTCGCCTCTATGAGAGCCCTTGTAAAGATGTTTACAACATGATCATCGGTTGAACAACATTTCACTTCAAGAACATAGTCATAAATGATATTTTTGATGAAGTGCATGTGTAGTTCAATGTGTTTTCTGCGCTGATGTTGGACTGGATCTTTGCATAGTTGAATGGCACTTTGATTATCACACCAAAGTGTAGTTAGATGCTACTGCTGAAAGCCAAACTCTAACAGGATCTGACAAAGTGACAAGGCTTCCTTACTAGATTCTACGATGCCACAATACTTTGCTTCTGCTGAAGAAAGAAAAATGGCACTTTGTTTCTTGCAAGCCCATGTAATAGGTCTAGAATCAAGAGAGAAGACATAACCTGTAGTAGACTTCTGATCATCAGGGTCACTAGCCCATTTGAAATCAATGAAACCAATCAATAGAGGAGATGCTTCTGCACTGTAATAAATCCCAAACTAAATTTTACCTCAAACATAATCAAGTATTATTTTAGCTACTTTCGAATGACTTTCATGTGGGTTTTGCACAAACCAAGGAATAAGGCGAACAACAAAGGAAAGGTCAGGATGGGTATGGGCCAGATACAAAATTTTTCCTACAAGCTAATGATATAAGGTAGCATCAACTTCAAGGGAAGTACAAGTGACTCAAATTTTGGCTCCAGAAGGAAAGAGAGAAGGGGTTGGCTTATAGTCTTCCATGTGAAAGTGGTGTAGAAGATCACATGCATACTTGGACTGGGAAAGGGAAATACCTTCCTTGGATTGCAAGACTTGAAGACCAAGAAAATAATGCAAGTTTTCTAAGTGTGTCATTTCAAACTTCTTTTTAAGGCTACACTTCACATGGTTTATAAGGTTGGGATCACTACTAGTAAGGATACGATCATCAACATAAAGAACAATAATGATAATATACTTACCCACTTTCTTGGTGTAGATAGTGCTGTCAGAATGATAGCTAGAAACGCTAGTATCTAAAAGAAAGCTATCCATTTTGGCATAGCAAGCTCGAGGGGCTTGCTTGAGATGATAAAGGGATTTCTTAAGTGTTATGAAACCAGCTCACAAAATGATAGAAAAGATAAATCAACACCTTAGAATAAGCCTCTTCTAGGGGGCAACCTCCTTTACATTACATAAATGAATAATTCTTAGATGATTCAAATGACAAAACCTCCTTTCTATATATAGGAGTCTATGGGGTCACAATATAACCAAGCTGACCTGACAATAAAAATATAAAGACACAAAAATAACGATAGAGAGATTCTATGGGGCACAATAATAACAATATGGGGACAATAGGGGCACAATAATAACAATAAGGGATACAACGAAAATAGTAATGGGGGAATCACTAATATTATAGGGACCTAACATGCCCCTCTCCTTCAAAAAAGTGTCATCCTGAAAGCTTGAGTAGTTCTGGATGCTTCTGTATAAAATTCTCATCTTCCCATGTGCAATCTTCAATGGGTAAGTTCTTCCACTTGATGAGATATTTTGAAATTGATCTATTTCTTAGCTGTCGAGTTCTTGTTCCTTTGACTTCTTCAGGTTCCAATATGATTTTTCCTTGCTCATCAAGTTCTGGTAATATTGTCTGAACTGGTGTTGGGTGATAAAATGTGTCTTTTAAAACGCCTAATTTCCTCACATTAATTATCAACCTGGGTAAGTCATTTTGTTTCGAGAGTGTACACAATATGTACAAGCTATAAATCTAGAGAGCAATGATTTAAGATGATCTATTAAATTCAATACAAGAGTAAACAGATCAAATCATAAATCTCAAGCTTGTAACTTTTAAGGGAAATAATACATCTAAGCATCAGGACTTAATCTCAAGAAAAACCATAATCCAACATTAAGAAAGTAATTCAAATGGGAATAACATCAACCGAGAGCACTATAGTGGTAACTGAGCTCTTTTAGCTGGATCTACATTAATCACACACTGTTCTACTTTAAGCAATGTGAATGGAAATAACATCAACCGAGAGTTTAATAGCATTAACCAATCTCTTTTAGCTGATTCTATACTAATCATACTCTTATCGTAATCAACGAGAATCAATGTATTAACTGATAATTAATTCAATCTGTAGTGAGCATAAATGAAATCAAATGACAAAGTTGCGAAGTACATGAGATCAGAATAAAGGAAAGTAAACTAACTGCAATGTAAACTCACAAGAAATCAGAAGATATCAAACATAATAAACTCAGAGGAAATGCAACGATATAAAACAGAATAACCTTACAAGAAATGGAAAAGTATCAAACTAGGAATAGCAGTAAGATCCACCAGAGTCCGGGCTCTAGCCACTAGCAAATACTACCTAGCTACTTTAGAATATTTGAATGACCAGCAACGCAAATTATATATTAATCATTAAATTCACTCCTCATTACAATATGATCTGTCCTTTAGAATAACATTCTGTATATTGAAATTACAATTGAGGTCCCAAGTGAAAAGCTAAATCTCTCCATTGTCTCCTCTCCTCCTATCCTATCCTATCCTATCTCTCATTATCCCCTTCTTTGATCTTTGTTTTCATTTAAATACACAGAGAGAAAAGAGGAGTTACAACAGAGATGATTACAAAATGATTCCCATAACAAAATTGAATTATTCACAACAAATTGATTAGCAAGATCATGTTTGAAATATCTCTCCATCAACATTCAACAAGAACAGGTCGAATTTGGTATTTCAACTGAGATAATTTGGAGAATGGTCGCAGCAACGAATCTGAGAAAATCTTCTTCAGAGAACCTTCAGTTTCTCTTAATATGGACTGAATTTGGGAAAAATGCTCACCATAAAACTAATTTAGTCCGTTCTCGACAAAACCCATGTTTTAGATTTTCTAGATTCTTCTCCATTTGCCCGAAACGTCTAATGAAAAATTGTCACTTCTTATTTAAGTGAATTCTTGAGTTGGAATATTTAATGATGAGTTGGAGATCAAATCTGCAATCTGGAAAATATCTTGGAGGCTAAAATGGTGAGTGATGTTTCAACAAATTCATTAAATCATCATTGGTAAAATCATGCATAATAATAATCAATTTATTAAAAATAAAGGAAAAGAAATAATATTTATCCATAGGAGCATAAATAATATAAAATGGAATTATATGATAAAGTATGATAAATGACATGATAAAGAATGGTAGAAATGGATGAAATAGATGTTAAAGGGTGATAATAATAATGACAAACTAGTGGCCCAACATACCCCCAAACTGAATATATTGCATGTCCTCATGCAACCCAAAGCCTTTGTATTAACCAAGCAATAATACAAAAATTGTTCATCCCAACTCATGAAATGGATGGAACAAATGAATTCTTCCTCAAATAATGAATATTCAATTTTAGCAATGTTGATGAAGGCGTAACAATTTTTACATTAACGTTGAACAATATGTATATGAAGCTGCAGTAAAATATGATATAAGTAACAACAAACTTCATTAACCATTTTCTCAAAAACTACAAATCAAATCGTTTTGATGCACGGATCATGAGATATAAGAAAAATGGTTGTAGGTGACAGTGCATGATTTCTGAAATTTTACAAACTAATTTAACTTGAAATTTTCTGGGTTTGTGTATTTTAATGATACCTCTTTGCTATCCAAAAATTACAAGAATTCAGTTCATAGTTTTAAAGATATACGCAAATCAATTTTTGCACTGTATAAAAATGAAATTGTATGCCTTAAATGAGAAAGAAAGTAGAAAACATCCATCATGTGTAGCAATTCCTCTCCCAAACTAGAGAGTTAGCATGCCCTCGTGCAATGCTAGAAAACAAATTGAGGTGGTTGCTACAATATGTTGAAATCTATGCTTGGTGTAAAACAACATGGAATAAGGAAGGTGTTGAGAATGAGTAAGAACATCAATGGATGATAAAGAATATTAATGGCATGGTCATAATAAATAAATAAATGAAAGGAACACTCCCCCAAACTGAAAGATTCTGTCTCTGAAAAATGGGAAGTGATAAAGATGTGGAATGAATGATAATAAATAATGCTCAATGGATTTTGCATGAAATTCTCCTAAATTCGTAATACATCAAAAAATTATGCTATTTTACCTCAAGTTTTACATCCGAAAAAAATTGTGAAATGACATGTATGTACTGGCATTTGTTGAAGTTGATGTAGGCTGAGTTAATGCTGAAAATGATGCAAAAGGTAGAATCCAGGCAAGCACATCATGTCTGAACAATTGTTCATGTTCGCGAGTTTCTCGAGCCTCTTCTGTTAGTTGCAATAATGTGGCCTTGCTGTGAATAGAGTTTCCCCCCCTACTTGTTGTTCTCCTATAAACAAATCATTATTTTACATGCAAATTTCTTGAATCTAGAGTTTTAGGTTGAAACAACAACAGATAAGCTGTATGCAAAAATACCAATCAGAAAAAACTTTTGTATAAATGCAATACTAGTATTTTGTCAACTCAACAAGTTATGGCAGAGTACAGTAATTATATCGCATGCTATCCCATAATGCATACCTTCCCCCTCTAATTGGAAAAGGGCGTTCATGACCATAAAGCATAGGAAAAGTGTTGTTCTGATGGCAAGGCAAGGGAATGAATAGTATGATAGTAAATGAAGGAGAGTACACATATCAATGATAGGACATCAAGAGGTATGGTTATAATGAGAGCGGAGTGTGCAAAGATAGTTATGAATAAGAGATAAGATGCTTTGGTTGATGATAGGTTATGCGGCAAGCAAAAAGGACAATAATATGCAAGAAAGGGTACCTTGCTGACGATATTCTGAAAATGATATGATTGATTAAAAACCTTAAATCATTCATAAATGTTCAAAGTAGGGAGAAATTAGGGAAATAATATGTCTGATAAAAAGAAAAGTAAGAAGAGGGTATTATAATAATTATTGATGTTGAAAATAGAACTTCAATACCATAAGCAGAGCCTTTGCTGCCAGCAGGCGTCCATAGCCTTGGCAGGGTTTCTTTTTAACCCATATGAGCCAAGATCCTCAATTTATAAATGGATATTTCCAATGTTGTTTTACAGAAGAGATCAGTATGCTACCGTGGTAACCAGATGACCACACTGCCATTCACTGGGATGTAGCAAAAGTGATTAGGTCAGCTTGTGACGAGACCCCCTGTTCCAAGGATATTTTGGCTATCCAATGGACCATAACCCTAGTGTGGTGGCCATAATGGGAATGTCACTTTGTTACAGCCTTATGAACATGGTAGACTGGCTCGTAATGAGACCCCCTATCCTCCATCTGAAATTTTGTTGTTATTACACATTTTTATGATAAATAGAGGGAGGTTCAGTACTCCTTAAGAGCAAGGATGGCGGAAGAAGTTGAACATGTCAATAGAAAAAAATATACCCATAATCTTACTTATAATAGATAGAGAGAATTATAGCTAGGAGAAGTGGAACCATCATGGTAAAAATGATCAATCAGTATCATATACAGCAGAAATTAATACAGTAAAGTAATATATAAATAATTGTGTCCCTTTTGTTTTTTTTGTCTTTTTTTTTTTAAACTATCATCAAGAAGCTGTCTTGTTAAAGATCATAAAGTTAAGGTTATTCACCTGCCTCAATAGACTCCATAATTCTTGTGCTCATAAAAGTATTTTACTTCATGCCATGAAAGGGAATCAAAAAAATGGGCTGGGATGAGCTAGGAATAATCCCACAAGAAGAAGGAAGTGCTAATCACAACACTCAAAACTTCACAAGAAGCAAAAATGTTGTTCCGAAGAGGGAACAGTAAAAACACTCTAAAAGTGCTATTCCCTGGAGGGAACAACAAAAATTCAAAAACGCTAAAAAAAGTGATGTTCCCTAGAGGGAACAGCAAAAACTCTAAAAGTGTTGTTCCCTTGAGGGAACAACAAAAACACTCCAAAAAAAATGTTGTTCCCTTGAGGGAACAACAAAAACACTTCAAGAAAAGTGGTGTTCCCTTGAGGGAACAAAAAAACTCCAAAAGTGTTGTTCCCTTGACAGAACAACAAAAACACTCCAAAAAAGTGTTGTTCCATTGAGGGAACAACGAAACTCTGAAAGTGTTGTTCCCTTGAGGGAACAACAAAAACACTCCAAAATAGTGTTGTTCCCTCCAAAAGAAAATCCAAAAAGTGTTTTTCCCTTGAGGGAACAACAAAACTATAAAAGTATTGTTCCCTTGAGGGAACAACGAAACTCGAAAAGTGTTATTCCCCTGAAGGAACAACAAAAACACTCCAAAAAATTGTTGTTCCCTTGAGGGAACAACAAAACTCTAAAAATGTTGTTCCCTTGAGGGAACAACAAAACTCGAAAAGTGTTATTCCCCTGAGGGAACAACAAAAACACTCCAAAAAAGTGTTATTCCCTTGAGGGAACAACAAAGCTCTAAAAGTGTTGTTCCCTTGAGGGAATAACAAAAAAACACTCCAAAAAAAGTGTTGTTCCCTTGAGGGAACAAAAAAACTCGAAAAGTGTTTTTCCCTTGAGGGAACAAAAAAAACACTCCAGAAATGTGATGTTCCCTTGAGGGAAAAGCAGAACTCTAAAAGTGTTGTTCCCTTGAGGGAACAACAAAATGCTCTCCAAAAAAAAGTATTGTTCCGTTGAGGGAACAACAAAACTCTAAAAGTGTTGTTCCCTTGAGGGAACAACAAAAACACTGTAAAAAAATGTTGTTCCGTTGAGGGAACAACAAAACTCTAAAAGTGTTGTTCCCTTGAGGGAAAAACAAAAGACCAATCCAAAAAAGTGTTGTTCCCTAGAGGGAACAACAGAAACACTCTAAAAGTGTTGTTCCCATGAGGGAACAACAAAACTCTAAAAGTGTTGTTCCCTGGAGGGAATAGCGAAAACACTCCAAAAAAGTGTTTTTCCCTAGAGGGAACAACAGAAACACTCCCAGAAAAGTGTTGTTCCCTTGAGGGAACAATAAAACTCGAAAAGTGTTGTTCCCTGGAGGGAACAACAAAACCACTCCAAAAAAAGTGTTGTTCCCTTGAGGGAACAGGAAAACTCGAAAAGTGTTGTTCCCTGGATGGAATAGCAAAAAGCAATCCAAAAAAGTGTTGTTCCCTTGAGGGAACATCAAAACTCTAAAAGTGCTATTCCCTTCAAGGAACATCAAAAAAAGACTCCAAAAAAAGTGTTGTTCCCTCAATCGGAAAGTGTTGTTCCCTTGAGGGAACAACAGAACTCTAAAAGTGTTGTTCCCAACACTCCAAAAAAAAGTGTTGTTCCCTTAAGGGAACAACAAAACTCTAAAAGTGTTGCTCCCTTGAGGGAACAAAAAAAGCACTCTAAAAAAGTGATGTTCCCTTAAGGGAATAACAAAACTCTTAAAGTTTTGTTCCCTTGAGGGAATAGCAAAAAAAATCCAAAAAAGTGTTGTTCCCTTGAGGGAATAGCAAAAAAAATCCAAAAAAGTGTTGTTTCCTTGAGGAAACAATAAAACTCTAAAAGTGTTGTTCCCTTGATGGAACAAAAAAAACAATCCAAAAAAGTGTTGTTCCCTTGAGGGAACAACAAAACTCGAAAAGTGTTGTTCCCTTGAGGGAACAGCAAAAACACTCCAAAAAAGTGTTGTTCCCTTGAGGGAACAACAAAACTCTAAAAGTGTTGTTTCCTTCAGGGAACAGCAAAAAAACTCCAAAAGAAGCGTTGTTCCCTTGAGGGAACAACAAAAACACTCTAAAAAAGTGTTGTTCCCTTGAGGGAACAGTGGTTGTTCCCTTGAGAGAACAACAAAAAACACTCCAAAAAAAAGTTTTGTTCCCTTGAGGGAACAACAAACTCCAAAAGTGTGTTGTTCCCTTGAGGGAACAACAAAAAGCACTAAAAAAAAGTGATGTCCTGCAAGGGAACATCAAACTCTAAAAGTGTTGTTCCCTTGAGGGAACAACAAAAAACACTCCAAAAAAGTGTTGTTCCCTTGAGAGAACAACAAACTCTAAAAGTGTTGTTTCCTTGAGGGAACCAAAAAAAAAAAAAAAAAAAAAAAAAAAAAAAAAAAAAAAAACCCACTAAAAAAAAAGTGTTGTTCTCTTGAGGGAATAGCAGTTGTTCCCTTGAGGGAACAACAAAAAACACTCGAAAAAAAGTGTTTTTCCCTTGAGGGAACAACAAACTCTAAAAGTGTTGTTCTTTTGAGAGAACAACAAAAAACACTCGAAAAGAAGTGTTGTTTCCTTGAGGGAACAATAGTTGTTCCCTCGAGAGAATAGCAAAAAAAACTCCAAAAAAGTGTTGTTCCCTTGAGGGAACAGTAAAAAACAGAGAGAGAAAAAAAAATTGTATTTACAGAAAAACAGAGAAAAGAAATCATATTTACAGCAACAAACAAACAGAGAAAAACAGATCAAATAATCATATTTATAGTTTAAAAAGAAAAAACTTTTTACGCAAATGAAGCTGCCAAAGGATTGCCTTCTGCAACTGAAACTTGCATGGTGGGGTCCTCATTGTTCAATCGCCAATGGAGCGGAAACTACAATTTGAAGGAAGCAACACCTAAAGCACAAAAACATAAGAGAAATAAAAAAAGAAACAACATTTTATTTAAAAAAAATAGTATATAAATAAATAAATTAAGTTACAACAGCTATGATGTTATTTCCTAAGGGAATATCAATTTGTCAATGGAAAAAAAATGATCTCTTGGAAAAATGTTTTGGCAGTAGTGACATGAATCCTCAAATAGAAACCAATTCTTCATTTCTTCTATTATGATTTCGTTAGGTAATGAATTGGATGAAATGCCTTTGTTTCATTAAAATTTCTTTCAAGAATCGCTCGTCCATAAATTGACCTTCTTTATTCTCCTAAGACTTGCAAAAAAACGAGTTTCTACCTACAATAAAACATTAAATCATGGAGAAAGAGAGGTAGTTGGGCTCCCCTAATCATAGAATTATGCCAAAAACTAAAAAGTAGTTACTTTGTAAAACAAATCCACGGAAAAAATAACAAACTAAAATTTATTTGTCACCTGCGGGAGAGTAGTGGTCGACCATACTAACCAGCAGTTTTTTAATCACAACTCCCTTGTTTTTGGTCCGATTCGAGTGATTAAGAAGCCAAATGAGAGATAATTGAAAGATATATTACCAATAGAAACAGGTTTTAAAATTTCAATGATATGATATGTCAATTTTACTTAGAACAACCTGCATAACAGAGTCATTTTCGATTTCCCCACTTAGAACAACAGTGGATATTTTAAGCATAGCTTTTTTGTTTGATGACGGATTCGAATGATTAAAATTGGAAATTAAAGTAGATTAATTTATTTATCTCCAATAGAAACAGGTTTTGAAAACAAAAAGAATTGATGGGTCAAATACTCTAGTGAATAGCCGGAAAAACAGAGTTTTAAGAGTGCTGATTTACGATAGGTAGTCAGTATTTTGGTCATAACTTTCTCATACGATGTCAAAAATGAATGATTAAAATTGCTTTGTAAAATATAGTCATTTAGGCCTCCAAAAACTGACTATCCTAACTCTGTTCCTGAGCTGCCTACTAGACACCCTATCAATGTTTTGGTTATAACTTCTTCATTTCAAATCCAAATTGAGTAATTAAAATTGGTTGGAAAGTAGACATCAAGGGCTACTTAAGATAGAAACATGTTTTAAAAATATTCCCTTTTGGACCATCAAAACATGACTGTCCCGACTGTGTTTTCGGAAATTTCATCAAGCCCACAAGCTAAAAAATATGATATTCAAGCATTTTTTTCAAATTGGTGATAAGAAATGAATATGAGTGTTTTTAGAACTTTTATATCCATTATGATTCATCTATATAACAAATGAATTAAAACATTTATCACCAATGTTGATTTCTACAGCGTGCTGCAATAAAAACAACTATTTTTACATAAAAACAAAATGTATTTATTTATGTCCTTATTTATTTTATTTTTTACACTAAACTACTCTGATTTAAAAAATGAATATGATTACGTATAAGAGTACTTCTAGTGGAACCATTTTTGAAATAAGGCTTCAAGTGTGTATATACCCAAATTTGAAAAATGCATGTTAATAAATATTAGGGTATGAGAAGCCAACTTCCCTTGAAAAGATGGTGTCAAAAATTGTTGAAGTATGGAGCGATGCTACAAAAAAATGATGGAGTGAAACCAATCTTACACATATCTTTTACTTTCTTGATTTCCCATAGTCATCATATCATGAAGTTCTTGAAATTTTAAAACAACTTGTTGATGTAGACTAAAAGAAGCCTCATTTTCTTCCATAACTTCTACATTTTTTGGATTTGAAACATTATGTATCTCAATATAAGTTTTCTCCAATGGTGCATGTGAGATAGAATGGGTGGAAGGGTGGGTAAATTTTTCAATTCAACATTGTAAGCATGTTGTACTAGTTTATTATGGTGAGGGTGTGGAATTAGTTGAGCAGGAAATTGTGTAGGGAATAGAGCATTTTGATGATGTAGTTGATTGGGTTGAGTGGATGATTTTTATAGGCAAGCAAGATGTTGTGGAAGAGCTAGTGAAGAATATAGAGGATGTGTTTATGCTACAAGATGAGGGAGAGTAGTTATGCAATCCTAAGATGAACCATGCCAAACTTGTAGATAAGATTGGTAGTGGTTGTATTGAGATTGACATGGCTGCCCTAAAACATGAGTATTCCATAATGGATTATGCAAGTAAGAGAATGGAGATGAAGTGTTTTGAACCATACATGTAGGCCATTACCTTGTTGTTGCTTCCCCATTTCTTTGATATGCTACTTCCATCCCAGATAAGGAAGGACAACTATCTATGGGATGCTCCTTTCAGTAATGAGGGCAAAACACTTCATCAAATTCTTGATTTTTTTTGAACCTGCAAAACATCCAATTGTAAATTTAGAGAGCTAATAAAATCAACTTTAAAATGTTGAAATAAAACATGATTTCAACTCTTATATCTCCTATTCTTGTAGCAGATTTGAAAAAGAAAGAACAAACATCTCTAGAATTCTTACCAGTCTTGGAGATTCCTCTTCAATACTTTATGCACAATTCACAAAAATCATCATATGATAACTGAAAAACATCACATTTTCCTATCAGATTTAAGAGTTCTAAAAATTCATCTTTGATTCCTTTGAGTAGGAGTGTTTCTAAGATCTCTTTTTCCAAATACTTATGCTTTGATTTTTGAAGGTTGTATCGAAATCGCTCCACATAGTCCTCCAAGCTTTCATCTTCCCCTTGTATCATATTGAAAATATTTTCATTGGATTTGTGGTAGTCTTGGTACTTCTTTAAGAATATGTGCTTCATGTCCTCCCATGTTTGGATGTAGTTCCCACCTAGGCTCAAGAACCATTGGAGAGCTGCTCCTTCTAGAGTAAGAGGAAACGCTTTCAACATTTGATCATTAATACAATAATCATATCCTCTACAAAGTACTTCAAACTCAAATAAAAATGTATCTGGGTCTTCATTTTCAAAGCCATGAAAATTTGGTAGAGAAGATGGGGGAATTATGTGCATTTGTGTCACTCCTAGATCTTTAATAGGGAATTCAAAAGTAGAAATGTGAGCCAATTCTCACCGTAATAGAAGATGTTCTTCATGTGTTTCTTTGAGGATCCTCCTTCAAATGTTCCTGTCAATTGGTTAGTGAAATGGGTGGTGCTTACATCACCACACAAGTGGAAATATGAGATTTTTTTCAAAAGTTCTACCTCTAAAATTCCTACTTCAATTCCTACACAATTCTGTTGAAAAGGGGGCAGAGGAGCAAGCACTTTACTTGCTCGTTATGTAGGTTCTTAGCTCTCATTTTTAATACCCAATTATTTCACAGCAGACAAATATCAAACACCTACTTCAACTTCTATACAATTGTGCTAAAAAGCAGGCGGAGGGGCAAGCACGTTACTTTCTCGTTATGTAGGTTCTTACCTTCCGTTTTTAATATCCAATTCTTTCCCAGTAGCAAATATCAAACATACATCACTCTCTATGAAATGGAAACACTCTCCCCAACAATGGCACGAAAATGTTGGGTGCTAAAAGGTGTCTTTTAAAACTCCTAATTGCCTCACATTAATTATCAACCTGGGTAAGTCTTTTTGTTTCAAGAGTGTACACAATATGTGCAAGCTATAAATCTAGAGAGTAATGATTTAAGATGATCTATTAAATTCAATACAAGAGTAAACAGGTCAAATCATAAATCTCAAGCTTGTAACTTTTAAGGGAAATAATACATCTAAGCATCAGGGCTTAAACTCAAGAAAATCCATAATCCAATCTTAAGAAAGCAATTCAAATGGGAATAACATCAACCGAGAGCATTGTAGTGGTAACTGAGCTCTTTTAGCTAGATCTACATTAATCACACTCTATTATACTTTAAGCAATGCGAATGGTAATAACATCAACCGAGAGTTTAGTAGCATTAACCAATCTCTTTCAGCTGATTCTATACTAATCATACTCTTATCGTAATCAACGGGAATCAATGTCTTAACTAATAATTAATTCAATCTGCAATGAGCATAAATGAAATCAAATGACAAAGTTGCGATGTACATGAGATCAAAATAAAGGAAAGTAAACTAACTGCAATGTAAACTCACAAGAAATAAGAAGATATCAAACAAAATAAACTCACAGGAAATGCAAAGATATAAAATAGAATAACTTTACAGGAAATGGAAAAGTATCAAATAGGGAATATCAGTAAGATCCGCCAAAGACCGGGCCCTAGCCACAACGAATATTGCCGAGCTACTTCAGAATATCTGAATGACCAGCAACACAAATTATATATTAATCATTAAATTCACTCCTCATTACAATACGATCTGTCCTTTAGAATAACATTATGTCTATCAAAATTACAATTGAGGTCCCAAGCAAAAATCTAAATCTCTCAATTATCCCCTCTCCTCCTATCCTATCCTATCATATCTCTCATTATCCCCTTCTTTGATCTCTGTTTTCAGTTAAATACACAGAGAGCAGACAGAAGTTACAACAGAGATGATTACATAATGATTCCCATAACAAAATTGGATTGTTCAAAACAAATTGATCAGCAAGATCATGTTTGAAATATCTTTCTATCAACATTCAGCAGGAACGGGTCTAATTTGGTACTACAACTGAGATAATTTGGAAAATGGCCGCAACAGCGAAACTGATAAAATTGTCTTTAGAGAACCTTCCGTTTCTATTAATACAGACCGAATTTTGGAAAACAACTTTTTATAAAATTAATTCGGTTCGTTCTGGACAAAACCCATGTTTTTGATTTTCCAGATTCTTCTCCATTTGCCCAAAACATCCAATGCAAAATTGTCACTTCTTATTCCAGCGAATTTCTGAGTTGGAATATTTAATGATGAGCTGGAGATCAAATCTGCAATCTGGAAAATATCTTGGAGGTTAAAATGTTGAGGGATGTTTCAACAAATTCATTAAACCATCTTTGAGAAAATAATGCATAATAATCATCAATTTATTAAAAATAAAGGAGAAGAAATAATATTTATCCATAAGAGCATAAATAATTATAAAATGGAATTATATGATAAATTATGATAAATGAAGTGATAAAGAATGGTAGAAATGGATGAAATAGTCATTAAAGAGTGATAATAATAATGACAGACTAGCGGCCCAACAACTAGAAGCTTGTCACCTATAACCTTCTTTAAGCATGAAACATGGAAAACTGAGTGCACTCGAGAAGTTGCAGGAAGCTCAAATTTGTATGCCATAGTACCTATCTTTTGCAACACCTTGTACGGACCATAATAATTTGGTGATAATTTGTTATCCTTCTTAGCTTGCTTGAGGGACATTTGTTTATATGGTTGTAGCCGTAGGAATACCCAATCACCTACACCAAAAATTCTTTCACTGCGATGTTGATCTGCCTGTTGTTTCATTCTATTCTGTGCCAAGGTGAGGTTATCCTTTAAGAGTTGGAGAACTTGTTGTTGATGCTTGATGTGATCTTCCACTGCTTGAACCTTCGAATTCTATCTTAAATATGATGTGATGGATGGTGGATGATATCCATAAAGTGCCATAAATGGGGTAATTTTTGTTGCAGTATGGAAGGAAGTGTTATACCACCATTTAGCCAGAGGCAACCATTTGACCAATTGTGTCTGTTTATCAGATACAAAGCAACGAAGATATCCTTCCAAACTTTTGTTTACTATCTCATTTTTCCCATCAGATTGAGGATGATAAGATGAGCTATGAGCTAATTGAGTACCAAGACAAGAAAATAATTCTGTCTAAAAATTTCCAGTGAAAATGGGATCTCTGTCACTTACAATAATCTTTGGGTTTCCATGTAGCTTTGGAATTGTTTCCATAAATGCAGTAGAAACTATACTTGATTTAAATGGATGAGATAATGCACAAAAGTGTGCATACTTGGTAAGTTTGTCTATTACCACCATGATAACACTCTTTCCTTAGGACTTGGGTAAACCTGTGATAAAATCCATTGAAACCTCCTCCCAATGTTGGCTTGGAATGGATAAAGATTGTAATAGTCCTGGAGTCTTAATTATTTCAACCTTATTTTATTGGAAAACCAAACATTCCGCCACAAACTTTTGAATATCCGATTAAGGCCATCCCAAAAAAAATCCTTCTTAACCCTGTGGTAGGTTATTAGAAATCCTGAGTGCCCTCCTAAGGGTGAGGTGTGCAATTCCCTAAGAATCTTTTGTTTGAGTTGGGAATTATTACATAGGTATACCTGATCCTTGTACCATAACAAATCATTTTTCTAGATAAATGTATCAGATGTACAGGGATCTTTTTGTATCTTTTGAATGAGTGCCCACACTTCTTCGTCATTCTTCCATTCATCCCTTGCTTCGTTTATCCAATCTGGTTGGATAATAGAAATGATGTAAAGAAATGCTTCCACATCTTCATCCTTTCTTGAGAGTGCATCTTCCACAACATTTTTATTCCCTTTTTTGTATATTATTTCAAATTCATAACCCAACATCTTTGTGACCCATTTTTGCTACTCTTCTGAAGATAATATTTGTTCTAAAAAGTATTTAAAACTATCATGATCTGTTTTTACCTTGAAGTGTCTTCCCATTAGGTTGGGTCACCATTTCTTAAGTGCATGTGGTATTGCCAACATTTCCTTCTCATAAATAGCTTTGTGTAAATACTTTCCTTTGATTGGATGACTTTCAAAAGAAAAAGGTCTTTCTTCTTGCATTAAAACAACACCGATTCCATTTCCTGAGCCATCACATTCCACAATAAAGGTTTTTGTGAAGTCTGGTGTAGCTTAGACTATTGATTGGCACATTGCCTCTTTAAAATGTTCAAAGGCCTTCGTTGCTTCTCGAGTCCATGAAAATGCATCTTTCTTCAATAATGTTGTTAGAGGTGTTGCTATTCTCCCATAATTCTTAACAAACTTTTGATAATACCCTGTTAACCTCAGAAATCCTCGTAGATGCTTTATGGATGTGGGAATTTTCCATTCATTAATGGTTTTAATTTTGCTAGGGTCTACCTTAACACCTTCATGAGGTATAATATGACCTAGATATTCCACCTCTTGTACTCCAAAGAAACATTTGGAGATTTTTCCATATAATTGTTTCTCCTCCAATAGTTTGAGCACCATGTCAACATGTTGGACATGATCCTTCCAAGACTTGTTGTAGATTATTATATCATCAAAAAATACTAACACAAATTTTGTAAAGAAGGGTTTGAAAGTGGAATTCATCAAACCTTGAAATGTAGAAGGTGCATTAGTAAGGCCAAAAGGCATGACCAAAAATTCATAATGACCCTCATGAGTTCTAAATGTTGTTTTTGGAATGTCTTCAGTCTTCATTCTAATTTGATGATATCGTGAATGAAGGTCCAACTGGGTGAAGTAAATTGATCCATGCAATTCATCCAATCATTCATCAATGACAGGAATGGGAAATTTATCTTTAATAGTGAGCTTTTTGAGCTCCCTATAATCTGGACACATGCGCCATGATCCATCCTTCTTGTGAACCAATACTACTGGAGTAGAGAAAGAACTTTGACTAGGTTGAATTATACTAGCCTCTAGCATTTCTATAACTATACATTCAATTTCACTCTTTTGAGCATAGGGATATCCGTGCGGCCTGATGTTTGGAGGAACACTTCCTCGAATCAAATGAATAGCATGATCATGATCACAAATAGGTGGGAGACCTTTGGGAGTCTCAAATACTTTGGAATGATTGTCCAAGACATTTTGGAGATCTGGAGAAATATATGATTTTGATGTGGGAACCTCTAGCGAACATAATTGTGCAATTAAACCTCATTGTTCCTTCTTTAGAAGCTTTGTCATATCGTTAGAGCTGATTATCTTTCTCAGTTTCCCTGCAATACCCCTTAACTTCCTTTCCTTCCGCAGAAAATTTCATGAAAAATTCTTGAAAATTAAATGCTATTGTACCAAAGGATTGTAGCCATTAGACTCATAGTACAACATTAGCACCACCCATTGGAATGGAAAGCATTGCACTATCCAATACATATTCTCCCATGGATAACATGATATTATGCCACTTTCCAGAGAAATTTATGGTTCCTCCACTTGCAACCATCACTTGACACTATAGTGCTGGATATAGGAAGCAATTCAATTCCTTTGCTATCTTACAATGAATAAAATTATGGGTACTTCCCGCATTAATCAACACTATTACATTTTTCTTCTTGATATGTCCTTCTATCTTGATAGTTTGAGGAGTGGTAATTCCAGCCAATACATTACAAGATATGGTCGGATTCATTTCTTCTTTATCTAGGGTTTGTTCCTATACTATATCCTCTTATTTTGAAATTTCCTGTTCATTTTCTTCCTCCTCTTCACAATCTTTGTAGAATAATTTCTTCTCAGCACACTTATGTCCTTTAGTGTATTTTCTATCACAACTATAACAAAGCCCTCTTGCTCTTTTTTCTTCCAATTATTGTGGTGTCAACCTTGTGGGTTGTGGAAGGCTAGGGGCAGTAACACTTCCATTTTTATAGTTGTGAGTGGTAGGCTTCCTGGTTGCCATAATTTTTCTTTCCATTTTTCTTGCTAACCTGAATGCCTTTTCCAATGAATCAGGTTCCCAAAGGAAAACCTCATGTTGGATATTATCCTTTAAAGTCCCTATGAACACATCAATCCTATGCTCCTCTGGAATATCTTTTACCCTTATTTTCAATTTTTGGAAGTCCTCAATGTGCTCCATCATTGAATCCTTTTGTTTGAGATTTATCAATTGGCTAAAAAAGGTGTTCCTTTTTGTATCCTCATAATGTGCAATCATTTCTTCCGTAAAAATTTCCCAAGTGACAATTTGTTTATGAGAGCAAAGCCATCGATACCATACAAATTGATTTGGTTCCAACTATAAAGTTGCAATACATACCTTTTGTGTGTTTTGCACATTATGGAGATCCAAAAATTTCTCCATCTGTAGTATCCATGTTCCGGGATCCTTGCCATCAAACTTCCTCATATCGATTTTTGGAACATGGTTGGTCTTCAATCCAACATTAGAGTCTATGAAATCATGATTAACAATTATTTTGTTCTCATCATGAGTTTCCTTTACTACCTTTTCACCATTAGTGACCATGTCTTGTAGCAACTTATTCAAATTTATCTTCAATTCTTCCATCTTATCGTCCATGCCATTCATCTTAGCATCCATGCCATTCATCTTGCCTTCCATCTTAGTGTCCATGCCATCCATCTTAGCTTCCATGTTGTCCATCTTAGTTTCCACGCCATCCATCTTAGCTTCCAAGTAATTTAACTTAGCTTCTACACCTTTCTTTAAACCATCCATATTATCTTCTACGTCTTTCTTTAAACCATCCATCTAATTTTCTATTACCTTTTGTGCAAGTGAAATTTGTTGCACTTGGTTTCGTAATATTGATATATCATGTTTCATTTCTTCTTCTTCTTCATGAGTCATGCTAGAGATTTCATGTTGCTTACTAGGTGTTTCCATTTCCTTTCTTTGGGGCATTAATTACCGATAATAATGCTTCACTATGCCCTTTGAATTCCTTCAAACTAATTTTTCAAACCAAGATTATACAAAAATTTAAAAAATACACACCTTTTTTCACTTGCAGGAGCTCGATATTGAATCTGATGTACCTCTGTAATTTTTGATCTCCCAGTTTTGAAATCATGACCTGTAGTAGCCCTCTATGTCCTTTTTCCAATGCCACTAGTCTGATCAAAATTGGATTCTCCACGGAAGAGTTATGCCAAATCTCCCATGGTGACTTGATTATAGACTAGTTCACTAGAGCAAACTTGTACGATGTGCCACGTGTCATTGCTTCGACCCTAGTACCTGAAACTGATACACAAAGGCTAGAGGCTATCCTCTTTCTGAAACTTCTTACGATATTTCAATCTAATGCTCAAATAAAAAGTTATAAAACTTTTCCACAGGTCACCTGTTTGGAATGTAATTCGGGAGTCTGCAAAAATGCCAATTTCCTTAGATAATATCTCCGCAAATATAGTGAGAAAAGCTCTGAAATATGGACCCAAAGTTCAGAACTATTCCGGTCCAAATGGGATTTTATTTTAGCTTCTGAAACGTCACAGAAAAATAGTTATAGCAAACATGAGACGATGAGATGTTTGGAGGAGCAAAACCCTAGAATCCAAAGCTTTGATACCAAATGTTATGAAACCAGCTCACAAAAATATTAAAAAAATAGATCAACGCCTTAGAAATAAGCCTCTTCGAGGGGAAAACCTCCTTTACATTACACAAATGAACAATTATTAGATGATTCAAATGACAAAACCTCCTTTCTATATATAGGAGTTTATGGGGTCACAATATAGCCAACCTGACCTAACAATAATAATATAAAGGCACAAAAGTAACAATAGAGGGATTCTATGGTGCACAATAATAACAATATGGGGACAATAGGGGCACAATAATAACAATAAGGGATACAACGACAATAGTAGTGGGGGGATCACTAATATTATAGGGACCTAACATTAAGCCAGCATACAAGGCTAGAGAATGTTTGTCTAAATTGAGGAAGTTGTTCCATATATATTTCTTTATGCAGGTCCCCATTCAAGAAGGTATATTTAACATCCATCTGATGTACTTCCCATTTGAAAGAGGGAGGGAAAGAAAAAGGTGGATAGAGTTCATTTTGGAAACAGTGGAGAAGGTTTCAGTAGAGTCATTTCTTTCAACTTGTGAAAAAACCTTAGCAACAAGTCGAGCTTTATGTTTATCAACTTTTCCATCTGATCAAAACTTGGTTCTGTAAACCCATTTGCATCTAACAAGTTTTCACCCCTCTGGAATAGGAGCAAGATTCCATGTATCATTTTCCAATAATGAATGATATTCTTCATTCATGGCTATGGCCCAATCTGGATGAACTAAAGCTTTTGTAAAGGTGTCAGGATCATAACTCACTTAAGCTTGAGCCAGTAAAGAAGAGGCTCTATAAAACTAAGAACGTGTGCAATAGTGATCTCTAGGATCACCTACAAGAGAACCTACTGCATCTGGAGTAGCGCGGACCCATTTTGGAAGTTGAGGAGATGAAGGAGGATCTCGAGAAGGTGGGGGAGGATTGTCATCCTTGCTGTCATCATCTGAAGAAGAAATATTTTTAGAAGTAGAAGGGATAGAGAGAGGTGGCACATCCACCGAAATAGGCTTGGAAAACTTTGCATCTCTTATAATCCTTTGACATATTCTGAATATCCAACAAAAATACATTTTTCACTCTTAGGTTCTAACACTTTATTTTTCTCATTAGGAATATGGGCCCATGCTTCACTTCCAAAAACACGAAAGTGACTTAAATCTGGTTTAATTGAGCTCCATGTTTCTTCTAGAGTGATATTCTTTAAAACCTTAGCAGGAGTGTGATTTACTATTTAATTTTCACAGTTAATTGCTTCTGCGCAAAAATTAAGACTAATTCCTTTAGATTTAAGCATACAATTAGCCATTTCCTTTAAGGTATGATTCTTCCTTTCAGCTACACCATTTCGTTGTGGAGTATATGGAACAGTATGTTGCATTTGAATTCCATTCTCAGCGCAAAAGTTGATGAATTTTTTTTTAACACATTCTCCACCACTATCAGATCTTAGCTTAAGAATTTGATGTCTAAATTGTTTCTCAACAAAGGCCTTAAGGGCCAAGAACTTGTTAAATACTCTACTCTTGAGTTTTAAGAAGTATACCCAAGTGTGTTTGGAGAAATCATCAATGAAAGTTAAGAAATACTTGTAGCTAAATAATAAAACAATTGGAAGTGGACCATGTAAATAACTATGCACAAGAAGTAAAGGGGATGAGGTGTGCCAAGAGGCACATTTCTCAAAACTATCCTGATGATGTTTTCAGAGTACACATCCGGAACAAACACCATCTCTACAGGATACCATAGGAAGACGTATCACCATATTTTCATTACATAGATTTTGAAGGGAGCAATAGTTTAAGTGGCCAAATGGTTCATGCCAAAGTTTCCTCACTTCATAATTATGAGCAAAAAATACCGAGGGAAGTGTTGACGACCCAAAGTTGTTAAACTTATACAACCTTGTAGAATCATCAACAGTTCTAGTAGGTAAAATATATCTAGGATCTCTTATGTCCTTAATTACAAAATCGTGAGGTGAAAATTCAACAATTTTATCTTCACCTGAATGGGTTATCTGATATACAGATAGAAGGTTTCAAGATAAGGTTGGAACACATAATACATCATTAAATTGACCATTGTCTAGATGAATAGTTCCAATCCCTACAACATTAAGAAATCTATCATCATGAACATATATATTTTTGATGTTACAATGAGTTAAAGAATAAAACATGGCTTTGTTCTGGCCATGTGATACGAAGCTCCAGAATCAATGAGTCACTCATGAGAATGAGAAGAAGAAGATACATTTAGTGCATAACCAGACAAAGATGCTTGACAACCACATTTACAAAGTGATATTCTTGAAGATGAAGTTGAAGTTGAAGAGTGCTCCAAATGGATGTTATGATTCTTCATTGCTGCTTCCATGGCTTCCATCTTGTAAAAGCATTTGGATTCTAAGTGCCCATGTTAATTACAAAAGTTTCAATGTCTATCAGTCTTCTTCCCTTTGTTTTTATTTTCCTTATCATTTTGTTGAATTGATTTTTCATTTTGAGACTAAAAGTGCTTACGACCCTTGGTTGGTTTAGGACCATTCTTTTTAGGATGCTGCTTCTGAGAATTCTTTGAACTTGGTTGTTGCTAGGCAGTTAAGGCTTTCTTACAAGAGTTTCTGAGATTAAGAAGACCAAGATGTAAGAGTTTTTCTTGTTCTCTTATTAAATAATTACAAAAGGCATCAAAAGAGCGGGACTTGTAGTCTTTTCCTTGAGAAATAAAGGCTTCTCTAGTAGAATCGAAGGTGTAAACAAACACAGAGTAGGTTGGTCCCAACTTAGTAAGAATGGAATAGATAAGGCTACCATTTTATTTCTTAACCTTAACACCTTCCAAGAGAAGTCTAAGGGTGATCAACCTAGACAAAAAATCTTCAATGGAAGAAAAATTATTGGGGTCCAATGTAAGCAACTCATTTTCGAGTTGATGGGTTGTAATTTCATTTTTAATTCCAAAAACATTATTGAGTTCTTTCATTGCTTCATCAAGGGTATCAAGTTTTGCGATATGGAATCTAAGGTCTTGAGAAATAGACATCCCTATCAACCCATGTGTTTGACCTTGGCTATTTTTCCATTTGGCTTCCTTATCTTCATCTTTAGGTTTAGACTCTTGGCTTGAGGCTATTCTATAAAGACCTTTACTTCTAAGTAAATCCTCCATGTAGGACACCCATTGGAAGTAGTTGGTGTTGTCACGAATAACTTGGCATGGAATTTTGATTTTAATAGAAACTGAATCTGTAGATGTTGAAACTAAGTGTTCCAATGGAAATACCTCGAAAAATTAGGCTGCTTAAAAAAAATAGCACTCAAAATGGCTTTTGGATGAAGACGTTATGGCTTTTTGAAGTAAAGTTGTTGAAGATGCTGATGAAGTGCATGAATGTATGGAAGTGAATGGTAATGTTATATTTTTAGAAAAATCCTCCCTCTTTCTAGCTTAATATAATTAGCTCACTTAAAAAAAATAAAAATTATGTGACCCACTTTTATAAATAAGTGAAAGTCACTTTTACAATGGTACTTTATGAGCTACCCACTAAATTGTAACTTAAATAAAAGATAAATAGACTTTAGAATTATAAGTGACTCACTTTTTATAATGGGTGAGAAAACTTTTACATAAAGTAACTTTAAAACATAAGTTACATGTCTTTTTTGAAGAATTAACTCAACGAAAATAAAGACTTGAACCCAAGACCTCTATTCTCATAAAGTAAATTTGGACCAAGTGAGCTAGTTTAGAAGGTTGGTAATATTTGGAAAACAGGAAGGATTTCTTTTTTTGTAGTCACTGAAGCTTTGGAGTGTGCGTTTACTTGAGAGAACTCTTTTTGCCTAAAAAACAAAAAACCACACAACCCAATATGGACATGCGAAAAAAACCAAACCTTATGGCTTGAAGTTAGATTTCACCGGAAACTAAATATTTCCCTCAATGTCTTTGGTTTTCCGAGATCACACTAAAGGTGCAATGGAAAAGAGCATACGCATGAGAAAAATCCTTCCTTTCTATTTCTTATTTTCCCATATCACAGAGAGTTACGAGGCAAAGAGCATGCATAGAAATGAAAGGAATAGATCCGGTAATAAAAAATAGAGAGATAAATAAATAGAAATAAACATAGAGTTAAATAACTACAAGTGAAAATAAAGACTGTATACCTCCAGATCTTAAAATGATGTAGCTAGGGCTACCAGAAACCTTTCCACAAGAAACGAAAGGGGTTGCTCACTGGAACAGATGCCCCTAATGCAATAGAGTAGTCCTCTTGACTCGAAAGTGGTCAAAAATAGTAGATCTAGGAAATGACAGTTGGATGCAGTTGTATCGTCTTGAGATTTGGATCACAAATGGATGTGGCCCTAAAATAGCTCTGATACCATGTAAGTATTTATAAGGTAAATTCCTCAAATAGAACACCAAAGGACACCTCTTACAAATAGATCACATATCAATACACCAATATTCTTGACATGGTTAAAACCCTCAAAGATGGAAATAGTCCACGGCCTGAGCCAACGCGGCCACTTCAGGCAATTTATTAATGTAAAAGATAGAAAATTTACATAAGCTTCTCTCATGAAAGGTCACCTTACAAATGACTCTCCATGCTATTTAAAATACATATCATGGACCAATCATGTGTTAAGCCATCGATCAAGTGGTAAGTTCCTCAAATAGAACACCAAAGGACACCTCTTACAAACAGGTCACATATCAATACACTAGTATTCTTGACGTGGTTAAAACCCTCAAAGAGGGAAATAGTCCACGACCTGATCCAATGCGGCCACTTCAGGCAATTTATTAATGTAAAAGAAAGAAAATTTACATAAGCTTCTCTCATGAAAGGTCACCTTACAAATGACTCTCTGTGCTATTTAAAATAGAGATCATGGACCAATCATGTGTTAAGCCATCGATCAAGTGGTAAGTTCCTCAAATAGAACATCAAAGGACACCTCTTACAAATAGATCACATATCAATACATCAGTATTCTTGACGTGGTTAAAACCCTCAAAGAGGGAAATAGTCCACGGCCTGAGCCAACGTGGCCACTTTAGGTAATTTATTAATGTAAAAGAAAGAAAATTTACATAACCTTCTCTCATGAACAATCACCTTACAAATGACCCTCCATGCTATTTAAAATAGAGATCATGGACCAATCATGTGTTAAGCCATCAATCAAGTGTTTGTAATAAAGAGAAGAGAATGAATCGTCATATCACTTCATGTCTAGGACGTATCATGATCGTCGGATTGTAAGTTATAAAAGTAAATAGTAAAGAAACACACTTTACCTAACTATACCCTAGACCAAGTTTTACTTAACTATTTCCTATGTGTCGGAATATCCTAACAAATATAACAAAAAATATGAATTAATGTAAGTGAAGGATAGTTTTAAGGCTCATGGATATCATAATGATCTTCAAAATGTACCTATGTATGGGACTCATTATCACCCCCTGGTGAAGTTGTTTCTCATCCTTTGAGAAAATCAGTCATCCATCTGAAGTTATTTTATGTCCCTAGTTTTCTCCTTCACATCCCAAGGCTCATCATATGGTTTTCCCTCTTCTGGGTAAAAACCTACATTCCTATATTGTCCACTCCTTCTTCTGTTTTTCTCCATCTCTTCTTTCCTATAATCCCAACAGCAAAGGGGGACTGAGTTTGAGTACTATCCACATGATTTTCATCCTCCGCATGATCCTCTTGTACAATGGTGTTATCTCCAAGGCATTCCTTAGCCTTTCAGGAGAGTTATATTCTCTAATCTGTAGGCTGTGGGGTAAGAAATTCCATCTCCTATGGCAAGCTTCCACACTTTTTGTTCCCAACATCATAAATGTGTCTTCAAAGTGTAGAATCGCTTTCTCCTTGGTAGAAATGTATTTGGGTGCTAAAGCAACACCATTGGAGATGAGGCTATGATTTCTAATGATAGATTTAGGCCTGAGTATGTGTGCTCTGATATACAATGGTTCTTTCTCCACTTTTTCCATCACCTTTTTCACCTCCTCAATTCTTGTCTCCTTGTTAGTCATCCAGGATGCTAAATCCATTAGATCCATATCTCCCAATCTTGAATTTGGATCCAAAAAATTCATATTGGTCAAAGTGAGGTTGTGCATATAAAATTAAGATAATTTTTCCTTGTCTTCCATGTTAGTTTGGTTGCAAAATTAAATGAACTACATGTAGTCTTGAAAAGGAAGATATCCATATTGTGCCAAACTTTTGATTTGGACCTGTAACAATTGTTCTTTGAGAAAGAGGGCATAAGACTTTGATGGTTGTTTGCATTGTAGAGCTTCCATGGATAGACTTTCCTGGGTGGAAAGTTATGTTTATTTCTCCTGCAGCCTCTCTCTCAACCTCATTTTTTCTTGTTGTAGTTTCTCCTTCATCGTAGACTCTCTGATACTCAAATCATTTAAATCTTTTACCATTTTAATGAAAATTTATTCAATGAGGCCCACATCCTCCATATTCTTAGATTTAGGAATTTAAATCGACCTATGGGTTCTACCTCTCTATCTCTACCTCATAAAGTAGTGGGACTACAAATTTTTCAGAGATAATCCTTCCTCCAATAAATTTTTAGTAGGACCCTAAGCTAGGTTGTGTAATAGGTTCTTAGAGATCTTGTAGTTATTTTATAATAGTATTTGAGATGGTGGCTTCTTTTTCTAACTCCTTGTTCTCTTGTACCTTCCCTTGCCCTACCTGTAGTAGACTTTCCTCCTCCTATAGCAAACCCTGATCCTCTTGTAGCTTCCCTCTTTCTTGTTCCTCGAAGGAAAATTGTGTCCTACTATTCTTTAAGGTGATATACCTAGTGATAGGCCTACTCATAGGTTCTATAGGTGACTTGGTTTTGGTTTTAAAAGGAGTTACCTCCTCAAATTTTCCTTCACTGGGTCCTATTTCTTATTTTTTGTTAGCTGACTCATCAATAATTATAAGAACATTTGTAAGAGTTTGTGGCTTCCCTTATCTAATTATAGTGCTCGTTTTGATTCTGAGATACATTTGACTTGGTCTTGATGTTGAAAATGGAAACAAGAAATGCTAAAAATAGAAGTGCTAAAAATAGGACTGCTATAAATAGAAGTTCGGGTACCAGTGTTGGACATAGCAACAAGGAATGAAAAATGGAAGTGCTAAAAATAACATTTCTATAAATAACATTTCAGGCTAGATTCCAATTTTAGTCAATCCCTGAACTAAAATTGAGAAGTAAAATTCGAATTTGATCTTAGCATCTGTTTGTAAAATAATTAATTAATTCATCTTGAGTTAATTAGTTGTAGAAAATCAAACATGAAGTCTATGTGGGGACATGCAATAGTTTCTCCATTGATTGAGGAATTTATCCATCAGTTAAAGAGAGAAGGATGATTTGTAATATTGAGTTGTGATTAGTTGGTTCAGTTAACTGAGTCAAGTCTAGTTAGATTAGTTCAAATAGTTTGTTGAATTAATTGTGAGCTGAGTTAGTTAACGCATGCATGCATGTAACTACTGCACTTCAGATAACTGAATATTCTCTCATAAATAACTCATGCATGTCAATTCAGTCAGAGACCCAATTGAGATTAGAGGAAGGGACATTATACTATCAGTTGAAGGATTTTTCCTATATAGGAAACTCATCTATGCAGAAGGAATTATCTCCTTCAGGTTTGTGTAGTTATTTCTGAGCCAAGTGAGCAGTGTGAGGTGGGAATTCACATAAGTGGAAGCACTAGACCCCAGGAAAAATTGCTCAAGGAAATAGGAGGCTTGGAGGGTAGAGGAGAAGGTTTGGAGAAGCCTTTGACTGTCTATGAGCAGCATTGTTTGATTACAGAGAGAGGAGGATAGCTTGCAAGCTGATTCCTTTTGTAACTTGAACATATTTCCACTTGTATGATAATACAGAGATTGGGGTTTTAGGCTGAGGATTTCCCCGAGTTATTTCTTCTGTGTTATGTGTGATTGATTTCTCATTCTCAGTTATATGTGTTCTCATTGATCTTGCTCTTATTTGATAAAGCTTCCACAAAGTTTGTTGTAAAAGTAGATCTTGTATTTTGCTTTAGTCTATTGCATAATCTATTGATCTATAGTGGGAATTTCTACATGGTATCAGAGCAAAGGTGATCAAAGTGGAGAACAATATACAAGAAGGGAGAAGTTCAAAGTTTGAGGTTCTTGAATATAGAAATCGAGTTCTTATCACATCTCAATTTCACCAATGGCGTTCAGCGGTTTAAGACTTGAGTATGCCCTTGATGGCAGCTCGAATTGTATAGCCTTGAAAGATCACATGGAAGCAGTATTAGAGGACAATGGTCTAAAGGACTTCATTGATTAGGAAGTCCCCAAGCTGGCAGCAGCTAATGCTACAGAATTGGTGGAATGGAAGAAATGTGTGGCTAGAGCAAGGAGAATCCTCCTGGAGGGAGTTTGGGACGACATTGTCTCGAGCCTCCATGGGAAGGAGACACCGCTTTCGATGTGGAAAACATTAAAAGATATATATCAGAAGAGCAGCGATCAGAGGAAGTTGGCACTGAAAGACAAGCTTCAGAAAATCAAGTGTGAAAAGGGCGAAACGATCTCTACATATCTGAACAAGCTCACCACCTGTAGGGATGAGCTTGGAGGGTAGGGATCACGACAGCCAATGATGACATGGTCAATCTTGCACTCCTCGGTCTTCCTAAGAGCTGGCATAGCTACCAAGACTTAGTAAATGGAAGAGAGAAGCTGCCAAATTGGGTATGACTTTAGTCAGATTTGATGCAAGAGGAGATAAGAAGAAGCACTAGAGATGGTTCTTCATCCAAGGAGGATGAAGAAAACTGTGCCTTAGCGAGTAAGGGAAAGAAAGGGAAGGAGAAGGATTCTCATCCCAAATCGAGTTCTTCCCATGGTGGGAAGAAGTTTGACAAATCGAAAGTGTGATACTTTCATTGTCATGAGGTGGGCCATTTTGCTACAAATTGTCCACTGAAGAAATCCAACATGGGATCCAAGGAGGGATCTGAAGGTGAGGCATTGGCCTCATAGTTCGAGTTGTATTTCACCCTCTTCACATGCATGGTTTCATCCATGGTGGGATGTGGTTGGTTTCCTGACTGTGGAGCTTCTTTCCACATGACTGACGACAAGAGTTTGTTCAATACCTTGGAGGAGAAAGATATCCAAATACTCATAGCGATGGGTAATGATGAAAAGTATAGTGTCTCAGGTGTAGGCATGGTTGTTTTTCAGAGGGAGCATGTAGCTCGAATTACCTTGACCGATGTCAAGTATGTTCCAGGACTGAAGAGAAATTCGGTGTCGATCGCAATGTTGGAAGATAAAGGCTATGATGTAGTCTTTAGTAAGGGAAAGATTTTCCTTCGACACATCACCACGAGACAGGTGAAGAAGATCAGTTCACAAGTCAAGAACCTGAATGCCCTTGAGGTTCAAGATGCATGCAGAGCCTTGAGGAGCAAGGTAACTGATGGAGACTTCATGGTTGAGAGGGTGTTATGAAACCAACTCCAGAAAAGATAGAAAATATAGATCAACGCCTTAGAATTCAGCCTCTTCGAGGGGGCAACCTCCTTTACATTACATAAATGAACAATTCTTTGATGATTCAAATGACAAAACCTCCTTTCTATATATAGGAGTCTAAGGAGTCACAATATAATCCAGCCAACCTAACAATAATAATATAAAGCCACAAAAATAACAATAGAGGGATTCTATGCGGCACAAAAATAACAATATGGGGGTAATAGGGGCACAACAATATAAATAAGGGGTATAACTACAATAGTAATGGGGTAATCACTAGTATTATAGGGACCCAACATGCCCCTCTCCTTCAAAAAAGTGTTGTCCTCAATGCTTGAGTAGTTCTGGATACTTCTGCATAAAATTTTCATCCTCCCATGTGGAATCTTCAGCAGATAAGTTCTTCCACTTGATAAGATACTCTGAAATTGATCGATTTCGTAGCTGTCGAGTTCTTGTTTCTATGACTGCTTCCGGTTCCAATATAATTTTTCCTTCCTCGTCAAGTTCTGGCAATATTGTTTGAATTGGGAGCTTGTCGCCTATAACCTTCTTTAAACATGAAACATGGAAAACTGGGTGCAATCGAGAAGCTGCAGGAAGCTCCAATTTGTATGCCATAGTACCAATCTTTTGCAACACCTTGTACGGACCATAATACTTTGGTGATAATTTATTATCCTTCTTAGCTTGCTTTAGGGACATTTTCTTATATGGTTGTAGCCGTAGGAATACCCAATCACCTACATCAAAACTTCTTTCACTGCGATGTTGATCTGCCTGTTGTTTCATTCTATTTTGTGCCAACACGAGGTTATCCTTTAAGAGTTGGAGGACTTGTTGTTGATGTTCGATGTGATGTTCCACTGCCTGAACCTTAGAATTTTCTCTTAAATATGATGTGATGGATGGTGGTTGATACCCATAAAGTGCCATAAATGGGGTCATTTTTGTTGCTGTATGGAAGGAAGTGTTATACCACCATTCAGCCAGAGGCAACCATTTGACCCATTGTGTCTGTTTATCAGATACAAAGCAACGAAGATATCCTTCCAAACATTTGTTTACTATCTCAGTTTGCCCATCAGATTGAGGATGATAAGATGAGCTATGAGCTAACTGAGTACCAAGACAAGAAAATAATTCTGTCCAAAAATTTCCAGTGAAAATGGGATCTCTGTCACTTACAATAATCTTTGGGTTTCCATGTAGCTTTTGAACTGTTTCCATAAATGCAGTAGAAACTGTACTGGCTTTAAATGGATGTGATAATGCACAAAAGTGTGCATACTTGGTAAGTCTGTCAACTACCACCATGATGACACTCTTTCCCTCAGACTTGGGTAAACCTGTGATAAAATCCATTGAAACCTCCTCCCAACGTTGGCTTGGAATGGATAAAGGTTGTAATAGACCCGGTGTCTTAATTGTTTCAACTTTATTTTGTTGGCAAACCAAACATTCCGCCACAAACTTTTGAATATCTGATTTAAGGCCATCCCAAAAAAATTCCTTCTTAACCCTGTGGTAAGTTTTTAAAAATCCTGAGTGCCCTCCTAAGGGAGAAGTGTGCAATTCCATAAGAATCTTTTGTTTTAGCTGGGAATTCTTACAGAGGTATAAGCGATCTTTGTACCATAACGAATCATTTTTCCAACTAAATGTATCAGAAGTACAAGTGCCCACACTTCTTCGTCATTCTTCCATTCCTCCCTTGCTTCGTTTATCCAATCTGGTTGGATAATAGAAATGGCACACAACAATGCTTCCACATCCTCATCCTTTCTTGAGAGTGCATCTGCCACCACATTTTGCTTCCCTTTTTTGTAGATGATTTCAAAGTCATAACCCAACATCTTTGTGACCCACTTTTGTTGCTCTTCAGAGGATAATCTTTGTTCTAAAAAGTATTTAAGGCTATCATGATCCGTTTTTACCTTGAAGTGTCTTCCCATTAGGTAGGGTCGCCATTTCTTAAGTGCATGGAGTATTGCCAACATTTCCTTCTCATAAATAGCTTTTCTTAAAAACTTTCCCTTGATTGGACGACTTTCAAAAGCAATGGGTCTTTCATCTTGCATTAGAACAGCACCAATTCCATTTCCTGAAGCATCACATTCCACAATAAAGGTTTTTGTGAAGTCCGGTGTAGCTAAGACCGGTGCTTGGCACATTGCCTCTTTAAGATGTTCAAAGGCCTTTGTTGCTTCCGGAGTCCATGAAAATGAATCTTTTTTCAATAATGTTGTTAGAGGTGCTGCTATTTCCCATAATTCTTAACAAACTTGCGATAATACCCTGTCAACCCAAGAAATCCTCGCAGATGCTTTATGGATGTGGGGATTTTCCATTCCTTAATGGCTTTAATTTTGCTAGGGTCTACCTTAACTCCTTCATGAGATACAATATGACCCAAATATTCCACCTCCTGGACTCCAAAGAAACATTTGGATCTTTTTGCATATAATTGTTTCTCCTCCAATAGTTGTAGCACCCTGTCAACATGTTCAACATGATCCTTCCAAGACTTGCTGTAGATTAGTATATCATCAAAAAATACTAACACAAATTTTCTAAGGAATGGTTTGAAAATTGAATTCATCAAACCTTGAAATGTTGAAGGTGCATTGGTAAGGCCAAAAGGCATGACCAAAAATTCATAATGACCCTCATGAGTTCTAAATGCTGTTTTCGGAATGTCTTCAATCTTCATTCTGATTTGATGATATCCCGAAAGAAGATCCAACTTGGTGAAGTAAATTGATCCATGCAATTCATCCAGTAATTCATCAATGACAGGAATGGGGAACTTATCTTTAATAGTGAGCTTGTTGAGCTCCCTATAATCCGGACACATGCGCCATGATCCATCCTTCTTGTGCACCAATACTACTGGAGCTGAGAAAGAACTTTGACTCGGTTGAATTATACCAGCCTCTAGCATTTCTGCAACCATACGTTCAATTTCACTTTTTTGGACATAGGGATATCTGTACGGCCTGATGTTTGGAGGAACACTTCCTGGAATCAGATGAATAGCATGATCATGATCACGCATAGGTGGGAGACCTTTGGGAGTCTCAAATACCTTGGAATGATTGTCCAGGACTTTTTGGAGATCTGGAGAAATAGATGATTCCAATGTGGAAACATCTAGCGAACATAATTGTGCAATTACACCTCTTTGCTCCTTTTTTAGAAGCTTAGTCATGCCATTAGAGCTGATTATCTTTCCTGGTTTCCCTGCAATACCCCTTAATTCAACTTCCTTTCCTTCCATAGAAAATTTGATGAAAAGTTCTTGAAAATTAAAAGCTATTGTACCCAAGGATTGTAGCCATTGGACTCCTAGTACAACATCGGCACCTCCCATTGGAATGGAAAGCATTGGGCTAGTCAATACATATTCTCCCATGGATAGCTTGATATTATGGCACTTTCCAGAGCAATTTATTGTTCCTCCATTTGCAATCATCACTTGACACTCTGGTGCTGGATATAGGAAGCAATTCAATTCTTTTGCTACCCTACAATGAATAAAATTGTGGGTGCTTCCTGAATCAATCAACACTATTACCTTTTTCTTCTTGATTTGTCCTTCTATCTTGATGGTTTGAGGAGTGGTAATTCCCGCCAATGCATTACAAGATATGGTCGGATTTATTTGTTCTTCATCTAGGCTTTGTTCTTGGAATATATCCTCTTCTTTTGACCTTTCTTGCTCCTTTTCTTCTTCCTCTTCACAATCTATGTAGAATAATTTCTTCTCAGCACACTTATGACCTTTTGTGTATTTGCTATCACAATTGTAACAAAGCCCTTTTGCTCTTTTTTCTTCCAATTGTTGTGGTGTCAACCTTGTAGGTTGTGGAAGACTAGGGGCAACAACACTTCCGTCTTTATAGTTTTGAGTGGTATGCTTCCTAGTTGCCATAATTTTGCTTTCCATTTTTCTTGCTAACCTGAATGCCTTCTCTAATGAATCAGGTTCCCAAAGGCGAACATCATGTTGGATATTATCCTTTAAAGACCCTATGAACACATCAATCCTATGCTCCTCTGGAATATCTTTTACCCTTATGTTCAATTTTTGGAACTCCTCAATGTGCTCCATTATTGAACCCTTTTGTTTGAGACTTATCAATTGGCTAAAAAAAGTGTTGCTTTTTGTATCCTCATAATGTGCTATCAATTCTTCCATAAAAATTGCCCAAGTGATAAATTGTTTATGAGAACAAAGCCATTGATACCATACAAACTGATTTGGTTCCAAATATACAGTTGCCATACGTACCTTTTGTGCGTTTTTCACATTATTGAGATCGAAGAATTGCTCCATCTGTAACATCCATGTGGCGGGATCCTTGCCATCAAACTTCCTCATATCGATTTTTGGAATATGGTGATTCTTCGATATAACATTAGCGTCTACAAGAGCGAAGTTGTATGAAGTGCCACATGTACAATTTTCAATATTTGGTTCTGAAAAATATATACAAGAAACTACAATCTGTCCTCTTTATGTAACTTCTTACGAAATTTCAATCTGATTCCCAGAGAGAAAGTTATGACAATTTTCCCCAGGTCACCTGTTTTGAATGTAATTCAGGAGTCTGCAAAAAGACCAACTTCCTCAAACCATATCTCCGAAAATATCACGCGAAAAGCTCTGAAATTCAGACCCAAGGTTCAGCGCAATTTCTTCTCAAATGGGGGCTTTTGGCGACTTCTGAAACGTCACAGAAAAAAAGTTATAGCGAAAATTCCACGATGACCTATTTGGAGCAGCGAAACCCTAGAATCCAAAGCTCTGATGCCGAATGTTATGAAACCAGCTCCAAAAAAGATAGAAAAGATAGATCAACGCCTTAGAATTCAGCCTCTTCGAGGGGGCAACCTCCTTTACATTACATAAATGAAAAATTCTTTGATGATTCAAATGACAAAACCTCCTTTCTATATATAGGAGTCTAAGGAGTCACAATATAATCCAACCAACCTAACAATAATAATATAAAGCCACAAAAATAACAATAGAGGGATTCTATGGGGCACAAAAATAACAATATGGGGGTAATAGGGGCACAACAATATAAATAAGGGGTATAACTATAATAGTAATGGGGTAATCACTAGTATTATAGGGACCCAATAGAGGGAAAGTGAATTACCTCTCAACATGTAGCGCTAGAAGAAGTCTCAGACAATTGTGGAGGAGCCACAATTGGTGAAGCAACTTCAGGAGGTTGTGGAGCAGCCACAACTAGAGAAGCTGAGAGGATATCAAGTAGAGACATCTACTCATGTAGAGACCACTAGTAGGGGGAAATTTTGAGCCAAGTGGGCAGAGGGATCACATGCGTCCATACCTCTAGGTCGGAGGTGGGGCGATGTGGAGTGATAGTCCTAAGAAGGCTAGAATAGGGGTAGGATCATTGAGGTACCCAACCTCTTTGATTAGACCTTGCTATGGGAGCCTCGGCGAGGAGTAACAGGACTGACTGAGTGGGTAGAGACAGATGCGGATAGAGCAACAGATAGAGCTACAATGTAGGAATCCCAAGACAATGCAGAGCTAGCAGGCTGCAACAATGTGATAGGCACAGGAGTGTTGCATCAGTGCAGGATGGCACAGAGAGTTGTGCAATGGTGTGAGATGCATGGAGTGTTGCAGCATCTTAGAGGTCACAGAGGGAGCACTTTTCAGTAGCATATGGAGCTTCAGCATCAGAGGATGTTTCTAGCCCAACAGGGAGGTCAGTTGGGAGATTCTTTCTTTTAGAGTTGCTGGAGAAATAACACTTGGGAGAAGTGTTGCATGCAGAACATTCCAAAGGTTGAGGATTGGGTTCGAGTTGAATCCCTTTCTTGTTGAGAGGGAGTGTTGAAAATGGCAATAAGAAATGCTAAAAATAGAAGTGATAAAAATAGCACTGCTATAAATAGCAGTTCGGGTACCAGTGTTGGACATAGCAACAGGGAATGAAAAATGGAAGTGCTAAAAATAACATTGTTATAAATAGCATTTCAGGTTAGATTTGAATTTTAGTTAGTCCCTGAACTAAAATTGAGAAGTAAAATTCGAATTTTATCTTAGCAGCTATTTGTAAAATAATTAATTAATGCATCTTGAGTTAATTGGTTGTAGAAAATCAAACATGAAGTCTATGTGGGGACATGCAACAGTTTCTCCATTGATAGAGGAATTTATCCATTAGTTAAAGAGATAAGGATGAGTTGTAATATTGAGTTGTAATTGGTTAGCTCAGTTAGCTGAGTCAATTCTAGTTAGATTAGTTCAAATAGTTTGTTGAATTAATTGTGAGTTGAGTTAGTTAATTTATGCATGCATGTAATTGCTGCACTTCAAATAACTGAATATTCTCTCATAAATAACTCATGCATGTCAGTTCAGTTAGAGACCTAGTTGAGATCATAGGAAGGGAAAGTGTACTATCAGTTGGAGGATTTTTCCTATATAGGAAACTCATCCATGCATAAGGAATTATCTCCTTCAGGTTTGTGTAGTTATTTACGAGCTAAGTGAGTAGTGTGTGTTGAAAATAGCAACAAGAAATGCTAAAAGTAAAAGTGCTAAAAATAACACTGCTATAAATAGTAGTTTGGGTACCAGTGTTGAATTGGGCAACAGGGAATGAAAAATGGAAGTGCTAAAAATAACATTCTATTTTTAGCAGTTCAGGATGGATTCCTATTTTAGTTAGTCCCTGGACTAAACATAGGAAGTAAAATTCGAATTTGATACTAACAACAGTTTGTAAATTAATTAATTAATTCATCTTGAGTTAATTAGTTAAGGAAAATCAAACTTGAAGTCTATGTGAGGACATGCAACAGTTTATCTATTAATTGAGGAATTTATCCATCAGTTAAAGGGATAAGGATGAGTTCTAATTTGAGTAGTAATTAGTTGGCTCAGTTAACTGAGTCAAGTCCAGTTATAATTGATTTAAACAGTTTGTTTAAATTAATTAAGTTCAGTTAGTTAATGCATGTTTGCATATAACTGTTGCACTTCAGATAAGTGAAGATTCTCTCATGAATAATTCATGCATGTTAGTTCAGACAGAGACCCAATTGAGATTATAGAAGGGATAGTGTACTATCAGTTGGATGAATGTTTTTCTTATAAAGGAAGCTCATCCATGAGAAGGATTTATCTCCTTCAGGACTGCGCAGGTTGATCAGAGGTTAGTGAGCATGTGAAGAGGCCAATTCACACAAGTGGTTGCACTAGACCCCAATCAAAATTTCTCAAAGAAATAGGAGGCTTGGAGGGTAGACTAGAGGTTAGATAGAGGCCTTTGACTATCTATGAGTAGTAGAGGTATTGCAGAGAGAGCAGGATAGATTTTGAGCTGATTCTTTTTGTAATACTAGCTATATTTCCACTTGTATGATAATACAGAGTCGGGGTTTTAGGCTGAGGCTTTCCCTGGGTAAATTCTTCTGTGTTTCATGTGTATGATTTCTTCTTCTCTGTTATATGTGTTTTGATTGATCTAGCTCAAATTTATTAAGCTTCTGCAAAGTTTGATTGTAGAAGTAGATCTAGTATTTTTCTTTAGTATATTGCATTATCAGGTGATCTACAGTGGGAATTTCTATAGTGTGAGGTGGGAATTCCCACAAGTGGAAGCACTGGACCCCAGGAAAAACTGCACAAGGAAATAGGAGGCTTGGAGGGCAAAGGAGAAGGTTTGGAGAAGCCTTTGACTATCTATGAGTAGCATTGTTTGATTTCAGAGAGAGCAGGATAGCTTGTTAGCTGATTCTTTTTGTAGCTTGAATATATTTCCACTTGTATGATAATACAAAGATTAGGGTTTTAGGTTGAGGCCTTCCCTAGGTTATTTCTTCTGTGTTATGTGTGATTGATTTCTCATTCTCAGTTATATGTGTTCTCATTGATCTTGCTCATATTCGATAAAGCTTCCGCAAAGTTTGTTGTAGAAGTAAATCTTGTATTTTGCTCTAGTCTATTGCATAATTTGTTGATCTATAGTGGGAATTTATACACTTGATTACTTCCTCTTGTTCTTGAAAGGAATGCACAATGTAGCTAATTTTGCAACTACTTCATGTTCAATATATTCTACTACTTGGGGTGAATAAGTATCCTAAGGTCTTACTCTTTCTTCTCCTTTATTCTCCCCCTCTTATCCTTTCATCTTTGCTTCTCCTTCCTCTATATTTGCTACCTCTTTTTCGCCTCTTTTTATTTCTTCTTATTTTGCTCTTATTGCATCTTCCTCCTTTGTCTTTTCACCTTCTTCATTGTCTATTTTTCCTTTTTGTCCTCCAATACTAGAGGATGCAGTCTCTCATGGGGTGAGGGTTTGTGTTTCTATCAAAGTCTCCTTAGCCATGTCCACAAATTTGTTTCGTATGATAGGGATCCTCAAGTGGTTTAAAGCATCCACCACTATTAACTTGATGAGGCCATGGGGAGCTAAATTTTGGAGTTTTCATTCCATCACCTTTTGACTCATCTCCATGATTGACTGTAGGAGGAAATGAGGGACAATAAGTCTTTGAGGAAGGGGTAATTCTGCCTTGAATATTAGCTCCTCGAAAAGCATGAAGTGGTAGGCTTAAACCACACTTAATCTCCCTTCAAAGGATATATATTTAAGGAGATGGTAAGCTACCTCATCCAAAGGGTAAGGAAAAATTTCTCTTCTCACTCCTTTCTTGTGCTCTACCTACTTCTCTTTTGAAAGGAATAATTTTTTCCTAGCTGTGAAACCTACTTGTTTGTCTTATTTGCTCCATTTGATCTCTAGAGGCAAGGTGGTCACTCTAATGATGGTTTGAGGGTTGAGAGAGATAGTCAACTCTCTGACAATAGTTGTAGCACTTTCTTCCTCTTGAGAGTGTAATGCCACAGTAAATTCATGGGCAAGATCATCATCATACCCCTTTAGAAGCTCAAAGAAACCAAACCACTTGTGTCATTTGAAGATGTCACCTATAGGAGGGTGTTGGTGAATTCTCCTGGTGTCTAAGGGTTCCCTTATATTAAATCCTCCCCCATTTCTTCTTTATTACTCCTTGATGCTATGTAGGTGTGGAATTTAGAAAATTTATAAACGGTCTCAGTGGTGAAAGAGTGGTAAAGTGCTTGGTAGTAGTGAGGAAGAAGGGTGGCTTGAATTCATATCAACGAAACTATTTTCTCTTCTCTTCACTACAACAAACTTCAAAAATAGTTCCTACTAATCAGTTGACTATTATAGGCTCTTAATTTCAAGCTCACTTCTCATACAATTGGGTGTAGAAAAAAAGAAGGAGGGTGTCACTTGCGTCTTGTCAGAGAAATTTTGGGAGTTCATGAAGTTTTTGAAACAATATCGAACCACTGCGACTCCTTTTTCTCCTCCCAACTCCTCCTGTAGCTCTTGTCAGCCCTCCTAGAGCAATTGTAGGTCTTCCTGTAGCTTTATCTTGTAACATTTGTAGACAGGGTTCGAAACTCCTCGGTCGAACTCCATTTTGCTCGATGCACTAGCTTGTCCTTCCTCTACCTATTTTTGGAATGAGTGATGGTGAAAATGAGGTCGATCCAACACATAATATCCTATTTTGGTTAAAATCTTGGATCACTCTAGTGACTTGGAATTAACACAAGTTTCCTCTTTTGGACCATTGTTGCCACTAACGGTAATGATTTTTCTCTCCTTCTGATTATCACCCCACTCTTCGAGGAAACAACTTCATTGGTTGTTGAGATTTCCACATTTCATGGGTGACCTAAATCACGCTTGAGTTTACTAATTGAGGGTGGCTAAGTTCACTGGCCACCTCTAGCCTACTAAGACACCTTTTCTCGCTCAAAACACATTTTTGTCATTTTGATGCAAAGGGAGGAGGTTAGGGTTGCCATACTACTGTAGCGACTACAACCACCCTCCAGAAGTTTTCCTTAGCTTGTTTTTGGGCCTCCCTACCAAACCTGCACAATACTTTGTCTTGCTTCACAGGCTGCACACCTAGACTTGGTCTAGTTATAGTCTAAGCAGCTTCCCCTTCAAAATTGCATATTTCTCTCTAAATAGCCTGGTGTGCTCTAGGATTGTGCAATCTTGCCAGCCAACCCTCCCAGTAGGATTTGCATAAATTTTCCCAGTAGCAGGTTGTTCGGCCTAGGATTTGTGCAATTTTGGGTAGTAGTCAGCTGCTTTTCCCAGAAATTTCACAATCCACTTGGACACTTAGCCCAGCTCACAGACAGGAATGCGCATTTTTCCCAACAAGTTGAGCAAATGCATGCATGGATAGTCTGGTTCACCAGTTCCACCCGGGACCAAGGGAACTTGACTTGCATGCATGCATGACTTGATCTTCCCAGAATAACAAGAGACAACATGCAAAGGGAATGCCATGATTCAGGGAGATTTTTAGCAGCCCGGGGTTACATGAAAAATTGTTGTAGAAGTTTCCCTCCAAGTGTCACTTTTTCCTACACTTGTAGCATGCGTGTCATGAATCCAAAATTATTTATTCGATGCACCAAAGCTCATTCTTTCACATCGATCTTGGAGCTCTAACATCCTATAGCACATTCAGGACTCTTCGACACATCTGGCTCAGCTATTCATGGGTAAAAGGCCTCAACTTGTCTTTTTCAACATTTCTATCACTTTTTGTGTATTCACTTGTGTGAGTGTTGTTTGCTTGATTTCTTCGAACGCATGCTATCGTTTACATGTATTCAAGCTTGTCTTATATTTGTTTCAGTTTTCATTGCTATCTCAGTATTTTTGCATGCATGAAATTGTTTTGAACGAACGTTTGCTCAACCGGCGAATGACCTTACCCACATGCATGTTGATCTGCTAGTTGAACTTTCATTAATGTTTTATATGCACTATTTATCACTTTTGCTATCACTTAGTGTCAACATGCATTTATTTTCTTAGTTTATTTCAGTTGTACGTCGGCGAGTTGGGCCAACCTTGGCCAGGGCTCTGCCTTCACCAAGGCTGCATTGCGCAATCTGGGAAAGGACGGCTCACCTTCCTCTATATATTAGTACATTCTTTCCCAGCTCTGGCCTGCAAGATTGTTTTGCACATTTCTGGAGGACAATGGCTTCTTGGCCAAAGAAATTGCGCAAATATGTCCTTGGGCCAACATTCCTTCCCAGCTGGAATTGTGCATTGTGCAATCCCAACAGCCAACTGCATGAATTGATGGGGCATTTCATAGATCCAGCAGCAAGTCCAGCCTCCCAAATAGACCAGACTGCCTTTTACGCAGTTTTCATAGCCAGTCACTCAGCCTCCTAGTGAAATTTGCACAATATTGCACATCAGTTTCCCAGGTATGTGTTGTTTCCTTCCCTTAATTTGCTTTGTTTTCACATACATATTTCTTGCCATGCATGCTACTTGTTTCCAGATCTTTCAGGTGGTCATTTGTCTCAATGGCTTCCAAGAGAATAGGATCTCAAGACACTAATGGTATTGACGTTGGAGTAGAAGTTGACGAGGTTTCCTCTGGTTTTTTGATCTATGAAGATATGAAGTTGTATCTAGACAGGGACATCAAACTAAAGTGGCAAGAGGTGAATGAAACATTTGCGGGTACCTTTGGGGAAGACCTTGAAGACTTTTAGGTGTGCATGAACATTCATCAGTCCGTATTGTAACGGATTTCATGCAGATACCCTGCGTTCCCATGTGCGGACATGATTCACTGGATCATCTCTCAAACTGACCTTGAGACGATGACCTTGAGCAATGTCAGTGGGATGAAGCTTACAACCTTCTAGGCACAAGATTACGATCATATATATCAGATGACTGAGCCCATGACTGTCATGACTCTCCATTCAACTTTCCCAATAGCAGAGTTGACTCGAGAGACATTTTGAAGGATTGGGTAAAGGAGCCAGCTTGTTTTAGGATGACACCCAATCAGATATACAAGACAAAGATATTGAGGAAGGGATACCAATACTTGGTCATATTCGCATGATGATTGAGTGGCCTAGAAAGCACTGAAACCTTTCCTCAGAGTTGGGTGATCGCGCTGGACACATTGGCTCATTAGGTGAAGGAGAAATTCACGAAGGCTCAATTCAGAGATTTACACGTTCCCCTACATTCTATATGTAGTCTATGCCTGACATGAATTCTAGGCTTAGAGTGGGCATGGTCACTGGCGAAGACTATTTTGAACATGTATTTCAAGTTACTATCCAAACACAGCATCAGAGGAGTGATCATATGGCTATCTAACCATTTCGTCACCCCAGTGTGTAGGTTAATATTCGAACAAGATCCACCCTGCATGTCAGAGGACGTGATGAAGGCATTGTTAGGCATTGCAGATTAGTATGCCTCACCATCTAGCACGTTCATGCGAGTGTTCAGTGTGGAGAAGTCTCCGCATGTTCTGCCAAAGTTTGCCTTGGCCATGATTTTCATGCAGGAAATAGCATACCACATACCGGCAGGATTAACAGCTATACTATAGTGGAAGAAGAAGGCACCTTGGCCCACTCTTAAATTGCGGATTGGGTAATAGGATATCCAAAGTTTCAAGAAAGTAGATGTTGAAGCAGAATAGATGAGGAAGTATCCTTTCGACCTTCGAAGCTTCAACCCATATGACCCACATTGCATTGTGAAGGATCACTGCACGAGAGTTTAGTTTAACTCGATCCATGGGTCATGTCATTGGGTTTAGGAGGGATCATGGAGGTACTACTACGATTCCTCCAGACCCAAAGAATAGGTCACCTTCACCATAGAGTGGTTAGCAAATCAGCATGAAGCAGCATCACAGAGAACACGAGCAGTAGCAGCAACAACAGAGGCATCAGAGCCAAGCATACCTATGCACAACAAAGGGAAGAGGAATATTTTTGATTGCATGGAGGAGGAGCAAAGCTGCAAGTTTCGAGTAGATCCACTTGTAGAACAAGCAACTATGGCCATTCAACAGAAGGGGCAGTTACATGACAAGAAAATCGCGTGAACACAAAGGGGTAAGAAAGGAATGTAAGAAAAAGAGAATGAGTTGCATGAGTCGAGGGAGCAACTTCGGAAAGAACAAGAGATGCCAATAGCAGAAGGAAGCATAGAAGTAGCAAATTCAGCAGGGTCCACATCATGTGTAGACAGCCGAAGCAGCGCTCGTAAAAGTTGTTTATTCTTTTGAGTAGATGGAATCACACGAACAGGGTGAACCCTCATAGTGGTAGGACTTTTCTCATGAGATAGAAGAGGCTCTTAAACAGCTGGATTTAGACATGGAGCAGTAAGAGTTGTAACAAGACACTGACCTCATGCCTCACCATAGAGAGGTTGAATCACCCACTTGAATGCATCTAGATGATGATTAAGTCTTGAATGACCAAGGAGGCACGTGGATCCTTGGTGGTCAGCTGGAAGAAGAGGTGCACAACATCTCCTTTGATGAATCTCACCATAGAGTTCTGCAGTCTCATAGAGTACCAACTCCAGAGGACTAAACATCCCCTGCGCAATTTGAAGAGAAAGTGATGATGACTGATGTGCACAAGCATCCCACTGCTTTGGCCAACACAAATAGAGTGTATTCCAAAGCCACTAGCTCAAGTGTTTGTTTTCTCATAGCTGGGAATGAGTGAATAGCGAAGGAACTACAGGTGGACAAGCAGGGAGGAGACTTGGTGACAATGTCCACCCGAGTTGAAATGAAGAAGGCAATACTAGATGAAGTATTTTCCTTGGACACGGTTATGTGAGCATTGTACTCCAAGTTTGGTATCATTCATCAAGCAGTCGTTCATCTCCACAGATGGCAGTAGCGATGTGCGAGAAGAGCACACATCTTGAAGAACACACATGCTTCTATTGATAACATGCAAGCATGGATGATGAAGTGCAATGGAGCCTCGCTTCACTTGCCAAAGATTATGATGGCCAATGCAGTCGAGCTGCAAGGACATATTCGGAGTCAAATTCAAAACTTTGAGGACCTACCACAAGTCATCATTGGCATACAAGCTTCCCATGCATGAGTTTTCAAAAGCATGGATGTTATAGTGCACACTCATGCGATCCCATCATTTGGGACTCTCTCCCAGGCGAAGACAAAGAAGAAGGTCCAACAAGAGCTTGACTCGTACTTCGACGAGTTGATGTGCGCTACCACCAGCCTAGACTTGCCTATCAGTGCAGACATCATGTGCAAGTACGTTTTTGGTCCAGCCGCACTGAAGACAATGATGCGCATGCTCACAGATGAGTTGGAAAGAGGATCCCGAGGAATGTACCCAAATGCTATGGAGGCAAGGTTGAATTTTCAGATAGATGTCACAGCAGAACACACAGACACTTTCAAGGACTACCAATCTTGGCATGAATATGTCACTGTTGATCAGCATGAGGATGTCAAGTAGTTGCACTTCTATGGTTTTGTAAGTCTGAATGAGGTCTAGTTTGGCTTGTCCAAGCCATTGTTCACATGGGTACATGTGCATTATAATGTTGAGTCCTGTCAAGTGTAAATCAAGTGTCAAGAATGGATGTAAGAGCCATAGAGTAGGTGAAGAGTCATGAAGGTAGTTGAATGGTCACAAAGGGGAATGTCAAGGGTCACCCAACCCATTGTTATAAATAGTCCCTCATAACTCATTGTAAGGGATTTTGGTCTACCAAGCTTCTACTACGAAGATCTTGAAGAAGGCTTGGATAGTATTGTAATGCGCCTTGGCTTCTCCATTGCACGAAGCTAGTACATCTCTTTTGAGGAGCAATCGGATGTGGCTCTAATGTTCCACCGTTGGGGATAGTGGGTTTACATGGTGTATTGTATGATTGTGACTTACACTTCCTTATATAATAATATCCAACACATTTTCATGCATATGTTGTTATTGTAGTTGGACTGCTGCAGTTTCCTTAATGATATATATTTTTTAACTTACATACTTGTGTATGAACTGATTCACATGCAATTATATGAATCTTGTTGTTATTGTGTTGTATATGTTGTAAATGTTGTCACCATCCATGTCAACTGCTATGCCAGACATTAGACAAACCTTTCACATGAACCTTGCTATTACAATCGCCGCACTCATCTCCAACTGATCCATGAGTGTTTTACGTGTTATCTTACCTTATTTGATGTGACTGCCACACCCGAGTGGACTTCTCCATCGAAAGCTGTGCATGTCCTTTATGTTGTGTGTTCCTAGCCGAGTTGGGAGTGATCCCTTTCAGCCTTGAACTCACCTTCATCTCCTTCTCCCTTCAAAGTGTTGGAACCTCTCATACACCTTCCTTGACTCACTACATTAGTCACAAAATTACTGGTGACAGAGTTATCCTACTTGCCTCTATGTGACATCGCAGTCAAGGCATTACCTTACAACCCACTATTGGCACTCCTACGCCAGATTATCTAAGGTCTAATTGGGAATTCTTACCGAGGAGATTCCCTTGACATGTTGGTGGGTCTAGCACCGTCAACATTTCTAACACTAGAAGGAGGGAATGATGACAAGTAGTGTCCTCTCATTCAATTTTGAACCTTTGCATATCTTTCATGGAGTCTTGCACTCTTCTTCCCCTGAGGTGTTTTTTGAATCTTGAAGATGTCTCCATCTCGGGAAAGATTTTCGATCTCTTGCCCACTCATAGGTATGATGGTGAAGGCGAAGTGGCCTGGCTTGAGCACTTACATAACTTTGTTTCCATGATTCATGAGGAAGATGTGTATTCTAACGAACAGGCTGGTTTGCTGCTTGCATACACACTTCGCGAATCTCCATTTCGTTGTGTGCTCAACCTACTCACTAAAACTATGCACTCATTTCAGCACTTATATGATCTTATTGACATCATGTTCTATCATTTTGATCTAGACCATCTTGATCAGAAACTATTACAGCAACAGAGGATTCCACATGAATCCGTCATTGATTTTTGGCAGCGCTTCCGTGACTTGCAGTTTCAAGCTCTGAGGAGCGAGATGAAGTTTGCTTATTTTTGTGACCCATTAGAGTATTACCTTAAGAAATCTTCCCATCCCAAGAGGAAGCTTGAGATAAAGCCTCTCTCAACATTCTTCATTGATGGAAATGCGCAATCTCATGTGGGAGCGGGCACCGTCTCAACCGATTGTCCGCCTCCCTCTCATTCAACAACTCCACCATAGTTGCCTAGTGATGTTGAGGATCATGCTTACACACCTGCTCATCCTTCACACTCTCCCAACACCATTCCACTCAATTTTCACGTAGATTTGGTTGTGAGTCCTTCGAGTTCTCATATGCGTTCTTTTCTTCAACCTCCATCTTTGCACTTAGGTGTTCCTCCAGATGATGCTATCTTGCGTTCGTCCATTCCAGACTCTTCCCTTGTTGTGAACGAGGAACCACCCATTGACGGAGTTGGTGTTGCACAACCAACATGTTATATCTTTCATGAGGAGTATGAGTGGGAGATTGAACATCAAAACTCGGCGAAGGATGACTCCCTTCTGTCCAAGCCTCCTCCATTCTTTCCTAACCTCTTTGGTGATCCTGCCATCCATGATTTTGCATGCATGTCTTCATCCAGGACTGCACCCATTGTTCATCACTCGTAGGACTTACTAGATGTTAGTCCATCATTCGACAATGGAGAGGATAAGTTACTCGTTGAAAATCAACTTGATCCTTCATCTTTCATTTCCAGAAACACAGAGGATGAGTTTGTTTGCTTTTCGTGTGCCCTTGTGTTTGATTTATCTGATCATTAGGATGCTGCAGAATTCATTGGTTTTTCTGATCATGGCGGTCGTGATCCATTCGGTTCCAATTTTTATCACGATCATGAATCTATCGCAGTTGATCTTTCGAAGTCACCGGTGTATGGTGATCTACCTGATGATGAAGTTGACACACCCAAGACTTTCGATGCACTTCAACCCGAGCTGATGGTTATGTCAGGCCCTCACTCTCTTGGTGTTAGTCTCGCTTCCGATCATGAAACTGTTCAATCACCCAAAGCTCCTCATCACTCATCTGTATGCATTGAAGATCAATCTGACTCACAGATCACACTTGCTCCACTTGAACTACACTATCACATTTCTCATGCATTCGAGGAATCTTACATTGGAGGAACTTGTTCACGATGCGAGTTATCTTTGTTTCTTTCGTTTGCTTGCATGTCTTAGTTAACAGTGTTCTTATGCTTCAAAGTTACACATAGTGTCACACAACACCACTATAAGTCCACGAACTACCTGTCATGCACATTCACTCATTTATGTCCCATGGGCACTTTGAAATATAAAGTGTGGTTGTCTTCATTTCTATATCTTTCCTGTTTGCTGGTCCGCACAACTGGGTTACTCCCGGACCAAGCCTTCACCAACATGGGTCTACCAATGCGTCGATGGCTGCACTGGAAGTATCACATCATGTGACCAGGCCCATGCGCTGTTAGTATAGGAGTAGGAATAGTCTTTCCTTTTAGTTGTTTGCTTACATGCTTTGCTTGTTTGTTTGTGTGCTTACATGTTTTCTTACTTGTTTTGCTTTCACTTTTTCTTCTGCTCTTTCTTTGCTTTGTTGTTTGTTTCATTTGATTCGTTCGTAGGTTAGTTTGCATGAAGCCATGTGTGACTCATGAAATGAGCTGGGTAAAGTACAAGAGGGCTTGTACAACTATCACTACTTGGTTATCTGTCATCTTGCCTTTGTATGATGATATTGTTAGTTTAATTCCATGATACGTTGAAGGAAAATACATACTTTTCGAAGTGAACCTTGGTTAAAACACAATGCTTGTGCACTAACTAGTGTCACCTTCTCTAATGAGTTGTTTTTTGGGTTAACCCTTGTCAGCTCAATCAAGTAGAGTAAGGTGAGGGGGAAAACCTTAACAAGTACGTTAGAGATACAATAAACTACTTCTCTGCTGGAACCACCTCTTCTACTCTCAAGAAGTCAGGATCCCTCTTGTGCATCTGAAATGAATAAATGCTATGCACAATGAAAATAAAAAATAAATGAAAAGTCAAAAGCTTCAAAATGAAAAATGAATAAGGCAAAAGAAAAGAAAGGTTTCCTGTGCAAGGAGTTGATGCAAGTAACTCCGTCAGGGAACTGATCAGGCTCGCTGGCAATGGAGCCATGCTTGTGCTCCTCTGTGACTCCACTAGCGTACTGTCTAGGCCTGCTGGCAGTCGACCAACACCTGATATGAAACTAAGACTCTGGCGACTATACTACTTATGCACCAATATTGTGCTTGACCCCAATTGAAACAACTATGTTTCCTTGGCTTGGAATTTGTGTCAATCAACCAAGAGTCTGGCAGATGCTACACCTTACATCAAGCTTGTTGAAAATAGCAACAAGAAATTCTAAAAATAGAAATGCTAAAAATAGTATTTCTATAGATAACATTTTAGGATATATTCCAATTTTAATTTGTCCTTGAATTAAAATTGAGAATTAACATTTGAATTTAGTCTCGCCAGTTGCTTGAAAAATAATTAGTTAATTCATCTTGAGTTAATTAGTTGGTGAAAATAAAACATGAAGTCTTTGAGAAGACATGAAACAGTTATCCCTTTGATTGAGGAAGTTATCCCTTAATTAAGGAGATAAGGATGAGTTGTAATTAGTTAGCTCAGTTAACTGAGTTAAGTCTAGTTAAATTAATTCCAAACAGTTTGTGGAACTAATTCTGAGTTCAGTCAGTTAATGCATGCATGCATGAAACTAGTGTACTCCAGATAACTAAATATTCTCTCATAAATAACTCATGCATGTCAATTCAGACAAAGACCCAGTTGAGATTAAATGCAAGAACAATGTACAATCAGTTGCTAGAATATTCCCATGTGAATATCTCTTGCATGCAAAAGGAATTCATTCCTTGAGGATTGCACAATTATTATAGAGGTTAGAGCAGTGTGTGAGGAGAGAAACACACAGGTGGTAGCAAGAGGACCCAGAAGAAACTGCGCGAGGAAATAGGAGGCTTGGAGGACTGAAGGAAGGCATATGTGTTGTCTATTCTGTCTATGAGTAGTAGTGAGGGATTGTACCAAGAGTTGGATAGCTTGAGAGCTAACGGATTGTGTAATCCTGAGATGTTTCCACTTGTATGATAATATACATAGCGGAGTTTTTAGCTTAGGCTTTCCCTAGAGTATTCTTATGTGTTTCATGTGTGATTGAATCTTCTTCTCTGTTATATGTGTTTTGGTTGATCTTGCTCAAATTTGATTAAGCTTCCGCAAGTCTGATTGTACAAGTAGATTAACTATTTTGCTTTAGTACATTGCATAATCAGTTCAATCTACAGTCAAATTTTCTACATAGATCTCAGAGGTCAATTTGTAGAGAATTTGTAGGAAATTCTACTTGGTATCAGAGAAAAGGTGATGAAAGTGGAGAACAATATACAAATAATGGAGAAGTTCGAAGTTTTGAAGTTCTTGATTGTAGGTACAAAATCGGTTTCTCAACACATCTCAAAGTTCACCAATGGCGTTCAATGGTTTGAGACTCGAGTATTCCCTGGATGGCAGCTCAAATTACATAGCTTGAAAGGATCACATGGAAGTAGTATTAGAGGAAAATGGTTTGAAGGACTTCATTAATCAAGAAGTCCCCAAGCCAATAGTAGCTAATACCAAAGAATTTGCGGAATGGAAGAAATGTGTGGCAAGAGCGAGGAGGATTCTTCTGGAGGGAGTTTGAGACCATATTGTCTCAAGTCTCCATGGGAAGGACACTTTGTTTTGAATGTGGAAGACATTGAAGGATCTATATCAAAACAACAATGATCAGAGGAAGCTGGCGCTGAAGGACAAGCTTTAGAAAATCAAGTGTGAAAATGGCGACACGATCTCTACATATCTGAACAAGCTCACCACCTGCAGAGATGAGCCTGGAAGTGTAGGAATCATGACAGCCGATGATGACATGGTGAGTTTTTCTCTCCTCGGTCTTCCTAAGAGCTGGCATAGCTACGAGGACTTAGTGAATCAAAGAAAGAAACTTTTAGGTTAGGAATGACTGTGGTTGGATCTGATGCAGGAGGAGATTAGGAGAAGCACTAGAGATGGTTCTTCATCCAAGGCGGATGAAGAAAGTTTGGCCTTAGCGAGTAAGGCAAGGAAAGGGAAGGAGAAGGATTCTCATCCCAAATCAAGTTCTTCTCATGGAGGGAAGAAGATTGAAAAATCTAAAGTGAGATGCTTTAATTGTCATGAGGTGGGCCTTTATGCAACTAATTGTCCATTGAATAAATCCAAGAAGGGATCCTCAGAGGGATCTAAAGGTGAGGCCCTAGCCTCTCAGTTCGATTTGAATTTTACCCTCATCGCATGTATGGTTTCATCGATGATGGGTTGTGGTTGGTTTCTTGATAATGGAGCCTCATTCCACATGAATGGTGATAAGATTTATTGAGAACCTTGGAGGAGAAGGACCTCCAGATGTGCATAGAGATGGGCGATGATGGAATGTACCATGTTTCAGGTGAAGGTATCGTTGTGTTTTAGAGGGAGAATGGAGCTCCTCTCACCCTGACTGATGTGAAGTATGTGCCTGGACTGAGGAAGAACTTGGTATCAATTGCAATGATGGTGGACAAAGGCTATGATGTTGTCTTCAATAAGGGAAAGGTTTTCCTTGGACACATCACCACGGGTCAGGTGAAACAGATCGATTCATGTGTACAGAACCTGTATGCTCTTGAGATTCAATATTCATGCAAGGCCTTGAGGAGCAAGGAAACTGTTAGAGACTTGGTGGTTGAGATGGAGAGTACATTACCTTTCAACATGCAGCCTCAGAAGATGTCTCAGACAATTGTGGAGGAGCCAAATTGGTGAAGTAGCTTCAGGAGGTTGTGGAGCAGCCAAAACTAGAGAAGCCGAGAGGAGATTGAGTGGAGGCATCCACTCATGCGAAGACCTTCAGTAGGGGGAAATTTTTGAGCCAAGTGGGCAGAGGGATCACATGCAACCACAACTCCAAATGTGAGGTAGGGCGATGTGAAGAGATACTCCCAAGAAGGCTGAAATAGGGGTAGGATCCTTGAGGTACCCAACCGCTTTCATTAGAGCTTGCTACGGGAGCCCCGATGAGGAGTAGCAAGATTGGTTGAGTTGGTAGAGACAGATGCAGATGGAGTAGCAGAGGGAGCTTCAACATTAGAGGGTGTTTCTAGCCCAATAGGGAGGTTAGTTGGGAGATCAGTTACTTACTTCTCAGTGACTGAGTTGTAGTGCAGTAGTGTGCAGCACGATTCAACATGATGAGAGGAGGTGCAGTGCGGATGCATGCTAGGAGATAGGACCAGCAACAACATAGATGCAGTAGGAGGAATCAGTGTGATTAATGCTGTCAGAGATCAAAGTGATAGAGGCTAGAGTAGTTAGATACTAAAGAGCACAGAGGTGCAGAGTTTTCACTTGACAGATGCAATAGCAGTTAGACACTTTGATGACAGAGGCATAATTTTGATTCAGGTTGGATATTTTTTTTGTTTCTGAAGTTGTTGGAGCAACAACACTTGAGACAAGTGTTGCATGCAGAACATTCCAAAGGTTGAGTATTGAGTTCGAGTTGAATGCCTTTCTTGTTGAGAGGGAGTGTTGAGAATAGCAACAAGAAATGCTAAAAATAGCATTGCTATAGATAGCATTTTAGGATATATTCCAGTTTTAATTTGTCCTTGAATTAAAATTTGAATTTAGTCTCACCAGTTGTTTGAAAAATAATTAATTAATTCATCTTGAGTTAATTAGTTGGTGAAAATCAAACATGAAGTCTTTGTGAAGACATGCAACAATTATCCCTTTGATTGAGGAAGTCATCCCTTAATTAAGGAGATAAGGATGAGTTGTAATTAGTTAGCTCAGTTAACTGAGTGAAGTCCAATTAAATTAGTTCCAAACAGTTTGTGGAACTAATTGTGAGTTCAGTCAGTTAATGCATGCATGCATGAAACTAGTGTACTCCAGATAACTAAATATTCTCTCATAAATAGCTCATGCATGTCAGTTTAGACAAAGACCCAGTTGAGATTAAAGGAAGGGACAGTGTACTATCAGTTGCTAGAATATTCCCATGTGAATATCCCTTGCATGCAGAAGGAATTCATTCCTTGAGGATTGTGGAGTTACTATAGAGGTCATAGCATTGCGTGAGGAGAGAAACACATAGGTGGTAGCTAGAGCACCCAAGAGAAACTATGCAAGGAAATAGGAGGCTTGGAGGATTGAAGGAAAGCATATGTGTTGTCTATTTTGTCTATGAGCAGCAGTGAGGGATTGTACTAAGATCTAGACAGCTTGAGAGCTAAAGCTTTGTGTAATCCTGAGATATTTCCACTTGTATGATAATACAGATAGCAAGGTTTTTAGCTGAGGCTTTCCCTAAAGTATTCTTCTATGTTTCATGTATGATTGAATCTTCTTCTCTATTATATGTGTTCTGGTTGATCTTGATCAAATTCAATTAGGCTTCCTCAAGTTTTATTGTAGAAGTAGATTAAGTATTTTGCTTTAGTACGTTGCATAATCAGTTTAATCTATAGTCATATTTTCTACATAGATCTCAGAGTTGGATTTGTAGAGAATTTGCAGGGAATTCTACAAAGCTAGTGTGAAGCCAAGATGAGTTGATAATTCAACAATACTTCTAAAGTTGTTAGACTTATTTTTCACGAACAAGGTCAATTCAGAGAGCTAGAGTTGTACTAGTGAGTCACCAAGTGTTGTAGCGGCTACAACCACCCTCCAAAATCTTTCCTTAGCTTTTTTTTGGAGCCTCCCTACCAACCTTACATAGCACTTTGTATTGGTTCATCAAGTACTCAAGCTTCAAGTGTTTTCCTTGCACAGAGGTAGCCTGTTGATCACAGTTGATCCATTCCCCTCATAGGTTTCTCACCCAGAATTGGTTTAGCTATAAGCTGAACAACTTCTCCTTGAAAATTGGACATTTCTAGAGGGAAACCAACCTTCCCTATAGGAATTTCACAGCCGCTCTGAACATCCTACTTGGCTCCAGGATTGTCCAATCCTGTCAGCCAACCCTCCCAGTAGGATTTGCACTAATTTTCCCAGTAGCGGGCTATTCAGACTTGGTTTTGTGCAAATCTAGGCAACAATGAATTGCTCTGCCCAGAAATTGTGAAATCCCCTTCGGTAGTCAACCCAGTTCACAGTCAGGAATGCGCATGTTTCCTAAGCATGCTTGCATGAATTGACCTGGGACCGAGGAAACTTGACTTGCATGCATGCATGAATTGATCTTCCTGGAATAGAAAGAGACAACATGCAAAGGGCATCCCATGATTTAGGGATATATTTTTAGCAATTAGGGTTACATTCAAAGTTGTTTCAGAAGTTTCCCTCCAAGTGTCACTTTTTCATAGATTTTTGGCATGTGCATCATGAGACAAAACTTATTTATTCGATGCACTAGAGATCATTCCTTCACATCGATCTTGGAGCTCTAACATCCCAAAACGCATCCAAGACTCTTCGACACATTCGGCTCAGCTGTTCACAGGTAAGTGGCCTCAACTTGTCTTTTTCATCATTTCTATCGTTTTTGTGTATTTTCTTGTGTGATTGTTGTTTTCCTTATTTATTTGAACACCTGCTATCGTTTACATGTATTCTAGCTTGTCCTAGCTCTGTTTCAGATGTTGTTACTATCTCACTACTGTCGCATGCATGAAACTATTTTACACGAACGTTCGGCCAATCGGTGAATGACCTCACCCACATGCATGCTGATTTGTTAGTTGAATCTTTCATTCATGTTTTGCATGCATTTTTTATCACTTCTGCTATCACTTAGTGTGACCATGCATTCATTGTCTTAGTTGCTTTTAGTTTCCCTTCGATGAGTCAGGCCAGCCTTGGCCTGGGCTCTGCCTTCACCAAGGCTCCATTGCGCAATCTCGGGAAGGAAGGCTAACCTTCCTCTCCATATTTTCACATTCTTTCCTAGCACTGGCCTCCAGGACTGTTTTATGCATTTATGGAGGATAGTGGCTGCTTGGCCCAGGAAATTGTGCAAATCTGTCCCTGGGCCAGCAGTCCTTCCGAGCTAGAATTGCCCATTGCGCAATCCAAGCAGCCAGCTCCCTACCTGGATTGCACATTTAGTAGATCAAGTAGCCAGTATAGGTGCCTAGATAGCCCAAACTACCTTTTGCGTAGTTATGGAACCTAGTTACTCAGCCTCCGAGTGAAATTTATTCAATATTGCTCATCAGTTTCCCAGGTATGTGCTAAATCCTTCCCCAAATTTGCTTTGTATTCACTGACATATTTCTTGCCATGCATGCTTCTTATTTCCAGATATTTCAGGTGTTCATCTGTCTTAATGGCTTCCAAGAGCATAAGATGTCAGGACACTGATGGTATTGCAGCTGGAGAAACAGTTGATCAGGAGTCCTTTGGTTTGTCGATCTATTAAGATACGAAGTTGTATCTAGACAAGGACATCAAATTAAAGTGGAAAGAGGTGAATAAAACATTCATAAGTACTTTTGGGGAGGACCTTCAAGATTGTTAGGTGTATGTGAACATTCATAAGTCTAGATTGTACCAGATTGCATGCAGATACCCCACGTTCCCATGTGTGGACATGATTCACTAGATCGTCTCTCATATTGAACCCAAGACAATGACCTTGAGCAGTGTCAGTAGGATGAAGCTTGCAACCTTCTAGGAATGAGATTACAATGAGATGTATCAGATGACCGAGCGAACGAATGTCATGACTCCTCCATTCAGCTTGCCAAATAGCAGAGCTCACTCAAGAGACATTCTAAAGGATTGGGTAAAGAAGCCAGTTCATTTCAGGATGAAAACCAATCAGATCTACAGGACAAAGATATCAAGGGAGGCATACCAATAGTTGGTCATATTCGCATGTTGAATCAGTGGCCAAGAAAGCACTGAAACCTTTCCTCATAGTTGGGTGATTGCACTAGACCAACTGGATAGAGAAGGAATGCCATGCAACTGGTCTAGCATACTACCTCATCAACTAAAGGAGCAAGTCATGAGGGCTCGAAAGTCACCCAACAATATGTATGTAGTGATTTACATGTCTGCCTACATTCTAGATGCAGTCTGTGCCCAACATGAGTTGCCGAGCTTAGAGTGGGCATGGTCACTGTCAGAGAGTGTTGTGAACATGTATTTCAAGTTGCTATATGAATGTAGCTTGAGAGGAGCGATCATACAGTTGTCTGACCATTTCATCAACCCAGTGTATAGGTTGATATTCAAACAGGATCCACCGTGCATGTCAGAGGAAGCGATAAAGGAATTGTTAGGCATTACAGATTGGTATGCCTCACTATCTGGCACATTCATCCAAGTGTTCAGTGCGGATAAGTCTGCATGTTCTCCCAAAGTTCGCCTTGGACGTGCTTGTCATGCAGGAAGTAGCATACCACATCTCAGTGGAATTGAAAGCTAGACTACAGCGGAAGAAGAAGGCATCTTGTCCCGCTCTTCCATTGCAAATTGGGTAATATGAGATCCAGAGTATCAAGCAAGTGGATGTCGAAGTAGAATGGATGAGGAAGTATCCTTTTGACCTCCAAAGCTTCAATCCGTATGGCCCACATTGCATTGTGAAGGATCAATGCATGAGAGTTCAGTTTAAATGGATCCATGGGGCATGTCATTGGGACAAGGACGACTCATGGAGATACTACTACAATTGCTCTAGAAGCAATGAATAGGTCGGCTTCACCGTAGAGTGGTTAGCAAAGCATCATGATGTAGCATCATGGAGAACACCAATAGTAGTAGCAGTATCAGCAACAACAGAGGTAGTAGAGCCAAGCATACCTATGAGTGACAAAGGGAAGAGGAATATTTTCGACCGCATGGAGGAGGAGAAAAGTTGTAAGATTCGAGTAGATCCACTTGTAGAACAAGTAGCTATGGCTATTGAATAGAAGAGGCAGCAACGTGATAAGCGAATTGTGCGAAGGCAAAGGGATAAGAAAAGAATGGAAGAAGCAGAGAAGGAGTTGCATGAGCTGAGGGAGAAACTTCAGAAAGAACAAGAGATGCCAATAGCAGAAGGAAGCATAGCGGTAGCAAATTCAATAGGGTGCGCATCACATGTAGACAAATGAAGCAAAACCCATACAAGTAGTTGATTCTTCTGAACAACTGGCATCAGGCAAACAGGGTGAACCCTCCCAGTGGTAAGACTTTGCTCATGAGAAAGAATAGGCTCTTGAATAGTTGGATGCAGACATGGAGTAGCAAGAGTTGGAATAGGACATCGACCTCATGCCTCACCAGAAGGAGGTTGACTCACCCACTGGAATGCATCCAGATGATGAGCAAGTCACAAATGCCCAACGAGGCACTGCGATCCTTAGTGGTGAGCTAGAAGAAGAGGTGAACAACATCTCCTTTGATGAATCTCACCACAAAGTTGTGTAGTCTCATAGAGTACTGACTCCGAAGGACCATACATCCCCTACGAAATTTGAAGAGCAAGTGATCATGACTAATATGCATAAGCATCTAGCTGCTTTGGCTGACGCAACTAGAGTGTATGCCAAAGCCACTAGCTCAAGTGTTTGTTTTCTCATAGATGAGAATGAGTGAATGGCAAAGGAGCTATAGGTGGACAAGCAGGGAGGAGACTTGGTGACAATGTCCGCCCGAGTTGAACTAAAGAAGGCAATACTAGATGATGTATTATCCTTGGACACAATTATACGAGCATTGTACTCCAAGTTTGGTACCATGCATCAAACAGTTGTTCATCTCCATGGATGGAAGCAGTGATGTGCGAGAAGAGCATGCACCTTGAAGCACATACATGTTATCATTGATAACATGCAAGCATGGACGATGAAGTACAAGTGAGGCCCACTTTACTTACCAAATATAATGAGGGCCAATGTGGTCGAGCTGCAAGCATCTATCCAGAGTCAGATCTGGAACTATGAGGAACTACCGTAACTCATCATTGGCATATAGGCTTCCTATGAACAAGCATTCAAAAGCATGGATGTTATAGTGCACACTCTTGTGATCCCATCACCTGGGACTCTCACCCAGGAAAAGATAAAGAAGCAGGTTCAACAAGAGCTTGAATCATAGTTTGAAGTGTTGATTTGCACTGCCATGAGCCTAGACTTTCCTATCAGTGCAAACATCATGCACAAGTATGTTGTTGGTCTGGCCACACTGAAGACAATGATGCACATGATCATAGACAAGTTTGATAGAGGAGCCCAAGAAATGTACCCATATGCTGTGGAGGTAAGGTTCAGGTTTCAAATGGATGTCACAGCAGAACACACAGACACTATCAAGGACTACCAATCTTGGCATCAATATGTCACTGTTGATCAGCATGAGGATGTCAAGCAGTTGGACTTCTATGGTTGTCTAAGTCCAAATGATTTCTATTTTGGCTTGTCCAAGCCATTGTTCACATGGGTACATGTGTATTGTAATGTTGAGTCATGTCAAGTGTAAGTCAAGTGTCAAGAGTTGATGTAACAGTCATAGAGTAGGTGAAGAGTCATGAGGGTAGTTGAATAGTCACAAAGAAGAATGTCAAGGGTCACCACACCCTTTGCTATAAATAGTCCCTCATAATCCATTGTAAGGGATTTTGATCAGCTAAGCTTCTACTAAGATTATCTTGAAGAGGGCTTGGACAATATTGTAACTCGTCTTGGCTTCTCCCCTACACGGAGCTAGTACATCTCTTTGGAGGAGTAGGCAGATGTGGCTGTAACGTTCCACTATTGGGGCTAGCAGGTTTACATGGTGTATTGTATGATTGTGGCTTACACTTCTTTATATAATAAGAGCTAACACATTTTCATCCATATGATGTTATTGTAGTTGGACTTGTCTGGTTTCCTTAATGATATATGTTGTTTAACTTACGTACATGTGTATGAACTGATTCACATGAAATTATATGAATCTTGTTGTTAATGTGTTGTATATGTTGTTAATGTTGTCACTGTCCATGTCGACTACTCTGCTAGACATCAGATAGACCTTTCACATGAACCTTGTTGTAACAACCGCCGCACTAGTCTCGGACTGATCCGTGAATGTTGTACATGTTATCTTACCTTGTATGATGTGACTGCCTCATCTGAGTGGACTGTGCTGCTAGAAGCTGTGCATGTCCTTTGTGTTGTATATTCCTAGCTGAGTTGGGACTGATCCCCTTCAACCTGGAACTCACCTTCACGTCCTTCCCCCTTCGAAGTGTTCGAACCTCCCATGCACCTATTGACTCACTACATCAGTCAGACCCTTGCTACTAACAGAGTTATCCTACTTGCCTCTGTGCGACATCGCGGTCAAGGCATTACCTTACGACACACCACTGGGACTCCTACGCTAAACGGTCTGAAGTCTAATTGGGACTTCTTAGCAGGGAGATCCCCTTGAAATGTTGGCAGGTCCAACATTGTCAACACATACCTAAGCCTACTTTTGTATCAAACTACTACATATGTTTGCATGTTGGATTTGTACTATATATCATTATGATCAATGGAATTGACATCTTCGACTTATTTCCTATGCATGTCTTCATTCTTGATGATACCTTGACTGTTGCTTTTATTGTGTGTTTTTTGGTGCCTATTCTGATATCCAAGCTGTTGCAATTGGTGGAAAGCCTACCTAAGAATGAACTATCTCTTCATAGATGCAAATAATATCACTAATTTTTGTTGTGGTTCCACAGGTTGGTACAAGAGGAGTTTCTTCCTATAACAGTCTTTTGATCTCCCCTTGAAGTCTCCAGTTTGCATGAGGGAGATGAGGGAGATGATGGTAAGCTATGAGGATAGGGTTAGAGTCATGGAAGAGTAGTGTAGACACTTTAGAAATAGAAAATAGTAGCATTTTTTTTTTCAAGATAGGACATAGTGGGAAATTTGAGCAATTTTTTGTGAAATGGAGTGGATGGCTGGTCGATGGATGATGGAAAAATCATAGGAAGAATCTCTTTACCATTTATCAGAGTAATAATGGTATTTTTTTGTTGTTATCCTCCTTTTATGTACCTCTTGTAGCTCCACAAGCACCTCTTGTAGTGTTACAGGACCTTGTTATAGCAATGCTAGTCCTTCCTCTAGAATCACAAAAAGGAGGTGAAATTTTGTTTTTGTGATTCTGGGATGGTGGAGAGAGGTAGTAATATGCTTAGAGAGGATGAATATGGGGTGTATGAATGGAGTAATGGATGATAGCTTGTAGTTATTGCCTATAGCCATGAAATATGCCACTATGCGTAATTTTGTAAAACAAGAGAAAGGTTATCAGACATGATATAAGCTTCTTCTTTATTCCCCTTTTCTTCTCTCTCTTTTTTTTCTTTTTTCTTGAAACACACGGGCTACCTTAGAGGATTTTTTTAGCGTGCATGCCTACCCTAGGTTCCTCGAGGGATTTTTTCACATAGGGATCTTTATTATTTTTAATTTTCCTTTTTTTTTCCTCTTGAGATGACTTAGAAAAATTTTCAACCCTGGAGTTGGCCTCAGATGTCTCATAGAGGTTTTCATCTAGAACTTTTTTTTATATATATTTTTAAAATTTCTAGCAATGTCATGGACTCGATGCCACAGAACTCCCGATCACATTTAATTCTTTGCTAACTGAGCTGACAAATTCTTCCTTAGACAAAGGTCTTGTATATAGCTTCAACCTATAACCATTTACAAGTAAGGGAATTCCCTCCTCATCAATGCTTCTTATATGGACACATATATTTTCATGACACTTTTCTACTAGGTATGGACCCAACCATCTTTTCTAGCCTTAGAATCATAATTCCGTTCTTGAAAATTATTTTCCTTGATATTATTGTCATTCCAGACCTTCCTTTGCAGTTGTATGACTTCAGTGTGTAAGAGAGCTTTCATTTTGAACTATTCTAAGCCATTCATTGGAGAAACCTTTCTTCTTGTATTGTGGTGACATCTAAGTATCACTGAGATCCCATTCTCAAATTGTTATATTCAAACTCAATAGAAAGTAGAGATTTCTTCCCATAAACCAGATCATATGGAGTGAATCTAGTGGTGGTTTTCCAAGTGGTATTCTAGGCCCAAGTGGCCTCTACTAGTCTCTCTGCCCAATCTTTCATGTTACTACTAACAACCTTAGAGTGGATGCTCTCCAATGCTATGTTTGTGACCTTTTCTTGCCCATTTTCTTGAGGGTGATAGGCATTAGATGTATTGTGATTGATATGGTGTTGCCTCATGAGATCTTCAATCAAATTGGATGTGAATTATGCTCCTTGATCAGTGACCACCTCCCTCGAATACCCTAACTTGTAGAAGATGTTTTATCTTAAACATTCTGCCACTTTATTCTCAGTTGCTACTTTGACTTCCTTTGTCTTAGCCCACTTTGTTAAGTAACGAGTGGACACAATGATGTGCTTTTTCTGTCCTGATCATGGATCAATTTCCACAATGAAATCCATGCCCCACTTGTCAAATGGCTCTAAGGACACTTGACGTTGTAGGGGAATTTCATCCATGGGTGTGGGTCTTCCCATCCTTTGGGACTGATCACATCTAGTGGTATATTTCGTCGCCTCTTGATGTAAAGTGAGCCAATAGTGACCATCCTTAAAATTTTAAGGGTTGTCTTTTTTGTAGAAAAATGACCTCCACAAGGACCATTATAATATGTTGAGAGGATTTCAAAGACCTCCTCTTTTCTCACACATCTCATCAAAATTTGGTCTGGTCCTAATCTAAAAAGATTTCCCCCAATCCAAGTGAAAGGAAATCTTTTCCTTACAATATTCTTTTCTCCTTGGATGATAGATTAGGAGGGAACCTCCTAGAAACCAAGTAGTTTTCTTTGTTAGAAAACCAAGGAGAGAGAACCAAGATGGAAAATAGGTTCTCATATGGCAGTTTATCATCCACCATCTCTTCATTACCCAGCTAAAAGGTTAACTTGCACAAAAAATCTGCAACCATATTTTCTTTCCTTAGTTTTTCAATAATAGTCAAAGAAAAATGTTGTAACAATAACAACCATCTAATTATCCTAGCATTAAAACCCGACTTGTTCATCAAATATTTAATGGTTTCATGATTAGTATAAATAAAATTTTGGTACCTACTGATATAGTGCCCAAATTTGTTTACAGAATGTACCACAGATAAGAGCTCTTTTTCAGTGATATTGTAATTCAAATTCACTTTAAACAAATTCTTACTAGTGAAATAAATAGCATAAAGTGACTTATACTCTACTTATCCCAAGGCTCCCCCCACAACTTTATCATATGCATCAATATGGATATGGAAAGGAAATGCCTAGTTGGGACTCCTTAGCATGGGTGCAGTGATCGACTTTACTTTCAACACTTCAAGGGCCTCTTGAAAATTGTTGGTGGAACAGAAATATGAATCTTTTGCCAATAAACCAAAAAAAGGTGAAGAAACTTTACTAAAGTCTTTGATGAATCTCCTATAATACCTAACTAGTCCCAAGAAGCTCATGAGATCTCTTTTATTCTGAGGGATAGGGACCCTTTTGATGATGGCAATTTTGTTTGGGTTTGCCTGTATCGCTTTCTTGGATATGGAATGGCCAAGGAAAGTCCCCTCATTAATCAAGAACTAAAATTTCTCAAGGCTTAGAGAGAGATTCATTTCAATGTATTTCCTCAAATCCTTACATGGATTGGAGGGATCTTCATGGAAGTCACATCGATAAGAAGTGAAATCATCCATATATATTTCAACAGAGTCATGCACCAATTCAGAACAAATACTCAAGATGGCCCTCTCGAAAGTAGTAGGGGCATTGCACAAACCAGATTGAATAAATCTATAAAAAAGGTACCCCAAGGACATGTGAATGTGGTATCATCTTGGTCTTTGGGGATAATTTGGATTTGGTTGTATCCACTAAATCCATCTAGGAAGGAGAATAATTTCTTCCCTACAAGACCATCTACTACTTGATCAATGAAGGGAAAAGAAAAATGGTCCTTATTTGTAGTCTTCTTGAGTTCTTGGTAATCAACATTGATCCTCTGATTAGAGAACTGAAGGATTAGAGAACAGTCCGCTAATTTCTATTTCACATGAGAGAAAGGAGGAGCTCACGAGGTTCTCCCCAAGAAGCACGGTCCAGTTGATTAAGCAATGCTTTCCACTAATACCACGTCCCTCTATGCCATCACCTACTTCCCCGACATCAAATCCATTTTCGCCCACTCCACCTCCACCTCTGCCACCACCGAAGGTTGGGATGACGAGCGCAGTCAAGTTGTCGGTATTTAAGGGTGTAGGAAATGAGGAACTAGGTTAGTTTTCATTTGTAGTAAAGGTTGTATGGGAAGCCCAAGGCATAATGGATGATAACATAAAAAGGCTACCCTGGTTAGCACACCATAGGACTGCGTGTTGACGTGGTATATAAAGTTCTCAAGTGACCATCTGAATGCAGGAATAGCGGCAATTTAGGATGCCTTGGATAAAGAATTTGGTCGACCAAAATCAGAAACACAATCGGTCATTGGGTTCGAAGAGATAGCGATGCTACTGGGTGAAACCCCATGGGATCTAGATCAGAGATTAAAGAGCACAATCCGCGAGGCTAACATGACATTGATGGATGTGCAGCACTGCGCGTGGTTTGTGGCATCCTTAACACCACATCTAAGGACGGAACTATCATAGCAAAAGATCTCAACCCAAGTCAAAGCATTAGAAACCGTGATGAGATTGCATGAAAACCCAATACAGGATCTAGGGCTAGGAGTTCGGTAGATCCACATGTAATTACAAAACATGAGCTTAGAGATGCAAAGCTTTAAGTAGGAAAGGGCGACCTGATTGAAGGCGCGTATAGAGGTAGGATGCATATAATGCAAAAGCCAAGCACACGAAAAAGACCATAGCCCCGTCTTCATGAACTATGTGGTGGGGGGGGCCCCGATGTTGATAAAACTAGAGGTACAAGCAGGGCCAAGTGTCGCACCCGCGCTCTGGTGCACGATTTGTCAAGTAGTTGGAAAGCATGCAACTGACAACTGCCACCTATTGCAGAAGTATACCCAGACCCCGCAGCAGCTGTATTGCAATTTTTGTAGATCAGTGGGTCACGATGAGTGAACATGTTGGAGTTAAGAATTAATGATGGAAAGGACCCCCACTTATTGAGTGCAGACTAAAACATGAGGGTTCGACCCAGTCGTAGGGCCATGCGGGGGATTTCAAGGACGCGGTCGAGGAAGTGGAATGGGGCCTGGGTGAGGTCGCAGATGGTTGATCTGTTATAACTGTGGAGGGTCAGGACACTACACTCATGATTGTACTAACCTGACAAGGATATCTTGCCCCTACTCTGAGCAGTTCGACCATGAACTGATAGATTCCCCAATGTTAATTGCCCAAATGCATGAAAAGGGAGTATTGTAGCCCACCCCAACCCAAAATGTTCAAATGATGAGGTCGAAACCATGCAAAGAAGACCCCAGCATAAATATGGTATTGAGGAGCAGCGCACCCATGGGAGGAGATGTGCAGAATGACTTTACCGAAGAGGCGAAGGGTCGCGATACCCCTGCAAGGAAATCCAAATTTGAAATGGACCAGGGGATGAAGACACCAAAGGAAGCTCTGAAGAGCTTCACAGAAGTCTCTACTCCAAGTAGGAGGGACCAAATTGAGCTAGGGATGGATCCCTCTATGCTTACTACCTTTTTAGAGACGTGTATGAAGATGTTGCACAACAATACATCCGTTAAAAGATTACAAGAGTTGATCACTAAGTGCGTGGGGTCGGGTGAGCCGCGCATAGTCTTGAAACTGGGAAGACATGCTCTGCGTACTGGACAAGAGATGTGTATGACAATGCAAATCGGTGAATACGAGATGGACCAGGTCATTCTGGACTTAGGGTCGAATTTGAATGTGCTACCCAAGCAAACATGGGAACGCAAGGGTAGGCCCGCACTGCAGTGGTCTCCTATTCAACTTAGGATGGCCAACCAACAAAAGATCTTACCGATGGGCTGACTACAAGGGGTGACAGTGGACATTGAATGCATAAGTACGCAGACTGACTTCAAGGTAATAGATATTGTGGATGACACAAATTCCTATCTTGCGTTGCTAGGAATTGATTGGGCCACGAACATGAATGGGGTCATCAACTTGAAAAGACAATGAATGACATTCGAAAAAAAGTCACTATGGGTAATTTCCTTACTGGACTCAGTGGAAGGAGAGCATTACACCGAGCCGGTGCATGATGAGGAAAATGATGATGCGCTGGACTGCATATACCAGATAACAGTGCAAGATTAGGGTCGAGTGAATTCCTTAGCAGATGGAAGAATCTCATGGATGTGCGATAGTTGATACACATCTAATACAGATGAGGAGATGGAAAGATGGTAGAATAGATTGTAGGAAGTCACCACACTCAACTGTAATAGGATGATTAGATCATTGCAGCGTGTAACCACTGAAGTAAGGCCATGGTTAGCAAACAACGGTGTAACCAGTGAGGGGCAGTGCATCAACCATAGCACCTTCACTATCACCGAGGAGTAGCATGGTGCATCAGACAAAGCGTCGCGCACACATGGGAAGCTGAGAAGAAGAATATGGTTTCATGTATGGATTGGAGGATGTGCGCACTAGAATAGGGCAGTCATCTACTTACAAAAGGCATGGCCATATGTTGTGCGACCATCACACCAACTGAATCTGTGCGCAGTGAGGGTCCGCTAGGCCAATACAACCATACCTAGACAAGGGTATGCCAAGGGATCTCTGTCCACGGCTGGACGGGCCATTTTACCCATGGTCTGGCCTGCACCCGAAGGCCTGCATGCCAAGAGTCAACAATTATGGGAAGCTGTTTGGCGCGATAAAATGAGACTTCACAAATTAGCGGAAACGGGGGCCAAACTCTACGAGAAAAGTGCGAGGCTGGATGAAGAAATTGATAAACTACAATTAGAAGTCACCCACACGGGCTATGCAAAAGAGCTAGTGAAGGGACCGGACATGGCTGGCTCTCCTATACTAGTAGGACAACCCACGACCCTGCTAGCATGGTTGCGCCTGCACCCTAGGGCACACAAAAACACAGACCACAATACGCCATCAGACTCAAAGGAATGTGAATGGTGCTCATAGCTCGGGCTAGTAGGGAAGCAGAAGGCTCGCATGACGGGTGCGACCACCTGACTATCTATAGAAGGCCCAGTCCTAACACTCCACACAGTTGGAAGAGGGCGTGGGACGACAAAATATGCTGCAAAAAAGTTGTGCATGGACGATCAACTACACAGGATGCACCCGCGCACCAAGGGCTACGCTACCATAGAGAGGGAATGGAAAGCGACCATTGTAGGTACTGTTCATGACAAGATGGACCATTTAAGTGAGGGAGGAGCGATTGGTGGGTAATTAAGGCATAAGGGTAACTGCCAAATTCATATTAATGAGTCAAGAGGGGGGCGACCGACCAATTTTGAATTTGAAATCATATATATCATGCAAGCAAAGGGGCATACCAAAAAGTTTCATCTTGCGAAGAATTGGACACCCTGGTTTCCGACCGGAAGGAGCAAGATGAATGACAAAGTGTTGAAGGAAAGCCCATGGTTTCAGGCACTGCCAAAGGAATATCGAGAGTCACTCCTCAGATCAATAAACCCTACCATAGAGAGTCCACAGAATCCCACACCGTAGGTAGCTGAACTCCCTAAATCACCCCAGACGCTGCGAACCAAGAAGGAATCCCAGACTCCAGAATTAGTAAGAAGGTTGTTGTGACATCTGCGCCTTAGTAAACTCACAATGGAAGAAAAGGGAAAAACTGTCACAATTGAAAGCGATGAGGAAGAAGCTGGCTCTCCAACATATGTTGAAGAAATAAACCCTGATGAGGATCCTATCCAGCCGGTACAATAGCCCAAGTATGTGCTTCCAAGCAAAGGGAAGGCTAAGGTACCTACTAATCTGGATGAAGTTGCTAATATACTCATCATCTCATCTCTTCCAAAAGGGGTTCCAGTTGAAACCTCGTTGGTTGGCCAGATTGTGACAATGAAATTTGAAGACTGGGACCTAGCAGATACAACAAAATTTCCCCATTTGGCGACTGGCACACTGATGACCATAATATTTTGGTGATAATATATTATCCTTCTTTGCTTGCTTGAGGGACATTTGTTTATATGGTTGTAGTCGCAGGAATACCCAATCACCTACATCAATACTTCTTTTGCCGCGATGTTGATCTGCCTGCTATTTCATTCTATTCTGCGCCAAGGTGAGGTTATCCTTGAAGAGCTAGAGAACTTGTTGTTGATGCTCGATGTGATCTTCCATTGCTTGAACCTTAGAATTTTCTCTTAAATATGATATGATGGATGGTGGATGATATCCACAAAGTTCCATAAATGGGGTCATTTTTTTTGCAGTATGGAAGGAAGTGTTATACCACCATTCAGCCAGAGGCAACCATTTGACCCATTATGTCTATTTATTAGTTACAAAGAAACAGAGATATCCTTCCAAAATTTTGTTTACTATCTCATTTTTCCGATAAAATTGAGGATGATAAGACAAGCTATGAGCTAACTGAGTACCAAGGAAAGAAAATAATTCTGTCCAAAAATTTCTAGTGAAAATGGGATCTCTGTCACTTACAATAATCTTTGGGTTTCCATGTAGATTTTGAATTATTTCCACAAATGCAATAGAAAATGTACTCGCTTTAAATGGATGAGATAATGCACAAAAGTGTGCATACTTGGTAAGCCTATCAACTACCACCATGATAACACTCTTTCCTTCAGAATTGGTTAAACCTGTGATAAAATCCATTGAAACATTCTACCAACATTGTCTTGGAATGGATAGAGGTTGTAATAGACCTCAGGTCTTAATTGTTTCAACTTTATTTTGTTGGCAAACCAAAATTCTGCCACAAAATTTTGAATATCTAATTTAAGGCCATCCCAAAAAATTCCTTCTTAACCCTATGGTAAGTTTTTAGAAATCCCGAGTGCCCTCTTAAGGGAGAGGTGTGCAATTCCCTAAGCATCTATTGTTTGAGTTGGGAATTCTTACATAGGTATAATCGATATTTGTACCATAATGAATCATTTTTCTAGCTAAATGTATCAGATGTGCTGAGATATTTTTGTAACTTTTGAATGAGTACCCACACTTCTTCATCATTCTTCCATTCATCCCTTGCTTTGTTTATCCAATCTGGTTAGATAATAGAAATGGCACAAAGAAATTCTTCCACATCCTCATCCTTTCTTGAGAGTGCATCTGCCACAACATTTTGCTTCCCTTTTTTGTAGATGATTTCAAAGTCATAACCCAACATCTTTGTGACCCATTTTTGCTACTCTTCTAAAGATAATATTTGTTCTAAAAAGTATTTAAAACTATCATGATCTGTTTTTACCTTGAAGTGTCTTCCCATTAGGTAGGGTCACCATTTCTTAAGTGCATGTAGTATTGCCAACATTTCCTTCTCATAAGTAGCTTTGTGTAAATACTTTCCTTTGATTGGATGACTTTTGAAAGTAATGGGTCTTTCTTCTTGCATTAAAATAACACCAATTCCATTTCCTGAGGCATCACATTCCACAATAAAGGTTTTTGGGAAGTCCAGTGTAGCTAAGAATTGTGCTTGGAAAATTGCCTCTTTAAGACGTTCAAAGGCCTTCGTTGCTTCTAGAGTCCATGAAAATTCATCTCTCTTCAATAATGTTGTTAGAGGTGTTGCTATTCTCCCATAATTCTTAACAAACTTGGGATAATACCCTGTCAACCTAAGAAATCCTCGTAGATGCTTTTTGGATGTGGGTATTTTCCATTCCTTAATGGTTTTAATTTTGCTAGGGTCTACCTTAACACCTTCATGAGATACAATATGACCCAAATATTCCACCTCTTGTACTCCAAAGAAACATTTGGAGCTTTTTGCATATAATTGTTTCTCCTCCAATAGTTTGAGCACCCTATCAACATGTTGAACATGATCCTTCCAAGACTTGTTGTAGATAAGTATATCATCAAAAAATAATAACAAAAATTTTCTAAGAAAGAGTTTGAAAATGGAATTAATCAAACCTTGAAATGTAGAAGGTGCATTGGTAAGGCTAAAGGGCATGACCAAAAATTCATAATGACCCTCATGAGTTCTAAATGTTGTTTTTCGAAAGTATTCAATCTTGATTATGATTTGATGATATCCTGAACAAAGATCCAACTTGGTGAAGTAAATTGATCCATGCAATTCATCCAATAATTCATCAATTACTAGAATGGGAAATTTATCTTTAATACTGAGCTTTTTGAGCTCCCTATAATCTGGACACATGCACCATGATCCATTCTTCTTGTGAACCAATACTACTGGAGTAGAGAAAAAACATTGGCTAGGTTGAATTATACTTGCCTCTAGCATTTCTACAACCATACGTTCAATTTCACTCTTTTGCACATAGGGATATTTGTAAGGCCTGATGTTTGGAGGAACACTTCCTGGAATCAAATGAATAACATGATCATGATCACAAATAGGTGGGAGGCCTTTGGGAGTCTCAAATACCTTGGAATGACTGTCCAAGACTTTTTGGAGATCTAGAGAAATTGATGATTTTGATGTGGGAAAATCTAGTGAACATAATTGTGCAATTATGCCTCATTTTTATTTCTTTAGAAGCTTTGTCATTCTGTTAGAGCTGATTATATTTCCCGGTTTCCATGTGACACCCCTTAATTCAAAATCCTTTCCTTCTGAAGAAAATTTCATGAAAAGTTCTTGAAAATTAAAAGCTATTTTACCCAAGGATTGTAGCCATTGGACTCCTAGTACAACATCAACACCACCCATTGGAATGGAAAGCATTGTGATATTCAATAAATATTCTCCCATGGATAGCTTGATATTATGGAAGTTTCTTGAGAAATTTATCGTTCCTCCACTTGCAACCATCACTTGACACTCTGGTGCTAGATATAGGAAGAAATTAAATTCCTTGGCTATCTTATAATGAATAAAATTATGGATACTACCCGAATCAACCAACACTATTACCTTTTTCTTCTTGATATGTTCTTCTATCTTGATAGTTTGAGGAGTTCTAATTCTAGCCAATGCATTACAAAATATGGTTGGATTGATTTCTTCTTTCTCTAGGGTTTGTTCCTGATGTGTATCCCCTTCTTTTGACGTTTCTTGTTCCTTTTCATCCTCCTCTTCACAATCTATGTAAAATAATTTCTTCTTAGCACACTTATGACCTTTACTGTATTTACTATCACAACTGTAACAAAGCCCTTTTGCTCTTTTTTCTTCCAATCGTTTTGGTGTTAATCCTGTAGGTTGTGGATGGATAGGGGCAACAACACTTCCATATTTATGATTGTGAGTGGTAGGCTTCCTTGTTGCCATAATTTTGCTTTTCATTTTTCTTGCCAACTTGAATGCCTTCTCCAATGAATCAAGTTACCAAAGGAAAACCTCATGTCAGATGTTATCCTTTAAAGTCCCTATGAACACATGAATCCTATGCTCCTATGGAATATATTTTACCCTTATATTCAATTTTTGGAAGTCCTCAATGTGATCCATCATTCAACCCTTTTGTTTGAAATTTATCATTTGGCTATAAAAAGTGTTTCTTTTTGTATCCTCATAATGTGCTATCATTTCATCCGTAAAAATAGCCAAAGTAATGATTTTTTTACCATAGCAAAGCCATCGATACCATACAAACTAATTTTGGTTCCAAATATAAAGTTGCAATGCGTACCTTTTGTGTGTTTTTCACATTATGGAAATCGAAAAATTGCTCCATCTGTAGTATCCATGATACGGGATCCTTGCCATCAAACTTCCACATATCGATCTTTGGAACATGGTCGTTATTTGATCCAATGTTAGAGTCTATGAAATCATGATTAACATTTATTTTGTTCTCATCATGAGTTTCCGTTACTACCCTTTCACCATTAGTAAGCATTTATTGTAGAAACTTTGTCAAAAATGTCTTCAAATATTCCATCTTAGCTTCCACTCCTTTCATTAAATCATCCATCTTAGCTTCCATGCCATCCATATTAGCTTCCACAGCATCCATCTTAGCTTCCACGACATTCATCTTAGTTTCTACGCCTTTCTTTAAACCATCCATCTTAGTTTCCATGCCATACATCTTAGCTTCTACGTATTTCTTTAAACCTTCCATCTCAGCTTCCACACCATGCATATTAGCTTCTACTTCTTTCTTTAAACCATCCATATTAGCTTCTATTAATTTTTATGCGAGTGAAATTTTTTGAACTTGGTCTCATAATTTTGATATATCATGTTGCATTTCTTCCTCTTCTTTATGAGTCTTGCTAGAGCTTTTTGGTTGCTTACTAGGTGTTTGCATTTTCTTTCTTTGGGGCATCAATTACTGATAATAATTCTTCATTATGCCCTTTGAATTCCTTCAAACTATTTTTTTCAAACCAAACTTATGAAAAAATTAAAAACAAAACTACACACCGTTTTTCACATTGTAGGAGTTGGATATTGAATCTACTGTATCTCTGTAATTTTGGATCTCCAAAGTTTGAAGTTTCTTCTTGTGGTAACCCTCTAAGTACTCTTTTTAACCCTACAAGTCTGATCAATATTAGATTCTCCAATGAAGAGTTATGCCAAATCTCCCACGATGACCTAATTATAGACTCGTTCAGTAGTGCGAGCTTGTACGAAGTGCCACGTCTCATTGTTTTGACCTTAGGATCTCAAAATGATACACAGGAAACTACAGTCTGTCCTCTGTCTATAAATTCTTATGCAATTTCAATATGATGCTCCAAAAGATATCTATGACAATTTTCCCCACGTCACCTGTTTGAGATATAATTCAGGATCCTGTAAAAACCCTAACTTACTTGGCTCATATCTCAGAAAATATAGCGAGAAAAGAACTAAAATTCGGACCCGTAGTTCAGAGAGATATCGACCCAAGTGGGTTTTTTTTCATTTCTGAAACATCACAGACAAAACCTTATTGTAAAAATTCCACGATGACCTGTTTGGAGCGGTGAAACCCTAGAATCCAAGCTCTAATACCAAATGTTATGAAACTATCTCACAAAAAGATAGAAAAGAAGGATCAACACCTTAGAAATAATCCTCTTCGAGGGGAAACCTCCTTTACATTACAAAAATAAATAATTCTTTGATGATACAAATGACAAAACCTCTTTTCTATATATAGAAGTCTAAGGGGTCATAATACAACCAAAGTTGACCTAACAATAATAATATAGGGCACAAAAATAACAATATTGGGCTTCTATGGGGCACAATAATAACAATATGGGGACGATAGGGGCACAACAGTAACAATAAGGGATACCATGATAATAGTAATGGGGGAATCACTAGTATTATAGGGACCTAACGTATGGGGTGTGCTGACTAGAGTGGATCATCCTCTTAGGAAAAGGAGGTGGATTGACATGAGGAACACTTCGTTCCTTATCTTCTTCAATCACCTCAGGTGGAGAAGGTGGTTGGTTTTCTGGAAGCACTCTCCTAGGGAGAAGGTTGATCTCTTGGATTTCTACAACGTAAACTAGATACAATCTCTCTTCATTGTAAACCTGCTGTGCTTGCTTATTGTTTGGGTTTGGATTTGGTTGAGTAGTCATTTTAAGTTGCTTAGGTGGAGTATGGTGAATGAGTTGCATTTGAGTTTTGGGTGGAGGTAGTAAAGCATAAGGATGGTTAACTTGAGGTCTCCACCCTTGTGATGGGTTTCCCCATTTAGAAGATTAGGGTGGATATGGCTGAAAAATACGGTTTAGATGTTGAGGAGGATATGGAGGAGCATAAGGCGAAGAAGGAGGTGCGGACTAGGATGGATGAGTGGGAGAGTACGGAGGTTGCAAGGGTGAATTCTAATTTGGATTATAATAAGAGTAGTGTGTACCTTGTATGCCTTGTTGATATGCCCAACATCCTTGAGGTATTCTTTGATTGATGAAACAAAGTCTGCATGGCCTCCATTCTACCCCTTTATATACAAATGTTAGTCCTGGAAAAGAAGGTAATTTGTATGTTGCATAATTTTCTTCATAGACTATGTCGATCTCTATGACATTCAGTGGGTAGTCATTTGTAGTATGTCTTTTGGGGCATCAAGGGCAAAAAATAGCTAGTGACATTTTTTCTTCCTCATGTTTTCTTTTGATTTGCAAGGTATCAATTTGCAATCAAAATGTATGGAAAATTTAACTCTTGAAATCATCCAATATGTTACCTATCTTAGTCTTAATGGATGTTATGGAGGGAGAGGATTTGACCAATCCTTGAGTAGCCCTACCCTTCTTCCTGACAGCCTTAGAGTGAGTCTTGGACACATTTCTGATTTCACCATAGAATAACTGATAGATATCTCCTCCAGATAGCATTTTAATTGTTTCCAACATATGCTCCCTAATCCCTTAGAGAGGAACTGGCTTGAGTGATTCATGATCAAGGGAAGAATTGGCACTCCTATAACTTAGTTGAGATGTTCCCTCATAGTCTTCTAGGGATTCATTAGGTTTGAGAGTCATCCTAAATATTTCTTCCTTGCTTTCCTTGGACCTATAGTAGTCCATATACTTGCTATTGAAGGCCTCGTGAAATTTGGGTCCATGCTACCCCCAGGTAGACCCGTAAACCAGTGCAGGGATGCATCTTTAAGGATAGAGGGGAATAACTTCATATTCTTCTCATTAGAGGCATAGTCATAGGTGCTATAGACAACAAAAAATTACGACATGAAGTTGTCAGGATCCTCACAAGTAAGGCATGGAAGTGTGGAAGGGTAGTGGGGATTATATTCTTCATTATAGCCTCTCCATTGGTCTCTCTGATAGGGAAAACCACATTGTCCCTATTTTTAGCAGCAATTTTGGCAGATGAAGTGGGATCTTCTTCTTCCCTAATAGCTTCTTCAAAAATTTTAGGTTTCTCACCTAAACAGTCTTCGAGCTCCCCCATACTCAGAGAGGGAAGATCACGGTCACCGAAGGAGAGTGAAGGTTCACTATTTCATGGCTTGAGGATCTTTTGTAAGAATTTTCTGGTGTGAGGATATTTTGTAGGAATTTTCCTTGATTATCCCTACTCGTACGAGGCTTGAAAGAAATATTATTTTAATTTTTTACTTTCTCAAAAACTATATGTAAAACAGAAAATAATGCTTAAGAACAAACAACATCTACTAGGACACCTCCCATAAACGACACCAAAAAGTGGTGATCCCTGGTATTACCATAAGAATGTTGCAACTCCCAAAGGATCCTCAACTCGACTAATCTTCAAAATGGATTAATCTTAACTTTAATATTCAAAATGTACCTATGACATAATAATCTTCAAAATGTACCTATTGATGGGACTCATCAGTGGTATGGAGCTTGGGTTAGAAAGGTGGTCATACAATGGGACCACATCCTCTAAAAGAAATATTTTAGTCTATAACCGTAAGGAACGAGGCTTGTGCATGAAATTTGAGGCCTATAATTTCACCCTTTCCATTTCACGCATGCGGTTGTGGGCCCCGTTGAGTGAGAATGAAATCCAACTCAGGGTTTGGTCATCTGGGGTGGTTCTTTGGCTCCTGAGTGTCCTTTAAGCCTTGAGGGATGTCTATAAGATTTTAGATTTTAGCCCCACTTACATAGCTAAATCTTTTATGCTAGGTCATGTCATAGTAACTCTTCATCTCATGTTTACCTTAGAAGGCTAGTGAAATTGAGTAAATGTTGGAGGGGGTGGTTACAATGTTCTTTGTGGGCACATGAAAACTCACTACCAAGCCTAGCCAAGTTGATTCAAGATTTCGATATGCCTATTAGATAGGTGGACAATATATTGTTTCACTAGGTGGCACACCTAGGTCTAGGGTTTTTGACATTCTTTTTGTCACAATTATAATTCTTTGTTGTTGGTATCACTTACCTTGGCTCTATATATCTAGTTCTGATGTTGAACATCTACATTTTATTTTGTTTTAAATTTTCCTTCACTCTGTTTAGTTTTCCTACCCTCGCCTTTCCACAATCCATGTATTTGATTTCCATTTTCAATGATTACCCATGTTGTTGATCTCTTTACCTTAATTATGGCTCACTTCTACAATGGTTATCCACAATGTTCAATGTCTTTTAGGGCGATGGAAAACAATACATATAGACTTATTGTGTTTGTCATCTATGGAATTGTTTTACATTTCATTATTAATCTTTATGGACATTAAATTTTACTTGTTATGGTTGGTCATGACCTTTTTTGTTCAAAATTAGATGTGAGGGGATGTTATTTTTTAGGCCAATGCTAGGAAATAAGATTTTCAATGCACCAACCCCTCTCTCACATTCCTTACCCTCACCATGATGATGAGGATTCCTACATCCAGTTTCATACTTATCTTCGAGCATGCTTCAAATTCATGTTGGCTACTTATGAATTCTTTATAGAAGTCTTTCGATTTTCTAAGGGATATTGAAAGTCTTCCAAACTTCGTGGTTGTAGTATTTGGGAGAGTGTTAACACCTAAGAACTCCCATTAATTGTAACATTAATTAGACACTTTTCCCTCAGGGTTGTATGGGAATACATTGATAGTTAATGTCTCTTTGGTTATTTATTTTATGGGTTCTTCTCCTATTGTCAATTATTTAGCTGGATAAGGTATGGGTATTAACCCATAATGTCATCATTTTGAAATTTGGTAATGTGGAATTCTATGGATGGTGTATAAGCTTTTGATATGTAATATTTGTGTGAATTTCACAATTACGTATTGTGAGTTCTACTTTATGGTGCTCTAAACGTATGAAGTGTCTAATGTGGAGTATATAAATCAATTGGAATTCACACTCTTGAATTTGGGGTTTTCTCCTCATGGGTACCAGTCTTTCCCCACTAGGATTATTGGTGGGTTGGTCATCATACAACCTTGATCCTAATTTCTCTTTTGTATCATGACACTGCCCTTTTCCATCAACTCTAGAGTCCTAGTCATGAACTCTACATAAATTTACTTTCGTTTGGGTTTGAAAGTTTCAGTACATTCTATATTCCCTCGCCATTTTTTCTTACTGTCAGTTGGGTGGCATGCCCTAGAGCAGTCCACTCTTTGAGGGGATCTCTTTTATTGGGTTTGTGATATTCCTCTTTAGTGAGCCTTCTCATATGTTCTTTGAGGTCTCGATTTATTTTAGGTGATATTGTAATATATTTTTGTTATTGTTCATGTAAAGTCCCTTACCTTTTTAATTTAGGGGATAGCTATTAGTTAATTTTATGTTAGGGTTGCCTACTCTACTACCCCATCTTGCATTACGATTAACAATATTAAGTATGGGAACAATACTCTTTTGATTCAAGCTATGCAGTGGTACCTCCCTTAGTTTTACTTATTGTATTAGAGAGAATATGAGACATAAGAAGGAAAGAGCCCATACGAGGCTAGCCAAGAAGGGAATCTCAACATTTTCGAACCCATGTGGTTCCTTCGAAGCTGAAGGATTCCACTAGGGTAGCTATTAGTTTTGAAATTGTTGCTAGATGCTTGATGAGAACATTGTAAAATTGTGCTCTTCTCTCCCCCCTTGGTGTCGGATTCTGACATATAGATAATATTTCCGGTGAGTGAGGAAGGGAATACTTGGAGTGTTAAAATCTTTACATTGACCCCCTCCTTTACTTTTTGGAATGCCCATGGGTATAAGCAGTAAATCCTCGTCCCATTGATGCATATGCTATTTTGAACCTTTCCTTTTACTAATTTGATTGTGCTAGTTTAAAGGTTAGTAATTTGGCTATTTGATATTTATTAAAGATTTCTCGACACAACAAAGAGTGCTAGTCTCATCATGATTTTTCGAAGGAATATTAATCCTTACCTGTAATGATAAAATTTCTAATAACCAACTTGGAAGGTATTCAATTTTCATATAAATAAACAATAGCATTCCTAGTAATATAATCCACCTATAATGGCAACACTCGTGGAAATCAACGTTGAAGTTATTTTGTTTTCATCCAAATAAAAAATAGTAGCTACAAAAACATATTTCAACTATAATTTATGGAATATTGAAGATAGTGAAAGAAGAATACTTAATGAACTTGTACACAATCCCAAATATTTTACATGAACATCAATGGTATAGATAAACTTCTACTGTTAAAACACATGCATCTGAGATTATATGAACCTATAGCTAGATGGGTGATATATATTGATGAGGGACATTCCACCCATTTGTAGTCAATCGATAAGCCAACATTATTTACTGATACACCTTGAATCCTAGGTTATGATTTTATAGAAGTCCCTCCTCCTCAAGTCTGCCTATTTTCACTCTACAAATTTCTCTCTTTCACAATTAGATGGTGGAATCTCTTAGTACAGTATCACCCTAACACATCTATGTGTTCTCCCATAAATTGATAATCATATTTTTTTTCTCAAGTTATTTTGCACTAAACTTGACCTGTCCCAACCTCATAGCATGCAGAAAAACCTCCCACTATTAGTGATTTAATGCCTAGGATTTGTCCCACCATTAAACCATACCAATTCTATGTTAGGCAGGCCTTAAGATCTATTGTCTCCTCCCCATCCAAATTTCCTTTTTAGGGAATCAAATTTTTTGGGCTTTACATTTGTCTTTCACAATTTATCATTAGTCAAATGGAATCCCTTCTGTAAAATCAAAACCCATACTCATTAACATCTATCATCAACCTATATCTTGGTATTTATTATTACAGAATTCAAATTGTTTACAATATTTACTACAATGATAGTCACCAGTGTAGGTTTCTAAATTCAAATAATAGTTCACATAAATAAAAAAATAAACAGGTTCATGAAATTACACCATGGTTACCAATATTACTTTAGTTAATGAAGATTGACTATAGTTATGTTACATGGAGATATTCCATAAGAGTTCCTTTTTATTGCTCATTACAATTGTTATGTTTCATTGTGATGTGCATGATTGTTTATTAATGGGTAATTGTATATTCTTTAATGATTATGTCACAATGTAATACTCATCAAATATTTTTAATCTTTCTAATTTTACTTGAAAATATTGTGATTTCACATAAATATAATATATTGTCATATTCATCTTACTATTGGATTAATACTATATTAATATTGAATTAATGCAGTTTCTTAACTTTATATTAAAATTTTAATTCTTATTATTATGTCCAGGGGGACTCATATGATCCACTTAGGCATATTATTTTGACAATGCTTCGCTCTGGCCGGTTCCATTCCTCCCATAATCTACTAATGACCTATGCTTGACACACTACTTCTATCACATAATAGTTTTATCGATGATCTCCCCACCGAGATATCCAAATTAAACCTCTTAGGCATAGTAGACACATTAAAAAATTCATATTCGGTCGGATTTGAAAAATCCCTATTTCAAAGCTTAAGTTGTTGAGGGAATTGCATATGTCAGGTAATAATTTTTCTAGGGATATTCCTTCAACCTTGGGAACTGAAAATATTTCTTAGGTGGAACAACCTGATTTATATAGTAAAATTTTAAATGAAACCATAATTCCATCTCTGCAATACCTGATCAACCTATGCTTCCTCGAGCTTGCCTACAATCCATTTTGTCTAGGTCATTTTGCTTGATCTGAGTAGGCTAAACAGTCTAGAAAAGTTGTGGCTGGTGGGGTTCAAACACAATGGAAACTTTCCGTAATGGATGAAAAACTTATAGAATCTATGTAGTCTCACCGTTGCAGGGAATCGATTGATGGGTTGGATACCTTCAATTTTAATGAAACTTTAGAAGCTAGAGAGGACACAACTATGGCAGAATTAGCTGAGAGGAGAGATTCCAAAATATTTGGCAAGTTTGACTTTGTTTTAGGAAATAAATGCATATATGAATTTTCTCCAAGGCACCATTAGGAGAAGTATTTGTTCGAATCAACAACTAACATATCTTTTTCACAACAAAAATAATTTCATGAACAAATACATGATGCAATCCATCGACTTCCCCTAGACCTTGAACATCTCGTGCTCTACAGAAAACAATATCATAGCAATATCACCCTAAGATTTCAGCTCATTTTGAAGAAACCTTACCATTATCGATGTGTCTTCAAACAATGTAGCTAGGCCTTTGTAGCTGAGTCTCTATAAGGGAAAATTGGTGCAAAGACTCATTCATTTTAGAAACAAATTCAATGTAAACCTGTTGTATTCTCTAGGAAATTATTTCTCCATCGATGGGGTTTGTCTAGGAAACATCAAGTTGAACAGAATGATCCTATCGGGCATTCGCTGTTTGGTGTGAATAGGAATGGTCTCTTCTGATAGAAGGTCTCTAGCTGAATCCACTACTCACAGAGCTCCTTCGTGGTGTCTATAGAGAATATGTAGATGTCAATTCCTACCATGGTATTGAGTATGGTGGAGATAGAATAGCAAAGGTATATTGGAAAATTAATCCCAACCACCTAAGTTAACAAGCGACAACCTCCAATCTCAAAGAGTACGCAAGGAGATAAGACAAGTTGGCTTTTGCAGCATGGAGCATATTTTGTGTATCAATTGGACGAATTTTAAATTAATGTTTTGTAGGCCTAAAGAGGCAATGTTGGTGGTTATTAATCCACGCTTTTACTATAGTTACAAAAAATAATTTAAGCGACTAACCACCAATAACTTGCCTTTATTTTTTTTTCCTTTTATGCAAAAGTTAATTGATGTTTCAGATTTTTTTTATATATTAATTTAAAAGCATAATTCTTTACTAATGAGAAGTAGTCGAGAGAAGTCTTTCATAGGCAATCAAAGGTCTACAGCCCAGACAAGGAAAATAGTAGAGAGAAGTTTTACACGCTGATAGAGTCTGTTATGGAACAAAATAGATAACAATTACAATATGTAAAATTCATGTCTTTCAAAGTAGTTGTCACATACCTCATTGACACAATACTAACAACCGCCTACTGTGCTCCAAGCACTAAATTTAACTTTGATTAATTTTATATTCAATAGTTGCCAGATGCATACGTATTCAATCATCTTATAAACAAGGATAACACATGAAATTATACTCATATGCTTAAAGGTGCGACAACATAAAGAGTAAGGAGTTAACATACAAAACATCCTATGAAATTGAAGCAAAGTAGATTAGGTGAAATATTGTCACTTGGAAAATCGAGCACCACAACCCAACCTAGAACTGACTTCCTCCACTTCACCCCTGACTTGAGAGTTCTTGCCATGGACCAACTCCCTCTTGTTGATCTCTTCAATGGGTATTTAGTTACCTCTTTCATGTTGGGTTGTATTATATTCTTTCCATGACTAACCTACGTAGTTAACCGAGGGTTAGAGGGGGGGAGGAGCCCCCCCTTCGTTGTGCCAATTTCACAGCGGGGGGGTCACAGAGGTGTAGCAACCCTCGCAGTCCAAGGGGTTTGAGGGGAACGGGTAGCCCCCCTCTACAGGGTCCGGGGTAGCACCTCGGGAATTTTTTTTTGGACCCTATATTAGGTTGGGAAAACCTACCTATGATTTTATGCATGGTTTTCGCGCATGGTTTTGGACGTGATGGTTTTCGGTCCATGGTTTTGGACGTGATGGTTTTCAGCCCATGGTTTTGGACACGATGGTTTCCGGTCCATGGTATTAGATGCTTCGACATGTATAAATATGCATTGTAACATTGAAAGGAATATAATGAAAAATCCAGCTGGTAGTCCCAGTTTTGGGATCAAGGGGAAAATATCTGTGTATATGTGTTTTATGTGTTATCCTCTCGCATTGTTTATTTTCTGTGTTTTAGAATTCGTATGCAAGTAATTTATGTATGGGGTTAAAACCTACATTTCATGATATCGTTTCCTTTAGCGTTGTCTCACTTTTATGGATCTTTTTATCCATTTTCCTAGGCTTTTTCCAGAAAATCTCACCTTTCTCTCCTGCGAGGCCTTTCCCATAAAAGCTTGCATGTCTCTCCTGTAAGGCTTTTATGTCTTTTCCCATAAACTCTTGCCTTTCTCTCCTAAAAGGATTTTATGTTTTTCTTAAACGTAGCATCTTTCTCAAGCCAGGTAACTTAATGGACATTTATCTCCCATTCGATTAAGATTATCTAGAATTTGATCTAGAAGTATTATCATGAAATAATTATCCATTTCCATTCACTAATGGGATTTCATTTGGCAAAAATCTCATTTCTTGGTGTCTCATTTTCCAAGCGATTAAATTATCATTATTTATTTAATAATAAAGCATTTACTTTAATTGTTACACCTCAGACCTAGCTTTTCTATTACAACTCAATCTTAGCTTAGGTTTGGCATGATAGAAACAAGGTATTACATACAACGGATGGGTGTTAGATACTCACCCCCTTTAATTTGCACCGTCCTCGACGTATTACTACATCTTATAATTTACTTCCTCATTCTCAGGTATCTATTTTTGAAATTACAAGTTCCCATGGCCTTGCCACCTAAATCAGATCTTCTGATATTTAGTTTACAAAGGAGTTCTACCAGCAATCTGACGAGCCTCGGTATTGAAACAAGAATATTGCAACTCCCAAGGCTACCAACTTTAATTATCAATCCAGGGTTCGTACAAACTTAAGAGGAATCAACACTATATGTGTAGAATACAATGTGTCCTTCCTTCGCTATCATTAGAGAAAAGAAATGCTGCCAATTTGCAGGAATCAGAAAGAATGAATTTAAAAATGCTTGTAAAGTAACATGATATCCTCTATCTACTTAATAACACACTATGCTTGCAATTAAACCATATTTTAACACTTTTTATCACATGTGATGTTTTAACTAATCTAAGCATGAAATCTGATCTAGAGAGTACTAACTAATGTGTGCATGTGTAAATATAGAAGAACTCACTCTTTTTAATCTTTTTGCTTTATAAATGCAACTTTTAATCTTTCCTTCATCTTTGGCAAGGGATACAAGTATGGAGGAAGAGGGGTACAATGATTTTCATGGCTTGGAGGTCAAGTAGGGGCATAATCCCAGCTTCAATGATTATTCTTATCAATTCAGGCTCAAACCATGCCGCTACAAGATTTCCTACAGGATGTACTAGTTCTCCTATAGGATCCCCTGGTTTACTACATGATGCTACATATTTACTATACCAAAATTATAATTCATCGAATCACCAAGAAAATCAAATTGAAATTGGATGGGACAATTTTTTTATTGACTAGGATGTCTTAGGTCACCATTCCATGTGGAATCACTCAAAAATACCTCTATTAACCCATGCTAAAAAATAGCAAAAAATTATTAGTCAAAAATCTAGAAATTCGAGAACTAGTGATCTAGTAAATCTATAAAATACCTAACATAATAAAGTGAAAATGCAATGGGGTAATTTTTGTTATGAACTAGAATTTTTTTCTGATCTAATGCAAGTGGAACCAACTCGATTGAAGCTCATCACCATGCCAAAAAAATAACATAAATTTATTTCTCTTTGCCGCAAAGGAGTTCCAGAAATCTAGATTTGGGAATAAGAAAGCTAATCCAAGTAGCTCAATGATTACTATGACCTTCCAAATCTTTTCCAAGGATGAAATTATTCTTGTGATCCTGTAAAAGAACTTACATCAACCATTTAACCCAATCCTACAATAAGGAATCATTAATATTAAATTCAGAAATAGAAAGAAATAAGAACAAGAGATGTATGTGAATAAGAAGTGAAAAGAAGGAAAGAAAATGATAAAAAAGGGCTCTAATGCTCCTAGGATGGCGAAGCCCATGGAATCTCATAGATATATGGAGGAGAACAAGATTTAGAAGTTGAACATGACACCAAAATTCATTATTTTCATCAATGTAATTACATCCCTGCAAGAAAATACAATGGAGCTGCAGAAATATGAGTTCTCTCCACAAGAACACTAATGAAAATCTATCCCTAGAGGAAGATTCGACTTGGTACTTACACAACATAATTAGGAATCATTCCCCATGAATGGAGGAAGCTTTCCCCATCAAAACACCTCGATTAGTGGATATGGTTCCCAATATTAGGAATCTACATTAAATGGCAAGGAACACATTCCTAGATTTTCTCAATCATTGGAGTTCAACAATCTGTGCCATAATTACATAATGTCTTGTTGATTTATTTTTTAATAGTGATCCTCCTCTAGTATGGAGCAAGTCTCTAAATATCTCCTCCTCCAAATCTTCATAATTTGCCCAATATTCTCATAATATTCCACAAAAATAAATAATATTAGACACAAATATGCAATTATTGATAAACCTTCCTAATGAATATATTAAAGTTAAAAATACATTATCTAATGCAAAAAGAGAGGTTTAATGTGCTGAAGTATGGTCATAGGCCTTAATTTATGTTTAATTTAGAGGCACGGGCCTTAATTTATCTCTAATTTAGAGGCCCATCATACCCCGTGCTGAAAGTGTTGCTCATCCTCTGAGCAACTTAGTGACCTCATTGTGCCTCATTCATGACCCTAGTGACCTCTCTCTTGTGCATTAAGAAAATTGGTTGTAAGTTCTACAAGGACAAGCCCAAAAACATATTTGTGCAAAGAAAAATCCATGTTTCTTGAGACCATTAGTTTTGCTTCTTCCCCTTACTCAAAATGGTTCTTGAGTATTTTTTAGTTTGGTAGGGTCTTCCACATCCTTATCAACCTTCTGCTACCTTGTTCTACCATTTGGACACCTCTGAAACCTTCAAAATGTCTTTAGATGAGAACTAGGACATCCTGTAGTAATTCCTATCAAAACTACAGGAAACCCTGTTAAAACTATAGGAAATCCTTTTTGAGCATAAATGGTAACCTGAGCGTAGGACAGGCCCTCAACTCCCATGCCTTTCTTTCATTTATATAACATCTTTTAGGCCTTGGACAAAAGCTAGAAAGAGATTAGATACCTCTTGGAAAGTCTATTTTCATCACTATAGTTTGAGTTCTGTCTTGATGGTGGATGCCTCATTTCCTTTTGTTGCCTTTCTTTTCTCTCTTGTGGCCTAGATAGTTGCCTAATGGCCTTGGAGTTCTTTGTTTTGATTAGGTCTCTTTACGAACTATCATTTTGGGTTTTAGCACAATTTTTTCTTTCTTCCTTCTTGTAGCAGCATTCTGCCTTCGTGTAGTAGTCATTCCTTCTTCCTTCAGAGTCTTATAACTCTATGCGAGTGATGATAAATGATGTAGGTTTGTGAAAATGGAGAGGATGATCTATTTTCTTTTTCAAGAAATTTTTAGGGTGAGATAGGGTTTGTTCTTGAAATTATGAAATAGGATGCGTGAATGATGGATACATAGTGCATTTGAAGTGGATGGAGGGCTTGGAGTGCTGTGGTGACTTGGCATTTCCAAAAATTCCTTCTTTTAACTATTGTCCTCATTCCTTGAAATCATCATCCTTCATAATTTGACTTTTTGACATTACATGAGTGAAGGAGTGAGCTGCAATTAACTAGTTGAAGGCAGTTGAGACTGCTGACCCATCCTTAGCTTATAAAGCCTCATCTCTCATGCATTGACAAAAAATTTCTAACTATAATATGCTCAGGAGAATAGGTCAAGAATATTGCATACATGTATCTACCTAATGGATTTTGGAGAGACATGCATGCTACTACTGAGTTTATTTTGTTCCTCTTCTCATGACTTAGGTACATCTTCTTGACTGCTTTTTTATTTTTTGTTGATCTTATTTTGTTGATGGGTTGTCTTCTTGTTGATGTGCAGGTGATGGCTTCCTCTATTGATGTTGAGCTCTGGAGGAGTTTGAATGTGCATGAAGTTATGCTTCTCCTTTTTCAATCATGGTGCTATAGGTTAGGCCTGGAGCCTGCTGTTACTTCCAAATAGGCTGTTGTAGATACCTTTTGTTTTTGAATGTTTGTGTCCTTTCTCTGTTGGAGGGTAAATAGGTATTGGAATGAGTGGAAGGTGTGGACATAGAGTGTCATGATGGGTGTTGGATGAGATGTGGTGAATTCAATGTCATTTTTTCCTATCCCAAAATAGGCCTGCATCATAATTTTTCTGTCGGATTTCCTTTCCTATAGATTTTCAGAGCTTTTTGTAATACTACACGAAACTCCTGTACTAATTTAGGACAACCTCTTGTAGCAAACTTGTTTTTTCCATATCTCTCAAATGGTAGAATGGATTGACTTGAAACTTTCTGGGAATGTTTCCATTAACATTATGCACCGCCCCATAAAATAATTTTGGTCAATGGATTAATGGATCTTGAGAAAAACTAAAAATGGCTGAAGGTGATGGAGGTCAATTTCTTGGAAACCGTGCACTGGAAATTGCTAAAATTTCTTGTGCATGTTACCATCATCCATATGCATCTCTCCATGAAATAACTTTTTAAATCAATGCACAAATATCGAGAAAATTAAAAAATGGTTGTAGTTGATGGAGGCTGATTTCTCGAAAAATGTGCATTGGAATTTGCTGAAATTATTTGAGCATGCTACCATCATCCATATGCATATATCCCTAAAAAAACTTGGAAAATTGACGCATGTTTTTCAAGTTATGACAAAAACAATTTTTTTCTCTATGTATTTATGTTTCTTGTAGTAAAACAAAGCCTTCATGTAGTTTTTCAGGACAACAAGCAAAATGAATGGGAAAAGCCTAAAAATGATGGGTGGATGGTGGATATAGATGATGGTGATGGATTTTCATGGTCTTGGCCTTGTTGGAGCATTTGAGGAAAGGAGGCGAAAGTCAAAATTTGACTACTCTTGACTAGGTTTGACATATTTTTTCTTTCTTTGTTGGCAACCTGTTTCTGTTCCTTGTAGATGTTGGAGAGCACCTACATTCATCAAAGAGATACATGGAGCAAGGAATTTCTTATTTTTTTCCTTTGTTTTCTCTAGGCCTACTTGCCGCCTCAATGAGGTTTTCAACTAGTAGGTTTGCCTAGGTGTCTCAAAGGAGGCTTTCACCTTGGATCTTTTCTTCTTTTTCTCTTTTTTCTTTTTTTCTAACCCATTCACCGCCTCATGGAGATTTTCAATTAATGAGGCAACCTGAGGCACCTCCAAGGAGGTTTTCACCTGAGATTTATTTTTTTCTCTTATTTTTCATTTGTTTTTCTACCCTACCCTACTTGAAAAACAAAATCACTTTCAAGTATAAGAATACTTCCAATGGATCCATGTGCACATAAAGATGACAGAAAAAATGATGTGTAGGCTTGAAATGTATGCTTTGACATGTAATTGGATTTGAGTGATCAAATGTTTTTACTTTGATGATATCAAGTGCAATTGAGGAAGAGAGTGTTGTTGCAACTTAGTGACTGTTTGGAACCATATTTCAATATAGCTCTGATGCCTCTCATCCAGTTGTTGATTTGGATCATCCTGGATGTCTTCTTCTACCATGAGCTTCAAGTCTTCCTATTTTTGTTGAATCATCTCTTGAATACATGGAGGATTTTATGGTAACCATGAGGGAGATTTCTCAATCTCTGATCTTTTTGTCTCCTCTTCATCAAGTGTAGCCCATGATTCTTTGGTCTTCTCATTCAAATATTCTTCTTATGGATGTGGTCCTTCAATGATATCAAGATAATCTCTTTTTTGCAATACTCTTCCTGACTTATGGTGAATATCATTGATCTCAAGAGGAGATGTTTGGAAGTGTTGTACCTCAACATTGTAAGTGGGCTCATCTACTCCAATGTGTTGGTTTGGAAATGGTGGTACAGGTAGTTGGGTGGGAGTAGATATTTGAGATGGCTATGGTTGGGGTTGTGGTTGTGGTGGAGATGAATAGTAGGAATAACATGGAGTAGGGTATGAAGGATATTGACGAAAATACTAAGGATATTGTGGATGACTCTCATAAGTGCCTTGCCAACCTTGTTGTCAAGATTGGTTTTGGGGTTGAGATGGCTAATGCTTCCAAGGAAAGGGTGTGTTCCAATTACTTTGAGGTGGATATGAATAACCTTGAAATTGTGAATTAGGCTCTTGCATCACACTAGGTTGACTAGGCTACGATGGTACTCTTGGAGCTACATTACATAGCTGCATTGGCAATTGACTTGCTCCATTTTCCTCTTGGTGAACTTCCTTCAACCTTGATAATGAGGAGCAACATTTAACATCATGTGATTCTACATAAATAACATGAATATCAACATCTTCTTTTTTCTCATTTGGTATTCTTAGCATTTCTACTTTTTCACTTAGATTTCTAAGAATTTATGTTTTAAAGTTATCAAACAAATTTACAAGTTTAGCTTGACTTACCGATCTTGATGTTGATTTACTTACTATTTCCCTTCCTCTTGATATGTGTTTTCACGTTTCACAAATTTCTTCAAATGATAATTGGTATACATCACCTCTACTCATGATATCAAGGAGATTAATCCACTCATCCCTATTTTTTTCTAAGGAAGAGGGTTTTTAGTGTGTCAGATCATAAATGATGTAGTTTTTCCCTCTTAACATTACACGTGAACCTCTACTCGATCCTCAAGGCTGTCATCTTATCCTTGATTCATTCTAAATATTTCTTCCTTAAGATCATGATCTTTATATTTTTCTAGAAATATCTTTTGCATATTATTCCATGATCTTATTGAATTAGTCCCTAAACTCATGAACCATTTAAGAGTTCTATCCTTCAATGTTTCCAGAAACAATCTCAGTTTTTGATTTTTTAATAAGTAAGCATAAGATCTAAAGACAATTTCAAACTCAAACAGAAAGGTTTATGGATCCTCTGACCTTAGACCATGAAATTTTGGAAGAAAAGATGGAGGGATGTTCTTCATGTGCACACTACCAATAGTATCTTGAATGGGAAATCCAAGAGGATCTTCCTCATTGTCATCATCTCCATCCATTTCTTCTACATTCTTTTTAATATTATTCTTCTACCTGCAAAAGTGAATGGTGATGTGACTCTTATTACACCAGTGATCAAATGGGGGGGTGGGTTGGTGTTGGAGTTTTTTCCCGTTTTTATGATTGAATGAAAACACTAATGCAATACACCTTTCTATTTCTGAAATGAAATATGCCTAATGCAATTATTTTTTGTATTTTGAAAAAGTAAAAAGAAATGAATCAACTAGGGAGGAAAAAAATGCATACTTTGACACCTCCCCGACAATGGCGCCAAAAAATGATGAGCCTCGGTATTGCAACAAGAATGCTGCAACTCCGAAGGCTACCGACTTTAATTATCAACCTGGGGTTCATACAAAATTAAGAGGTATCGACACTATATGTCAAACATAAATGTGTCCTTCTTTTTCTATCATGAGAGAAAGGAAATGTTGCCTATTTGCAGGAATGAAAGACTGAATTTAAAAATCCTTGTAAAGTAACATGAAATCCTCTATCTACTTATTAACATAGTTTGCTTGAAACAAAACCCTATTTTAACCCTATTTGTCACATGTGTCATTTTAACTAATCTAAGCATGAAATCTCATCTAGAGAGTAATAACTGATGTGTGCATGTGTAAATATAAAAGAACTCATTTTTTTAATCTTTTTTTCTTTACAAATGGAAATGTTAATCTTTCCTTGATCTTTGTAAGGGGAGACAGGTGTGGAGGAAGAGGGGTACAATGATTTTGATGTCTCAAAGGTCAAGTAGGGGCCTAATCCCAGCTTCAATGATGATTTTTCTCAATTTGGGCTCAAAACGACCGCTACAGGATTTCCTACAGGATGTACTAGTTCTCCTACAGGATCCCCTAGTTTACTACATGATGTTATAGATTTACTAGACGAAATTATAATTCATTGAATGACCAAGAAAATAAAATCCAAATTGGATTGGACAATTTTTTTTATCGAATAGGATGTCCTAGGTAACCATTCCAGGTGGAATCACTTAAAAATACATCTGTTAACTCATGCTAACAAATAGCAGAAAATTACTAGTCGAAAATCTAGAAATCTGAGAACTAGTGAGCTAGTAAATCTATAAAATGTCTCACATAATCAAGTGAAAATTATATGGGGTGATTGTTTTATCAACTATAATGTTTTTTGATCTAATGCAAGTGGAATCAACTCGATTGAAGCTTGTTAGCATGCTAAAAAAATATCAGATTTTTTTTGTTCTTTGCCATAAAGGAGTTCTAGAAATCTAGATTTGGGAATAAGAAAACTAATCCAAGTAGCTCAATGATTACTATGAACTTCCAAAGCTTTTCCAAGGATGAAATTATACTTGTGATCCTACAAAAGAACTTACATCAACCATTTAACTCAATCCTACAACAAGAAATCATTAATATTACATGAAAAAATAGAAAGAAATAAAAACAAGAGATGGATGTGAATAAGAAGTGAAAAGAAGGAAATAAAATGATACAAAAGGGCTATGAGACTCCTCGGATGGCCAAGACCAAGGAAAATTAGAGACCTATAGAGGAGAACAACATTTAGAGGCTAAACATGACACCAATATTCATTATTTTCATCAATACAATTACATCCCTGTAAGAAAATACAATGGAGCTCCAGAAATACAGTTCTCCCCACACAAACACTAATGAAAATATATCCCTAGAGGTAGATTTGACTTGGTACTTATACAAAATGATTAGGAATCATTCCACATGAAAGGAGGAAGCTTTCCCCACCAAAATTCCTAGATTAGTGGATCTGGTTCCCAATACTAGGAATCTACATTAAATGGTAGGGACCACATTCCTAGATTTTCTCAATCATTGGAGTTCCACAATCTGTACCATAATTCCATAATACCTTTTTGATTTATTATTTAATAGTGATCCTCCTGTAGTAGAGAGAAAGTCCCTAAATTATCTACTCCTCTAAATCTTCATAATCTTCCCAATATTCTCATAATATTCCACAAAAATAAATAATATTAGGCACAAATATGAAGTTATTCAAAAATCTTCGTAATGAATATATTAAAGTTAAAAATACATTGTCTAATGCAAAAAGAGAGGTTTAATGTGTTGGAGTATGGTCATAGGACTTAATTTATGTTTAATTTAGAGGCATGGGCCTTAAGTTATGTCTAATTTAGAGGCCCATCATAATCTCCTTCAATTGATGCCTGTAACATTTGTTTCAATCAATTTTATGAGAGAGTTGAGATTCCTTAAAAAAATCCAATTTTGTTTACCACACTTAATGTAATAACTTGATATAATAGTACCACTACTTTAGTAACTATGGGTTAATGTTTCCCACCATTTAACTATGATTCCTCATCTTCAATTTCATTGTATTTAAATAGTGGGATGAAATGCACATTCTACCAATGCATTTGTGGTTTTGCCGAACACTTGATTCCTACAATCTCCTTGCATTAGTCACAACAAGTCAAACTAACATATTTGACCAATCAACATGTATAAAAATATCACATTAAGTTAGCTCAAAACATAACCATAAAAATCATATGTAATGACCATAAACCCAATCATAGATCACATGTAATCATCATAGACCATAATCATAAATCACATGCATACTAAACTAAAATAAAACACATAATGTGCATCACATACATACATCTATACATGTTATCCAACCTCATGCAATACCTGCATCCACATCAGTACCATATGTACCACATGTACATAATATCACTTGTACAATGTGTACACAATACTAAATGTCCATAACATCACATGCATGACATGTACCTTATCCACATTTTTTCAAACAATATTAATATAATTAACATAACATCAAGTCAATGCCAAAAATTCCTTTATTTATTCACACTACCTTTAGGAAAGTCCAATCAAACCATGCTCGGTTTGTCGATTGGAGAATAAGGAATTCATGGACCTATTCAATTTCTTCAACCAGAACATAACTGAATCATTTTATGTCAAAGTATTCAAGTGCTTTTATTTAGCTAATCCTTTTCATGTATCTTGTAGTTGGAAGAAATTTTCATCAAAATGATAACATAGAGGTAATCATGCATAATACAACTTTATAGCACCAATAACCTTGAGTTTTGGGATTGAATTTGTCGCTAGACAAGGTCTTAATAACATCGGAATATGACCTCCACCCAATCATAAAGCAAACTTTTTATAGCTAATCTAGTATGTCCTTCAAAATTATATTTGAATTTTAATAAAAACCTTAACCTTGTCTTTAGCTAAGAAAAAAAAAATTTGGTACTGAAAAGTACACCACCCATAACCCAGTTATACCATATGGTTTCTTGCTTTCTCCCTTTTTAACACTACTCTAAACACCTTGTTGGCCATGAGTAATTCAATGTATATCCAAAACTAATCGAACAATCAATATGCATGTACATACATGTATACATGAATCATAAGTGAAGTTTACAATGTTCTCAATTCCACACCCTCTAAGTTTCTTGGTATTATGTGTACCAGGGTGTGAACCTAGGTCATTTACATGTTGACACCTCACCTTAAACATTAAATCAGCCCTGGAAGACAAGAGAATATAACTCATTTATCAATTATCAATTTCATTAACATGAATTCCCGCATTGTTATGCAACAATTGTTATGTTTCCATATTCAAAACCAAATAGCACTATCAATGCAATCTGACAGGTAGATTTCCCCAATATTGCTTGGTAGGAAATAGTGGTACAAAATATGCATCCCAGATTGTATGATTGTGAATTAATTTGAATGGATTTCTAGATACCAAATATCTTTGTGCACAACAATCCTGATTACTAGTACCACTTAGCCATCAATATGGTGGAATCATCCTATTAATTTAGCAACGAGTTGTTGCATGGTTTGTTATCCTCTCTCTTCATCACCTAGACATTTTATATGTCACACCTTACTTGATGCATGTATTATTTTACTACTAACATAAGATCCTTATATCATCATAATATATATTAATGTGGAATATTTTGTTTTACCATATTTTATTAGTTAATTCAGACAAGTCATGCTGTGAATCTACTGTACAATTCTTGTTAGTCATTAGGCTGCTATCAATTGATCTATTTCAACCACCATATCTAATTTTTTTGTCATTTCTGTTCTCATAAAGCATGTATACTTTGTTTATATATAGTAGAAGCAAGTATATCATTTTAATCTTATCAATTTCCACAAGAAGTACATTCATAAGATCCACAATCATTCTACTGGAAGCATCACTTTCTAGCTTCTGATTTTGAAAGGTACCTATTTGTTTGAAACCCATCTATATTTGGAGTGATATGCACCTCTAGTTTGTGAATTTTGATGTTTCATACATTGAGTTGCAATAATTGACACATTAGAATTTGAGTGAACTTGAGAATGTGCCCTTGAGCTTGTATTTAATATTGTCTTACTGCTATTAATCGAGAAGCACTAAGAGTTGCTTTTACACTCCCATCATGTATTTATTCTAGATGTACTTTTGGGTGCCAGTCCCATTGACCTACTTATGAAGGTCATAAAATTATTAATGTATAATGTCTTCTTCAACATGTATATAGTGAGTTGTATTACATGTGTGCATACACTTCACAACTCTGACCCTAGTTCAATCTAGATTGGAAATATAACTTGTGCTTCTTGCATATCTCAATTACAATTATTAAGATATTTCTTTATGAAAAAAGAAACCTGTAAGTTTCAAACTATGCATATCAATTTAAATATGCATGTTGCTATTGAATATATGAATAATGACCGTGTAAGGTTTAGTTCCCTTCAAGAGTGTATATTTGGAGCATTTTCCCAATAAAGGTGAATTAAACGTTCAACCGGTGGAAAAACAACATCCAAAATGAGCTGCATCATTACATGTAGATGCATAGTCTCATACGATGTACAAAAATTTGTCTTTCGTGAGATTGAAGATCTTTCATGGGAAACTTCATGAATAGATACAATTAAAGAAAACCTTGAAAATTTGTTCTAGGATGGAAACCAATTAATTAACCATCAATTTCTGCTAATGTTGATAGAATGTCATGAACTTCTTTCCTGTGATTTATATAGATTCCCTCTATATATTTTTATCTTTGATTTTTCCTCATGTTGGCCATGATCTACGGAAACAACACTTGTCATTTTATCTATTTTTGTTTTCCAGTTACCTCATGAGGGTTCAACATTTCTTCCCTTCATCTTTCATCCTTTCTTAAGATCTCTAGGAGTATAACCTTCATCCCATTAAGCTATTTCCTTGGATAGATTATTTTTAACAATCAAACAACTCATAATTTAATTTTAATATGACAAACTAATACGATGACAATATGGAAGAAGAGACCTATTAGCACACAGTTAAACATATGATTCAACTTTGTTTAGCCACAATTACTCCTCTCAACGACTGCATTCATATTTATATGACATGATGTCCATACCACTAAATTCCATCATCCAATTTTCAATACAATAACCATAGTTTACAAATATTACAAATTTGTTCGTTCATCTAGCTCTACTATAAACATCTAAAACTAGGTCTATCATGTGTAAGTATCTTAAACCAATTTTAAATCATGGTAACTAGTGAGAATTTGCGTCATCCATGCATGTAAGCACACCATGCATCTCATCATAAGAAGACAAATGAGCCATACATTATTATCATTCAAACACAACACTCATTGTATGCAAAACGAGAAGGGATGAGCTTACAACCTTCAAAGCATACTATAATCATGCAACTCCGAGGGGAAATTATTCATACTCTTATGGGATGCTTGATGCATAAAAAAAATAACTCATGTAAACTATACACACACATACATAAGTACTCCTAATTTAATTAATGCATCCGAAAATCACTGAAATTTTGACTCGTAATAAGAGACCTCTTATTTAGTAGAATAACCGATTTTCTTGAAACACTCGCCCTTCAAAAACTTCTGACTGTGGGGTTCGAACCTACATGCATTTATGTGCAGATGATCTTATGTCTTCCCCCTTAACGGCTCGGGCAATCAAACTTATTTAAGTAGGAAATCATGATGGCTTTTGGATGCCTGAAATAGGGAGATCCCTGTGCATAAAAGTGAACGTGTCTAGCGACTCAGTTATTTCCTAGGTGCATCACTGTGAGAATAGACAACTAATCTGGCGAGCATCATCTGGATGGCGAGTCTCCACATGTCTCTTAAACCCACCCACTAAGGCGCCAAATGTTCAACAACCCACAAATTTTCTCTTTCGAGCTTGTAATTTCTCCGACGGTTGGCTCAGGGACCTTTCTTTGTTAGGATACTGAGAATGACCAATACACTTCACCTCCCTACCTCTCCAAGTTAGCATAGGCATAATTTAAAATAGAGTTCAAAATAAATATGATAGATAACGTATTTCACATGATAGGATTTAAAATTTGACTTAAATGAAACCCAATTCATAACAGAATTCTTCAAGTTTCTTTGGTAAATAGAAATAGTTCATTCAAAATTCTTGCTTGATCTTTACGAGGGTTTCACTACAGTCATTGAAGAAGTAATTCACCTTCCGATAATATATCCTCACAACCACAAGCAGAAAATGACTGGATAGGTGGTGTGCAATTGGCACCTCAGGAGAGAGAATAGAGTCAATGGAGTTGCCAATATCTGTGTCCGTGACCTAGTTATTCTTGAGCTTGCACTCCACATGCACTACGATACATATGGTGCCAAGAGCCATTTCTTAGCTAATATGAACTGTGAATAAAACATATTTATAGCCTTTGAAACCTAGCAGGCTTCAAGTATCCGCAAAATATTGTCGCTTTTTGAACAATAAATTTTCTTGGGTAGAGCTTCGATCTAGAGACATCAACATCTTCTTTTCTTCTTTAATCGAAGAGAATGAATTTGTGAGAATTCAATATCCCATATTGCTATATATCCTGACAGCAAAACTAGCTAATAAGCTCTAGTGACTTCAAAGTCATTGACCTTAGCGTTCCCATTATAACCTTTAATACAAAAGGAGATGAAACTCTATGTCAATGAATGGGTATGGGGAGTATTTATACGTGGATTCTGTCACTGGGACACCATTGAAACACACTCACCTGCTTGTGGAAAATACTTCACAGGTTTCCCTCACAATAGAGGGTAAACCTGGTGTCCATAAACTTAGACCCAATAACATAATGGATACAGGAATCTTTAAAATGATCTTGTTGATCATAATTATACGTAGCCTTCGTGTTCCAAATATACAACACAAAGGTAAGATAGAGCTAAGAACCAGTTGTCAATGTGAGGATCAGGATAAACATTATCCAATTGGCTACTTTTATGGGCATGTCAATGTGGATAACCATTATCCAACTAAATGAGTTTATGGGCATAGAGTATTCCACAACAATTTAGCTGTTTCCGGAATGGGTATGCTCATGATTTGGTACAGGTGCTTAATCGAGATCAGTAATTACACACGAATGCCTCTAGATCAACAGATACGCAGAAAGGTGACAGTGTAGATCAAAAGGAAAACAACAGTCCTTAAGGTGATTTTCTCCCATTTGGAAGGTTTTGTTGTGCTTTAAACTACCAATAACACACACTTCCTAAAACTAACATAGCCGAGTGTGCCTTAGAGGATCAAATGCATGGGGTTTTGTAAAGCTTTGGAAGCAACAACTTAATTCGAGTAGAGGTGGAAAATATATATCGAATAGTAAAATAGGTTGATAAACCAAATGCCTTGATTGTCCTTCTCAAGTGTTAAGAATTCTCAGATATTCGAATTGGTGTAGAATGACACCTCTCTAAATCATTATACCATTGGTAAAATAATGAGCACAATAGTGGACAGTAACTGCTAGTTTGAATTTCATTAATCCATTTTTAAATTTCAAATCATATCGCTTAGGTCCCGCAAGCTTACCACACTCTGTTTAGCAAAATGTCCACAAATTGCATCGTATACATGGCGAAGAGAAACCACAATATATTTGACAGGCTGATATTTGGTTGCAACCCTCCATTCACTCATCCTATGTATATTATTAACATAATATATTACAACAGTTTTTTTTAAAGATTGCTGAATCTCAGATTATTTAAGGTGATGATCAATCATAGTGACACTATCATAATGCTTACATCTTCAAGGATATGCATGATAATATGCATGCATGTGTTTCTACCCCTAAAAGGCTTACTGGATTCCCTCCATCTGTTATCCGTTGAATGAAAGGAATGTTAAATTTGTTTTCCATGTCTCCTCGCTCTTACCTTATTTTATTTTATTTACTCAATTTCCACATCATGATTATACTCTTGATTTCATTGAAGCACGAAAATAGCTATTTATCACTTTATTCATAAGGCATATTTATCTGAAAAAAATAACATATGGTTTCTTTACCGCTAGCTTGAATTTCTACCTAATTATTTAGGTTTCTCAATAATGATGTACAACATCTCGATAGTAAGAAGAGGAGTCAAAAGATTTGATCATAATGATCTAGTGAAGTTCATATTAGTCAATAATGAATTTCTGTCAATGATAGTATCTCTATCACTCTTCTTCACGGACACGATAAGACATTAACTATGAACTAAGTGAAGGAATTCTTAGAAATTACTATTTATTCGAAATGAATACAAATTCACCAATGACATGACCTTTCTTCCAACACTCAAATCATCCATAAGCCTTCTGGATATTTTCTAGGCAAAATTGAATTTGTCTCAATAATGGACATAAATGGAAACTTTCAGTTTCTTATTTAATCCCCCTGTGTTTCCATAAAATTAGAACGTTTAAATGAAAGTAAAGGAATAATTTATTGTAAAAGTGTGAGAAATGTTTTGTCTTCCTTGCAAACAATAAGGTGCATGCATTGATGGCCTATGCCTTGGATTTCAAAATATTAGCTTCAAATGCCTTGGAATGTAATAGAGACTACATTGACCTACAACAAAAAATTCATCGGTTGTTATGAAGCATAGATTATAAAACATTCCATATGTACCATAAAATATTCTTGCCACAAGATTAATAACATGGTGGAAGATTATAATGCATGGTTTGTGATAACAATTTTTCTTTTGCTTTCATAGTTATACTTATTCATCAATCGTTGTCTCATATTAAAAAAATTCAAACTTTAGCTATTTCCAAATCCATAAATCAAACAACCTCAGTTAATAATTTTCTTCAATTTCAAAGTCCTCCTGTAATAAATGATTTTAAGATTTAGTTTCAACCTTTATGGATTCTAATGCCTTAGGGCACTACTCTAGAACTCATTGGAATATTTTTCTTATAGCAATTTTTTTTTTTACCAAACTCTTTAGTGAAACCTCTTATTTGTTTAGAACCTAGTTTAGGACCTACAACTCATTCATATTTTATAGAGGTGGGTTGGCCCATAGGCCACAATATTTGAACTTAGAGCTTTGATACCATTTTTCACATACCTCCTTCACACAATACTAACAACCTCCTACTATGCTCCAAGCACTAAATTTAACTTCGATTAAATTTATATTCAGTAGTTGTCACATGCATAAGTATTCAATCATCTTATAAACAAGGATAACATATGAAATTATAATCATATCCTTAAAGGGGTGACAACATAGAGAGTAAGGAGTCAACATACATTACATCCTATGCAATTGAAACAAACCAGATTAGCTGAAAGACTATCACTCAGAAAATCGAGCACCGCCACCCAACCTGTAATTGACTTCCTCTAGTTCACCCCCGAGCCAAGAGTTCTTGCCATGGATCAACTACCTCTTGCTGATCTATTTAATGGGTATTTAATGCCCTCTTTCATGATATGGTTTCCTTTAGCGGCATCTCTCTTTTATGGATCTTTTTATCCATTTTCCTTGGCTTTTCCCATAAAATCTCCCCTTTCTCTCTCGCGAGGATTTTCCCATAAAAGCTTGCCTTTCTCTCCTGCAAGGCTTTTATGTCTCTTCCCATTGTCTCTTTCCTTTCTTTCCTGCAAGGGATTTTATGTTTTACTTAAACTTAGCATATTTCTCCAACTAAGTAGCTTATTGCATATTTATCTCCCATTCCATTAAACTTATCTAGAATTTGATCTAGAAGTCTTATCATGAAAGAATTATCCATTCCCATTCAACAATGGGGTTTCATTGGGAAATAATCTCATCTCTTAGTTTCTCCTTTTACAAGCGGTTAAATTATGTTTAGTTATTTAATAATAAAGTATTTACTTTCGTTGTTAGACTTCAGACCTATATTTTCTATTACAACTCAGCCATAGCTTAGGTTCAACATGATAGCAACATGGTATTACATACAACGGAGGGGTGTTACAATAGTGAATGACCTGAAGTCTCAATTTTTTCTTTGTAATTCTTTTTTTCTCCTATAAATATTAATACAGTCATATTTATAGTGTTACTATGCATCCTTTGTTTTACTTTATTTTATAGTGTGTTGTTACTGTGATTAAATTTTCTTGTTTTTTACCCTCTGCCTCTAGATCAAACATTGGTATCAGAGTGGGTTCAAGAAGTTTCTTCTTTAAGAATTAAATAGGGAAACAACTTAAATTACAAGCTTTACTAACATTCAAATACATCAGCTCAATGGAAAAAATTACGACTATTGGGCTATCACAATGAAGGCCTTATTTTCTTCTAAATATAGTTGGGATTTGGTGGAGAATGGGTTCTAGAACTAGAAGATGCAACAATATACAATATTTTGTCACAAGCAAAAAGTAATTTTCTAAGATACAATAGGAAGAAGGATTGGAAATCTCTCTTTTATAATTTTTCAAGTAGTTCATGAGAGAATTTTCTCAAGGATTGCAGCAACAACAAAGTCCAAGCAAGCATGGGATATTCTCTAGATAACCTATCAAGGCATGGAAAAAGCAAAGAAAAAAAAGCTACAAATGTTAAGAATATATTTTGAAATCATTTATATGAAAGAGTATAAGAGTATAGACTCATTCGTCACACAAGTTATTGGATTGGTTACTCAAATCAGGTCTCATGGTGAGACACTTGAATAAAGGAGGATAGTATAGAGTCTTTTAAGGAGTTTTCCATCAATATTTGAACCTATTGTTTTTACTATAGACTATACAAAGGATATCACAAAATTTTCACTAGATGAGATTCAAGCATCATTGATTTATCATGAACATAGGTTGAATAAAACATCAAATACTTCATCGGAGCATGCCTTCAAGACATAATTTTCCATTAGTCAAGGTAGAGGTAGAGGAATATCAAATGCAAGAGGAAGAGGAAGAAGTACACACAAAGCTAGAAGAGGTGACCCTTCAAGAAAGGGTGGAAGAGGCAGCAGTCAAAATCCAAGTCAATTTCCAAGCCAAAATCAAGCACAAGGTCGTAGGTATGATAAATCTCAAGTTCAATGTCATTATTGTAAGAAGTACAACCATTATGCAAATGAATGTAGGAAGAAGCATCATGATCTTAGTAACAAATTGAATGAAAAATTCACAAGGGAAAATAAGAATCAAGACAACATGTTGTTAGCTTGCAATTTAGCACAAAAGAAGAAAAAATATGTATGGATTTTAGATTCAGGTTGTAGCAACCACATGACTTGGATCATAAAAATGTTTTCCAATCTAGATGGAAGTCTAAAATCTAAAGTAACAGTAGGGACTAATAATAAAGTGTCTATTATGGGCAAAGGAAGAGTCAATATTCTAACAAATAAGAGAGAGAAGAATTATATTTTAGATGTCTATTTTTTCCTTGGTTCGAAGCACAATTTGATAAGCATTGGAAAACTCATGCAAAGCGGTTACAATTTCTTTTTGAAAAATTGTGAATGCACAATCTTAGATAAATTTCAAAGTAAGTAGTTGATTGAAAAAGTGAAAATGACAAGGAATAAAATGTTTTCCTTAAAGATAAACAAGATTTGAGGGAAGAAGGTGCAGGAGCGCAACTATCAATGGATCCACAAGACAAAACAAAGGCACCTATTATTACATAGGCAACTATTGTTACACAAATAGTTGTTGTTACACAAATACATTTTCGAGCAGATGTGAAGGATGAAAACTGGTTATGGAATTTAAGATTTGGTCATCTTAATTTTTGAGGCTTAAATTTTGTTTCATAGGAAAGGCATGGTGAAGGTAATTCCACTCACAGAAAAACTAGATAGCTTATGTGAAGGATGCATCTTTGGAAAATAACGTAGAGAATAATTTCTACTAGGAAAGTCAGTATGGGAAAAGACACCCTTGGATATTGTCAATTCAGATATATGTGGACCAATTCATACACCATCAATTGGTGGCAATTATTATTTATTGACATTCATTGATGATTATACAAGGAAGACATGGGTCTACTTCCTAGAATGGATGAGTTAAGTGTTTGAGCGCTTTTCTCAATACAAAGATCTTGTTGAGAAGAAAAGTGGACACTACATCATAGTTTTGAGGATTGATAGAGGTGGAGAGTAAATCTCAAATGACTTCCTTCCTTCTACATGGAGCATGGTATTGAAAAACGATTACAACAAGGTATACACCTCAACAAAATGATTTTGTAGAAAGGAAAATAGAACCACTATGGAAATGGAAAGACATATGTTGAACAAAAAACATTTGCAAAATGATTATTGGGCTGAATTTGTTTCTTGCATAACATATATTATAAATAGGTGTGAAACCAAAAGTGCCAAGAATATGATTCTTGAAGAAGCATGGAGTGGAAGAAATCATACTGTCACTCACACGAGAGTGTTTGGATGTGTGGCATATGCACATGGCCCATATTAATTGAGGAAGACATTGGAAAACAAGGGGGGAAAACGTATATTTTTTGGATATAGTGAATAATTCAAGGTTTAAAAGCTCTACAAGCCATTAACCAAGAAGTCCATAATCAACTGACATGTGCAGTTCATAGGAGAGGAAGCATAGGATGGAAGTTTGGAGAAGACAATCAATGTAATAACAAACATACCACAGGAAGATAAAGAAGAAATGATAGCAACAAGTAATTCCTCATTGGTGACTCGTCCTACACCTATTCAATCACAAAAAAACAATAATCAAGTGACACTATTAGAAATTAATAGGAAATTTCAAGTATTCAAACAAATTACTACAGGAAAAAACGACATTGGTGAGAGGCGAAAAATGTCACCATAAGCTCATTGGTGATGGTCAAAAGGGCCTTCGTCACCAAAATTGAACGTCACCGAAAGTGGTGTTGCCAAAAGTCTAGGTGTTGTAGTGACATTCAAAGTCCATCACCAATAATGATTTATAATGACGAATAGTGACCGTCACCATTTCATATGAGCAATGGTGATGAACCATAGCCTCTGTCACCAAAAACTGAACATCACCAAAGGTGGCGTCACCAAAAGTATAGGTGTTGTAGTGACATTCAAATTCCATCACCAATAATGATTTATAATGATAGATAGTGACTGTCACCATTTCATATGAGAAATTGTGACAGACCATAGCCTCCATCACAAAAAACTGAACGTCACCAAAGGTGGCGTCACCAAAAGTATAGGTGTTATGGTGACATTAAAGGTCCATCACGAATATTGATTATAATGATGAATAGTGATCATCACCATTTCATATGATAAACAATGATTTATTGTGATGGATATTTCATGGTGGTCACTACTGGTGCATATATATGGGGATGTTTGTTGACCCTCACCAAAAGCAGCATTGCCATAAGTATAGGTGTTGTGGTTACATTCAAGGTCCGTCACGAATAATGAATATAATGACGAACATCGATGGTCACCATTTCATATCAACAACAATGATTTATGGTTATAGACCTTGAGGTTCATCACTATTGATGCATATATATGGTGGCGTTCATTGACCGTCACCATTTCATATTTTGGTGACGCTTGAAAAATGTCACCAAAGCTCATTGGTGATGGTCAAAAGATCATTCCATATGGATCATGTCAGGGCACGATGGAATTGAACCACTAACCTCCTGCTTGTAAAGCAGGTGCTCTTCAATTGAGCTAGCACCCTTTAAAGAATTAGACTTTCAAAATTAGACCTTGAAACTTCATAAATTGTAAATTCTACAACTTTCAATAAATTAAATTCTCAACAGTATTTTACTAAACAAGCAAAGCAACATCGAAGTTGCAGGTCCCTACCTAATGGTTATGGAAGTTATGAAAAGTGGGTGGAGGGAAAAATAATTATGTATAAGAGAATCAATATGTTCAGTTGAATACTCAATTAGAAGTGAAATTCTGAAGACATTTATAATCTATGAATGACCTATAACTAGAAAATGCACCAAATATTGCAAAGGAAATGTCATAAGTTGATAACATATGGAAGAGAAACATTGATGAAGATAGATGCAATATGTTATAGGTTGAGTGAAAGAAAAATCTCAATGTTGTTGTTGTTTGGTGTTTAGATATTTTAATGATATCTAAACTTCTGTGCAAATGTAACACAGATCTCCAGAAACCATGAATGACATATGATAATATCTCTCTCTCTCTCTCTCTCTCTCTCTCTCTCTCTCTCTCTCTCTCTCTCTCTATATATATATATATATATATATATATATATATATATATATATATATATATATATATATATATATATATATATATATATATATATATATATATATATATATATCCCCTTTACATAAACCAACATGCAATTCAAATTTCACAAGTCCACACACAAAACATGACAACAACCAACAAATAAAAGAAACTGACTTGGACAGAAAGCAATAGCTTCACCTTCATTCTTGAGTTGCTTCTGTTTATTTGAATTTGACTCATGACATTCTTTATCTGACAAGGAATCAAAGTCATCACTAGTATTAAATTCATCCAAAATGGACTTTGGATATCCCACTAACATCTTCGTTTTTGTTTCCATGCCTGAAAACCATCGAGTTTCCTATTGATAGTAGAATAATATGTGTGTCTGCTGCTCAAGAACACATTCCTTATTAACCATTGTTACCTGAAAAAAACCAAAGAGACAATACAATATCAGCATACACAAAATCCCTTACCGAAATATAATCATAACTTAGCAAAGAAGTCTAAAAGATGTTCTTAATTAATAAACTTTGTATTTGGAAATATTGTCTCTTTAGATTCAAAAAAGACTATGTTGTACAACACCTATGTCTATTTATCCAGGCAATTATATCATAGCATATGTCACACAGTAGCAATCTACAGTACCTAAAGTAAAAAGACAGATTTGCTCAAGAAAATAGATATAGAAAAGAGATTTGAAAACTATAAGTTTGTCATCAAAGCTTTACTTAATTTAACAACAAACTAGTTGGAGTTTGAAAATCAAAATCATTCATAGGAAATGAATAGGACAATGGCCAAAGTCATTATGCATACAAATAAAGCTAGAGCCACTATTTCCATTGAGATAACTGAAATTTGGGCAGTGGTCTAATAATTAGAGCTTATTTTCTAGGAAGACTCTTCAATACCATCATTTTTTTTCCATGGTCTATTGTGTCTCTAGATCTAGATCAGATAGCTTGCCATTCTCAGGTTCTACCTTTCAAGTACTGATTTCTAGCTCACCGTTTAAAACACAATTCTACCACTCCATTTTATTTTGTTTTGTCAAGAGAATTGGCAGGACCTTCCCATCCTCTGTTTTACATAATCAATAACCATCCATCAATGATATAAAGAATAACAGATACAAAACAAAGGCCAAAGATGTTCTTGTTGTATACCTATGTTCTAGAACTCATTTGACCTTACTGGTGCAAAGAGCTAACCTTGAAAAACTAACATCCACGTGGAATTTAGAAAAAAAAATTAAATCAAGCTCCAAGTAAACCAATCAAAATATGAACATCCTTTTAATCAATAAAATCTCCGACTTAAAATAAAAGTGGCCTAGAATTGAATGTTATATCAACCATATCAAGTAACTAACATCAGGTGAGAAATACAATCCATGCACATTGGATTAGTGAAATAATTAATCTGGTGAAGCTCAAAAACAGATGACTTAGAGCTAAGAAATGCAAATAAATGACTTAGAACTAAGACATGAGGTTGCACTTTCAACCTTGTCGTTAAATAACTCTTCTTTATGTCACTTACCATTAAACTTTTTTTGATACCAGGTGGAAGTGGTATTGTAACATTAATCTCTGATAGTCTATTTCCATGACTACTTCTCAAGATCCGCTTCATTACCAACATTTGGGGCTAGATAAGGTACATGCAAAAACCATCAACATGAAAATCGAATCTACATCCTCGTAAAAAAATGGGAGGAGAAAAAATACCCACAAATTGAAATAGATTGTAGGATACCTCATTCCTGCAACATGATTATCTTGTCATGAGCAATACAAAAATAGATCAGGAAAAATGTAATTTTTGCCACATTTTGACAATGAAAGATTTTGCATATTCTATAAACAATTGATGAAAAAAGTCAGTTAAAGCATGTTAGCATCAGGATTATAGTAAAACATAAATGAACCACTCACACATATATAATCCTAAACATAAGTATTTATACATATATGTATTTATTGAGGACATTGTATTTTGTGAAAATATGGAAGTCAAATCTTTGAAATAACACAATTTATGGTACCACTGCCTTATGAAGTCCATTCATTCGAGTATTTATGAATTCCATTCAGGAATTTATTCAAAGTTCAAAGTTCAAACAATTAACATGTAGCCTAAAAAAAATCAGATTTGAAAAGGAGATAACCCAAGATGTAGAGTATATATCTCACATTTGTATATCCTAATTTCCAGACATTGAAATGACACTTTTTAGCATACTATTGTGAATTCAGCCCAAAATGCTAGAAAAAAATATTGATGGTTATTTTGCTAATATAGAAGTTTTATACATGCATTTATTTAAACAGTTAGCTTGCAGTGTCAAAAATATCTAAGGATGCACACAATACGTTGCATATTTAGCGCTGGTGTGTGAACTTGACACAACAAAATCCAAAATTAACAGTTTTCCTACAATATGCATTAGCAGAATAGGTGAACAATAGTATTGTAGGTATGTGTTATGAATATATATATATATATATATATATATATATATATATATATATATATATTGTAGGCCAATAAGAGTATGGTTGGAACATTCATGTCCAACCCTTCCAATTTTGCCTATAATTTTCACTGGTCTAATAGGTGAACAATAGAACTGTAGGTGTGCATTCTGTATCACTTACCAAAAATCCAACAACTTCAACATAGAAATTTCAAACAATATGTCCAGAACTGGTAGGTAATTTGCAAAACGAAAGAGTTGGCTTGATTGTTTCTGGAGAAGACTAGATTCTTACATTGTTCAATGTAAATTCATGACACTTTTCCAAGCTTATTTGGAACAAAAAGGAGCCAAGCTAGAAGGTTATTTAAAGAATCCTTACTTAGCTAGGGTAAAATGTTAGCCCTTTTTTGTCAAAAAGCATAAATGTAAAAACCTTAAGAAATTCAATGAAGAGACTGTAGAAATGTTCTTATCAAACCACTAATGTAAACAAAGCTAAGAAATATTTCTTTGTAGAAGAGATATTAATGGTCAAATTAACAATAAAGTGACCTTTTAGCATAGTTAATGCACTAGTGCTCATGTCGTAGCGTCTCAGGGCATGCTAGGGACTACAGAGAGTGCTCATGTACATCTAGAGAAGAGGTTAGGAGACATCGAGATGTAGTCAGGAAGACTACAAGCGATGAGGGGCAAATACTTGAGGTACCCAACCTCTTGGATTATACCTTGCTACAGGAGCCCTGAAGAGAGAGTAGCAGGATTGGCGGATGTGGGTAGAGATGGATGCAGATGAAGTTGCAGATAATGCTACAGTGTAGGAGTCCTTGGGCAGCGCAAGGCTAGTAGGCTGCAATAGTGCGAGCCATAGTTGCAGTCACAAAGGAGCCCTAGCTCCAGTCATGAAGGGAGACCTAGACGCAGTCTTGAAGGAGATCTAGCCATAGTAAAAAAGGAAGCCCTATTTGCAGTAAAAGGCAGCCCTAACCATAGTCAAAATGAGGCTTAGCCACAACAACAGAGAGGCCTAAGACGCAGTCTAGAGAGAAGCCTAAGATGCAGTCAAGAGATGCATAAAGACGCAGTCAAGAGAGGTTAGATACATAGAAAAAGGACGGCTCTTATCCACAGAAAAGGAGGCCTTAATCTGTAGCAAGAGGGAGGCCCTTATCAGTCATAAAGAAGAAGCATATAGTCATAGTCAAGGAAGGTCTAAAGTAGCACTTAGAGAGGCCCTAGACACAGTCAAAGGGAGGCCCTATCCACTGCAATAAGGATCCATAAGATAGCAAGAAAGAAGCCCTAGAAGCAACATGGAAGTCTTATGTTTTGTTGTAGATACAACATGTGAAAGAGAGGTTGTTTTGAGTGTTTATCTTGGGTGATCTTGTAGGAAGAATACCCGAAGTTTGAAGTTTAAGATCACAGTAATAAGAGGGATTCAATGTGGGTTAAATACGGTTGTTCTGTAGCTATTCCAGGAAGATTGAACGGTTGAAAAGAGGCCGAGTATCTTTCTTGAAGCTTCAACTAAAGGATGAAACTCAACTAAAGGATGACTTAGCTTAATAAAGTTCATGATGGCCTTTTACAATCATATACTTATGAGCGAGCTCAACTCTTATTATTGGGACTTATCCTAGTGTCCTGATAGGTGGGATATAGAGGACAAATACGATCTCCCTTTCTCCATTGCATTCCTCCCACCTTGAAAATCAAAAGGGGACATAATGAATTTCATATACACATACTTAATAGATATATATTCCCAATCTCTTTCCATCTACTAGTTGCGCCTGCTTGAGCTAGGCTCAAGCAATTAGTCAATACAGAGCATGCATATCCCTACTTATTCTCCACACGCCTTTGGGTGGATCTCTCTATCCCTATAGTGCCAGTAAAAGGGTTTGGGTATGGTAAGCACTGCTAGCTAGTTTTTTGAACCTTTGTATTTACATCTATTTTCGCATGGCCTTACCCTACTCTCATCTCTATGTATTCTCAAATTAAATCAGCTACACAATCAGAAACTTTGTTCTTGTGTGGCATCTCAAAATACTTTTTAAACATAAAACTACAACATACTGTCACAAGGAGACTAATCATGGTTTAACAGATCTAACTTGACATATTACATTAACAATTTCCTTTTACATGATGTCAGTCTTCTACCCAGGCCTTGGAACCATGCCTAAAGGGGTGTACTACATGATCGGGGGTTTACATTGCCTGTAAAATTAATTATAACTAATTATGAGAACAAGATAGCATTGTTTATATACCATATTTCTTAAATTAAAGATTAGATTCTTGTATGAATTACAGTGCACTAATAGAAACAGAGATAGTTTCCAACAAAAAGCGCCCAAAAAAGTAGCAAAAGTCATAGGAGACACTTATTTCACTTCTTCGGTGTTGGTATTTGAAGACCTCCACCACCATCATCACTTCCACATTAAACCTCCTGCACCTCAAGAGTTGCAGGTACCACTCTGCCCCTGTTTCTTGAAATCTCTCTGATATGAGTCTCTACAGCCTTCTCAGAGCAAGGAATCATAAGTGGATTGGTTCTATGAGGCATCAACTCCTCACCAATTTCAACAATTTCCATCATAAAATTCAAGTTTTTAAAATCAAAAAGTTGGCTGTAAGAAGCTTCTCTAGATGCCATTTCTGTAGCTCTGCGAGCATTTTTGGGGACAACAAAATTTTTTCCATTTTCATCGACATTTATTTCAACTCTGCCATACTTTACTAGAAATGATAATGCAAAGATGTTTTCTACTGTCTAGGAAAATGATATTCTATTTCGAACCAAATTCTCTAATCTGGCTTGGTTTTGTTTTCGCGAAATGTTAAATATGCTTCCCATATTCTTGTCTGTTTCTAATTTTTCATCTTCCGAGGACTCTTTCACTACTTTAGGTCAAGTGCTTTCCGTCGGCTTAGTCTGTTTTCTCTGTATTATAGCTTTCCTTTGCTTGGGTTCATTATCCATTGGTCCAAGCATAGTGCAAATTCCTTCCACATGCTGGAAAACAGAAGCAGCTAAAAGCCCAATATTTCTCCATGATATTTGGGTTGATATTCATTTCCCTCCAAAGACCTGCTTATGTCTGGTCATTATAGTTTCTTAGAATATCACTACTAATAAAATCAACTAGAGTATCACCATCATTGTTTTGTGATCTGTTAACAGTAGTGACGAGTGTCGATGTGAGATCAAAGATGGTATCAACATCTGTAACTTGCTCACGAGGCCTCTAAACAAAATTGTGCAAGCTTTCCACTTTGCTAATTACAGCATCAAATTTACCAGATTCTACTTTTAAAATATTTTCCCTCTCCTCAGCAATCGAAGTCTTGAGGGGATGATAATGGTACCTTAATATATAGTATTGCACCATACTTTGATTGTTACCACCCCATGTAGTAGCATATTTTTTCTCTCTCGAGGGCTTACTATGGCCTTGTTGTGATCCTTTTACCCCACGAGAGGAATCTTCCAGTGTTTGACTCAATGTTTCTTCCTCTTTAACTATAGCTTGGGTACCAAGCCTTCTACCCATATTTTCTATCACCTACTTTTGGAGTTGTTAGAAATGAAAATATTCAACCAAATCTGGAAGGAAGTGCTTGGAATTGAGATTTCTGATTGAAGAACAGCCATGAAATGCAAAGAGAGCAAGAAAATATTTTTGTGTTGCATTGAAATGAGGGAGGGCAGGGAGTTGTGATTTCCCCTAGCCTGAGAAGTCTGCTTTGTAATAGAAGAGGGATGAAGGCCCACTACAATGGATATAAAGTACCAAGACATACACATAGTCAAATGAAATGCGTAGGTGCAGTGTGCCAATTAAGCGTGGGGATTGGGAGAAGTGACACATGTGGGAGAGTGGCCATATTATTGAAGAATTGTTTACATTGAGGAAGGACACCATTTGAATATGGTAAGAATGTCAATTCTAACATGGAGAGTTTCGAACACCACTTTCTCATTACATGAGGGAGTTTACAATTTGTATATCTTTGTCTCAGTCCCATGGTGAATATATTAGTGTGAGGATCCACTATTTCATGATCCATATGTTGGATGCTTTGCAGAACTTGAGCTTTATAAGGAAATCCCTTTAGATATCCAGAACATCTCAGAAATTTATTTGAACAATTATTATCTTGCAACAATGTTTATTGGTGATAAATTGCTTAGTAATGTACACATGGATAGAAGAGTGTGACTGATGGCATGGATACTCGGCCTTTCAGGTCGAAACAACCACCTCTAAAGATAATATTTGGAATATCCTTTGAGCCTTTCTATGAGATGGCATCCAAGAAGTTGGAGTGAAGACATCAAGGAACTCTATATTTTGACATATTCCACCTGAATCACCAAACATGCAAGAGAAACTAAAACCAAGGGTTATATAAGTAATAGCCCCAGTGTATGGGAAATATAGGCTTTTAGAGGAATTTTTCCACATTTAATAATTGGATGAGGATGAATATTTCTATTACACTATATGTTGTTATTGATATGTTTGGACATTTTGGGTGAACACTTGGCCCATCTTCAAGAACATCCAATAGCGTTCGAGTCCAAGACAAATTTAAAGAAATCATTTATCAAATTAGTTATCCAGCTATGAAAGACAATCAAGTTTTGGAAGAGATACATCATATTACTATCAAAGCAAATTGTGGACCATGTTAGAAAATGGATCAAAAAGGTTTTCAGAATGTCTGCTAAAATTTGACATTTAACATTGTCTTATCATTTTCTTATCAACTTTCATGGAGGCAAAAAGTGATAGGAGAAACTTGCATGATAATGGAAGTCATTGGAATGAGAAACACAATGAGTTAGCAAAATGGAACTTGTTGATATGATTGCACATGGGAAGATACTTATTACTCTCAACGTGGTTGTACAGGAAAAATAGTTTTTGCCTTTGAGTATAGTTGACATATCGTAATGTAGCGGTTGTTTCCCTGCTGCAATAAAACAAATATATATCCATCTCAAGGTGGAAGAATAACACCAATATAACTTCGAATGATATGGTCTATGTGTTGTGCTCAATAGCTAGGAAAGTCTCTATTGTCCATAGTGCGATGAAGCGATGGGTTCGAGTTTCTGTGCCCATGCTGTCAAAGTATATCGATACATGTGATGAAAATACATATGTTCAATTCCCTGGAACATATCTTATTTTCATTACTTGTCCAGGATAAATCCACAACCATATTTGAGAAATGTAATCAAAAGAAAATAAATATGTAGTTTATTTAAACAAATGTGGCATGAGTGGAAAACATATGCACGAAATTAAAAAATGCGATAATCAAAGTTCTGTATAAAAGTTTTAAATTAAAAAAAAAATCAAACAGTTGCGAGGAAGTTTAAGGAATGCAACTACCCATCACTCATCCAATGACCATTCGAGGAGGGTCAATGCCATCTATCAATATGAAGAGATCTATAAAACAAAACAGGGACTTTGAAGAAGGGATCCCTGATTTTTCATACCCAAATGTTGCCTGATTATTCCGTAAGGGCCTGACAAGTTAGTGAGGGTTTCCCTTCATTTTGTTTCAATCTATTTTCATGCATATATTTTTGCTAATATGATGTCATTGGTGGACCTTAATATATGACGTTGCACCATACTCTGATTGTTACGACTGCATGCGGTAGCATCTTCATTCTCTATTGGGGGCTTATTGTGGCCTTGTTGTGATCCTTTTACCCCACAAAAGGAATCTCGTTGTGTCTGACTCAATGTTTCTTCCTCTTTAACTCTATCTCGTGTACCAAACTTTCTACCCATCCCTTCTATCACCTAATTTTGGAGTTGAGAGCAATGCAGAAATTCAACCAAATCTAAAAGGAAGGGCTTGAAATCTATGTTACTAGAAACCAGAAAGGGGAAACGAAACGATAAATGACAACGAGATGAAAACAAAGTTTGGAGATTTCACATTCAAGAAATGAGGAGAGAGAAAAACAAGACAAATATGAAACATACTACCAAGCATTTGTTTAACATTCAGGAAATGAGGAGAGAGAAAAAACAAGAAAAATATGAAACATAAAACCAATCATTCATCATTAACATTCTCGAATATTATGGTTCATAGGTAGTCGCTCATAGGCTTTAGCTGCTCACATTGGCCATTCCTTAATACTTATAGTGATCAACAAAGCTCCCATTTCTCACATAAGCCATTCTTGAATACCCATGTTTGATCCTCTAGGCGGGAAAATACAATAGTGAAGAAACACTTGGCACCAAATTCAAGTTTGATTTAGCATTTGCATTTTCCGAATGAGTACATGATCCCACATACATTATATATATTCCTGGATGTGACATGAGTGGACCTCAAATTTGGGATCTATTGTATCATTTTCCACACAGTTATTGGGTTATTGTTTTCATGGTTGGGTAAAATGATGGTGGAGATTGAGTTGATCTCCATTGGATATAGAGCTAAAAATAGAGGGTTGTCTCAAAATATTACCACTTGGAGAACCATAAATACTACAACATGTTTGAAGACAAAATCTAAGGAGAAAACTTTCAAACATTTATCTTTAATCCATTATAATAGAAAATTAATCTTTATAGTAATAAAAATAATATATTTTAAAAATATAGTTGAACTAGATATTAAATTGCTAGTTTGTGAGAAAAAAAAATTAACTAAATTATTTAACTACTAATTTATAAATATATATAAAATATCTATACACATTACTAATTTATAAAAGAGATTTGATCCCTTTAGGGTGTTGGTATATCCAAAATTAAGATGGATCTAGGCTAGTATACATTTTTTACCATAATTATTGTTAAAGTGTATAATGGCTATCTCATATTTGTATTTGTATTGATTAAATGATTATTATATGTAGTCATGTTTTATATTAATTATTTTAATGCATCATATATATGGTTTTGTATGGTAAATTTTTTTTTATGTTAAATTTTAATAGTTACATTTAGATATTCTTTCTTGATATTATTTATTTTTTATTAATTTTCATTTTATTCTGTTGGATCCATTAAAATTTGTTATGTGAGTCAATATTTCCAATTAACAAGTGTGGTTGATCAATATAAATAAGTGAAATAAATTATTAAATTGTGATTTTTTTTTAATTTCGACTTAGTTAAATATTACATATAAATATCACTTGTGGTTATAACATACAAAATCATTCATTTTTAGTTGTTAAATATGATTATGCTAAAATAACTTAAAAAAAATGTTATCACCCATGGTTAGAATGTTGGCATTATGATACATATGTTGTACTTGATGGAAACCCACTCATCTCAGATGATAAATTATAGTGCAGAAAAGTTCACGCACTTATATGCAGAGAAAAGTTTATTTCATGTAGAGAAAAGTTCACGCACTTTTATGCATAGAAAAGTTTATTTCATGTAGAGAAAAGTTCAGGCACTTTTATGCTAAGAAAAGTTTATTTCATGTAGAGAAAAGTTCACGCACTTTTATGCAGAGAAAAGTTTATTTCATGAAGAGAAAAGTTCACGCACTTTTATGCAGAGAAAAGTTTATTTCATGTAGAGAAAAAGTTCACGCACTTTCATGCAGAAAAAAGTTCCTTTCATGAAGAGAAAATTTCACGCACTTTCATGGTTGGCTGATGGTATTATTCCGACAGTTTTTGATCCTATGGTTTTGGTCCGTGGTATTGCATCCAAAAGTGTTGATCTCACGCACTTTCATGGTTGGTTCATGGTATTAGTCCGACAGTTTTTGATCCTATGGTTTTGGTCCGTGGTATTGCATCCAAAAGTGTTGATCCCAAGTATTGGGTCCGTGGTATTGTGTTATTATGGTTTTGGACCGTGGTATTGTGAAAGGCCTAAGACTATAAAAGAGGAAGGAGATCATTTGGCAAAGTATCATCTGAATGAATTGAATATCTAATAAGTGCTAGATCTGAAATATTTGTGATTGGGTTATGGTACAGATCTGGATCTGAATGAAGGAGGAACCTTAACACATAAAGAAGGATAAGTTCTCTTGATGGGTCATAATCTTTATGCTTGAATAATAGTATCTTTGCATGTTTTTGATCTGTTATATGAGGCGCATGCTTGATCTATAAATCTGACAATCTGGGTTAATTAGTGTCTGAATATTTGAAAGAAGGAACTATCCTTTATAGATCTGCACGCAGGTTTCAGGTTGTTGAAGTAGCGTATATCTTTAAATTATGATCTAGTTGCCTCTGTCTATTGCTGCAGTATTCTGGGTTCAGAATTTGGTGTGTGGTTACTGTTACTGTGTTCTGGGTACAGCTGTCAGAGAAGTGTTTACTTGATTCAGTGCTAATTGGGAAAAGGAGATTGTTTGATGCAGATATACTTGATGATTGATTGATGTTCATGGATCCAGTCTGAAAATTTATGAAACGTGGTCCCTGGAAGAAAGAGAAGGTTGTAGCCTTCAGTAGGCCAGCACCTACGTACTGGTATCTTGGCTAGTACAAGAGCTAAGGGGGTTGTAGCTCCCTTCCAGGAGAAGCTGGAGAACGAGAGAGGGTTGTAGCTCTCTGCAGGTTGTAGCCGGCGTACTGGTAAAGGACTGCACCAGTACAAAATCATTGTAAAAGGAGTTTCTAATTGAAAGAAGATAGAGACATATTGTAGCAGGTGGTTTTCACCCACATTGGGTTTCCACCTTATATCCGATGTTCTTTTGTGTGACTATTTGCTTTTCTTGCTCCTGCTCATTATTTTATGATACTGACATACAAAGTAATGATCAATATTTGAAGAATTATTCAAAGTATAAATAAGGAAGATAGATTGATAAGAATTTGATAATACTGATTCACCCCCCCCTCTTAGTATTATTTCCAACATAGAACTTACCAAACCATTCTTTTTTAGTCCCTAGATTTGTTTATGTTAAAATAAATTTTGATAAAATGTTATGGCCAATAGTTTTGTTATATTCCATGGTTTTGTACTTTATATTCATTTAATTTGCTGGTTTTTGCACATGGTTTTGCTAGATTCCATGGTTTTGTATTTAATATTTATTTAGTTTATTAGTTTTTTCTCATCATTTTTCTTTCATAAATTAAAACAAGTCAGGGAGACCTTGAAGTCTCGAAAAGAAATGTCATAATATAGGTATTTTATTCTAGGCCCCTCTTAATATATTTTTGGTTGTTAGATTTTTGTGCCAAGAAACTCTTTCCACCTTGGGAATATGTTATAGTATTTGGAATTTTAACTCAGTCAAAATAAAACAAAATCAAATAAAAAGAATTAAAAAATATAAAATTCTTGAGTGCTTAGTTTTGGTTTTTGTCCATGGTATTTTTTTGCAATGTAGGGTCAAATCTCTTCACTTAATGAGGTTTGTAGAGAGAGAGAGAGAGAGAGAGAGAGAGAGAGAGAGAGAGAGAGAGAGAGAGAGATTTGATCTCTTTTGATTCTCGAGAGAGATAGATCTATGCTGATTATTTATAAATGAAGAGGAGTATTTTCTTGTAGTAGTAATCCTATTTGTTTTGTATTTAAAATTTATTAAATGATGGATTTCTATTTTGTATTTTGATTTTTGAGACTTGTTTATTTTTATAAATTTACAATTATTTCTATCACTATTTTTATGTAATTATGAAACTTTCCATATTTATCATAGTTCAAATCATGTTTATATTATAGATATATTAATCAATAGCTTCTTGCTCTTAAGCTTTATTATTGCAAATTACCTAACATAATATCTCTTATCACCAATGAAAAAAGTATTTATGGGATAAAACTATTAATGAGATGGATAATAGATAATTATTATTTTTTATATATTAAGTTAATGTCTTTGGTTGATGATATTTAATATTATAGATAGTCTAATAGTTGATAAAAGTTTATATAGGATGGTTTTATCAAAATCCTTTTCCAATCATTTGAGAGGTTATAAACTAGACCAATGGCAAAAAAAGAAATATTGTGTCCCATTGTTTATATAAAATAATTAATTAACTAGAAAAATTAACTAAATTATTTAACTACTAATTTATAAAAGTATATATAAAATATCTATATACATTACTAATTTATAAAAATATATATAAAAAAACCTTATACATTTAAATTTATAATTTTATATAAAAATACACATTTTAAATATTAAATACAATCACTAAATCCACTTTTAAATAAAAGCAAAAAAATAAAAAAATTGTAAAAACTTAACCATACACTGCTACACATCAATGGCTACAATTAAAAAAATAACATAACTTTAACTAATAAAATCCCTAAATAGTCAATGTTGTTAAAGATATATTAAGCACTATTGCAAGTTGTTGTCACTAGGGAGAACACCCAACCTATTTGCAACAAACTTGTTCGGTTAGCCCCTAAGCTATATATGGTTGACTTCTAACCATAGACTATGAAAATGCCTTCAAAAACTATCCAGAAAACAATGCTTTTTATGATTCATGTCGACGTCCAATCAGGAAGAGATCCATATTGCAAGTTAATGAACCAGATTAACGTTTTGCATAAAACAGTTTCAAGAAACGAACCGTTTTTGGAAAAACCAGTTTCTTGCATTAAAAAGAAAACTACCGTATAAAACAGTGTTCCATACAGTTCCATTTTTTATACGTTTTTTTTCTCAAAAATGAAGACTTCCGTCTTGAAATTGAGATTTCTGATTAAGAACTGCAGTGAAATGGAAAGAGAGCAAGAAAATCTTTTTATGTTTCATTGAAATGAGGGAGGGTAGGGAGTTACCCGAGAAGTCTACGTTGCTGTTTTTTCCGTTGTTGTTTTTTCCGTTGTTTTCCTGTTGTGGTATACTACCAAACTACTATTTTTGTAATTTCTAGTGTGGTATACTACCAAACTACTATAAGAGTTCAGTGTATATTTAATATAAATTTCATTGCCAATATAGTAATTGTGGGGCTAGTTCATTTGAAGCTAAATTATTAAAAAACAAAACCCAAATAACCTAATTTCAGGTGAAAAGTTGGTAGATTGTTTGAAGCAATTGAAATCGAAGAAGGAATTAAAGGAGAGAAAGGGTACCTGTGCAAGTATTTTCTTGGGCTCTTGAAAGAAGACCAAGGCTTCTGATCCTTCCATCGTGGTCCAAATTTGCCCAGCAAAAATAGATCCATGTTTTGTGAGCAAGCCATTGAAGAGATCCTCCTCAATCTTATTTCTCAATGCATCCAAATTCAACCATGAAACAATAAGCCATTGAAGAGATCCTCCTCAATCTTATTTCTCAACGCATCCAAATTCAACCATGAAACAATAACTGCCACGGAATTACTGCAACATTTCATGTGAAAATATAAAACAAATTTGCAAATCAATTCTAAGAATGGCCATCCATCTAGAAACCCTAAAAATTGATCCAACTACCTATACCTGTTTCCATATAAATATAAAACAAATTTCCAAATCAATTCTAAGAATAGCCGTCGATCTAGAAACCATAAAAATTGATCCAGTGACCTATTCCTATTTCCATATAGCCACATATCAGATTGTATTGTGCCCATTGTCTTTCTTTTTTTTTCAACTACTCAACATACATTTCATGTGAAAATATAAAACAAATTTGCAAATCAACTCTAAGAATGACCAATGATCTAAAAACCCTAAAGATTGATCCAATGACCTGTACTTGTTTCCATATAGCCACAGATCAGATTGTACTGTGCCCATGGTCTTTACTTTTTTTCAACTACTCAACATTCATTCGAATACACTAAGGTGGGGAAGAAAACTTGTTCTGGTCTTTCATTTTTTTTCAACTACTCAATATTCATTCGAATACACTTAGGTGGGGAAGAAAATGTGACATAATGGTATTTCCTCTTTTTTCAACTACACAAAATTCATTCAAATACACTAAGGGGCGAAGAAAATGCGGAAAAATGGACTTTCCTTTTTTTTCAACTACTCAACATTCATTTGAATACACTAAGGCGGGAAAGAAACTGCGGCAAAAATTAAATTTTTAATTTGGATGATCGTTAAATTTTTTAATTATAATTATTTATTTTTTTATAAATTTTAAGAACATTATATTTTATGAATATATCAAAATGCATGGAATGTATATTTTCTTATCTTATTGTATACTCATTTACAACCTAAAAACATATTTTCTTAGAAACGTGGGTTCGGGGACGGGTACGGGTGCGGGGACGGGGACGGGTACGTCATTTTTCGAAATAGGGTGCGTGGGTTCGTTGGGGGTATATTATAATTTATATATATATAATATAAATATTATATTTTATAAATTATAATATATATGAATTTGTATATTTTTCAACTTTAAACAAGAAAAGTAAAATATTTATGATTTAAACTTTAAATATTTAAACATGCACATCATTGAACATTCAACATTCACAATGAGATTTCAAAAATTCTAGTTAGATATCAAGTGAAAATTGGAGTTTACATATTAATAAGAATCACGATATATTTCCATCATCATACTACATTCAAAATTTATCTTAAGGAATCTCCAAACAAGAACTGGGAAATTTTAAAATACTCAAATAAAAGTATCTAATACTGAACAATGGCTTCCTCAAGCGATGTAATCAACATCACTCAGATCTTCAGTTAGCATGCTCTCTAGGTAGGGATCACTCTCATCTTGAGGCTCTTGCTCATCCATAGCAATTGGAGGTAGCTCAATAAGACCATCTGGTTGTATCTCCTCATCCACACACATAGCATTGTTTGTGTATTGGCCCCATCTCTTGAAAGGACCCTCGTATCTAGGGTCTTTTCGAGATATGAGACGAAGTGTGCTATGAACGTACAGTAAGTTCTCTGCCTTCTTTGAGCCCAACATATTTCTCTTTACTAAATGGATAAAGGCATAAGTACTCCAATTCCTCTCACAAGATGAAGAACTAGCTACCTAGAATATTAGGGGAAGCCAATTAAATTAATTAAAAATTAAAATATAAAAACTAAAATGAACCCCAAAGAACCCAACAGAACCTGATTTTGGGGTTCCAAGTACCATCATCAAGGTTCTCCGTACCCGTCAAGACAAAAGAACCCAATTTTTTTTTAATGAAGAACCTGGTTCTTATGGGTTCTTCTCAGAAGCACCCAAACCCCAATCCGGTACTTAGGGATGAGAACCCCGGATGGGTTCGAGAACCCCACCCCCGGGTTCGGGAACCCATGCAACATAGTTATTATGTCAAACTTTAAAGCTAAAAATTAACTTTTAAAAATGCAATCTTATATAACCAATTTGGATGTGGTTCATTGTTATGGCAGTAAAAAATGAATCTCAATAGTCAATTTGGTTGTAGTTCATTGTGATGGTACTAAAAAATGAATCTCATGAGCACAACCCCACCCACACATTGGTATAGTTCCACCCAATGAACCACTAACCTTTCTCCATGAATCAGTAATATTGTACCAAGAAGCACCATCATGTATGGCATTTCTATTTCCCACAATTGAAAAACCACCATAAATCCTTCTACATGAGCATTTTGCTTCCGTATTATTGAACTAAACATGGCAAGACTTTCCTGTGGCAACAATAATTTCTGAAACCCTCATCCCCCCCTATCACAATATATCTTAGAATCCGTCATGTTGGAGTGTAGTATCCCTAGTAAGCATATATGAGTGTAGGGGAACACAACCTCAAAGTCAATGGGAAGCCAAGTGGAAAGGTCTGTGCATCTAAGAGGGATACTTCGATTACATAGATGTGGTTTTCTAAGCTTTTGCATTAATCAAATGTATATTTGAGGGGGAATTCAGCAATAAAAAAATGCTTGACTGAATTTGCATACAAAAGGGTTGATTCTACTTCGAATTTTGATACTTTGTGTTTACTCACTTTAATGTCATTACATATAACTAATAATTTTCAAGTCCTTGTCTCATTTGATCTCATTTTATTTCAATTGTCAAGTGACTAAGCCTTGAACCCCAAATCCTCATAGCTAAGATTTACAAAGTATGCATTGCCTCATTTCCTCTCACTTTACTTCAGTTAAATGGAGCAACTATGCCTTAGCCCCAAACCCACACAACTAAGCTTTGCACACTACAGAATCCTCTCTCTCCTTCGTATTGCACTTGGTTTAGATATACTTTTCTTATAAGAGAAGCAATGGTTGACTAAATACCTTACATGTTAACTTATCATCTGATCCCATTACATTTTCCAAGCATTGAGGACATTAATAAAATTTCAAAATTCAATTTCACACTCATTTGATGTATTCACCATGTTCCATAAATTTGAGGTAAACTCTACAAATAAATGTAAGTAATTATTTTGATTTTTTTCATTGATTCTAAATTAGCAAGTGAGAGAACTATAGATGCATCTTTATTTTTAAAGTAGAATCATCCAAAAAAACTCATCAAAGACTAAAGATAGGTTAAAACCTTTATGGAGTGAAAAATATTGTTGGTATCCTCCAGAATAACACTACTTTCAGAAGCTGGGTTCATATTTTACCAGAAATGCAAGAACCAAACTGAGAAGCTCATTTTAATGTTTTTATAACATGATATATTATAAAAAAAAAAATTGAAGAAGCACACAATACACAAAAATTTTGTATATGGTATCATTCTAGATAGAGAAAAGTACTCGTTAGAATATCTATGACATGAGTAAGAATTGCTACCCACCTACTTTCAAAATCATCATGGACATTTAAATATTAAAAAGGAATTGATTAGGCTACTTATGACTAAATAAGAGTTATTCCCCACCTTTCCAAATTATCATGTACATTTAAGCTATCATATTTTATCAACATCCTTTCTATGATGCAACACGTTACAACTTTCGATTATATTTATGCATTATATGAGTTAATGTACTTGTAAGGTGCTTAAATTCCAAAATAATTGTCCAAATACCCATGTTTCCAATAAATTAATTGTTTAAGTAAGAGACACATTTTATTGTAGGAAGCATGCATCAATCAAACACTGCTCTCCTCATAGTTTACAAACCCAACCAATTTTTCATACACAAACACATTCAAGACTAATCCACAATAACAAACAATGCTCAAAACAATATTCTTCATCAAGCATCTACTAATGCATAAACAATGAAGAGACAAGAGACACATAGAATATGTGATCAACCAGGGCCAGAACCTCTCCAACATGAGAGGAAAACCCAACCGAGATCTTCTTCTTATATAGACTTCAATTAATGAATACGAAGACAATGGCCTAGACCCTTGACTCAATGACCTCTCCAAGACCAAGTCACAAGCCTCCTTGATTCAACTTCCTTATTTTTCCTTGAGTCAACGATGATTAGGCTTCTTCCTTCAATAACTCAAGTATCCTTGAAATTCCAGTTCCATGGATCAGATCTGTAGTTCTTAGCCCTCTTGCATAAACCCTAGAACGTGTGGTTGACCAACCTTTTGAACCTTGATCTTGTTCGCTTGGATGGTATGAACTCTTATTATAATTTAGCGTGTAACCTTGCTTATCTTCTTCCTTGATTCGACTTCTTGGACAACAACAAGATCTTTGACCTTTTCTATAGTAGATATTTCTTCCTTCTTTCACACATGTGGATCTATTAGCCCTAAAACAGACCCATAAACAACACCAAATTCTTCTCTCTATGATTCCTTCTCTTGGTTGGTTATCTTTGCACTTCTTATTACAGACATTCTTAACCAAATTTACTTGTCCACAAATGGAGGATGAGTTTCCCTATATATAGTGCTTTGTCCATCAAAAACACGTGCTAGGAAGTGTTAAGGAGTGCTAGGGGAACACAAGGGAGCAATACGTGAAAATAATGCATGCAAATGAACGATTAAGATTTTGTGATAGGAAGTGTTAGTGAGTTCTAGGTGTGCTAAGGAGGGAGTGATAAGGTATGTTAGGTAGTGTTAAGGCATATTAGAAGCTAGGGAAACATTCCAAGATGTCTCAGGTGCTAGGGTGTGCCAATGCATGCCACAGAGTGTTATGGAGTGCCAGGGGAACATAAGGGAGCACTAGTTTCAAATGCATGGAAATGAATGACTAAGAGTGTGTGACAAGGAGTGTCAGTGAGTTCTAGGTGTGCTAAGGAGGGGACGACAAGGTATGTTAGGTGGTTCCAAGAAATGCTAGAGTGTTAGGGTGACATGCCAGGGTATGCCAATGCATGTTAAGGTGTGCCAATTTGTGTCAGGGTGTGCCAATGTGTGTCAGGTAGTGTTAGGAAGTGTGACATAAACACAAAGGAAAACTAGTTCAAAATGCATGGAAATGAATGAATAGGAGTGTATGATAGGGAGTGTTAGTAAATTCCAAGTGTGCTCAAGAGGGAGTGACAAAGTTATATGCTAGGTAGTTCCAAGGCATGCCAGAGTGCCATGACATGTCAAGGAGTGGTACGGTACGATAGGGAGTGCTAAAGCATGCCATGGCATGTAGGGAATGCTAACATGTGCCACATAGTTCCAAGGGATTGTTAGACATTCCACGTGCTATGCCATGTCAAGATGAAAAATATGTTGCTTAGTTGTTTTATGGCCATGGTTAGATGTAAGCCTTGACTTGGTAACTTCTTAAGTGAGATGAGCTAATATTGGGCATGAGTAGCCTAAGATGAGTTATAGGCCATTCTTAGGTGAAAAAGGGCTTAGTATAGTTGTAGTAACTATAACTTGGTCAAGATGTTGTAGTCGAGGTAGGACTTGGTTGGTTCCCAAGTCTTAAAACCAATAAGGGTAGTTATGAGGGCATGATAGCTAAGGAGTGCCAGGGCATGTCAAGGAATGAAAATGCATGATAATACATGCCAGACAATGTCAATGAATGTCGAGGAGTGTTGGGGAGTGTGAGGGCATCACAAGGGAAAACTAGGTCAAAGTGCATGGAAACAAACGAATAAGAGTGTCTTCTAGGTGTCCCAAGGATGAAGTGTATTAGGATAATTTCATAATAGGACTTGCAATAGGTAAGCCTATGATTATGATGAGGGCATGGAAAAAGAAATTTTAGAAAAATGAAAACTTTTGTCTAGGGACAACATTATTTTTTCAATGACTTGGTTGGGTTCCAAAGTCACAAAAAAAGTAAGGCTATCTATGAGAGCATGACAACTAGGGAGTTCCAAGGTGTGCAAGGAATGCTAGGAATTGATAACACATGCTAGAAAGTTCCAAGACATACTAAGTGCTAAGGCATGCCAAGAGGTGTCAGGTGCTAGGGTATGGCACCATTGCGTGATAGGGAGTGTTTGGAAACACAAGGGAGGACTAGTTTCAATTGCAAGTAAAGGAATGAATAAGAGTGTGTGATAGGGAGTGTTAGCAAGTTCTGGGTGTGCTAAGGAGGAATTAACAAGTTATGCTAGGTAGTGTCAAGGAAACACAAGAAAGGACTAGTTTCAATTGCATGGAAAGGAATTAATAATAGTGTATGATAGGGAGTGTTAGCAAGTTATGGGTGTGCTAAGGAGGCATCTCTGGACAAATTTTGGAGGGTTTGGAGAAAATTTTCTGTTTTGGTGTAGACTTGCAATTTTTTGGCAATTTTTTGTCTAGTAGCACATCGAGCTCACACTTTGTTTCTCCATAAAGGCTCCAACTGATGTAAAATCAACATTTTTGGAAAGCTTATGACCCCATCTCAAACCCCATTTGCCCACTTTCCTAGTCTGGGGCTCAGGTTTTGAGAATTTACAAAAAAGAGGCCAAAAATCACCTTTCTGCCCCTCTCTTTCCATTTCATTGAGCACCTGGAGACACCTTGGGAAGATGGCCATATCTCAGCCAAAAATTGGTCAATATTAGTGAAACAACATCTACACTCTCCCAGATTTCCAGAAAAGTCTTCTGATCTAGATTTGGACTTCAGAAAGGCACTCAAAAATGGCCTCCAACAGCTCATTGTACACCTGGAAATTTTTTAGATTTTTGTAAAATTTTCACTGTGTAATTTTTTGTAATTCCTAGCTTGACTCTGGTAAATGTCAAAAGGGTGAAGTAGATGAATGTGAGGGGAAAAAGTGAATGTAAATAATGGGTGTTTATTATTTATAAGTTGTTTTTATGTAAATTTGACCTCATTTATGAGATATGTTAGAGTCCAAGTTAATTGTAGAAGTCATTTTTAACTTCCCTAGACATTAGGGTTTGGTTAGAACACCTCATGGAATAGTTCGTAGAGTCATTGATTCAACCCCTAAGAGTGGAGAGATGTTGTTTTGGTCTTTATGTATCAATTTCTCAGTGATAGAATGGGTTGGATTTTAGTGGAGAGAACTATTGTAGCTTGTACTTGGACATTTTCTGGAAATCAAAGGACACAATTTGCAACTATTATCTAGGAATTCATGTGCAGTATGTTTGTGATGTTATTTTTTCTATATTATAGATTCATATGAAAGATATCAATCTTCTCTTTCCATTCATAAATTATTCAATGGTTTTCCTTACATTTTATAAACAAAATTCTTTGCATAAAGCTCTTTTTTGATGGAAAAATCATTATGTGTTACTTTATTTCTTGCTTAATGAATTCGTGTTTCATGCTCATTAATACCTTTCGTTTCTTCTAGACACTACACTACACCAAAAAACCCTAAGATCCATCAAAAAAGTAATGCTACCTTTCTCCTTTTTGTATTTTTGTTCTAACCCTTTGATCCTCTGACCTAGCTACCTGGTTTTTCTACCCTATCTAGCAATAAAATCGTAAATTTCCCAAAACCCACTTGAACCTAGCTATCTAGCCTAAAATCCTTTACATTCCAGTCATATCTTTGTTGGGATCTTATAGAGAGACCACTCTCTAGTTTGGTAGGGCTAGTTATTAAACTAAAATCTTGGTCTATGATTACCTCCATCGATCTCCTCATCAGCCCGGGACATTGTGGAGGATAATAGAGGGCATGAAAACTAAGGAGTGCTAAGGTGTTCTAGTGAATGTGATGTTCCCAAGTCATGGAAAAATGTAATTCTAGTTGTAAGGTCATGAGGGAATGCTAGGGCATTCTAACAAGTGCCAGATAGTATGAAGACATGTTGAACAAGATAATATGTGCCAAGTGTGAAGCCATGCCAAGTTGTACAAGGGTGTGACAATGCATGCCAGGGACTGTCAAGGGAACAAAAGGGAGGAAGAAGTTAAACTACAAGTAAATGAGAACATAATAGGGTTAATAAGTCATCAATTTACCTTTCCCATGAGGGTCATGCTAGGAAAACCAGTACTAGGTGCCAATAGGTTCCAAGTGCCAAGTGTCAGTGCATTCTAAGTGCCAGATCTTCCTCCATTTCTTCTCATATAGTTTCCAATAATTGATCTCAAATAACTTTAATACTAAACCATGTCAAATCATACCAAGTCATCTCAACGCATGCCAAACATGCTAATACTTTCCAAGTGCCAACATGTGCCAAGTGCCAATGTGTGTCAGGGAGTGTGATGCATGCTATGAAGTGGAAGAGCATATTGAAGAGTGCTAAGATGTGCTAGAGAGTGCCAATGCATTCCGAGGAGTGTTAGGGAGTACTAGGACAACACAGGGGAGCACTAGGTCAAAATGCATGGAAGTTAATGAATATAAGGGTGCGTCGGGGAGTGTTACTGAGCGCTAGCTATCATGCCAAGGAGGGAGTGACAAGGTATGCTAAGCACGGGTAAGGTGTACCAGGTAATATTAGGGAATGTGAAGAAGTGATAGAGTGTTCTAGGTATTTTCGAGGTGTGCTAGCATGTGCCAAATAGTGCCATGGCATTGAAGGTGCTAAGCCATGCTAGGATGTGCATGGTGACATAGTATGCCAATATGCGTCAAGGAGTTTGAAGGAAACAAAAGGAATAAACAAGATAAAATGAAAGGAAATGAACACATAAGAGGGTTAATAAGTCAAGACTTTATCTTTTTCAAAAGGGGCATGCTAGGCACACTTATAATATGTTCCAATACATGCCAAGTGCCATTGTGTGCCAAGTTCTAATGTTTTTCAATGCAATATTTTGCCAAGGTCTTCGAGGGCATGCCAACACATGATAGGGGAGTGCTATGCTATGCTAGGGCATGCCAACATGTGCTTGGGAATCCTACTGAAGGCAACATGTTCTAGGTACAAAGATGTTCCAAGACATGCGAGGTGCCAAGGAATGTTAGTGTACAGTGCCAAAGCATGTTAAGGTGTGCGATGAGTGTTGAGGAGTGCTAGGTATCTCTCTTTAATAGAATTGATAGAGCTTGATTATGTATTAAATAATATAGTTCCTACACACACTAGTGGAACTTTATTTAAAGGAAATTTGCTAGATAATAAACCTAATAGACATGAATCATGTGTTGACTCATAGGAAAACTATATTCTTATGACTTGAGGGAAATGATACACGCTAATTAATTCTTAACAAATTGACTGACTATTATAACCACTATGACCTTGGACACATAACAAAATAGACTCCATAATAATGGTCTTAAACTGTTATATTTTGACAAAAAATATAGTAACAAATACATAGCTTCATCAAAAACTCATTGGAATGACCAATGGTGACGAACATTTTTTTACCGTCACCAAAAGTACCCAAAAAGAGCATTGGTGAGGGTCAATAAAATATCGTCACTAGAAGTGTGACCAAAAAGAGAATTAGTGATGGGCCTTTAACAAACCTAACCAAAAGTGTCACCAAAGAGAAAATTAGTGACATGCCTTTAACGACCCTCACCAAAAGTGTCATTGAAAATGGATTTGGTGACAAACCTTAAAGGACCATCACTATATAAACTTACAACAATGATTTTTTAAAGACTGTCACCATATGTGACATTGGTGATGAACCTTAAAGGTCTATCATAGGCATGAAGCGTCATAAAAAACTCATTGGAATGATCAATGATGATGAAAATTTATTGACCATCACCAAAAGTAACCAAAAAGATCATTGGTGACTGTCAATAAAATATCATCACTAGAAGTGTCACCAAAGAGAGAACTAATGATGGGCATTTAATGACCCTCACCAAAAGTGTCACAAAAGAGACAATTAGTGACGAGCCTTTGGCGACCCTCACCAAAAGTGTCATTGAAAATGGCTTTGGTGACAAACCTTAAGGATGGTCACTATATACACTTACAACAACACTTTTTTAAAGACATATGGTGACAGACCTTAAAGGTTCGTCACAGGCATGACCCTCACGAGTCACCTTTTTTCTTGTAGTGAAGACTACTCCAAGTGCACCACAGAGACTCACAACATCATCTTCTCCAAGAAAAACATCAAGTGACTATCAAGTCCATCTTTTGCAAGTATGAACAAACAAAAACTTGGAAGTTTAAGTAAAATTTATGAGCAAAACTAACTTGAAAGAAGTGAATGTTTGAATTCTGTATTTGCATTATTTTTTCTTATAGGTGATCCAATTCATTTTGAATATGTTGTTACAGAAGAAAAATAGGTTGCAAAAATCAATGAAGAAATGGAAGAAATAGAAAGAAATGATAGATGAGAGTTAGCGGACCTTCTAGAAGGAAAATAAGTCATATGTGTCAAGTGGGTCTATAAGACCAAAAAAATGTTGAAGGAAAGATAGAAAGACGTAAAGAAAGGCTTGTTTTCAAAGGATACAGGAAAGAACATGAAAGAGATTATGTAGAAAAATTTGCGCCAGTCGCAAGAATGTAAATAGTGTACATAGTGCTGTCGATAGAAGCACAACATAGATGGAAGGTGTACCAAATGGATGTGAAGTTTCCATTCACTACAAGAAAACCCTATGATTAACATCCCTTTTTGATTCTATTTTTGTATGTAGAGCCCATTTTTCTGCTATTTGGATCCACTTATTAACTATGGTGCAAAACTTGATGCAAAATTTGCACTAAGTTTTGCACTAAGCCTTACACCATGTTTTGAACTGGGTATTTCCATAGGTTTTGCACCAGGGTTTTCACTAGGTTTTATGCCAAGTCTTGTGCCATGCTTTGCACTAGGTTTTCTTCCAAATTTTTCATTAAGTTTGACACCTAATTTTATTTCACCTACTTTTTCTTCCCCTATTACATAAACTTTTTGTGCCTACACTTGCATCAACTTTTTCATCCTCTTTTGCATCCTTTTTTGCATCCCCTTTGCACCAAGTTTTGCGTCGAGGTTTGTGTCTAGTTTTGCATCTAATTTTTCATGTTGTTATGCATCCATATATACATCCTCTTCTGCATCTATTCTTGTGTCCACCATTGCATCCAATTTTGTTGTGCCACAATTTGCTCCTAGTTTGGCACCCACCTTTACACCCACTTTTTCTTCTAATTTTACATCGACATTTGCATCCTTATTTGCATCTAGATTTTGTTCAAATTTTACATCTATTTTTGCATCCCTTTTTGTATCCAATTTTGCATTTGGATTTGCATCGAGTTTTGTTTCTTTCTTTGCATCTACTTTTGCATCGACTTTGGTGGCATCAACATTTGAGTCCAATTTTTCATCCACTGTCGCTCCCATGTTTACGTCCACTTTTACATTCCTTTTTATATCTTCATTTTCATCAAAGTTTCATTATTTTTTTCATCTATCGTTACATTCATTTTTTTGTGCCACAATTCGTGCCATGTTTTATAGTCACTACTATACCCACGTTTGCTTCAAATTTTACGTCCATGTTCACATCCTCTTTTGCATCAAATATTGAATCTCATTTTGCATCCACTTTTGTGTCAATTTTATGCATTGGGTTTTGTGTTTTATTTTGTATCTACTTCCATTTCCTATGTTCTTTTCACCCAATTGTGTTTCATCTGTTGCGCCCATGTTTGCATCCACTTTTACATCCCTTCTTGCATATTTTTTTTCATCCATGTTTGCACCTTTTTTTTGTGTTTTTTTTTACATCTTCTTTTGTATCCACTTTTTTTTAACAATATCTTGCACATACTATTGCAACCCAGATTTTCTTCCAATTTTGCATCCACATTTTCATCCTCCTTTGTGTTCAAGTTCACATCGAATATTTTGTATGTTTTTCATTCCTTGTTGCATCCACTTTTACGTGAGGTTTTGCATCTCATTTTGCATGTAATTTTACATGCACAACTTTTGCATCCATTTTTGCATCTAATTTGTGTCAATTGTTGCACCCATGTTTGTGTCCACATTTACATCCCTTTTTGCATCTTATTTCTCATCCAAGTTTGCCTCATTTTCGCATCCAAGTTTGTGTCCTTTTGTACATCTATTGGAGCACCCACATTTGTTTCACCATAATCCATGCCAATTTTTATGGATTCTATTGCACCCATGTGTTTTCACTGGGACAAACACCTTCCGAAAGTTTGCCTACATCTTAAATTTTGGAGCCTCCTCTTGATCTTATGATTTGTCATCCTAAGTTCTTCATGGTCAGTTCGTGATTGGTTGATATTTTTCTTCTAAGATTCTAACTATTGAAGCAAAATGCTTACACATGATTAACCTTTGATGTTTTCATAAACACACTTTACTCTAGCAAGCTCAATAGTCCATGCCTATCCTTTTAAGATAGACATTGCACAATCTTCGAAAACAGCGCTTGCAAAATGCTTTGTAACAATGATTTAACAACTGTCAAACATTGTGTAGTCTGTGGTCATAGTGCATGTGGAGTTGATAGGGTAAGTGACTTCACAATGCATTGCAAGAGTAAATGTGCAACATTATTTGACAGTCTCTCTCACTCTTGGTGACAATTGTATCATCATTCGAGTGAATGTTCTCAATTGTCATTCTTGTACACCTTTTGCTTTCACAAGTGTTTCTTTCACATTCGCGATTGCTATTTTTTATTTCTTTGACATTTAAAAGTTTCACTTTTATTTTCTCTTCACTTTAGCATGTGTGTATTTCACTTTCTTTAACTTTTCCAAGTGTCATTTTCACTTTTCTTGTTGTCTCAATTGTCGTTTTAACTGTTTGTACTCCTACATGTGTTGCACCCTAGCACACCGCTAGAGGTATTTCTTGCCCAATCTTATTCATTATTTGCTTGTATATATCATAGGAAGATGCACTAGGTACTCTCCCATAACTTATCTCAGTTTATGGTCATAGTCGACACTTGTGTCGTAACTTGTATTCTAAGTGTCGCAAAGCCATGTTATAATTGTTGCACTTAGAAATAAATGTCATTTTTCTTTAATTTCAAGACATGCATTTTGATTTTTGTATTTTGCATTCTATTGGCTTTTTTTGATGTTATACGAGTGTGAGATCACTTTTCCAGTACATTTTTGCATGTCTTGTTCTCTCTTGTCTCGCTGATCCCACACTTAGCCATTTTTCAGAGCTTTCATTGACTGTGCAACTTACCAACTTTTCTCCCTCTTGGAACTATGAACACCTCAGTATTAAGTCATATTGAAGCATCTTCTCTTATAACTACAAACTACACAACCTTGGATGACAGTATTCCTTAACTGTACACTAAGCAATCTTGAAGTCTAGACCATCACTTTCGCTTCTTAACCCTTACACAATGCATGTCCTGTCCTGCCCTTGATTTTTCATTCCATAATTGGATTTGATAGTAGAGCCTCCATGTATCACAAGCTTTCCCAACTACACAATCTCCCAAGATTCCTCTTCAGCTACTGCACATCGTGCAATTACAGTGTGGAACCTTACCTCCCTGTTTCCCTGAGTTGCCTAACTGCTCAATCCCTTCATCTAGTTGATCTCCTACTGCACATTGAATAGTTATAGTGAGACACAAATCACCTCTAGGTAATTAAAATCCTCAACTATGCAATTTATAGAGTGTGTCTCTCAATCACTACGCATTGCATAAATATAGTGGCTAGTTTGGTCCCTCTTGTTGACTGAAACTCCTCACTTCACAGTACCTTCTCCTGACTTTCCTCCTAATATGCATCGTGTATTTCTAGAGGAAATTAGGGTCACCCTGCGGCCCTTGATATACTCAATTTCCCAATCTCCACCTCCTCTTCCTTGAGCATTGTGCACTGTGCATCTTCAGTTAACATGCTTATCATCTTGTCTTCTAGACTTCTTCATGGTGCATGACCTTGAATAAGGTTTCCCTAATTGTGAATTACACACTTCTAGAGGATAATGTAGTCATCCATGAGTCCATAGAGTTCTCAACTATGTAATTCTAAACCTCCTTCTCTTAATACCCTCACATGTTGCATCATCATAGTCAACATCGTCCATGAAAAAGAAAAGGTAGAATAGGTGGTTTGTAGACTAATGTGTGCTTGTTATGAGTGGACTTTATCTATAGGTGTTATCATTTCAACATGGAAAGGTGAACCTGAAGGGATATTATTAAGGATAGGCTAAAAGAGAGCACTTGCAAAGAGGGAGAAGAAGGAAGAACCATCATGAAAGACATGAAGGAATCTTGGACCAAGAAAAATACATGGCAACTCATGTTGACTTGGAAGGTTTTGACACTCATCTAGACTGTTTAGAGGGTAAGGTTGAAGTACAAGTGGTGATCCATCATGAATAATTCAAAGTCATAACATCACGGAGAAGAGCTTGGCATTGATGAAATTGAGTCTTATGTCATTGTCGCTAAGACATGGCTTCTTAAAGTGCCATTACAAAGTCATATGTGTCAATGTATTTTTCCACATCATTTGTGGAAATGTAATTATCATACTTTCAAAACGATAAAATGTAAATTGTGTGGAATCCAAAGGGTCTCACATTTAATATGAAGAGTCACTAGAAAGCTCTAAAGTCACGTAGAAGTTCAAAAGTCACTTAGGAATTTGAAAGGTCATAGTAGGAGCTGAAGAGTCATGAGCGAAGGTCAAAAGTCACAAGGGAGGTAGAGAGTCAACCCATTTGTTATAAATAAACCCTCATAGCGCATGCAAAGGACTTGGAACTTTTGAATTTTCACATTGGCTTCTCTAGCTTGGCACAAGAGAGAAGATGTTTCTTTGGAGAAGTATGCAGTGACTTAATTTTCTACTATTGGGGCTAGTATTGCATCATTGTAATTATTTATCTTGGAACTTTCATGTAATATCTAAAGCTCTTTGATCCGATGCACTTTCATGCATATGCCACAAATGATTGAGACTATTTGTTCATTATTTGTAGTGTATGTTTATGTTAACACATACTAATGAAAATTAACTTTTTCATTGGCTTTGGTATTTATCATGTTCAACGTGCATTTTTACTTTCTTTTATTATCATTGTTATTTTGGAGGCTAATCAATGATTGCTTCTATGCTCTTATCTGTCTTTACTAGAATAGTACTATTACTTTTCTCTTAAAGGCTCACTCTTTCTACTTTTTCCATGGAAGAACCTTATATACTTTACAATTGTATGCTTCACAATGAAAACTTACTTGATTTTTTGAAATATTACTTATATAATATCTTGTGTTGATAATTGTAACCAAGGAAAATTCCTAAGAATAATGGCAACCAAAATTGTTTTCTAGTTTGGGCTCCTACTCCAAATGGTGTGAGGTCTAATTAGGACTTCATACGGGGGAGACCGCTTTGTTGGCATACTTCTAACACTGTTAACACCATGTTTCCTTCCACTTTTGCATCCCATTTTATGTCCAAGTTTGTGTTGTCTATTACATGTGCTTTTGCATCCACTTTTGTGTCAGGTTTTGCATCTTGTTTTGAATCTACTTATGTTGCATCGACTTTTCATCCAATTTTATGTCTATTATTGCACCCATTTTGTGTTCATGTTTGCATCCCTTTTACAACACTCATCTTATTTTCTGCATTGATGATATTTCTTATGATGTTCTTTATTATGAACAACTAATGACAATGCCAGGAATCATGACAATGATGATAATGAAGATGATGATAATGACATGAATTGTGATTATGATAATAATGACAATGATGTTAAAGAAGATGGTGATTACAATGACAATGATTATGAAAATGATAGTGATTATGATGATGACGATGTTAGTGACCCTGGGAAATCTTCCCAATTTTAATTTTTTTCATTATCATAATCATAATCATTACGTTCCATGGAATTCTTCAGTATCTTATGATAATTGTAATACTTCTATGATGAAAGGGAAAATAAGAAATGTATTCCTTATAAGCTTGTAAGAATATTATTCCATTAGTTATGGTGGAGATGGTTCAATTAGAGGTGGTGGAGGTTGAGTGGATGGTTGTAGAGGTAGACACTTTGAAGAATGGTTGATAATTATTTTTCAAAAGTATCTTTATGGCTATATTAGCACGAGTGGAAGAACTGGAAACAACAACTTCATGCACTAATTCAGTAAGAGAAAACCCTACAACATTTATATCCTTTTTGTTTCCTTTTGGTTTAGTCACTCTTCATTATGGGCCATCTAAGAGGGAAGCTGGTTCACTAGCTATAATAGGAGGATAATAAGATTTGAGGTGATGTTTAATGTTGAAATTTTACAAGTGAAACACCTTATTGATAAAACCCTAATAGGTTAGCTATTTATTATTAGTACATTCTACTCACAAATATTCTCTTATAACTTCTACCAAGATTTTCCTAAGCCCATCTAAAGAGAACTTGGTCTCACATCTAGCTCAGGAAAACTAAAATATATGGATGAAATAGGTCATAAATTCCCACTTTCCTTGCTTTAATCATATAATACTAACCACTTAAAATAGCATACATTCCCAAAATCTTATCACATATTTCATTAAAAGTCTCTATAAAGTCCTTGGGAAGGTTTTCAAACCATTCAAAGGCTAACCTAGTAAGAGTGTTTGAAAATAATTGGTTCATAACTTCTAGAGACATCCTCCAGTATTCAAAAAATTCTGATGAACATGGACAAGTGTTCTAGAGGAAGATAACCAAGATGTGTTAGAGAGGCCCAAGCACAAGTTTGCTACACAAGAGATGCACAGAGATATGTGCCCTTAGGCATAATACAGTGTATTGTTGGGAAAAATGTTGAGAGGGGGGGTGAGTAAGATTTTTAAAAACTCACAGTAATAATTTTCTTTTATGAAATGTGTACGTGACTTTTCAGAACCCAACTCGTGTATGTATGCAATTGTTGTAAAAGAAACTACCGTATGATTAGTAAACTTGTAAAACCGTTAATTCTTTATATGTTAAATTTAAGCTAGAATGTATAAGATTTCTCAAGCATTTGAAAAGCAGTAAGTAGGTGTAGTACAGACAAAATAAAGTATGTCACATAAGAAACACACATGAACACCAATATTTAAGGTGGAAACTCAGTGCGTGAAAAAACCAGTTGTTGTTATCGTCTCTCACTTCTTTTTAAGATAAAAAATATTTTTAGAATATTGTACTAGTGGAGAATCATACCAGTATGAAGGCACTCACTTACAGAAGGCTACAACCTTCACTCATTCTCCAACTCCTACTGGAAGGGAGCTCCAACCCCCTGGGTCTTGTACCAGCGTAAACTTGTACCAATACACAGGCACCAACATGAAGAAGGCTACAATATTCACTCATTCTCGAGGTGCTACTGGAAGGGAGCTCCAACTAGCTAATCTGATTTACCAACTACTAATGGAAGGAAGCTCCAACTCCCTCAACTCTGGGGACCACATTTCATAAATTTTCATACTAGATCCACCTGCTACAACAAATCATAACTTGAATTCCACTTTTCATCAAAGTTTTAGACTAGACCGATTACCAACACTTAAGATCAATATCAATAATCAAACTGCATCTCATCACTATAACATAAATATCGATCTCTCACACTACTGAATCAATCAATCACTGAAATGCAATCAACTGAAACTTAATCAAAACACAACCAATCAACAGGAACAATCAAATCATTGTAACTAGAATATAAAACATCATACTGCACACCAAAAAGACCACATTTCTATTACTGCAAATCCTCATCAATCATCTGTGAAAATGTATATGCTACTTTGCTTAAGGAAACTCATGTGTATATGCGCTTTTCTGTACAACAACCTGTGTAAAGATCTCAATATACTGAAAGCTTTTAATTCTGAATTAGGCACAAAGTTGACCAGAGTTATTCTAAAATACTCTATTAGATTACAGAACCCTCATACAGTTAGCAACATCAATAATCTTTTCAACTAATCAACATGTAACCAAATTCAATTTCATCATTCAATCAATTGTCCTTCATACATTATCACTCAACCTAGATCAACATGACGACATCATTGATAGACAATAGAGATAGACCAACATTGATGAGGTTGATATGTCCTTTTATGAACAAAAACCCATTCTTTTATATACGTGACTTTGAAAAAAAGAACCTGTGTGTATACGTGACTTCACCGAGGCCAACGTATGTATAGATCTGCAAATTTGACCTAAAATTGTGCAGCTCTTCAAAACTTCAGAAATACCCAGATCATAATATTCAGAGATAAAAACATGCGTCAATACTTAGATCTAGTCAATCTATGAGTAGATCATACAATGGAAACTCATTTTAGGTCTCATGATCTTGATTTATCATTGTATTCATCAATGCATAATTATTTCAGATCTATGTGTCAACTACCCTCTCATAAAAAACCCTTTCACATACACACATAACACTTTGATCTTCACCTCCTAATATAGTTTAACTTTTCTCAATACCACAGATCACCATACTCCAGCCAATGGTTTTCTTAGGTGGGATCAAAACAACCATTGTTGGGTTCAATACCATAGGGAAATACCATGGTAAGTACCCTTGGTATTTAGAATGTCATGGTGTGAAAACTATATGCACATTTTCTTCTTTAAACTCGTGTGTATACGTGACCTGGCCTTGACAAACCCACATATAGATCTTTAACTATTCACATGTATCAAACTTATGATTTTGATCTGTAAACCTTTGTCCCATCATTCTATTATTCTATTCCATCACTTTGTCACCTCTGAATTGATCTATGGAGTCATCCAGTTACCATATACTTGTTCAGTTATAAGTGAGTTTCCATCAAGGACAACACATGGATCATAATGCCAACAATATCCCCCTTTGGACTCGATGGCACCCACTTTGGTGTTTGTTCACCACAACCTATAAATACATCAACCCAAGCACAAAGCTTTTCAAAACATCAAGCTACTCTCCAAATCCCAACCCAAACACCAAGTTACTCGCCCCCTTTGATATCAAGGGAAAAGGTTTGACTAGTGTTGAATGAAGACTTCCATATCTGAACTGAAAAATATGAATACTAACCATGCTCCCCCTGAGCACATGTTGAATTCTCTGATCATTCTCTCCCTGAGCACATGTTGAATTCTTTGAACATGCTCCCCTTGAGCACATGCTAAAATCTATGATGGATGTACAATGAAGTACATGGCTCTATGACTCATAAACCTTGTCCTATTAGGACAAATTTACATCAATCACCCAATCACAGTGGGTTTTCACGTTTGACATCATTATTACATCAACTTCCCAAACCTAATGGGGTTTCAAAATTCATGATATGTCCCAAAAGGACTTGACCACAATAGTCCATATATGGCTGAATTTTACAATGAGTACATCATAAGTCTCCAGATGGCCTTTACATCAAATGACAGATATGACATTAATAACTGAGACCAAAGACCTAAACAAGACCATGATAGTTATCAGCAACTATCATACACCATATATGATCTACAACATAAGCATCTATCAGCAGCATCAAGAACGACAACCTCTATATGTCCATCATCAATTCGCAAGGTAATATAATGTAGCTTTAATATCATCAACCTGTGAATAAGTATCTCACATACATATTTTCATATATATCTACTATCAGCTCATCCTCTTGGCATTGTCAAGATCAACTTTATGTTTTTCTTTAGTAAAAAATTCCTTAATCTATGTTCATCAAGAACATAGCCTTTCATGAATAAACTAAGCATATGTTGTATCTCCAAGCCATAATTCCTATATATTCAAAAAATCATTCACATCATATCATATAAACGTGAGAGCACCATATTCATCACCCATGACCAAAACATCATCATCAAATCATTGTAGCAAGAATTTCATGTTCTTTCCACTACAACCCTCAATATGTCAAACATGTATCATCACTAGGGAGGTTTATAACATCCCACATTTGATAAGAATCAATCATAATAATCAACATATGTGAGAACAAAGCTTATCATCATAACATAAGGTAGGAAGAAGTATTCATCATTCCTTCTCATCATCATTATGTGACTAAGTAAGTCATGTCTCCAAATAGCCATGTCTTCATGAAAACTGCAATAACACCATTCTCTTGGCCAATTTTCTTCATACAAGAAGATCACTTATACCAACATCATGAAACTTAAGTAATTATCCATGTGATCCTTGTATGTAATGTATTGATCATAGAGATAAAAATATGTATCTAGCTTCTAATCAATGAGAAAACCAAACCATGAACTCACAATCATTTGTCAAAATTTCTTGATACCATCAAAAGAAACAATCCTAAAACAATATACCATTTGAGGGCCAAAAATTTAGGGAATCCTCATCACTAACTCCACCATATGAAATTTATGCATCTTCGAAGGCATGATGAAAGTAACATAAATGTAATGAGTGATACTTATCATCATCAAATAATGAAGTTGTGTACTCAAGATTTGTTTTTCTCCTTGAACTTAAGAAGATCACCATATAAGAAACATAACATATGTACTATATGAATCATGAAAAGAATCATCCATAAATTTGATCAGTAGCATCACGAAAATTATGTGGCTCAAGCAATATATAAGTATCATTTGAGATTTCATCAACCCATCATCACAAGATAGCATGATGCATCATTTAAACACTTCAGCAACATAATCATCATCATCATTGATAAGAATCATTACGTATGAAGGACTTCTAAAGCAAACATAATGCCAACAATGCATTATTAGAAGCATACCAAATGGTCCCCCTAAACCTGTGCTAATTGTTCACTGTCACATCTAATCATTTCATATATCGGTGAGAATCATCAAGGAATCATCATCAATGAGTTATACATCAAGTCATCAACAACTTAAGAGGGCCAAAAGCACTTCTAAATAGCATCAACAGACTGTAATCATCAACCATCAAGACATAAAAGACAATTGATAATTGACTGAACCATATCAAACCCTTTTCCTAAGTCTGTCCCATTATTTCTTCATCAAACCAAAATATATGTGATTATGCAGTTTAGAACTCACGTATACACATGACTTGTCTTCATAAGATCTGTGTGACGAGAATGAAATACTAAAATTTCACACTTTCAGCTCCCCTGAGTCTGTTCTAACTATACCTGTGCACTATTATTACACCCTAGCCACTTGTCCTATCAATTTTGATGAAACATTAGTTCCAAGGACACCATTATAAGGATGGTTCTTCATGAGAGACTCCATTTTACTCTTATCTCCAGTCACATGATGTGAACATCCACTATCTATGTACCATTCATCTTCATCTTTGAATGAGCAGAGAGCAAGACCACACCTTATATGTTCTTCATTTTCTTGTGTATTTGTGGATCCATCTTTTTCAAATTTTTTGATATGAATGTTCTTATTTGGTTGCTTACCATATTGTTTACGATGATCCATATACTTGTTCCTGCATTCTTTTACTACATGCCCAAACTTGCAATAAGCATAACATCTTGTATGTTTCATATTCCTTCTATAGAAATCAATGGCTTTGTGACCAAACATATTGCAAGAAAAACAATATCCCTTAAAGTACCAGGAATTTGATGATCTTTCTATGAGACAATTATTAGCTTGAGACATTATACTTCTAAAACTAGCTACAACATGTCCAAAATTATGACATATAGAACATTAAACATTATTGATCAGAGGAAAAAAATATATTAGCACTTCTATAGTTAGGAGTAAATGATTTCCTTTGAATAGTTTCTTTCCTTGGTTGTTGATGGGGTTGACTTCTTATCTCTTCATTGAGCACTTTAGATTTTGCATTAGAATTCCCTGCCTCAGGTTGTGAGCAAGATTCACCTTTAATAGTTTCATGAGAAATAAGACCAGATTTCATGGTAGGAGACCTTTGACTACTGAGAATACTATCCAAAATCTTAGTACTATATTGAAATCACAAAAGTTTATCATTTTTTTCTAATTTACCTTTTAGGATATTTACCTCAACCTTATATCTCTTTTCCTTTTCTAGATATTGTTTCTTCATGATTTCTTCAACCTTTATTCCTTCCTCCACTTGTTGGTTTAGTTTGAGAATCTCATTTTTTTGTTCTTCAAATGCTTGAAGTAGTTCTTCATTCTGCTTATTTGATTTTTCAAGATCTTGTTTTAGAGAGACAACCTCAACTTCAAGACCTTTATAATAACTGGTTCTTTCTTTAAGTTCCTTGGTTATTGTATCCTTTTCACTCACTTGATTTCTTAATGATGTTACTTCATCGTGTAGTCTTTGAAATTGATCTTCCTTTTACTTGTATTACTTCCTTATTTTGTTTCCTTCCTCCAACTAAGATTTTAACCTCGTAACCTCTTCTTTGTAGGTAAATTCCCTTTTATCAAATAGATCTTGTTGATCTCTAATTTTATCTGTGATCCTTTTAACTTATTCTTCTATGGTCATTATATTTCTTTCACTTTTACCCATAAGAGAAAATTCAGTTGTTTCATTTTCATATTCATTATCTTCAATATTGCAAGAATAAGGAAAGGTATCACCAGAGGACCAAAAATGAGTACCTGATAATTCTTTTTCTTGATCATCTTCATTATGAGGTGATTCAAAATCTGAATATTTGATTCCATATAATAGCCAGTCATATCTATCCCTATCAGTTTATCTTTGAGATGTCTTCTTTTTTTGATATGCTTTCTTCTATTTCTTCGTTGTCATTGATTTGGCGAATCTCTTTCAAGTGATCAAGCTTTTTCCAAAGGACCTGCTATGATTCCAATTGTTGGGAAAAATACTAAGATGGGGTTGAATCAATATTTTAAAAACTCACAATAATAATTTTCTTTTATGAAATGTGTACATGACTTTAATGAACCCAACTAGCATATGTACACGACTACTGTAAAAGAAACTAGCGTATGCTCAGTAAACTTGTAAAACAATTAATTCTTTATCTGTTAAGCTTAAACCATAATGTAAGAGATTTATCAGGAATTTAATAAGAAGTAAGTAGGTGTTGTACAAATAGAATAAAGTATGACACGTAAGCAACACATATGAACACCGCGATTTAAGGTGGAACGCAATGCGGGAAAAAACTAGTTGTTGCTATTGTCTCTCACTTCTCTTTAATATAAAAAATATTTTTACAATATTGTACTAGTGCAGAATCATACAAGTACCTAGGCACCCACTATCAGAAGGCTACAACCTTCGCTCATTCTCCAACTCCTACTGGAAGGGAGCTCCAACCCCCTGGCTCTTGTACTGGCGTAAACTTGTACGAGTACGCAGGCACTAACCTGTAGAAGGATACAATCTTCACTCATTCTCCAGTGACTATTGGGTGTAGGTTTTGTGCATATTTTAGACACCTTTTCTTCCCCATGCTTGACCACTTCATATCTGAACCTATGGACTTTATATAATAATAACATTTTTCCCGGTTATAAGAATCCATTTTTGTTATGACATAATATTTTTCCATTTTTGTTAAATATGAATGAGGTGATATCTTTTTGATGGCTAACCAAGGCAATTATGGAAAAAGTTCTCTAGCTCTGTTCCTTTTAGGTGATGCTCCAAAATCTGAGGCCAATGGATGAACAACGGCATGATAATTCACAAAGGGGTTTTCAGTACTTGCTATTTCAGACCATTGTTGTTACACCCTGAATTGAAGTTACACCTCAAGCATTGTTGTTACACTTCAAATTTTTGTTACACTGTGGGATATTGACTACACCACAATTGCCTAGGACCATGGGTACTATTCCACAAGACAACTATCATAAATATTGTATTATCTATGGGCGGTTAAGTAATCAAGATAATTGTGATTTTGAGAGATGATGTAACAGCAATAGGCCTTGTATCTAGAACCCATTGTAATGATTTCTATTCTCTCTCGATATTGACCAGCATGAGAATCGTGAGATTCTCATGACTAATTTGTTTCTTATTTTGGGCATGTAAATCTTATAAAGGGGATTGAGTTCTATGTAAACAAGGACAGATAGTGTCATCATTTTCCTTCTGTAATTCATAACCATTTTAATACAAACAATAGTGTTGCTGATGTTTTAACACACATGGCGTTGGGACCTTAACAAATTCACATTTCATCATTGCACCCTGTTAGGTAGGAAGGGCCCTCCTCTTTAGCAGGGATTGCAACAACAACGGTAGCTAGTGGTGGATTAATTATTGTTGTTTTGAGTAAGTGTGAAGTTATTTATATCTCTGTGTAATTTTCAGAAGGGGTTTATTTCTGTTTCCATATTTCTAATATGTTATCACATAGGATTGATTTGAGCATAATATTCAATCAGTCATCTTAGTTAGTGGTATGATGTGTGGTGCGCCTTTTCCTTGGTAACATGAAGTGTGGTTTCATTTCTGTAGAATTTTTTTGATTTCTGTATGAGTGTTACTTTCTACAATTAAATTCAACGACATTTGTGTTGTCTTTTACTTTTACTCTTAGCTTCAGTGTATCAGCACAAAAAATGCATACCCCTTTGAAATAAATAGACTTACCCTGGGTTGACAATTAATGGCTACGATTCAGTCAAATTAACAGTGATTAAATCGAATAAACATTTTGGCACTGTTGTTCGGCAAGGTAGTTGACGATGAAATCAACCAAGTGTGTTTTGTTATCAAAGTGTATCTAGTGCACAAGTGTCGGAAGGTAAGACGAGAGGTAATAAATTATGCATTGCTTTAATATACCTGGGTAGGCTCACTAGTGTAGTCACTAGGACACTTAGGTTGTGTGAATTCCTTGATTCTTTAGATGTTTTCTCAGCGTTACAGTTGTTGGGCGGTAAGACGAGAGGTAAGAACCTGTGCATTCATTTAATATACTTTAGTGGGCTCACCATTGTATAAGATGAGACACTTAAGGATTGAATAAATATGCATAGGCTCCATGTGTAAAGTGTAGGAATAATAGAAAGCCCAATGTACAACCACTCTAGTAAACCACAGGAAAAGAAGGTCATAAAAGAAATAAGAGGAGCACAAATTTGGGGAGGAAAACATTTATTCATGAGATGATCTCAAAAGTAGAAAAAGAACAGTCAAATTCTCAGAGGAACACAAGGAAAGCATGACTACAAAAGGTTGCTAATCTAATAAGAGCAGAAGTGTCTGGTTCCTCTGTCTCCAGAGCATATCATCCTGAAGCTAGTGTAACCACTCCCAAAACTAAGTATCCAAATCAGGAGAAGTAGTGGAAGGCTAGTGATCAGGACCTTAGGACTGAGGTTGAAAGGGAAACCAGTGGGGAACACCAGGAGCCTGAGATGGAAAAGAATTCATTGACTCATCAATATCCCAATTTGGGCAGTGCAGTGAAACAACCAATCCCGAAGAAACCTGAGTTATAAATTAACAAATTACACATACAAGAGAGTCCCCAAAACGGTCTGAAGAAGACCCATCACAGTAAGGATCAGGAGGATCAACAATGGGAGACAAAAATGACAACAAGAATAAACATATGCCACCATTACCACCTTTGAGTTTCCAATAGGGGATATCATAGGTGAGGTTCCCATGAAAAAAATTCCTTTGTCATCTCTCCCACCTTTTCAAGGAATGAATGTAGAAGACCCTAACATCTTCTTGTTTGAATTTGTTGTCTTGTGTAGGAGTTATGATTATATTTTAAATGCTCATAAGCTAAAATTATTCCCTGCTACTCTAAAACGCGAAGAATTGAGATGGTTCATGGGATTTGGCTCTGTTACCATTCAGACGTGGGGCAATATCAAAGAGACATTCTTATCTAAGTATCAATATTATTACAGAAACAATGATTTGAGGGAATATATATTGGATGACACAAAAGAAGGAAAAAAGTTTCGAGGACTATGTGAAGCGATTCCATTACAATTTCCAGGGATCTAAACATAGTGACTTAGATCAAGAAATCTTGAAGGGCATATTCATAAAGGGAATGAGAGATGACTCCTTGATATCCTGAATCCACTACGGAAGGGGGACATATCTGAGGAACCATTAGCCAAGATAATAAATCTTTGTTTGAGACTCTCTAGAGTATTGTTGAAGTGGAGAAGAATAGTACGAGATCCCTCTACCCAGATACATAAATATTCCAACAGTGGTGTGACCAAGGCCAAAATTGGAAATTTGTTCGATAATCTTAAAATCAATCTTCTCAATACCCTGTGTGCTCAAATAGTGATGACACAAGTGAAGAAGGCACGGGACGAGGGTGATGCAGCTTTAGCCATGTTCTACCTGATATGCAAATACAAAAATTTACAAAAGGAATGTAGGGTAAACAACATTGGCCTGGTCAACATTTGTGTTCTAGAGAATTCCACAAGTCATTTCCCAGAGCTTCCCATATTAAAAGTTTTGCTTAGGGAATCATGCGAGGAGGTTCAGTCTTCCTACTTCTTTGGATCCAGGAAACCATGGAAACCACGACCCCCAGGTACGAATCAATACTTCTATTCTTCTAATCCATGCAATAATACATATAATGTTCACCAATTTCCATCGCAGTACTCTGCCCTGCCTCTAGCACAAAATCCTTCACTTTGGAATCAGTGATCTCCCATATCACCTTTCCAATTCCCTCCATCACAACCATATCCTTAGACTCTTTTTCTAATTGGAGAGGAATTTCCCTAGGTCAGGACCCCATGTAATACTAGTTCAACAACAGTTACAACTCTGTAGCTCTGGTTAATGCTTTCGCCTCAACCCATTTTGTGACATAGTCTGTGCAGACCAAAATGTAGAATTTTTGCTGAGATGACAGGCTAATTGGTCCCACAAAATCGAGGGTCCATTTCTCAAATGTTTCTAAGACTATTTGAGGTTGCAATGACATCTCATCTAATTGGAGTGGTTGAACCATTCTCTGGTAGTTATCACATCCCTTCATGAATTTCTTATCATCCTCGAATATTGTGGGCCAATAGTATCTTATTGTGAGAACCTTCTATCCTCTTCTATTATTTGAAAAGTGTTCTCCATAAGGTTCTTCATGAAAATCTTGAAGGATATAAAAAAAAATTCTTTTGAAACAACCTTCTCTCTAGCTCTAGTTAATGCTTTTGCCCCAACCCATTTTGTGACATAGTCTGCACAGACCAAAATGTAGGATTTCTGCTAAGATGACGGGTTAATTGGTCCTACAAAATATAGGGCCCATTTCTCAAATGGTTCTAAGACTATTTTAGGTTGCAATGACATCTCATCTGATTGGAGTGGTTGACCCATTCTCTGGAAGCTGTCACATCCCTTCACTAATTTCTTAGCATCCTCGAATATTGTGGGCTAATAGTACGCTATTAGAGCACCTTGTATCATGTTCCCTTATCTTCAAAGTTTCCTCTGCAATGTTCCTCATGACTAGCTCAAAGGATATCAAAAATTTCATCCTCCCTTACACAATGTCTGATCTGATGGTCTGGCCCAATGCGATATGAATTTACTTCTATCCATGAGTATCTAGCACTTTGCTAGACAATTCTTTTCTTTTAGCTATAGGGTAGGTGTTGGGGGAATTTTCTTACAACAATATAATTATCTATGTCTACATACCATGGTGAGTGAACTGAAATAGCAAAAAGATATTCAACAGGAAAAGAATATTCAATACGAATTATTTCACTGCGAGCATTCATCCTAGAAATAAAATCAGCGACCACGTTATCTTTACCAGGTTTATCTAGGATAGTTACATCAAATTACTGTATCAGAAATAACCAACGTATAATCCTACCATTAGTGACTTGTTTGTTCATCAAACAATGAATGGAAGAGTTGTCAGTGTGTATAAACACTTGATATCCTGTGATGTAGTGCCGAAATTTAATGATGGCATGCACTACTCCAAGGACTTCCTTCTCGGTAACTCTGTAATTGAGTTCAACTGGAGTCAAGTTTTTTCTTATAGAATAAATGGCATATGGTTTGTTTTCCTCCAGCTAGCCAAAAATAGCTCCCACAGTAGTATTAGATGCGTTTGTAGCTATATGGAAGAGAAAATTCTAGTTCAGACCCTGCTTGTCATTGTCCTTTCCGAATCGGCTATTACAGGTGTGAAAGAAAATTAAAAATATATAGGACCCCCCTAGGTGACTCACATTCTTCTTCGGTTATCATAGGGGAGAGATTTGGGTTAACCACTTTCCTTGATCGAAGATGGATTTCATTATACTCGATAGGAGCGATAGAATAAGTCTGAAAGGTATTCGAAAGTTCAATGTTCTGGGATGCCTTATTGTTCGAGTTAGGATTAGGTTGCACAGGTAATTGTGATTGTATAGAAGGTGTAGCAACATATGTTTGAAGAGGTGGTAGTTATAACTACTGTTGTAATGGTATTACAGGGGGACTAGACCTAGGGAATTTCCTCTCCAATTCTGAGTCCAAGGATATAGTTACGATGTAGGGCATTGGAAAGGTGATGAGGGAGACCACTGATTCCAAGGTGAAAGATATTGTGTTAGAGGATGGCCAAAGTAATACCATGGAAATCGTTGAACATTATATGTATTAGTTCATGGATTGAAAGAAGAGAAGTCTTGAGGCATACCCAAGGGTCGTGGTTTCCATGGTTTCCTTGATCCAATGAAGTAGGAATATTGAACCTGATTGCTTGATTCTTTAAGCATGGATTTCAATATGGGAAGCTCTGGGAAATGAACTATGGAATGCTCTAGATCACAAATTTTTCATAGGTTGATGTTGTTTACCCTATGTTCCTTCCGGGAATGCTTGTATTTGCATATCAGGTAGAAAATGACTAAAGCTACATCAACCTCATCTTGTGCCTTCTTCCCTTGGGTCGTCATTATTTGAGCAGACAAGGTACAGAGAATATTTTTTTAATATTCTCAAACAAATTTCTAATTTCTTCCCTAGTCACACCACCATTGGCAGATTTATGTATTCGGTCAAAGGCTTCTCGTACTATGCTTCTCCCCTTCGACGATCCTCTAGAGCATAAAATACAAACCTTTATTATCTCAGAAAATGGTTCCTGAGATATGTCCCCCTTCCCTAGTAGATTCAGGGTATCAAGGTAGTCATCTCTCATTCCCCTTATGAATATGGTATTCAAGATTTCTTGATCTAAGTCAGTGTGTTTAGATCTCTGCAAATTTTAATGCAATTTTTCTACATAGTCGTCCAAACATTCTTCCTCCGTTTGTGTCATCCTAAATATTTATTCCCTCAAATCCCTGGTTCTGCAATAATCTTGATACTTAGATAGGAATGTCTCTTTCATATCGCTCCACGTCTGAGTGCTCTTAGAGCCTAATCCCGTGATCCATCTCTATGCTTCTCCTTTTAGAGTAGTAGGGAATAATTTCAGCTTATGAGCATCTGAAATATAATCGTAGCTCCTACACAAGACATCAAATTCAAACAAGAAGGTGTCAGGGTCTTCTACGGTCATTCCTTGAAAATATGGGAGAGATGACAAAGGAATGCTTTTCGTGGGAGCCTCACCTCTGATATCCTCTATTGGAAACTCCAAGGTGGTAATTGTGGCATCACTTTTAGTGTTTTTTTCATTTTTGTCCCAAATTGTTTATCCTTTTGATCCTTGTTGTGGCGGGTCTTCTTCAGACCATTTTGGTGACTGTCTTGTGGGTGTAGATTTGTTAATAGATATCTCAGGCTACATCACAGTTGGCTATCTTACTGCACTGCCCGAATCAGGATATTGATAAGTCAATGAATTCTTTTCCATATTAGGCTCCTAGTGTTCCCTACCAGTTTCCCCTTGACCCTCAGTCCTAAGGTCCTAATCACTAACCTTCCACTTCTACTCTTGATTTGGATACTTAGCTTTGGGAGTGGTTACACTAGGTTTAGGATGATACGATCTAGAGATAGAGGGACTAGATCTTTTCTTCTTATTATGGGAGTAATAGATTTTTGTTGCCATATTTTCCTTGCGTCCCTCTGAGAATTTGACTGTTCTTTTTCTACTTTTGAGATCAACTCATGAATAAATGTTTCCCTCCCCATATTTGCACTCTTCTTATTTCTTTTATGACCCCTTTTTACTATGATTTATTAGAGTGGTTGTACTTTAGGATTTCTATTATTCTTACACTTTACACATGGACCCTATGCGTATTTATTCAATCCCTAAGTGTCTCATCTTATACATTGGTGAGCCCACTCAAGTATATTAGAGTGATGCATAGGTTCTTACCTCTTGGCTTACTGCGCAGCACTTGTGAAGCTAATAACACATCTAAAGAATCAAGGAATTCACACAACCTAAGTGTACTAGTGATCACCATGGTGAGCCTTCCCAAGTATATTAGAGCGATGCGCAGGTTCTTACCTCTTGTCTTATCGCCCAACACCTGTGCACTAGAAACACTCTGTTAACAAAACACACTTGGCTGATTACATCGTTAACTGCCTTCCTCGACAACAACACCAAAATGTTGAGTTGATCTAATCACTGTTAATTTGACTGAATCGAAACAATTAATTGTCAACCCAGGGTACGTCTGTTTATTTCAAGGGTGTATGCACTGTCTATGAAGATACACTTAAGCCAAGAGTAAAAATAAGAGACAGAAGAAATGTCGGTGAATTTAATTGAAGAAAGTAACACTAATGGAGAAATAAAAAGCATTCTATAGAAATGAAACCACACTTAATGTTGCTAAGGAAAAGGTGCACCACACACCATACCACTAACTAAGCCAGCTAATTGAATATTATGCTCAAATCAATCCTATGTGATAGCATATCAAAAACCTGGAAACATAAATAAACACATTCTGTAAATTACACAACGACATAAATAAATTGACAGTTACTAAAAAGAACAATAATTAATCTACCACAAACTACTATTGTTACTGCAATACATGCTAAAGAGGAGGGCCCTTCCTCCCTAGCAGGGTGTAGGGATGAGATGCGATTTAGTTAAGGTACCAAGACCATGTCTATATAGACATCAACAATGCTCTCATTTGTATTAAAATGGTTATGAATTACAGAAGAGAAATGAAGACATTTCCCATCCTTATTTACATAAAACTGAGTCACCTTTACAATATTTACATTCCAAAAATAAGAAATAGATGAGTCATGAGAATCTCACGATTCTCATGCTGATCAATATCGAGAGAGAATAGAAATCATTAGAATATGTTCTAAATACAAGGCCAATTTTTGTTACATCATTTCTCAAAATAAAAACTGCCTTGATTCCTTAGCTACCCATGTCGATAATACAATCTTTACGACAGTTTTCCTATGGAATAATATCCACGATCCTAAATAATTGCGGTGTAGACAACATCCTGCGGTGTAACAACAATGCTTGAGGTGTAACAACAATTTGGGTTGTAACAACAATGGTTTGGAACAACAAGTACTCAAAAACCCTTTGTGAATTATCACATCTCTCTTCATCGTTTGGTCATGGACTTTGGAGCATCACCTAAAAGAAACAGAGCTAGAGAACCTTTTGCATAATTTCCTTGGTTAGCCATAAAAAGATATCACCTCATTCATATTTAAAAAAAATGGAAAAATAATATGTCATAACAAAAACTAGATTCTTATAACCAAGAAAAAGGTAATTATGATATAAACTCCATAGATTCAGAGGGGAAATGGTCAAAAATGGGGGGAAAAAGGTGTCTAAAATATGCACAAAACTTGCAACCAACATATCTACCAAGTTGAAGCAATTGCATGGTCTCATGCAAAATACTTCAGAGCCTGCTGCTATACTTCATATGCAGTTATATTAGATTATAGATGTTAGTGGTTTCCTCCTCAGCAGACCGATAGGATTTAGTGGCCATTAGCTGACGTGGCCAAGATTCCTCCTCATAATCACATAGTTGATACTAAGGTTGGTACTCCTCCACTAGAAACTAAATCAAAGGATACTTAAACTTGAGTTCTATCCAAAACGTGTCCAATAGATCCACAATCCGGGCATACTCTAGGACTCGTGCAAAAAACAACCACGTAATTTTGAAAACCAAATGGGTCGCTCTCTTGTAGCCCTACACTACTAACCTCTTTTTGTTTATGGCACCTTGTTAGTGCACATATCTTCATCTAGCTAAAAGTTTTGAGGCAAAGCTTCGAAATTATTCTCCTGTAGATGGCTACCCATTCCTTGACATCCAGAATACTAAAAAATTCCCTAAAAAATTCATCTTAATTATGCATCCATATCCGACTCAGCCTGGATCATTAATGTTGCCTTCTCTTCATTCACATCTACTGAATTCATAGCCATGTGCCATTCTATTTGATTTTTCATAAAATAAATAAAGGCATGCAATTGAAAATCACCCATGTAAGAAAGAACACACTCAACCATGTTAGTACTAGCATGTTCATGAATTATATTATGAAGGAAAAGCTCGCAAAGCAAGCTTTGATCATGGAAATCACAGGCACGAAAAATTTCCAAAAAGGTTTGGGTAGAATTAACCAAATACGGTATATTTTCATTGACAACCTTCAACTAAAACAAGAAAAATCATTACCATAGAAAAATTGGGTAGGATGGAGAGGGTCTTCTACACCCTAACAGATTTAGGACGAGTTCATGCAAACTTTGTTTATCATTCGTTGAATCCTGAACTTGTTGTTGCAACATCTGCAACTTCTCTTCTTTCTTCTTCATAGATGCCTCTTTTCCCCATCTTTCCCATTTTTCTACCAATTTCTTCTCAACCCATTTCTCCTTGAGCAAGTTTACTACATTCTGGTGTGTCGGTAGCAAGATCACTACTTCCTACAACAAGAGTGCCTTCTGTTTCCACTTCTTCAACTCTAATGTCAATAAAATTTTCTCCAAACCCCATCTTGCTTCAGTACCCTATGTTCCTTCGCATGTAATAACACGTGGTGCTGTAACAACATCTCGAGGATTGAGTTGCTCTGTTTCAACGGTTGGTTCTTGTGTAACAACAACGTCATTAATGGGTTCTCGTGAAGCAACCTATTATTTTCATCCCTAGGTAGCTTCTGGCTTTACTGCTAGTTCTTGTATAACAACAACATCATCGGTAGGTTCTTGGGTATCAACTCCTGGGTTAGTACCCATGGGATGCTTTTTTTCAGTTGTCAGTTCTTGTGTATTAGCAACATCTCAACAGGTTCTTGTGTAACATCTTCCAAGGGTTTTGTTTAAGTTTCCATAGAGATGTTGCTCACAACACAAACTTTGTATCCTGTTTCTGCAAGGTTTATGGTGTATGCCGCACACACAAGAGCTCATGCAGAATCTGCCCTCATTTTGTCCACTACTTCTCCCAGGGTATCCAGGCATGGGACCCTTGCTTCTGCTCTACTTGCTTTTGATTGTTGCCTTAATTTTTCACTTTCTTCTTATAAATTCTTTATTTTAAGCAATAAAAACTAAGTCTCATCCTTACCTCGCAGAGGGTCTTCTTCAGTATGGGGTTGATCCCCTTCTTTCTACTTCCCCATTTCCTTTCTCGGTTCTTTGCTTGATGAAGGTGAAGGTTGCGGCCATGAGATGAATTTTACCATTTTATTCGGTATCGTGGCACCTATCGGCTTATTTAATGATCTTTTCTTGATTCTACCCTCTTAATATTGGCCTTGGTCTCCAGTCTCCCTTGCTTCCTTTGGGGCATCATGGATTTCAGTTTGCCTCTTGTGGGAGATCCTTGTCTTTCTACTCATAAATTCTTCTGAGCTTCTGCCTTGTCATTCCAATGCATCCAGTACAATCAATTTAATAAGACCTTGATTTATGACACAAGTTTTTGGGTGTGCAACAGCTTTTACAGCCGCAGACATGTGCCCGATGTTTTCTAACAAAAAATATGGAAGTTTAACCAGTTGCATGTGTCACAGGTGGTTTAGCAGTGCAAAATGGCATTTTAGCATGATTGTTACCCTTCCTTTGCAAGTAATTTACTTGATAATGTACAGGGAAACATCTCCCCACGGATGAGTGATTGACGATTTGTAAATTCCCCTACCCTTCTTCTCTAATTGTTCCTCTCCTCGAAGGAATTATTCCTTAAGATAGGTGTCATTGATTTTTCTGAAGAACCATTGTTTCCCCACAGTCCGTAGTGATGTGACATGGGCAATCACTACTTCTATCACTTCTAGATTTAACCCTCAAAATTCCGTCTAGTTTTTATGCAGGTTCCAAGCAAATTCCATGGCCATTGACTCCTCTAATCCCTTGAGCCGTTCGAAAAATTCAAACAACCCCTTCCTTAAAGACCTGACATGCCACAGGGAAATTCCCCAATGCTTCAGTTGAATTGGGGTCTTGTCGGACTATTTCTCCTCCCATCTCTCTCTCAACACTCCATACTCTGTTGTTTCTCTGAGAATTTTGGAATGAAGGTGCAATGCTTCGCTGAGATTGATGTTAGGGAAGTGAAATAAGAAATAAAACAAGGATTTTAGGATAGGGATGATCGTACTACACACGATATGATTTCATTGTTGGTCTAGAGCATGGAGTTCTAGCATTAAATGTGTCTTAATTATTGGCATGATTGAAATAAAGGGACAATGATGACAAAGTTTTGATAATAATTACCAGTTTTAAATTCTAGATTATAGATTACGAAATGATTCGTCCTCTCCCCGGAGTTTAATGTGATGTCTATCCTCGATCATCTAAAGAGATACCATATTAATTATCATGATTGTTAAGGAGATGGCAGAAGCGATATACCTTTGTATGATGTACCTGACATGATGTGGCAAAAAAGGACTAGTAACAAGGATTAGCGATATAATTAATTCCAATTAATGATGTGCTAGTTGTATGAATTTCTCCCACAACACAACGTTGATGAATAATATCTCTTTTCAATATTTTTGCTGATGATTTCACTGATGTGACTACTTACAGGTTGATAGTTGTTACACATGTAACAACAGACCCAATTTCCACACTATTTCTACAATCATTTCTTATTTACAAGATTCTTTAAAATACTTACAAAAAGAATTTACAAACATATGTTAAGAGAACTTGTAACAACATAAAAATAGAATATGCATGAGTTACATAATGCTGTTACAGAGGAAAAATAAATGTGCAACAGCTGCCACGTAGTGGTTTTCAGCTGTCACAATAGGTCTTTTTGCGTCGCAAAAGAGGTTTTCACAGTCATAATTTTATTTATCTGTTTTATTTCACTTTTTTTTTTTTATTGTTGGGTGTAAGAGCTACCAACAGAAGTTGGTTTTTGGTTCCTACACTTATTAGAGAATTAAAAAATTGGCAACACAAGATAATTTTCGCCTGCCTTCGTAATCTGAAGGTCTGAATCCATGATAGTGTTGATGAACAATTCCTTTGAAGCAGGTTTGTGGTGTATCCAAAGATGGTTCCCATTAGCAAACAATGGGGTGCTAGTTCTATCAATGGTTACTAAATTTATAGTCCCATTGTCAAAGACTATGTCAAATTCATAAGGACCTAGCCACCTGGGGTAGATCTTCCATTTAAAATACTTAAATCTTGAATCATATAATAGAGCCCAATCTCCTTTTTGAAATTTCTTTTTTTTAATGAATTTATCATCCCACCTAGCTCTTTGTTGTTGGAAAATGTCTATTTGCTGAATGGAAGCTAACTGTTTCTCATCTGGTTCATTAAGATGATTCAACCATTGTTTCTATGTTGTTTCCAAATCCAAATTTACTTGTAGTGTTGTTTTTAATGTCTTAATTTCAAATTCTATAGGAAACAAAGGATTTTTTCCAAACACTAATTCGTATGGTGAGAACCTTGTAGTATTCCTCCATGTAGTCTAGTATGCCCCCATCGCTTCTAGAAGTTTATCAACACAATTTCTTTGATGGATAGCTACGCTCTTGGCAAGAATGCCCTCAATAACCTTTTTGGTTCTTTCTACTTGGCCGTTTCTTGCGGATGATAAGGCGAAGTGATTGTATTTTTCAACCATGTTTTGAATCACCTGAGATGTAAACTGGGGTCCTCCACCTGTCACTATTTCTCTCGGTACTCTGAAGCTGACAAAAATATCCTGAAACAAGAAGTCTGAAACAACCTTCTCTCTAGCTCTAGTTAATGCTTTCACCTCAACCCATTTTGTGACATAGTCTGTGAAGACAAAGATGTAGGATTTCTATTGAGATGACGGGTTAATTGGTCCTACAAAATCTGGTGCCCATTTCTCAAATGGTTCTAAGAATATTTTAGGTTGCAACAAAATCTCGTCTGATTGGAGTGGTTGACCCATTCTTCGGAAGTTGTCACATCCCTTCACGAATTTCTTAGCATCCTCAAATATTGTAGGCCAATAATATCTTGTTGAGATAACCTTGTACCTTGTTCTCTTATCTCCAAAGTTTCCTCCACAATGTTCCTCATGACAAGCTCGAAGGATATCAAAAAATTTATCCTCCCTTACACAACGTCTAATTTGATGGTCTCACTGAGTGTGATAGAGATTTCCTTCTATACATGAGTATTTAGCAGTTTGTTGGACAATCCTTTTATTTTCCATGTAGGACAGGTGTTGGGGGAATTTTCCTACAGCAAGATAATTAGCTATGTCTACATACCACAGTGAGTGAACCGAAATAGAAAAAAGATATTTGTTGGAAAAGAATCTTCAATAGGCATTCTTTCACTACCAACATTCAGCCTAGAAATAAAATTAGCCACCACATTATCTTTCTTAGGTTTATCTAGGATATTTATATCAAATTCCTGTAACAACAATAACCACCGTGTAATTGTATCATTAGTGACTAGTTTTTTCATGAAATAACAAATGGCAGAGTGGTTAGTGTGTACGAACACTTGATATCCTGTGATGTAGTGCCGAAATTTATTGATGGAATGCACTATTGCAAGGAATTCCTTCTCAGTCACTGTGTAATTGAGTTCAGTTGGAGTCAAGTTTTTGCTTATATAATAAATGGCATATGGTTTCCTATCCACCAGTTGGCCCATAACAACTTCCACAACAGTATTAGATGCCTCTGTAGCTATATGGAACAGAAAATTCCAATTCGAACCCCGAAAAACAGGAGCTATTGATACATAATATTTTAATTTCGCAAAGAACTAATTGTATTTTCCTATTCATACAAACTCTACATTTTTCGTAAGTAAAGAAAATAAAGGAGATGCAATCTTCGAAATTTTTTCTATAAAACTCCTATATTTCCCTGCATGACGCAAGAAACTACGTACCTCTTTTTGTGTCTTAGCGATTGGGATTTTCAAGATTACCTCTATCTTAGTGGTCCACTTTAATCCCATCAACTGAAATAAGATCTCCCAACACGATCCCTTCATTCATCATCATGTGACATTTCTCAGTACTGAAAGAAACATTAGTCTGTTCACATCGTTCTAATACTTTTTCCAAATTGACTAATGTTGTTTCGAAGGTAGTTCCATAGGGTGTAAAGCCATCCATTAAAATTTCTAGACAGTCATTCAACAGATCGAAGAAAATTCCCCATATCACCCTTTGGAAAGTTGTTGGATCATTACAGAGTCCAAAATGAAGAACCATGTATGCGAAAGTTCCGCAAGGGTAGGTAAAGGTCATTTTATCATGGTCTTTCGGGGCAATTTGTATTTGATTGTATCCACTAAACCCATCTAAGAATGAGAAAAAACTATTTCCGGACAGTGTATCAAGGACCTGGTCTATAAATGGAAAAAGGAGATGGTCCTTTTTAGTGGCTTTGTTAAGTTCTCTATAATCCACATAGACCCTCCACTTTCCATTCTTTTTGGGGATAATGGCAAGCGGAGATACCCATTGACTATCAGAAATGGCATAAATGAGTTGGGATTCAAGAGTTTCTGGAATTCTTCTTTTACTACCTCCTTTAACACAAGGTTCATGCATTGTTACAATTGTTTCACTGGATTGAAACCATCCTTCAAATAGATGCGGTGAGTGAACAGGCTGGGATGGATACCCTTCATATCCATATAATCCCATGAAAACGCCTTTTGTACTTCTGTAACAGTTGTAACAACAATTGTTTTTCTTATCAATCAAGTTTGGATTGACATTAAGATATTTTCCTGGTTCTATTTCAGTAGGCCTATTGTTAATACTTGGAGTCGTCTTCATCTGTTCAAGGCTCAAATATTCTACAACATCTTCTTCCACCGAGTCTTCAATGGAAGTAATAGAAAGTGAATTACTAATAAAACCACTTATGATATCATCTTCCATTTCATTCTTAAAGTATCGTGCCTTCCCGATAGTGAGAAGTGGCTGTGAGTTGTCTGAATCAGGTTCAAATTCAGCCCACAAGGGATTTCCCGAGTCTGTATCTGGTTTTGGTGGGGGATAAAGGCTAAGATTCTTAGTGGCATGGCCATCATAAATCATCATAAACACTAACTTGCATCATATGAATGCATCTGAAATGGATAGCCACGACCCTCCTAAGCTTAAGGGATGCCTCCACAGGTTTGATTTAGTTTATGGAACAAGGAAGTTAGCAGGATATAACCAAGAATCTATTGTAAGCACTACGTCTTCTAACATCCCATGAGGTTTGATATGGGACTTATTTGCTAATTCCAACACTCTAGGTGTGTTTATTAGTCCGTGTAATCCTAAGGTGATGAAGAGCTCTTTCGTGATTACATTAATGGCTTCCTCGAAATCAATCAATGTATTGATAATGGGCCTGTCATCAATGTAAACAATGACTGTAGGATTCCCTCAATCATTGTATTTGGTTAGAAGGGATTGATTAATCATTAACTTAGAAAACTTTCCCATCACATGAATAGTAGCAGGGTCCTTAGGCTTCCTTCCAGCGTTTTTAACATATAGATCCCTTACTGTTTTTGCGTAAGTAGGCACATCTTTGATAACTTGTTGTAGAGGAATCTGTATATGTAAGTTTCTCAAATCCTTGAGAAAATATGATTCTAGGTGCAAAGTCATACTAGTTTCTCCTAGCCTTCGAGAATATGGAGGGTATTTAGTTGTTATAGTCATTTTCAATTGTTACAAGTGTATCAACTTTACTCAAACTGCTTGTTATAGGGACAACAATCCTTTCTGAATCAACAATTACAATTGTGATAGTAGCTTCAAAATCTGTAGGACCCCCCTTGGGTGACTCACATTCTTCTTCGATTACCATAGGGGAGAGATTTGGGTTAACCACTTTCCCTAACCGAAGATGGATTTCATTATAACTAATGGGAGTGATATAATAATTCTAAAAGGTAGTCGAAGGTTCAATTTTTTGGGCTGCCTTATTCTTCGGGTAAGGGTTCGGTTCCACAGGTAATTGGGGTCATATAGAATGTGTAGGAACAGATGTTTGAAGAGGTTGTAGCTATAACTATTGTTGTACTAGTATTATAGGGGGGACTGGACCTAGGGAATTTCCTCTCCAATTCTGAGTCAAAGGATATGGTTGTGATATAGGGCATTGGAAAGGTGATGAGGAAGACCATTGATTCCAAGGTGAAGGATATTGTGGCGAACGAGGGGCAAAGTACTCCCATTGAAATTGTTGAACATTATATGTATTATTCCATGGATTGAAAGAAGAGAAGTCTTGAGGCATACCTGGAAGGGAACTCCAACCCTCTGATTTGATTTACCAACTACCACTAGAAGGAAGTTCGAACTCCATTAACTATGGGGACCACATTTCATAAATTTTCATATTGGATCCCCTTGCTACAACACATCATAAATTGTAGTCTACTTTTCATCAAATTTTTAGACTAGACCCATTACCAACACTTAAGCTCAATATCGATAATCAAACTGTAACTCATCATTGTAACACAATCATCAATCTTTGACACAACTGAACCAACCAATCAACTGAAACTTAATCAAAACTCAACCAATCAACTGGAATAGTCAAATCACTGTAACTAGAATATCAAAAATCATAATGCACATCACAGAAACCACATTTCTCTTACTACATATACTGATCAACCATATTTCAAAATGTATATTCTACTTAGCTTAAGGAAACCGTCGTGCATACACGCTTTTCTGTACAGCATCCTATGTACAGATCTCAATATACTGAAAACTTTTAATTTTGAATCAGAGAAAGAGTTTACAAGAGTTATTTTGAAATATTATGTTAGCTTACAGAACCCTCATACAGTTAACAACATCAATAATATTTTCAACCAATCCACATGTAACCAAATTCAACTTCATCATTCCATGAGTTATACTTCAAACATTATCACTCAACCTAGATCACCATGAGGACATCATTGATAGATAGTAGAGATATAGTAGCATTGATAAGGTTGATTGCTCATTTTATGAACATAAACCATTATTTTATATATGCGACTTTGAATAAATGAACCTATGTGTATACACGACTTCACCGAGACTAACCTCTGTATAGATCTGCAAATTTTGACCTAAAATTGTGCAGCTCCTCAGAACTTCAAAAATACCAAGATCATAATATTCAGAGATAAAAACATGTGTCAATACCTCTAGATCTAGTCAATCCATGGGCAGATCGTACAACGAAAAGTCGTTTTAAGTCTCATGATCTTGATCCATCATTGTATTCATCGATGTATAATTATTTCAGATCTATGTGTCAACTATGTCTCTTACAATGCAAATATACTTCATATTGAAATATTCATCAAAATCCCTTTCACATGCACACATAGGACTTTGATATTCACCTCCTTATATAGTTTAGCCTTTTTCAATACCACAAGTCAAAACCATACTCCAGCCAATGGTTTTCTTAGACAAGATCAAAACAACCGTTGTTGGGCTCAATACCATAGGGAAATACAATGGTAAGTACCCTTGTTATTTAGAATACCATGGTGTAAAAACTATACATGCCTTTGCTTCTTTAAACTCGCGTTTATACGCAACTTTGCCTTGACGAACCCGCTTATAGATCTTCGAATATTCACTCGTATCAAACTTTTGACTCCGATCTGTAAAATATTTGTCCCATCATTCAGTTATTCTGTTCCATCACTTTGTCACCTCTAAAATGCCATGTGGAGTCATCTAGTTACCATATACTTGTTCGGTTATAAGTGAGTTTCCATCAAGGACAACACATGCATCATAACTACAACATCTATAAGGGAGATCATGAATATCATAAGATAATGGAATACAAATGAGAGTTGTGGTGTATTTATACACAAGCAGATCTCTCCCAATGGGTTAATGAGCCTATGTGTACAAATTTTACTAGGTTGGCCTCATCCTCTCTGTAGTATTACAACAAATGATAATAAAGGATCGAAGGATGGACCTAGAAATGATGACAAATACATTAATGATGGTGACAAATATGTTAATGATACTTATATTTTTTGTTAGAAGAGACACCTTGTTGTCCAATTTACATATTTTTAGTTCAAGGGCATCAATGCATAAGATTTTTTTTTCTTAGCTCACACTCCTCTCCATTAGAACCTTTCCCATAATTGCCTTAGTTTCTAGTAAAAATTGAAATTCTGAAGACACTTTTTGTCATGACAATGAATGGTATCCAAGACAGTTTCCTACATTTTCTTCAATCTCCTCATCCTCGAGGAGACACCTCTCTCCTCAAGGCTCTATATTAACCATATCAATATCATTCCTGACTGCTAGGGGGTGTGTTTGCAATAAATTGTAGCTAAGTTCTTACCATTTTTATAGGCTCAAATTCAAGGTTTCCCTCATGACCCACTCAATATCGATGGACTTGACTTGTTCTAAGATGGGGCGTGGTGATGAGAAGGCACACTATGATACAGAGGAGGCAATGTGCGCAAGGATGAAGGAACCACATAATTTCCAAGCTTAGTTTAGACTAGGGATAGGAATGTGGGAGATTTAAAGGAGGCCAACATAGGTTGTCAACTAGTGGATTGAGGCATATAGTAGAGTTAGATAAGAAAGGTTAAAAATCCCAATTTACATACTAATAAATCAAAGGAAAAAGAAACACATAAAAGTAGTCTAGAGCATATTAGATAAACCACCAAACTTAGAGTTTAGTGGCTTACTTCTTAATTCATTGAAATCCATAATCTATATCCGTCGCCATTGTGGTTAGGTAAGGTAGTGAAGGCACCCTATAATTATGAGTTCACTTGAGAGGAAACAACATCCACACAAACACTAGCCTTCACGAAGTCCATTTGAATGCCATGAATAGTTGCATGCTAAGTGTCGTGAAATTTGATGCCACATGTCCAAGCCTTGAGAAAGATGTGAGGGACTAACAACAATGTGAATTCATTTGCATGTGCGAATTTTATCCAGAAATTATTAGAATAAGATTAAATGTTTGATTTACACATTTTTAAATTGCCACTATAAAATTTTGATCACCCAATTTTTATTGAAGTTGTAATTTTGAATTTGATGAAATAGATATTTTTGGATGAAAAATAAATTCAACACCCTTAAATATTCCTAACACATTCAAATTCTACAATATCCACATGTAATATTTATTGTTTCATCAACTCAAAATAATCCTTACCAAATTTCAAATTAAAAATATTTATTTCCCCACCATTAAATTTGAGTCACAAATAAAAAATCATCTCATCTTTTAAGATGCTTAAACTAATTATCATTATCATGTTATATATCTACTCCACTCAAATTCTCATTTCTCATTAAAAATTCCATAATGTTTTTTATTTTTTGTTTGTTTGTTTTTAAACCATGGGAGACCCTATCATAACTTAGTTGTTAAATCACATAGGGGACAATCATCAATCATTGTTATCTACAAATGCAATTCGAATCATCACCATTATTTAAGGCAAATCATGCCTCTTGGAATAATTGATTATTAGTTGATAAGGGGATTTCAGTCCTACTAGATGTGTTTGAGTCTTGGGTAGTAACCTATTTTTCCCTGATGAGGAAGATGAACTCTTAGTTGAGTGGAAGCAGTTTTGCACCAGAAGTCCAAAATGTTCTTCCTTTTTTTTCTAGAGGGAAAACTTAATATAACTTTTCAAACTAGTAGTGAATATAATCTTGATAAACTCTTATCCATGAATGCGAATTGAATCATCACCAATATTTTAAAAAGGTTATGTAACTTGAAATTACTAGCTTATAGTCCATAAAGAAGAAGCTTATATTCCTTCCATATGCCTATAGATTCTAGGGTGTTAACCTATTTTCTAACCTTAGAAAAGAAAAAAAAAATATTAATCATGTAAATAATTTTAAATCAGAAAAGTTCATAACATTATATCAAAACAACCTATCAAATATGAAATGAAAATTCCATTTTAAAAATAAAAATAAATTGATATTTATAACTTAATTTATATTATTAAAATATTTATGAAAAGATAATTTATCAGGTACCTATCATGACATGCATGTTTCTGACATTTTGATCGAATTGTTTCCATTTCCAAGCTCAAGCTTATCCTCAACCGGATCTCAAATACCAATTAAAGAACATTTTATGTCAGACAGAAAGTCTTTTGAATTTCTTTAATTTTTATTTTCACCCATTTTTTTTTATTACGTTCTACAAATTTACCTCCATATTAACACTAATTTCCCTTGATTACCCGAGCATTGATGGGTGGAAGATCTACATGTTCCATATTACCACCACATTACCACCACATTACTGAAATTGGCGTCAAAATCACTAGATCTGCTGATAGTCCGTACATTGGAATGAAAATCTCCGGGGATTCAATTTAAACTGGATCTGTAGCTGGGTTATCCTTTCAATTTTAAGTAGGTTTCTGCCAGATCTCGTTAAGCTCAGCCTCCGAGGGTAATTGTGATTTTTTTCGTTGAAAAATTTCGGAACCTTTTGATAGTTTGTTATCTATAGTCATATTAGAGAGGCTTGCTATGCATGATTGTGTGATAATTTCATTAGAGAATTTAAAATAATGAATGAGTTTTTTTTGGGAGCATTTCATCTCAGAGAAAAAAACAGGCAGAGAGATTTTGAAATTTTATCTAGGAAAAGGTTTCCTACCACAAACAATAAAGATAAACAAATTTAGGTTTCCATATACAACATATTAAGAGTCAATAATTTTACATATATATTTTTTTTTAAGAATTAACAATTCAGATTTGATTGTTAGATAGATGAAATTGGGCCTACGATGTAGATCAAATATTTTAGTTTCTTTCCATCTTCTTTTATCCGAAGGAAAATCTCAGAAAGATTTTTTTCACATTCAATGTATAATAAGTGTATAATAGTGTTCTTAACCAAATAAGATCCAAACTAGGCACCCTCTGGCATGGAACTAGCAAAATGCTCAGTACGATGAATCAGGTGAGCTAACCCCTTGGGCCATTTTCCTTCCATTATCTTTTCCAAAGTTTATCTATTGTTAGGTTGTCTGCTTTTGTTTAAAATCTATCATGCTAATGTTTTTTCTTATTCAAGCGTCAAATTAGTGGCCTAATTGTTTTTATCCTCATAGATTCCTAATTTGTCAGCCTTTTCACCTTCTTGTACTTTTCCCGGTTGGGGTTTCTTTCTTGTATTTTTTCGAGGGTCTAAACTCCAGACTTGCATTGCATGCACTTCTTTATTTTAACTATTTCCCATTTTGGTTTTTTAGTTTGTATTTCTTTTAAATAATATTTTTAGTCTTTGAATTATTTCTATTTCAAATCCAATTTCACTCATTGTTGAATAGTATGTTGCTTAATATTTATGAATGTTTCCCTATAAATTTGTTTTCCTTGATTTTTTTTTATATTCAGAATTATGTCTTATCAATTTTTTTTGCATTCTTTATTTTTATTTAAGTTTTAAACATTTCAGTTGTTGTCCTATTATTATAGGTTGTTTACCGATTTTTAAAATCAGTTGTAATTTTGATACAACAAATTGAAATGGATGGGAAAAATAATATAATGTGTATCCGTGGGTATGAATAGACAAGAGTTTGTAAAAATATTAAATGCTAACACTATGGTGGAGAGAATAATATGAGTGGCAGAGGAAGCGTGGAAGGGCATGTTTGCTTTTTCTTACTCAACGTAGCTTTTTTGGCTTTGAGGCTCGTCGGACACGTTGCAAGCATTAATGAGGCTCACCTGCATAGCCGCAAGTGACGGAACTCAGACCTGCACACAAATCCACCCAATTTCCTAGAACAAATTAAGCATCTTAAATGAGGGGTTTTCTGCAGATGAAAGGGTTATGCGTCCAGACATTATAGGTTTACATCCATCGAATTGAAATGCATGAGAAAAACAATATAATATGTGTATCCGTGGGTATGAATAGACAAGAACTTGTAAAAATATTAAATGCTAACAATATGGTGGAGAGAATAATATGAGTGGCAAAGGAAGGGTCGAAGGGCATGTTAACTTTTCTATTACTCAACGTAGATTTTTTGGTTTTTAGGCTCGTTGGATTGGTTGCCCGCATTAAAGAGGCTCACCTGCATAGCCAAAAGTGACGAAACTCAAACCTGCACACAAATCCACCCAATTTCCTAAAATGAATTAAGAATTTTAAATGAGGGAATTTTCTGCAAATGAAAGGGTTATGAGTCGAGAGCTTATAGGTTTACATCCAATTCGAGAGACAAATTTAGAATTCATTAACCAGGTAAGGGTTATCAGTCCGAAGCTTATATGTTTACACCCAATTTCAGGGTTATATGTAGAACTCATTGACAAAATAATTGTCCAAGTTTAGCATGTACCAGAACCTAAGGTATCACCATCTTAGAAAACAACAAAGGCATTAGAGGTGAGAGAAGTAGAGGAAGAGGTTTAGTGGACAAAGTTAAGGTTTGTTTCTTTCCTCAGCTAGGCGAGACACTCTTTTCCTATTTTTAAACCATACTTTCAATTATTTGTTGACACGCATCTCTCTTCCTTTCCATCCCACTAATAATGGGGAATAACTCAATATGAGTTGAGCATGAGATATCTTCTTCTCGTTTATTAAAATGGTTGTGTTTGCAATGCATTGTTAAAAGAGAAGTTGCATGCGCAACTAGGTAAAGAATCTCCACATCATGACAAAAGGAATATTTTTGAGCTCTTCTAGAGCATGGAATTGAAACCAATGTTAAAGATAGTCATTGATACTATTCCCATCCCGTAGGTATTTCAAATTGAACTAGTTATAAATTTCAGTGTAGACATGTGAAATTTAAGTACACAAAATTGAAAGGTGAGCAATATTCTCTATGGATAATTGAAAAAGTATTCTCTACATAGCTCTTGTAAAGTACACACATACTAATCCCCTAGAACTGTCTCCTCTGTAACATTTCCTAAGGCTAGCCACATGTGCATGATAGTCTTCTTAAGGACCTTGACTTTCTATATTTTTTCCCACCACGACAACTTCCTAGGAACATTTTGTCTAGCTCTTAACGTTAATCACCCAAAGTTTGTGGTATACAAGTTGTTTGTCTTATTCAAAGACCAACCAATTCACCACCTCTTTAAACTTATATGGTGTGACCCATCATTAATTCATGGATTTAAACAATTAATTCACCCTCTAGACCCAACATATTAGAGGTTTTACTACCATTTTGCCAAATATTTGTAATATGCAAATCTTCCACCTAATTTAATGTAAATAAATCTCTATCATTTAAAAATTGGATGAGATCCAGAGGTAAAGGAATGCTTTTCACATACCATAAAATGGCATTTACCCCTCTCTTCGCTGTGGTCCTATCATCAAATGTTCAAGCCAAGTATCTACTAGTAATAGAGGATGCTAAGACCAAAGCCTTCTACTAGTTAGACATTCCTTATCCAGTCTAATAAAGTGTCTAGAGAAATATATTTATGTATAATATTCCTCCACAAACTATCTCAACAAATAAGGTTCTAGAGACTCATTTAGGACTAGGAGGATCATCTAGATAGCACAAAGACCTCAACAATCATGTGGCTAGAGGAGATCGTATAGATTCCAGAGATTAGCCACCTCCTCTCAGTGACTACATAGTATATCCTCTAGCCACCTGTTTGGCTCCTATACCCAACATTCTATTTTGAGCTTCTTCCATTCATCTTTGGATGTTAGGAGAGTTGGTCCCAACGAACCATGATCTACTATCAAAATTTCTATTCTAGCTCTTGGAGACACCTATTTTATACTTCACTCTCCTGGATTGATCCTCCATTTTAAGAGCTTATTTGTTAGGAAATTATATATTACGGAGCAATGGAACACATAAAATATTGCGGAAATATAAACACAGAAAACGCACAAAACAAGAGAGACACAGATATACGTGGTTCACCTAGTTTGGGCTATGTCCACCCCGAACAGCCAGTCCTTCCTTTCTATTATCCAGCAAAATGAAGAGACACAACCTACAGCAAATCCGCTGTAATATCCTCTGTTTTCTCTCACAGTCTCATCTCTCTATTTTTCGCTCACAGAATACACATCTATCACACAGCCTCAAATATAATACCCTCATACAAAGAGAGGGGTTGCCTTCTAGGGCAAAAATCCCTAAACTAAACATAAGTTCTACCGTCAGATCATTCACCTAATGAACGGCCCAGACTGACTAGAAATTAGCCGCCCCACCTAGACCCCCCTGCAGCGAATATTTTACGGGCGGCGTTGCCGCCCCCATTTTGAACTGGGGTCCTATGTGGCGATACCTTTGAATATAGAAGATAATCAGGCTCCACACCCAACATTATTCTCTAGGATTGATATTAGGTTAGATTCATTCTTTACTGTTGCTTTATATAGGAGTTTCTTTAGTGTTCTCACTATATACAAATAACTTTGTATTGATAGAATGCCATTGACATATTTTTATGGTCCTCAGTTGGACATCAATGCAATTATCTTATCTTATCTTACCAAATAGAGTCATTCTAAAGTGATTTATATGTTCAATTCCTTGCCCCCCTCCATATTTTGAAAGCGCCAAAAATTGTTACTTAGAAAAATGAAAACCACCTTTTGTAGAATTTCCTTTCCATAAAAAAATGGAACCTAATCTCCTTATCATCTTCAATGACCCCTTTGGAATGTGGGATATTGTTTTCCAATAGATTGGAATAACCTCTATAACAGATTTAACCAAAATAAATCTTCTCCCATTAGAAAGCCATCGATTGCACCATAAGGTAATCCTCCTCTTAATTTTACCAAGAAGTCAAGACTAATCCTTTATTGATACCCATTAGGTTTTAGAGTAAATCCCAAGAGATTTACACCTAAGTCAAGGTCCAGTATTTGGAAAGGTAACAAAATATATAAATCATATTTAAAATCTAGTTGGGCTTCATTAAAAATGATTGAAGATTATAGTACATTTGTCATTTATCTCAATCCCATTTTCCATGTAGTATAAATCTAAATTTTCCTTCATTTTCAAACCTTCATTAACATAAACATATGTAAACAAAAGTACATTAGCTACAAATAACAAGTGTGTCAAAGGTCCCCTTGTAAAAATTCCAACCTGAGGTGTTTGTAAAAATTCCCCTTCACATCTTTGGAGTTACACAGTCTATTAACAAACATACTTCATATTTTACATTTTTGGTCCTTAGATACGATTTTATACATTCACTAATTGTACCTTTTTATTTTGGTCTTATTTTAGTCTTATTAGTTTTGGAGTTACACTGGAGTTGCATTTGGACTCCCACATGTCTTGTGTTTACACTAGATGTATCTTTTAGTCCCATTGACCTACTCTTGTGGTCACCCATAGACATTAATAAAATTATCTTATCTTGTCTTATTTAAAACTCATTATAATTACTTTAATAGAAAAAACTTAAATTTTTGAAGATTGCATTAATCACATAATAGCTAGAAATGTAAAAATTTGAAGCATAAAACAAATTTAGACATAGATAATTTCTTTTTCAAATTTTATTTTTATTCGGTTAAAAGTTACAAGGAAACCTCCACAAATCTGCTAAAACATTTCACCTCAAAAATAAATTTGCATGAAAAAGAGAAAAAATGGCTTGATGTACAAATTTATATGACAACATGGATCTCTTGTGCAAATCCATATATATTTGTTGTATAAACAATGTATGTATTCCATCCACCCTTTGTGTTTGTTCCTTTCTTGTTGAGGAGCAAGAGTATTGCAACAATAATGCTACAACTCCTAGGGCCAACAACTTTACTTTATCAACCCAGGGTTCGTACAAACTTGGAGGTGACAGTGTTGTATACACAAGTAGATGTGATGGGTCCACTCTTTGTCACTGCTAAGCTGGCGATATACCACTATGGTTTCTCAAACCAACTTTCTATTAATTCAAAAGAAGCTTGATTACCAATGAGAAAAAGGGAAATTTACACTAAATGAGATCTTGTTTACTATAGTAAGGAAAAAATAAGATCAAATTCTTAAACACAACATTCATCTAACTACTGCTAAGAGGCTTTTCTTTTATAGAATGCTAAGTTAACATGTGTGTAACCCTACTGTCCTAGGCATGCAATCTGAAATAACCAAACATTCTACTGTTGTGCATGTAAATGAACACAATAACTCTTTTTTCTCTTTTTTTCTTTTTTTGTGTGAAAATGTTAATGCTATCTCCTCTTTGGTGATGTGGTAGGTGGATTAGGGATAATGGTGAATGGTCAAATGGCTTGGGAGGCAAGTAGGGGTCTTATCCTATCTTCCTAGGTGCTTTTTCCATAATTCAGCCTCAAAATAGGCCACTACAGATTGTTCTACAGGATGTCCTAATGCCTCCTACAGGATGTCATAATGCTCTTATAGGGTCCCCTGTATTCCTACAGGATCCGGCCGAGAGCAATAGGAGTGATTTGGTAGGTGGTGTAGGGCTTGGGGAAGGTGAATGGTGGGTGAAATGAGGAAAGTGAGTTTCTAGGACTCCTTCAGAGCTCAAAACATAGTTTGTGAGCTGGTTGGATTTGCTCAACAAACTTGGAGAAATTTTCTTATGGAATGATGAAGTTGGTGAGGGCCTTAGTGGAAAAAGTGATAATCATTAATGGACGAGGTGAGGATGGGGTTGCTGGTCACAAAATCTCTTTGCACTGCATCAATCACTAACATTTATCCATAAATAATGTCAAACAAGAAAGATTTTCAATCAACTAAAGAAAACAAAATTTCATTATCTAGTTGCCTATTTCATGCATGGGAAAACTTGCAGAATAATGTGAAACCTTTATGAGATCTAATGCAATGCCGAAGATATCGGAAATGACAATTAAATCCTATTCTTGAAAGCTGGTAAAATGTTGGTCTAAGTAGCAAAAAACCCTAAATTCCATGAGAAATGAGAATTCTATCTTTTTGGTGCTACATAGGAGTTCTTTCCTCAAACCATAGTCCATGAAGCGAGGAGTGAGGCAAAATCCACCTACTAACAGATTTTTGGTATCCCTTTATCCTTCTAAGATATTGCTAAAGAAGTGCACAAATGGAAGCAAACTAATCAAATCCACAACTACTTACAATGAAATAATGCTAAAAACAATTCAACCATTAATCTATGAAATCAACTAAGCATATCAATACAAGAAGAGGAGCCTTTGCTGCTAGGGTTGGGCCGTAATCCAAGATCTTCATCCCTATGAATCAACTAATTGCTAGATCAAGGAAATTCTCATTCTCATTATCATATCAGAAAATTACATAACAATGTCTTCCACAAGTCTTGAACTTGAAAATGATTAGTCTTTTACATAAAAAATCTGAATCCTAATGATGCTCTAGGCCTCTTTATTTATACAACTGAAGTCTCCAATGACTTCCTTAAACGTACGGAGGCTAGGCTACCAAATTCAAGATGAACTAGCTCTTTAACTATCGCTGGATTGGTTACCTTTTCATCTTCATGACCCGACTGCTTGCAACTCCGAGTTAGTGTGATTTGATGAAGGATTATTCAAATGAGTGAGGATTAAATGAGGAGGATCTACCTCCTACAATCTCTCCTCCTTGTCTCATTCGAGTTTCTGCCCTTAAGTAGCCAGAATTTCCATGATTTTCTCTCAAAAACCTGCAACCAATGCACATTAGCCCACTAGACATAACATCTCACTTTTACTCATCTCATTAAGAAAAATATAATAAAAATATGTAAGGAATTATGTGAAGAGTTGATTTACAAAGCTTGGAGGTGTATCAAGGTCCATAAAGTTATACAACGATGAGGCTCCTCATCACCCCCCTACTGAAAGTGTTTCTCATCCTCTGAGCAACTCAATCTATATCCATGCCTTTCACTGTTCTAGTGGCCTCCCTAAAATCCCATGCTTCTACTATAGTTTCCTCTTCCTATGCATAGAATCTTGCCTTCCTCTCTATCTCTTCCCACTGCTTCCTTTCTTCCTCTTCCTTCCTTCCTTCCAACATTCCTAAGAGAAGTGGTGGACTGATTCCCAAGCCGATCCAATTGACTTTGAGTCTTTGTAGAGCTTGCCTGTACATGGGTGTTCTGTTTAGTGCCTCTCTCATTCTCTGAGGAGACTGGTACCCTATGATTTTCAAGTTGTAGTGAAAAGTGTTCCATCTCCTTTGGAAAGCTCACATGTTGTCATCCCCTAATAGCCTAAACATGTCTTCAAAGTGTGTGACTGCTTGCTCTTGGGTAGCATGGTACCTAGGTGCAAGCTTAGGGTCATTTTCAATCAGGTTTTGGGTGTTGATGATAGCCATTGGATTTGATTGATCAGACCTTATCATGAGGGGTTCTCTCTTCTCTTTCCATTACTTTGTTCATCTCTGTAACTCTTGCCTCCTCATGACTCATACGTGATGACAAAGCCATCGATTGCAAGTCCCCTAGTTTTGAATTTGGGTGCCACACATTTAGATCTGTCAAGGCCAAGTTGTGTAGGTAAAACTCAGACATTTTAGCTCTATCCTCCAAGGTGCTTTGGTCATAGAGATCAATGAATTGTCTATACTCTTGCAACGACATAATGCCTCTTTGTGCTAAAGTCTTAATTTGGAACTGTAGCCATTGTTCCTTAAGATATAATGCATAAGACTTTGTTGGCATCCTGCACTAGATTGCCTCTAAGGATAAACTAGCGATAGCTGCCAATTGACTTTCTCTCTCTTGTAACTATCCCCTTAGCCATGAATTCTTTGCTTCTAACTGACCCTTCATCATTGCCTCTCTGCCCCATATGCTACTCAGTTCTCTGCCCATATCCTTTAATTTCTCCTCCATGTGGTCTATATCCTCCACTCCTTTGGATTTTGCAATTTGCATCCACCTATGTGTTCTTGCCCTTTCTTTTTCAAGCACGAGAATAAGGGGATGGAAATTTTTTGTGGAATGACCCTACCCCCTTCAATGAACCTGTAGTAAGAGTCAAATTTGGGTTGAGGATTGGGTTCCCTCAGTTCTGAATCTTCCTTCTTTGTTTCTTTCTAGGTGATACCTTCTTGGTCCATTTTCTGAGTTTCTTGTAGGTTTAGCAGAGTTTCCTGTAGGATGGCCTGTGCTTCTTGTAGGTACTTCTATGTCTCCTGTAGGAGACCTTTTCCCTTTGATGCGACAGACCTTGTGACAGGCCTCCTAACATAAGTGATGGGAGATTTGGGAGAGGCTTGTCTTGATGATCCTTCTCCCTAATTGTTCTCAAGGGGAGCTACCTTCTATTGCTACTTTGGGGAGTATTCAATGACAATAAGAATTTTGGTGGGTGTTTAAGGACTTCCTTGCCTCATTCTTGTGCTTTTTCTTATCCTAAAGTAAAACGGGGTTTGTCTCTGTCTCTTCCCATTTTGCTTGATAAGTTTACTTAGGCTAGTGAGAACAGTTGTTGCCTCTTTCTCAATAGGTTTTGGAGATACCCTTGGTGATTCTTCCCCCATTTTGCCTTGAACTATAGACCTCTATTCTTCATTGACTTTTGTTTCCTCTTTTCCATTCTCCTTCTTATACTTGTCTTTCTCTTCCTCTTCTTCCTCCATTTCCTCACTCTGTTCATCAATTTCTTATTTTGCATCTTCTTCTGTTTCTTCATCACTTTCCTCCTCCTTTTATTCCTCTTCTTCCTCATCTGTTTCCTCTTCATTCCTCTCACTAGCAGTGGGAATTTTTTCATATTCAAGAGCTTTTACTTCTCCCTTTTCTTGCATGTCTCTGGAAGTTTTCTGTGTAATAGGGAGTCTTAGGTTTTGGAGGGAATATTCTAGGATAAGTTTGATTAACCCATGATGGGCTAGTTGTTGATGTTTTCCTTCTTGCACTTTGATTCTCATATCTATCACTGATTAAAGAAGAAAGTAGGGTATGCTTAGTCTGTTTTTGAGGAGGTGTGTCTGCTCCAGATCTCAGTTCTTGGAGAAGCCTGAAATGGTATCCATATACCACATTGTATCTCCCCTCACATGATATATATTTAATGAGGTGGTAGCTAATTTCATTCCAAGGGTATGACAGGATTTCTCTTCTAACCCCAACTTGTCCTCCATTACCTCTTCTCATTCCAAAAAGAATTTATTCTTTGGAAGTTGGTTGTTACCCTTATCTTCCTTTCTCTAAGGCCACCATAAATGAAGTGTGGTGATTTTGGCTATGACATCAGGAGTGATTTCTACTGAGATACCTTTCACCACAGCAGTTTCATGGGTCATAGTTAGGGGTATGAGTGAGAGAGCAAAGTCTCTCACCCCCTCATCATTGTATCCCCTCATTTCCTCAAAGAAACCCATCGAATTGTGCCTTGTGAAGATTTCTACTACAGGAGGGTGCTGATGAATTCTCACTGTGTTTGTGGGTTCATTCTTGTTAAATCCCCCTGTCATTTTTTCTCTGATAATTCTAGAGGCTTGTATGGCTCTAATTCCAAATTCTAGTGGGTGAGATATTTTAAATGACAACTCTGTATATAATTCCCCTAGACTGCAATTTCCTTAACCAAATGGAAGGTTTTTCTATATTTTTTTAACTTGGAAAATGTGGGAAGGTATAGCTCCTACCTCCTAGTTACTGCATGATGAAGCCAACCTTTGATTTTTCCTCTCTAAATGCCCATTGTTGATCCTGTAGATGACTACTCTGTATCCTATAGGTTCTCTTATAGGATCCTGTAGGTTTTCCTGTAGGATCTTGTAGGTGCTCCTGCATTGAAAAACTACTCACTGTCTTTCCTGTAGACACTACTTCAAGAGCCGAGAGCAACCTTGCTTCGATGTATCCTTGAGATTGTGAATGCATCCTTTGCATGGAAATTAGTGTTTTATTTCCTCATATGGGTGATTGTGTGGGATGGTGTGCTGGTGACCGAAGTACAAGCACCCACTTTTGGACCATTGGTCCCACTATCACTTCATCATTCCTCCTTACCTCGTAATCATCTCCCACTTCGGTCATCCGTAGCTTAACAATTTTTTGCCTCATCTCCTTTTTCTTCTAATTTTACTACTTCCATGTGTGTAGTGATCTAACTGTATTCTCCTCGTTGACTAGTCGAAGGTGGCCAAGTTAACTGGCCACCTTTTCTTATAAAACCAACTCTTACACAATCCTACATTTTTTATCATATTATGTTAATGAGAGAGCTTAAGCGAGATGACATACCTGTGCGTAAGATGCCTTGATGATGTTGCTTGTTGGAGAATGATGTCCCTGCTGTGTATTTTCTGCATATGTCTTTTTTTATATTGGCCTCCTTTGATTCTTGTTTCCCTTGATGTGCAAGTACTAGAGGGTGATGCTGATGATCTTGATGCTACTGCTAAGCCCTGGAGGAGCTTCCTTAATAATAGGAATTCTATGCTGAAGATGACTGCAACTTCTGGAATTTCCTTTTGTGGGATGAGCTGCTACAGGATTTCCTACAGGAAACATACAGGATGTCCTGTAGCTGCCTCTCCCCTAAACTCTTATTCTTTTCTTCACTTCTGAAGCATGAGGATTGTTTTCATCGGTAGAGAAAGGGTCTAGTGATTGGTGGATGAGAGGTAGCCTTCAAGTATTATCCCCTTGTCCTCTGTTCTTACCCTCATCTATTTTTTTCTTCTTCTAAAAACTGTAATTTTTTTTGAAACTAACTTATTGGATGAATGCAAGGGTAATCATGGCAGTGAGAGGCATGGCGATGAGATGGTGAAGTAAACATTTTTTTTTCTTTACACAAGCAGGCGATCCCCTTTGCTCTAGGGTCACCTTCCTTGGGATTCCCAAGCCACTGTACTTCCTACAAGATCATCTTGTAGGTTTTCATGGAATCCTGCAGGTTTACAAGGAATCTTATAGAAAACACAGAACTCATGCAAACTGAGCTGGATGAGTTCATTAATGGAGGGAATGATGGGATGATAAAGAATATGGGATAGAGGAATGAAAACATGAATTGTATAGGTCCTTTTGCTCTCTTATTTCTCTTATCCTCCTCCTGTTGATCTACAAACAACATTTTCAAAGTTTTATTTTTCTTATATATATCTATATATATATATATATATATATATATATATATATATATATATATATATATATATATATATATATATATATATATATATATATATATATATATATATATATATATATATATTCTTTTTTTTCTTTTTTTTAAACAACTAGTCTTCCTTTTTCATCCTAGTTGCTTGCTCTGGGTGCCTCAAAAGTGGTTTTCACCCAAAGATATTTTTATTTTTTCTTTTTCTTTGTTCTTGACACCATTCGGATGCCTCAAGACATTTTCAACCTAACAGTGGGACTCAAGTGCCTCATGGAGGTTTTCACCTGAGTCTCTTTATTTTCTCTTTTTTCTTTTTCTTTATTTTTATTTTCAAGGACTTTATGGGGTAGAAGTTGAGACTTTCTCCACCACCATCACTATCTTGCTGATTTCGTTGATGAATTATTGCTTTGACAAGGGCTTCTTGTAGACCTTCAATCTGTGCCCATTAACAAGTCAAGGAATGGCCTCTGCATCAATGGTTCTTACCTGCACTGAATCATTATCATTGCATTTTTCTATGACGTAAGGCCATAACCATCTAGTCCTTAACTTGCCTTTAAAATCCTTGTATCTGGAATCATACAACAAAGCCCAATCACCTTCTTTAAACTATTTGTCCTTTATGTTCTCATCATGCTAGATCTTTCTTTGAACTTGAGTCACCTCTGGGTGCAGGAGGGCCTACATTCTAAACTCATCTAACCCATTTAGATGGAGCAATCTCTCTTGTTGTGCCCTGGCGAGATCTAGATTTAGTTGTGCTACTGTTCTTAAGGTGTTGTATTCAAATTCAATGGACAACAGGGCCTTCTTTCCATAGGCCAACTCATAAGGAGTGAATCCAGTAGTGGTATTCCAGGTGGTATTGCAGGCCCAAGTGGCCTCAACTAATCTATCTACCCATTCCTTTCTGCTGCTGCTAATCACTTTGGTCATAATTCCCTCCAATGCTCTGTTGGTCACCTCCACTTTCCCATTAGCTTGTGGGTGGTAAGGAGTGCATGTTCAATGCTTGATCTTGTGCTGGCTTAACAAATTATCAATCATGTGACATGTAAATTGGTTGCCTTAATCAATGACCAGTTCTCTAGGGTACCCAAACTTATAAAATACATTTTCCCTTAAGAATTCAACCACTTTCTCCTTTGTTGTTGCTTTTATGGCCTTGGCTTCAACCCACTTGGTTAAATAGTAAGTGCACACAATGATGTACTTATTTTTCCTGTATGGAGGGTTAATGGGTCCAATGAAATCCATTCCCCACTTGTCAAATGGCTCGAAAGTTAGTTGACGTTGCAGAAGCATTTCATACCTTGCGGTAGGTTTTCCCATCATTTGACACCGATCACATTGACTAGTGTACCTCCTCACATACAAGTGAAGAGTGGGCGAGTAATAAACCGCTTGTAGCACCTTGAATGTTTTCCTCTTAGCTGAAAAGTGACATCCACAAGGCCCATCATGATAGGTTAGAAGGATGTCAAAGACTTCCTCCTCCCTGACACATCTTCTCAGAATTCGATCTGGGCCTAGTTTGAAGAGGTTGCCCCCAATCCAAGTGAATGGGGTGCCCTTCCTCACAATATTGATTTTCTCCTTGGAGGACAAGTTCGGTGGAAACTGTACAGACACCAAGTAATTTTCTATGTCAGCAAACCATGGAGAGAGAACTGAAATGGCGAATAAGTGTTCATCTGGTAACTGATCATCAACCATTCCTTCCTCCCCTGCAGGAAAAGTTAATCTGGATAAAAAATCTACAACAACATTCTCCTTTCCAGGCTTATCAATAATGGTTAGATCAAACTGTTGTAATAAAATTAACCATCTAATAGTCCAGGAATTTACATTAGGTTTATTCATCAAGTATTTAATTGTAGCATGGTCATTATGCACAAATGTTTGGTAACCTGTAATGTAATGCCTAAATTTGTTCAAAGAATGCACAACATCTAGGAGCTCCTTTTCAGTCACTGTGTAGTTCAATTCGGCCTCTGACAAATTCTTACTGATGAAGTAGATGGCATAAGGTAACTTGTTATCCATCTGGCCTAGATTTGCTCCTATGGATTTGTGAGAGGAATTAGCATGTATATGGAAAGGAAGGGCCTAATTTAGGCCTTAGAGAATAGGTGTACTGGTCAACTTGTCCTTTAGGGTGTCCAAGGTCTCTTGACAGCTTTCTAACCATAAAAATTTAGAGTCTTTGGCCAATAACCCAAATAAAGGAGAAGCTAACTTGCTTAAATCTTTTATAAATCTCCTATAGTATCCAGCTAAACCTAATTTTTTTTTTATATCCATCTATTTTTGCGGAGGTGGGACCCTTTGGATGATGGCTATCTTATTTGGGTCCACCTGTAGTACTTTCTAGGATATTGAATGACCTAGAATAGTCCCAATAGTCATTAAGAATTAAAATTTTTTGGGACTAAGGGACAAGTTCATTTCAATCGATTTGTTCAACACCTTACCCATGTTGGACAAAGCCTGGACAGAGCCTCCTGGAAATCACACCCAGTGGGTGTAAAATCATCCATATAAATTTCTACTGCATCATGGACTAGCTCGAGAAAGATACTCAAAACTGTCCTCTGGAAAGTGGCAGGGGCATTGCATAGGCAAAAAGGAAGGACCCTATGAGAAAAATTACCCCAAGGACAAGTGAAGGTGGGTTTATCCTGGTCTTCTAGGCTAATTTGGATTTGATTGTACCCACTAAACCCATCTAGGAAAGAGAAAATTTTCTTTCCTACCAGGCCATCTAGCACTTGGTCAATGAAAGGTAGAGGGAAATGGTCATTCTTTGTTGCTTTGTTTAACTCTCTATAATCAACAAAAATCCTCCACTTCTCATTTCTCTTTGGAACTAGCACTAAAGGAGAAACCCACTCATTGTTTGAGATAGGGTAAATGAATCCTGCATCCAGCAGCTTTTGCAGTTCTTCTTTGACTATATCCTTGAGAATTGGATTCATTCTCCTTTGGGGTTGTCAGATTAGTTTGCAACCTTATTTGATATAAATGTGGTGAGTACACATCGAGGGGTGCACTCCCTTCATTTCCTTGTAACTCAAAGAAAAGGCCTATAGATGTTCCTTTAGCACGTTGCACAACTTTTCTTCTTGGTATATAGAGGGAGAGGGGTTGATTTTCAAAGTTCTCTCAGGGTCGAATTCTATTGTTTTGACATGGGTAGGTTTTGAATCAGCTAATCATAGATCAATCTGATGGTTGCTCTTGATTTCCTTTACTACTTCCTATAAGGACAAGGTGTTGGGAGTTAGACTTTGGAGTATGTGTTCAATTAAATCATCTTCATACAGTTGTCCTCCTCGCATGACTATTTCTAAGGTATAGAGTTGGGTTAAGTATATTTCATCTTCCTCCTCCTTTTCTAGCCATAAAGGTAATTCATGTTGTAGAGATTTTTGAGCAGGAGGGTACAAGACTAACTGCTTGGACAGAGGCCCACTTTTGATAGTCATATTTCCAGCCCTGCAGCCGATGTAGGCATCAACAATGACTAACCAAGGTCTCCTAAGTATGAGAGGATAACCAGTCAGCTTGGCCTTAGGCTAGAGAATGAGGAAGTCTATAGGGTACTCCCGAGAGTCAATGGAGACCATCACATCGCCTAGAATGATCTGCAACTTGCAAGACTATTGTTGTCTTTCTTAATGAACCCTGGAGATTGAGCTTGAGCCATTACATTAATGGTAGCCCCAAGATAAATGAGAGTGTGTGGGAGAATGGTGTGATTGATGTGCACATCTACTATAGGGCTTCAAGGGTCCAAATACTTTGGGCAGATCACCTACCCCAGCATTAAGTCAGACATTTGTCCAATGATATTAATGGTAGGGGTGTCTCTTTTTCACCTCCCTGGATGTTTGAAAGACTTATCTTTAATCAACTTATTGTAAATAGGTACATCAGTGGTAGATACATAAATCTTCCAAACATACTTTTGTATAATGTTGAATTGACATTGTTGTTACAATATTCTTTGATTAATTTCAACCCCGTGAGAGTTGGAGTTGGCACAAACTTGTTGTTCTACATATTAAATCTCTTCAAGATCTGTATATCATACTTTGTTTGAGAAATAAAGATCCCATTTTTTGTTTTTTTCATGTTTATGCCAAATAATATATTAACAACCCCAAATTTGTCATTTCAAACACACTTATCATGACTTCTTTGAAATCAACAATGAGGAGGGCATCATTCCCTGTGAAAGCACCAAATCAATTGTATATAAAACAATAATAAGAATCTTACCATCACTCTCTTTGATGTAGAGTAGGCTCACGATCACATTTGTCGAAGCTGTTGTCCAACAAGTATGCATCTATCCTTCTATACCACGTGTGTGGTGTTTGCCTCTACCCATAAAGAACATTTTTCAGTCTATACACTTTGTCTTCTTGGCCTTGAAACTCATAACCCGGTGGTTGCGCCACATATACTTCCTATTTCAACACCCATTCAAGAATGCCTACTTCACATCCATTTGGTCCACTCCCACTTATGTTGTGAAACTATTGACATCACTATGCATACTGTCTCCATTCTTGCAACTGGTGTAAATGTCTCTACAGGATCTCTTCTATGTTGTTGCTTGTATCATTTGACAACCAGCCTTGTTTTATGCATTTATATCATTCCTACAACATTTGTTTTGGTCTTATAGACCCACTTGAGATGACTTTGTTTCCTTCTGGAAGGTCCAATAACTCCCATGTGTCATTCGTTTCTAGTGCTTCCATTTTTTCATTCATTATTGCAACCCATTTTTCTTCTTCGAAAACATCTTCCAAATAAATTGGATCATCTACATGACAAAACATAACATATGATAAATTCAAACTTGTGCCACTGTCAACTTCATTTTGCTCATAAATTTCACTTAAAGTTCTCAAGTTTTGTCTTCTCATGCTTGTAGGAGATGGACTTGACATGTCACTTAATGTTGTGCTTGGAGAAGATGTTGTTGGGGGTCTTTGTGATGCACTTGGAGTAGTATTTTCTTGATTGCGTCACATTTTCCTATTGCTTGTTGATGGTGTCACTTGATGACTACTTTGTTGAGCTTGAATAGGTGTAAGAGGAATCATCAATGACAATTCTTCTTTGTCTTCTTTTGGTATTCTTTCATTTACATTGATTGTCTTCTCTAGACTTCCATCCCATGCTTCCTCTTCTATGACCTGCACATCTCTGTTTATTATGACCTTCTTGGTTAATGGATCATAGAGCTTGTAAACCTTGGATTGAAGACTATATCCCATAAATATGCATTTCTCCCCCTTGCTATCTAACTTATTCCTTAATTCATTTGGGATATATCCATAAGGCACACATACAAACACTCTCATGTGAGTGGGACTATGATTTCTTCCAGTCCATGCTTTTGCAAGGATCATATTTTTGACACTTTTGGTTGGCCACATATTTATAATGTATGCTGCACATGAGAAAACTTCACACCAGTAGTCATTTGGAAAATGCTTTTCCTTCAACATAATACTTCCCATTTCCATAATGGTTTTGTTTTTCCTTTCTGCAACACCATTTTACTGAGGTTTATACCTTGTTTTAAATTGTTTGTGAATACCATGCTCCTTGTAGAACCAAAGGAAGTCATTTGAGATGTATTCTCCATCTTTGTCAGTCCTCAAAATTTTGATGTAGTGTCCACTTTCCTTTTGAACAAAATATTTTTACTGATGGAAGCACTCAAAAATATCACTTTCCTACCTTAAGAAATACATCCATGTCTTCCCTGTATAGTCCCCTATAAATGTCAAGAAATAATAGTTGCCACCAATTGGTGGTGTCTACATTGGTCCACATAAAGTTGAATAGACAATTGCGAAGGTTGTCTTTTCCCTTATTGACTTTCATGCTATAAATGATTCTCTATGTTGTTTACCCAAGATGCATCCTTCACATAAGTTGTATGGTTTTTCTATGAGTAGCAATCCCTTCACCATGCCTTTCCTGCGTAGCAAATTTAATCCCCAAAAGTTAAGATGACCAAATCTTAAATGCCATAAGAATTGTTTTTGCTTGACATCTTCTTGAAAATTTGATTTTGTAATAACAACTACCTTGCTTTCATCTTGTGAATCCATTTACAGTTGTGATTGTGCACCTTCTTCCTTCAAATTTTGTTTTGTTTTGAGGGGAAACATCTTGTTGCTCGTCATTTGCACTTTTGCAGTCAAATTCTTGCTTGGAGATTTATCCAATATTATGCACTCTCCATTTTTAAATAAACATTTGTAGCCTTTTTGCATGAGTTGTCCTATGCTTATCAAATTGTGCCTCAAGCCAAGGACACAATATACAACTATAATATATTTCTCCTCCCCCTTCGTTGTTAGAATGTCGACTATTGCTTTGCCCATGATAGAGACTTTGTTGTCAGTGCCTAATGTCACTTCAAATTTCACACTTTCATCTAGTTTGGAAAACCATTCTATGTTTCCTGTCATGTGGTTGCTACAACTTGAATCTAGAAACCACACATCTTTTTGCTTCTCTTGTGCTACATTACATGCTAAAACCATGTTGTTTTAGTTCTAATTTTATTTTATGAAATTTCCATTTGGTTTGTTACTAATATCATGCTACTTCTTCCCAAATTCATTTTCATAGTATCCATACTTCTTACAATAATGACATTGAACTTGAGATTTATCATACATCTGACCTTGTGCTTTGTTTTGGCTTAGACCTTCACTTGGATTTTGATTGCTTCCTATTCCACTTGAGTTTGAAGGGCTACCTCTTCCACCTATTTGCGGACTTCTTCCTCTTCCTCTAGCATTTGATATTCCTCTTCTTCTACCTTGACTAATGGAAAATTATGTCTTGAAGGCATGTTCAAATGAAATATTTGTTGTCCTTAGGTCTTCGCGACTCTCTTGTCGGAATGACTCGCCAATACAGATGGATTTCCCAAAATGCTTGGATGATAATCCACCTAATTTGGTAATATACGTGTTGTTAAATAATGAATCCATACAGATGAGGATAGTTTTAGAAGAGTAGGAATGACCTGTTATAGAGTTTTTTGTAACCAACGTTTCAGACTACCAAGTGAATCCATCATGAGGGGATGCGTCAATAGATATTCTCCAAATCTTAATGATATATCAAGAGCTATATTTAGGGTATATATATATATATATATATATATATATATATATATATATATATATATATATATATATATGGGTTATTAAAGAAAAGAAATAAGAAATAGGTCGACTCTTATCTTGCTAGATTTATTTATTTATTATTATTATTATTATTATTATTTAAAATATTAATTAATTAATTAATTTCAATATTTATATATAACTATATATTTTTTATTAATAAGATAAAGGGATAACTTAATTAATTAATTTTATTCTTTATAGAATTAATTATTATGTTTATAATTTTGTTGATTATTTTCAATAATTGGTTTAATTTATTCATTGATTTGATTACTTAATTAATTAATTTCATTGATTGTTGAATTAATTATTATGTGTATTATTTATATGTAAAACTAATTTTTTAATTAATTTTATTAATTAATTTACTAATATGTTTAACTAATATGTTTGATTAATTAATTAAAAGAATAGATTAATTTAATTATTTATTATTTGTTAATATGTCTATTAATTTAATTATATGTATTTATTTGTTTGTTTAATTATTTATTTATTTGGTTGACTTGTTTTATTTGGTTAATTAATTAATTTAATTAATTAACTTTCTAATTAATAAATTAATGCTTGTAGATTTTGTGAGTTATTTTGCTATAATATTATTTATAATTTCCAGAGTTATTATAATTTCCAGAGTTAATATTTAGTAGTCTAGATTTGAGTTATTACAGCTATATGCATTTTATTAGTTATTTTGTAATGTTATCAAATAATTATATGTGAAGAAATCAAATACTAATTTATGTTTATGTTTGCTAATTGTTCTATTTTTTGATGATTTTAATTTATTTATTTTTTTCTTTATGGGAGGAGGGAATAGGTTATTTAAGGGATAAAAATTAATTACTGATTTTTTATGATTTCAGGTAAAGGTTTCCAGGTGTTGCTTAGTTTTAATCCATCATCTCTGTTCAGGTTGTTCTTCCTTTTTTCCATTTCAATGGCTTCTTTGATTTTCCTTTTAAGATAGTGGTCTTCTTTTCTACTAGTTTGACTTCTTCCATGCAGATGTAATGAGAGGAAGAGTGAACATGTTCTGCTAAGGCTAATTTAGAGGTCCTATCTCTTCTTAAATTGGCAATGTGTTCTTTAATTCTAATGTATGTGTTGTTTTGCAGTATAGTCCGTGTGTCGATAAGCCAAATAAAAGAAGTAACAATGGGTTTAAAGGATAGAGGTTATGATTTCACCTAGAATCTTCAACATCCCAGAGATGTGACCATTGAAGTCTCCTTTGCATTGCCAGATTGTTTTTTTGAAGGAAAGAGAAGAGAGAGAACTGGTTGTTACCTAGTCTTCACAGATCAAGGTTCTCTCTCAATCATTCATCAGTGGTTTTTTCAATCGCTGCAGGTGGAATCCCACTTCAGAGAGAATTTCATATGGCTTTCCTATTATGGGATTTCCTCTCAGGGTGGAAAAGCATGCCAACTAAGAGCTGACAGAAAAAATAATGGAAGATTAGGTTCAAACTAAGAGGAAATCATACTGATAAGGTTATTAGTAAGGTATAAATAGCAAAAAAAATGCAAGGAGATCGATGAATCACCATGAAAATTTGTTTCCACAAGCGCTAGTGAAGGGATTTATAAAGGAATTTATAAAGGAAGAAAATGAAATGTCAACATGATCCAGTGGTTGAAATATAATGTGGACAAGCAAGGAGATATGAGCCAAAAATTCCCCCTCAATATTGATGTTGGGGATGAAATGTGGCTCACCCTCTCATTTGAAAAGTGCACAAGATGTCCAAATTCCTAGTGGTTTAAAAATAGGTGGTTATCTAATTTATTTAATTTTTTGAGTTACGAAAATTAAATTATATTATATTATTAGAAATTTTATAAACCCTATATGGAGTGACATGTACATGCAAATGAAGATGACTTAACACTGCACTTTAAGAGTTAATGCTGGCCTATGTGGCCATTATGGAAATCCTTCTATTTCAGATGAAGAGATGACAATAGAGAATGAGCGAAAGCCTATGGAATACGTTGACATCCATCTTAACTGCATGAGGCCTAATCCTGAGGAGGATGCAAACACATGCCTCCTAGTGGAGTGAATCTCGGAAGATCGAGGTAATTGTCTATCACCGAGTAAAAACAAAAATTTAAATTTAAAAATTATTTCAAATGTATTAAGAAAATGTTATATATGGGGTAAATTTTGATAAAGTAAAAATTCATTAGTATTTTAGAAAGATGTGTATATATATTATAATTAATTTAAATTTATTTTAACTTAAAATTTACTAAATGTAGAGATGGATCAAATCTATTTTAAAATGAAAAGAAATTTGATTCTTCTCCATACTTAGCTAAACAAAATAAATTAAAAATAAAAAATAATTTCATACATATTAAACTTCCAACGGGTTCCAAACAAACCACTATTTAGAGTGGGAGTGAGAGTGAGTTCCAACAAAATAAATTAAAAATAAAAAATAATTTCATACCTATTAAACTTCCAACGGTTTCCAAACAAACCACTATTTAAAGTGGGAGTGAGAGTGAGTTCCAACGGAAAAGTAGAGTTAGGAGTGAATAGGAAGTAAGTTTACGATGGAGGGAGGGTAAAATTATGAGCGACTAGGGGTGACGGTGAGTTTCAAAGGAAAGGTGGAGTTGGGAGTGAATAGGAAGTAAGTTTACCGTGGAGGGAGGGTACAATCCTCAGCCACTCTCCTCTTGATTTGTCTTCCCACTATTTAGAGGGGACTGAGGGTGACTTCCAAAGAAAAGGTGGTGTTGGGAGTGAATAGGAAGTAAGTTTACGGTGGAGGGAGGGTATAATTTTGGGCCACTCAACCTGGATTGGTTTATTTTTAGTTGTTCTTAATTTATTTCTATTTTTATTTTTATTTGGATTAGTTAAATTTAAATATTTTGAACCAATAATTTTCACACAAAGGGTTTTTTAACAACCCACTTTATTGTTAAATATTTTTTTATTCTATGAGCATTATTTTTTTATTTTTTATGTTAAATTATGTATTCATTTAATTTCTTAGCTTTAAATAGTTTTCCTTAAAATAATGAATGATTAAGTTTGCAAATATTACATATGTTTTTTCCTTTTTATGACTAGAAAAATGGGCAATTGGGACAATTTTATAGTCACATGACACATGATTAATTCCAACTGTTACAACTATAACCTCTAAGAATTTATATACACCCCTTTCACAAACATGAGTAAATTAGAAAAATTTAAAACTCAAATCCCTTAGTAAATAATACTTCATTATCATGGAAACCACTAATTAAATTACCCTTATGAGATATATATAACTAGCAATTGCAAAGAGACACCGAAAGCTCAAGAAGCCACGAAAAAGAAACTGGGGAAAAATTTGAAGTGTCAGCCATGTTGAAGTGATGTCCAATATCAAACAATGTACCCTCCTACTCCTTATGTGCAAGATGAAGATGAAAATTCCCAAGCTCTGTTGCAAGATTGTCATGTTCTGTGGCAAGATTGCCATGTTCTGCCTAAAAACTTGCATTGTTGTGGTGTTTTCAACAATAAAAATTATTTAGTTTGTGGTGATATGACGAGATTTCACTTTCCAATTCTCACCTATTAACCACACAAATATTTATGAAACCGCACAGAATTCTCATGTTAAAGAGAAATCAAAATAAAGAAACCAAAAAGTTGCCCTAAGGATTTTTCAATAAATAACTCGTGTCTTTTATCGAGAAGCACCAAACATACCTCCCTCTCCTGATCTTCCATGTCACTCCTTCGCCTCATGAGGTCTATGGTCTCCATGGACTTCACAACCTTTCCAATAAATTATTCATCCTCTCTTGTGTCTATTCAAGGAATTTCAGGTCGCTTGTGGTCATTAGAGTTCTCTTACACGTCGAAACGCTTAGGAAAATACCTGTCACATTTAACTTCTTTGCTACTCTACTTGATGCTTGCAATTTGATTACCACTGCATTCCTTTTATTAACAGCTCCACAATTTTTTCCCTCGACCATTTAAGGGCATTTAATTTTTGACCTGCCAAATCCATGGCACTGGCGATATAGTTCACCATTGTTAATTCCTTTGTGCAGTGGTCGATACCGAGATTTTGTGCATTTAACTCGGATCTGAAATAGCATGCTTTCCTCTTTAAGGAACTGGTGATACAATTCACCACTGTTAATTCCTTTGAGTAGCGGTTGATACGAAGATTTTGTGAGTTTAACTTGAATCTAAAATAGCATGTTTTCCTCTTCAAGGCTATAGGCATCTTTGATTGCATTCTCCTTGTTTCATCTCCCAAATGTTACACGTGTCGTTAAATATCCTTCCAATATCTACCATGTGTTAACCAAAGGCAGTTAGCATCGAGTCGAACGTCCTCCCCCATCGAGCCCCGTTTATGAGTGTGTTTCCAATCCGCTCTCCCTTTGAGCAAGCGATTAAACAACGTGGAGAACTTAAAGGTTGATTTGAATTGATAAAGCGAACAATAATCCGACGATTTGATCCACGACCACTAACACCATTTTTCTCATGTTTATTGACAGGAAGATTGATTCCACATGTCATGGCAACGTATATAGGATATTTGAGTTTGATCCTGCTGCAACTTACGTTGATCCAAGGTTGCTCAAACAAACATCAACGACTTTGTTCAAGTGTCGATATACATGATAAAATTCTATTTTATTCAAAATGTTTTATTTGCACTATTATCCTCTGCAAAATGGGAGCGTTGGGAGTGCTAAGATTTTCCTTTACTTTTCCTACGTCTTTAATTATTAATTATTATCATTGAGTCTTTACCTTTTTAATTATTATCATTGAGTGACTAACGACTATTAACCAATGAATTCTAGCTGAATTCTTTTTGCTAGAGTTATTATTAACCTTTGCCAGAAAGCTATTAATCTTTGCCATAAAACTAAGTATTAAGGAGTGCTAAGATTTTCCTTTACTTTTCCTACGTCTTTAATTATTAATTATTATCATTGAGTCTTTACCTTTTTAATTATTATCATTGAGTGACTAACGACTATTAACCAATGAATTCTTTTTGCTAGAGTTATTATTAACCTTTGCCAGAAAGCTATTAACCTTTGCCATGAAACTAAGTATTATACTTGGTTATTGGTTGAGGTACCTAATCCCCAATGAATTCTTTTTGCTAGTAAAACTAAGTATTATATTTGGTTATTGGTTGAGGTACCTAATCCCCAATGAATTCTTTTTCTAGAGTTATTATTAACCTTTGCCAGAAAGCTCTTAACCTTTGCCATAAAATTAAGTATTATACTTGGTTATTGGTTGAGGTACCTAATCCCCATGTAAATAATTTTTTTTAAATTACTTTCCTTCGGTTATTGGTTGATGTACTTAATCCCCATGTAAATTGCAACTCTTTTTAAAAGATTACCTTCCTTTTCCTACGAACATGGTGGTCTTCTTTTTAGCTTATTGTTATGTTATAAAATTTTCTCTTCAGCTACTATCAAACATTCTTATAAAAAGCACAGAAACTCTATATTGTAACCATTTTAATCACTGAATAATACGTTGAGTCTACTGTAAATAGTTTTTTATTTATTTTATATCTATACAACTGTTCTATTTTTAATTTCTAATTTCTGCACATGCTTCTCTCTTGGATGATTCGTGTAAGAAATAACAATATCGGAAATTCAAATCTTGGTACCATAGACAAGAAAGTGAAATAACGATATTCGAAGTTCAAATCTTGGTAATAAATAAACAAGGAAGTGTAAATGGTTTTTTATTTATTTTATATCTACAAACTGTTCTATTTTTAATTTCTAATTTCTGCACATGCTTCTCTCATGGATGATTCGTGTAAGAAATAACAATATCGGAAATTCAAATATTGGTACCATAAACAAGAAAGTGAAATAACGATATCCGAAGTTCAAATCTTGGTAATAAATAAACAAGGAAGTGAGATAATATATCCGAAACCCAAGGGAAATTCCAATGACAATATCCCGCAAATGAAATTGTAAAGCGGTTTTGTTCTGCCCAATTAAATGTAAAGTGACTCTGGTAGCTCACCTTCCCAAACGTTCATGTGAGAAAAAAATGGAATATGGTACAAACAGGAAACCGTTCTCGTCTATATTTTACAGTGTTCATTTATTTCAAAATTACTTCAAAAGTACACGACCTTAAGATGAATTATTTTCTTTGGCTTCCAGATGAATTTTGGCATGAAGATTCTAGCTTCTAGATTACAAAATATTTCAAACTCGTTAATGTTTAAAAAAGCGAACAGTTCCAATGTAACAATTTGTCATTGGATAAGTGTACTGGAGCCACCTTTTTCTCCTCCCGATTTCTGTTATCAAGCAGTTGAAATCTTTAGCTGCCATCTTTTTGTGGAGTGGTCGATCTACTCCCTCCAAAATTCATTTGGTAAAGATGGGCTCGATTTCTCGTCCTAAAGAGAAGGGTGGTGGGGGTCTCCTCGATTTGCATCTCTTTGGCAAGGCGCTCATTTGCAAATCTCTTCACAGAGGTTTATTTGGAAATGGTCCGTGGAGTCTCTTGATAAGACAAAAGTATCTAAAAGGCCGCCCCTTGGTTCACTGGTTCTATAGACCTTCGCTTGGAATCCGATGTGGTTCCCCCATTTGGAACAGCTTCAAAAAGATCCAACCTTTTTTCAGGAAGCACCTTAAATGGACTCTCTACTCCGGCTCCTGTATCCTTATTGGTATTGACCCCACTCTATATAACCTGGAATCCATGATCCCCCATTCATTGCTCTTTTTCTTCCATTCTAGAGGTTTTTTCACTTGGAACTCCCTCATTGACTCCTGGTCCTCTCTTCAACCGATATGGAAAACCGACCTCCAGCTGGCCATCCCTCCCCTCCTCCGTCCCCTATGGCTTTCCTTCACTTCCCGCTTCTCCCACCATGGGATTGTCCAACTTGGCACAAAAGACTCCCTCATATGGTCCACTGACTCCACCATCCATCCCATATCTGTCCGGAAAATATACTCCTCCATCATCGCCGATCTCCCTCCCCTTCCCTTTGTTTTTCCTGTTAAGTTCTGGAAGGCCCCTTGCCCCCTCAAAGCCATTCTTTTCTCTTGGCTTCTCTTTTCTGATAAGAACCTCACCTGGGAAGTATTACAGAGGAAAGGTTGGCACGGTCCAGGCAGATGCCTTCTTTGCCTTCTGGAGAATGAATCCAATACCCACATGTTTTTCCATTGCCCCGCCTCCCAAGCAATCTGGAATGAACTCTCCATGCATTTTGGTTTTCCTCACTGTTTTTTCACCTCTGTACAGGATGCTTTTTCTTGGTGGGCCGATCAAAGTTCCGCAAGGCAGGCTCTTTTCTGTCTCACATGCTGGAATATCTGGACATGGAGGAACAGGCGCATCTTCCAGGCCTCCTGCCTGCCGCTGGTTTCCATTCTGCCTTCTATTATGGGGTCAATGCCCACACAGGTCTAACTGGCCATATGCATAACAATCTGTGCCTCGTTCTTTTTGTATCGCGAGCTATGAAGCTTGGTTATTATAATATGGCAGTATACTCATTATATTGCCTCTCTGCCTGTGTTTCTTTATATGATTTCACACATTTTCTTGGCGCAGTCACAAGCGCTCATCTGCTCACTATATGACTCCATGCATGCTGTCTATTCTGCGCAGTTATATGCACACAATCGGCTCCTTGTATGTTTTCAGCCCTCGTCGTTTTACTGAGGCCATACGCCTTCCATTCTGATCATTAGTCCAAGACTATCTGTCTTCATTGTATCCATGATCCATATATTTTCTCAATATAATACATGCAGATTTTTTCTTACTGAAAAAAAAAAAAGTGAATAATTCTGGTTGATTCAATTATGATGCCAATCTTAAACTACATATATTTAAGCCTACAATTCCAATACAAAGAACCTCGAAATACCGGCGAGAAATGTCTATAGAAGCAAATTTCATTACCGAGGGTGAATGAGTATACAAGAAAGCCAATAATTCCATTCAGGGCAAAAAACAGTCTCATTAGACATTCAGCGTAATTATTAAAAAATATTTATTTAAGCAATTTTTTTATTTTTATTTTTTTATATATTTAAAATAAATAAATAAAAAAATACAAATATATTAATTATTTAATAAATAAATTAAAGAAAACAAACCTAAAATTGTTTTTCTTAATCAATAGTCAAAAACATGGTTTGAGTTGAATTGTAATTTTAAATCATCATCATCATCATTATTTTGAGTTTAGCTAAATTCATGACGTTTTGAACGAGTTTCTCTCGAATAGTTCCCTAACAAGATACTTTATCCTTGATTATTTTATATAATGGGAATATCTTTATTTTTTTAGTTTTAGTTATGTATTTACTTATTTTCTTAATTTTGATTAGAATTTCTTAAAACTAAAGAATTATATAAATTTAGAAAATTGTATGTATATATATTTAATTGGTGATTTCTATATTATGACATATTATGTAAATTGTGGAATTCAAAATTTTTAACAAAAAAATATTTTATCAAAAAAAATTTCGCAGTACTTTTTTTCCTTAATTTAAAGTAAGTAATTATATATATATATATATATATATATATATATATATATACTTGTTTTTATTTTTTATTTTATTTATTTATTTATAATTGTAAATTTAAGAAAATAAATCAAATTTAAAATAAAAATTTAGTTGTAAAATTTGATTTTTTTATATGCAATGGTATTAATTGCCCAAAATATAGTTTTTCTCTTAACTTTTATTCTAAAAATAAAAAAGAAATGTTACTGGTAACATTATATTTTGATTTAAGGATTATTTTCCGGGTTCTTGTTTAATTGTCAATTTCAAACCATTAGAGTTTTAGCGACTTCCAAAGTCAATTTCAAAGAAATAGAATTTTATTCACTTCCAAAAAAAGTCTTATTGATAGGTTTTTTTAAATTTAATGGTAAAAATGGTTACTAAATACAGTTTCAAAAAAAATAATGCCATAATTCCATAGTCTAACAATTATGTTTTTTTTCTCTCAAAGTTATGGAAATTCTGGCAATATTTTGAAAAATCTAAGTAAAAATTGTCTAAATTCACAATTTTAAGTGTTGTTGATGTTTTTGATGGTGCTGAATCTATTTCCACCATCAAAAACATGATTCATACACTGTCTTTACAAGATTTTTTGAAATTCTTTTATCTAAATTTTTATGCTGATAAATATACTTACTAACACATCCAAACTAGTAGATATTTTTATTATATGTAAATATATTTTTGATAAAAAATATATATAAAAACAACTATTGTAAAACTTATTCCTGTTATTATTAACATAAAATGTCCTCACTCTACATATCATAAGTTTAGATATGAACTCGAGGTTATGGGTTTTACGTGTTAGTATTATTAAATAGAGTTATGAGTATGGAACTAAGGGATAGGACTGGTAATGTTAATTGTGATAGGGATGATAAGCTATATGGGTTAGGGACTATAGGGGTTAGGGCACGCATGATAAATGAATTGGGTGTAAGAGCTATTAGAGATATTATGGATTTTTAGGCATTTCGATCTAAAACATTTATATTTAAGTGTTTTGGAATTATTGGGTTATGTATGGTTATGAGATCTTAAATAATATTGTTATAATTACTAGATGTAAATACATTTTTGATAAAAAATATATATGAAGACAACTATTGTAAAACTTATTCCTGTTATTGACATAGAAAATGTCCAAACTTTACATATCATAAGTTTAGATATCAGCTCGAGGTTATGGGTTTTACGTGTTAGTATTATTAAATAGAGTTAGGTGTAAGGCACTAAGGGATAGCACTGGGAATGTTAATTGTGATAGGGATGATAAGCTGTATGGATTAGGGACTATAGCAGTTGGGGTACGCATGACAAACGAATTGGGTGTAAGAGCTATTAGAGATATTATGGATTTAGGCATTTCGAAATATAATAGGGTTAGGTATGGTTAAGAGATATTAAATAATATTGTTATAATTATTAGATATAAAAAACAATATTTGAATTTTTTTTCCTCGTGTCTTTATTTTAATATATTTTTAAATTTTTTTTTTTTTTTTTTTCAAAACTGGTTTTTACTATAGATCATCTATTTTTGTAAGATATTATTTTTTTATATATTCGTAGATATCTATAAAAACACAAATACACTATATTTTACCTTGTTTCACTTTCCTATTGTCTCGATGCAATACATATAATATGTTGGCTTTATTTTTTTATATTTCTATACCCCTTTACTAATAAGGGTAATAGGATATTGTTAACAAAGGTGTAACACTATAGGTATTGGTAGTATCTTTTAGGCATTATAGGTTGTCAAAGTCAAACTACTATATGTACTAGCATAGATTGATCTTAAATACAAATTTAGCATAAGCTGATAGGGATCCAATTTCTTCACGTGCAATTTTTTTTATGAACAGATATTATTTAGATGTTTTGTATAGTTTTTTTTTTTTAGATTTTTTAAAATTTTTATTTTGGTCGACATGAGCAAAATTTCAACTTTGATGAGAGACGAAAATCCTTACACATCATACTGGGTTGTAGAATGAGCCTCTTGCCTCAATAAGGTATTTGTGCATAATGGATAAAAATTACAATGGTTAGGTTTTAGGTGTTATATTTCGATACGGCTATATGGTTTTGGCTTATAAGGATCATTAATTATCAATTATATGGGCTAAGAGACAATGAATTGATGACATATAGTTTAAGATAAAATTTGACAGTGCACACTATATTCTGTATTCACATCAAATAATATTACATATAAATATATTAGTGTTGCCTCAAGATAGGTAAACTAACCTGGATAGACAATCACTTGCCTGAGAGAATATCTCAACCACACACCAATCTATGAATCAACTAGATCTAAACACCTCCTACTGAATTGGAACAAAGTCCTTTATATAATAAGGGTCACAATTGAGACAAGTAGTAAATAAATTTTCAAGCCTCCCTCTTTATGAATACTTGTCTCTATCTCAATATGCAAAGCCTAGTTGTGGTCAAACATGAAAAAATAATATGTCAACGTCCATATAAAGGAAGAACCATCCACCAGAATGCATGGGTACCCTATTGTTGTAGCCGCTAGTCTACTATGATGCCCTTCACATACATGGTTCTGCCAAGCATTATAACTGCATACAAGTACTTGTACATGCAAATCCCCCTCTGTCATCACCATCATGGGTTTTATTGGATTACCCATAACCATGCTTTGGATTTTATCAGATTACACTCAACCATGCCCACATGGGCTCACAACCACCAAGGCTCAATACAGCCACCAAGCCTCAACTCAACCACCAAGGCTCACCATAGACCCAACTCATCCAGGCCCAGGGTTTTCTCAGCTCACCCTTAATGTTGGGAACGAGTTCCCCCAAGGACAGTTTTGGGGCTAAAAGACCATGTTTTGGGAAAATTTTTGTAATAAAGTTATAAAGTCTCCACATTTTGTGGTCGCAGAGCACGAAGGCATCAAGAGTCATAAAGGGTTGTCCGCCCTTATTTTGTAAAGTGTAAAGTCGGTTGTAAAGATCCACCCATAGTTAGCGGACCATGGAATTTTATAAAAAGCAGCTAAGTAAGTAAGCTCTAAGTAGTTTTTGGTAGATAGCGAAGAATGAAGTGAAGACTCTTGGTAGAAGAGTCTAAGTGTTTTAGGTCTTAGCATAGGTAGAGGCTCTGCAGCTGAGTGTTATAGACATTTTTGTGCCTTACAGCTATAAGCATGAAATGTCCATAAACCAAGGGATCTTAAGTCCCTAAAGGTGTTGTTCCAGCTCCTAAAGAAACAAGGTCAACAAATTACAGCTTCTCCCAGAAGTTTTGCACCAGAAACTGCTCAAAACTAGTCAAAACAGGATCATTTCAAGTGCTCCACTAGCTAGCTGCGTTGCAAAGCACCCAAATGCACTGGCTAGGTGCGTTGCAACGCACTTGAATGCACTACCAAGGTGCGTTGAGCAGGAAATGACAAGTGGCAGAGTCACTCAACGAGGTGGAGGGACAATGGAAGCTTCCAGAATCTTCTCCAATGACACTTGCCTCACTGAATTCGACCAGTGATGAGTAAGGGGCTCTCAGTCTCCAAGTGGAAGCAAGAACTGACAGAGAGAAGCCACTAATCAATTCATAAGCTGACTCATCCTCTTTGCATACATTTATATATGGATCCCTCACCAAGAGATCTGGAGGCTGGAATTTTGTACATTGCAGAGAATTGATGTTGGTTTTGTGATAGATATCAGAGTATTGGGTGATTTATGCTTTGTTGGAGGTGAAAAAGGGATTCTATGCTGGGAGTTTGATGCTGGATCAGGAATCATAGGTTGTAATTCCTCCCGGATCTTCTTGTTTTATCAATAAAACTACTTGAGTTTCTCCTACATGCTTGTATATCTGATGTATATTATATTTGTATGTTTAGTTTAAAACTAATCCTAAGCTTTTTATGAACATAAATCCATGTCTTTGTGTAGTTTCTCTCTTCTGTGAACTTGCAGGAACTTGGTGACACTGGGCAAGTGAGGGAGCAGATTGGTGGAAGCTGATAAAGAGAAGAAAGATTGGATCGAACAACTAGCGCAAGACACAGGTCGATTCATCTTAATCATCTTCGTTTATAGTTCATAAAGGAGAATACAAGAGTAGTTTTCCTTGTTTGTTTCTGAGGTCTCTGTCACAACCCTGTGGGATAGGGTTGTTTTGAATAGACCCTTTTCCCGAAAACAAAATGGCGACTCCGCTGGGGATCGTGTGTAGTTAGTTTATTTGTGTTTCTATTGTTGTTCATCTCATAAACTTAGGAGTAACGAATCAAACTGCATTTTCCATTTACAAATGCAAAGTAGACATCTGCTACTCTAGTCCATTTACTGGGCCTGTTTATGATCTGAACAGTTGATTCACAAATGATCTGATTACCCTTTGTGATAGCTCTTAAACCTCTTGTAAATCAACCCTCTGATTGTACACAACTGATTGCTTTTACTCGGCCAAAAACCATAGATTAAACTGCAAACCGTGACCTAGAACCTGGAGACAATTCTCGTTTTTGCTTCAGCGCAGGCTCTGTGAAGAGACTCTGCTTTTTAGCGCAGTTCCCGAGAGGGCTACCTGCGTTGCAATTCAGTTTCTCTGTGTAGCAGGTGCGTTGATCAGCCTAGCCCTGCTTAGCGGAGGTTCTTTGCTCACTTTTTTCAGTTTTGCCTATGATTTTTGCAGCCTGTGATCAGTGTGTTTGTGTGTTTAAAAGCCCCTTTTCTTTGCCTTAATTCCGCCTCAGTTGTATAAAAGAAACTGTATTTTCTTTTTGTGTATTTGTTACATCATTTACAGTTTCCCATTGCAAAAGTAAACTGGTCATACTGTCGCCCTTAGATCTAGACCTGTCGTAAGTGTCGTTTTGATCTTAGGAGAAAGTATATTTGCTGTTGACAGTTGATTACGCTTTTGCTTTTGCCTTTGGCTTGAATTTGTGAATTTCTAGTGTCGAAACAAGTGTTTACTTCAAAATCATAAAGTGTCGTAATCGTCTCTACCTTTTGATTTTGAAAAGAAGCTTGTTTGTGTTTTTCACTTGAAATCGAATTCAAATTTATACAACAACTTTATTTTTAGGCATCAATATTAAGAAAGTGAAAAACAAATACATGCACAAGTGCATTTGCATATTGACAGTTTGTATGGCTTGATTTAGGAAAAGTGCATTTACAGTGTGCTCTTTGCTCTTTGAGAAAAGATTGTGTCTTTCTTTTCCCCTTGTAGCTAGGATTTTCATTCCTGAAAAGAGATAAAAAGCTTGCTTATCATCTTTAGATTGCATTTTAGGAATTACATCTACATCTCCTGGTGAACCCAAAAGGAAAACTTCATAAGAAAGATCAACCTAAAATAAATTCAATGAACTTAACAACGCTTTGTAACTTAACGCACAACATCTAGAGGTCTAGGCTAGAGACATGTTCTGGCGTCGTAAAGCCTGGTAACTGTTGTCCTCACTGATAGTTGGGTGATTCCTCCACTTTGAGACGATAAGTGCCAGTACGGATTTGTGCTCCCATGTACCGTCGAGTATATATTGGGAGACCCCTATAGGCATAAAACCTTTATCCATAGGAAGCCGTGTCGGCCGCCCTACTGATCGCAATGCACTGAACACAGCATTCGGGAAGATTGACTGCCGTACCCTAAAAAGTATTCTGCAGTTTTGCGATTGGTTTGGTACTCCCTCTACCTAGATCTCTAGAGCAGTCCCTTTTGTTCCTTTTCAGACTCCTTAACGAAAAAGGTCCATCTGTGCACTTGTCACTTCAGGCTCATTAAAAATCGAAGGAGACTAGAGTCATCTTTTGTTTTTTCTCGACTCTTTAAAACTGAAAAAACAAGTTGTGTCAAAGCGTGTTAAAATTTATTTTAAACGGAATATTCATACCCTTTTCCTGCGTTGATCTTTAGGTTAAGAAAATGGAGCCTACCAACCAAGGAGTTCCCCTTGGTGGAAATCCTAGTCCCTTCTCCTCTTGGGGAGATGTTGGTGCGCCCCATATGGCCACATTGTTGCTTCCAGGACTGACAATAGGCTTGCTAGTATGGCTCTCCTCAACCAATGTCGTTAAGAACACCACTATTCCTGAACAGTCGAATCAGAAATTAGACGAGTCCAGAGTTACCCACCAACCTTCTACTTCCTCTAATTCTTCCTCTCCTCCTTCCTCTTCGGTTGACGAAACTGGTAAAGCTAAAAGCCAAGTTCCTAAGGAGAAGAAGGAAAAGAAGAAGAAAGAGAAAAAGAAGAAAGAGCCAAAGGCGAATAAGGGAAAACGAGTGTCGTCTAACAAAAATCCACACACAGCACCGACCAGGCCTAAATCGCCATGTGTCATTTGCAGAGGAGACCACTTTCACAGAGATTGTCCTTGCATCCCTCGGATACTAAGGGACTGGTCTCCTCGTTTGCACAATCCGGTGTCATCAACCTCTGGAGATCATGTTGAAAGCACACCGTCAACTAGTGAAAGTGAAGCCCCAGGACAAAAAGGGAAAGCTAGATTTCCCTGTAGACTATGCGAAGGCGACCATGCCCTCCACCGTTGTCCCTTCTTAGACGAGGCTAAAAGAGTTTTGGATGATCGTCCGGTTTCACCGTTACGACTTCCTCCTGGATATAAAAAACTCTTGCCGAGTCCATCACTAGTTGAGAACCCAGCTGGCCCACTCAAGTGGTCAGCTGAAGCGTCTATCATTGAGGATACACCAACTGAATCCATACCAGACAAAAGTCAAAAGGTCGAGGCGGCAGTTGACCCAGTCTTGCCTTTAGAGGTTTTATCTTCGAATGATACAGTCACTGAAGAGAACAAAGATGACACCGTCCAAATTCTCTTCATCAACACAGACTCCGACGAACATGGGGGCAATCTACCCATTCCTTTACCGCAGGAAGGAAGTTCGTCAGAGCCATACCCGGCCGTCTACTCGGTCCCACCTCCAAGCAACCTAGTTGTATCCTTCGACTAGAATCAACTAGGCAGACCCCGTTTGCCAGCAAGCATACCATTCCAAATTATCGTTCAAATATATAGAATGGTCATGGCTGGTACCATCATAGATGAGGGGGCTTCTGTGAGTATCCTTTCCTCTATTGCTTGGAAAGCGCTTGGTTCGCCATCGTTGTTGCCTGAAATGAGAAATCTGACAGGCTTTGATAAAGGAACTAGTCGACCTTTAGGGATCCTTCCTGATGTGCCCATAACATTGAGAGGGAAGACAGTTCGCATGAACGTCATGGTCATTCAAGGACCCTTGGATTATAACCTACTCCTTGGACGAGATTATATTTATTGCATGGGAGCCATCGTCTCCTCACTCTTTAGAGTAATGTGTTTTCCGCACGAAGGAAGAGTGGTCAAGCTCGTGGACCAGCTTTCATTTCTCGGATCACGCATAGCAAATAGTCATATACCGTCCCTAAATGGTCTCTTCACGCAAGAAATGTCTCAAGTCCCAGTCCGTCCTCCCGATAAGCGCGAGTAATTCGGAGGGATATGACTGAAACCCAGGGGGCATGCGTCCTGGTCTGCTTCGGCAGGAAAACTTCGGGTATAGAGTAGGTTTCCGTGGGAGAATATGACTAGTCCGTACCCCGTCCGTGATTGGAAGAGGGGTTGTTCTAGAATAAGATTCTTTCGTCAAAGTTATGTGAATTGGTTGATCTCGCCACTCACCTTTGTTTATCTCGGTAGACATCGCCGAAGAAGTGTTTTGTTTACGCCGTGAATAGAGCAATCTTTGGGTAACTTGTAAGAGGTAGGCCTCTCCCGGGAAAACAAATGTTTTAACGGACCGAAGTAGAGGTAACTTTGAAACTCTGTTTTATACCTGGGGGCATGCAAACCTTTTGGAGTGCAAGCGAAGGGCGACTATTTATTTTTTTAAATTTTTAGGTCCTCCCTTTAAACCCGTAGGCTAACCCTTTAAACTCGTAGGATTAGTCGTCATCTAACTTGCATAAAGAAAGGATGTGGGGCAAAAATCTAAAAGTTGCCGTTTTTATATGAGACATTCTTATCATATGACTGGATTATCGAGCAGTTTTAGCGCATAGTTCAAGCTCGTTAAAAAATAAACATAAGATCGAGTAAATGTTTCCACCCGCATTGAAGCTCATTAAAAAATGAACTATCCTCCGGTAAATAACCACCCTGAATGAAGCATTTTCAACCATTAAAGCCTTGGTCGTGTTTGCACCGTCACCTCCACTTTTCCATTGGCCGATCATTCACCTCCATTTGATTGTTTACCCATTTTGAGGAACAGCTGCGAAGAGTGATTTCACTAGCCATCCCTGTGACACTGCCGTGATTGGAAAATTCCAAACCTTACCTGGAATCAGCTGCTACCCATTTTATCACTCGTTCCTCAAAAGACGAGTCTTCTTTAAGCTCTTTTCATCTGACTCGTAAAATATGAAAAGATTGCCGAGTTTTGGCCTTCCAACTCGTTAAAGCGACAGGAAGTGCTATCCCTCCTCTAGATTTTAATCTTTTTGGACCTGAGGGATTATTGCACAAAAATATCGAGCGCTTGTTTTGTTCGGCTCGTTAAAATTATCGAAAATTCATCCCTTCTGTATTGTTTTATACTTTTTCGGACTTAAGGGATTAGATGACGAAAAAGGAATTCCGGAGTTATCTTTACATACCTCTTCAGACTCCCTAAAAAGGAAAAGGACCAAGTTATCTTTGTCGTTAGACTCGTTAAAAGGATTAATAGTGACAAACTTGTCTTTAGACGAGAACGAGTTTCACTATTGCTAGGCTCGTTAAAACATAGCGATGGGTTTGCCCGAAGGGCAAATTATAGAACAAGCATATGTTATCCTCCTCAAGCTTGACAAAAATAAAGAGGTACTGGTCAGAAATGACTAGGGAAAAATTGGGAAGAAAACTCAAAGAAATTTTATTGGTAGCAAGTCGCTCTTGAACATGACACTTCCACTCCGTGCCAGAGTCGGGTTGGGTTGTTTCATTCACCGGTCACATCACCATGGTCACGCCATACCATTCACATTTGGGGTAAATGCTACCGATCCATCACATAAGTGTCGCCGACATGTTCAAGAGAAGTCATCCAGAGAAGTCACCCATGTCCCATCCACTACCATACATTATACTTCATTCTTTCATGACCGCCACCCTGAACCATATATCACCAGATCGTTTTCACTTCCATCAAAATCATTTTCTCCGTTCCGTGTCATTGATGTGGGATTCATTAAGGCCCTCCTTTGACGGATCACTTCTTGTCGACATCAGCTCATTATCCAAGAAGTTGATCTAGGGACACCCTTTCAGTACTTTGAAGCTTGCATGCCTCAATGGCAAGTTTCTCACTTCCGGCGATAGGTATACATCAATGACCTTCAACCGAAAGATTTTACGTGGTGTTCGACGCCAAGTCCTTTATTCACACCACGTGAATTGTGCTACAGTACCTTGAGGGTCATTATCATTATTGGTGATTCCTCTCGCGCTTGTTAACAGTTTACATCATTGACTGGTAATCAAGCGATGTCTATCCATGTTCAACTTCAAAACAATTCTCACATGGATCGACTTGTACTTCAAGTGAAGATCAGACAAGATTGAAGACCCCGGATCTAGTTTCATCCATCCGGGCTGCAATATATATTCAGGAAAAATAAAGACATTGAAATGTACAGCATTGCAGCACATATAATCATCCTACCAAAAGGGATGATGACTTCACCAGAATCATCAGTCTACCATCAGACGATTGTCTGTCCTATGTACATGAAAATGAATTTATAAAGCTGAGCATGGGAATGCCCGCCTCAGCTAGATCATGAAAATAGTATGAAAATAATGTATTGTATTGTATCTTATTACAGGTCTCCTCCCCAGCATTAGAAGAACTTCAGATCCTCCTAATAAAGCATTTCACCCGATAAACGGCCTCATACTTTATGGGGCAACTGTTATAGACATTTTTGTGCCTTACAGCTATAAGCATGAAATGTCCATAAACCAAGGGATCCTAAGTCCCTAAAGGTGTTGTTTCAGCTCCTAAAGAAACAAGGTCAACAAATTACAACTTCTCCCAGAAGTTCTCCACCAGAAACTGCTCAAAACTAGTCAAAACAGGATCATTTCAAGTGCTCCACTAGCTGGCTGTGTTGCAAAGCACCCAAATGCACTGGCTAGGTGCGTTGCAACGCACTTGAATTCACTACCAAGGTGCGTTGAGCGGGAAATGACAAGTGGCAGAGTCGTTCAACGAGGTGGAGGGACAATGGAAGCTTCCAGAATCTTCTCCAATGACACTTTCCCCACTGAATTCGACCAGTGATGAGTAAGAGGCTCTCAGTCTCCAAGTGGAAGCAAGAACTGACAGAGAGAAGCCATGAATCAATTCATAAGCTAACTCATCCTCTTTGCATACATCTATATATGGATCCCTCACCAAGAGATCTGGAGGCTGGAATTTTGTACATTGCAGAGAATCGCTGTTGGTTTTGTGATAGATATCAGAGTATTGGGTGATTTATGCTTCTTTGGAGGTGAAGAAGGGATTCTATGCTGGGAGGTTGATGCTGGATCAGGAATCATCGGTTGTAACTCCTCCCAGATCTTCTTGTTTTATCAATAAAACTACTTGAGTTTCTCCTACATGCTTGTATATCTGATGTATGTTATATTTGTATGTTTAGTTTAAAACTGATCCTAAGCTTTTTATGAACATAAATCCATGTCTTTGTGTAGTTTCTCTCTTCTGTGAACTTGCAGGAACTTGGTGACGCTGGGCAAGTGAGGGAGCAGATTGGTGGAAGCTGGCAAAGAGAAGAAAGATTGGATGGAACAACTAGCGCAAGACACAGGTCGGTTCATCTTAATCATCTTCGTTTATAGTTCATAAAGGAGAATACAAGAGTAGTTTTCCTTGTTTGTTTATGAGGTCTCTATCACAACCCTGTGGGATAGGGTCATTCTGAATAGACACTTTTCCCGAAAACACTGAGTGCACGGAGGCCTATGGTGGAAGTCTGCAACTGAGTGCATGAACCCCTGTCGCTATGTGCGTAGGCCGGATAAAGTCTGTATTAATCAGAAGATATCAATAAAGAGAAGTATTCTACAAATTTTATGTATTTATTTCTTGTTAATGCATCTGGTTATATTACGTTTTGGGTTTAATTTACAATGCTCATGTGATGCGTGAATATATGTGACTGTATTGGTTAATTAAACACAAGTAAGGATATCAGTTTACGCGGTGCTAACTGTGGTTGAATAGTAAGATAAGCAAAAAACTTAAGATAACTTTGGAACCTATACAATACGTTGTCATAGCAACATGAAAGTACCTGGATCGTGGGTTAAGGCTACATGAAGGTCAATCATATGCCTTCGTGGAAGTATTGAAGGGCCGAATAAAGGGGTAGACTGATAGAGATCTAAAGCTTAGTGACCTGCGTGAAAGTAGGAACAAAGCGTATAAACCAACATCACGACCCTCTCAGGGTGTGGAAACTTGGTTCCAGCATCCCCCCATACTGCTTCAAGTGAGACTTCGGTCCACGCTTCGTGGGCTGATGCCGAAAGGGCCAGTAGTGTAGGGAATTGTTTGGACAACTAATGTTAAATCTAGGTCAAGCCCCACAAAGCCAACAAATGGTTTCGTTGCCGAGACCGAAATCTGCAAAAGAGATGTGTAATGTTGTATAACTGCAACCCAACTAAGAAAGAGGTCGAAGACTAGTTGGATATGAAGATCCACAAATTCACGGCGCAAGAGAATAGAAATCCACGACTAAAAAAGGACCAATGGCTACAGAGGTATGTATATACAAAAATCCACGAGATCTTTTTCTGTTCCTTTGTAGTTGAGTTATACGAGTGGATTGCGAAGTTAGCAGATAGCTAAGGAAGGTGGAGACTTGACAGTCCAATTTTCTAGACCCCAGAGTTAGTACAGAGATTGAAAGCCTCTGAGGATAAGATCACCGACATTGTTGATCATTGGCTTGATCGCATCATAGGAAGATTTGTGACTGAATTCGTGGTCGATACCTGAGTTAGTTATAGCGAGGTGGAGCAACGCTTTTCAAAGGTCTGCGAGGCAAGTATTTGAAGTCTCTAAATACCTGGATTAAGATGTTATTGTGCAAAAAATGGGTGATGCAGCTATCTTGATGTTTGGAGCTATGCGAAGTGGAAAAACTTACAGGAATGAAGGAAGAAAGGGTCCTAAATATAGCCCACTGATTTCGCCTCTATTGGGTGACGAAGAGGGAGTAGCGTAGGCTTCTCCACGAAGTGCAGTTCAGTTAATATGACATGGATTCTTGCGACTGCCACCACCACCTACACCACCTCCAAATTCACTACCGTCACCTGCAACTTTTCCCATACCACCACCACCTCCACCGCAGTTCAACATGGTAAATTTAGTGAAGCTGCGTTTGTTTAAAGGCTTGGGAAATGAGGACCTGGACTAGTTTTGGTTCGTCATGAAAGTTGTATGGGAAGCTCAAGGTGTCATGGATGATCACATGAAGAAGGCAACATTGGTTAGCGCTTTACAGGATCACGCAATAACTTGGTACATCAAGTACTCTAATGATAACCCAAACGTTGGGTTGGCAGAGGTCGAGACCTTACTGAATAAAGAGTTCAGTAGGCCTAAATCTGAGGCATAGTTGATTGTGGGGTTCAAGGAAATCGTGATGAAACTAGGTGAAACGCCTTGGGAATTAGATTAGAGATTGAAGTTTAAATTTCATGAAGCCAATATGAACTTAATAGATGGAAAACACCATGAATGGTTTGTGGCTTCTCTCCTACCTCACCTAAGGGTTGCACTGTCACAACAGAAGATTACGACTCAAGGAGAGGCCTTGGAGATTGCAATAAGATTACATAAAACACCAACGCAAGATTTGAATCTGCGGGTTCAGCAGATCCATGCATAGTTGAAAAAACTTTGCCTTGAAATGCAAAGTTTGAAGCAGGATAGAACAATTCGACCGGAGGTGCACAAAGAAATATGGTGCCTAAAATGTAAAGGTTAGGGACATGACAAGGACCACTGCACAGTATTTGCGAACTATATTACAGGAGGAGGACTAATGCCTTTGAGGTCGGAAGCCCTACTAGGATTGAGCGTGGGGCCTGTGTTGTGGTGCATCATATGTCAGGTAGCAGGGAAGCATATAACTGATAATTGACCTTTGCTGCAGAAGTTTGTACAAGCACCACAACAACTATTATGCAAATTCTACAGGTTGGTAGGCCATGATGAGCGCAACTCCTAAGGTTGCAAATTGATGATGGACAAAACACCCACCTATAGAGTTAAGGCAGAAACGTGGCCCCCTGACCAGAGCATTGGGATTGCGGGAACAAGCTTTCAGGGGCGTAGATGAGGCCGAGGTGAAGGAGGACCTAGAAGAGATCAGGGTCAACTGATCTGTTACAACTGTGAAGGACCAGGATGCTATGCCCGTGAATGCACTAACTCGACGTGTCCATCATGCAAATACTGTATTCAGTTTGACCATGAGACAGAGGACTGTCATACACTGATAGCAAGAATACATGACAAAGGGGTGTTGCCACTGTAGCTGATTTAGAATGTGCAAATGATGATGTCTGAGCCTCGCGAAGAGGATCTGAATGTGAATATAATGCTCCAAAGTGTAATTGCAATGGGTGATGATAAGGGGAAACAACCCAAAGACAAGACATGGGTTCGCAAAGCGCCGACAAAGGAGGCTGAATTTGATTTGGAGTGTGCACGCAAAACCTTGATGTTAGAAAAGAAGTGCTTCACTGAGGCCTCTACCTCAGGGAGCAGGGATACGCCTGATCAGGAAATGGGCCGTTCTATGCTTACGACCTTTCTAGAGACCCGCATGAAGTTGTTGCGTGATATCAAGATTGTGAAGGGGTTACAAGAGCTTATAAATAGATGCGCCAAAAACACTCCGGGTGAAACGTGCGTTGTATGAAAGATTGGTAAGCATAAAGCAAGGACAGGGCATGAGATGAGACTGACCACGCAGATAGGAGAATATGAAATGGATTAGGTTATTCTAGATCTAGGGTTAGATGTAAACGTTTTACAAAAGCAAACTAGGGAGTGGATGGGAAGACCCGTGCTGCAATGGTCTCCGATTCAGTTAAGGATGGAAAACCAACAAAATATCATCCCCATGGGATGACTGCAAGGAGTAACTGTAGACATTGAAGGCATGACCACATTAGTTAACTTAGAAGTGATAGGAATTGTGGATGATAGCAACCCCTACCCTGCGCTCCTTGGCATTGATTGGGCTACTGACAGGAATGGGGTAATCAACTGAAAGAAGCGAAAGATGATATTCGGAAAGAAATTGCTTCATGTAATAATACCCCTAGATCCTGCTAAAGTATCCCACTATACTGAACCAGTGCGTGATTATGTAAGTAATGACGATTTGGATTGCATATATAAAATAAGAGTGCGAGACCAAGATTGGGTGAATTTGACAACGGATGGATGAATTACATGGGATCACAAAAGTTCCTCCACCTCAGACTCTGATGAAGAATTAGAGTGCTGGCACAGTTGGCTACATGAAGTAACCACGCTGAGCTATAACATAATGACCCGGTCACTACACTGTGTATTGTTAGAGGTAATAAATCTTCCTACTTACGATGGCTTGAATGTTGTAGATGTCTTTTTGGATGCATTTGAGAGGGAAGTACCATAGAAGTAATGCTTCCAGACTTTGGATTGGGCACTGTGCGCTACACCCACAAGATGGTGGGGTACACACAAGGGTAGTTATGATGATTGGTGCGACTGTAGGAGGATGATGCGAACACACTTTGGGAAGCCGAATGTACGAATGGCAGACAAATATGACGAGAAGGATGATTCACACGCACACTTCGCTAAATGGGCTAAGGCTTATGGATTAGAGCCCCAACCTGAATGGGTGCACTTGTTCTGTCATAGCTTGGACATCATCTCGATGAATTGGTACTTGGAGACAGAGCTCCGCCATGGAAAAAGTGAATGGGATATTCTACACAAAATATTGATAATGACGTTCAACATTGAAGACGGGTTTGACTGTATTGACGAAGCACTACAAGAATTTAAAGTAATAATCTTTAGGATACCGCAGGATCCTTTGGATCTGACTCAACCCAATTGGAATACTTAGTTGAGCCACATGTTGGAATGCTATAATGTGACTGCTGAAGGAGAAGATGAGGATCCACAAAAGATTAATATCCCTAAAACCAAGCGCGAAGGGTTAGTGATGGTATATGCGCTCCAGAAGTTTAGACACTATTTGTTGGGTGGACATTTTAAGATTTATATGGATCATTCTGTGTTGAAATACCTGGTCAATAAGCCTGTGTTTGGGGGGAGAATCTATAGGTGGTTGTTATTGTTCCAGGAGTATGATTTTGATGTTATTGTGAAGCCTGGATGACTGAATGCAGGACTAGACGATCTGTCGCGCATCAAAATGGATGAAGAGCCCACTAATTTGGAGGAGGGATTGCCTGACGTGTAGCTATTTACAGTGCATGTCACAGATGGACACTTCGAAGACATCATACACTTCCTAATGATAGGAACTACCCTGGAAGGTTACACCGTCTAGCAGAAAAGGGAGTTAGTGGTACGCGTGGCAGAATTTTCTGTCATTTCCGTACATCTATACAAAATGGGGTTTGATGAGTTATTACAATGATATGTATCGGAGTTTCAAAGGAGTAGTATCCTCGCGAACACTAATGGGGGTGCCATGGGAGGGAATTATGCAGGAAGGGTGACCGCACAAAAGATTGTACGTGCAGGGTTGTTGTGGCCAACCCTCCATCAGGATTCAAAAACTTATTGCAAGGCATGTGATGTGTGTCAAAGGACTGCCAGGCCATTGTGGAGAGATGAGCTGCCTTTGAACCCACAGATGACGTTACAACCTTTTGAGAAATGGGCAATAGATTTTGTGGGAACCATTCAGCCCCAAGGGAAGAAGACAACAGTGTGATACATTATCACCACGATCGAGTATTTGACTCAATGGGTAGAGGCGCAACCTATGAAGGATTGGACAAGCGCAATTGCTGCGAAGTTCCTTTTTGAATATGCATTGACCCGATTTGGGTGTCCAAATATTTTGATGAGTAATCATGGTACGTACTTTTTGAAGGAAACGATTAGTGCGCTGACAAAGGAATTTCAGGTATATCACCAGAAAAGCATGCCTTACCACCCACAGGCTAACGGGATGGTGGAAGCATTGAATAAGGTAGTGGAAAAATGCGTTGACCAAGGTTTACAACACTCAGTGAAGTGATTGGGACCTTCGCATACCTGTAGTACTATGGGCCTATCGAACTACATGCAAAAAGTTGACTGGACAGACAGCCTTTAGGCTTGTATATGGTGTTGAAGCAGTCATGCCCATGGAATACATTATGCCTAGTCTATGCATAGTGGCACTCATGGGTATGATGGATTGTGGAGCCTTGGAAGAGAGGCTCGTGCAACGTGCTAAGCTTGAGGAAGAGAGATTTCTAGCTAGATTTCACCAACAAGTCCAAAAGTAGCACGAAAAAGCATGGTGTGATCGGCACATTAAGATGTGCACCTTTGAGGTAAATGATCTTGCTTTGTTATATGAAAATATGTTTGATAAATTTCTAGGGAAGTTTAGAATGCACTGTTTAGGGCCCTATGTCATTAAGGAGATGACTGATGGTGGAGCAGATTAGTTGGTTAAATTGAATGGAGGTCCCTTCCCAGGAAAGTTGAATGGCAGCCTATTGAAGCCATATATCGGTGATCTGCCCAGGTGACTATATGAGGGTAGCATAGTCTTAGTGCTCCAAGCAGCTGAAAGGACACTATGGACTATAAACTACACTGCCCAAGTTGGGGAACTGCGTGATTGCAGGATTGTACGGGATGAGGAAATGTCATAGGGTTCGCGACAATGCAAAGGGAGCTACGCTACCTGGGGAGAAATCATGCAGGTCAGCCAAAAATTGACCGTTAAAGTCACTGTTCATGATTTGACAGTAGGAATGCGGCCAAATGGAGCGAGAGGCTGGAATTAAAGACAAACCTTATTGGTAAGATCCTTGGAAATATGCTGCCAATCTGGCATTAATGAATCAAATGTGGGGGGAAGGGTTGGATTTGAATTCAAAATTCCCTACAAATTACAGGTGTAGGCCCAACGAAAAACACTTGGAATTTTGAGAATTGAGTTGTTGAGCTCTCAGGTGCACATGAACTGCCGAAAATTTGAAGCTTTGTTAGCAAGTTTAGTGTTTGAGACGTTTCCAAAGGAGACACAGGAGTTGTTGCATAGCATCATGTCGATGCTCGCAGAAGCTATGAGCGCTGAAGCAGTGACAACTGAGGGGGTTGTGTCGAAGGTTGTTAGGGAAGGAGAGGGAGCTGCTCCAAAGGTTGCAAAGGTATTAGCTGAAGTTCCCAAATCACCACAGACACCTAGACCAAAGCCGACCCCAACCACGGAGAGTGTGAAGGATAAGAAGGGAAAGCAGTATGTGATACTGGTGCGTGTGTCACCTAGATCAAACCCACAAAAGGACAAGCCCACCACATAGGAAAAGGGAAAAACCATTAACCTGTAGCCAGAGGAGGAAGCAATTGTGGACATCCCGATGGATGATGAGGACTTGGGGGTAGAAGTGGAGGAGGTTGAAGTCCAGGATTCTGACCATATCACTAGGTTGCCCGAGTACATCCCTCCACGCAAGGGTAAGACTAAGGTGCCAAAGGACATTGACGAGAGCAAGGTCACCTTACACAACCCTCTACTGCCAGACAAGATTGCCTTTGAACGACCGTGCTTGGGGTGGGTTCCTCTGTTAAAATAGGAAGATTGGGACTTCGCTGACCATGAGATGTTCCCACACTTGGCGACATAGCAACTAATGTGCCGCGTTATTGACACAACCACCGGGATGACTACATTAGAACCATGAAAGTGGTTGAGGGGAGTAGACAAGGTAGGTCTTCTCAACCTGCTATGGGTGCCACATTACAATCGCACCCCCATTACAGTATTGGTCATCAAGTAGCTACAATGCTTGGTGCACAATGGGTTTTTGTGGCTGGAGGAGCCAACACCCATCACCGACAGATTGATCCATAGTATGACACGGTTGCCATACACAGGGGAAAATCCGGCCATAATGTTTAGCGAAAAAGGTGGAAAGCAGGCCCTCGTAGAGGCCATGAAGGAGAAATTCAAGCTTGTAAAGAAGTCGTGAGGCTATGCCATCTCAAGTATCTGTGACCTTGCGGTCAAGGTGGGCACAAAGATTTTGGCAAGAAAGGTTATGAGGAAGTATGGGCTGGCACCGGTCATTTCTCTTGCAGCCTAATGCACTAAAGGAGTCCAATTTAATTGGATGCGATATCTCTGCAGAGAGTTCCTTGCAAACTATCACGAGGGATAGGAGCTCAAGAAGACTTCCACTATGCGTGTCTCTTGCTGTTTATTGTGTTTGTAGCCTGGGAGCTGTCGGAAGATAGTCAATTCCCCTTAGTCGCGCGGGACCTCCCAGAAGCAGTGAAGTACACTTTGCTGTGGGTGACCAAGGATTCTTAGCATATTAAGGATAGCAAGATCTTCTGGATCTTCATGGAAATGAACATCCACATGGCTATCAATTGCAAACTACAATTGTCGCCTACTGTGTTTACCAGACTGAAGAGGAATGCAGAGTTCAAGGCAAATTTTCACCACGTATCAATCAGGGCATGGAAGGACCCTGAGAAGATATGGTATGACTTGCCTTACTTGTAAACGGACGACACGATTGATGCAGTTCTTGATCACTGGCCAACAGAGTGGCACACTGCCTTAGACTTGGTGGTGCGGTCGAGCAAGTCCATCGTGGAGCATAAAAAGGGGAGGCTAAGCTCAAAATGGCACAGCTGGCTGAGAAAAGGAAGAAGGAGGCTGCTGACAAGGCCTAGGCGGAGTACGATGCCGCCTAGTAGATGGAAAAATAGACAGGTTAAACATAGTGTGGCTCTAACAAAGGCATGGGGTTGCCTTCATGCGAAGCAAAGGAAGAAACGGATGAGCAAACACAGCAACATGGAGTGGACCCATAGACAACGTCAGACCGCATCAAGCGTCCAAGGGAACAAGAAAAAGTGGGGTCTAGGAAGAAATCCAAGGCGAGTAAGACGTCGCTGGACCCAATCACCCTCACATAAGGATATTTGCATGACATTAGAGACACAATGTGGGATGTCGCCATGGAGGGACTATAGTTGTTTGAGTAGCAGTAGTAGCTATGATTGGGGTCCATCCAGATGGGTCTACAGGAGCTGCAGACCCGCACGTCATAGGCTAGCACGGTGTCCACCAGCCTCACTATTGGTACTTTAGAAGCTACTGAGATGTTGCGTGCAACAATCTCCTGAGCGATAATGCTACCAGATGGAGCAGTGACCACAGAGAATAAGGCTGACAGGCCCACTCTTAGCGCCCTCAAGTGAGTGGGGTTGAACATGGAAACACTCCCTAGCGAGGCACTCCACCTATTCCAGGATGGAGTGATCGTGGAGTTGAGGGCCCGTGAACACTATGTTGTGTAGGTAATGAGTGAAAAACAGATCAATAATGTGTAGTTGGCCATAAAAAAAGACCCTACCATCGCCACCATGACTGAGGTAAATGACCACAACAAACTCATCATTCACATTGTGGAGGAGGAATGCCAAATCGTCCTAGAGTTGGCCATTCCCGAGGGAGAATCGTTCAAGGTGCATGTTCACAAGCTTGCTAGAGGAGTGCACGACGCTTCCAAAAATTTGGCTAAGGTTCAGCTAGAGCTAAACCTACAGATGAGAGATTTACAGTTGAAGTCCTAGCCTTCAACTCTGCCAGAAGTAAAGGAGCAACATGCAACCGTTGTCACAGAGGAAATAGCGGCGGTAGAAATTGCAGTAGCAAACTGCACACAACTTTTTGAACAAGCATTTGAGGTCCTGACGAGCTTGCAGGAGGACCCTAATGTACAACAGCTGGAGACAGAGGCATGATAACTGTAGCAGCGCTATGACGAAGTAAAAGGTATAATGGGCACCATCGCTCTCACGCAGAGACTGGAAAAGCTACAGGAGAGAAAGGCATTGAAAGAAGAAGTAGATGCAGCGCAACAAAAATAGGCGGTGCTGAAGGCGCGCTTGAAGCCCTAGTTGGATGAGGATTATTCAGTCATGGCCTCTGTTTAAGGAAAGATTTCTAATCTACAAGAAACTTAGCAGAAGCTTTAGGCTGACAATGCAGGATCAATGACAGAGACAATGGTTGAAGAATTGAAGCAGGCGATCACACAATGCATTGCCGAGGTTTCCATTATATAGGTCAAGCTGGGAGGTCTTCGCGCCAAGATCTTTGTGCCCACAAAGTGACTTGAGGGCGATTCACCATGTTTATGTTGCGGGAATTTTGGGAACAGGTTCCCCCAAGGACAGTTTTGGGGCTACAAGCCCATGTTTTGGGACAATTTTTATAATAAAGTTGTAAAGTCTCCACATTTTATGGTCGTGGAGCACGAGGGTGTCAATAGTCATAAAGGGTTGTTCGCCCTTATTTTGTAAAGTGTAAAGTCTGTTGTAAAGATTCACCCATGGTCTGCGGACCATGGGATTGTATAAAAAGGAGTTAAGTAAGTAAGCTCTAAGTAGGTTTTGGTAGATAACGAAGAATGAAGTGAAGATTCTTGGTAGAAGAGTAAGTGTTTTAGGTCTTAGCGTAGGTAGAGGCTCTGTAGCTGAGTGCATAGAGGCCTAGGGTGGAGTTCTACAATTGAGTGCACGGACCCCTACAGCTGTGTGCGCAGTATAGATAGAGTTTGTATTAATCAGAAGATATCAATAAAGAGAAGAATTCTGCAAATTTTGTGTATTTATTTCTTGTGAATGCATCTAGTTATATTGAGTTTTGGGTTTAATTTAAAATATTCATGTGATGCATGAATGTATGTCATTGTATTGGTTAATTAAACACAAGTAAGAATATCAGTTTGCACTGCGCTAATTGTGATTGAATAGTAAGATAAGTAAAACACTTAAGATAACTTGGGAACCTATACAATACACTATCATAGCAACGCGAAAGTACATGGATTGAGCATTAAGGCTGCGCGAAGGTGAATCATACACCTTCACAGAGGTACTGAAGGGTGGAATAAAGGGGTAGACCGATAGAGCCCTAAATCTTAGTGACCTGCACGAAAGTAGGAACAAAGGGTATAAACCAACATCACGACCATCTTAGGGTGTAGAAACTTGGTTCTAGCATCCACCCATACTACTTCGGGTGAGACTTCGGTCCGCGCTCCATGGGCTGATGCCGAAAGGGCTATTGTAGGGATTTGTTTGGCTAACTAACACTAAACCTGGGTCAGGCCCCACAAAGCCAACACTTAATCATGCTAAGGGTTTTGTTGGCTGACCCTAAACCATGCCTATCGGAATCCTTGTCCACTTCACTCTCACACATGGATTCTAGCATACCACACACCAACACTACAAAGTGGTTTCCATCTTACCACAAGCTTGCAATTACAATGCGGTTTTAAGATTACCACAAAATTTATGGGGGTAAACATGCCTCATTACGCTTACATTACACACTCCAAATCATGGAGTTTCCAGATAGAGACTTTCCAAATACCACTACAAAACATCCTAGAATTGCTTACTAATAAATGTATGTGACACATAATACCCGATGTCCATGAGTATGTTCCACACATTCACACAAAATTTGAATTAGTTGTCAACTGTCACCTAATTTTCAATGTCATTGTTGCACAAAATCAACATTTGCTGCACTTCGACCTTATTATCCACCACACAGTGTCTTTGCATCCTATTTCTTTTTCTAGCTTATTTTTTGTCTTGGATTCAACTACGCGATTTGTTAGAGTATCTAATTCTAACCAAACCACTCCATTGAGTTACCTAAGCTCAATGTAAATACTTATAATTCCAAAACATTTATAGCACCACTATTTTTTTTTTTTTGGAGTTTCTAAACATGCAATCATACTCATTTGAATAAATTATATTTCTACATTGAATTGATCAGAGTCAACAAATTTATCTTTTCAAACTCCAAAAAAATAGATCAAAATGGTGAAATAACCCTCACACCATCATTATGAGTTTTGTGTTGTAGCCATAATGGAACATCAAAGAGGCAGCGGACCTGATCCCAGAAACGCTGGGTGCTCAGGAACCAAGACCTTGTTGTTGATCATCATGCCGAACTTGAGCTAGGAAAGCTTCTTATAGTTTTCATAATAAGGAAATGACACAAGGTGCTCCACAGGGTCTGGGAGCTAGCCGAAAATGGCTGTGTAGTGGATCTCCAGGATCCCCTCAACCTTCCCACAAACATAGATGATTGCATCTCCTGCTCCACCTCACTGAGTGCCTGGATGTAGATGGTGCTCAGATGCATGCAGAGGAGCACAAGATGGGTGAAAGGAATCTTCACGATCTTCGAAGGGTGGAGGCTCAGTGAAAATGTGTGAGAAAACCTTCCTTCATGGCCCCATGATAGAGTCACAAGTATCAATGATTTTTGTGACTCTCTATTGAGACTATTGTGAAAAGTCTTCCTTCCTGCTGCTAAAATCCGAGTACATGAGCTAGGAAAAACATTCCTTCATGGCCGGAGGGTCGTAATTCTTCTCCTGGACCTCATGCAGCATGACAGAAATCTTCCAGTGGAGAAGTTGGACAACATAAAATGGTAAGGCTTAGATCAATATGAATAGGGCCATGCCTAACCCCACTCTAGTCGCTTGGCTTGCCATTGAAATAAAAATTTCTAACACAGGAAATATTTCATAGATCATGAAACAGTTAATAGTCTCGACACCCAATGACAACCACAATACCACAAGTCTAGACTTGGTCTTCAATACGTTCCACGCAACGTCACAAAGTTCATGACTCCAAACTAGATGTAGGCACAAAGATATTTCCACCTGCCCTGAAATGGAGCACCAATGCTCACACTAGCCACTGCTTCTCTTCACAAGAAGGATGGTCTCCAGGTCACAAACACAGATAACTTGTTGCCATAAAAAAAGTTGGCGGTCAGATTTTTAATGCTCTTTACAACCACAATGTGTTTTCCTCACACCTTTCCAATCAATGCGTTATGCAGGCGACATCGATCACTTCCTCTAATGAAATTCTGCCTCTTTGCCAGTGCTTAGCCTAGAAGAAATCAGAGCCAACAGCTCCAACAGCTCTTTGAGGAGCATTTCCACTTGATCTTACAAAGCTTCCCATAGCCTCCACAACGATCTAATGCATACTTGACTCGACTCTCAAAACCCTTCTCGATGGACAAACTAAAAACTAAAACAAAATATACTCTCTCTATTATTTCCCTCAGCCCATCACGGGCTAAGGTCCAGGCCCATACAGGCTTCAATATTAAGATAAAATTTGACAGTGCACACTATATTTTGTATTCACATCAAATAATGTTACATATAAACATATTTAGTGTTCTCTCAAGATAGGTAAACTAACTTGGACACACAATCACTTGGTTGAGAAAATATCTCAATCACACACAAATCCAGGAATCAAGTAGATCTAAAGACCTCCTCCCTAATAGGAGAAGACTCCTTTACATAGTAAGAGTCACAACTGAGACAAGTAAGAATTAAATTTCCAAATGTTTATATATTAATAGAAATGGATTAAAGAACTTGGTGTAAGCCAACAATTATAGACATTATGTTTTGTAAATATTACTAGATGTTAAGCTTATCTATTAGGGGTGATATATTTTAGAAATTAAAGTACATGTCCAAAGGATGAAATGAGAATGGAACCCTTTTTTTAGTCAATACGCACATGAATATGATATGTCTCAAAATATTTCAAACATTAATATTAAATTGAGAAATTTCTTTGATCACCTAAATTTCATGTTTTACTAAAATACCTTCCAATTATATTTTGTAATTTTTTCCTTCAAGTAATATTATAAGTTATAATATTTTTTTTTTCTCGGTAAAGCTAGCTATTCTATTAAATTATGTACATGTAAACATTACAATCAAAAAGACAGGCTGCCCAGGGCCAACTGTGGCACTTTGGGTGGCTTTTCTTGACTCAGAATTCACCCTCGCAGGGGCCTCGCTTCCCATATGACATAACACAGAGTTATTTTTCGGGTCATACCAAAACAGCCCGCGCAGGGGCTTCAAACAAAAAGACTCGTAACAGACCTTGCAAGACTTACTGCCCAAATATGAACAAGAACAAGAACTAAAGAGACATGTACATGAACAAGTGAACGTGAACATGAACAGGAACTGAAGAGAAGAAGTAAACGTGAACATGAACAGGAACTAAAGAGACACGAACATAGATATATAGCCTTATCCAGGCCCCAGCAGAGACCAAGAACCTATACCAGACCTGAGAGAGAAAAATGTATGCCAGAGTGGGTTGCTGGAGACTAATCTTCTGGCTTTTCCTCAATAATTCTGCTCCACCCATGGCCTTCTGGGTAGCCTTCCCACATTGCCATGGGGTCCTGCGAGGAGGCTGGCGTCTCCTGCTCTGGAAGTCGGGTGGGGGTCTGCTTGGGCACCTCCGCTGGATTATCCTCTGCAATTGCCGTCTGCACGTCCAAGCGTTTCTCCTCACTGCCCTCTGGATGTTCCTCTGCAGTATCCGAGTGCGTTCCTTCGGCCTCCGCCTCAGGAACCTTTGTGAAGAGAACCGATATGTGTGCGTTAATGCCAGGATTGGCACGCGAGCTGCCAAGGGTGAATATGACTGAGCCAAACGCTGGAAGCAGGGGCGCTCCATCATTGGAACTGCCAGCCTCCATGAATTGACTGGCCGGTATAGGGGTGGCTCCCGCTCTCCTATGGCAGTAGCAGCAGCAACAGTGATGGTGGGCATCCGCCGCAGGGCGACGTGAGGAACCTCCTCGCCCAGAACCTCTTCTACATGGCATTCTTTCCCGGGGACGAGCCATGGTTGCAGAGACGCCAACAACTTGTGACCGAACAGCACTTGAGGGCCACCCAACTGAGTTTCGTCCCCCCACTGCTCCGTGACAGAGCTCTGCCTCACAGAAGCAGCGGTACCCCGGATAAACAAGCAGGAAGTCTTCTTCGTCAATATGAATGCCGTCGCTCCCAGCAAGAACAGAAGCTTGAAAGAGACAATTTCCCTCAGAGATCTGAGCTGCTTGCTCTGCACTCTGAGTCCAAAACCGCAACATTCCTTCATTCTTAAAACCACAAACATTCCCTCGATTTTTGCCCGCTTTGATTGCTCTCTGCAAGCTCGTCATCGTACTCTGCTTCCGCATTAAGGTTTCTGCTCTGCGTCTCCCGTCTTAACTCCTCGGCGGCGAGGTGCATTAAACTCCCTTGGCGATCACGAGGTGGCACATGTTGGGCATGTGACTCCTCACTGCCTGGCATGTTGACACCCGCCTCCGAGAATAAGTTATAATATTTTAAGTTGTAACATTAATTGAAATTCATGAATGCCATGAATATACATATTAATAACTAAATCGCTATGTAATTTTTTCTTCAAAATGGAAAACATCATAATATTCATGTTCATTATAAACACGTTAATATCTTCTTCAAAATGGAAAACATAATAATATCTATATTCTTGATAAACAACTAGTAAATAGGATACATGGTACACATTTTCTCATAGTTTAGAATGACTATATGAAATCTATTTTAGAACTTGTTTCTTCATTATCACCTAAAATTTGTTCTCTTATATGCGAGTAAGAATACAACAACCACCTCTCCCACATCACATTTGCATTAAATATACATTGGTCAACAAAATGAATAATCACACTTATTTTTATGAACAGTTTCTCCTTAATATGATAGAAATTTTACACAAATCTTAGTGAGCACTTCCAGGGAGAACTATATTGTGTTGGAGAAATCAACTCGTTGCAGTGAGAACTATGTTATCTTGGGAGAAATCAACACTTTGGGTGATGGATTTTTAAATCCACCCAAAGATTTGAAAGGAGAGATTGTCGTGCATAAATGGTAGGAATAATTATACCTATTCTCAATCAATAAACCTTCTTCTTGACATTTAACTCATGGATTTTAATAGTAGGATAGTTTGTTTCTAAGTTTTCATTCTATTTCTACTTAATAACATGTGGGTTGTCTAGTTTTGGGACATGCTATTTAGATTTTAGTTTTTCATCCATTTAGATTTTAGCTTTACATCCATTATTTGAAGATAGAAAAAAAATTGACAATATTTTTTCAATCAAAGTATTGGGAGAAAAAATAAGTACTGCGAGAAAAAAGAAACATTGATGATATTAGTTCATTATTTACCGCTAAAAAAATGTTAGAAAAAACTAACCATGGTTTATGTTATTGTTTATATTTATAGCACGGTACCAATTAATAGTACCAAAAATCTAGTAAATGATTGAAGTAATGAAAATAAATCGATATCATTTCTATTTTTATAAACATAATTAAGAAGAAAGTAATAATTACCGGGATAGGTGTTCCTCTGCGGGGTTTGGATACAGTGATCAAATTTGAAGGGCAGGTCTTAATTTCATTTAGAAGGGCACACATCTAGGTCGCACTTCTATAATGAAAAGCATAAAAAAAAAAGCAATTCAATTGACAATAGTAAATTATTTTCAAATTTCTTTTTATTTTTTCACAAACAAAAAGATACCACTACGTCAAAGGCTGCATTAATAAATGAATTACTCTTACACATGTGATTGAGAAATGTAACCACATAAGATCATATTGCGCAGGCTTTAAACTCAGCCACAATTGAACCAACTATAGGGACAAAATCATAGTTGGGAAACTGCATATGAGTACAAAAAATAAACGTATAGGCATAATTATATCTTAATGAAATTGAAATAAAAATAAAAATAAGAAGAAACAAAAATACTTATATTAAAAGTATATGGAAGGTCTCATTTATAAAGTTAAAAATAAATTCTAGCTTATAGAAGAAGTATCAGTGTAATTCTAGCTTATAAACTTCAAATTTGACCAACTCACAATTTTATTGTCTATTAAAACTCTTTTGGGAAGCTGAGATTTCTGATATTTTCACATCTCAAATTATTGGAACTACAGTCCCTATACTTCGCTGCAAAATTGATACTCCTCATTAATCTCCCTTCTACATGTAGCAAAAGGAGACTTGTCTACATAGCAAGAAGAGGATCAATATACGCTGGGAAGAGGAGGCCTTAACCAGCCCTAGACACAGTCAAACAGGAGTCTATATACGCTGCCCTAGCCGAAGTCCTCAAGGTCGATGTAATCCACATTTAAGGGTGACACTTACACGTTATCAAAGGAGCCCTAACGAAGCCTACTAATCTATTGTTTGATGATGCCCTAATCCGCAGTTATGATGAAGCCCTATTCGCAACGAAGGAGAGTTGATCAGTAGTGAACCCATACACTGTAATAAGGACCCTAAATATGCAATTTAGAAGGGCTTCTATTTGTTGTCATCTAGCCACAGCAAAGTAGCCATCATACAGAATGAAACTGGAATAAGTTAAGGGACGGTTTGAGCCTCCCTCTTGCAACTGTGTGAGGATGGTTCCTTCTTGTAAGGACGCCGAGTTAAAAGAAGCAGTGGATCAACCTGTTGGGATATCATTGGAAGATCAAGAGTAATGTTTATGCTGCTATAGGAAAACTATGTGTTAGGCTATAGGCCATAACACCACACTCAAATATTTCTTATGGGTATTTGAGGGTTTAGATCATTAGCTTAATCTAACAAGGTGTTGTGTATAATGCTGTTGAGATCTAAGGCTAATTTTGATGACTATATGATGTTGCCTAGAGAAAATGGACTAATTGCTAGATGCGGGGTAATAAAAATCACTGATATTTCACATCTCATGTTTGTGGATGACTTCTTGTTTTCTAGAAAAATAAGTTAAGCAAACTACAAGCATTTTGTAACATACTTTCCAGATTTGGGGTGGCATCTAGAATTATTATGAACAAAGATAAATCTGTTCTCTGATTACTAGTATCTTGCCTCCAAGTCACTAGCACATTTACTAACACTGATACAAGTAACTCATTCAGAAATTGGGAATATGAAAACATACCAGGAATTGGGAATCCGCAAACAAATAAAATCCAGTACGTTAGGAAGCCTGTGGAATGCGCTCCTCTCCAAGCATAAATTGTGCTTAAACCTTGCTTGATAGGTGTTTACTAAATCATGAATCTATGCTCCTCTCCAGCTTAAATCGTTGTCAAACCTTGCTTTGGGCAGCCTTCAGGCACAACCTAATAAAATTACAGACCCAATACATGACCCATATTGACATCTAGTGGCTCTCAATTGAAACTACCAAATGAAATAGTATCAAAGGGTAATTGTAAAATAATAATTAATAATAACTTGGATCATATGCACAATTAGAAAAAACAACTCAAAAAGAAACTGTTGTTTTTTAAATGAGAGCAACTTAGAAACTGCCAAATGTAATGGTATGAAAAGGTAATTTTGACATAATAAGTAATAAGAACTTGCATCATATGCACAATTAGAAAAAACAACCCAAAAAGAAATTGTTGTTTTTGAAATGGGAGTTTCTCAAATGGAATTTAAGTTTTAACATGAAAGGAAATTCACAAATTCAACATTCTTAAAATTTTAATTTCAGAAAAAATGAAATTTAAAAAAATGTTGAAAATTTAACAGCCCTTCTTAAAAAAATTTAAGATATTATTCCAATTTTTTTTTAAATGACAAAAATCATATTTTAAATTTCTTTTGACGTGTAAAAATTTCTCCTTACTTCTCTGACGTGCCAGAGGCCCTTTGAAGGGCTCTGACGTGTTCAATTTTGAACGCTGTTTTGATATGCAAATTCAAGCAATCACAAAGGCGTATTTTCGTCCTCCTCTAGGAAATCAATGCCTGGATTCGAGTATCTGATTTGTGCCCGAGGGCAGGGACTTCAGCACTAGTGATACCTATTAAGCCACCTCCACCACCAGAGATACCCATTCATCCTTGGGAAGAGTAAGGTTTCGCAAACACATCTTCTCGTGTAGATAGCTCCATTGGCGTTGATTCATTTCGTCCATGGTTGACTCAAACCACCTCGAGGGAAGAAAACTCAAACGATGCCTTCATTGCCCAGGACATTCATGCAAACAACATTTGAAATATTTTTGATGCAAGGCTTTTCTAGCAGCAACAACAGGTCAAGAGTTTGAAACCTCGTAAGTCGAGTTGGGGGAGGATTCACGTGGTGAACTAGAGGGTGACAACAGTGTTCAGAGTAGAGGCGACGAATGAGCATGCCCAACGAGAGTTGATGTAGGGGATGAGATTTGAAGTTCCAACGTGCAGAATGGATTTGATTTGCCGCATAAATATCCCAGGGAGAGGAACCCCAGTCTGGAAACGGTCAAAATACCCTCCTTTGTTACTGAAATGGTTCACTGGACTTGAACTCCCACCGTTGTAAGCAATAACAACAAGCGCCCAGTCGAAAGAAATAAAATAACATGACGAATATTTGAATTCTTGTGATCGTTTAACTTGAAGCCATTCCTCAAACCAAAAAAGGCTCCCAGCAAATGACGCACTTGCTCAGGCGTGTGAGAAAAGAAGCGAACCCTATGAAAACCATTGTGTCCATCCTTGCAGGGTTGGGCTTGGTAGTGGACCCGATGAAACTAGCATTCGAAGACCCCGTGAGCAAGTTCACATGCATCCCCATGCGTGGGGGTTCCTTTTCAGAAATTCAGATAGGGACTTAGAGAATAATGAAACTTCCTTGGATCTCTTTGCCTCACTTTTCCCAGGGATGGAGCCGTCAGAATTCAAACGCCTTTCATCGGTAGAGGCCTAAAGGTGGTCCGAATCAACCATAGTCGATGATTTATTGGCTCTCCAACTTTCCAAGAGATGAAAGAGATCAAATTATACCTAGAGGAAAGTGTGTCAACAAATTTTAGTTTATATCAGGTTCAAATCTATAATTGTTTTAATTAGAGTAATAGGATGTTAGCTAACTAGTTGTTAAATGTTTTGGAAGCTAATTTGACAAGTAGTCATTATTTTTTGAGATCTTTTAGTAATGGAAACACATTTTATTATAATTGTTACATTACAAGTGGGTATCTAGACAATTATTTAACACTTCTATCATAGGATTCTTCAACATTTATGAGTTTGAATGTCATGAGGCATGATATATTTGATGATGATGATGATAGTGGTTACCGTACGCTAAGACCAAATTGGTCTATCGGACCTATAATTTTCTTAGTCCTTAATTGTCTGGCTCCTCGTCTTTCTTGGCGAGATTGGTGTTGTAGCTTTCTTCTTTTCTCTACGGTCTTCCAACTTTCTTTATCTTGCATCTCCTTCATCTCTTCTGGTTCTTGGGACATTGGTGTCTTAGCTTTCGCGATCTATTGTGTTCGTCTTTTTGAAGATAGTCGGAGAAGAAGTTTGGTCTAGGAGATCTGCGTTGCTGTTAAATGAAGATTTATTTTGTGCAGTATTCGAATTCTCATAATTCTCATAACTGTTGATGCTTGAGGGGTTGTCAAGTTCACTTTTTTGTTGCTCGGCGGGGCTTTCTCCCTGCTTGTCTTGAGAGTTGTTTCTTTCTTGTCCGATTTCTTGTGATTCAGAGTTTTCTCTAGAGTATTCTTCTTTGATGACAGTGTAGTGTTCTTTTTGTGCTCCTTCCCACCAAGTGGATCTGTGGTGGTTTTTTCTAGCAGAATTTTTCTGGAAGGCTTTTGGGCAATTTTTGGCTAGATGCCCGTCTCAAAGCAGGATAGACATCGGAAGAGGACACTTTCATAATTGAGTTTCTGGTTCCACACATAGTCTTTACATAGGTTATTTCCGCTCAGAATTCGGCGCTGAAGTACATTTCCACACAAATGTGTGCATAGGTGGTTCTGGCATATCCCTCTGTTTCTGGGCACCTGCAGTAAAATTTCCCAATTGCATTTCCAATGGCATTTAGCGAGGAGAGATTCCAGAGATTCAAGGGTAGGCTTCGCAATCTCACCCAAACTGGTGCTGAGGTTATGAATGTTGTTGAGGGATTGAATGATGGGTTCCATGGCTGCATTATTCAATGTATGACATTCTTGTGTATGGTGCAGGTTGTAGAGCCTTATTGTTCACAGTTTGGAAAATGAAGCGAGTTTCCATGAGAGGGTAGACTTGCTCATTGTGGTGGATTCGATAACTCAATGTTAACACATGCCGAAAGGTGCTTACTTTGTAAATGAAGTTATATTATCTTTTAAATATGAATATCTTGTACCTCTAAGGATAATTTTATTTTTTATGAACTCAAACCTTTGCTGTGAAAAAATTGTTAAGATTTTATATGTGTGAGGATCTAAGAATGGGAAGTATTATATTTTGCAATGCTATTTGGTGATAGGTATTACTGGAGCTACATATCTTATTGTTGTGTAGAGTGCTCTTCCATGCTTATTCTATGCAACTGCTCCATAAGCCAGTATTGCACGTGAGAATCATCATCATTTCCTTAAGGTAAGAATCTCTCATCACTAAAATGTTTTGTGTCTTTTGTAGCATTTTGACTTGCTCGTTATGTCTTTCAAGGTTTTGAGGCTTTGGCTTATATGAATAATTCTTCCAGAACCTTTTTTGCATCATTATATGAATGGAATTAGATCTTCAATTGATGATACAGATGGTGTTATCTCATCAAGGCATCCCTCTAGAGTAGAACTTGTTGTTGATAACCCATTGAGGGAAATTGAAGGGATGCTTGATGAATATTAGGTAATCATATTAGCTAATTTACCCTCATTTCTTTATTCTTAGAGTCCGTTCTAATATAATGCTTTTGTTCTTTTAGTAATACAACCTTTCAATTACTAGGTTTCTTGATCCCACATATCTTTGAAGAAGATGAAGAACCAAGTCCAAGTGACTTAAAGAAAGATGATAACAATTCACTGGTTGAAGTTGTTAAAGTGCAAGAAGAGCCAACAAAGAGATCTGTTTAACCTATGCAAAGGCCTTGGAACATCTTGGAGGATGTTAATGGTGACGTTAAAATGGAAAATGTCTCCCCACCAACAAAATATCATTCAACCTCTTGTAGATATGATTATATACAACCAATAATAGCACAATAAACTACTCAATACTCCTTACATTTAGAGCATAGTAGCCTTTTCTCTCCACCGCCATTACCCAATGATCCACATCCATCTCCTCCTCTGCCCATTTTTCCCATGATTTTCCCACTACCCACGCCACAGTCATATGTTTCACCTTTAAATGTAAGTGCTTGCTTTGCTCATGGATTTTATGGCAAGCTCTTTAAGGATTAAACTAAGTTCATTTGTATTTTTTATTTCATAGAAGATATATTGGTTGATTTTGGTTGTGAACATGGCTCTCAACTTCATCTCTTATATGGAAATATTTAGTAGTGTGGACAAGTTATTAATAATGTAGTAGGGTTCAATTCTTATAGTTCTATAGGATTTCCATCATCTTAGATACATCCTGTCGAAAATATTGGAGCTTTTAATTCTGTAAGTGATTAAAGTGGATATTGGCGGCCATTTGCCTATTCCAGCTAGACCTCTAGTTGGTTTCATTTGCTTCCTTGGTTATGGAAACATTTATTATTTTTAGCAGTTTTTTAGGTCCTTAACTTCCAGAGCTATTTTGGCCCCCTTGTTATAGACATTTTTGTGCCTTACAGTATTGAGCATGAAATTTCCATAATCCAAGGGGTCCAAAGTCCCTAAAAGTGTTGTTCCTGCCCCTAAAGGAACAAGGTCAACCAATGACAGCTTCTCCCAGAAGTTCTCCACCAAAAACTGCTCAAAACTAGTAAAATCAGGATCAATTCAGATGCTCTACTAGCTGCCTGCGTTGCAATGCACCCCAGTACACTAGCTAGGTGCGTTGCAACGCACCTAAATGCACTACCAGGGTGCGCTGAGCGAGAAATGCCAAATGGCAGTGTCATTCCGCGAGGTGTACAGACACTGGAAGCTTCCAGAATCTTCCTCAATGACACTTATCTCAATGAATTCGACCAGTGACGAGTAAGAGGCTCTCAGCCTCCAAGTGGAAGCAAGAACTGACAGAGAGAAGCCACAAGTTAAAACATAAGATGACTCATCCTCTCTGCTTACATCTATATATGGATCCCTCATCCAAGAGATCCGGAGGCTGGAATTTTGTACTTTACAGAGAATTGCTGTTGGTTTGAGATTGAGATTAGTGCATTGGGTGATTTATGCTTTGTTGGAGGAGAGGAAGGGATTCCTTTGCTGGGAGGTAGATGCTGGATCGGGACTCACTTGGTTGTATCTCCTCTTGGACTTTCTTATCATATCAATAAAACTATTTGAGTTTCTCCTACATGCAGTGTATCAATGATGCTTTGTTATATTTGCATGTTTAGCTTAATCTGATCCTAAGCTTTTTATGAATGTAAATCTATGTCTTTTGTGTAGTTTCCTCTTCTGTGATCTTGCAGGAACTCGGTGAAGCTGGGCCAGTAAGGGAACGGGCAGCGGGAAGCGAAAAAAGAGGAGAGCGAATGGATCAACAAACTAGCGAAAGACACAGGTTAGTTACGTCCTTCCTCTTCGTTTACATTTCATAAAGAAGAATACGAAAATAGTTTTCCTTGTTTGTTGCTAAGGCACTATCACACCTTACAGTGGGATAGGGGCGCTCTGAATAGATACTTTTCCCAACAACAAATTGGCGACTCCGCTGGGGATCGTATCTAGTTAGTTTATTTGTGTTTCTATTGTTGCTCATCTCATAAACTTAGGAGTGGCGAATCGAACTGCATTTGCCATTTACAAATGCAAAGTAGAGATCTGCTACTCTAGTCCATTCACTGGGCCTGTTTATGATCTGAACAGCTGATCCACATATGCTCTAATTGCCCTTTGTGATAGCTCTTAGTCCTCCTTTAAATCATCCCTCTAATTGTACCTTATTGATAGCTTTTATCCGGCCAAAAACCGTAGATTAAACTGCAAACCGTGACCCAGAACCCAGAGACAATTCTCATTTCTGCTTCAGCGCAGGCTCTGTGAAGAGGTTCTGCATTTCAACGCAGGTCCCGAGAGGGCTACCTGCGCTGCAATTCAGTTTCTCTGTGCAACAGGTGTGCTGATTAGCCTTTGCCCTGTGCAGCTGTGGTTCTTTGCTTCATTTTGCTCAGTTTTGTCTCTGATTTTTGCAGCCTGTTATCAGTGTGTGTACCTATCTGAGAACCCCTTTTCTTTGCCTTAATTCTGCCTCAGTTGTATAAAAGAAACTGTATTTGTTTTTGTGTATTTGTTACATCATTTTCAGTTTCCCATTACAAAAGTAAACTAGTCATATTGTCGCCCTTAGATCTAGACCTGTCGTAAGTGTCGTTTTGATCTTAGGGGTAAGTTTGTTTGCTGTTGACAGTTGATTATGCTTTTACTTTTGTCTTTTGGTTTTAATTTGTGAATTTCTAGTGTCGAAACAAGTGTTTACTTCAAAATCATAAAGTGTCATAATCGTCTTTTTGATTTCAAAAAGAAGCTTGTTTGTGTTTTCACTTGAAATCAAATTCAAATTTGTACAACAACTTTCTTTTTAGGCATCAATATTAAGAAAGTGAAAACAAATACATGCACAAGTGCATTTGCATTTTGACAGTTTGTATGGATTGATTTAGGAAAATTGCATTTACAGTGTGCTCTATGCTCTTTGAGAAAAGATTGTGTCTTTCTTTTCCCCTTGTAGCTAGGATTTTCATTGTTGAAAAGATATAAAAGCTTTCTTATCATCTTTAGACTGCATTTAGGAATTGTATCTACATCTCGTGGTGATCCAAAAAGGCAAACTTCTAAGAAAGATCAACCTAAAATAAATTTAATGAACTTAACAACGCTTTGTAACTTAACGCACAACATAGTGGTCTAGGCTAGAGATGTGTTCCGGCGTCGTAAAACCTGGTAACTGTTGCCTCACTGATGGTTGGGTGATTCCTCCTGAGAGACAATAAGTGCCCGTACGGATTGTGCTCCCGCGTACCGTCGAGTATATATTGGGAGACCCCTATAGGCATAAAACCTTTATCCACAGGAAGCCGTGTCGGCCGCCCTACTAATCGCAATGCACTGAACACAACATTTGGGAAGATTGACCGCCCATACCCTAAAAAGTATTCTGCGGTTTTGTGATTGGTTTGGCACACCCTCTACCTAGAACTCCAGAGCAGTCCCTTTCGTTCCTTTTCAAACTCCTTAACGGAAAAGGTCCATCTGAGCACTTGTCACTTTAGGCTCATTAAAAATCGAAGGAGACTAGAGTCATCTTTTGTTTTTTCTCGACTCTTTAAAATTGAAAAAACAAGTTGTGTCTAAAGCGTCTAAAAATTCATTTAATTCGGAAACACACTTTCCCCTTTTTGTATTTTAGTTGATCGAGTAATCCGCAATCGTGGAAGAAAGTCAATTGAAACCCCGTCGTTCGTGGAGGCTTACGAGTCAACCGTCTTTGTCTCCGGAATCAAAAACAGTACGGACAAAGCGAACTCGTTTAACCGGTTCGAAATCTCCTATTAAAGTTAGAACAAGTGTTCCAAAAACATCCGAGATTCGGGTTACTCCAAACATTTCTGGAAACCCTGCCTCTACAGAAGAAGTTCAACAGCCACAGAGGGACGGTGATACTGATCCTAGTCTGAGAGCAAACACTTGTGTTACTGAACCAGTTCCATCTGTAACTGGTTCGGAGAGTCTTGCTCCTCAAACATCTGTCGCTGTCGATTCAACCCCTTCTTCGGCACCAGAAATATTTTACGGACCTGATGGTCTTCCCCTTCCACCTGGTTTGATTACGATCGAAGAAATTGTAGAAGATCCGCAAGCAAGTACTCCAACACATTTTGGAGTCGGGGTCACTTTATTTCCTTCGGCATCAGAAGTTGGTCCACCACCAGCGGAAGTTCCTGTAGAATAGCTAGGTAATCTTTTGGATAGACTAGATATGTCTGAACGACCATCAACATCTAGGACCGTGTCATCCGATACAGCAGCAGCAGAACCTCCTGCTGCTACTCCAACAATGTTCGCCGGTATACCATCTGTCCCGGCAAGTTATCAACAACAAGCTGGAGACCAATCAGGGACTGCTTCGACGACATGGTTAGTTCCTATTTCTTCATCCGGGTTATCATCTGGTATTTCTTATGTTGAAACTCAACAAATTGATCCAACGTGTCTTCAAAGGCCAATCTACCCTTTAAGTACTGGATTCCCACCATATGGAGGGCAGTATGCTTTTTCATTGTTCCCTCCCAGAGAACAACCATATGGGAGTTTACAACAAAGTTCAGGTGAAACTGGAATTACATCCAGTGGTTGGGTACCAATACTGCCTCAACAATCAAGGGTTGTATATTCAATGCAACCAGTCCACCCTGTGTCGGATATTCCCACTATACCTGCTATGGTGATTGCGTCGCAAGTACAAGCGCTACCTGTTGTATGTCAACCCCAAGTTTCTCAGGTTGCAATACAACAACCTCTTGTCTCGACAACTCAACCACAACCTCAGGTTAGTGCCTCCTTATCTGGAGTGACTCAGGCTCAAACAAGTACTATGACTCCTCATCTTGGTCAATCATCCAGTATTGGACAACAGCAAATGGTCCAACAACTGCAATTCCAGCAATCATATCAAAGACCTGAGCAACAAGTCTTTGTAAGTAATGGGCAACTGCATTTCCAAAGCGGTTATCAACAACCATACTATAATGGTTATGCCCATCAATCTTGTCAAAGTTGCCAGCATCAAATACATTATGCTGGTATGCAGAGACCCACTGCTCAGGCGATTCCATCTTATCCTGGGTATGCTTCGCCTAACCTGAATCAACAGTTGCACTTTGTAGCAACTCTAGAATTACCAGATATAAACCGGCTGACGAATGATCCAATTGCTTATGCCGCTTGGTGGCCAGCGATTCCGCATAAACTTCCATCAGATATTCCTAAATTTAATGGAAATCTTGGTGAAGATCCGTCGAATCATGTGATGACCTTTCATCTGTGGTGTTCATCAAACACCCTAAACGATGATTCGATTAGGCTTCGCCTTTTTCAGAGGACGTTAACTGGTCCGGCAGTAAAATGGTATATCGAATTGCCTAGAGCTTGATTCGACAACTTCAGTACCCTAGCCACAACCTTTTTAACCCATTTTCAATTACCGATAAGGTATGAAACGGGAACGGAACTCCTTACCAACTTCAAACAAACGACGGCCACTCACATATCTTATCATATACATGAGTGGTGACGTCGTCGTAGGATGGTAAAAACGTACGTCCCCGATCAGCTATTAGCTGAATGGTTTATCAAGTCATTACTTCCTGCCATCACGGAAGATGTGGCAAAAGGGGGAGTTGTAACGAAAGAGCAAGTTATCGCTCGTGCGCAATATTTGGACTTGGTCTATACCCAGTCTGGCACGCTCTACGACAAAATACCTGACACCCCTAGACCGGAATTCTCAGTTCCTCCTCCTCCTAAATCAAACAATGACTCTCATGCCATCGATGGCGTGATTGGCGCGACAGACACGAAATCGACAAAGGCTACATCTAAAAAGGCCTGTAAGATTTCTAGTCAAAATGCAAATGAGGAACTTCTTGCCTCTGAAGTAAATGTCGTGTCGACTGACAAGGGCAAACAACTAAAGCAACCAAGGGGCAAGAAGAAAAAGAAAGGGAGAAAAAGGAAACAGGATGAGTCATCTCCTGGAAAACCTTCTGCAAACCCTTCTGGGCAAAGGAAACCCCCCTACGGGGTGTCATATATGCGATGAGGATCATCAGACGAGAGATTGTCGACATAAAGCTGAAGTTAAGAAACTCTTTAAGAGTTCAAAACCCTCAGCAGTATTGACTGATCTGTTTCCAAACCCGGGAACCAAACTGGTTGCTAATCAAAATACTTCCCAATCCCAAGTGTTATGTTGTCTGTCTCAAAGCAGCAAAATGATGCTTTGACAAGGAATAAAGATTACGGGAATCCACAGCTGTCGAATAACAACGCTAATGAACAACCTAGTAGTTCGACGACAACTTTGACCGAAGTTGTGCCACCCATCATTACTGAACAAATCATGATAAAGTTGCCAAAGGGAATAGTACACAAATCGACATTTAATCCTCGTGCAAAAATAGCACAGAATTATAATATAATAGAGGACCTGGCCCAATCGTCGTTCGCTATGTCGACACTTGAGGTACCACAAAATTGCCCCTCCCAAGAGCAAGCTTTATTATCAGCAATAGGTGGGATTGGCCCAATGGATTCCAATCTTGTGGCCTTTGATCATAAAGGATATGACCCTCAGTTACCAGCTCAACTAGCTTTCCTTATTCAAGTGAAAGCCCTCAACAAAACTGTTCATCGAACAATTATTGATGAGGGGGCATCTACATGTATTATGTCGATGAGTTGCTGGAAAAATTTAGGTTCACCACCCTTGTCGAGATCGTCAACGACATTAAAAGCATTTGATGGACGATCATACACTCCATACGGGATTTTAAGTAACTTGCAAGTTGAACTAGGGGACAAAACAGTAGGAATTGATGTTGAAGTAATTGATGGAAACCTCGATTACAACATCCTACTGGGAAGGCCCTGGATATATGCCATGGCCGCAGTTGTGTCGACCTACTTCAGGAAGATTGCATTTCCCTTTCAAGGAGGAATTACAGTCGTCGACCAACAAACTTTCCTCCCCGACAGTTCACAAGTTACGGGAAGCATTCCAATGATCCATGGAAGCAATCATTCGCTTCAAAATATTGGAGTAGGTCTCCTAAAAGACCCTGCCTTAATGGGTACTTTTGCCCTACCGCCTCCGAGTAATCTGGCGGAAGTGGCCACAGTGGAAACCTACAATATGAAATCTTCTATATCTAATGGATTCCAAAGATTCCTGAACATTTTGTCAGCATGGATCATTGCCATAATAGAAATATTGTAGCAATCAATTTTCTTGGCTTGGGGGGCAAACCCAAATCAATGCTCATCGAGTGTTTGGATAGATAGGTCTAAGGAATATGGCACCTCTTCAATGATGATAGGAGAGGCACCATGGGAAGATTACCACCATCGCTCCCATCTTCTGGATTACCACGAAGATTATTCCAGCAACCTTAATCATCCTTCATTTTTTGATTTTCTGTCAAATACTGTAAATACAGTGGATTTTAAGGATGGTTCTTATCTCATGTCAACATCGTTAAAAAATGAAAGAAGGAGTCATGAGGATAGTTCTTTTACTGTGTCAACCTCATTAAAAAATGAAACAAATCCCCTTTTCAAATCTCAAAGGTAAACCTTCATTCCAACCACCAAGTTGAATGCAATGAAGCTTGGGGGGCATGCACCTCAATTTGCGTTATTATGCTGGGGGCATGCAAACTTATAATCGAGCAGTTTTAGCACATAGTTCATGCTCGTTAAAAAATAAACATAAGACCGAGCAAGTGTTTCAATCCGCGTTTAAGCTCGTTAAAAAATGAACTACCCTCCGATAAATAACCACCGTGAATGTAACATTATCAGCCATTAAAGCCTTGGTCGTGTTTGCACCGTCACCTCCACTTTTCCATTGGCCGATCATTCACCTCCATTTGATTGTTTACCCATTTTGAGGAACAGCTGCGAAGAATGATTTCACTAGCCATCCTTGTCACACTGCCGTGCTTGGAAAGTTCCAACCCTTACCTGGAATCAGCTGCTACCCATTTTATCACTCGTTCCTCAAAAGACGAGTCTTCTTTAAGCTCTTTTCATCTGACTCGTAAAATATGAAAAGATTGCCGAGTTTTGGCCTTCCAGCTCGTTAAAGCGACGGGAAGTGCTATCCTTCCTCTAGATTTTAATCTTTTTGGACCTGAGGGATTATTGCACAAAAAGATCGAGCGCTTGTTTTGTTCGGCTCGTTAAAACTATCGAAAATTCAACCCTTCTGTATTGTTTTATACTTTTTTCGGACTGAAGGGATTAGATGATGAAAAAGGACTCCCAGAGTTATCTTTACGTACCTTTTCAGACTCTCTAAAGATGAAAAGGACCGAGTTATCTTTGTCGTTAGACTCGTTAAAAAACATCAATAGCGACAAACTTGTCTTTAGACGAGAACGAGTTTCACTATCGCTAGGCTCGTTAAAACATAGCGATGGGTTTGCCCGAAGGGCAAATTATAGAACAAGCATATGTTATCCTCCTCAAGCTTGACAAAAATAAAGAGGTACTGGTCAGCAATGACTGGGGAAAAATTGGGAAGAAACTCAAAGAACCTTTATTGGTAGCAAGTCGCTCTTGAACATGACACTTCCACTCCGTGCCTGAGTCGGGTTGGGTTGTTTCATTCACCGGTCACATCACCATGGTTTCGCCATACCATCCACCTTTGGGGTAAATGCTACCAATCCATCATACAAGTGTCGCCGATATGTTCAAGAGAAGTCATCCAGAGAAGTCAACCGTGTCCCATCCACTACCATACATTATACTTCATTCTTTCATGACCACCACCCTGAACCATATATCATCAGATCGTTTCCACCTCCATCAAAATCATTTGCTCCGTTCCATGTCATTGATGTGGGATACATCAAGGCCCTCCTTTGATGGATTGCTTCTTGTCGACATCAGCTCATTATCCAAGAAGTTGATCTAGGAACACCCCCTTCAGTACTTTGAAGCTTGCATGCCTCAATGGCAAGTTTCTCACTTCCGGCGACAGGTATACATCAATGACCTTCGACCGAAAGATTTTACGTGGTGTTTGACGCCAAGTCCTTTATTCACACCGCGTGAATTGTATTGCAGTACCTTGAGGGTCATTATCATTATCGGTGATTCCTCTCGCGCTTGTTAACAGTTTACATCATTGACTGGTAATCAAGCGATGTCTTTCCATGTTCGACTTCAGAACATTTCTCACATGGATCGACTTGTACTTAGAGTGAAGATCGGACGAGATTGAAGACCCCAGATCTAGTTTCATCCATCCGGGCTGCGATATGTATCCAGGAAAAATAAAGACATTGACATGTACAGCATTGCAGCACAGATAATCATCCTACCAAAAGGATGATCATTTCATGAGAATCATCAGTCTACCATCAGACGATTGTCTGTCATATGTACTTTTCCCAACAACACCCCTCAACGATGATTTTTTGAGGTCCACAATAGGCCCATAGCCTTATGGAAGGTCTTACGGAAAATCCTTTAATACTCGAAGAGATATTTCCAACAACGCGCCATACACACCAAACGAATATCATATGACCAAATTAGAATCCTAGGAAGCTAGCTCCTCAAGTAACCCCAATGTGGCTAACAAACGCTTGTCATTCAATCTCCTAGGGTAAGGGTTTTGGATGTTTGGGGTTTTCCCTTGTTGTTCAATAATAAACATGCCCATAATCATCATTGTAACATACTTAAGAGGCACGTAGCCACTACATCTCTTCTGAGAGATAAGCTACCATTGCCCGAGCTAGTTTATTTCCACTCTACATGTAAACATATTTTAGTCCTTTAATATTAATGAAATGAAGTTTTATTTCTACTGCATCTCAGTGTTTATGTTTGTATCTGTAATTTTTTTCATTCCTATATATATTTGGATCAGTGGTATCAAAGCATTCTACTCTTTCTCTATTTTTCTTTGCATGTCCCCAATGAGGTCAAGGTATAAGGAGTTAGGCATAAAACTAGTTGAACCTTTGAAAGACCATCCTCGCAAACCTTGAAGGTCTCCCATGGTGGAAGAAAATAAATATGAGGGAGCAGGAGATCCTTTCAAAATAATTCTCGAGGAATCCCTTGAGCGATAGAGGAATGTGATGATGGATAAGTTTTCCCAGATCCTTCGGTGGCTACCCGCAGGCAACACATCTTCATCTAGCAACAAATTTGGAGGCACCACTCCCTTTAAGGTATAGGTAAAATTTGAAACTCCCATATTTTAGGGCCATATAGATGAAGAAGCTATACATGGATGGTTAAATATGTTAGAAGGATTTTTTTTGGTTCATGACTTTTTGAGTCGAGAAAATATTACTTTTTCACTCCTCAAAGTTGCCCCCCCATGTCAAGTACTAGTGGGAAACCTACTGAAAACAAAAGGACGAGAGTGAACCCTCATTATTTTCAAGAGGGATTGGGATTCCAGCCACTAGTCCCATTTATGTGGGCATTTCATTTTTACCTACTTTGGAAGATTTGACTCATATCCAGGCAAAAGTTGATAGGTCTAACAACTTCATTGAGTGAATTCAACACATCTGCCAACAGGTCCATGACATGTTGGACAAAGCCAATGCTAAGTACAAGCAAGGTCATGATCAACATCGAGTGACACACAAGTTCCGGGTGGGCGATAAAGTTTGGTTACATTTGCAGATGGAGCACCTCACTAGGCTTGACTACAAACTTCGCCCGCTCCAATATGGGCCATACCCCATTACCAAGGTTTTAAGTGAAAATTCCCTCGAGCTCAACATTCCACCATTCCTTGGTCTGCACCCAGTATTCTAGTTGAACAAGTTATGACCATACTTTCCCCCGTTGTTAGACACATCCAATGTTGTTGAGTAGATGACAACAATAGTGATCAACCCTAGTTGCATTGAGCAAGCCACAACTGACAGTATCATGGACACGTAGATTAAGAACACTCGCCCGTAGAGGATCCAATTCTATCGAGTTGTCAATGTAGGCCAACTCCTTCACCAGGGTAAGTGGTTCACTAGGGAATAAGTTCAATAGAAATTTCCTCACCTCATGCAGACTCTGCGTGCAATGGAGACAATTTTTTCCTAAAGGGGAGGAGTCATCCCGATGGATATTGGTGTATTCCTACCTATTCCACCTATACCTCTAGTCAGTTTCATATGTTTCCTTGATTATAACAACACTTAATATTTTTGGTAGTTTTTTGGGTCCTGAAATTCTAGAGTTGTTTTGACCCCTTAAACCGCAGTTTTTTCAGGTCCATAGTAGGCCCAAAGCCATAGGTTAAGGCCTACGGAAAATTTTGTAGTGCTCAGAGATAAGAGAGATATTTCCAACGAGGTATCGTACACTCCAAATGGAGATCATAAGACCAAGTTAGGACCCCGAGAAGTTAGCTTCCCAACTTAACCCAATGGGGCTGACAAACTTGTGATGTTCCATCTCCTGGCATTAGGGTTTTCGTTTTCTAGGGTTTTCCCCTGTTGTTCAACAGTTTAGAGTCATGTAGCCAGTACATCTCTTCTCAGAGATAAGTTACCATATCTCGAGCTAGTTTATTTCCACTCTGTATGTAAACATATTTCAGTTCTTTAATATTAATGAGATGAAATTATATATCTATTCCATCTCGATGTTTATGTTTGTATATATATTCTGTTTCATTCCTGTATAATTTTGGATCAATAAATCCTTTTTACTTTTCACATAGCAACATATATAGGGTCCCTCATGGTGCACCTCGTGTCTAACATTTTCAAATTATTAATACTAATGTCTCTTATACTCAACATGCATATTATCCATCACCTCCTACTCTAGCACCATTTAATCAATTCTCTTATGTAAGGGCTGAAAATCGACATCCCTTGCATCAATTTTGGTTATATTCTTCTCCATCTCATATTCTTGAATGTGAGAAAATATATGCCCAAGATTAATAATGAAGGTTTCTCCAAAGTGATAGAAGAATAAGACCATAGGATCATTTATTCAACCAACAAGAAGGACGATGAAAAACATTTTTTACAAGTTCAAGATCTTGGAAGGAAGCTAGTTAATAACATAAATTAGAGCTCCAATATTTTTGAAACAAATAATGTAACAATAATTGAATAGATTTTGTCTTTACCGCTTAGTTCTTACTATAGATCTTCTAAACTGTTCCTACTATCGCCTCTCGAATGCCTTGGCCAACTGGAGGAACCCAATATTCTTGCAGTTTGCATCTACTAGCACATAACCATATGACCATAACATTTGGAATTACACAACCAATTATGGATATGAAATTTAACACTTACTCAGGTCAAGTTGCATGGTTAAAAGGCATCATGGTTGTAGGTGATGTATATTTTCCTAAGCCTCAATAAATTTGCTGAGGGAATCTTAATTTCCATATGTTGGACTAAAAGTTAAAACCTGCTTCTCTGTGAATGTAGCTACAACAAATCACATTTTGATCCATATGTCTAGATCTGGTATTTCTTCTGCAAATTCTTGGAGGCATACTTGATGCAACATATAGGAAATGAAAGGTGTGAAATATTTTTGAGATTTGATATTCTATTTTTTGTTTTTCTTATAGGTTTATGATGCATGTATTGTATGTTTTTTATATGAAGTTTTTTTCAATGTTTTTAATTCCCTTGTTATGCATTTTAACAGATGTCCCTACTTCAAGTGGAAGCAACTAAGTTATGCAATGCGCAAGTTTGTTCCTCAAAAGAACCGATGAGAGAAGATTCGTTACTCTTAATAAATTTATATATTTGATATTTGTTGTTAACTTTTTTCATCTTTGAATATTTCTGTAAAATGAGTTGATGTTAACTATATATATTATAACTTGCATCACTATCTACATTTTTCATATGCATATAAAATTGTACTTCTCTCATTCTTTCTGATAGTAAGTTTCCCAAACCTCAATGAATGAGTCTTATGTAACATTAAGTGATTGAATCATAGATCATAATTTGAGTCTTGTCTTTGCATTATGTTGGATTATAATCTTCTAATTAGAGCATATTGTACATCTCCCTCGGGGATATTCAATATACATAGTAAATCTAAAAATCTCTTCCAATGTGTTTCCTTATGAAGGAAAGCAATTTTGGAATTAAGTTTCCACAACATATTTCTCTGTAAAAAAATTGCAATTTTGAGTTCAATGAGTGTGTTGGAAGAATTAGTGGTGGGGGTGGGGTTCTATTTTCCAAAGGGATCGTTGACATTTTCATGTACAGAAGGCATCATTTATTTACTTGAACAACACTGGTGGGTAAATTGGATATATCATCACAGATAGAAGCATGGATTTTTTCTCCAAAAGCAAATATGTGTAAAATTTGGAAGTGCTTCGTATTGTTTTTTTCAAAGGCTAGCTCCAATAATTAAGAACATTCCACTGCATTAAAAATCCATTATTTTATTTACTATTGGTATCTGATGTGTCAATTTTTGTGGCACATTGATTCTGAGAGCTCACCAACAAGTTCTTAGTAGACATGAGATATCTTCAATGTTACTGGTAGAAAACACACATGAATGATTGTTGAAACTTAAATGGTATTCTATGCAGTTTGGCCTAATGAATTCCATTGGAATAATATCAATAATGAATTTTTTTTAAATATGATTTGTACCATAGTATTTGATTTAGTCTAGCGCTATTATGCTAGCACAAAAATTATGAATAAATGTTAAAATTGGCAACTAGGGCCAAAATCCATGTGGGTCATCTTATTTATGGTAGTCGATATTTTTCTTAGATCCCTCTCATCAAGAGGTGTAGGATTGATCTAAATATCATCCGATTCCGATAAGTATTCATGTAGTTATGAATTTATTTGTGTTATAAGACAATTCGTCAAGGCCAGCTAGCAACCAAATAACCCCCACATGTGCTCAACATTTTAGTATAAAAGGAGATGAATTGAGAGTCAGTTTACACACACTTCTCTTTTGACTTCTCTCCACTTCTCTTGGTTTTTAGTGTGAGAGAAATCTAGGAGGAAGAAGTCCTAGGCATTGGAGGAAAGGAGGCTGTCCTAGCCACAGCAAAGAAGATAGGCTAGCGAAGCTATGGAAGGGATCTACGTTGACCTAAAGGAGATCATGGAAGAATTTTAACGCAACTATGGAGGAGGCCTTAACAATCCCTAGACATAGCCCTAAGGCATCCTAATGTTGTCATAAATCTGCCCTAACCGTAGGTCTTCCCAGCCCTAACCACGGGTCTGTTCAAGCCCTAGACAAAGGTCTATTGAGGTGTCTTGGGTGCAAGAAATGGCAGCGTATGATGCTACAAGAAGAGGCCAAGGTAGTGATGAAGTTATTGTCTAGTTCAAGGCTAACCAAGTTGTTATTAGAGGGCCGAGGAGTTGAGCTTGGAGGCTGAGTTGAATATGGGCGAACACAGGTTTGTTTGGGGCAACGAAAAGGTAAGGGAATCCTATTTTGAGTGGGTTGTACTTGACAGTGTGTGACTGTGGTAGGCCGCCGTCCTAACCACCTCAAAACAGGGACAACATGGAGAGTTTGAGGGTTCAAACACGCCTAAAACAACAACATGCTAGGGGAGCTGTCTCATGAAGGTGTGCGCAGTCTTTGAGGGTTGTTTGTGGATTGTTAGAGGAGTTTAGGGATGCCCTAGTGACCTAACCAAAACTGCCACGAACAACAATATACAAACATATTTGGAGCAGCATTTGTATGGTGTCTTGGCAGCAAGAAACATGGGACAACAAGTTCACTTGGTGGAGAAAGCAATAGGAAAGAAATCAATGACATGTTGCAACAAGGTTAGAATGGGACAACAGTAATAGCATAATGCTACAAACTCATTAGGACAACATCAAGGTAGAACATGCCAAATGGGACAGCTAGGCAATGATGCTTGTTGGAGCGTAACAAATCGGACATCAGTATTCCAAACATGGAATGGAAATGTCACCAACAGTGGGACAAAAATATGCCACATGTGACAGCAGTGGCTAGCATGGTGCAACAATGACACATGGGGCAGCAAGTACACGCTGCATCAAGGTGCAACAATAGTACTTGGGATAACAATGATACTTGGTGCAGCAAGTACATGGTACATACATGATTGGTAAAGCACGATGAGATGTTTCATAGTGATGATGGGTGCATCATGGTGCAACACGATGAGGTGCAACATGATGATGAGGAGCAACACAATGATAGGTGTGGCAAGGTGATGGAGTCACCCTAGACGATCAGTTGAAGCAACATGTCTTCAACTGAGTTCAACTACCTCATGTATCATCTTCTTAGAGATGATCTATGCTCTTATTTAGAGAAGTCAAATTGTTGACATTTATTGTAAATGTACTATATCTCTCTCTCTCTGCTGAATGGTTGAAGAACATATAAGAAGAATAGATCAAGGGTTCCCCACATTGGGGTTTGTCCCTCACTGGAACCACATCTTGTGTCCTCTTGTATTGGCTTGTCTTCTGTGATCTATGTTTATGTTCTATATGCAATTTAATTTAATGTTGATGTGATTGTTAATCTAGAAAAGGTATTGAGCTAACTGTGGAAATTGAAATAAATTGCTCTAAGCATAGAACATACCTAAAATTAACATGGTATTAGAGCTGAGGTGAAGACAAAGCCCAAGAAAGAGTGAAAGAGAAATCACTGAAGATAGTTGGGAAAGGACAATTGGATCAGTGGATTCCTCATCCCTCTTAAAATTCACCAACGGTGAAGTCGAAACAGAGAACATTATCAAAATGGTGCAAAGGAAGCTTCTGATGGCCTACCTAAAAGATCACTTCATTGGGAAGTCCAGATCTAAGGATGGAAGGAAACGCAGATGTCTTGGTTGTAATTAGTTTCGTCATTATGAGAAGGTGCGTCTAAATAGTAGGGACACATCACTTTATGATAACAACCATTCCAAGAACATCTTCAATGATCAAAGGAATGACAGGTAAGGTAGGTCATCAAGGAAATGGCTGACTCTTCAATGATGGAAAGGAACCCGAGGTATGAAGAATCAAATGTTGTTTCTAATAAGATAAGGAAGCGTTATCTTATATTGGCCCTTTCCTTCAGACTCTTTGGGAATCTAGCTTATTGATTGTAGTGCTTCAAGGCACTTCATCGGATAGAAGGGTGCTCTCTCTAATTTGGTAGAGATGGAAACAATCGTGGGATTATACTTGGAGTCGATGCCACCTATCATGGAAAGGGTGTAGGGAATATTACCCCTCAATTGAATGAGGGTAACTTGATTCATTTACAATAGTCTAATTTATGTACCTGATCACAAGAAGTACATGGTGTCCATTTCGACAATGGAAGTCAAAGGTTTCAGGGTGGCATTCATCAATGGAAAGGTACGTATTTGAAACTAGAATTTTCAAAGATGCTTTTGACTTCAGGGTTGTATCAGGTTGCAAGAAGTCTATTGGGGACCATGTCAGTTGACATATCTCATCTATGGCACGGGAGGTCTACTTTATGGGGCCCTACCCAATGTGAGTCAGATGGTGACAAGGATGCCTAAATTCAAAAAGAGCATGAAGGTACATGTCTGAGATGTACCGAAGGAAAATATTACAAGGGGACCATTCCCCTCATGTACCAGGTCCACAGGTTTTAAACAACTCAAGGGGTTTGAGATTCATGATAGGGAATCTCATGTGTGCAGGTGGAATAAATCCCTTTATGGCTTGAAGAAAAAAACCCTAGGCTAGGTATGAGAGGATTGGTAGTTGTCTGATGAAGTTGAGATTCACTAGGAATGAAGCCAATCGGAACCATTACTCGAAGATTGTAGATGATAGACCTCTCATATAGGCACCTTTTGAGGACGACCTATTTATGACAGGTGTAGACCTTCTCATTTACAGATGTAAGAGGGAGTTGGATTCCGGATGTGGAATGGTAAACTACATGACCGTGACTACCTCGAGGATCTTAACTTTCAAAAGTTATATGGTAGTGATGTCAGACTAGATTTGGGAAATGCCTCCGAGTTTCATAAACTCATTCGCATTGATGTTCTTGGTGAACTTCCGTCCAGACATATATTTTGCAGTTAGCATGTTGGGCTCATATTTGGTTGAGCCTCACTAGATTGGTGCCCAGAATCTTCTGAGATATCTTCGAGGCATAATCTCTCATGGATTGAGATACATTGCTAGAAATATGGAGTTGTGTGATTATTTGAATGCTGACTAGGTAGGCAGTGTGGAGGATCGCATAAACACTTCTCAGTGTTAATTCTATTTTGGTTTTTCTCGATATCCTCGATGAGCAGGAAGAAGAATACGGTTGCTTTGAGCACCACTGAGACCGAATAAATAGCTACGAGTATGACCTCATGTGAAGCTTCTTGGTTGCAAAATCTCTTCGGTGAGTTGTTTGTACACATGATGCATACCACCATGATCTTCTATGTCAACCAGTGACACAAGGAGGGATTCGATTGTTGAGGAATCTCATATTCTATGTTTTCTCCAGCATATAGACATCAAATATTACATTATCTGGGATATGGTACATTGATGAATGAGGAGGCTCCATCACACTGAAACTAATGTACATGTCACAAACATTCTATCAAATCCATGTGGAAAGGTCAAATTTGTGACTTTCCCAAATGACTTGGAATTGTTGAGACACCCTCTTATGAGGGTCCTGCATGATGCATGCATTGAGCTCTTGGAGCTCCGGGGGGACTTGGGGTACTTCTAGGAGCAACAAGCGAGCATAGGGTGACTCACCCTCCCCTAATGGTGCACTGTTTATAGGGTGAATGGTTCAACCTTCCCCTGTGATACCCAGTGGCGACTTATGGATAGGATGAGTGGTTCTCCTGTTGAGGCATCCTACCCACACAGTCTGGGACTCATGGGAGGTACCTCTCATCTGGCCAATGAGCGGGGAAATGGGGTTAGGGACCATAGTAGTAGTATTAATGGACACATCGTTGTATCTACCATACTCCCTATGCTGGGATCAATGAAACTGATCTGGGATGAGTATGAGTCATTTGAGACACTCTCTTTTGATATTGATCTGGGATCAATTGGAACTGACTTCGTGTCAGTAAGAGTGATATGACTCACTCTCTTGGAACTGATTTGGGATCAGTAAGAGTGGTATGACACACTCTCTTCATATGGAATTGACTTAGGGTCAGTAGAGAATGGTATGAGAAATTCTCGATTAATTCTTCTTCTTCATGGTTCAGCAGAGCAGTGTAGAGCTCAGTAATGTAGAGCAGTGCATGGCACTAATGGTAGAGATAGTATAGTCAGAAAGATGGATTAGCGGATGGAGTTCTCCCTAGATGAGAGGGAGTGTTAAAATTGGCCACTAGGGCCAAACTACATGTGGGTCATCTTATTTATGACAACTGATATTTTTCTTGGATCTCTCTCATCGAGAGGTGTAGGATTGATCTAAAGATCATCTGAATCCAATAAGTATTCATGGATTTATGAATTTATTTGAGTTATAAGACAATTCGTCAAGGTCAGCCAACAACCAAATAACCCCCACATGTGCTCAACATTTTAGTATAAAAGGAGATCACTTGAGAGTCATTTTACACACGCTTCTCTCTTGATTTCTCTCCACTTGTCTTGGGTTTTAATGTGAGAGAAATCTAGGAGGAAGAAGGCGTAGACGTTGGAGGAAAGGAGGCTACCCTAGCAACAACAAAGAAGACAAGCTAGCGAAGCTATGGAAGGGATCTACATTGACATAAAGGAGATCATGGAAGAATTTTAACACAGCTATGGAGGAGGCCTTAACAAGCCCCAACTACAATCCTAAAGTAGCCCTAACACTATCCTAAATCTGCCCTAGCCATAGGTCTGCCCAGTCCTAACCATAGGTTTTTTCAAGCCTTAGACGCAGGTCTATTGAGGTCTCTTGGGTGCAATAAAGGGCAGAGTATGATGCTACAAGAAGAGTCCAAGGCTGCAAGGAAGGTAAGGTCTGGTTGAAGGCTAACCGATCCGCTGTTAGAGCACCGAGGAGTTGCGCTTGGAGGCCAAGTTGAAGAAGGGTGAAGTCAGGTTTGTTTGGGGCAGCAAAAAGGTAAGGGAAACCTATTTTGAGTAGGCTATATCTGACAGCATGGGACTATGGTAGGCCATATTCCTACCACCTCAAAACAGGGACAACATGGAGAGTTTAAGGATTCAAACATGCCCAAAACAACAACGTGTTATGGGAGGTGTCCCTTGAAGGTGTGTCACAGTCTTTGACGGTTGTTTGTGGATTGTTAGAAGAGTTCAAGGCTGCCCTAGTGCCCTAAATAGAACGACCACGAACAACAATATACAAACATGTTTGGAGTAGCATTTGTATGGTGTGTTGGTAGCTAGAAACATGGGACAGCAAGGTCACTTGGTGGAGAAAGCAATAGGACAACAATCAATGACATGGTGCATTAAGGTTATGATGGGACAACATCAATAACATAGTGCTAAAGCTCATTAGGATAGTAGAAAGGTACAACATGGAAAATGGGACATCTAGGAAATGGTGCTTGTTGGAGCATAGAAAATGGTACAGTAGTATGCCAAACGTGGAATGGCAATGTCACTGACAGTGGGACAACTATATGCCACATGTGACAAAAGTGGCTAGCATGGTGCAGCAATGGTACATGGGACAACAAGTACATGGTGCAACAAGGTGCAACAATAGTACTTGGGACAACAATGATACTTGTTGCAACAAGTACATGGTACATACATGGTTGGTAAAGCACGATGAGATGCTGCATAGTGATGATGGGTGCAGCATGGTGCTGCACGGTGAGGTGCGACATGATGATGAGGAGCAGCAAAACGAAAGGTGTGGCAAGTCGATGGAGTCACCTTGGAGAATCAGTTGAAGAAGCATGTCCTGAACTGAGTTCAACTACCTCATGTGTCATCTTCATTGAGATGATCTATGCTCTTATTTAGATAAGTCAAATTGTTGACTTCTGTTGTAGATGTACTATCTCTCTCTCTCTCTCTCTGCTGAACTAATGAACAACATATAAGAAGAATTTATCAAGGGTTTCCCACATTGGGGTTTGTCCCTGGCTAGTACCACATCACATGTCCTCCTATCTTGGCTTGTCTTTTGTGATATATGTTTATGTTCTATATGAAATTTACTTTAATGCTGATGTGATTGCTAATTTGGAAGAGATATTGAGCTAACTGAAAAAATTGAAATAAATTTCTCTAAGAATATAACATACCTAAAATTAATAATAAAGAGCCAGGTAATTTTATCTCTTAATTTTCTACTATTTCATATATTTAATTAGAGAGTTTTGGGGGAAAAAGAGAACTTGGTGAAAGTGCATATGAAGTTCTTTACTTCTAACACTGCAAAGATTCAAAGCATATAACTACATGAAAGGTAATCTTTTTTTATCTAAAATATAAGGTTATACTCAATAGTAGTTCTTTTATGGTAATAAATAGTGGAGTGTTAGTTGAGAAAAGTTGAGGAATGTAGTGTATTTATTGTTTTTATCATGTACCCAAAAAGACATTGTGACATGCCTAAAATTGTTATATTTTGAGTAAAACAATATTGATTTAGCTATATTGGGAGACAATTTAGAAGGAGTGTTTATCTCGAGAAAATAAATATACATCAAATATTTTTCATTGAAGATGTTTCTTCTAGGGAAACTTATGCCTCTAACTACTTTAGTTAGAGGTTTTTTGGTGAAGTGGAGTGAAAACATAGAAAACAAGCACAAACTATATCAAATGGATGAATGGAATTAGAATAGGTATTTTCTATCATATTACAACAATAATTCCATGAAATAGCCAGTGTATCAGTAAGAGGAGCGGAGGAGCCTTACACAAGTAGGACTCTTTGTCCTTTGTATCTTCTCTTTTTCTCTTTTGATCTAAGGTGGAATCAATATTTTTCCATAAATTAGATATAAATGTTTAATGTGACACCTATTTAATGGATTTCTTTATTCTTGTTGTTGAAGAACTCAAGACAAGAATGAAGGGCACTTGAAATTAATATGCATTGGTACATGATTGTAATAAGTAGACTCAGATAGGATAAAGAAAACTTAAGATCCTTTCCCATGAGGCTTAGCTTGGTGTTAGGCTAAGATGATATAATTTTTTATTTGAAGCGTGAAATATAAAATATAAAGTTTTTTTCTTGGAAAAAGGACTTTACAAAACCTATTTTCAATTGAGTTGTTTTTATAACTCTGACAAGAGTCTTTGACACACTATAGGAATTACAGGCTTTGGTTGTAATGGATCCCTAAGAATTCTTTTACGTTAGAATATGTAAAATTGCATTATTTATAGTCAAAATCACAATTTTTCATACCCATAATATCTTAAGGTCTTGCACCAAGCTTTGTGCATTTTTCAAGTTTCACACAGGTCCCTTATCACTTCAATGTGGCCAATCAAAAAATCCTTACCTAGAGGCTGGACTTTATTTTATTTTAGGAAACTCCAACCTCATTACAATTTTACCTATAGTATTGTTTCCTAATATTTTAATGAGGTCCTACTTTGTTTCCAAAAATTGTAATGAGGGTCTATTTTAGGAAATTTGGACATTGATGTTTTGATTTGTGATAATATATAAGGAAATTTCCAACACAACTGAAACATGATCAGGGAAAATAAGGTATGTGTTCAAGAATCTTCAAAAGAAAATACATCTGAAAATAATTTTTATGTAAATAAAAATACTAAGATATTAGAATTTAGGAGAATCCACTATATAATTTTAGGAATGACAGCTTACAGAAGACAAAATATTTTTGGGAATCCAAAAAAGCACAAATCCGAAAAATTTGAAAATTATTTGAGCAATCACTCCTAGCTCCTTTAAATCGTATCATATAAGGCCTTTGTTGAAAACACCTAACAGTGAACAACACTTTCGGTTAATTTATTGTGATGAAAAAAAATGGGCAGGTTATTACCAAGTATTGTGGAAAAGTTAAAAATATTGACCTGGTCATTGATGTTGCAAGACCATGAAAGGATCGATCCTATGACTCAATGTGGCCAAGGGACGAAATTACACACAATACAGATAGGTGCAAGGTTTCTAGGACTTTGTAGATAGCATAAATTTACTGAAATATGTAACTAGGTTCACTATTTATAATGGAATATACAATCATGATTTTATGTATTTAACGAAAAAAAAGAAAAATAAATTTATTATCTGTGTTCTTGAAGCATGGGATTCATGCTCAAGGGAAATTTATTTTTAGGTCAAGCATCCATTCAGTGCTTCTAGGTTTGTCATAAAGTAAATTGAGTCATTGTCAGCTATTGAAGACCCATTTGGGCATGTTACGTATTGTAAAGAAAAAATTATTAAGTCAAAACAAAGTCAAAATACCCTTGAAGACCTCATTATAGCACAAATATCAAGTCAACCTACATGAAGGGATAAGTTGGCCTTAAGATAGTAATTTGTACCCCACACAAACCTATAAATAAAAAGTAATTCGACCTCATTTGCAAACTCACTCTTAAGTAAGTTTGATCTCTTCAAGATAGAAGTTGGAAACAGGATGAAGACGAAGAAGAATACCAATATTGAAGTTTTGGTCCTCTCTCTCTCTCTCTTTCGTTAGGGTTTATACAGTTTCTAGGCTAGACGAAATTTTGAAGCTGCATTGAATATGTGATGATGCAAGGTCAAATTGTGAAGGTTCAGAGTCAAAGTTTTGAAGTTGCCTCTATATCAAAGTTGTCAAGTTGCTAGGTCAAAGCTTCTAAAGCTACATAGAGGTCAAAGTTGTGAAGCCACCAGGTCACAGTTGTTGAAGATGCTAGGTCGAAGTTGCAAAAATTATTGCTAGGGTTGAATTTGATCAAGGGTCATATCTCTTGGAATTTGTCAATTTAATTTCTATAAGAAGAAAAGGATTCTAGTGGGTTTTCCTCTTATCTAGAGAGGGTTTGGCCTTAGATAATTATATCTTGTTTCCTATTATCTCTTTGTTCTTTATGATTTGGTATTTGTTCGATGACAGAGAAAAATGATAATAATACAGGAAATAAGAAGTTAATCAAGTAAGTTAAAATACATCACAAACAGTTATCAAAGTAAGAGAAAACACCTGCATTTATTTCCCCCTATATTTCTAAACATGGTATCATAGCTAAGGTGAGTACATCAACGATGGGCAACAGAAAGAAGGATACTCTAAGGTCGAAGTATAAATAGATCCTCTTGGAAACATCAAGAGCATCAATCATCAAGAAGGACTAAGAATCCCTCATATTGAAAGGGAATAATTAAGAGGATCAAAGAAGACCTCAAACCCCTAGCTCATCCAAATAAGGGTTCCACACTTGAAGCATTCTTAGGAAACTCGCACATTCTACAATCATTATCACGAGGAAGGAATAGCGAATAACTTATGGGTCTATTTTTTTGGGATATATTCTCCACACACGAAAAAGTATTAAGACATCATTCTGCAACAACAAGTATCGAATTGCAACCACCATTTAGGATCAAGTTCTATGTGAAGAAAGGTGTCCTTTGCAATCTGAAATAACAAGAAAAATAAGTCAATTCAAGCGATGTAGAAATGAGGAAAATTTTTCCATCTTCTATCCACACGTGTAAACAAGAGTTATTGCAGAAAATGTTGAAATTGCAAACCTCCTACAATACACTGAAATTATGGAGAAGGGTCGAAATTTGAGGTTGTGAAACAATTTTAACTAGTGTTGTCTTGAAGGAAGAAAAGTAGGAAAAATATTTGTGATCATCATCAGGGAATCAATTTGATCCCCCTTTGATCAAAGGATCACATTTGAAGAAATACATATTCATGAAGAAGACATCTTCTATTGGCTATGTTATCTTACAAATGAAGAAGGCATCAAGTTGAATATTTCATCATCTACGAGTATCTTCACTTGAAAAGTAAGTATTTTTATATCTATATTTGCTAATGTCAAAATTAATTCATATTACAAGAGCAACAAATTGGTTCGGTCGTCAAAATTTCATGCATGGAAGAAGAGGATAGATTTGATCCTCATAGAAAACGAAGTCATTGGTTATGTTAAGGTTTTAATTGTCAAATTGTTAAAATAAGAAGCTCAAGCTCTACAAGATGAAGAAATCATAAGAAGAAGGAATAGGCTCATACTTTATTAGGGTGTAGGAAATAAGAAACCAACTCCAAGAGTTGGGAGAAATAATGTCTGAAAAGGAAATGAATACCATAGTGCTCAACGCACTATGAGAGGAATGGGGAAACTTCACATAAATCGTCTATGGAAAAAAGGAAACTACTCCATCCAATAAATGATGGTCATTGTACAAAATTCAAGAAACTAGGCTGAAGGAAAAAATCAATGTATTATCAAGCGAGCAAGCTCAAGAATTTGCTTCCATGGATAGAAGAAAAGGGGATGTTTGGGAAGCTTCGTCCTTAGAAAAATAATAAGAACATGTCTAAGGTTCAATTTTATGGTTGTCATGATGAGGATGACCAATATTCCTTGTTTGAATCTTCATCAGAAGGTTCATCTATTGGAAGAAGAAAGTATCTCGCCAAGAATTCCACCTTTTATGGGAGTCATGGAATGATTGTATGATGTCAAAAGAAGTGAGGCAGGCCAAGGTGATTGAAGTTATTTCAATCAAGGAAGTTGTTGAAGGAAATCTAAATGAACAAAAGGAAGAGATGAGGTATGTATGCTTGTATTTGATAAAATTGAATCTTGTCATATAGTTCCAAATAGCATGGAAAAATGATCTACCTCATAAGCATGATCAAGATAAAGGGATGTCCTCCTTTGGAAGGATGCATAAAGGCATGGTTCAGATATTGACAAGATGAATTCAACATAATAAGTGCTCACATGGAATATGAGGTGGGTGATAGAAATAAAGGAGCTATGAATCGAAGTTGCTGAGAAGTAATATGTGAAGAAAGTAAAGATATATCGTGAAAGGTGCAACTATTGTCGCATAGAAAAGGAAAGAAACATATTATAACTAGAAGAATTGACCATGACATCTCCATGGAAATGGTATTAAGACTCCAAAGAAATTTGGAAGGGAATATGAGACTTGACAATTAATATATTTTTGGATATGTGTCAATATGAATGCAGGATATTGATACAATAACCAGATGTCATGATGTAAGATCATCACAAAGGTGATTTGATGTTCATTTTTATTTTTTGAACAATGTATGAATGGGAAAATGTAGGGATATGAAAAGAAGAGTTGTAGATGTCATCTTCAACTGATACTCATGTGGTGGGATGATAATATCTTGAAGAAGACATGATGTGGAGAAGGTAGGTGTATAAAGGAAATCCAAATATGGATTAGTGAATCACATTCTGATGAAAAGAAAGGATGACATGACTGACATGATTCATGAATGAAAGTGATGGATTGTATATTCCCTACGAATAAGTCCCAAATGATGTAGGCTCCATAACAAAGAAGAAATCAATGACATCAAAAGAGGGATTCTTGCAAGCAACTTGTTGTCCCATGATCTGCACCGAGAAAACTTCTCGATGTAAGTCCCTAGTTAAGGGGAGGCTTGGTCAAGTCCCTAGTTAAGAGGGAGCTTGGGTACATTTCTTTTATAGGAATGGGTGAATTCCTTCATTGGAATGGTTATATCCTCCCTAGTAAAGGGGGAGACGTAGAAACATCATTATTGTGTTCACTTGGGAAGAAAAGATGGAGGATTGGGTAAGAATTTGGCATCTGATACTCTTTGAGGATGTCGTAGGGCATCCAAGATAAGAGAAGTCATAGAAGATTGATATTATTTGAGGAATGAGAATCCAAGTTTAGAATAGTATTAGTGGAACATACTCTAGGAAAACCTTGGGGTGGTGGTAGGTATGTTCTAAGAGAGACAATGATAAGGATGTATATAAATCATTGGTCTTTCCATAATTGTTCTCTAACCTTGTGGAGAGATAGAGTTGTTAGTAAAGGCATTGTTATATGACAATACGTAATGATATGATTCTATATAGATGGGTTACCAATCCGATGTTTCAAATGAAAATTCTTCATATTGAGAATGTCCAAGTACCTTGTATGGATTATGAATACCTCCCTAGTTAAGAGGGAGTGTTGAAATAGGTAACCAGGTTCGGTTTTCATAATGGCATATGTAATCATGATTTCATGTATTTAATGAAAAAATGAAAAATAAATTTATGATTTGTTTTCTTGAGGCATGGGTTTCATTCTCAAGGGGAATTTATTTTTAGGTCAAGCACCCATTGAGTGCTTCTAGGTATGTCATAAAGTCAATGGAATAATTGTCATGTATTGAAGATCCATTTTCTCATTTTACGTATTGTAAAGAAAAAATTATTGAATGAAAATAGAGTCAAAAGACCCTCAACGGCCTCCTCGTGGTGTAAAGGTTGAGTCTCCCTAAAACAGGGGACAAGTATACCTTAAGATAATAATTCGTACCCGTCACAAGCCTATAAATAAGAAGGAATTCAACCTCATTTTCGCACTCTCTTAGGAAGTTCGATCTCCTCAAGATAGAAGCTGGAAAAAAGAAGAAGATGAAGGTCAAAGTTTTGGGCTTCTCTCTCTCTCTATCTCCTTCGTTAGGGTTTATACAACTTATGGTATAAACAAAACTCTGAAGCTTCATTGAAGCTAGGAAGCTATTGTTGGGTGTCGAAACTGCTGTCAAGCAGACTCCTTCAACACTTAATTGTCAACCCACGGGTTTCATAAACTTAGAGGCGAAGCATAGAAAATGCCAGAAATGGTATGAGCTTTTCTAAGCTATATTCCTACTTCCTTAATTGCAATCTTGTAGAATCAAAAAGAAAAGATCACCCGACAATTTACACCAAATATACTCTAATGTTGGAATATGAAAGAAAGTACTTTGAAAGGAAAACAAATGCAAGGAATTCTAAGAAACTCTTGCAACAATCTTGGAAAATGTAAATCTATGTTTATCTTCAGTATAGTTGTGTTCCAGATTAATAATTGGAACCTTGAAGATATTTGGCTCATTTTAGATCTTCCTCCCTGTACTAAGTTATTACTCATGTACTTCTGCAATGTGCTTGCACTAGTAACAGAACAAAGTTTATGTGATGGGAGTATACTTTACACCTCTACTGAAGATTTATGTCTTTATGCAAGAACTCTAAGCCTCAAGGCTAGAGAACTATGTTCCTATATCAGGAGATCAATTCTTGTACCGGGACAGAGGTTCCTACACCAAGCTTTCCAATCCTTCTTTCGAGAAAATAAAGAATGTGTTAACTAAGAAAAATAACTTGCAAAGGTTAACAAAACTTTTTAAGAAAATTCTTCAAATTGAAGGATGCTTCAACTAATCTTTTAATGTCTAAAACAAGAATTAATTCCAAAGTCAAAGAATACTTTTAATTATGGAACTTCTCCATGTAATCTAAGAGATCATTTAAATATGACAGCAGGATTCAATCTTGTAATATCTATCCACACTACTGATCTGCATGCATAACCTTTTAAACCCAGAAAGATTTTCTTTAAGAACTATTACACATGAATCAGATCTTTCCTAAATAGTATAAATTGCAGGCACAGACGAGTGTGTGTCGCAACAACATTTTGTTTCAGAAGTGTATTTAATTCTAAATATCAAAAGAACTTAACAATGGAAATCACGCTTTCAGAATCGCATTAAGAACTAATAGAAATCACACTTTTCAGGATCACATTAAGATTTATCAGATAAAAACAAAAGACCATTGCTATAATGAACCGAAAGAATCAATATGTGAAACTACAAATGTGCTAATGCAGGAATTCGTCCGTTCATGATATAGGCAGAAAACGAGAATAAAATTTAAAGAAGGAAATCATAATATTAAACTTCAATCTAACTCGCACACCACGGATCCATCACATTGTAATGAAACCCTATTTAAACCTTGCAAAAAGATCAACTAAACATCTTCTCACTTCAAACTTTGCATTACAATAATTAACACACCTTAATCGAAAATGAGGAGAACACAAGGGAGAACGAGGTAGGTTGGCTGGGCCCTAGCCAACCAGTTCATTTCCTTGTCTAGGAAACATAAAAACTCGGCTCTTTAATCAACGCATCAACATAGAGTTACAGTGAAAGATTGAGAAAACATGGTGTGGTTCCTTTCTATTAATGATCAACAAATATACATCATGAATTGGAATCCAACCCAAAACAAGGGTGATATAAGAAAAATTGCAAAAGGACAGAATCACAGTTTCCTTTCTATATATATCGCCCGCTACAATTTTCTATCTGAGTCCTACATTTTATACATTCATCCAAGCCTCTAGCCTCAACCAAATTACAACGAGTGTTCCAATCAGAGCCTTTTGGCTACAACAAAAATAACAACAACAACTGATGTTGAGCCTTTCAGCTATAACAAGACACTATTCTAGGTATTTGTCCGGCGACCTAATCTCCACCATATCCCTGATATTCCTCCATGATCCGAGCCCAACTTGATTTAATCGTTCTAGAAAATGGTGTCCGTGTGGAGTGGTGAGCTGTCACAGTAGTTGAAGATTCACCAGTGGTGTAGGAACCCTACCTACACTCGACAATGCTAACAAAATAATTAATTTATTGTCCATTAAATACTTTCTAGGAATAGAATTATTAGTTATAAAGATTTAAAGGCATAAAATCTACATAATGATTAATTAAGCACTTTCTTAACTCTTAAACATGAAACATAAAGCTAGTGCAAGAAGAGATATGATTCTTGGAATAATGCGGGAATAAGGGAGTTTGCAAGGTTAAAACAAAGGTATAAGGTTATGGTTTTGAAGGGAAAAGGGTTGAAAAATGGAACAATTTGACCTACCAACATCTTCCCCTCCTTAAGCTGTTGTGGGTCCTCACACAACCGTTACCTACTGTAAAAAACCAAAATAGAAGGACCTCCCTTTAATTTGGAACTTGTATACTAATTCCTGCTTTCATTATTTTTTCCTTCCTACTTTGAACTTTTTTAAGTTTCTTGGTCACCTTCTTAAGACACTCATAACACTTCGAAGCCCGATACTTCCATATCTTAACTTGTTGCTTCTGCTCCTTCACCTCCCTTGTCGATTCTTCGTTTACTCTTTTATGCTCTATATGGTGTTCCTTCATGGCTCAATTTAACACCTCCAAGCCATAAACATGTTGTTTGAGTTCTTCTATACGACTGTTCAAGCAGAGGGTGGAGTTCTCCTAGGGCACCAACTTTTCAGCAGTCAACTCTGGACATGTGCCCTCATTATCAAGGTCAAAATTGTCTTGGCCAACTTTGATTTCTTGCATTGTAACATCATCAATGGTTTTGACACCTGGAATAGCCATATTACTAAGGGTCTCAGTGACCTACATTTTTAACTTATCAGGGGTTTCAGTACCCTACTCCTTAGAGTTATTAAGGGCTTCAGTGCCTTGCTTATCTATCTCACTAGGGGTTTCAGTACTCTATTCTTCAAAACCATTGAGGGTTTCAACACCCTACTCATTCATCACACCAAGGGTTTCAGTACTGTGCTCTTTGAAATTGTTGAGGGTTTCAACACCCTGTGCCTTGTCATATAGTTGACCCTCTATCGGGTAGTTGACCCTCTATCGGGTCCTTACTTGTACTCGAAATCACCTTTATTTTCTTCATTCTGCCAAGGAGGACCGAAAATGGTGTGTCGTCTTCCTTCACATAGTCACCATCAAGCACTATGTGAGCTGCTACCTCAGCAAGAACCGAAAGATTATCTTTACCTGGTGAAGTAGGTGGCGAGTCATCCAACGATATCGTAGAGGTCAACTGAATGTGACCCACCCTTGAGGAGGCAGTTCTTCACTTGGCCGATCTCCTGGTCCCAATAGGACGCGGGGTCATCATTTCTGATTTCTCATTTTTGCGTGCACCCCTCTTCTGAGCCGACTTAATTTTTTCTGCACTCCGCTTTAGGGTTGACTTTCCTACACTTTTCTTTTGAGTTGACTTCTCTACACTCCACCACCAAAACTCCTACATGTTGATTTGAGGTAGCATCGAATGTGCTATAGCCATAAAAATTGGTGGAGAGGCTAAGGCATGAGATATCCAATACTAAGAAAGGGTTTGGGCAGATTCTAAACATTTTGGGAGATATTAAAATAATTAATATTTTTATTGGAGTCCCTAAGTCCAAACTTAGGGAAATTAAAATATTAATGTGAATTAATATAAAACTGTGTTAGAATGGTCCACAAGACATGGATCAAGCTAGATCTAATCTTAGCCATGGATTAGGGACTTAATCTCGGCCGTTGATTTGTCAATGAGAAAACTATAAGAGGAGGATTAAGGGTCACTTGGAGAACAGACCAGAGTGATCGGTTATTCTATTATCTAGAGAGAGGTTTGCTAAGAGAGATAGAATTAGTGACCAGTTGCAGCGAGGGGTAGTGAGTATGAGGTAGAGAGGCAGGGACAATGCCAAGAGACCAGTGTACAAGCAGAGAGAGGCAAATGCAAAGCCAAAGGGGGCCATGCAGAGGCAATAGAGACTGTGTAGAGCCAGAAGGGTCTGCATCATCCATGTAGAGGCTCCAGGAGTAAAGCAGAGAGCCAAAGAGGCTGCACATAGCCTCAGTAGGCTAACGTAGAGGCTAGTAGGGCTGATGCTGGGCTTCAGATTGTGTTGCAGAAGGATTTCTTGGAGAAAGCTTTCTGAATACCTGCTTCTGAAGAGAGGTATTATTGCTAGATTTTTTAACATTGTCGGGTTAGCCAGTTTGGCACCCAGTGTACTCAGAAAAGAGCTACTTAATAATAAAACCCTCAAATAGCTACATTGATTTTCCCACATTGGGTTTTTTCGAGGACATTAGTTTGCTACTTAATAATAAAAGTGTCATTTGTTTGCTTGTTTTTGTTTCCTTCAGTTGATGATCTGTAATATGTTGAGCATGCACTTGTATTTATTTTCAGTATTTACATGGTAAATAAATTGCTAATTAACAAAACAAGTAGGTAGGAATAAATCAGTAAAGTGCATGGAGGGTTTCAAACTGGTAGACTTAGAAAATTCAACATGGCATAAGAGCATGGTTGTAGATCATAGGAGAACTGAGGACATCAAAATAGCAGAGCAGCAACAACAAAAAACAGTTGTCCCGATTGATAGAAGTTGTTCCTAGCAGAAAAGCAGCAAGGAAGGGGTGACGTAGTGCTTGCTCATCAAGTTTGAGCCAAGAAGAGGCTGTGCAGAGGCTGAAGGAGGCAATTACAGGCTCATGCAGAGCCACATAGAGGCCAGAAGGGTTGACATAGTTGGCTGAGGGAGCTAGTTTTCCGGTGCTGGGACTGTGCAGAGCCTAGGAGCTCTCACCTTTAGGTTGCTAGGGTTTAGGAGTCTATGGGTAAGTTGCAGAGTGGATCTAGTGGGGTATTGTAGTCAGAACAATACCTAATAGGGCAAAGACAAGGGAGAGGGAGTTTCTATCGAGGGTTTCTAGCAAATAAATTCGGATCAGTGGTGCAGGTGCATAGACGATCAGAGTAGGGGTCATCTCGACATTAGTAAAAGGGTTTCCAGGAGGGAAATCAAGGCTTAGAGGGAGTCACATAGAGAGCTTCCAAGAGGGATGTAGAAGAGAAGCATGGCACTACACGGAGTAGGATACAAGGACAAACTGGACGGAGCCTCAAAATTCACAGTCTAGAAGGCCAGAATCTTATCTGTACTTGACAAAAATTGTGTCAAGCACTTCACCTTGAGGATGACAGCTATCCTAGTGGACGAGCTGATAATGACAAGTATGAGTATGAAATGGCGAGGGCAAAGAGAATCATCCTTGACTGGGTTAACGAGCATGTAGTACCATACATTGTAGAGAATGGAATGGAAAATGAGAAGTGGGAGGCCCTAAAGAAATTGTACCAACATATTTCTGTCCAAAGAAGGATGTTACTAGAAAATCAGTTGCGGTCATATCAGATGAAGAAGGGAGAACCGATCGACACCTTCCTCAGTCGACTGAATGAGATCTGGGATCAACTGACTTCCATAGGGGCCACGGTAGATCACGAATTGATGGTGATAGAAGCAATGAATGCAGTCTCAGAAGACTGGGAGGTATTTGTCGAGAGTATACTGAGAAGAGCGACCCTTCCACAATGGGAGGAAATGTGGGTGGCTCTTCTCCAAGAAGTGATTAGAAGGCTAAGAAATATGGGAAGCAATGGCAAGGGGATCAAAGTCAAGTAGGAGGTGGAGTATGGTGCCCTAGCATCAAAGGGAAATCAAGAGAAACGGAAGAAGAAGGACCTCTCCGAGATCAAATGCTTCCATTGTGGGCAACTGGGTCATTATGCAACCCAACGTCCAAGGAAGAAGTGTAAGGGAGAGGCCTCTGATACCAAGGCAACGCCAACAAGGGAAGAGAAGGAAGTGGAGACAGACGATGACTATGCCATGAGTTCACACACACCACTTGAGCTGAAGTGGGGAGATATCAAATTGTAGTCAGATGGACTATAGGCGATGAGGGGAGGGATCCTCGAGGTACCCAACCTCTTAGATCAAACCATGCTACAGGAGCCCCAAAGAGGAGTAGCAGGACTGGTGAATGTGGGTAGGGACATATGCAGATGGAGCGGCAGAGAGAGATATAGTGTAGAATTCCTAAGAGAGTGCATGGCTAGCAGGTTGCAACAGTCGGAGAGGCATGGGAGTGTTGCACTAGTGCAGGATGGCACAGACAGGTGTGCAACGGTGTGAGATGTAGTGATTTGTTGTAGGATTGCAGAGGTCAGAGAGGGAGCAATTGTCAGCGGTAGAGGGAGCTTTAGCATCAGGAGTACTCTAGCCTGACAGAGAGGTCAATGTTGGGAGATTAGTTACCTACTTCTCAAGTAACTGAGTTGCAGTGCAGCAGTTAGCACTAGTAGTGCTATGGGTATCACGATGTAGTGTGATGAGAGGAGATGCAGTGTAGACGCAATAATGGAAGTGGCAGCGCCATGGGCAAGAGCATAGATGCAGAGGGAGTTGCAGTATGGATGCAACAGTGGCAGTGGTAGGGCCATGGGTAGTAGTACATGATGAAGTAGTGCAAAGGATGTTGGGCAGCAGGACTAGCATTAGCATAGGGACTCATGCCATATGATCAAAGCGATGCTAAATGAGGAGTAATGTTAAAGTAGAGCCATCACTAAGAGGGAGTGTTGATTTCAGCTAGCATCGGATGTGCTCTAGCCACGAAAATTGGTGGAGAAGCTAAGGCACATGAGATATCCAATACCTAGAAAGGGTTAGGGCAGATTCTAAATAGTTTGGGAGATATTAAAATAATTAATATATTTAATGGAGTCCCTAAGTCTAAACTTAGGGAAATTAAAATATTAATTTGAATTAATATAAAACTATGTTAGAATAGTCCAAAAGACATGGATTAATTCAAATTTAATCTTAGCCATCGATTAGGGACTTAATCTCGGCCACTGATTTGTCAACGAGAATAGTATAACAGAAGGCTTGAGGGTCACTTGGAGAAAACGCCAGAGTGATCAGTCATTTTATTCGCTAGAGCGAGGTTTGCTAAGAGAGATAGAATTAGTGATCAGTTGTAATGAGGGGCAGTGAGTACAAGGCAGAGAGGCAGGGACAGTGCCGAGAGACCAGTGCAAAAGGATAGAGAGGCAAACACAAAGCCAGAGGGAGCCATGTAGAGACAGTAGAGACTACGTAGAGCCAGAAGGGCTTGTGTCATCCATGCAGAGGCTACAGGAGTGAAGGAGAGAGCCAGAGAGGCTGCGCAGAGCCTTAGTATGCTGATGCAGAGGCTAGTAGGGCTGACGCTGGGTTTCAGATTGTGTTGGAGAGGGATTTCGTGGAGCATGATTTCCGCATACTTGCTTCCGAGAGAGGTATTGCTTCTAGATTTTTTATCTCTGTCAGGTTAGCTAGTTTGGCACCCAATGTGCTCATAAAAGAGTTCCTTAATAATAAAACCCTCAGATAGCTGCACCGGTTTTCCTGCATTGTGTTTTTCCGGGGACATTAATCCAAAAATAATGGTGTCATTTTTGTGCTTGTTTTTGTTTCCTTTAGTTAATGATCTATAATATGTTGAGCATGCACTTGTACTTATTTTCAGTATCTACATGGTAAATAACTTGTTAATTAGCAGAACAAGTAGGTAGGAATAAATCAATAAAGTGCATGGAGGGTTTCTAACTGGTAGACTTGGAAACTTCAACACTCCAAGAATTCCTCCCATTTCATACTTCTAACTTCCAGTTCCTTCTTGACTAAGATTGTATTCATCCCATGGTGATATAGTCTACATGTGGCCTGAGTTGATTTTCCTTTCCGAACCCACTTCGCCATCTTTTCTAAACTTCTGAGCAAATAATATGGGAAGTTGATGATCTTACTAGACTCAAAGTATAAGAGAAGGCATATGTGGTATATGGAACTTAGTGAATAACTGCCTCCACAAGTAAGGAACTTCTACATCACATGCAAGAGATCGTTCCACTTTCCTATCACGACATCCCGCTGGAGGTCATTCTTCTAGTCTACCTTCTGCTTTGGGTTGACCATGAATCAGCGCCACAGTTTCTTTTCCAACTTTTCCTTCTTGAACCATTTCTCCCCTACTGCTGGCAACCCTATAGCCTGAGACATTGATTCTTATATTACTGCAAAATCCAATGAACCAACCTTGGCTTGGCTCGCATCGAAGGTCTGGGAAATTTCTATTACTACAGCTGAGTCAAACCCATCAAACTTCTACAAGAGTGGGAGGAACCCAAATTCCTGAAACAATGCAAGATTATTCTTGTACTCAATTGTCTGTTCCATCTCTATGGATCGTGGCTCGATCCTTGAAGGCGCCATGTCTATTCAAATTCACCCACTTTCTATTTCAAGAAAAATATCACGGCAAAAAAACTCAAATGGTGATTGAGCCACACACCCACCGTTAAATCAATCATGCCAAAAGTGTCTTGCTTCATCACTAAAATTACACGGATGCAAATGTGAATTGGTGCCGGTACGGGCAGGCTATAATGATTGGAAGAGGTGGTGGTTTAGACAATAATTTGACATAACGGTCATGCGAGGTCAGACATGGGGTGAAGCTATTATTATCAGGTGATGATGTTTTCAACGGATGGTAAGTATTGAATTCTAGGAGAATCCTACTACACTGCATTTACTCCATGATTTCACATAAAGCGTACTTTAGTACTCATTAAAAGTATAAGATTTTATAGCCTAAAATATCCTTGCACTTAAATGATTTCTCCCTAATATAGAAAATGATGAAACACACCATTAATCATAATATAAACTAAATGTCATGGTCTGTAGATGGAACAGTTGTTCTGCTTGTACAAAGGTTCATGAAACAACAAAGAAGCTTCGCTACGCATTTTTCTACACGAGGTGTTCCTACACCGAAACACGTGTTTTGAATTGGGCGCGCTCAACAGTGAGAATTCCTGCATTGAATCATGCATTTCCTTGAATGTGCCTGCACCAACTGTGCCTGGACTGAGCGTGCTTGCAATTTAGATATGCTTGCACTTCCCATGCCTGCACCAAATCTTCTTGGACTTTGAACACACATTCCTACACTAGGGATATTTATAGGGTAATAGGACCCAAACGATAGTTATGATAGAATACAATTCATAGACTGGATTAAAAATATTTGCTGAATATACATAGGAGATTTTATGCGCCATTCCTTGGTGTTAACATATTCCTTACGATATGATTTGTAGGTTCACATTAGATCTTGTAATCAATCCATTAGGGAAAAAAGAAATGGAAAAAGGTTAAATTTTTAGAAGGGGAAGGAAATTACAACAGGGAATTCAAGAGTGAAACCACCAAGAGGGGTAAATCAAAAAGGGGTTTTGGGGAAAATAATTTCAAGGGGAAAAGAGGGAAATACAAAATTGGATAGGGAATTTCTTTGAAGAAAGGGATGGTAAACTTTTGTGATATTAAAAGAAGAAAATAAGGGGATTTTTCGAAAATGGGAATAGAACAAAGGTATAATTTCACCTGATATCTACCTACACAGTTTTGTCTGAAATAAAAATTTTTGTGCTAGTTATCCAAAACTTGGATAAGGCCGCAGTTCCTGTACTCGAACCTGATTCTTCTTGGTGACAGTTAACACATCTAAAGATCAAACAATGTTCCCATTTTATTAGAACTGATCTCCCTGCTAGGAAGCTGGTTTTCAGGTTGATCCTTCTGTAATTATGTCAGTAGAACTAATTTTCACAATCACAGGAAAAATTCTCCACCATATCCCTGATTTTCCTCCATGATCTGAGCCCAAGTTGAGTTAATCGTTCCATAAAATGGCATCCACATGGAGTGGTGAGCTGCCACGGTAGTTGAAGATTTGCCAGCTGTTCAGGAATCCTACCTACACTCAACCATGCTAACAAAATAATTAACTTACTGTCCTTCAAATACTTTCTAGGAAGATAATTATTAGTTACAAAGATTTAAAGGCATAAAATCTACAAAATGATTAATTAAGCACTTTTGTAACTCTTAAACATGAAACATAAAGCTAGTGTAAGAAGAGATATGATTCTTGGAATTGTGCAAGAATAAGGGAGTTTGCAAGGTTAAAATAGAGTTATAAGGTTATGATTTTGAAGCGAAAAGGTTTGAAAAGTGGAACAATTTGACCTACCAACTTCTTCCCCTCCTTAATCTATTGTGTGTCCTCACACAACCCTTACCTGCTGCAAAAGAACCAAAATAGAAGGACCTCCCTTTAATTTGGAACTTGTATACTAATTCTTGCTTTCATTATTTTTCCCTTCCTACTTTGAACTTTTTTAAGTTTCATGGTCACCTTCTTAAGACACTCATAACACTTCGAAGCTCGATACTTCCATATGTTAACTTGTCACTTCTGCTCCTTCACCTCCCCTGCCAATTCTTCATTTGCTCGTTTCTGCTCTGTATGGTGTTCCTTCATGGCTGCATTTAACACCTCCAAGCCATCAACATGTTGTTTGAGTTCTTCTATATGACTGCTCAAGTAGAGGGTGGAGTTCTCCTAGGGCACCGACGTTTTAGCAGTCAACTCTGGACATGTGCCATCATTATCAAGGTCAAAATTGTCTTGGCCAACTTTCAATTCCTGCATTGTAACATCATCAAGGGTTTCGACACCTGGAATATCAATATTACTAAGGGTCTTAGTGCCCTGCATTTTTACCTTATCAGGGGTTTCAGTATCCTACTCCTCAGATTTATTAAGGGCTTCAGTGCCCTGCTCATCTATCTCACTAGGGGTTTCAGTACTCTGTTCTTCAAAACCATTGAGGGTTTCAGCACCCTGCTCATTCATCACACCAAGGGTTTTAGTACCCTTCTCATTCATCATGTCAAGGGTTTCAGTACCGTGCTCTTTGAAATTGTTGAGGGTTTCAGCACCCTATGCCTTGCCATATAGTTGACCCTCTATCGAGTCCTTACTTGTACTTGACATCACCTTTCTTTTGTTCATTCTGCTAAGGAGGACTGAAATGGTGTGTCATCTTCCTTCACATAGTCACCATCAAGCATTGTGTGAGTTGCTACCTCAGCAAGAACCAAAATATTATCTTTACCTCGTGAAGCAAGTGGCGAGTCATCCAAATATATCGTAAAGGTTGACTAAATGTGACCCACCCTTGAGGAGGTAGTTCTTCCCCTGACTGATCTCCTGCTCCTGATAGGACACGGGGTCATCGTTTCTGATTTCTCATTTTTGCGTGCACTCCTCTTCTGAGCCAACTTCATTTTTTTTGCACTCCGCTTTGGGGTCGACTTTCCTACACTTTTCTTTTGAGTCAACTTCTCTATGCTCCACCCCCGAAACTCCTGCATGTTGATTTGAGGTAGCATCGAATGTGCTATAGCCACGAAAATTGGTGGAGGGGCTAAGGCATGAGATCACCAATACCCAGAAAGTGTTTGGGCAAATTCTAAACATTTTGGGAGATATTAAAATAATTAATATTTTTAATGGAGTCCCTAACTCTAAACTTAGGGAAATTAAAATATTAATGTGAATTAATATAAAACTGTGTTAGAATGGTCCAAAACACATGGATCAAACTAGATCTAATCTTAGCCATCAATTAGGGACTTAATCTCGGCCATTGAATTGTCAACGAGAAAAGTATAAGAGGAGGATTGAGGCTCACTTGGAGAACACGCAGGAGTGATCAGTCATTCTATTATCTAGAGCAAGGTTTGCTAAGAGAGATAGAATTAGTGATCAGTTGCAGCGAGGGGCAGTGAGTACGAGGCATAGAGGTAGGGACAGTGCCGAGAGACCAACGCAGAAGCAGAGAGAGGCAAACGGAAAGCTAGAGGGAGCCACACAGAGGCAGAAGAGACCGCCCGAAGCCAGAAGGGCCCGCGTCATCCAGCAGAGGCTGCAGGAGTGACGCAAAGAGCCAGAGAGGCTGCGCAGAGCCTTAGTAGGCTGACATAGAGGCCAGTAGGGCTGATGCTGGGATTCAGATTGTGCCACAGAGGGATTTCGTGGAGCAGTCTTTCCGAATACCTGCTTCTAAAGAGAGGTATTACTGCCAAATTTTTTATCTTTGTCGGGTTAGCTAGTTGGGCACCCAGTGTACTCAGAAAAGAACTGCTTAATAATAAAACCCTCAGATAGCTGCACTGATTTTCCTGTATTGGGTTTTTTTAGGGACATTAGTCCAAAAATAACAGTGTCATTTGTTTGCTTGTTTTTGTTTCCTTCAGTTGATGATCTATAATATGTTGAGCATGCACTTGTATTTATTTTCAGTATTTACATGGTAAATAACTTGTTAATTAACAGAACAAGTAGTAAGGACTAAATCTGTAAAGTGCATGGAGGGTTTCCAACTGGTAGACTTAGAAACATCAACATGGCATTAGAGTGTGGTTGTAGATCATAGGAGAACTAAGGACATCAGAATAGCAGAGCAAAAACAGCAGAAAAAAATTGTCCCGATTGATAGAAGTTGTTCCTAGTAGCAAAGCAGCAAGGAAGGCGTGATGTAGTGTTAGATAAACTTGACTCAGGATAGAGTCAAAGTTGACCAGGTTAAACAGTGTTAGTTTTGGGGCACATGGTATTGTGTACCCACAGTATTCTTCCCGTGGTATTATATGTAATGGAGCTTATAAAATGCTGGAAGGACTTCATTGTAATGCAAGACCTGGAGGTGAGCAATGAAGGCTCACTTGGTCAGATTGGTAAGGGTTTTGGCCAATGCTAATGAGATATTATTAGGTTGGGTTTTTCCCCAGATTTGGGGTTTTCCCGGATAAACATTTGTGTTTATGTGTTTATGGTTGTTTCTAGTTATTTTTATATACGTTTCTCTCAGTAAGTCTCTGTAATTAATTTGTGTTCTCGGGTAAATTTCTTAACAACTGGTATCAGAGCTAGATATTGGTTTCAAAGGAATTCTTTGATGCCAGGGATTTATAGTTCCTGATGAGATCAATGTAGCTTTGTTTTTACAGATTTGGGTGTGGAAAATAATGGTGGAACAATAGTACATGGAAGAACCTTGAGGAGAATGTGCGGAAGATAGTGTTGTAACTACCAGGGATCGCAGTGCATTTGCAATATTTACCGGTTTGGAACATCCTGACGAATTGTTCGGGATTCATGCGGTTATTTAAAGAAGGTCAGCAGAAGAAAATTGTTCGTTTTCTGCTACGTGAGGCCACCAGTGCTGGAAGCTACGAGGTTCTCATCAGGCTTGCAATTTTAGTTTGATAGAAGTTTTTGAGCAATCAAATTGAGGGAGAATGGATCAGAATTGTAGCAGCAATAAACAAAAAAAAAATTAATGAAGTCAAAATTATTGCATGTAAATGGGCATACTACTGTAAGACCTGGTAAGGCATGTGTACCCCTTGGTGATCATCGGTAAAGTTTGGGTTAGACCTAGGTGATAGGGGGGATGTCGGGTTAAAAATACCCCGGGTAAAAACTCTAAGGGGGGTAAGAGCTAGAGTGAGCAGGACTGTCTCACTTAGCAGGTTTGGCTAGACTTAGTCAAGGAACCCCAAGTCAAGTTTAAGTGGGGAATTGTTAGGTAAAATTAACTCAAGATAGAGTCAAAGTTGAGCAGGTTAGCCAGCGATGGTTTTGGGGAACATGGCATTGTGCACCCATAGTATTTTGCCCATGTATTATATGTAATGGAGCTTATAAAAGGCTGGAAGGACTTCATTGTAATGCAAGACCTGGAGGTGAGTGGTGAAGGCTCACTTGGTTAGATTGGCAAGGGTTTTGGCCAATGCTAATGAGATCTTATTATGTTGGGTTTTTCCCCAGATTTGGGGTTTTCTCGGATAAACATTTGTGTTTATGTGTTTATGGTTGTTTCTCATTATTTTTATATTTATTCCTCTCAGTAATTATTTATGTTATGCAATAAATTTCTTAACATGTAGTGCCTGTGTCATCAAGTTTGAGCCAAGAAGAGGTTACACAGAGGCTAAAGGAGGCAAATATAGGCTCACACAAAGCCACATAGAGGCCAGAAGGGTGGACGCAGGCTGAGGGAGCTAGTTTTTCGGTGCTAGGACTGCGTAGCGCCTAGGAGCTCTCACCTTCGGGTTGCTAGGGTTTAGGAGGTTGTGGGTAAGTTGTAGAGTGAATCTGGTGGGGTACTGTAGTCATAACAATACCTCATAGGGCAAGGCAAAGGAGGAGGGAGTTGCTACTGAGGGTTTCTAGCCAAGAAATTCATATCAGTGGTGCAGGTGCACACACAATCAGAGTAGGGGTCATCTCAACATCAATAGAAGGGTTTCGAAGAGGGAAATCAAGGCTTAGAGGGAGTCACATCAAGAACTTCCAGGAGAGATGTAAAAGAGCAGCATGGCACTATACGGAGTAAGAGACAAGGACAAACTAGATGGAGCCTCAAACTTTTCTATCTGGAAGGCTAGAATCTTATTTGTAGTTGACAAAAATTATGTCAAGCACTTCACCTTGAGGACGATAGCGATCCTAGTTGACCCAGCTGATAATTACAAGTATGAGGAGGCAATGGCGAAGGCTAAGAGAATGATCCTTGATGGGGTTAAGGAGCATGTAGTACCACACATTTCTGAGAAGGAAATGGAAAATGAGATGTGGGAGGCCCTAAAGAAATTGTACCTGCATACTTCTGTGCAAAGAAGGATGTTACTAGAAAATCAGTTGCGTTCATATTAGATGAAGAAGGGAGAACTGATCGACACCTTCCTTGGTCAACTAAATGAGATTTGGGATCAACTGACTTCCATAAGGGTCATGTCGGATTAGGAACTGATGGTGAGAAATGCCCTGAATGCAGTCTCAGAAGACTGGGATGTATTTGTCGAGTATACTGAGCAGAGTGACCCTTCCACAGTGGGAGGAAATGTGGGTGGATCTTCTCCAAGAAGTGATGAGAAGGCTAAGAAAGATGGGAAGTAGTGGCAAGGGGATCAGATTCAAGCAAGAGGAGGAGTATGGTGCCCTAGCATCTGAGGGAAAGCAAGAGAAACAGAAGAAGAAGGACCTCTCCAAGATCAAATGCTTCCATTGTGGGTAACTGGGTCATTATGCAACCCAGTGTCCAAGGAAGAAGAGTAAGGGAGAGGTCTCCGAGAGCAAGGCAATGCTAGCAAAGGAAGAGAAGGAAGTGGAGACAGACGATGGCTGTGCCATGAGTGCACACACGCCACTTGAGGGGAAGTGGGGAGACATCAAGTTGTAGTCAGATCGACTACAGGCGATGAGGGGAAGGATCCTTGAGGTACCCAACCTCTTGGATCAGACCATGCTACAGGAGCCCCGAAGAGGAGTAACAGGACTGGCGAATGTGGGTAGAGATGGATGCAGATGAAGTGACAGAGAGAGATATAATCTAGAATTCCTAGTAGAGCACAAGACTAGTAGGCTGCAATAGTTCGAGAGGCATGGGAGTGTTTCACAAGTGCAGGATAGCACAGAGAGGTGTGCAATGGTGCGAGATGTAGTTATTTGTTGCAGCATCGCAGAGGTCAGAGAGGGAGCACTTGTTAGTGGTAGAGGGAGCTTCAGTATCAGGAGTACTCTAGCCTAACAAAGAGGTCAGCGTTGGGAGATCAGTTACCTACTTCTCAAGTAACTAAGCTGCAGTGCAATAGTTAACACTAGTAGTGCTATTGGTAGCACGATGTAGCGTGATGAGAGGAGATGCAGTGCAGACATAACAATGGAAGTGGCAGGGCCATGGGCAGTAGCACGAATGCAGAGGAAGTTACAATACGGATGCAACAATGGCAGTGGTAGGGCCAGGGGTAGTAGTACAGGATGCAACAGTGCAGAGGATGTTGGGCAGTAGGCCTAGCATTAGCACATGGACTGATGCCAGATGATTAGAGTGATGCTCAATGAGGAGTAGTGCTAGAGTAGAGTCCTCACTAAGAGGGAGTGTTGATTTGAGTTAGCATCAGATCTGTTCTAGCCACGAAAATTGGTGGAGAGGCTAAGGCACATGAGATCTCCAATACCCAAAAAGGGTTTGGGTAGATTCTAAACAGTTTGGGAGATATTAAAATAATTAATATATTCAATGGAGTCCCTAAGTCTAAGCTTAGTGAAATTAAAATATTAATGTGAATTAATATAAAACAGTGTTAGAAGGGTCCAAAAGGCATGGATCAATCCAGATCTAATCTTAGGCATCAATTAGGGACTTAATCTCAGTCGTTGATTTGTCACGATAAAAGTATAAGAGGAGGCTTGAGGGTCACTTGGAGAACACACCAGAGTGATCAGTCATTCTATTCTCTAGAGCGAGGTTTGCTAAGAGAGATAGAATTAGTGATCAGTTGCAGTGAGGGGCAGTGAGTATGAGGTAGAGACGCAGGGATAGTGTCGAGAGACCAGCACAAAAGCAGAGAGAGGCAGACGTAGAGCCAGAGGGAGCCACGTAGATGCAGCAGAGATTGCGCAGAGCTAGAAGGGCCTGCGTCATTCACGCAGAGGTTGCAAGAGTGACAAAGAGAGCCAGAGAGGCTACACATGGCCTCAGCAGGCTGATGCAGAGGCCAGTAGCGCTAACGCTAGGCTTCAGATTGTGTTGGAGAGGTATTTCGTGGAGCAAGCTTTCCAAATATCTGCTTCCGAGAGAGGTATTTCTGCTAGATATTTTATCTCTGTTGAGTTAGCTAGTTTGGCACCTAGTGTGCTCAGAAAATAGTTCCTTAATAATAAAACCCTCAGATAGTTGCACCGGCTTTCCCGCATTGTGTTCTTCAGGAACATTAGTCCAAAAATAATGTTGTAATTTGTGTGCTTGTTTCTGTTTCCTTCAGTTGATGATCTGTAATATGTTGAGCATGCACTTGTACTTATTTTCAGTATTTACATGGTAAATAACTTATTAATTAGCAGAACAAGTAGGTAGGAATAAATCAGTAAAGTGCATGGAGGGTTTCTAACTGGTAAAATTATAAACTTCAACACTCCAAGAATTCCTCCCAATTCATACTTCTAACTTCCAGTTCCTTCTTGACTAAGATTGTATTCATCCCATGGTGATATAGTCTCCATGTGGCCTGAGTGGATTTTCCTTTCTGAACCCCCTTCACCATCTTTTCTAAACTTCTGAGCAAATAATATGGGAAGTTGATGAGCTTACGGGACTCAAAGTGTAAGAGTAGGCATATGTGGTATATGAAAGTTAGTGAATAACAACCTTCACAAGTAAGGAACTTCTGCAACACATGCAGGAGATCCTTCCACTTCCCTATCATGATGTCCCGCTGGAGGCCGTTCTTCCAGTCTACCTTCTGCTTTCGGTTGACCATGAACTGGAGCCATAGTTCCTTTTCCAACATTTCCTTCTTGAACCATTCTCCCCTACTGTTGGCAACCCTGTAGCCTAAGGCATTGATTCTTCTGTTACTACAAACTCCAATGAACCAACCTTGGCTTAGCTCCCATTGAAGGTCTGGGCAAATGCTATTACTACAGCTGAGTCAAACCCATCGAACTTCTACAAGAATGGAAGGAACCCAGATCCATACAATAATGCAAGATTATTCTTCTACTCAGTTGTCCATTCCATCTCTATGGATCATGGCTCAATCCTTAAAGGCATCATGTCTATTCAAATTCACTCACTCAATATTTCAAGAAAAATATCACGGCAAAAAAACTCAAATGGTGATCGAACTACACACCTGCCGTTAAATCAACCATTTCCAATAGGGTCGTGCTTCATCACTAAAATTGCATGGATGCAAACGTGAATTTGTGTCGGTACAGGCAGGCTATAATGATTGGAAGAGGTAGTGGTTTGGACAATAATTTGACATAACGGTCATTTGAGGTCAGACATGGGGTGAAGCTATTATTATCAGGTGATGATGTTTTAAAGGGAAGGTAAGTCTTGAATTCTGGGAGAATCATACCACTCCGCATTTACTCCACGATTTCACATAAAGCGTACTTTAGTACTCATTAAAAGTATAAGATTTTATAGCCTAAATTATCCTTGTACTTAAATGATTTCTCCCTAATCTAGTAAATGATGAAACACACCATTAATCATAATATAAACTGAATGTCATGGTCTGCAGATGGAACAATTGTTTTTCTTGTACAAAGGTTCATGAAACAACAGAGAAGCTTCACTACGCATTTTTGTAGACTAGGTGTTCCTACACCGAAACACGTGTTTTGAATTGGGCACGCTTAGCAGTGAGAATTCCTGCATTGAATTGTGCCTGTGCTTGAATGTGCCTGCACCAGCCATGCCTACATCGAGCGTGCTTGCACTTTAGACATGCTTGCACTACCCATGCCTACATTGAATCTTCTTGGACTTTGAACACACATTCCTACACCAAGGATATTTGTAGCGTAGTAGAAGCCAAAGGAGAATTATGATAGAATACAATTCATAGACTAGATTAAAAATATTTGTTGAATATACATAGGAGATTTTATTCACCATTCCTTGGTGTTAACGTATTCCTTTCGATATGATTTGTAGGTTCACATCAAATCTTGTAATCAATCCATCAGGGAAAAAAGAAGTGGAAAAAGTGTAAAGTTTTAGAAGGGGAAGGAAATTACAATAGGGAATTCAAGAGCGAAACCACCAAGATGGATAAATCGAAGAGAGGTTTTGGGGAAAAAAATTTCAAGGGGAAAAGAGGGAAATACGAAATTGGATAGGGAATTTCTTTGAAGAAAGGGATGGTAAACTTTTGGGATATTAAAAGAAGAAAAGAAGGGGATTTCTCGAAAATGGGAATAGATCAAAGGAAAAATTTCACCTGATATCTGCCTACATAGTGTTGATCCATAAAATAAATGCAGCGCGAGTTGAGTGTTGCCTGAAATAAAAATTTCCTTGCTAGTTATCCCAAACTTGGATAAGGGCCCAGTTCTTGTACCTGAACCTGCTTCTTCTTGGTGACAGTTAACACATATAAAGATCAAACAACATTCCCATTCTATTAGAACTGATCTGCTTGCCGGGAAGCTCGTTTTCAAGTTTATCCTTATGAAACTATGTCAGTAGAGATAATTTTCACAATCACGGGAAAAATTCTTTTTCTTTTTCCTTTTAATTATTTATATAATTTTTTTGGATTTTCCTTAAATTTCATTTCATGAGAGAAGAAATCAGATCACAATAGGCTAGCATAGCCACCTACCAACTGAAGTTCAGATTGCTGTTGCACTTGCTACATGAAGTCTCGCTTTGTCATGGGCTGAAAATATACTTTAATCCTATGCCCATTCACAAGGAAAGCTAAATCTTGCCCATTGTTGGTTTTGACTTCTACAACCCCATTGTCAAAGACTTGCATTACCTCATACGATCCAATCCAGCGAGTATGGAACTTCCCTTTAAAATGTTTAAATCTAGAATCATAGAGAAGTACCCAATCACCTGGTTTGAACTGATTTTTCCTGATAATCTTATCATGCCATTTCTTGCAATGCTACTGCACCAAAATATTCTATTGAACATCATCCCTTCAAAATTCTTCCAATTCGTTTAGCTGTAATAGATGCTGTTGTTATGATTCCGAGAGATATCGACCCAACTGAACTGCAGTCCTCAAAGTCTTTACCTGAAATTCAATCGGCAAAAGGACTTAATTTCCATCCACCAGCTCATATGGTGTATGCCCCATGTTGTTCCTCCAAGTGTTTTGATAAGCCCATAAGGCTTCAGGAAACCGACTAGCCCAATCCTTCCTATGCTTGTTTATTGTTTTCGTGAGGATGGATTCAATTACCTTATTTTTGGATTCCACTTAGTCATTTGCTTGTGGGTGGTACGGTGTAGGTTTCTTGTGATGAATATTATATTGATTCATGACTTCCTGTACCAAGTTAGAAACAAACTGCGGTCCATTGTTAGAAACGATTTCTCTAGGAACACCAAATCTAGAAAAAAAAATCATCAAACATAAAATCAACAACAACTCTTTCAGTGACAAAATAAACAACTTTAGACTCTACCCATTTAGTAACAAAATTAGTACAAACCAAGATATGCTTTTGATTTAAAGATTTGGGATTTATGGCTCCTACAAAATCAATAACCCATTTTTCAAAGGTCTCAATCATGACTTGATGACATAAAGGAATTTCATTGGCTTGAACATGCTGACCCATTTGTTGACAACTATCACAACGCTTAACATATTGTTTGACATCCTTAAACAAATAAGGCCAAAAATAACCAGTGTGTAAAAGCTTATATGTTGTTCGTTTGTCAGCAAAATGGCCACCGCAAGGTTCATCATGGGAAGATTTTAAAATATCAAACATTTTTTCCTCTCTTACACATATACGAATAAACAAATACGGTACAGTGTAAAAGAGGCCTCCATGTATCCAAGAATATGAAGAACTTTTCTGAATAATATTCCGCTTTTCACGAGAGGATAAGTGAGGTGGTGCCTTTTCGGTGAGTAAATAGTTGGCTATGTCAACAAACCATGGAGATTTTGCTGACATAGCAAAAAGATGTTCGCCAGGGAAATCATCATCAACATGAATTGCTTTGACATGATTGTTTAATATGGAAAGATAATTAGCTACAACGTTAGACTTTCCTGGCCTATCAACAATTGTAACATTGAATTCCTGTAATAAAAGTAACCACCTAGTCACTCTACCTCTAGTTAAAGGTTTATTCATTAAATATATTATAGCTGAATAAACAATATGCACATAAACTTCATATCCTATAATATAATCCCTGAATTTATTAATAGCAAAAATAACGACTAAAAATTATTTCTCAGTTGTTGTATAGTTAAATTCAACAGGTGACAAATTTTTTGTTGATGTAATAAATAGCATAGATTGTTTATTCTCTTCTTGTCCTAAGGCTGCGCCAATAGCAGTGTCTGAAGCATCAGAGGAAATATGAAATGGCAGGGACCAGTTTCGTCCTCTCAAAACTGGGGCATGTACTAATTTTTCCTTCAATGTTTCAAATGATTGTTGGCAATTCGTGGACCAAGTGAATTCACTATCCTTAGCTAGTAATCAAGAAAATGGGTTAGCAATCTTGGAAAAGTTTTCAATGAATCTTCGGTAATAACTAGCATGTCCCAGGAAACCTCTCACTTCCCTTTGAGTTTTGGGTGTAGGAAGATGAATAATAACCTCAATTTTAGTAGGGACTACCTAAATACATTTCTCAGAAATCAAATGACCAAGAACCACTCCTGCTTTGCACATTATTCTACATTTTTTATCATTCAAATGAAGATGGGCCTCTTGGCAACATAAAATAATTTTCTAAATTCTTAAGAGCTTCATCAAATGAGTTACCAAACATAGAAAATCCATCCATATAACTCTCAACACATTCAATATCAGCAAACATAGCCAAGACAACCCTTTGAAAGGTAGCGTCTGCATTACACAACCCGAAAGGAAGCACTCGGTAGGCAAATGTGCCCCAAGGGCATGTAAAGGTGGTTTTGTCTTGATCTGAAGGTTCGATCTAGATTTGGTTATAACCACTGAAGCTATCTAAAAATGAAAAGTACTTTTTACTGGAAAAGATATTTATCACCTGGTTAATGAAAGGAAGGGGAAAGTAATCTTTGAGAGTGGCTTTGTTTAATTCTCGATAGTCAATGCAAATACGCCATATCCCATATTTCTTAGGGACTATCACTAATGAAGAGACCCATTGGCTATCAGAAATGGGGTAGATGAAATTAGCATCTAAAAGTTTTTGTAATTCTTCCTTAACAATCTCTCAGAGTGCGGGATTCATTCATCTCTGGGGTTGTCGGACAGGTCGGACTCCCTCCTGGATATAGATATGATGAGTACAAGTTTGAAGGGGAATTCCTTTCATGTCTTCATAACTCCAAGTCAATGCATCCAAATGATCTCGAAAAAAGGTAACAAGTTGCTCTTGCTGAGATGAATCCAGGTCTGAACTAATGTGTAAGGATTTGCCTGGACTGATTTCAATAAGAGTAGTCTTGGGCCCAAGAGTACAGGAGGATGATGCCACAGTATGGGATAAGGAAGGTTGGGAATCAAAGTTCTCTTGGAAATCCAGACTAAAGATCTGATGAAGCATATCAAAACTAGGCATAGTGTCTAGATTGTTCAAGAAAGCTCACAATTCACCATCCTCAGCAAACTCGGTATGATGTTAAATCGAAGAAATAGGCTAGGTCTCCTCATCACTACTGTCATAGTCTAACCATAAGGTATCCTTCAGCTCCCGAATAGATCTAGCAGGTGGGTATAAGGTGACATTTTTCCAAGAGTCTCCATGTGAAATGTAGATGTCACCGGAGCAACTTCAAATATAAGAATTAGCCATGACAAGCCATGTTCACCCCAGAATCAAAGGATGTCCTCCCATGAGATTCTTTGGCTAAAGCACAATGAAATCCGTGGGGTATTCCCATGAATCTATAGAGACAACCATGTTGTCCAATACTCCATTGGGCTTGATTTTAGATCTATCTGCAAGTTCAAGCATGGTGGGTGTAGGACGAATGTGGCTCAACCCAAGTTGTTCCATGGTTTTCCTAGTCATCACATTGATGGCCACCCCTAGGTCTACTAACAAATTAGAGACAAGGATATCACATATCTGGATAGAAACAATTAGGTTTCCAGGATCTAGATATTTCTCCATTGATACGCATCCTGTCATCAACTCAACTGCTTTACCAACAAACTAAATGGTCCAAGGTTCTACTCTCTTCCTCCCTATATTTCACGACATAATTCCTAGATGAACTTGGTACAAATGGAAATTTATCAGATAGACTGATGTAAAGAAACCTTTATACAATGATTCATTAATTCAGAAGCTAAGGTGGACTCACGGTCACTCTTCTCCATGGCCAACCGCTCTACATAGGGAGGCTGGTTTGAAGAAGATGGTGAATCTAAAGGTACGCGAATGGGCTGGAGGGTGATATTGTTTTTTGAATGATGAGGAGTTACCTCCTCATTCTTCTCCTCAATAATCATCATGGATTGTTTTTGTTTTTCTAGTTTAACTACCCTTCTTGATCTCAATTGAAGCTCGTTCATCCCAACTGACAAGGCTCGATAGGTAGGGAAAGTGGATGGTCCAACTACATGAATTAGTTGTACTACCTTTAAATTATTAGGATTCGTTACTGGTTGAGTAGGTAGTTGAGGTAGTCTGAATGGTGGTGGCAAAGGCAATGGTGGCAATGATTGACTCTGCTCAGGTAGAGAGGGAAAATATGGTTGTGACATATGGTGTGGTGCATAAGAAGGAAGATATGATGGAATCTGAGTAGGATAGGAATGATATGAATGGTTTGGCCCTCTCCATCCTTGTTGCCAAGGTTGGGAGGACTGTCCACGACGGAAATGGTTCCCATGCTGCCAATATTGAGAGTGATTGTTATTATTACAATAGGAATATGGAGATGCATTATAACCATCAAAATGTGGTTCAGGAGCCATACCTGCACTTACGTGAGGCCAATTCCTTCGCACTTTGGTGGCATGTAAAGACTCAGGTTCGGAATGCTTCCCTTCGAGTACAACTTTTAATCTTGGTATGGAGAGACAATCCTCTGTGGCATGGTTCTCTGCACAAGTCACACATTTATTAGCACTTTTCATATCAACAGGACATTCTCTTAAAGGATACTTCTTTTTACAGTTTGGACAAAAAATAGATAATGACACTTGTTCTTTTTCTAATTTTTGCTGAATCTTCAAAGAGTCTATCTTTTTTCTAACAATACTCATTATTTCAATTTTCATATTTCCCATCTTAATCTCCAAGCCAATTATCATAGCATCTATATATTGAACTTTATTAGTTTCGCTTCGACCACCTATAGTGGATCTAGATTGGTTTGTGGAGAACTCCTTGGACAAGTCAGAAATTTGTTCAAAAGTTTTCTAAGCAATGTCTCCTTGTCCTAACAAATTCAGATTATGTCTAGAATCCTCAGTAACTCCTCGTAGGAACAAGGTTCGAATAGTACTTAAATTAAATTTGTGTTTGGATCTTTGGAGTATATACAAAAATCTCTCTAAGTAGTCCTCCATGGTCTCATCATCACCTTGTAAAATGGTGAAGATCTCGTCCTACATTTCTCTAGTTTTGCAATATTCCTGATATTTATTCAAAAATACTCTCTTCATTTGGTCCCCAGAACTTACGATGTTTCCTCCTAGTCCCATGAACCAGGGCGAGGTTGAATCGTTGAGAGTTGCAGGAAACAACTTTAATTTATCTGCATCAGAAGAATAATCATAACTTCAACACAATATATAAAATTCAAAAAGAAATGAATCTGGGTCTTCGTGCACCTTACCATGAAAGTGCAGAAGAGCTGAAGATGAAATATTTTTCATTTGTACATTCTCTCCCAACTTCGCTACTAGAAATCCAAAAGTGGATTGTTCATCATTTACCTGGTTCTTGCCAAACCCCTCTGCATGGTCTTCATGAGTAGCCATTGTTGTGCCTCCAATCAGACTACTTCTGGAAGGTGAAGGTTAACTAATGCTGAATTAAACTTTATGATCACATATAGCCTCCTCCTTCCGCTTTTGGGATTGTGTCACACGTGAATCACTGTGTCCAGAATCCAAGTGGACTGTTCTGACGTGATGAGTTTGCATTAACCTGGAATTCCTACCTACAAAAGAAGTTCCAATATGAGAAGAGTTTTCAGATATTTTAGTATTTTGTCAGCTTTTATTGGGCTTGAGACCCCTACCATTCTTAGGCATTCATTTTAAAAAATCAAATCCAAAAATAAAATTTAAATGCTTGTAAAGAAAAAAATATGTTAATTGTTGCAATGGAAAAGAAAATTAGCACTCGTAAAATCGTCAAAACAACAGAAGCATACTGCAAAAAAAATAATGTTAGATTTACCCCTCTAGAAAAATAGAAAGTTCTTATCAATTTCAAATCACCTCCCCGACAACAGCGACAAAATGTTGGGTGTCGAAATTGTTGTCAAGCAGACTCCTTCAACACTTAATTGTCAACCCAAGGGTTTCGTAAACATAGAGGAGAAGCACGTGAAATGCCATAAATGAAATCAACTTTTCTAAACTCTATTCCTACTTCCTTAATTGCAATCCTGCAGAATCAAAAATAAAAGATCACCCGGAAATTTACACCAAAGATATTCTAGTGCTAGAATATGAAAGAAATTACTTTCACAGGAAAACAAATGAAAGGAATTCCAAAACATGTTGCAAAAATATTGAAAATTGTAAATTTATGTTTATCTTTAGTATAGTTGTGTTCCAGATTAATAATTGGACCCTTGAGGATATCTCACTCCTTTTGGATCTTCCTCCCTATACTAAGTTATTATTCCTGTACCAGAACAAAGTTTATGTGTTGGGAGTATACTTTACACCTATATTGAAGATTTATTTCTTTATGCAGGAACTTTAAGCCTCAAGGCTAGAGCACTCTATTCCTATATCAAGAGATCAATTCCTGTATCGGGACAGAGGTTCCTGCACCAAGCTTTCCAATCCTTCTTTCGAGAAAATAAAGAATGTGTTGACTAAGAAAAATAACTTGCAAAGGTGAACAAAACTTTTAAATTAAATTCCTCAAACTAAAAGATGCTTAAACTAATATTTTAATGTCTAAAACAAGAATTAATTCCAAAGTCAAAGCATACTTTTAATTATGGAACTTCTCCATGTAATCTAAGAGATCATTTAAATATGACAATAGGCTTCAATCTTGTAATAGCTATCCACACTACTGATCTGCATGCATAACCTTTTAAACCCATAAATATTTCCTTTAAGAACTATTACACATGAATCAGATCTTTCCTAAATATTAGTAAGTGTAGGCATAGACGAGTGTGTGTGTCGCAACAACGTTTTGTTTCAGAAGTTTATTGAATTCTAAGTATCAGAAGAACTTCAGAATGCAAATCACGCTTTCAAAATCTCATTAATACTTAATAGAAATCACACTTTTCAGGATCGCATTAAGATTTATCAAGTAAAGACAAAAGACCATTGCTATAATGAACCGAAAGAATCAATATGCGAAACTGCAAACGCGCTAATGCAGGAATGCATGCCTGCACGATCCAGGCAGAAAATGAGATTAAACGTCAAATAAGGAAATCATAAGATTAAGCTTCAATCTAACTCGCACACCACGAATCCATCACACTGTAATGAAATTAGATTTAAACCTTGCAGAAAGATAAAAGAAACATTTTCTCACTTCACACTTTGCATTAAAATAATTAACACACCTTAATAAAAAATCAGAAGAGCAAAAGTGAGAACGAGCTGGGTTGGTTGGGTCCTAGCAAACCAACTCGTTTACCTATTTAGGAAATGTAAAAACTCGGCTCTTTAATCAACGCATCAACATAGAGTTACACTGCAAGATTGAGAAAACATGGCGTAGTTCCTTTCTATTAATGATCAGAAAATATACATCATGAATTCGAATCCAACCCAGAATGAGGGCGATATAAGAAAAATTACAAAAGGACAGAATCATAGTATCCTTTCTATATATATTGCTCACTATCATTTTCTATCCGAGTACTGCGTTTTATACATTCATCCAGGCCTATGGCCATAACCAAATTACAGCGAGCATTCCAATTTGAGCGTTTCAGCTATAACAAAAATAACAACAACAGATCATGCTGAGCCTTTCGGCTATAAAAAAACACTATTCTAGGTATTCGGCCAATGACCTAATCTCCACCATATCCCTGATTTTCCTCCATGCTCCGAACCCAACTTGAGTTAATTTTTCCAGAACATGATGTCCGCATGGAGTGGTGAGCTATCACAGTAGTTGAAGATTCACCAGCGGTGCAAGAATCCTACCTGCACTTGACCATGCTAACAAAATAATTAATTCATTTTCCATCAAATACTTTCTAGGAAGAGAATTATTAGTTACAAATATTTAAAGGCATAAAATCTACAAAAATGATTAATTAAGCACTTTCGTAACTCTTAAACATGAAACATAAAGCTAGTGCAGGAAGGGATATGATTCTTGGACTAATGCAAGAATAAGGGATTTTGAAAGGTTAAAACAGAGGTATAAGGTTATGGTTTTGAAGGGAAAAGGGTTGAAAAATGGAACAATTTGGCCTACCAATAGTTGCAAGGTCAAATATGTGGAGCTATAATGTCAAAGTTGTGAAGCTGCAAGGTTGAAGTTGTGAAGTTGCAAGGTTGAAGATGTGAAGTTGCCTTTATATTGAAGCTTTGAAGTTGCTAGGTCAAGGTTGTTGAAGCTGCATGAGGGTCAAAGATATGAAGGTGCATCAAGGTAAAAAATGTGAAGCCGCTAGGTCAAAGGTATTGAAGCTGCTAGGTCGAAGTTAGAAAAATTGTTGTTGGGGTCGAAGTTGTTGGAGAAGTTGTTGGAAGGTTGAAGTTTATTGTTGGAAGTTGTGTAACGAAAGATCATCAAGAAGAAAGGATGAATTCATATTCGAGGGTATTTTTCAATGTTCACATGTCTTCGAATTCGTCAATTGAAGTTCTATAAGAAGAGAAGGATTTTTGTGGGCTTTCCTCTCTGTTGGAGTTGTTTTGGCCATGGCTAATCGCCTATATCTTCTTTCCTATTGTCTCATTGTTATTTATGATTTGGTAGCTATTTGATGATATCTTACACTGATAATAATAAAGGAAAAAACAAGTTGACCAAGTAAATTAAAATACATCACAAGCAGTTATCAAAGTAAGAGAAATAGCACGCACTTGTTTCCCCCTATATTTCTCAACAAAATTAAGGATGCGGTGAGAATGGAAGGGCTCTATCAAAATGTTGAATGATTATATCAACATTCTTAACAAAATTGGTTTGGGTACATAAAGATTTCACAAAATTTACTTGTAAAAATATTAAAGTCAGAAAGGTGACGATACCAACAATTCTGTTAAATTTGGAATCAAAATTATAGGTGCAAGAATTCTTTTTAATTTCTTCCATAAGATGATAGAGGATTCCTTCCTGTAGGTTTTAACCCCCTATATAAATTACCTACATACGAATTATAAAAAACAAAAAATAAACAATGGTGAGAGCATAAAACATATAACAAATATACACAACGATTTTCCCTTGCATCCCAAAACTGGGACTACCAGATTGTTTTTTCATTATAATCCTTTCAATGTTACAATGGATATATATAAATGTTGAAGCATCCATGAACCCCAATCCATTAACCCTAGATTAGAAAATAGCCATATTTCCCTTAACCGAATCTACAAAATACCATGGATACAAAACCATCATGCCTAAAACCATAGGTACGTCCACCCACCTCATATAGGTTCCAAAAAAAAAACCTGGGGTGTTTCCCCGAACCCCATGAAGGGGGGCTACCACCCCCCTGCAAACCTCCCAACAGGGGGGGCTACTACCCCACTGTGACCCCCCTACTACGCCAAATGCAACGTACAGTGGGGACTACCAGCCCCACCTATGGGGTAATCTTGGAAAGAATATAACACACACGCAACAATTTTGCACTTGTTGTTTCTATTCTATAGGGGGTGTAAGGAGAGCTTAGTCATTGGTCGAGCTTTGTAACGCCCATTGTTTTTCGACACCAAGATAGCTTCTTAGTGCTCACAGACTTTGTCAATGCATTTGAAGTATTCTTCAAAGTGTCCATCTTTACCAACAATACATTTTTATCCTAAACCACATCCCTCACAAACTGAAACTGAACATCAATGTGATTTGTCTCTAAATGATAAGCATCGTTAGTTGCCAAGAAAATTGCACTTTGGATGTGACAATATATCCTTATATCTCACTATACTAACACATACTTGAACACAATCTCTAAAACCAAAATTCTTCCTTGCTTGCACGAGTGGTTACCATGTATTCTGCCTCAATAGTTGAGAGTGCCACTACATATTGTCTCTTACTCATCCAACTGACTGCACCTCCAAATAGGTTAAACACATACCAGTTTGTAGATCTTCTCTCATCCAGATCATCATCCTAGTCATTATCAACAAAACCACAAATGTCCAAAACTCTGTCCAATTCTGGTCTTCCTTGGTAGCACAAAAAATAATGATTAGTGGCATGCAAATATGTGAAAACCAACTTCCCTATTGTCCAATGCTCCTTCCCTGGTTTTGACATAAACGTGTTGAATACTCCCACTGAATGTGCAATGTTTGGTTTAGTATAGACCATCTCATGAATCAAGCTACTGATTGCACTTACATATGGAAAACAGTACATGTCCTCTTCCTCTTCTTATGTCTTGAGACATCGTTCAACAAATAACTTTACACCTACAGGAATAGGAACCTTCACCGGTTTACTATCTTGCATATTAAACCTCTGCACTATTGTCTCGACATACTCCATCTGGTTTAATGAGAGCGTCCACTTTTCCTGATCTCATTTAATTTACATGCCTAAAATATAGTTTGCAGCACCAAGATGTTTCATGTCGGATTTGGAGGACAATTGGGTCTTCAAATCCTGGATAATTTCTTTGTCATTTCCAACTAGCAACATATCATCCACATACAAGACCAAATAAATAACATGGTCAACAATTAATTTAAGATACACACAGTGAACTTCTTTGCTTCTGGTGAAGCCAAGTCCCTATATAAATGTATCAAATTTATGATAACACATCCTCGGCGAATGTTTTAATCCATACAGAGACTTTTTTAACTTTCATACCAGTTCTTTCTTACCCTTCACCGCATTGCCTTTAGGTTACTTCATGTAAATATATTCTTCTAGATCCCTGTGAAGAAATGTTGTCTTCACATCCATCTATTCTACCGCAAAATCAAAAGTACCAACATCAAATAAAAGTAATCTAATAGAATCTACCTTGGCAACAAGATAAAAAATATCACCAAATTCAATTCTCGGCACGTGGAAATAACCTTTTTCTACCTACCGAGCTTTTTATTTTTCCACCTTGCCTTATGCATTCATATTCTTCTTAAACACCCATTTTCTTCCAATGGGTTTCATTCCTGCTGACAACTCCACCAAATCCCAAGCATCATTTTTGTACAAAGATGCCATTTCATCAACCTTGGCCTCTTTCTAGAGTTTTCCATCCTCTCAATCTACCCCTTCCCTCACAGTTCTAGGATCATCATCTGTAATAGATAAAGAAAAATTTGAACAGAAAGAAGATAGAATATACCTTTCTGGCTACCTTCTTTCTTGAACTGTTATTCTCACAGCCAAAGTTTGTGGCTCTTCATGTTCAGATTCCTCTTATGTTGTAGAGTATGATTCTTCCTCCTTTAGCTCAAACTCTATCTCCTTAGGCTCCTTTCATAGGAATTCATGTTTAATAAGATCTTTCACCTCTCTAAACACCACATCTCGGTTGAACACAACCTTCCTTTTTTGTGGGTTCCAAAGCTTATAACCTTTTAAACAATCCTTATACCCAATAAAGATGCACCTTTCATACTTACTACCCAACATTGTTATTTTCTCGTTTGGAACATGTACATATGCATCACATCCAAATACATTCAGATCTAAAAGTGAAGGTTTCTTACCAGTCCATACCTCTTGTGGAGTCTTATCATCCAACATTGATGAAGGTGATCTATTTACCAAGTAACATGTTGTCTCCACTGTCTCTACCCATAATTCTTGTCCTAACCTGACACCACTAAGCATGCTTCTTTCCCTTTCCATTAACGTCCTGTTCATTCTTTTTGTAACTCCATTTTACTGAGGTGTGTATGGAGTAGTATTTTTCCATGCTATACCACACTTCTTACAAAATCCTTCAAATTCCTTCTTACAAAACTCTCCAAAGTTATTTGTCCTTGGCAAATTTATGTTCTTCTCTATCTGGTTTCCCACTAGAGTCTTAAATTCTTTAAACCTATCAAAGAATTCAGATTTCTTCCTGAGGAAATATAACCATGTATTCCTTGATAATTTATCTATAAATGATACATAGTACACAGACTTACTCAGTGATGGAATCGACATAGGTCCAAACACATCATTGCATACAAGCTCTAATATTCGTTTCACCCTCTTAGCACCAGAGGGGAAATTCACTTGATTTAGCTTCCCATATCCATAATTATCACATAAATCAAAATCCAAAGAGAAATTAGACATACCTTCTACCATAACATTACCATGAAGTATTCAAAGGCCCTTCTCTCCAATATGTCCAAGCATTTGATGCCATATCATGGTTTTTTCTCCAGAGACCACTAGATTTTCTTCTCCACTTCCAGGAACCACATAGTTGTTTCACCCATCAATAACAATGCTACCCTAAATCTTGTACAAAGTTCTAATCTAAACTCCCCACATAAATACCAATGCTCCCCGAACCATCTTGTAGGTATATTTCTCGAAAATTATTTTTACACTTGCATCATCCATCTTGCTTACATAAATCAAATTTTTGGCTAATGAAGGAATATGCAGAACACCAGGAAGTTTTCTAATCCTTCCACCTTGCGAATTCAACTTGACTTTTCCACGACTGACGATTCTAGCCTTCCTATCCTCCCCTAAGAATACATCACCACCATCATATTTATCATACTCACAGAACCACTCTCTATAGGGAGTGAAGTGAAAGGATGAACGTGAGTCAATCAACCATGCCTCATTATCTACATGTGTACTTGAAGAAGAAGACAAGTACACATCCCCACGTTTATCTGAGATGGCTTTTTCCTCTGCAGAAGGAGAATCATCATATCGCTTTCCTTTCTCGGGAGCTTTAGAGTTACAAACCATTTTGAAGTGCCCTTCCTTTCCACATTTCCAGCATACCTTTAAAGGTTTCCTAGAGATTTAGATCTCTCTCTAGATTTAGATCTCCCACTTGAGGACTTATTTTTATTTCTATTCTTTCCCTCCATATTTTTCCATCTCATCTCCTCCCACAACAAGGATGAGACTATATCATCAAATTATAAGGCATTTTCATTTCTACCTATTGCAACAACCAGACTATCCCACGAATCCGCTAGAGAACACAACAAACTGATGCATTTATCTTCATCTAAAATTTTAATATCAAAAGATAATAACTAGCTTACCATAGTATTAAACACATTCAGATGCTATGTCACCGAGTCTCCATCTTTCATCCTCAGGTTATACATTTTTTTCCATAGGAATAGTTTATTCGCCAGAGACTTAGATTGGTACAAAGTCCCTAACTTGTCCCACAAAGCCTTCCCAGAAGCTTCCCCTGATACATTCATCAATACTAAATCTGAGACACACAACCGTATTGTGCTCTTTGCCTTACGATCCAACTTCACCCAGAATTTAGATGACATTGTTTTTGGTTTAGTACATGGATCTATCATGATCCACTAATGTTTATCCACTAGCAGATCCTCCATCTTGAGTTTCCACAACTCAAAACTCTGAGCATTAAATTTCTCTATCTATATCTTTCCACTGCTCGTCAACTTCTTTAACCACAAGAATCCATCTCACAGATCTCCCATTAAACAAAGTCTACCATAGGCCCAAAAAAAAACCCTCAGCAACAAAGGCATCCCCTTGACACTGAGACAACTCTGATACCAAATGTAGGTTTTAACGACATACAAAAATTATCTGCAGATGAATTCTAAAAAACAGAAAATAAGCAATGGCGAGAGCATAAAACATAAAACATATATACACACAGATTTTCCCTTGGATCCCAAAACCGGGACTACCAAATTGGTTTTTAATTATATTTTTTTCAATGTTACAATACATATGTATACATGTTGAAGCATCCATAAACCCCAATCCATTAACCCTAGATTAGAACATAATTGTAGTTCCCTTGATCGAATCTACAAAATACCATGGATAAAAAACCATCATGCCCAAGTCAATGTGAAAAATACACGCACAAAACCATAGGTTGGTCCGCCCACCTAATATAGTGTCCAAAAAAAAAAATTATGGGGCACTGCACTGGACCCGGTGCAAGGGGGCTACCAACCCCCCTGTGGCTCCCCGCACATGGGCTACTCATGGAAAAAATATAACACTTCCCTGGAATGAGTATTAATCCAAGGGAATCAATTATTTTCGTCTTTCATGTATAATACGAGGAAGGAGAATGAGTTTTCTATGTATGTGTTTCTAAATGTACATATGGCTTTTAAAAGAAAATTAATGATACAATGAATTTCAAACATTGATTTTAAACCTTAATATGTGAGGCATTACTTGTAATCTTTGTATCACTTCACATAGTCTCTACAACTCATCAAGTGCCCATGCTGATGAATAGTTTGGCAACCCTAGATCCAGCTGGAAGGGATACCACCCATATGCAAGGCATTCTTCAACATGAAATGATTTGGAGCAGATGTTGTACTTCTCGTTTGTTAACAATGATTCAAAACTTGCACCCAGTATCTCATTAACAATCATGTCTTCATATTTGAAGGGTCATGAATAGATTAGTAGCTATATGCGCTACTATTTGGTAATATTTTTTATGAGTACATCTTGTAAGAGTGATGTTTTAATTGTTCAATTTAGCAATTGCATCATGAATCTATCAGCCCAATCCTTACTTCCAATCACAATATTTTTCTTTCTCTACTCAATGCTCAACAAATGAAGGAGCCTCAATCAATTGGCATGAAGTGCTCCGTCCCTTCTTGCAGGAAAATGTAGCGATGTTTACTAGAAAATTATTTTACCTCCATTGTTTAAATTTGAATTGTACTCAAGTGTCTTTTGTCTATGTAATTGTCCTCTTTCAAAATTTGCAAACATTTCAGCAATAATATGACATGATTTGGCCCAGTTTTCAAGTGAGTTATGCTTCTTATGAGCTTTTTCCAATTTAACAATAATCTTGGCGTGCCTTTGCACTTTTTAGAGAAATTACTAGTATAAACATTGTTGGCTAATATAATTAAAAAAAAATATAAAAAAAAATCTATAACATAACTATGACCCCTACATAAAATTTGAAAGAATATAAAATATTTAAAATATATTGTTATTCTTAATTGAAAAAATTAAAAGGAAAAAAACTTACAGTTAAAACAAAATCCATATGGAATTATCTTGGTTTGAATAGTGGTTAAAAAGAAGTCCATATTGAATTATTTTTGTTTGAATAGTAGTTGAAGAGACCGGTAGCAAAATCGGTTGAGATAAGAACTATGTGAAGATTTCCATTGCTTAAGGGCCTCAATTTTTTTTAATAATTTAAAGAAAAATTTGATCAAGTTTCATAGATCAATCAAAGTCGTAACCCTTGGTCAAGCTCTCTACCTCAATCCATTTTTTTTGTTTTTCTCTTTATTCTTTTTTCTAACCCGTATAGCACCTTGATTGTTTTTTTTTCAATTTTCTAAAAATAGTTTATCATGGTATTATTTAAACACTCAAAAAAAATGGATAAGGGACAGAAATATACTAGTTTATCTTTTTTCATTATTTAGAGGAGAAGAAAAATGCGGATCAAGATTAACTCTGAAAAAATTGTAAATGGAAGCAAGATTCACTTAATGGAAAAGGGAAAGAAAATGAAAAGGTTGAAAAATGGAGAACAACAAATTAAAAATCCTCTCAAGCCACAACTGATCCAAGATATATCATGGACATATGTTGTAAGAGAATATAATTGGAATGTGAGGTTGTTGTAATCTCTTTCTCTCAGTGAAAAGTGGATGCAAGTACAAATAAGTGAGGCCTTTGGTCCATCGGCTACAACAATGCACAATTCCTCTCTTTTTCCCCTTTCACTATCAATCTATTATGTTTATTAATTGAAAAAAATGTACTCAAATAGAGTGGGTCCCTTTTCCTCTTTGCGGGTGAGTTATCACACAGCGCGATAACTTGCAAGTGGTTAGGATTGACCCCTTCTACTCTTAAGAAAAGTTACAATATAGACTCTTCTAGAGTCTTCTTCATCATGCCCAACGAGTAATGGTGGTTACCATGACATTGTCTCAAATTATGCCGATTAAAACAAGAAGGTAACTTTTCGACTAGATATGGTGGTTAAAACAAGAATGTAACCTTTTGACCCACATAACATTTGCATGCAGAGTCTAATTGAGATAATTAGTTGTATATAAAATTGGGTAGTGATTCTTACCCTATTGAAATAATCATTGTATATAAAATTACATAAAAAAGTATCATACTTAACCGACAATGATTAACATTTAACACCTCCACTTATCCATGAAATAATAATTTCCAGTAACTTACCTTCAATCCTTTTATTTCTATAATATACATAGATATATAAAATATTATATTATATTATAAATTAAATATTAAAAAAATAAAAAAAATTACACATTGAGATATTGTGGTATAAAAAGCACTAACAACTCGAATATGAAATTTCCATTTTATTAATACCTGGGTGTAGAAAACACCTATATGTGGAATACGTTTTTATTTCTATAAAAGAAACATATATAAACACACACTTTGAACTGTTTTATTGAAAAAGATGAATAGATAACTCAGTAATTGAATTAACCTAAAGTTTGAAGAAGTCGGATATAAACGAATAGATAAATGAGATTAACATGAATTTAAAGGAATTGGCATATAAAATATATATATATATTTATTTATTGGGTATTAATTTTTTTTTTTATAATTTTTTTTAATATTAATATGAATTTTAAATATTTTATAAATTTAAAAAGAAAAATTATATAAATAAAAAAACATAAAGAAAAAAAAAGTTTAAAAATTGGAATAATTTTTTCTTGTCAATATTTTTGAAAATTTTAGATGTATAATTCATGTTTAACTAGAAGAAAATAACACATATTATTTATATTCAATTAAAAGAAATTCTAAATTAAAAATGAAATTAGGAAAAGAATAAAAGAAATTATATAAATAGAGAAAATCTTCAAAGGAAAAAATATATACTAAAGTCTTAAAAAAATTATAAGATATTGATTATATTTTTCATTTGTAGAGTTGAGGCTTCTGTGATCTATATCAAGTTTACAAAATATTTTTCGGCGAAAATCACATGAAATATTATTTGCCAATGCGTTTTGAACCAACCAGTGTGGTTCGTCGTCAGGACAAGTTGAAGAAACAGATCCAGCTTAGCATGTTAAATAGACCGAGAAGAGCCTCCAACGGCTAGTTTGACCAACCGCTAATATTGACTAATGGACCGGGATCAAAACATTGTTAATAATAAAAAGGAGATAACTTATAAAAATAATTTAAATTAGTGGTAATAGTTTATTAATAAATAGTAAAAAATTATAGGTTAATTATTCTTTAAAAATAAATTAGTTGCAAAAGACCACTTCTATGAATAAATTAAACCTGAATACGAGTTAAATGGGAATATAAATAATAAAAATAATAAAATAAAAATAATAATAAATAAATAAATAAAATAATAAATAAAAATAAATAAATAAATAAAAATAAAAAAAATAATAATAATAATAATAATAAATAAATCAATAAAATAATGAATAAATAAATAATAATATTAATAAAAATAATAATAAAATAAATAAATAAAAATAAAAATAAAAGTAATAAAAATAAAAATAAAAATAATAATAATAAATAAAATAAAGAATAATAAAAATAAAAATAAATAAAAATAAATAAAGATAAACTTAAAAAATATATATATTTTTCATATTAAAATTAATAAAATTAATGTACTTAAAAATCATGAGAGTAGATTGATCTTAATTTCAGATCGATTAAGGATTAAATCTTTTTGATGTGTAAATTTCTTTTGGAGTACAAAATTTGAAAACAGAATTGCACTTCGTGATGTTTGAACCCTCTGAATATTTGACAACTTTTGGGTTAAAATGTATCTACCTTTATGATTTATATATGCCTGTGTTTGTGGCTAACATGCATAAGATCCATAGTGATCATGGAAGGAATTACATACCTCCTTCATTTTCATCAACATATCTATAAAGTCTTCTAACCATAAAAAAATTTACTCTCAAATTTTTTCTCTAGTATAGAAATGATTATTTTTACATTAATTTTTTTTATTATTAATATATTATTTTTGTGCTACTAATAATACTAAAGCACTTATAATTAATAATAATAATCATCTTTTTAGTAAAAAATGGTTTCATTAATAAAGAAGATATCAAATCCTATCCTAAAAATTCTCTCTTTCTCCAATTCCTTGTCTAAAGTTTTTTCTACCACCCCCATTATTCCTCATCCCCATTCCATTCTTAATTATTCATCCCTTGAACTCGATTCCTCTTCCTTTAATCTCCTAGAAAAAAGGTTCAATTTTTCCCTTGCCCCTCATCGAATCCTAAAGGAAGATATATTGTGTTTTATTTGGGTAGTTTCTCAAATCCTTACCCATCACATAGTTGAAGAAATTTGGCAAGATTGTAGCAAGGTGCTCCATCATGCTAAGGCCCACAAGCCTAATTTATCTAAAGAAGAAACACTAGCCACCAAATTCCTCAACTATGATCCCCACATTGTTGTCTTTAAGGTGCATAAAGGAAATGCCACCATTATTATGAAGACTATTGATGTAGGAGAATCTAACCTGCAGGTAAAAAATCTTCTGAATAAACCCAGAGGTTTTCATTTACCAAGGGAGTAGGTTCCTTAAATTGATTAAATTATTTAGTTTGAATTGATTTTCCTATGCTCTTAGAAGAATTTTACATAAGTAATTAGAGTCATGAATATTGTTTTATATCTTAATATGTAGGACAAATCTTGAGAATGTTTGAGATATTTAGAGAGGTTTGAGGGTTAGTTAGACCTTTCGGAGGATATGTGGCTCTAGAGGATCTAGAAATGGGGATATGTTGAGTAATTAGTGGATTTGAACTAATTATGGTTCTGACTCCTATTTGTATAATTATGTAACTAAAGCATGAAAATGTACGTAGAAGTGTGGAGAGGTCAAGAGTATAGGAGTGAGGCCAAGTGGGCCAAAATGGGTGAAACGGGCCAATACATTATAAATTAGGCCTAATAGGCATAAATCCCTTTTTAAACTCTTACATATAACAAAAGCAGTGCTTTGCTTGAGTGTTCATAATGTGTGTATGTAAAAAATTCATTTATTATAGTAAATAATTGTATTTATGTTGTTTAGCATGAGTGCAAAGTAGGATTATAACAAATGATCTCATAAGGGGAAGCATTTGAAGAAAGAGCACTAGAGTCAATGCAGAGGAATCATAAGTTTTTGAAACAAAGTCAAACCCTTCTCCTATAGTTAGAATCAGTAAGGTTATTTATTATTGATTAATAGTGTGATCAATGAACCAAATTGAGTGGAGAATTGAGTGCAAGTCTATTGCAGAGGCATTAGAGAGGTGATAACCTAAGATAGGGTAATTTTAAAAATTGAGATAGAGGCATAACAAAAGCAGTAGAATCCAAAAATCTAGATGAAAAATAGAAAGGGATTGAGAGAGTGGTGTTAAGTCTATATTAGATTGTTTTCCATGTAGCAGTGTCAAGACTTAAGTGAAGCTTTTAGACAGAAGGATGAGTTCAGAACATAAAGGGTTGAGAACCAAAAACAAAAAAACAATTAGTTTATTTAACGTTCGACAAGAGTAACTCAACTAATGAAGTTTGTGGAATAGAAATGAACTTTTTTCCTAAATAGGCTTGTCAAGAGACAGCGCCAGGGTGACAAGTCCAAGAGGGTCTTTCGCAGGAGATCAAAAGAGGAGCACATAAGGATGAGTAAGGATTACTAGGCATCAGGTGGATGTAGAAGTCAACAATGAGAAGAAAACCAAGATGATCTAAGTCAGATAACATGGTTTATAAAGAATCTATAGTTTTTCAAAGAACTAAGATGGGAATTTTCGTGTTCCCTTTGTTCTGTCTCCTAGAGGTTAATTCCTTCTGCAAGAATGGAAAGGGTCAGGATGATGAGGACCGAGATGACATTTTAAGTTTGGTGTTGTAGAAAGCACTAGGATGGATTGCATATAGCACATTGGATCAAAATACTGATAACCAACTACATGGAAAGAGTGGGTCCACTTAATGGAGATTTGAAGTATGATAGTCAATGAGAAGTCTCACTTTCAAGAGTCCATCTCCTGGAAAGGAAATCCTTGTACAATGTTACAAAGCACTAGGGTGACGTGGAGCTGAGGTGATTTACAAAATGATCACATGGAAAGGCAAGGAATGCATTCCCAATACAAACCCTGGAAAGTGGGGCCATGCGTATACGATGTGCATTGAGTAACCGTTGAGTTGTCCTGGGAAGTTTTAAGTTGTCCTTGTTAACAAAGCCCGCTAAATATAGGGTTTGGTTATATGTTGTGGTCAGAAGGAAACTATTACAAAAGATATTGAATAAAGCTAAGGGGATTATATTAATAATTCTCCCTACAAGCTTATTATAGATTGAAATTCGAGGCCACAATGATTTTGCCCTATGTTTGGGCCCGCACACACACACACACATATATATGAATCCCTTGGATCTGATGTCTATAACTGAAAGGCCTTGGATTTGGTGGTTTCATATTACCCATGACGCTCCCCCATTTAAATTTAGATTTGGATTACAAAGGGGACTAATATCCTTAATTTGAGGTTTAAGGAAGTGTCATTTTCCCAAATGTTTGGCATGATGGGGTTTAGCTCGACATAATTAGCATGGCTAGTTTTACGCTAGCATAATTTTGTGTAAGGGCTAGAATGATCCCTAATTTTAAAGTATTAATTGAATGTAGCGTAAATCTCTTTGAAGAAATAGAGTTTTTAGAAAACATGTTTGGGCATGGTTTTAATTTTTTGTGCTAAAGTAGAGGATAAATGATCACAAAAAAAAACGTGATATTATTTAAGGTGCATAGTAAGTTTAAATTGCAGGATGTTTATTTTGGGGGGATATAAATTGAATAATAATTGAATTTTCCTCTGAAGTTGATCTTGGAGCAGGTTGAAATAATCATAGAATGGGAGAATATATATAGAAGAATTATTGAGGAAACAATATAGGTGATATGTCGAGGACCATCAAAAGAATAAAATCTTGAAAAATATCTTGAAAAGTATTAATGTTTTTATGTTGACATTGGTCATAAGTATTTGTGTTTGCAGGTAGCAACCATGTAGGAAGTGAAGCTATTAAAAGGAGAAATTGTGATATACCCAATAGAAAGATGAGATTGCTGAAGCAAGGAAAGTAAAAGGGAAGAGAGAAGTGAGTAGATGAAATTTTAGAAGCCTAATAGCTTTGAAATCTAAGCAGGATACACGATCTAGGAGAAGAAGACGTTCTACTAAAGATAATTAGAAGGGGGCAACTTGCACTAGTTGAGGCTGGGTAGAAGTTGCCAAAGACAGTTCCACAATGATTGTTGGTAAAATTTCTAAGAGAAAGATAAAATAAGGATACCAAGAGGAGAAATTAATATTGTGAAAAATGGTAGACTTTTTTCATATGAAGAAGTCTTGTTATAGCTCATGAGTGGACAAGGAAAGTTCAAAAACAAAGGGGAATATGACTATTGATAGTCATATTATTGTTAAGTCAGGAGAAGAAATCAATCATGTCAAGTAGTTTCTACTAGAAATATAGGAAGACCAGAGGTGTGGTGATATAAAATGGAGAATATTGGTAAAGTTGTGCTAATTCCCCATTTAGAACAAAACTAAATATGCTTATCATTTTCTCATCAAGTGCTTAAGGATTCACCATTTTTTCTTAATTAATTGATTCCCATGAGAGTTTCTTATGTAAATGTTATAAACAATTTTAACAACAAAGAACATCAAAATACAACACACAACACAAAGATTTGATGAGGATTTCAGCCCTCTTGGAATACTTCTCCTTGGTCCAGTTTCCAATGCTTGGGACTCTCTATTATGCTCAAAATTTCACAAAAGTGTGTTTACAATGCTCAAATTCCTCTAAAACCTATCTCCATGAGTTAAGAATAAAAAAAATGCTAGGATTTACTCTTTTTTTCACCTAATTTGGATAATAATTGAAGAAGTTATAACCCTTCGCAGTTCTCCCACAATTTTCTCAACAAATTACCCTTTTTCGGCCACTAACCATCAAATTTGTCCTGAAATCTGCCAAATTTGCCACATTTCGGCCACGGGAGCCATACTTTGCAGCAGGTTCAGAAATCACTCGCAATCGGTGTTAGCGGAGAGATGGACAAAATAACTCCTTTTAAAACCTGCGATTTTCGATCACCGATCGGTGGCGGAACACATCACAATTAACTATTGGTGGAGAAATGGGAGCACATAATATGCCACAGTTTTTAAACAGTGATGAGCGATTTTGGAAGGTAGACTTGACGATTTATGCACCATGATTCAAAACAATTTCACATCCAATATATATCAGCTTGTCACAATCGGCGCAGGACCTAAACATTCCATACATTGCAACCTATTCTATTTTCACATCTCGTTCCATGAGCATTTCTCTATGGGCATGGGCAGGGTGATTCTTAACAAAACTTCTTGCTATGATGCGATTTTGTGATGTAATCCATGCGATATCACATATCGCATCTTGGTGGGACTGGGGGTCGATTTTTAACAGAAAAATTACACCGATGCGATACGATGGGCCAATTTGTTGGACCAAAGATAGAGTGACACTTGGCACCTCCCGATTCACTGAAGAGACTTGAACTTGATGACTGTGCACTTATTTTGCTTATTTAGCAAATGAATTAGGAATAATTTCTTGGAGCATCTGAACACCATTTTCGATGAAACGAGTTTTGTTGGATTCAGATCATAGAGATATATCCAACCATAGCATTTCCATTCCATTCTATGAACATTTATTTTTGAGCATAAACTTGAGCACCTGATCACTCCTCCCCACTAGAAGCTTTTGGACCCCAAAATATTATATTCATTTATTGAAAAGATGAGGGCACTACTCCCTCAACTTCCCTTATTCAACCCATTAGGTCTTTCATGCATTTTTACCTTTGAGACCCACTCGAAGATAATCAACATTTCCCCTCTTTGATGACCTTGTTCTTCTGTCAAGTATTGTGTCTTACTGAAGTTCATCAAGAAATTATAGAGAAAAATATTCAATTGATGGAATCTGTACACTTTCTCTTTGATCTTCAATCAAAGGAGGCTCATACAATCTGAATTTTTCAAAAATAACAATGGAATAAATTTTCATATATGAAGGCAAATCAAACTTGAAAGCATTATTACCAATCTTTTCCAGAATTTTAAATGCACCATAATGGATTATTTTCAACTTTTTACCTTCACCTTTAAGCCTTTCCTTGCTAATTTAAAGCCAAACTTCATGACCTACTTGAAACTGATGATCCAGACAATGCTTATCATGGCTTTCCTTATACTTGCCTTGACTCCTTTCTAGTTGTTCTTCAATTGCTTGGTGACTCAACTAAATTTTCTCTATGAATTTCTTTGCTCTGTCTATGTGGATATGTCCTTCTACAACTACATCTTTCTCAAAGATGAAATTCAAATGTGATTTAGGAAAATAACCAAGAAATGCCTCAAAAGGCGAAGTTAGAGTAGAAGAGTGTTTTTCTCGATTGTAAGCATGCTTAATATAATTCAACTGTTCATCCCACGACTTAGGATTTTTGCTGTAATATCCTCTTAGAAAATGAATAAATATCATGCTAACCACTTCAGTTTCACCATCTATTTGCAGATGGAAGGTTGTACTTTTCTTCAACTTGGTGTCCATCAAGTTCCATAAAGTTGACCAAAAAATTCCCAACAAATCAGGAATCATGATCACTTACAATAGAGGTAGGTAATCCAAAATGAACCCATACATTTTGAAAGAAAAGTAGAGTTGTTTGTTTAGTTGTAATTTGTGTTTTACAAGGCATTAATGTGCACATATTGGTGAACCTATCCACAACTACGTACAAATAATCTTGACATTTTCTTGATAAAGGAATACCTCCTACAAAATCCATAGCAACACTCTCCCATGGACATGACGACACCAGAAGTGGCGTGTACAATACTAGTTTCCTATTACTAGGTTTACTGACTAGACAAATAAGCAACCTCTGATAAAACGTGAGCCACATTCAAGCATACAAGGCTATTAAAAATACCTCTGAAGATTTTCCACTATTTCACTTACACCAAAATGTCAAACAATAAGAGAAGTTTGCACTTCCTTTGTGACATTTACTCTCTCTCCCTGTGGAACACAAATTTTTCCCAAATGATACAACAGATTATCATGTACATGGTAGCTTAGTTCTTCAACTTGGAGGCCTTGACTCAAGTTTGAATATACCTCTTGAATGTCAGTATCACGTGCATATTGTTCAACATAACTCTAGGAAAAACATAATGATTCTTGAGTAAAATTTATATATTAAGAACCAGTCTAGAAAGCATATCAAGAACTCTGTTATAAATATCTTTCTTGTACATGATCACCAAGTGGAATTTCTATAAGAACCCCATCCCAAGAAAGTGCTTTGATTGTTGCAATTTTGTTTTAGATTGCAGATATTGCAAAGGTTGATGATCAGTGTGAATAATGGTTTCTTTTCCCATTAAGTAATGTTTCCATTTCTTCACACTTTGCACCAATACATAAATCTCTTTATCATATGTAATATAGTTAGTAATAACACCATTAGAAATCTCATAATGAAATGAAATGGGCTTACCATGCTGTAAAATAACTTCACCCGTGGCGTAGTCACTTGCATCTGTTTGTATTTCAAATGGTTGTTTCAAATCTGGAATTGCTAAAACTAGGGATGAATTGATGTTTTGTTTAAAGCATCGAACGCTTTTTGTTGTTTTCCTCCCCACTGGAAGAACACCTTCACGTTGGTCAAATCATGTAGTGGAGCTTCTATGGAAGAGAAATTGGCAATGAACTTCCTCCAGTACTGTGCTGCTCCTAGAAAACTCCTTACTTCTGTGACTGATTTAGGTATTAGCCAATTCACAATGATCGAAACTTTAGAGGAGTCAATCTTCAACTCAACTCCTCCAACTATGTGTCCCAAATACACTAAGGAAGTTTTCCCGAATTCACATTTAGACATCTTCAAAAATAACTGTTATTTTTTCAAGACATCCAACAATTTCCTCACATGATTGACATGCTCTTCCCGTGATTAGTTGAATATCAAAATATCATCTAAATATACAATTAAAAACTCATCAAGAAAGTATCTTAAAATATCATTCATAACTCTCATGAATGTAGTTGTAGTGTTGGAAAGACTGAAAGGCATAACTAGTCACTCAAACAATCCATGTTTGGTTTTAAAAGAAGTCTTCCAAATATCCTCCTCGGCTATTCTAACTTCATGATATCCACTTCTCAAGTCTAATTTAGTGAAATATTTTTCATTCTTCAACTAATCTAGCAAATCTTCTATTCTAGGCAATGGGTATCCATTCTTTATGGTAACCTTATTCAGAGCTCGATAATCTACACACATAGGCCAAGTTCCATCTTTCTTGGGTACCAAAATAATTGGTGAACCACATGGCGAAGTAGAGGGATGAATTACACCTTTATCTAACAATTCCTTGACTCGTTTCCTATTTTCTAAACTTTCCAGAAATGACATTTGATACATATTGATATTTGGGAGTGGATAGTCTTGTTGTAGCTGAGTTTCATGCTAAATTCCCCATTTTGGTGGCAATCGCTTTGTTTCTTGAAACAGATCTCCATATTGATTAACCACATCAACCAATTCAACTTTGAAATTTATGTCACAATCTGTAAAGGATTCATTCTCTGTGTCATTCTTCTGCTTGATCATAAGGAGCATGAGATTCTTGTTGGAATTGACTATTCGCTTCATTTGCCCTGCGCTTGCTAAAGATACGGGCTTCCCAACATATTCCAGAAATATCCAGTGGCACTACATCTGATTCAACTTCATCAATGAAATCGACAGTAATATCAAACCTAAAAATGGATTTCCTTGTGACTTGAAGATTTGCATCCCTAGTTACCCAAACCAACATATACGTTTTATGATGAGGCATGGTTTCCAAATTCTACTTCTTGTCCAAGTCTGTAGAAATTAAATATTCCTGGGATCCACTGTTAAACAATGTGCCAATCTTGGAGTGTTTCGAAATAGCTCTGATATGGAACAACTCAATTTTGTTTTCTTCATTTGAAGCATTGTTGGAGTTATTTGTTGCACTGGTGCTTGCCACAACTTCGGCTTTTCTTGTTTTTGCCACGAATTTTCCTCTAGTGACTGTGGCTACAATCTTTGTTTCATCACCTAAGTTGGAACCCAAGCCTTGTTGTACAACAATGTTTATCTTCCATTTCCCTTTACTACTAAATTTCTTCAGTCTTAATTTAGGATGAGGCTTCTATCAATGCGCTTCATCATGGCCCTCTTTGGAAAAATTCTTGCACATGGGTTTCTCCCCTTGTTCTTAACAAGATAATTTTTCTTCTGCTTTTCTTTAGATTTCTTTCCTTTTTTGCCACTGTGGAATGAATTCTTCTTGTACATTTTTCCCTCTTTCTTCGAGATGTGTAGCTTGAACAAATACCTATCAAGATTCGTGAGATTAAACATAAGAATGGTGTGTCGAAGATATCTATGGAAACCTCATATGTATCTCAACAAAGTATCTTGCGACTACAAGTCCAATCCTAGCATAAGAGCTCTTCTCCTAAACTCCTGAGTATACTCTTGCACATTTTGACCTTTTAACTATTTGAAATTTTTCCAATTCATGATAGATTTTTTCATATGAGCTAAAGGGTATAATTTGTTTTTTATAACAACAACGAAATTAGAGAAATTAATAGATATCTTACCATGTTTTTTATCTCATCTTGAGTCCTTGCTTCCCACCAAATGAGTGTTGCACTATCCATCCTCATTGAAGCCAACTGAATTTTCATATCATCCTATTGAAGGTTCTAAATTCTACAATACACCTCCAACTGAAGAATCATATTATCAAGCTTCTCTGCATTCACTTCACCATTATACATGGGAAACTCAAATTTAACATCTAGTTTAAGTAGAGGTGATTTTCCAGCTCCTTTTGAAGAATGATGATGAGTATGGGTAAGGATTTTATTACTAGAAGAGTGTGAAGATGTTCGTGAAGAAGAAGATGAAGAATATGGTGGAGAGGGTGGAGGTTTGTCTCCATCCCATTACCTCCTTTTCCATTACCTCCTCCTAAAGAGCCTTCTCCTTTGGGAGGTTTGAAACTTTCTCCTTGCAACCTACTATTTCTCTCTTCATAGAGGACCTTCACCATCTTTGTCATATCAAAGAAATCATTTTTGAAGGCCTTCTAATCTTCTGTCATGTTTTAACGGTATCCTTCATGAGACATGATCTATGGGGTCTCAACTACAACTTGAGGCTGAACTGGTGTTGGAGATTGTGGAAACCTTTCTTTTCTTCCCCTTGACCCAACTTCAGGGCTTCTAACCAAATTTCCTTTACCTCTTTTGAGTTTTAACCTTATTAGCATGACACAAAACTAGCAAACAATATTCCTTCTTTCCATAAGAAAATATAGGAAGCAACAACCAGTGCTTTCATACCAACTTGATCTGAAATGAAGTAGATTAGTAATCTTGTGCTAATTTCCCATTCAAAATAAAACCCAAGATGCTTATCATTTTCTTATCAAGTGCTTAAGGATTCACCATTTTTTCTTAATTAACTAATTCCCATGAGAGTTTCTTATGTAAATGTTATAAATAATTTAACATAAAACATATGTTGAACAACAACAAAATAACAACCAAGAACATTTAAAATACAACACAAATATTTGATGAGAAGTTCACCCCTCCTGGGTTACATCTCCTTTGTCCATCTTCCAATGCTTGGGCCTCTCTATTATGCTCATAATTACAACAAAAGTGTGTTTACAATGTTCAAATGCCTTTGAAACCTATCTCCATGAGTAAAAAATAAAAACAAATGCTATAATTTACTCCATTTTGGACCTAATTTGGATAAGAACTGAAGAATTTATGACCTCCCCCAGCTCTCCCACAATTTTCTCAACAACTTGCCCTTTTCTAGCCACTGACCATCAAATCCGGCTTGAAATCTACCAAATTTGCCACATTTCAGCCACTGGAGCCATACTTCCCAGCGGGTTCAGAAATCGCTATCACAATCAATGTTGCAGAGATACGGACAAAACAAGTCTTTTCAAAAACTATGATCATCAATCACCGATCGATGGCAGAACACATCGCAATTAGCTATCGGTGGAGAAATGGGCGCACATAATATGCCACACTTTTGGAACTGCATTGAGTGATTTGGGATGGCGGACTTAACAATTTATGCACCACGGTTCATAACAATTTTGCATCTCATATATATCGGATTTTTGAAATTAGTGTGGGACCTGAAGATTCCATACATTGTGACCTATTCTCTTTTCTCATCCAGTTGCATCAATGTTTTGCTATCGGTGCGGGCAGGGTGATTCTTAACAAGACTTCCTATTGCGATGCGATCCATGTGATATCACATATCACATCTCGGCGGGACAGGGGTACTGAGTTTTAACAGAAAATTATGCCAATGCGATGCGATGGGCCAATTTGTGGGACCAGTGAGAGAGGGACACTTTGCGCCTCCCAATTAGCTAAAGAGACTTGAACTTTTTGACTATGCACTTATTTTCCGTGTTTAGCAAACTGATCAAAACTCATTTCTAGGAGCATATGAACTCCGTTTTTGATGAAACGAGTCGAATTGGATTAAGATCACCGCGATATATCCAAACATATAGATTCCATTCCATTATATGAACTTTCATTTTTGAGCATAAACTTGAACCCCTGATCATGTGGTTCGGCAGTGAAGCAAAATAAGTTAAGGTGGCCTCCACTAAAAAAAATGTTGAGGCGAGGAATGTATGGAAGAGTGAAGGGAGAATGCATAATAGTTAAGTATAATTCAATTGTTCATGAAAATGCTTTTATATTGATGAAGAATAAGCCATATATATGGAGAAGAGATTTATTAATACTCTGATGAACTACTGGATTAGTTCATATCAACACAAGGATCTACTAATAAAGGCATCAAAAGAGGATGATGAGGCTTATGCTCTTAAAACTAATGAATTCTGTGTAATTACAGGTAATGAAAAACACTCAATTCAGATGTTTATATAGATTAATGAGGAAGTGAAGTCGATGGAGGAGATGGTTGAGATTGAGGAATTCCAGCTTAAGCATGTCTTTGCAAATTTAAGAGATGGAAAATTATTGGAAGTTTCAATTATTGATGGTGCAAAATTTGTCCAAAAAGATAATGCTATGGAATATGAAGTATGGAAGAATAATCCCATGATAAACAAATTAGAGTGAATATTGATCAAGGAAGTGTTAGTATGTTGTAATAGAGCTCATATTTTTAGAGGATTGGTTGGACAATCAAAATCCAAGTGGTGAAGAAAATGAAAACATGACAAGTTCCAATAGTTTCAAGAAAGATGAAGTGAATACGCAGTAACAACCAATGAGGAGTGTCAAAAACAAAGTTCACCATGAAGAAAATAGAAATTAAAAAGATGACAACAAGCTGGAAAGTTCATCAAAGAACGCATATGAGAATTTTCCTATTCCCTGGGTTCTGTGTCCTAGAGGTTAAGTCCTTGTGCAACATTAGAAAAGTCTAGGATAATGAGGACTAGGTTGACGTGTTAAGACCAGTGATGTGGAATGCATCATGGTGGAATGGAGCCAGTGTGTTAGATGACGATACTAACAAGCGACCATGTGGAAAGAGTCCGTCCACTTAACGTAGATTTGAGGCATGACAATTAAAGAGGAATTTCACTTCCCAAAGTCTATCTCCTGGAAGGAAAAGTATTTCTCAAAGTTAGAAGATTCAGGGTTATGCAAAATGAGGATTATGTGTAAATTGATCAAGTTGAAGAGAGAGTAGAAACCCAAGAAAGTTATGCCATGTGGATACAATGTGTGACAAGTAATTGCTTAGTTTTCATATACAGTTGGAAGTTGTGCCCGTTAAAAAAGATCAAGAATTTGGGGTTTGGTTATATGTTGTATCTGCAAGGCAACTATTAAAAAGGATATCGAATAAAGGTAAGGGGGTTATACTAATAATTATGCCTGCGCGCTTATTATAGATTGAAATTCAAGGCTACAGTGGTGTTGCCCTATGTTTGGGCTCGTGCATGTATATTTATGAAGCTCTTCACTCCGATGGCTATAATTGAATAGGATTGGATCCTAATTTGGCACTTAAGGAAGCACCTTTTCACTAAAATTTTGGCACTATGGGGTTTAGGCCGACATAATTAGAAAAACCAATTTTACATCAACATTAACTATATACTATTAATCTAGAATTTTTGATATTATTTCCTCATCCTCTAAATTTATTCCCAAAAACCTCAGTAATTCCATCACTCATCTTGTCACTAAGGCTTTAAAATCCTTTGCTATTGATGTTACCATTTAGCAGTGACTCATTCCTCACACCAAAATCATTAAAATTTACAGTCAACAGAAATTTCATAAACCGGGGGTCCCCTCTAGGCCCATTGTAATTTCTATTGGAGCCCCAACCGATGCACTTGGGTGTAATATCCCTCATTTGTTGTAATGTTTCTTTCCTTGTTCAGACTCAGTTATTGTTGTGGGGAAAAGTATCCGACTCGGAATGACCCTATCCCGACTCTAAGGGTGATAGTTCCTTAGCAACAACTGAAAGTAAAGCTTTGATAGTTTTCCTTTATGAAAATACAGAGAAGGAAGAAAATATTGACCAACCGATGTCTTTCGCTTTTGTCGATCCCTTCTTCTCTCTTTGCCTCTTGCTCCCAGCTCCTTGCTCTCTTGCCGGCCCAGCTACACACAGATCCTGCAAAAACGAGAGAAGGAAACTACAAGAAACATGTACTCATAACTGATGCATGGATTAGGATGAATCAAATATACAGATGAAAACAATACATCATTGCAATACAAGTATATAGGAGAACATCAAAAGCTTTATTGATAGAAGAAAAAGGTTCTGAGAAGGTTACAACCATAAATGGCTCCAATCTAGCAGCACCTCCCCAGCAGCAAGAAATCTCCTCTTCTCCTCTATAAAAGCAATCACCCAATAGCTCTAACTGTAAACCAACAGCACTTCCTTACTTTGCACAAAATTCCAGCCTCCCTAGACCTCATAGAAGAGCTCTATATATAGGGTAGAAGGAGAAAGGATGAGTCAGCTTGAGACTAACATAAAGCTGCCTTGTGTCCTCTCCCTCTTCAGTTAAACTTCAGTTCTTGAGTCCACTTGGAGATCCTTGCTTCCACATGGAGATCAAGTACCTCTTACTCATCACAGGGCGAATTCCTTGAACCAAGTGTCAGTTTGGAAGCTTCCTGGGCAATTGACACCTTGCAGAATGACTGTGCCACTTGGCCAATCTCGCCCAGCGCAGGTAGCCTTCATTAGAGTTGACTTTTAGCGCAGGTACAAGGAGGAGCAGTTGACATTCAGCGCAGATGCTCAGTGGAGCAGCTGACATGATCCAAAAATAGCCTGTTTTTAAGTGTTTTCAGGTGGAGAACTGATAGGAAGTGCTGTGGTTTGCTGACCTTGTTCCTCTAGAGGTAAGAACAACATGTTTAGGGACTGAGGATCCCTGTAATTATTGACATTTCATGCTCCATGCTGCGAGGCACAAAAATGTCTATAACAGTTGCCCCCTAAAGTATGAGGCCATTTATCGGGTGAAATGCTTTATCCAGAGGGTCCGAAGTTCATTCAAGTGCTGAGAGGTGCCCTGTAATACAATACAATACAATACATTATTTTTCATTTTGTTTTCATGATCTAGCTGAGGCGGGCATTCCCATGCTCAGCTTTATAAATACATCTTAGTACATAGAACAGACGATCGTCTGATGGTAGACTGATAATTTTCTGCTGAAATTATCATCCTTTGAGTAGGATGATCATCTGCTGCAATGATGTACATGACAAATGCTTTTATATTTCCTGAATATGTATCGCAGCCCGGATGGATGAAACTAGATCCGGGGTCTTCAAACTCGTTCGATCTTCACTCTAAGTACAAGTCGATCCATGTGAGAATTTCGCTGAAGTCGAACATGGAAAGACATCGCTTGATTACCGGTCAATGATGAAAACCGTTAACAAGCGCGAGAGGAATCACCGATAATGATAATGACCCTCAAGGTACTGCAGTACAATTCACGCGGCGTGAATAAAGGACTTGGCGTCGAACACCACGCAAAATCTTCTGGTCGAAGGTCATTGATGTATACCTGTCGCCGGAAGTGAGAAACTTGCCATTGAGGCATGCAAGCTTCAAAGTACTGATGGGGTTGTTCCTAGATCAACTTCTTGGATAATGAGCTGAAGTCGACAAGAAGCGATCCGTCAAAGGAGGGCCTTAATGAATCCCACATCAATGACACGGAACGGAGCTAATGATTTTAGTGGAGGTGAAAACAAACTGTGACATATGATTCAGGGTGGCGATCATGAATGGATGAAGGATAATGTATGGCAGTGGATGGGACACGGTTGACACTTTCAGAATGACCTCTCTTGAACATATAACGACACTGATGCGATGGATCGGTAACATTACCCCAAAATGTGGATGGTTTGGCGAAGACCATGGTGATGAGACCGGTGAATGAAACAACCCAACCCGATGTGGTACGGAAGAAAAGTGTCATGTTCAAGAGCGACTTGCTACCATTAAGCTTTGATGTTCTCCCAATTTTCCCCCAGTCATTTCTGACCAGTACCTCTTTATTTTTGTCAAGCTTGAGGAGGATAACATATGCTTGTTCTATAACCTGCCCTTTGGGCAAGCCCATCGCTATGATTTAACGAGCTTAGCGATAGGGAAACTCATTCTCGTCTAAAGACAAGTTTGTCGCTATTTAATCATTTTAACAAGTCTAACGACAAGGAAAACTCGGTCCTTTTCATTTTTAGAGAGTCTGAAAAGGTACAGAAAGTTAACTCCATAATTCCTTTTTCGTCATCTAATCCCTTAAGTCCGAAAAAGTATAAAACAATACAGAAGGGATGAATTTTCGATTGCTTTAACGAGCCGAACAAAACAAGCACTCGATCTTTTTGTGCAATAATACCTCAGGTCCAAAAAGATTAAAATCTAGAGGAGGGATAGCTCTTCCGGTCGCTTTAACGAGCTGGAAGGCCAAAACTCGGCAAACTTTTCATATTTTACGAGTCAGTGAAAAGAGCTCAAAGAAGACTCGTCTTTTGAGGAACGAGTGATTAACAAGGCAGCAGCAGATTCCAGGTACAGGTTGGAATATTCCAATCACGGCAGTGTCACAAGGATGGCTTAGTGAGACCACTCTTCGCAGCTGTTCCTCAAAATGGGTAAACAAACATATGGAGATGAACGATTGGCCAAATGAACGGATGGAGGTGAGACTGCAAGAACACGACCAAGGGCTTTAATATGGCTGTCAAAGGTTACGTTCACCAAGGTTATTTACCGGTTCATTTTTTCTGGGTGAGCTTGAACTCTATGGGAAGATTGCTCACAACTTATGTTTATTTTTTAACGAGCATGAACTATGCGCTAAAACTGCTCGGATCTTGCGTTTATTTTTTAACGAGCATGAACCATGTGCTAAAACTGCTCGAAATACCAGTCATAAAATAAGAATGCCTCCTCTAAGGATCCATTTTTTATAGAGCTTGCGCCTTACCACAGCTATGCTCCAACTCATCCTTCCTTTATGTAAGTTCGGAAAACGGTTAATCTTAAAACCAGATAAATAACCGCCCCTAGCTTACACTCCAAAAGGTTTGCATGCCCCCAGGTATAGGGTAGGATTTCGAGGCTGCCCCTCCTCTCCCCCACCTCTGCTTTTCTTTGGGTGTTCACAGTTACTTGTCATCTTGTCGATCTAATGTTAACGATACTAGTCTTCTCGTTATTTTAAGGGGTCTTACGCGGTACTCAGTCTTCCCGTCGGCCCAACTTTTAACGAACAGCTATTTGTGACAAGAGAAGAACACTACTCAAAGACAAAACATTGGTATTATTGAGGGAGGCTTGCCTCTTTCTTATTATCCGAAGAGGGTTCTATTCGCTGCCGCAAATCAATCTCTTTCTTCGGCGATGTCTATCATTAGGTTACTCAAAGATGGTTACCCTCTGTCACAACAATAGAATCTCTTTCTTTGGAGGCTGCCCCTACTTATCCTTCAAAACATTTGTTTTAATGGGTGAGGCTTGCTTTTCCCCAAAGATGGTTACTGCTTGTCGCAATAAGGGAATTCCTACTTGGGCATTGCCCACCTCTTTAGACAAAGGTGAATGACTCTTTTGCCAAACACATAACTTTAACAAAAGAATACTATTCCAGAACAACCCCTTTTCCATCCACGGACGGGGTACGGACTAGTCATATTCCTCTGCAGAAATTCTACCTTATACCCACGGTTTCTTCTGCCCGAAGCAGACCAGGGTGCATGCCCCCTGGGTTCCAGTCTTTCTTTCTGAATCACTCACACTCATCGGGAAGGAGGACTGGGGGTGGAGGCATATCTTGAGTGAACAGACCATTTAGGGTTGGTATTTGACTATTTGCGATGCGAGATCCCGGAAATGAAAGTTGGTCTACGAGCTTGACCACCCTCTCTTCGTGTGGAAAACACATTACTCTAAAGAGTGAGGAGACTATCGCTCCCATGCAATAAATATAGTCACGTCCAAGGAGTAGGTTATAATCCAAGGGTCCTTGGACGACCATCACGTTCAAATTAACGGTCTTCCCTTTCAATGTAACAGGCACATTGGGGAGGATTCCTAATGGTCGACTGGTTCCTTTATCAAAACCTGAGAGATTTCTTAACTCAGGTAAAAGCGCTGGGGAACCCAGTGCTTTCCAAGCAACAGAGGAAAGGATACTCACAGACGCCCCTTCATCAATGATAGTACCAGCCATAATCATTCTATAGATCTGGACAATGGTTCTGAATGGTATACTAGCTGGTAACCAGGGTCTGCCTAGTTGATTCCAATCAAAGGATACAACCAGGTTGCTTGGTGGTGGGACCGAATATACGGCCGAGTATGACTCTGATGATGTTCCTTCCTGTGATAAAGGAATGGGCGCATTGCCCTGACGCTCATCAGAGTCGGTGCTGATGAAAAGAACCTGGATGGTGTCATCCTTATTCTCTTCAGTGAGGGTGTCGCATGAAGATGACTCTTCGGCGACGGTGTCATTTGAAGATGAAACTTCTGAAGGTAGAACCGGGTCAACTGTCGTATCGACCTTTGGACTTTCGTCCGGTCTGGATTCAGTAGGTTCATTTTCAGTGACTAACGTTTCAACCGACCACTTGAGCGGGCCAGCTGTATTTTCAACCAACGAAGGACTTGGCACGAGTTTTTTGTATCCAGGAGGAAGTTTTACCGGTGAAACCGGACGATCTTCCAAAACTCTCTTCGCTTCGTCTAAGAAGGGACAACGGTGGATGGCATGACTGCCTTCACACAACATACAGGGGAATCTTACTCCCCCTTTTTGTCTTGATCCTTCACTTTCGCTGGTTGACGGAAAGCAATCAACTTGATTGTCAGAGGTTGATGCCCCCGAATTGTGCAGACGAGGGGACCAGTCCCTTAGTATCCGGGGAATACAGGGACAATCTCTGTGGAAATGGTCTCCTCTACATATGACACATGGCGATTTAGGCCCGGTCTGTGCAGTGTGTGGGTTTTTGTCAGATGCCTTTTGCTTGCCCCCAGTCACCTTAGGCTCCTTCTTCTTCTTCTCTTTCTTCTTCTTCTCCTTCTTCTCCTTGGGAGGCTGACTTTTGCCGGCTCTACCTTGCGAAGATGAAGGATTGGAGGAAGAGTTGTCAGAAGTAGAAGGCTGGTGGGCAGCTCTAGACTGATCTAACAATTGACTCGATTGATCAGGAACCATGGTGGCCTGAACTACATTGGTCGAGAACAGCCAAACTGGCAGGCCTATTGTCAGTCCTGGAAGCGACAATGTGGCCATATGGGGCGCACCAACTTCTCCCCAAGAGGAGAAAGGACTAGGAATTCCATCTTGTGGACTTCCTTGGTTGGGGCGTTCCATGTTCTCAACTTACAGATCAACGCGGGAATAAGAGGTGATTATGTTCCGTTTAAAATGAATTTTATAACGACGCTTTATTAGACATAACTTTGCTTTTTCATGTTTTAAGAGTCGAGAAAAAGCTAAAGATGACTCTAGTCGCCTTCGATGTATTAACGAGCCCGAAGTGACAAACGCTCGGTTGGACTTTTTCAGTTATAGAGTTTGAAAAAGGCCAAAAGAAACTGCTCTGGAGATCTAGGCAGAGGGTGTGCCAAACCTTTCGCGAAACCACAGAATACGTTTTACGGTACGGGTGGTCGATCTTCGTGAATGCTGTGTTCACTGCATCGCGATCAGTAGAGCGGCCGACACGGCTTCCTAAGGATAAAGGATAAATGCCTATAGGGGTCTCCCAATATACTCAACGGTACGCGGGAGCGCAAGTCCGTATTGATACTTATCGCTTCACCGTGGAGGAATCACCCAACCACTCAACGCTAAGATATCACGTTTAACGACGCCGGAACATGTCTCTAGATTAGACCTCTATGTGTTTGCGTTATGTTTCAATGCGTTGTTATGTAAATTCAATTCATTTTAATGTTGATCTTGCTTAGCAACTTGCCTTTAAGGATCACCACGAGATGTATATATACAACTTCCTAAATGCAATCTAAGATGAGAAGCAAAACTTTTCAATCTTTCAACTTTGAAAACCTTAATCTACTGAGGAAAAAGAAAGACATCAACTTTTCACACAAATCATAGAACACACACTAAATGCACTTTTTCTTAAATCAACATGCAAACTGTCAATAATGCACATGCACAATGCAGATATTTCTTTTCTTTATCCTTAATGTTGATGTAAGACAAAAAGGAAACTGTTGCATAACTTTGAATCTAATTTCAAGCGAAAGTAAACAAGCTTGTCCAAAATCAAAAGACACCTTAAGATCGACTTGTTTAGACACTGGAAATGTATAGATTCAAACCACAAAATGAAAAACAAACAAACTCAAACAGCCATGAACAATAATAAAACTAGCTCTTAAGATCACAAAGACACTTTTACAGTTCAGGATCTAAGAGGCCACAGCTATACTGGTTTGCTTTTCACAATGGGAAACTGTAACTGAAACAAGAAATACTGAAAGAACAATCACAGTTTCATCACACAACTGAGGCGGAATAATGTCAAGGAAAGTTGGTTTACAGCAAGTACAAATGACAAGCAATCAGCAGCAAAACAACAGTGAAAACAGGGCCAAGACTCAGTAGGAAACCTCAGGAAGACATAGCCTAACTGGTTCAGCGCAGGCTCTGGTCTGTCAAACTGACTCTCAGCGCAGTTCCCGAAGGGAGTACCTGCGCTGAAATGCAGACTACCTTTGGACAGCCTACACTGAGACACGAGAGTTGCGTTTACAAGGGTTTCCGGATCATAAAAAGCTCAAAAATTCACTGTTTTTGCTGAAATAAAAAGCTATAGGTCAAGTACAAGCTAAGGGATGATCAAGAGGATGAAAAGCTATCACAAAGAGCACAAGAGTCCTTGTGGATCAGCTCTTCAAATCATAAACTTGCTCAGAAACTGAGCCAGAGCAGCTGCCCTCTACTTTGCAATTGAAGGACTCAATTGCAGTTCGATTTGGTGCTCTCCTTGTTTATGAGATGAATAGCAAGAAACACAATAAACCAACAAGATACTAGGCTCCCCAGCGGAGTCGCCAGTTTGTTGTGGGGAAAAGTATCCGACTCGGAATGACCCTATCCCGACTCTAAGGGTGATAGTTCCTTAGCAACAACTGAAAGTAAAGCTTTGATAGTTTTCCTTTATGAAAATACAGAGAAGGAAGAAAAGATTGACCAACCGATGTCTTTCGCTTTTGTCGATCCCGTCTTCTCTCTTTGCCTCTTGCTCCCAGCTCCTTGCTCTCTTGCCGGCCCAGCTACACACAGATCCTGCAAAAACGAGAGAAGGAAACTACAAGAAACATGTACTCATAACTGATGCATGGATTAGGATGAATCAAATATACAGATGAAAACAATACATCATTGCAATACAAGTATATAGGAGAACATCAAAAGCTTTATTGATAGAAGAAAAAGGTTCTGAGAAGGTTACAACCATAAATGGCTCCAATCCAGCAGCACCTCCCCAGCAGCAAGAAATCTCCTCTTCTCCTCTATAAAAGCAATCACCCAATAGCTCTAACTGTAAACCAACAGCACTTCCTTACTTTGCACAAAATTCCAGCCTCCCTAGACCTCATAGAAGAGCTCTATATATAGGGTAGAAGGAGAAAGGATGAGTCAGCTTGAGACTGACATAAAGTTGCCTTGTGTCCTCTCCCTCTTCAGTTAAACTTCAGTTCTTGAGTCCACTTGGAGATCCTTGCTTCCACATGGAGATCAAGTACCTCTTACTCATCAGAGGGCGAATTCCTTGAACCAAGTGTCAGTTTGGAAGCTTCCTGGGCAATTGACACCTTGCAGAATGACTGTACCACTTGGCCAATCTCGCCCAGCACAGGTAGCCTTCATTAGAGTTGACTTTCAGCCCAGGTACAAGGAGGAGCAGTTGACATTCAGCGCAGATGCTCAGTGGAGCAGCTGACATGATCCAAAAATAGCCTGTTTTTAAGTGTTTTCAGGTGGAGAACTGATAGGAAGTGCTGTGGTTTGCTGACCTTGTTCCTCTAGGGGTAAGAACAACATGTTTAGGGACTGAGGATCCCTGTAATTATTGACATTTCATGCTCCATGCTGCGAGGCACAAAAATGTCTATAACAGTTATGTTAGTAGGAATGGTGAAAAATCCATGAAGTACATTGAAATTATTATCTAAATAAATAATATTGTTGATAAATAAATAAATAGGATTGGAAGTACTTGGGAATGAGACACTTGAATATGAGATTCTTTCCAAAGAAAGAAAAACAAAAAATCTCATTAGTAAATGAGATTGAGATAACTCTTCCATGATAAAGATTCTAGATAATATTTAATGGATAGGAGAGAAAATCCATTAAATCTCTTAGCTGGGGAAAGGTGTTAAGTTTGGGTAAGCATAAAACGTCATGTGAGGGGAAAGTTGGCTTTTAAGGAAAATCCTAGGTAAGTGGATGTTGAGGACCCCAAAAGGGGGACGCTGCTAAAGGAAAAATATATCATGGAAGAAAGGTATAAACTACCTATTGAAGGGATCAATAGAGGTTGTTTATACCCTAGAAAGCACATCTCAGCTCGAGGGTGAACTGGAGGAACTCGGTCCAAGGTTGGGTGGAAAAATAGGTGTAGAATTCTCAAATGAATCCCTAAAAGTGATACCAGTTAGAATATTTATTATTTTATTTTATTTTTATGTTCACAGTTAGCCTCTCTACTATGTTCTCTTATTTTTTTGTATGTAAGTAGTTATATGTAGATACTGATGTTATATCTTATTTTTCTGTATGTGAGTAATATATGTAGATATTGTCGCTATAACATTGATACTAGGAATTCAGTGTATTTAATAACTGGTTTTGCAGTTATGAGGAAGGGATTCAGTGATTGTAAATTTAATTGTTTAAAGATTTGATGCTCTCTGTAATTTTAAAGACTGCATGTTGTTTGTGATTTTAAGATTGCATACTCTCAGTGATTTTAAACACTACATAATCTCTGTGATTTTAAATTATAGATTGATCCCACAATGGTTATGCATGTACTCTGAGATAACAAATTTAGTTGTTTATAGCTGGATTTTAATACTATGATACGTGCATAGGGTGGCTATCAGTTAGGTGGGTTTGAAAACTGATACAGTTGTTAATATGACGTAATTTTCCATTTTATGTTAATGGCGTATAACCGAATGGTAGAGCTAAGGTGTTACCATCTATAACAAGAACTTTTATTGCATGTTAAAAGTAGAAATAGTACTTGATGGGGTCGAATTTATTAAAAAAAAAACTCGTAATTATGAAAAGGGTAAGGGAACTTGGAATATGAAAATGTTAGAGGTATAATAAATAATATTTAAGGAAAAGAATGGAAGAAAGAGAGGATAGGAAGGGGTGTCTGCATTTAAAAAGGACAATAATAAACTAACTACAGGAACTCAAACCATGAACTTACGAGAATATCGATACAACTATGTTATGGTATTTATGGTGAAGTTAGTAATAAAATGAAAAATGAAAACAATATAGTAGCCAAACGACTAATCATATGTTCATTTGCTATTTTCCCAACAAGTGTAATACTAATGGAGTTTGTTCTTTGGAAAAAAAACAGATGTCGAGAATATCGATACAACTAAGTTATGGTATTTATGGTGAAGTTAGTAATAAAATGAAAAATGAAAACAATATAGTAGCCAAACGACTAATCATATGTTCATTTGCTATTTTCCCAACAAGTGTAATACTAATGGAGTTTGTTCTTTGGAAAAAAACAGACGTTATAAACAACAGTAGTACTCATACCAAGTAACCGAATGAATACGATTTCCAACAGAGATAATAGTAAATTGTAACATTTAAAAATAACAATAATAAATAGTTATTTCTTTTACCTTGGCAAAAAAATAGCTGACAAGGAGAAGGATAACAAAGAAATCATTACAAACTGGAAGAATATATGATGAAACCTATAGCAAAACAACCCATACATTAACTTGACGCATGAGAAGAAATGGGAGAAAAAATTATATGAATATATGCACATTTTATATTGCAGAAACTTCGTTACAGTAATAAACACCAGGAATCCCAAATCACCTGGAATAGACTAGATAAGACTATCAAATAAAAAACAAACACTTTGCATTAAATAGCACTGTCGACACAATCATTAAATTAACAAAATACCCATAAGTATTTTAAATCATGTGAGAATATAAGACCCACAACCCGGTAACCAGGGGTCTGTGCCCTCAAGGATTAGGGCCTACAAAATTAAAAAGTTTAGAAAAATAATAGAAAAATATACTTGCATCTGAACAAGGGGGCACAAGCTAGAAGAGGAGAATTCTAAGAAAAAATTTCGTCGACCCTACGAAATTTCACACTAAGAATAACCATAAGTCTTGTATTATGAGCAATCCACCAATTGTCAAAACTCCTAGTAGAACTTGGCACGAAATCAAACCCTAGCAGGGTAAACTTAACCGACCTAAAAAAACATCCATCAGAGCGGAGTATCAGAGACAATTGCAGGGTCCCGCTGCCATAGGGACATAATTATAAGAAGAAATACTACCCATTACTACCTTGTAGAGAAAGGAGACAAGGTATGATTAATATATATTAAATCTCAAAGGCGACATTCATAGAAGGAAGATGAATTAACTCAAGATAAATCAAACTTTTACCTATTCAGAATTGAAGGTAAATGAGGGTATCAGTGCCATTCGAACCTGCACTAGAAAAACCAACTGTGCTTAAAGGACGGAGAAAGAAAAAATGTTTTTGACAAGAAAAACAAATTATAATAACAAGAATTTTACATAGTGGTACATACAAGTCCATCTTTCATTATAGAACCTCTAATTAAATTACCAGAGAGATGTTGCGCAGAAAGATAAATACAAAGAGCTTCTGAAGCATTTCGTTGGCCTTCCATCAAACTTCCTACATAATTAAGGAATCCATTATGGAGTCGAACCCTTTGATTGGAAACATGGAACTCCTGCCCAATAGTAAGCAAGGTATAAATGAAATGGTTTGACCAAAGTGAAAGCCCTTACCTGGAACGAGCGAGAACTGAACTGAAGGAAGAGACCCCAATATGAGAAGAAGTCCTAAATCCATCGAACGTAAAAGTAGGCTTCCAATGACTAGTGAAAGGAAGTGACCTAGGAGCGCCACTTAGGAACAATTCCATAACTCAACCAACAAAAACTTGTGACGTGTAGAGTGACGGAGAAGGACAGGTGGAGGGAGAGTGAAGTTTTCTTTGCCTCCATGACCTCGGTACGTTGCTTGGAATCCATGCGCTGACTAAAAATTTCCAAAACAAAGCTGCAAAGACACCAAGCAAGGAAGACGACAAGAAGAGAGGCATAATTACCAACTATTTACCGAATTGAGGGATTAGGGTTATTCCTATAGATCTGAACCCTTGATTGACCAACTCTCATCACAACCATTGAAAAGGATTATAGGTAGTCTCATGCACCCATGTGAAGCAGGTAAACATGGTAAAGGCTGAGCGAACCCTTCAAAGCCCAAGGTAAAGCGTGACAGATAGTATCAAAGAAAAATCAACAAACTTCATTGAAAAGGATTATAGGTAGTCTCATGCACCCATGTGAAGCAGGTAAACATGGTAAAGGCTGAGCGAACCCTTCAAAGCCCAAGGTAAAGAGTGACAGATAGTATCAAAGAAAAATCAACAAACTTCATATAGTTACATACCTCGAATTGTTAGAATGAGCTTGTGGTTATTTATGAGAGGCCATGTGTTAGTTAATAGTAATATCACATTACGTATGGGAAGTACCCAAACATTTAAGAGGCACACCCACATAATCTATAAAACATACCCCATAGCTATAGTACTCTCAAATTAATAAATCCAAGGTAATACATTAAAATGAGTATGCCAATATTATTTTGGATATATCAATTTAAAAATAGGGTAAAGTGTTAACGGTTGACTATAATAGAATTGTCAAAGTTAATACAAAAATTACATCAAATAAGCTTATGAAGGGAGGTATACCATTTAACTTTTAAATGAGGAATGGTTTTGAGAATTTAGGATTAAGATATTATATACTGTGTCTTCAATCCGAAAGAAAAAAAAAAAAGTTGAATGATAGGAGTGTTGTTGTGATGTACACTTGATAAAAAATAAAAATAAAAAACTATATTCCATTTTTCTTGAATGCTAGAGTTCTGACAAATGGTATTAGAGCCAAGTTTCACCACTAGGGCCTTAAGGAATGAATACAAAAATAATAAACATACTTGTATAGAATTGAAAAGTTGAAGTAAGGAAGGAAGAACTAGTAGTTGATTTTGGTTAATCGAAAGGTAAGCAAGTGACCCAACTACATAAAAAATGGCTGAGCAGGCTCTAGCCATTACCGAAGGTGAAGACTTGTATGTAGGATTTGGAAACAAGGCCACTCGAACAACTACTCAATTAATGGCTATTATCAGAAATATTCCACAAGAATTGGTATACCTGGGGAGAAGTAATGAGTGCCTATTAAAGGCTAATAAGGAGCAGGAAAGGACGATCAGGCAGCTGACTAAAAATTCTAGCCATAAAATGGTGGGACCTCAAATATTGAAACAGAATAAAAGGGGAACAGAATCAAAAAAATATGAGAGTGGCGGGGGGGGGTTTGATAGAACATATCCAAGAGCATGGAAGAGGAAAAAACAAATAAAGCTACAAGGAGAATTTAGGAAAATAAGGCAGCCTACTTTTGATGGGGATAAAGAGGAGGATGCAGACTCATGACTACTAAATATGACTAAATCTTTTCAAGTCTATGTATATGAGAGAAAATTAAAGGCCAGATCGACCATTTATCAGCTACAAGGCAAAGATTTCCTTTGGTGGGAAGAAGTTAAAAGTGTGCATCTGATGAAGGAAAAGGTAATATCTTGGGATGAATTTCAGAAGTACTTTAAAAAATGCTACTTAAGTTAATGTTATTATGATGATCGCGTGGAGTTCCATGATTTAAGGTTGGGACAGTTACATATGGACGAAGTTTTTGAAAATTTTACCAATTTACTGTGGTATGTTCCCTATATTAAAGAAGAAAAAGCCAAGGTGTAGTAGTTTGTGAACTATTTTCCCACAGTCTACAAGGAATGAATTGAGTTCGACAATCCTAATACAATGGATGAAGAAGTAAGAAAGGCAAGGTTTTGTTATCAATAGTTCAGGAATAAGGGTGAAGGTCCCAAGTTTTGGAAGAATAATGATAGAGCGAAACCTGTAATTGGAGCAAAATGACAGAAACCTGGCTATCTTACAAATTTTGGAAAGGACCATCAACAAAAAGAGTTCAACAAGGAGAACAAAAGTCTATCGGCACACTCTCAAGATGGGTAAAAACCTATTAAAATGAATAGTAAAAAGATCAGTGCGAGTAAAGAAAAATAAACACTAAAGTGTTGGATGTGTGGTGAGCCTCATGTATTGAGGGATTGTCCACAATAATTCTAGATCTATCTAAAATATACAAGCTATCCACGAAGCCACCACAGTGAATGATATTGCTAGAAATATTCCCTGGATAAGTGTAGCCTTGGAGGATAAACAAGAGCAGCATGAGTCAATAATGATTTAAATTGAACGTACTATTTTCAACCAACCTATTTTTGTTTTAATTAATCGAGGGCCTAGCACAAGTTACATTGGCCCACATGTGGTAGAAAAAATTAAACTTAAAACTGAAAAATATAAAATTGTCTGGCTAGTACAGATAGCAACGGACACCATGGGAAGACTAACCAGCCAGGTAAAGCAATGAAATCTTTATTTAAATGGCCATTTCACCATAGTAAACTAAAATGTACTTCCCCTAGGATTATATGATGTAATAATAGGCCTGGACTAGTTGGAAAAGCAGGGGTCCATTATAAATTGTTTAGAAAAAATGGTGAGTTGTGTGAATCAGCAGGGACAAACTCAAATAATCCAAGGCATACCAAAACCCATATCAGTCAGACAAATATCAACCTTACAAATGAAAAATAATGCATGGAAGGGGTGTGAATTATTTATGGTTCATGTAGAAGCAAGTGAACAACAAGGAGAAGAATCAAAATTATATATCCTGTCAGTTATTAAGGAGTTTCGTGATGTCTTTCCAAAGAAAATTCCAGGCTTTCCCCTTGCAAAGATATAGACTTTTCCATTGATTTGGTACCCAATGCAACCCCAGTGTTTAGAGCCCCTTACCGAATGAGTCGACCTGGATTATCAGAGCTAAAAATGAAGCTACAAGAACTATTAGACAAAGGGTATATTAGGCCTAGTGTGTCACCGTGGGGCACTTCCATGTTATTTGTCAAGAAGGATGGAACATTTAGAATGTGCATCAATTGTCGATAATTAAACAAGTTAACTATAAAAAAAATATCCATTGCCCCGTATTGATGATCTATTTGATAAAGTAAGGGGGGAAACCATTTTTTCAAAAATTGACTTAAGGACTGGGTATTATCAATTAAGAATAAAAAATGAAGATATTGATAAGACAAACTTCAGAAGTAGATATTGTCACTACGATTTCTTAGTGTTACCATTTAGTCTTACTAATGCCCTAACAACCTTTATGTCCCTGATGAACAATATATTTAGTAAATATTTGGATAACTTTGTGTTGGTATTTATAGATGACATTCTGGTATATTCCAAAGATGAAGAAGAACATAAGGAACACTTAAAATTGGTGTTGCAAACTCTAAGGGAACATTAGTTGTATGCTAAATTTAATAAATCTATGTTCTACATGAACAAAATATAATATTTAGGCCACATCATTTCAAAGGAAGGACTAATAGTTCACCTTCAGAAGGTTAGGGTCATGGTAAATGGGTCATTACCAAAGGATGTGTCCGTTTTCCAATCATTTATGGGAACCACAAGATATTACCAAAATTTATAGAGGCAATAAGAAAATTAGCATACCATATCACATCCTTATAGGAAAAGGATCAAAAATTGAATGAACTATTGAATGTGAGAAGAGTTTTGATAAGTTGAAACAACTACACACAGTGGCTCCCATTTTAAAGCTTTCAGAGCCAAATATAGAATTTACAGTTTGCATCGATTCTTGTATCAAGGATCTAGGGGGATTCTTAATGCAAGACAATTCAGTGATAGCTTACGAGTCTAGAAATCTGAAAACACATGAAAGGAATTATGTTGTATATGATTTAGAGTTAGCTACTATTATACATGCCTTAAATATTTGGAGACATTATTTTTTAGGGAAGAAGTTCACTCTTGTAACCAACCATATGAGACTAAGATATATTTTCAGCCAACCAGATCTCAATGCCAGGCAAACTAGGTGGATGGTGCTTCTTAGTATGTTTGAGTTTGTCATTAGACACATAAAAGGGAAAGAAAACAAGATAGAAGATGATTTGAGAAGACATGTCTGCACTTTAATGTAAGTGTTTGTTAGAAATGTTAGTATATATTTGATAGAGAAAATTAAAAATTCAATAACTAGTGACCTTAAATACTCGATAATTAAACAAAAAGTACAGGAAAATAACATTCCTGGTTATGTAGAAAATTCTAAAAAAATTACTGATTTATTGAAAATGGTTGTATGATCCCAATTTAAATTCCATGAAAAAAATTATACTAGATAAATATCATAAGAAACCATATGCAGGACATTCTAGGTACCAAAATATGATTATAGCATTAAGAAGGAATTTCTTTTGGACAGGTATGAAGAAAGAGGTCACCGAATATTTATCAAAATGTTTAGAGTGTCAACAGGTGAAGGTTGAACATCAACACCCTGTCAGGTTGTTGAATCCACTACCTATCCCTGAATGGAAATGGGAAATAACTTCTTTAGAATTTATCATGGGAATACCAAGGACCAAGAGGAAGCATGACTCCGTCGTGGTAGTGGTAGACACCATAAGTAAGGGAACACATTTAATACTAGTACCATCTAGTTATGGTATGACACAAATTGCTAATATCTTCATGAAGGGGTTTTTTCAATTACATGGAGTACCTAAGATGATAGTGTTAGATAGGGATGCCAAATTCACCTCAAATTTTTGGAATGTATTATTTGGGAGCATAGGATCTGAACTAAATTTTAGTACAACATATCATTCCCAAACAGATGAAAAAAATGAGAGAACCAACCAGAATGTATGTCATGTACAAACCTACCAAATGGGAGTATTTTCTTCATCTGGTAGAGTTTTCTTACAACAACAAATATCAAACATCCATAAAAATGAGACCTTTTGAGGTTATGTATGGCAGAAAATTCAAAAAACCTCTCAATTGGAGTTAGTGAGAGGATAGATTGATACTAGGGTGGGATGCTTTGTAGGAAATGGAGAAAATAGTACAAAGGATTCAATAGAACATTAAAACCACATAGGATAGATAGAAAAGATATGAAGATAAAAAACAACACACAAGCAATTCAGAATTGGGGATCATGTTTATTTAAGGGTGAAACCAAGAAAAAGTAACTTAAGAATGGGAACCTGTCGAAAATTAGCACCACAATTTTGTGGGTCGTTCGAAATTCTGGATAGAATTGGACCCATAGCTTATCAATTAGCATTACCGAGTCATATTAAAGTTCATACTGTTTTTCATGTATCTTTAGTTAATAAATATGTACATGATAACTCTCACATAGTTGATTGTAAAATGCTCTAGGTTGAACCCGAAGAAGACTTTTTGGCAGAACATCTTTGTATCCTTAACCGGAAAAGTATTTAGCTTCAGTATTGAGCCGTAGTTCAGGTTAAAATGAAATGGAAGCATTTTAAACCTAAAGAGGCTACATGGGAGTGAGAGGATGATATGCAGAAGAATTATTCGGCACTATTCTAGAGAGAAGTATTTGGAAAATAAACATCAGGGACGAAGTGAAGTAAAATGGGGGAAGAATGTACTATCCATTCATTGTTGTAATGTTGTTTTCTTTATTCAGATTGAGATATGTTAGTAGGAATGACAGAAAAGCCATGGAGTACATTTAAATGCTTATGTAAATAGCTAATTTTATTGAAAAATCAATAAATGGATTGAAATTACTTTGCAATGAGACACTTGAATATATGATTCTTTCCAAAGAAAGAAAAACAAAAAAAATATCATTAGTAAATGAGATTGAGATTACTCTTCCATGATAAAGATTCTAGGTAACTTTTAATGGATAGGACAAAAAATCCATTAAATCACTTAGTTGGGGAAATATGCTAAGCCCCAATAAGCATAAAGCATCATGCGAGAGAAAAGCAAGATTCTCAGGAAAAGCCCAAGCAAGTGGGCATTGAGGACCACAAAATTTGGACATCGCTAAAGGAAAAATCCATCAGGGAAGAAGGGTATAAAATATTTATTGAAGGGATAAATAGATGTTTTTGATACCCTAGGAAGTACATCTTAGCTCAGGGGTGAACTAGAGGAACTCAATTAAAGGTTGGGTGGTAAAACATGTGTAGAATTCTCAAGTGAATCAATAACAGTGGTATCAGTTAGACTACCTGCTATGTTATTTTATTTTTCTGTTCACTTTTGGACTCTCTGCTTTGTTATTTTAGTTTTCTGTATGCAAGTAGTTATATGTAGATAATGATGTTATATCTTATTTTTTTGTATGTGAGTAGTATATGTAGATATTTTTTGTAGAAAGTTGATACTAGGCATTTAGGTTATTTACTAACTAGTTTTGCACTTATGACGAAGGGGTTTAGTGATTATAAATTCAACTCTTTAGAGACTTCATTCTCTCTGTGATTTTAAATACTACATGCTGGCTGTAATTTTAAAGACTCCATACTCTTTTTTATTTTAAAAATTTCATACTCTTTGTGATTTAAGTTATAGACCGATCCTACAACGATTTTGCATGTACTCTGAGATAACAAACTTAGTTGTTTATAGCCTGATTTTAATACTATGATACTACCATATAGTGACTTTGCATTCAGTGAATCTGAAAATTGATACTGTTGTCAATATGGTGTAATTTGTCATTTTATGTTAATGGTGTGAAACTAGATGGTATAGCTAGGGCGTTACCATCTATAACAAGAAGTTTCATTATGTGTTAATAGTAGAAATAGTACTTGCAGGGGTAAAATTTCTTACAACAGAAACTCCTAAGTATGATAAGCGTAAGAAAATTAGGCATACAAGATTGTTATAGGTATAATAAATAACCGTTAAGGAAAAGAATGGAAGAAAGAGAGGATAGGAAGGGGTGACTCCATTTTAAAAGGACAACAATAAACTAACTACTCAAACTCAAACCATGGACTTCTGGGAATATCGATATAACTATGTTATGGTACCAGTTAATTATTAAGGTGAAGTTAGTAACAAAATTCAAAATCAAAACAATATAGTAGCCAAATCATTAATGAATGTTGATTTTCTATTTTCCCAATAGGTGTAATACTAATAAAGTTTTTTTCTATGGAAAAAAAGAGACACTATAAACAACAGTAATATTCATACCAAGTAAGCGAATGAATATGATTTCCAACATATATACTAGTAAATACTAACAATTAAAAATAGAAATAAGAAACATGAATTTTGTTTAGCTCTAAACAAAAACAACTGACGAGCAAAAGAATAATAAAGCAATGTTTAAAAACTTGAAGAATATATTATGAAAGTGGTAGCGAAACAACCCATACATTAATTTGACAACTGAGAAGAAATGGGAGAAAAAATTATATGAATATATGCAAATTTTATATTCTTTATTCTTCGTTATAGTAATAAATAACAGTAACCCCAAATCGCCTAAAACAAACTAGAGAAGACAATCAAATAAAAATCAAACACTTTCATTGAATAGAAATGTCGACACAATCATTGGATTGACAAAATACCCATAAGTCTTTTACATCATGTGAGAATCTAAGCCCCACAACCCATTAACTAGGGGTTTGCACCCTCAGTAATTAGGTCCTACAAAATTAAAAAAATTAGAAAAATAATAGCAAAACATACTTACATATGAACAAGGGAGTACATACTAGAAGAAGATAATTCCAAAATAGAATTGCCTTGATGCTAGGAAATTTCACACTCAGAATACCACTAATGCTTGTATTATGAATAATCCACCAATTGTAAAAAATACCAGTAGAACTTGGCATGAAATCAAACCCCAACATGGTAAGCTTAACTGACCTATAAAAAAAATCCAAAGGGGTGTGTATTAGAGATGATTGCGAGGTCTTGTTGCCATAGGAACATAATTATAAGAAGAATTACTACCCATTAGTGCCTACCAAACAAAGGAGATAGGGTATGAATTAATATATATTAAACCTCAAAGGCACCATTTATAGAAGGAAGATGAATTGACTCGAGATAAATATTTTTTTTACATTTTCAGGCTTGAACGAAAATGAGGGTACCATCGCCATTCAAACATGTGCCAGAAAACCAGCTATGTTTAAACACTAGTGAAAGGAAAAGCTTTTTCAATAAGAAAAATAAATTATAGTAGCAATAATTTGATATTGTGGGACACACAAGTCCAAATTGAATTATCAAACATGTAATTAAATTAGCAGAGAGATATTGTGCTGAAATATAAATACAAAGAGGTTTTGAAGCATTTCGTTCAACTTCCTTCAAAATTCCTACATAATTAAGGAAGCCATTATTGATTCACACCCTTTGATTGGAAGCATGACACTTGTGCAAAATATTAACTAGAATATAAACAAAAATGGTTTGACCAAAGTGAAAGCCACTAGCAGGAACGAGTGAGAACTAAAATAAAGGAAGAGAGCCCATTAGGAGTAGTAGTCCTAAAACCCTCGAATAGAAAACCAGGGTGCCAACGAATCGTGAAAGGAAGTGACCTAGAAAATGAAAGGAAATAGAGTGTTAGAAAAAACAAAACCCTTCCTAGGAATGCCACTTAAGAAGAGTGCCATAACTCAACCAACAAACAATTGTGGATTTTAGAGTGAGGAAGAAGAACATGTGGAGATAGAGTGAAGTTTTCTTTACCTCCATGACCTCAATGTGTTGCTAGGAAACGATGCAATGACAGTGAGAAACGATTCCCAGAACAGTGTTACAAAGACACCAGGAAAGGGAGGTGGAAAGGAGAGCAACATAATGACCAAATGTTTACCAAACTGAGGGATTAGGGTTATGCTAATAGATCTCAACCCTTGATTGACCAACACTTTTCGCAACCATTGAAAATGATGCGAGGGAGTCACATGTGACCATGTGAAGGATGTAAACATGGAAATGGTGGAGTGAACCCTTCAAAGCCTAAGGTAAAGTGTAACATACAACATTAATGAAAAATGAATAGAGTTTGTATAGTTACATACCCCGAATTGGTAGAATGCATCTGTGGTTTTTTATCAGAGGTCATGTGTTAGTTAATAGAAATATCACATTATTTATGGGAAGTACCCATACATTTGAGAGGCACACCCATGTAATCTCTAAAACATACGTCATAGCTATAGCATTGGCACTTTAATAAATCCAAGGTAATACATTAAAATGAGTATACCAATATTATTTTGGATATGTCAATTTAAACATAGGGTAAAGTGTTAAAGGCCGACTACAATAGAATTGTTAAACCTACTATAACAAATACATCAACTAAGCTTGCAAAAGGAGGTATACCCTTTAGCTTTTGAATGAGGAATGGTTGTGAGAATTTAGGATTAAGCTAGTATACACTGCATCTTCAAGACAAAAAAAAATAAAAATTTTCCGATGATAGGAGTGTTGTTGTGATGTCCACCTATATATAATAATAAAAAAAGAAAAACTATATTATATTGTTGTTGAATGCTAGATTTGTGACATTGGGTGATATTATATCCAAAAGGTTTCAACAATTTGTGAGCTCCACTTTCCCTTCTATCAAATATTCCTCTGATTTCATTCACAAAACCAAAAGCATCTATGTTGATCAACATGAAATTTTGGTTAGTTTTGACGTAGTCTCCTTATTAACTAAAATCCATGATCCTAAAGGATAAATCTGATCTTTGAATTTGTTGACAAAGAAACCATTGACCTAATTAAAATTTTCCTATCCTACCTTTTCTTCCCTTTGATAAGTACCATCTATTAACAAAGTGAAGGGAGAGCTATGGGTTATTACCTTACCCCTTTTTTGACTAACTTCTACATGGAATATTTTTAATACAAATCCCTTAATTCATGACATCACAAACCAAAGTGTTGATTTTTCTTGGTTGATGACACTTTTTTCATTTGGTGACATGACATGCTAGATCCCAATGATTTTCTCTCGCATATTAATAGATTTTCTATCCAAATTCAATTCACTATGGAAGTTGAATCTGATAAGTCTGTTCCTTTCCTATATGTCCTTATCCTTTCCTTATTAATGGCTATCTTACCTATCATATTTAAAATAAAAATACCCATAAACCTTATCTCCATGCACAGTCATACCATCACCATATCAATAATCTGATGTTCTCAAAAATATTATCCCTTGGGGCATTAAAATCACTAATCCTAAGTCCCTTTCCACAAAAAATGGCCATCTTATACAAGTTTTCAAATCCAATGGCTATGATACTTTTAAATAAATAAAACCTTCGAAGTTATCTCTAACCCTAAATCCAACTACGTTGATCCCTCCCCCCTCACAAGGTCTTTCTCCCTTACATAAAAGGAATGCTAATCTTACTACCCATATTTTGTCCAAAAAGAACATAAATACTATTTTTAATCCCCATACAATTCTGAAACAATTATTCTAGTCGGCTAAAGATAAGTCTGACCCCATGCAGGGGTCAAGTTTCTACCAAATTAATTTATCATGTGGGCAATCTTATATTGGAAAGATAGGTTGACCCTTCATAGCCCACCTCAAAGAGAACATAGGTGATATTAACCATTGTCGGGGGTCAATTTCTCCCATCACTAAGCAATCCTTAGTACCAAGAACCTTAGTTTTTGTAACCAATCCAAAATCCTAGCTTTCATCCCATTTTACGATTCTGGAATCATAAGGGAAGCCATCGAGATTGAGAAGCACAAAAATAACTTCAATAGGGAAGATTTTTATAAACTTAGTCCATCTTGCAAACAGATAAACCATCAGTGCATGCTTTAATCCTCCTTAAACCCCTGCACCCTTTTTCCTTTCTTTCCCACATCTCTTAGTTATACTTGCTCTTTTTATTCTAATTCCAATTTATCTTCCCCCATTCCGCGCACCTCCCCTCCACCTCCCCCTAATCATTGGGTATATATCTTATACTTTGCTCCATTTTAATTTATTGTCTTAGTTATTTTAATTGGTGTCCTTATTATACCCCTCCCCCTCCTTTTCCTTCCATATGAACCCTCCTCTCTCACCCCCCTCTTTTTAATTTTTTCTCCTTATTCAACTCTCCTTTGTAGATATATTTGTACCTTTTCCTCTTTTCATTAGAGGAAATTAATAAAATAGTCCAGAGATTAGATTAATGATCAAAAGGTAAATAATTAAAATTTAAATATTGCAACAAATAATCATGTTAAAAGGAAAGGGGATAATAATGTGAAAAAACGAAAAAGAAAAACATGAGGGAAGGGGAACATTGATAAAATTAACAGATAATGAAAAGTATGAAAAGAATATATATTTTATTCATACTTTTCATTATCTATTAATTTTATCAATATTCCCCTCCCCGCATGCTTCTTTTTTCATTTTTTCACGTTATAATCCTCTTTCCTTTTCTCATGATTACTTATATATATATATATATAAAGGAATAATCAACAATAGGTCCTAACATCTTTGGCTTTCTGGTGATGATGGGTGGACTGTCCACCCACAACGTTAGATAGAAAAAGATGATGATGGGTAGAGTGTCTACCCAAAATGTTAGCAAGGACATGATTAATACCCATACACATCACTTTAAATTATAATAATATATATAATTATAAAAATTTACACTCAAATATTATTTCTTTTTTTTTTCTATATTTATAAACATTGAACTTATTTTACTATTATTTTTGTTAAATGCCATATGTAAAATTAATATCAATTATTGATGAAAATACACATCTTCCTCCTGCACTATTTTGAAAATCTCCTATCAATTGAAGAGATATACCGCATGGCCTGCAGAATATATATATATAAGACAATTTTATTATATCTATCAAAATAAATATAAGCCAATATGGAAATAATTTAATATGAATATTCAGAGATTTTATAATTAACTATTGATATTAAAATAGTTTAAACAATAAAATAATGTGGAGAGCATCTGGGTGGAGTGGAACGAGTGCATTGGATGACGAAACTAACCAGAGGCTATGCAGAAAGAGAAGGTCCGCTTAACGGAGATTTGAAGCATGGAAATTAAAGAGAAATTTCACTTCCCGAAGTCTATCTCCTAGAATGAAAAGCCTTCTGCAAAGTTAGAAGAGTTGGGGTGATGCAGTGTCACGGTCACGTGTAAAGAAATCATGTGGAACATAGAGGAATGAATGCCCAATAGAAACCCAAGAATGTTGGGCCATGTGGATATAGTGTGTGCCAAGTAATTGTTTACTTGTCCCACACAGTTGGAAGTTTGTGCTCGTTAACAAAGGTTAGGGAATCTAGGGTTTGGTTATATGCTGTAGTCACAATGCAACTATTACAAAAGAGCTCGAATAAAGATAAGGGGATTATATTAATAATTATCCTTGCGGGTTATTTATATATTCAAAGTCAAGGACATAGTGGTTCTTCCTTATGTTTGGGCTACATATATATATATATATATGAAGTTCTTCGCTCCGATGGTTACAATCGGAAGGGCTTGGATCTGCTGGTTTTGTATTACTTTTGAGTCTCTTCTCATTTAAATTTAAATGAAGATTACAAAGAGGATTTATCACTCTAATTTTCAGTTTAAGGAAACACCTTTTGCTAAAAGTTTGACAAAACTCGCCTAACTAGTTTTAGGTCGAAATTAACTATAGACTATGAATCCAAAATGATTGATCTTATTTCCTCCTTCTCCTCTATCATTATACATGAAAACATCATCAATTCCACCACTCATGTTGTCACTAAGGATTTAAAATTCTTTTCTATTGATGCTACCATTTAGCAGTGACTCATTTTTCCCACCAAAATCACTAAAATTTATGGTCAGCAAAATTTTCACAAACCGGGAGTCCCCCTTAGGCCCATCGTCAATGCTATTAGAGCCCAAACACATGCACTTGGTTGATTTTAAGCCAAAAGGATTCAAAAAATTGTGGGCTCCACTTTGTCTTATATCAAATATTTCTCTGATTTCATTCATAAAACAAAAATAATTCATGTCGATCAACATGAAATTTTGGTTATTTTTTATGTAGTCTCCCTATTCACTAAAATCCCTGACCCTAAAGACATAAATTTGATCTCTGAATCGGTTGAAAAAGAAACCATTGACCTAATTAAAATTTTACTCTCCTACATTTTCTTCCCTTTGAAAGGGACCATCTATTAGCAGAGCTAAAGGAGATGTATGGGTTCATCTCTATCCGTTGTTTTGAATAACATCTTATTGGCATATTTTAAATGAAAATCCCTTAATTCATGGCATCACAAACCGAAGTGTTGGTTTTCTTTTGTTGATGACACTTTTGTCATTTGGCGACATGACTTCCTATTTCTCAATGCTTTTCTATCCCATATTAATAGATTTTCTCCCCACATTAAATTCACTATGGAAGTTGAATATGATGTTTAATCCCTTCCTTCCCTATAAGTCTATATCATTGCCTTCTTGATGGCTCTCTTACCCATCATATTTACATGAAAAAGACCCATACTGACCCTTATTTCCATGCACATCCATGCCATCACTCGTCCCAACGATATGGTTTTCTCAAAACTCTTATCTCTTGGGGCATTAAAATCTATATTCTCGAGTCCCTTTCTCCCAAAAATGCCCATCTTATCCAAGTTTTCAAATCCAATGACTATGCCTCCTCTGAAATCAATAAAGCCTTCCAAGATGTCTCTAACCCTAAATTCAACCACTTTGATCCTTCCCCCCTCGCAAGGTCTCTCTCCTTTACATAAAAGGAACCACTAATATTATTACCCGTATTTGTCCAAAAAGAACATGAAGACTCTATTTAATCCCCATAAAATCCCAATTATTCTAGTTAGATAAAGATAACTCTGATCCCATTTCTAACAAATTCCTTCTTCATGTGGGCAGTCTTACATTGGCTAGACAAGGCAACTCTTCATAGCCTACCTGAAAGAGAAGATAACAAATATCTACCATTGTCTAGTGTCAATGTTTGCCATCAACAAGCACTCCTTCAGTACCAAGCACCTTATGTTTTTTGAGCAATCCAAAATCCTAGCTTTCATCCCATTTTACAATGCTTGAATCATGAGGGAAGTCATCGAGATTTTGAAGCACCACAATAACTTCAATAGGGAAGATGGTTATACACTTAGTCCCTCCCAGAAACCTATAATCCATCAAGTCACGTTAATCCTCCTTAATCCCCTCCACCTATGAGATCCACTTTCTCTTATATCAAAGATTCTTCTCATTTCTTTCATAAAACGAGTAATTTTTATAGAATAAACTAACATACACTGAAAAACATAATTGAATATACAAATGCATTTATCAATGATCTCATTTTCTACACAACTCGTGCCATTTGCAAAATTCATTTGTGAAATTTCCTAAATTTCCTCATACTGAAATGGTGATCATAGACACATTTATTTATTCTTATTCACTTTTAATTAACAAATATTTTAGTTAAAATTTCAAATTAAAATTATTTACAAGTCAAAACTTTATAAAAAATTATCCTAAAAGCCTAAACAACAAGAAACTACATGATCTCCGTCCCTCTCTCCATCCCTCCAATCTCAATACCCTAAATCTTGTCACGTGCACGAGTCTATGACATCGAAATCTCATCTAAGAAAATCCCATAAGGACATTGGGAACTTTTGGAAGAAAGCGCATGGAATAATATCTGATAATGGTAATAGTAGCGATGATGACATTGAAGATTGTGATAGGAATATGATTCCACCCCATGAGCTCATTGCAATGCAGCTTGGCCGTAACGAAATAACTTCGTTGTCAGAATTTCAAGGCGTTGGGAAGACTCTTCAGCCCAGAAATAAGATCTGGACCATGACTGGTTGTTGTGCTTGAAAAAATTTCCGTTTTAATGGACGTTGGACAATCTGTACACTTTTTCTTCTTGGAGTGCAAGTTGAGTTGCAACGTAGGAATTGAAATTGTAAGAGTTTGAACAATTCTTTGGGATGATATTAGTGAACCCTAGGGTATACTTTTCCTATAAAGTGAAAAGTAATGGTTTTGGCAATATTTTAAACTAAAAAGCGTCGACATGAAAGACTAATATCCGTAGGGTTTACTTTTCCTTTAAAGTGAAAAGTAAAGGTTTTGACAATACTTTAAACGACGATGCACCTACATAAAAGAATATATTGGAACAGTGTGGAAAAGTATTAAACAATTACAGACTGATTTACTAAACATGCGTAAATACAGTTGTAGATTCTCAATTATGAGTTCTTCGAAAATTGCAATGTCAAATTTTAATCACATACATGGGATACAGACAACCTATATGATTAATGGATTAATATCAATAATTTTGAAATAAAATATTTTAAAAAACAACCTTTCCATAATTATATATAATAATAGTACATAATTACATATTATAATAATATTTTTTTAGGACTAAAGATATGTTCTCATTGGTTAGTTTTATTCAAGTTGTATCATTTAATTATGAAATAGTTTATTACATTTACTAATGAGTTTTGTAATAATAAAATTAACATTATGTGTTGATTTGTTGATAATTTTTTGGAATAAGTTTGAATAAGGTGTCTGTGAAGTTGTGAAGTTGAGAGCTACTACAAAAATATTGTATGAGAACATTGTTGTCATGTTTGGGAAAGTTACTAGTTCTTCACAAGAAATTAATGACAATATCTAAGTAAAGTGAAGTTGTCCATTGTGTCCACCATTTTTAGGGTATACATTCACAAGTTAGATTATTGTTTGGAACATGCAAGTAGGATAAAAACATGTCCTAATAGGATTGTGATCATTCTTCTTCTTATGCTAATGATATTTTCCTTATGGAAAGGACCCCTTACAACCTTTAATTTTATTATTAATACTTAAGAAATGAAAGTCCAGATATCTAGATTCAATAAAAACACCTATAATGCTTTTGTATATGAAAATTAGAACTTAACTAAAGTTCTAAAACTATCTCAAGTTTGATATTCATCCCACTCACTTTGGCACTATGTTAATCATATTACTTTATGAGGATGAATTGTGGATAATGATGCAAAACAATTTTATGATTTATAATCTCAAATCTAAACGAAACACATCTTACTTTACACTCCTTATAGAAGCAAGTCTTTTCCAAATTGGCAAAGATATGACTAAGTATTTATGTATAATAATAGGATAAACAACATGGAAGTAAAGAGATATTCTAAAATTATTTTAAAATTTATGTCAAAATATAAAAGATAAGAACTATCTGTCTATCTAAGAATAATCCTCAAGAGTTTCATAGTCTAAATGGGTTTTGATCAACTCCAAAAATACCTTGGGATCAAAGAGTCTATTCACCATTGTGACACTAAGAGAATTGAAGCTAAAAAATTACTTTGGGTTAGAATGCCTTATGTTAGTGATATTAGACATAAATTTTAAAATATTTGTCACAACCAAATTTCCTAATATTTTAACGCAACAAAACTAATCTCGGAACACTTCCTCTTAATCTTTTCTCAATACGAAAATCAAATACTAAATAATTCCAAGTAATCCCTTAACTTTTTTATGTAAAATAAAAAAATTTAATCTCAATCAATATTAGTTGTCATTATCATAATAATCTATTCATTGCTAACTTATTTGACACAGGCTCGGCTAGGATCTTATCAGCACTCCCAAATTGATAGTTGAATCTTACATGTGCTTCCCTCAATTTACACCAAGTAAATAATTCCTTTTAATACTTTAAACTTTCCTTAGTTAAAAATTTAATGGGAGTAGTTGTAAGAGTGTAATATAACCCTTTCATAAAAAAATTAGATTCAAAACTACTCAAATAATCCCCAAAACAAAAAGAACCACCGTGGCTAAGCTCGTTTAGATTGATACACCAAAGGGAAGGCATTACAATTGAACATCCAAGAACCACCACAACCTCAATTTCTTCTATATAATAAGTGCATATGAGAGAAATTATAATGTAAGTACCATTTCCTTTGCAATAGACACTAGAGCCAAGCTTTGTGATAATATAGCACAAGGAAAGGTATTTTGTACGACCTCCCCATATCATCTATGTCCCACCCTTTTAAAATTCATACATAACTGCAGTAATGAAACAACCCCACTTCTCTATTTCTTATCAACATTCATTTCTAACTCTTCCATGTTAGATCGTAATTACATCACCTAGGCCATCCTCAATTATGTGCTTAAATGTCCTTTCCAAGAGACGTTACACCTACGTGAACTCAACTTCCACCCATGCTTCGAGTTATGGACCAAGACTTTTATTAACACATCACCCCATCTCGCATCTCATTGGTTAACTCCCACCTTAGCCTGGCTCCAGTTGTCTAGGTCGTTCCTGTCTCAATGCATAATTCTTCTCTGAGGAGACAAACCACGGGAGAAGGAAATAATTTATGTCTATTGTTACACTATCTATTAATGTTAATGGTGGATCACATCCCTTTATTAAAGCATGTACACCCTTTATGAGTAAGTGGAGCAAACACTCCTCCATGTCCCACCTTTCAATATTCACTCCAATAGAAACCCTCCACATCATCTCGAGACATTTCCTATTAGTCGATTGCAGATGTCAGGATGACATCTAGTCAACTTGGTTCCCTCATGTGCTCTTGTCTTGACCTTCCAGGATGGAACCTCTAGTCTCGTGTTGTCTCTGTAACAACACAAGGTTGATCTTCCATGTAAATAAATTAAGCCAACGTCAGGTGACACATATTTCAAGCTGAATGAGGGAAAAGCATTATAGTGGGCATCATTTGTCGTTTAATATTGGATATGGAAATTAGAATTGGCACTTGCAAAGGAGAAAAGGAAATTGATGGAAATTAATCAAAGAAATAAAGGAAAATAGTAGAAAAGAAAGATGAAGAGAAAAGAATATGCATGCAAGGAAAAATTAAGGAAATTGAAGAAAAGGAAAAGGAAATAAAGGGAGAGGGAGATCATTCTATGCCTCTCTTAGTCACCCTTAGTTATTCTAGATCAGTTCTTGGTTACTCTTATAGAATTCTAGCACTCATTTGCACATTGAGGCATTTTCACTTGGACTTGTAGGTAAGAATTTGCTTATGTGATTTCCTTGCTGAGATTGGATGCATGGTAGATGCATTTGGTTATTTGTTTACTTTGTTGTCATTGGCATGGGATTTCGTTCGATTGACAGTGGTTTCAACCTTACCTTTCCATTTCATGGATAGTCATGATGTAGTGGATTCCCTGGTTTTGTTAAGCTTTGGATGACCTGTAGATTTTAGATCATCGTGAGGTGGTCTCAGAGAAAATTCCAAAGGGTGGAGACCAAAAAATTCCTCTGGGTCTGGTGAAAAAAGTTAGAGGCGTTCAAGCTTGTTGGTTTTTGTGATTTCTATATTAGTTTAGGTGAAATCAGTGTAGTTGATGGTTGAGGTGATTTAGCGTCTCGAAGCCCTAGTTGGTTATGTTTTGATTAATCCCATGTGATCCAAAATTCATGCTTAGAATATGGCACATGGTTGATTAACCAAAATAGAGATTTGATTTAGCCCAATATATGGTTGGGTGGTACATGGAAGTCCTTGACTTAGTTTTTTTTTATGCATATGTTATTATGAGTTATTTTTTATTGAGATTAATGAGCACATGTATTTGTTATTGTGTTGATTTAATGATTGGTTTGTCATGGTTTCATTCTAGTTGAATGTTGGTTATAAGCATGGTTAAATGGTGCACTCTTGTTATGGATCTTGTTCATGATTCAATATGTTATTGAATGTTTATATGAATTTATAGGCTAACAATTGTTGTTGCAGCTAGCTTGAGAGGACAGTAAGCATTCTTGATGACTCTTTGATGAAACTAAGAAAATAATGTACAGAAATGCATTCATGACATATAACTATTATGTTTGCCATATTTTTTTCTAAATGTTTATCATGTGACTTGCATGGTTAGACAAAGATATGAGACTAAGTATAAGTTATGCATACTTGTGATTATCTTATACTTGATTCTGGAGAATTATGGGAAGTCGCATGTAGGCTAGCCTTGCAAATGTGGCACTAATTTCATAGTTGCACTCTCTTAACTGAGACGTATTGCCTGAAGCCGCATGGAGGAAGGCTTGTGCATGAAACTTGAGCCTTGTGGCTATGAGGTTATGTGGAAAGATAGTTCTAGCTTAGGGTAAGATCATTAGTAATTGTTTCCTCACATTTGGGTCGTCTAGTGTCCCTAAGAAGTTGTAGTGACTTTTAGTATGGTAGTCTTCATTTCCATAACTAGAACTAGGTTGTTGGGTCATGCATAGTAACTCTCAACTCATATTTACCATGCAGAGCTTGTACTAGTGGGAAAATGTGGGGTGCACTGTTATAGGGTGGTATCAAAACAAGGTTACACCACTGGACCTCAGGGTAAATGCGTATTTTTATGCATGCATGTTAGTTGTGTTGGCATTATGACATAGGTTTGGCACTATGACACAGGTGTTGTCCTTGATGGCAACTCACTCAGATGACAGATCACAATTCAGGGTCTTAGAATGAAGGAAAAAGCTATATACGGAGGTTCCTCTTAACCAAGTTGCGTATACATGCGGGATCGACGTTCAAAAGGCACGTATACGTATGCACGCACTTTCATGCAAGGAAAAGCACATACATGTGGGAAAACTTATTTTTGGTCCATGGTATTTAGTCCTTGGTGTTTGGACATATGGTTTTGAACCATGGTATCTCGTCCAAAGTGTTGAACCCAGGTATTGGTCCATGGTATTGATTCTTTATGGTTTTGGACTATGGTATTGAGTAAGGCCTAAGACTATAAAAGGGAAGAGATCATTAGGCAAAGGCATTCACCTAAGCATTGAATATCTTATGAAGAGTAAGATCTAGTATTGGGTTATGGTGCATAGCTGGATCTGAACCAAGGAGGAACCTGAGCGCTAGAAGAAGGATAAGTTATATTGTCGAGTCAAGATCTTAAGGCTTGAACAATAGTATCTTTGTGTGATTTTTATCTGTTATATTTGGCGCATGAATTGATCTATAAATCTGATAATCTAGGTATAAGTGATGTCTGAATAAGTGAAAAGGGTAAATTATCTTTTATAGATCTGTAGGCAGGTTTGGCACAACAGAGACGCATATACACGCTGGTTTAGAGAGTCAAAGCTACGTATACGCTTGTTAGCCTTAATACAAAAGCGTATGCATGTAGGGTATACATATTGAAGTAGCGTACGTCTCATGAAATATGTTTTAGCTACTATTTTTTATTGTTGCAGTGTTCTGGGTTTAGGATTGGCTTCTGGTTACTGTTAATGTATTTTGGTTACATCATTAAGAAAAGTAATTGGTTGGTTCAATTTTGATAGAAGCAAAGGAGATTGGTTGATGCAGATGTATTTGATGTTTGATTATTGTAATTGATGGATCCAGTCTGAAAATTTATGAAACGTGGTCCCTAGAAGAAAATAGAAAGTTGTAGCCTTCTGTAGGTAAGCACCTACGTACTAGTATATCAACTAGTACAAGAGCTAAGGAGGTTGTAGCTCCCTTTCAGGAGAAGCTGGAGAATGAGAGATGGTTGTAGCCTTCTACAGGTAGAAGCCTACGTACTGGTATAAGACTGCACCAGTACAAAAACATTGTAAAAAGCATTTTCTAATTAAAAGAAGATAGAGACGAATTGCAGCAGGTGGTTTTCACCCACATTGGGTTTCCACCTTATATCTTGTGTTCTTGTGTGTGACTATCTGCTTTGTTTTACTTTTCCTAGTTATTGTTTATATGGTTCTGATGCACAGATTAATGATCAAAGTCTGAAGAATAAATTAAATTATAAGTCTGTAGGTTATACACTGGTTTCCTTAACTATAGTTACGTATATATGCAATTTTCACTAACTGAAGGAGCGTATACAAATTGATTATGAAATGAAAAATAATTGACTTGATAATACTGATTCACCCCCTCTCTCAATATTATTTCCAATAATTGGTATCAGAGCAGGTCCTTCAGAATAATCTTGATCACTTGAAGGAAGATCTATCATCATGAGAAACTACGAAAAAGAGGCATCGATCAGGCCACCAATCTTTGATGGGAGCAACTTCATCTATTGGAAGGTAAGAATCACAGCCTATCTTCAATCTCTTGGTACAGAATTTTGGGATATCTTCGAAGCAGGATACACATTTCCATCAGCAACTCCTACATATACGGCTAGTAAGAAGCAGTATGAAACAAATGCAAAGGCTGTCAATACTCTATTAGGGAGTTTATCTCAATCAAAATTTGTGAAGTTTAGGTAGCTCAAAACCGCAAAAGAAATATGGGACAAGATCGTTTTGAGCTATGAAGGAGATGATCAGGTAAAACATGCAAAACTACAAACTCTCATAATTCAATATGAAAATCTTAGAATGTACAATGATGAAAGTGTGGCTAATTATTTCTTACGTATAGATGAGATTGTTAATTGGATGGAAAACTTGGGTGAAGAGATAAAAGAAGTTACTTTGGTTGAAAATGTTCTAAGATCTTTGTCTTCTAAGTTTGAATCAAAAGTCTCTGCCATAGAAGAAAAATAGGATCTACAGAGTATTAGCATGTCACAGCTACATTGAATCTTAACTACTTTTGAAATGAGAAAAGGGGGACCATTAGATAGGAGAGAAGCCGCATTCAAAGCTTTAGGAAAATGGGATTACAATGAGTCAAGACATATGTCAGAAGGAGAGGAAGAATCAACTTTGTCAAGAACCTTCAACAGGGTTCCAGAAGCTTCAGAGGTTAGCTACCTTTCAAATGCTTCACTTGTGGAAGAGTAGGTCACTATGCAGCCAAGTGTCCTCATAAAGATAATCTTGATAAATGTAAGGAACCAGTTAGATGGAATAGAAAACAGAATGTAAGTAAGAAGAGCTATTATACACATGAAGACCTTGATGGATTTTCAATTAGTGATGAAGATGAACAATGTAATGACTATAGACTTTTGATGGCTTTTGAAGATGATGATTTCTTGGACACTATAGATGAAAATGATCTCTATGAAGAAATTTCTAAACTTAAAATCTGTTTAGAAGAAAAGAGTATGATTATAGACACTCTGACATTCCAACATGTTGAAAGGGAAAAACATAATGAAAAGTTAGAATGTGAAATTGTGGGACTTAGAAAAGATATTGAGAAAACAAAAGCTCTTAATCTTAGATTTGCTAAAGGATCTGAAACTTTAGATGAGATTATCAAAGTGCAACATTCTCCACTAATGAAGACAAGTCTTGGATATATTTAAGAAACATCTCAAGCATAGAAGCCATCCACCTCCAAAATTTATCTTGATGCAGCAAAGAGAAGTGAACAGGTTGAAAATCGACAACAAAAGAATAAAGCAGATCACCAGGTAAATTAGGGTCAATCTACCTCAAGGATGAACAGAGATCACCAAGTACATTAGGGACAATCTACTTCAAGGATGAACAGAAGCTACAACCAACTGCAGGTAAATCATTCTCAATTTTCCTCAAGAATGAATGTCTACGCAAACTACAATCACCTGGACGAAAGGTTTGATAATCGCAGGAATTTCTTTAATGGCCAATGTTTCTCTTGTCATAAATTTGGACACAAAGCAGCTCAATGTGTTGCCTACAAGACCATCATGACCAGAGAAGCACGAAATAAAAAGAGTGTGACTAGAATCATGAAAATAACCTACAATAACTTTTTTGCTCTTGAAAATGAAATAGAATGTTTAATTTGTAACAAATTTGGTCATGAAGATTTTGAATGTAGTAGGTTTCGGCAAACAACTCAGAAGGAGAAAGCTTCATTGAGTCCCAAAACATGGAGGAAGAAAGAACTACAACTAGAAAGATGTGGTATAGCCTTATATGCGGAAGGATAGGAAAATCAGTGGTACATCAACAGTGGATGCTTGAAACATATGATAGGTGATAAAGAAAAACTTCAATCATATAGTGCCTTAGAAAAGGAAAGGAAGGTCTCATTTGGAAATGACACCCCTGCACTCATAAAAGGTAAAGGTTCTGTCCTTTTGAAAGAAGAGGTCAAAGATGGAAATGCTATGTATGTTGATGGCTTAAAGCATAATCTATTGAGTGTTAGTCAAATGTGTGATCAAGGAAATGAGGTAATATTTCGATCAAATGGATGTATTGTTCGTGAGTTTGATATAGGAGAAACAATGATCAAAGGCATAAGAACTCCAAATAATTTATACATACTCAAGGGAGGAGAACAACAATGCTATCTAAGCAAGAATGATGAACATTGGCTATGGCATAGAAGATTGGGGCATCTACGCTTCTCTCAGATAAGGAAAGAATGAAAATATTAGGCAGTTCGTGATCTCCCTGACATCAGAACTCCAGACAATACAATATGCAAATCTTGTTAGTTTGGTAAGAAAACTAGAACTAACTTCCCTATGAAGGAAGGATCAGCAAGTAAGCCACTTGAACTTTTCCATACAGATGTATGTGGTCCATCCAGGAAAAGGTCACCTCGAGGAGAAGAATACTTCATATTGTTCATTGACAATTTTTCTAGGATGTGTTGGATAGGACTTATGAAGCATAAAGGTGAAGCTCTCGAAAAGTTCAAAGCATTCAAAGCCTTGATTGAAAACGAATCAGATTGCAAAATCAAATGCCTCAGGTCTAATCGAGGAGGGGAATTTGCCTCAGATGAATTTTTCAATTTTTGTGAAGAACATGGAATAAGAAGGGAATTCTCTACTCCAAGGACTCCTCAGCAAAATGGAGTAGTAGAAAGGATGAACAAAATGGTTCAAAAAATGGCTCGTGCTATGCTTGATGAGTCTAGAACTCCTGCAACCTTCTGGGGTGAAGCTGCATTTGCTGCCATTGCTATTCTCAACAAGGAAAACGTCCAGGTAAACAACACTCAAACTCCTCATGAACTCTGGTATGGTCATACTCCTACATTAAAATACTTCAAAATTTTTGGAAGCAAATGTTACATCAAAAGGACTAATGAAAACCTTGGCAAGTTTGAACCTAGAGCAGATGAAGGAATTCTCCTTGGTTACTCTCCCCAAAGCAAAGGATATAAGTGTTACAATAAAATACTTAGAAAAATTGTTGAAAGTATTGATGTAGTGGTTGATGAAGAAGGAAACATTCCAAGGGAGGTAAAATCCGAAGATTTCGAAGATGATGAGGACTCTCCTTCAACATCTAATCAGACTAATGATGAAGAAGAAACCTATGACGCACTAGAAGAACAAATAAGGGTAGAAGAAAAGACTCCATCCAGGTACGTCCAAAAGAATCATCTAGAAACTCAATTTTTGGGGCAGAAAGAGGCAGGTGTTCAAACAAGAAGAACTATTTCAGAAGCTTCAAGCTATCTAGCATTGCTCTCCTCCACTGAACCTCAAAATGTAAGTGAAGCAAGCAAAGATGAATGCTGGGTCAAGGCGATGAATGAAGAACTTGAGCAAATTTAAAAGAATAACACTTGGGAGTTGGTTCCTAGAAGAAATGATAAGAATGTCATAGGGACAAAATGGATATTAAAAAACAAGCTGAATGAGAATGGAGACGTTATTAGAAACAAGGCCAAACTTGTTTGTAAAGGGTATGCTCAACAAGAAGTTGTTGACTTTGAAGAAACTTTTGCACCAGTTGCCAGACTTGAAGCGATAAGAATGTTTCTTGCTCTTTATAGCTTTCAGAAGTTCAAAGTATATCAAATGGATGTAAAATTTGCCTTTCCGAATGGAGACTTGGAAGAAGAAGTGTATATTGAACAACCGGATGGGTTTATCCTTGGAAATGATCCGAAACTTGTATGCAAACCCAAAAAGGTTCTCTATGGCATTAAATAGGCTCCAAGGGCTTCGTACTATCGTTTGGATAAGTACCTCCATCAACAAGGTTTTACAAAAGGATCAACAGATAGCAATCTATAAATAAAAATTGACAATGATAAGTTGCTAATACTTGTTATGTATGTTGATGATATGATCTTTGGTAGCAATGAAGAAGACATGAGTCAAAAAATTGCCTTGGTGATGAAAAAAGAATGCTTGGTGAGCTCACATATTTTCTTGGTTTACAAGTCGAAAAAAACAAATAAGGTAGCTTTCTATCACAAACCAAGTACCTTAAGCAGATCTTGAAGAGATATGGGATGGAGGATTCAAAACTAGTATGTACCCCTATGGTAACAGGATGCAGCCTCAGTGAAAATGATGAATCAACAGCAGTGCATCAACTAACCTATATATCCATGATTGGAAGTCTGCTCTATTTAACAGGTACCCGACTAGACATCATGCATGCAGTGGGAATAGTTGGAAGATTCTAGGAAAATCCAAAGGAAGCACACCTTTAGGTAGTTAAGAGGATCTTCAAATATCTTCAAGGAACACAAAACTATAGTTTATGGTATCCTAGAGACACATATCTCACACTTCATGCATATATAGATGCAAATTGGGTAGGAAGCGTGGATGACAGAAAAAGCACTAGTGGTGGTGCATTCTTTATGGGTTCCAGATTAGTATCTTGGTTCAGGAAGAAACAATGTTCAATTGCATTATGTACAACTGAAGTAGAATATGTGGCTACTGCATCTTGTTGCATGCAACTCCTTTGGATGATGTAAACATTGCAAGACATTCAAATCACTTGTACTGCACCTATCTCCATTTTTTGTGATAATACAAGTGCAATCAGTATTTCAAAAAATCCAGTCATGCATTCGAAGACCAATCACATACCTATCAAATATCATTTTCTCCAGGAACAAGTGCTTGAACAAAAGGTCAAACTGGAGTATGTCCCCTCCAAAGAACAAGTTGCTGATATACTCACCAAACCACTGCCCAGGGATACATTTGAATACCTCAAACAAAAGCTGCGAGTAGTTGATGCATCATATTGCTGTTTAAATTATCTGTTTCAAAGAATAGTTGTTGTACACGAGTTTCATGAAGCGTATCCGCGTACATACGCAGGTTTCTGTGGATACAGTCGCGTATATTTTGGTTGAATAAAATCAGTGGGGCTAGACTCAGGATGAAAAGAGTTTGATATGGGTCTGACAGAGACCATCTGGCACAGGCTCAGGGGGAGCATATAGTTCTAATAATGCATTGTTGGCATTATCTTAGAAGATCTTGGTTCCATTTCACAGCTGTTTTTGTTTAGGTGGAATAGGTGCAGAGGAAGATCATGGTTGCCGGTCTGAATGATGATTGATAGATGCTGTTGATGTTAGTTGATGATCTTAGATAATTTTGTCTCTATGTCATGTATTTCTTTTATTATTAAGGTCATGTAATGGCCTATGTTGGTTTCCCCACTTGGTTGGGTGGATGAGTCAATATTGGTATATCCCAAATTGGTTGGGAAATGGTTGTATGTATGAGTCTTTGGTGATAGGAAGGTCATGTATGATGTATAAAGTCATGTTTCTTCTTGTAGAACATCTTTTTGTAGACCGTGCCTACAGTCAGGGGGAGCATGGGCAGCGTAGCAAAGCAGAGATTTCAGCATGTACTCAGGGGGAGCATAACCCTTTGCCCTTGATGACAAAGGGGTAGAATGACTTTGAGGAACTTGGGGTTGCCATCAAGTCCAAAGGGGGAGATTGTTGGCATTATGACACAGGTTTGCGCTATGACACAGGTGTTTTCCTTGATGGAAACTCACTCAGATGATAGATCACAGTTCAGGCTCTCAGAACGAAGGAAAAAGCTATGTATGGAGGTTCCTCTTAACCAAGTTGCGTATGCATGTGGGATCGACGTTAAAAAGGTGCATATATGTATGCATGCACTTTCATGCAAGGAAAAGTGCGTACATGTGGGAAAACTTATTTTTGGTCCATGGTATTTAGTCCTTAGTATTTGGACCTATGGTTTTGAACCATGGTATCTCGTCCGAAGTGTTGAACCCAGGTATTGGGTCAATGGTATTGATTCATTATGGTTTTGGACCGTGGTATTTAATAAGGCCTAAGACTATAAAAGGGAAGAGATCATTAGGCAAAGGCATTTATTTAAGCAGTGAATATCTTATGAAGAGTAAGATATAGAATTGGGTTATGGTGCATAGCTGGATCTGAACCAAGGAGGAACCTGAGCACTAGAAGAAGGATAAGTTCTAGTGTTGGGTCAAGATCTTAAGGCTTGAATAGTAGTATCTTTGTGTGATTTTTATCTGTTATATTTGTTGCATGACTTGATCTATAAATCTGATAATCTGGGTATAACTGATGTCTAAATAAGTGAAAAGGTTAAATTATCTTTTATAGATCTGTATGCAGGTTCGGCACAGCAGAGGCACGTATACACGCTAGTTCAGAAAGTCAATGTTGCATATACACTTGTTGGCCTTAATACATAAGCGTATGCATGCAGGTTATAGATATTGAAGTAGTGCATGTCTCATGAAATATGTTTTAGCTACTTCTGTTTATTGCTACAATGTTCTAGGTTCAGGATTGGCTTTTGGTTACTGTTAATGTATTCTGGTTACATCATTCAGAAAAGTAATTGGTTCGTTCAGTTTTGATAAAAGCAAAGGATATTGGTTGATGCAGATGTATTTGATGTTTGATTATTGTAATTGATGCATCTAGTCTGAAAATTTATGAAACGTGGTCCCTGGAAGAAAATAGAAAGTTGTATCCTTCTGTGGGTCAGCACCTACATACTAGTATATCAGCTAGTACAAGAGCTAAGGGGGTTGTAGCTCCCTTCCAGGAGAAGCTGGAGAATGAGAGAAGGTTGTAGCCTTCTACAGGTAGAAGCCTGCGTATTGGTATAAGACTGCACCAGTACAGAAAAATTGTAAAAAGAAGTTTCTAATTAAAAGAAGATAGAGACGAATTGTAGCAAGGTGGTTTTCACCCACATTGGGTTTCCACCTTATGTCTTTTGTTCTTGTGTGTGATTTTCTGCTGTCTTTTACTGTTCCTGGTTACTGTTTATATGGTTCTGATGCATAGATTAATGATCAATATCTGACAAATAAATTAAATTATAAGTCTGCAGGTTATACGCTAGTTTCCTTAACTGTAGTTGCATATATACACAGTTTTCACTAACTAAAGGAGCATATACAAACTGATTATGAAATGAAAAATAATTGACTTGATAATACTGATTCACCCCCCCTCTCAATATTATTTCCAACAAGCTGTCTATATGTTTGTCATGCATGCATGCTAGATATTTATTGATATAGATATGATATCCATGTATGAGCTAGTATGCTTGTGATGCTGTGTCTTGCTAATATGGTTTTCCCTATGTAGATGCAATAACCTCCCTAAGATACATTTAGGTATGATTTTGATTATGCTTTTACTTAGCTAACAATGGCACATTGCAGGAAATAGAAGGCCAAGAGATGAAGAGAAGAATAGTTGAGTACAATTCATATGAATCTTCGTACAAGCTAGAGGGGACGTTGGTAGGATGGAAAATATCAGTTAAGAAACAAGGAGAGGGATATTCTTCTAGTTTAGAAGATACATTGAGAAGTTTGAAGGAAGAAATCATGAGTTTCAAGGAAGACAATGAGTGGTTTATTGAGGCACATGAAAGGCTTGTCATATCTTAAGAAAAGAAAGGCATTGTTAATGCATTCATCCTCCAAAGCCTTTCAGATTTGAAAAAGTAGGGACACTTGAGGATCAAGCATGGGGATGGACAAGAAGAAAATAACAATGATGTGTATGGTGGTAGGTCTCGAAAAGGGTACATGATGGGAAAGCATAATATATTAAAGGGTCACAAATCCTTGTATACCCCTGAGAGGAGGGCTGGCACTCATGGATTTTAATCTAGCTTCAGTTCAAAGAGATATCATCATCATCACCGTCAACATCCTTATAGGAGGAGTGAGAAGGGGTACTTAATAGAAGAGTTCAAGAAAGAAAATCCTCCTACTTGTGATGAGAAATGGAGAAATTCAAAGATTCAGAAGCATGGTTTCTTGGGATGAAGAAATTATTCAAGTTTCATGATTGCTCAAAGAACATGAACACCAAGACATCTACCTTCAGTCTTAAGGTAAAAAAAATATCTGGTGTGAATATGTTAAGCATGTCAGAGGAAAAAGGGAAGAGGAGCTAATTTGGGGTGAATTTGAAAGATTGTTCAGGAAAAAGTACTTTTTTAAGAGGTATTATGAAGGAAAGGACTAGGAATATTATGGGCTCAATATGAGTTCCATGACAGATGAAGAGTATACAAAAAAAATTATAGAGTTGTTGAGGTATGTACCATATATTAAGGATGAGGAAAAAAATTCCAAAGGTTCATCAACAAATTTCCATTAGCATTCAAAGACTAGATTGAGTTTGATGAGCCTCAGTCATTGGAGGAGGTCATTAGAAAGTTGAAGCATTGTTATGAGAAGTCAAAGTGTAAACTTGAGTTCAAGTGTGAGTCGAAGGGTAATGGGAAGACTAAAAGAAAATGGCTCAAGAAGCAATTAATATCTTCAGATGTAGGTGATAAGGAGAATCTATCACTTCATAAGAAGTTCGGTGTAGATGAGAGAGGGCATGGGTCTCAGCCTAACGACAAGAAAAACAAAAGTTATGGAATAATACCTTTAAGGTGTTGGACCTATGGTGGATACCATCACAGGAGGGTTTGTACTTCACATCATGGTATAAAGCCTCAGATATATAATGATGAGGAGGTGTAGGTAGTTAGGGATGTAGGCAAAGCCTTCCCTGGATCTATACAACAGAAGATGGCAAGCATGCAGATCATCAGGAATCCATTATCGAGATGGAAGGTAATATTTGTGATCAATTTCTTTCTATATTGATGTATCCATGATCAAATTATAGCTATATTAGTCCTTATCTGGTGGATTAATGCTTATTTAATAAGGAAGTATACGCAGAATGTTGGTTGGTGCAGTTTGCTACAAGGACCAAGAGAAGAGTTCATCACTGGGTGATATCTAGTGAATTTGAGACTAATGACATGCCTACATTAACAAATCTAAATGTACTTCCTTTGGGCTCATAGAACAGTCTTTTGGGCATGGTTTCACTATTCATTCACAGGACCAAAGTTGATTTCTATGACACAACCATTGACTGCCTAGATGACGATGGAGAAAAGAGAGTCTTGTAGGGAAATAAGAAGAATATATAAGTGATAATGGTTACATTTATACAAACTAAGAGGAATCACTAAAAATGACATTTACTGTTTCTAGCTCATCTTTCTAATGACAAAGGGAAGGAAGATCAGGATGACGAAGACATGAGGAAGTGTCTTGTATTACAAAAATTTCAGGATGTGTTTCTTGGAGAGATTCCAGAGTTTCCTCCTCACAGAGAGGTGGACTTCTCTATTGAGTGGATTCCAAGAGCATCACTAACATCTAAGGCACCATATAGGATGAGCACTATGGAGTTGGTGGAATTGAAGTTGTAACTTAAAGATATTGTTGATAAGGGATACATAAGGCCAACTGTACCTCCTTAGGGCTCACTAGTTTTGTTTGTAAGGAAGAACTACGGTATACTCATATTTTGCATTGATTACATGGTGTTGAATAATGTGACTCTTACTAACAAGCATACATTGCCACAAATTGATGATTTTTTTATCAGCTAAAGGGAGAAAAATTATTTTCAAATATTGATATGAGATTAGGAGATCATCAGGTGTGAATAAAAGAAGAATACATCAATGAGATTTCATTTCGTACAAGGTATGGGCACTATGAGTTTGTGGTGTTTCCTTATGGTTTTACCAATGCTCCAATCTAAGTCACGTGTTTGATGAATATTGTGTTGCACCCTTACCTGGATAATTTTTTGATAGACTTTGTTGATGATGTATTGGAATATTAAATGAATGGGGAGGATCATGTAAAGAATTTGGTTGTAGCGTGGATATTATTTAGAAAGCATCAGTTGTATTTCAAGCTCAACAAGGTTAGATTCTTTCAAAATTAGATTCATTACTTGCTACATGATGTTTGAAAGGAAGCGATAGTAGTGGATTTGGATAAGATTAAGGCTATGATTGAGTGTCCAACTCCAAAGAATGTGGATGAGGTTAGATAATTCATGGGAATAGTAGGTTATTTCAGGAGGTTCATTAGTAACTTCTATAAGATTAGATATCCTATCACATATTTGTAGAGGACAGGGTAGAAGTTCAAATGGACTATTTAGTGTGCAGCTAGTTTTGATCAATTGAAGCAGTTGCTTACTAGTGCTCTGGTTTTGAATGTTTTAGACCTTGATAATGAGTTTATGGTCTGTATAAATTCTTGGAAGGAAGGAGTTGGTGGAGTCATGATGTAGAAAGGAAAGGTGGCTTGCTATGAATCCTTGAAGCAAAATGAGTAAAAGCATAATTATGTGACTCATGATCTTGAGTTGGCATCCATCATTCATTCATTGTAGACCTAGAAACGTCATCTCCTTGCTATAAGTTTTGTATTGATGATTGATCGTAGTGGACTAAGGTACTTTTTTGACCAACACAATATGAATGCAAGGCAAGCAAGGTGGTTAGCTACTCTCAGTGAGTTTGATTTTGATATTAGGTACATTAAATCCAAGGAGAGCTAGGTTGTATATGCTCTGAGTTGGAGAGTGAAGGTGAATCATATTTCAGTGTTGAGCTCTTATGGGACATATTTAAAGGAGAAAATATTACATGCAGGACAACATGATGAGAAGTACCAGCAACTAAAGCGGATATTTTGGCAGCAAGGTGAAGGTGATAGTGATGAGGAGTATCGCCTCAGAACATATGGTTTGGTCATATTCAAAAGAAGGATTTATGTGTTAGATAATAACATGTTGAAGAATATTGTCTTGAGAAAGTTTCATGTCAAGCCATATTAAGGTCGCCCAAGATACCAGAAGACTTTGATAGCTATTAAGAAGTTCTATTGTTGGTTGAATTTGAAGAAAGACGTGGCTAAGTCTGTTGTAAGGTTCTTGGACAACCAGTAAGTGAAAGCTGAATGCAAGCATCCAATTAGTATATTGTAGCCTATTTTGATTCTAGAATGGAAATGGGAGGTCATTTCCATGGACTTTATTATAGTATTACATAGGACATCAATGCAACATGACTCCATGATGGCTATGTTTGATGGTTGATCAAGATATCTTACTTAATTGCAGTGAAGTCTACTAATTGAACTAGTGAAGTGTCTTAGATATTCATTAAGGAGATAGTGTGGTTGCATGGGGTTCCCAAGAAGATAATATCAAACAAATATGTAAATTTTTCTTGCACATTTTGGAACGAGTTGTTTTGAGGCTTGGGGATAGAGTTAGCCTTTAGTATATTTTATCATCCGCCGATCGCTAAAGAAATAGAGAGGGTTAATGATCGGCCTCTAAATTAGACATAAATTAAGGCCTATGACCATCCTTCAACACATTAAACCTCCCTTTTTGCATCAGATAATTTATTTTTAACTTTAATATAATCATTAGGAAGGTTTCTGAATAGTTGAATATTTGTGCCTAATATTATCTATTTTTGTGGAATATTATGAGAATATTGGGCAGATTATGAAGAATTGGAGGAGGATATAATTTAGGGACTTGTTCCCTACTATTGGAGGATCAATAATAAATAATAATTCAACAAGATATTATTGAATTATGGCACAAATTGTGGAAATCCAATGATTGAAAAAATCTAGGAATGTGTTCCACTAATCAAAGGAGCAGGTCCACCAATCAAGGGAGAAGATCCACTAATCAAGGGATTCCGGTGGGGAAAGCTTCCTCCACACATGGGGAATGATTCTTAATCATTTTTTTTATAAGTACTAGGTCTAATTTTTCTCTAGGGAATAATTGAGAAAATCTAGGAATGTCTTCCCTGCCATTTAATGCAAATTCCTAGTATTGGGAACTAGATCCACTAATCAAGGGATTTTGGTGGGGAAAGATTCCTCCATTCATGGGGAATGATTACTAATCATTTTGTATAAGTACCAAGTCTAATTTTCCTCTAGGGAGATATTTTTCATTAGTGTTATTGTGGAGAGAGCTTGTATTCTTGCAGCTCCATTGTATTTTCTTGCAGGGATGTAATTCTATTGACGAAAATAATGAAGATTGGTGTCATGTTCAGCTTCTAAATATTGTTCTCCTCCATATATCTTTGGGTTTTCTTAGGCTTGGCCATCCCAGGAACCTCAAATCCCTTTTGTATCATTTTCTTTCCCTCTTTTCATTGCTTATTCACATGCATCTCTTGTTTTTATTTCTTTCTATTTCTACATTTAGAATTAATGATTTCTTGTTGTAGGATTGAGTTAAATGGTTGATGTAAGCTATTTTTAATGATCACAATAATTATTTCATCTTTGGAAAATCTTTGGAAGTTCATAGTAATCATTGAGCTGCTTGGATTAGTCTTATTCCCAAATCTAGATTGTTGGAACTCGTTTTTAGCAAAGAACAATAAATTTCTGCTATTTTTTACATCATCCTAACGAGTTTCAATCAAATTGATTCCACTTGAATTAGATCCAAAAATGATTCTAGTTCATAACAAAAATTACCCCGTTTCATTTTCACTTGATTTGGTTAGGCATTTCTTAGATTTACTAGCTCACTAGTTCTCAAATTTCTAGATTTTCTACTAGTAATGTTTTTTATTTTTTGCATGGGTTAACATAAGTATTTTTGAGTGATTCCACTTGTAATAGGGACCTAAGACATCCTAGTTAATAAAAAAATTTGTCCCATCCAATTTGGATTTTATTTTCTTACTCATTAAACCCTCACCAATTTCATCATTTCACAAGGAAACTTCTCCAAGATTTTTGAGTGAATCCATCCATCTCCCGACTTTGGTTTTGAGTTCTGAGTGATCCTAGAAATTTTCCCACTCCATTCCACCCATCACACACCTTTTCTAGGCCTCCCATCGCCTCCAAAACCTCACAATTTTCTATTGTAGGTTCACTGTAATTCCTACAGGATCATCGTGTAGGTTTCTAGTACATCCTGTAGGTTTTCCTGAAATGGCCTGTTTTGAGGCCGAATTGAGAGAAAACCTCTAGCAAGTCACCAAAAGCCTTCCAAGGGTCTCCCACACCATCCAACCATCTCCTAACCCTTCCATCCAACCTCCAAAATCCTTAATTCACCTGCCACATCACCAAAAGAAATTAGTTTACATACTTGATTTTGAATGAAAAGACAAAAAGACAAACATAGGTTTATTCCAGTCCCTTTACTTACGCATCAGTGATTTTTTATGATTCTTATTTCCATGCTTAGATAGTAGCATTTGGTTCATGATAATTTACCATTATTGCAAAGCATAGTTTCTTGGCAGTTAATTAGGAAATGGTGTTATTTAGTATTGAATTTCAGTCTCTTTCCTTGTACTTTCCTTCTTGCAATAGGTTAAGGTTCCATTTCTAACATTTCAATTTCTACAATTAGTTTAGGATTTGAATTCAGTACATGCACTCCATTACATCATGACAACAAAGGAAGGACACATTGTATGCCACACATATAGTGCCGACACCTCTTAAGTTTGTACGAACCCCGGGTTGATAATTAAAGTCGATAGCCTTGGGAGTTGTAGCATCCATGTTGCAATACCGAGGCTCATCAGTTAACATGATCCTTGAGTATATGTTGAGGATGTATACCATGCATCAACATAGGTAGTGGGAGGAGTATCTTACATTGGTGGAGTTTTCTTATAATAAAAGGTATCCGTAATCCTTGAAGATAAGTCCATTTGAGGTTTTGTATGGGTGGAGTTAAGATACTCTTATACGCTGGAGTGATCTAGTGAATAAGGTGATGATTGGACTAGATATGTTGGAAGAGATGGAACATGATTTGTAAGTTATTAAAAGGAATATAATGGAAACTGAAGAAAAAAAAAGAGTTATGTGGATCACCATAGAGAATTCAAGAAGTTTCAGGTTGGGGAGCATGTGTACTTGTGTGTAAAGTGCAATAAGAGCTCCTTGAGGACTGGTAATGTGCCATGTTGGTACCTAGGTATTTTGGGGATTTTTAGATCCTTGAGAGGATTAGACCAGTGGCATACAAACTTTCACTACCTCCATAAATTAAATTCCATCATGTTTTCCATGTTTAATTTCTTAGTATATATGTATAGGATGTTGGTCATGTGATTTATTGGTCTCTATTACAGGTGGAACAAGAGGGAGAGTTCGATCCAGAGCCACAATTCATATCGCAACGAAAATAACTCATGCTCTGGAAGAGAGAAATAAAGAAAGTTAAAATGTAGTGGAAGTACTTTGGGCCCAATGAAGCTACATGGGATATGGTTGATCAGATGTGGTCAATATATCCTTCTTTATTTGTTTGTTAAAGAAAATGATAGTGGTATGTTGGTCAAATTTTCATCAATTGTCATTGTAAATACTACATCAAGATGTGTTTATAAAGTGCCAATAAGCAGTGTGTTTTTCTAGTCATGAATGTCATAGAACACCAAGGATGGAATTCCCCCAAGTGGGAGGGGTTTCTAACATCCCCAAGTTGATTTTCAATGCAAATAAATTAAACCAAGGTCATGGGACGCATATTCCAAGCTAAATGAGGGAAAAACATTATAGTGGGCATCAATTCTAGTTTTTTATTGGATATGGAAATTGACATTTGAATGGGAATAGGAAAAAAGATAGTGAATGGAAATTATTCAAAGAAATAAAGTAAAATAGGAGACAAGGAGGATTAAGAGACAAGAATATGCATGCAAGGGAAAATGAAATAAATTAAAGAAAAGAAAGAGGGAAAAAAAGGAAAGGGAGAAAATTGTATGCCTCTCCTAGTCACTCTTAGTTACTCTTGATCACTTATTGATTAGTCTTGCAACATTCTAGCACTCACTTGGACATTGAGGCATTTTCACCTGGACTTAGAGAGAGAGAGGACTTGCATAAAAGATAGCAGGAAAGAGAAGGAAATCAGGGAAGCTAAGAAGCAGGTTCAAAAAGTAGGTACAATAGGAGAACATTCCAAGTAACAAGTTGCATGTGTGATTTTATTGTTGAGATTTGGATGCATGGTACATGCATTTGGTTATTTGGTTACTTTGTTGTCTCTCGCATGGGATTTTCTTAGATTGACTGTGGTTTCGACCTTTCCTTTCCATTTTTTGGATAGCCATTATGTAGTGGATTCCCTACTTTGTTTATGCTTTAGATGGATGGTAGATTTCAGATCCTCATGAGGCGGTCTTAGGAAAAATTCCCAATGGTTAAGGGTGGAGATGGGCATTCTCCTGGAGCTCTTGACAGATGGGTGGACACAAAAAGATGCCTCTAGTTATGGTGGAGAAGGTCAGAGCCATCCAAGCTTGCTAGTTTGGTGATTCTTGGACCGGTATATGTGAAATAATTGTGGTTGAGGCCTAAGGTGGTTAGCCTCTAGAAGCCCAAGTTGATTCTATTTTGTTTTATCCCATGTGAATCCCACATTCATGCTTACAATATGGTACAGGTTTGATTGGATGAAAGGGAGATTTCGTTCAACCGAATCTATGTTAGGGTGGTATATGGAAGTCCCTGAATTGGTTGGATTTATGAATATGTGATTATGTGTTATTTCTTATTGAGATCAATAAGCACATGTATTTCTTATCATATTGATTTTAAGACTGGTTTGTGATGGTTTCATTCCAATTGAATGTCAGTTATAGGCATGGTTAAATGATGTGCTCCTATTATAGATATTGTTCATGATTCGATAATTTTTTGAATGGTTATGTGAATGTATATCCTAACAAGTGTTGTTGCAGCTAGCTTGAAATTGTAGTAAGCCTTCTTAATAAATCTCTGATAAAACTAACGAATTAATGTACATACATGCATTCATGACCTATAGCTACTATGTTTACCATATGTTTCTCTGAATCTTTATCATGTGACTCGCATGGTTGGACAATATCTGAGCCTAAGTATAGAGTATATATACTTGTGGTTATCTTAAACTTGATTCTAGAGAGTTATGGGCAATTTTTGGTAGTGGCCTATAGGTTAGCCATAAGAATGTGGCACTGATTCCGAAGCTACAATCTATTAACTAATAAATATTGGATATAGTCACATGGAAGAAGGTCTATGCATCTAGCTCAATCCTTGTAGTTGCATGCACGACTTGGCATGCATGCAGCTGAGATGTGAGATCAAGTGAAAATACAGTTCCAACTCATGGTAAGATCATCAGTAGATGTTCTGTAATATTTAGGTGGTCTAGTGTCCCTAAAACGTTTCATTGAATTTTATTATGGTAGAACCCACTTACATAACTTGAACATGGTTGTTGGGTAATGAATAGTAAGTCTTAGCTCATGTTTACCCCGAAGATCTTGTAAAAGTGGGTAAATATGGGTTGGGGTGTTGTTGTCTTTTAACGTCAAATGTTTGACAACAGTTTGAGTTTTGTCTCCCATCCTTCATTAGATAATGAACTACCATCAAAGCTTTTAAAATTAAGTTTTATCTCTCTTCCCATCTATACTTTGGCTTGACCTCTCCCTGTATTTGGTCTCTTTGTTTGTGCTATTTATATTCTACAAGTTTTGTTGTGCCACTTTGATTAGTTTATTGTGCTTACTATGATTTCCTTGGATAATTGATCTTCTGCAGTTGATCAACGATAAGTAAAATATATCCCTTCCCACAAGAGGTTCTCAACATTTCTACGTTCTCCCTCTTGAGCTTTAAACAATTATTTTGTGGGCTCTATGTACCTTCAATGGAACTTACTCTCAGTAGAATCCTTCCTAACATTTGATTCACTTGCAACATACTTAATTCTTACTTACATTTAAGATAGTAGAAATAGTTCAAATCCATGCAGATTAACTCAAAATCATTAAGAAATATGATTATTTCTTTTTATAAGTACAGGCGCTTTGTACAAAATTACATGAGGCCTCTCCTTGGCCTTATTTACAGTATAATTGACCCTTCTTGCCTTATGGCCATACTTTGCAATGGATCCACCAATCCTCTTGAATCTCCTCTTACAGTCCTTCCTCTTCTACTCTACTACACTGTCTTCAATTTACATAATTATAAGAAAGAGGATTTTGAACTATAATTAGTCTAGATCCAAAAAAAATTCAACAAACCCCTATTCTAGGATCCTCTAGATCTACCTATTCTATAAGGAATCTACTGAACTCTAAAATCACTCTAGCTCACTCAATATGCTTGAGATCTCTTCGTAGAGGTAGATGAAATTACAACATTCACAATTTCAATGAAAGATCGCTAAGTCTAGTCAAAATATGTTTTGACTTGGAGGTATGATGCACTTAGATCAAACTCCCAAGGTGAAATTTTTTTATGGATTCCAAAACATGTGCTTCCATATGTGGATGAAGTTCTCTTGGGTCCCAAAATTTAGTTTGTAGAGGCCTATCTATTATGTTCCTTTGATGTTTCTATGTTGCCTTTAATTCTCTATACTTCCACACTTTATGTCATTTCTTCCCATTTTCCTTGCTAATGCAAAGTTCTTTAGTTAGTTTCACCTCCCTATTCTTTGTCCTCGTCTGGCTACAATATCTTCTCCTAGATGTATTCCTCAACAACATCCATAATTCATTAACCACTTTATCAACCTTTATCTTTAATACTTTTTCATCCTCAAAATCCTTATCTTTATAACTTGAAATATGCACTACAAATAACACATACAATTTCCTGCAACTATGTCTTTCTTGCATAGCTATAACCATTCTTACTTATGCAGGCTTCTTCTTAACCTCCATGATTCTCTATTCTCCATTATGATCCAAGCACTTAATAGCATTTTCATAACAATCCACCTTAGTCCTATGAAGGTACAACCAATCCATACCCAGAAACATATTGTACAAACCTCGTGGAAGCACATTTAGATGTGTTGATGTACACATACCATTCAATTCAAATGCATAAGACCTTACCCAATGATGAACTCTTTTATTAGTACCTATAGCCAATTGCACCAACAAAGACTCTGCATGCACTTATTTTCTCAAACAACACTTATCCACCATGTTAGGGTTAACATAACTATAATTAGATCTAGGGTCAGTCAAAATACAAACAACTCGATCATAGAGCTGACCTTCCACCTCAATAATGGATGCTTGGTGACCCGTCTTCTTGTTATCAAATGATACATAGATCTGAGGAATGGTTTATCCAACATACCCAACTATTTTTGCCTCCTAAAAACTGTAGATCTAATACCTACTATCACGAGATGACAAACAATCTTTCTTGAGATGGTCCTTTCCACATATCCAACACTACCACTTTCTCCTACCATCATGTCTAGTCTACTGGTCTTCAAGCTGAGGTCCATGTCCCCTCTTAACTACATTAAATTTCTTGTAACGAGTAATGTTCTCTTTCTCATCTGCATCATGAAGTCTTGTTTTCTTTGGTGGCCATTTCCCTTTAGTCTTCTCATCCCATTTACAACCCTTCTTAGACTTTGTCTTACAATTCAATTTCTCATAACAATTCTTCAATTTTCCAATGACTTCTTCCAGCAATTGAGGCTTATCGTACTCAATCTAATCCTTAAATTCTAATGTAAATCAATTGATATATCTTTGATCTTTGGTTTTGTCATCCTTAAGATATGACACATACCTCAATAACTTTAGGAACTTAGTTGTGCACTCCTCATTTGTCATTGATCCCATCTTCAGCTCATAAAACTCCTTGGCCTTACTTTCCTAATACCTCTCTCACAAGTATTTCTTCCTGAAGAGTCTCTTGAATTCATGCCAGCTAAACACATTTTTCCTTACGTTTATAACACGCTTCACATCTTCCCAGTAGATGTGTTCTTTCCATTTAAGAATGAAAATAGCTATCTTGACCCTCATGTTCAGTGCGTAATCATGCAAGTCAAAGAAATTATTGATACAAAGAAACCATGCCTTTGTATCTTCTGGATTCTTCAGTTCTCCATCAAATGTAGGAAGCTCGACTTTCTTGAACTCATCTGGAAAATATCCCCTATCACTCCTCCTATGAGGATGATAGCGATGATGACCATGATACCCATCTTAACCAAAACTAGAGTAGAACCCATATCCACCTCCTCTCTTATTAGGTGTATCCAAGGACCTGTCATCTGTAACCATGTCATCCCTGTCTCACCTGTGCCCACCATGAGACCTATTACCATATACTTTATTAGTGTTATCCTCATATCCATAATTGATCCATGGTTGTTGCTATCTCTACAAGTCTCACAAACTCTAAAGAATAACTACATTGAGCTCTTCTTGTTTCTCTTGTTTCCTGATAAATATTTCCTATGACTGAATTATTATGTCATTACCTTCTTTGCAACTTCTAATTTCTTCCTTTAAACATATAAAGGTGTCTTCTATGTGAGGATAGTACCCATCTCTTGGTTGCTCATATGACCTATAATGTGAGTCACGTGACTATAATCCACCATTTTTCTTCAAACATACCATGCCAGATAAACCAAATACAAACATAATCAATACACCTCAATGAAATTCAGGGGAGATTATCATGTATGAAAAATCAGTTCATATTAGCAAAATACATGTAAATAAATAATCATATCAATATATAGACATCATGCATGATAACACCAACTACATATCATGACCTCATGCATGACAACCATAACCATGACAATGCATGCATAACAACCATATAGGCAGCTGGCATTCATGCACGACAAACACATTTTTTGCATCTAGTGCAAGTATTGAACCATTCTCTGATACGAATATGTAATGCCACCTCCCACATTTACCCACTTTCAATAGCCTATTGGGGTAAACATGAGATGAGGACAATTGTGACGTGACTCAACCTCCTAATTGCAGTTAAGGAAGTCAAATCAACAAATTGAATATTACTAACCTTCCTCGGGAGCTACAACACACCCAAGAGTTGAACAACAACTCCTAGTGCCCAAACCCTGAGTTGGAATTCCTTTTAGTGACTTGGGCTCCCAACCACATGTATGAAAATGCCTCATTGTAGTTGAGGGCGTCCAAATGCATGCATAAGCCTACAACGTAGTTGTTGTGATGTAAAATCTTTAGTTCAAAGGGTATGGTCCCTGATTTTGAGCCTAAATTCCAAGTCAGCCTCCAAACCACTACCCAAAACTCAGTGAGACTTTCCAAAATTATTAATACCATCAATAAAAATCCTTTCATACCAAACTTGGTCAAATACTTAACTTAACTAGGCCTAACCATGATAGTCATTTCATCAAACATATTGCGAACATGTAATCTATAGGTCATGAATCCATATTAGAATATGGGGGTCTGATACTTATCTAAGAATCATTAAGAAGGTCTAATACACTCTCATAATAGGTGCAATCACAATTTTAGCTCATGCATTCATTAATCCTTCATAAAATAATAAAAACATGTCAAGAACCATAACTAGAGCCTGTTATCAAACCATGCTTATAACCAACATATAACCAGAATAATAAACATGATATAATATCCACCAAATCCAAATAATAGAAAGTACAAGTACTCATGAAATACAAAAGTAAAAGAGATCTTATTAACATATGCAAAAGCCAATGAAGTCATGAACTTCCAGGTACCACCTGATGATACATTAAGATGAACCAAATCTTTCTTTTAGTAAATCACCCTTGTACCATATTCCAAGCATGAATGTTGGACTCAAGACAAAAACAGCTAGGGCTTCCAAGCGACTAAACCACCTCCACCCTCATCCTCTCGCAATCCCACCAAAACCAGTCAAGAGATCACATAAGGAAACTAATAAATAAACAACTAGGGCTTGTTAGAGATTAAACCACCTCTACCCTCAGGCTTTACCAAAATCTTGCCAAAACCGGTCAATGAATTAATAGGCCCAAAACAAGTTTGAATGCCTCTAAATTTATTCATCAAGAATTTGAGGAATTTTCCTGTCTCCACCCTAAGACTTTATTTCAATCACACCAAAACTAGTCAAGGGATTCCTAGGCCCTATGGGAATTTTCCTTAAACCACCTCACCCAATTCCAAAACCATCCGATAATCCAAAGAGAAACCAAATAAAATAACCCCATCAGACCATGATTATCCAGAAACCGCAAGGCAAGGTTGGAACCACTGTCATACATGGGAAAATACATGCTAATGATGATAAGAGAGCCAAATACACAGATGCATGTACCATGCATTTAGAAACCAACTAGGAAATCACACATGGAAACGATTACCCCCAAGTATTCCTATTGAAGCTGCTTGATGAAACTTTTCCTTGCTTGCCCTTTTTTTTGTCTTTTCCTTCTTGTCCTTCCATTGATTTCCTTTCACAAATGCTAGATAGCTCCAGGAATGCTCTAAGTGTGCAATAGTATGAGAGATTAGAGAGAGATGTAAGCTAAAAATAAGAAAAGATAACTAGAAAAAAGTTGCGAACAAATCCTCAGAAGCATTTTTATTATTGAGGCCTCTATTTACATCAATTTCCTCTATTTTTCCTTCAATTTTCTTCTCCTGCAAATTTGTGGCCTTTCATCTCCTTTTTCTCCTATTTTCCTTTATTTTCATAAGTAAAATGTCAATTAATGGCTCTTTGCATTTTCCAATGCTTTAGAAAATTTCCTTTTTCCATAATAAACTAAATGAACACCCACTACGATTTTTGACCCAATATTCAACAAAGAATACATATCCCATGACATTCGTCTTATTTTTCCTTTATTAACTTTATTACATGAACTTTTAACCTAAGGTTGTTGCAGAAACAATATCTTAACTGTATTACTCTTCCCTGGCAATTGAAAATCTTCCCTGGAAGACTTCTAAAGGAGAAACGAGAGGAGAAGTATGACATATTTTGTACCTTGAATGACATCAAGCATGCCATGTGGTTCCAACATTTTTGCATGGAGATTTTGGATGTCTGGATAGCCCACTTGGAGAGCCATCTCCAATGTGAGGTAAAACATCTAGCTCCTCTAGGTTTCGATACGAAAGATTCTACTTTAGAGACTTCTTCAGTTTCTTGATTTTGTCCTATGTACTCTAGTGACATTTATGTTTAGAGTTCCATAGTTGATAGGCTTCTTTACTTACAACAATTGTTTCAATCTTGGTATGATTCTCTCCTCCACAGGTTGTTAGCATATCTAGTTTCCCTTATGGTAGATTGGTACATGGTATGATGAACTCTGAAAAATACATGGAAACCTGGAAAATGTATCTTAATGTTTTCGTATTTTTACGTAATACCAATTTAATATATATATATATATATATATATATATATATATATATATATATATATATATATAGCACACAATGAAATATTCTATTTGCATGGAGATGAAGATATTTTAGCTATGGCTCACATTATTACTCTCCACCTCTCTCTCTCCCCCCCTTTCTCTCTCTATATAGAGATGTTTATGTGTGTAGTAAATCACATTTTTCATATTAACACAACATAGTATTTCACAAAATTATGTTAACATACATGTTTCGATTATATTCTTACATTAAACCTCTTCAAAAGAAGTGCATGTTCTCAACAATTACAAACCTATATAGTTTTATAATTTTTTTGCTTTATGGCTCTTTTCTATCATCGAAATTAATCATAAAATCAAATAATAACTTTTTAGAGTAAAATATTATTATAATGACAAATATTTTACTTTTAATTATATCATATATAAAAATAGATACCAAAATGCTTTGATTAAAATGAAAAATAAAATATTATCCTAATAAATGAAATTAAAATATTTATATTTTTTTTTTTTTTTTTTGAAAGATCACACCTTTACTTACACATAACCTTGTCCATCAAATAATACTTTTCTTTTCATTAATATATATATATATATATATATAATATTATATAATATTATATTATATTATATTATATTATAGTCTTAATATATATAAACTACCCAAACTACCCCTATTGGGATGTAAAAACCACTAACAGGTGGAATAAGAAATTTCCATTACATAAATATGTGGGCGTTAAAGACACCTATATGTCAAATATGTTTTTATTCTTTAAAATATATGTATATATACCTAAACACTTACTTTCAATTGTGTTATTGAAATACATGGTTAAATTAACCTAAAGAAAGAAGAATTGGGATATAAATTAATAGATATTGTGTTAGATTATCATGAATTTACGAGAATTGGTGTATAAAATGTATTAAATATTTTATTTTTAATTATTCAAGTGAGAGTAAAGTTTATATAAATTATTTTAGGTTGTATATTAAAATATTTTATTTATATTTATAATGGATATTGATTTTTTTTGTTATTAATATATATTATATATTATTTTTTGTTTTGAATTTTTTTATTTAAGTATTAAATATTAATTTCATAGTTAACAAAATAATAACTACATATATCTTATAAAATATTAAATATTAAAAAATATTCTATAAATTAAAAATAAAATTAAAAACATAATTAAAAATTATATAAATAAAAAGAACATCACAGAAAAAAAAACATATTAAAATGTTAAAATACATTTAAATAAGATATTGATTATACTTAAAAAAAACTTAAAATTAAAGTAGTTGACCCAGATCTATCCCGGATGAAATCTTTTAATGTTAGATTTTAATGTGGGAACATGTTCAATATTTCATAAATTTATATTAATATAGATATTACCATAATATATTACCTCTCACCTCTTACAAGAAAGTATATTTTCATAACCATAAATCATATTCGAGATAATATAATTTTATAAAAGTTTTTGTTCTGTTTTTTTGGTACGACTTATTTATAATCTTAATGGTGTTACACCTTAAGGTCAAATCGAATCTTGGGATAACCGGGGTATTTGATTTGTGATATTAATAATCTTGGAATAACGGAGGAGATTTGATTTGTGATATTAATAAACTAGGAAGTAAGAGGAAAATATCACAAGTATAAAATTAATTATATATATTTTTATATTGAAAAATAAATATATATGTTTTTTATATGTTAACATGCGTCAATTTTATATTAAGTATAGATAAATTTACACTTTCATTTTATTTTAAAGAATGAAACAAAAATTTTTGAATGATAAGAAATTCTTGTTTGAATGATAAGAAATCTCTTATTTTTAATAATAAGATATATAGAGATAATATGGCAATACATTAATTACTATAAATTTTGAAATATTATATTTTTGGATGATATTGATTTATTTTAAATCAATAATTTTATAAAATATCACATTTCTACTCACCGATCTTCCTCATATTATTATGTCACATCTCCATATTTGTATATTATTATGTCACACCTTTATATTTATATGGAATAAGAATATATAAATAAATAAATATATATATATCTATATATATATATATTAATTTGATTTAAATACATTTTTATGTATATAAACTAATATAAAGTTTAAAGAATTGAGATATGAAAGAGATATATGTTGAGATATGAAAGAGATATATGGGTGGGAACTTTTTTATCATATATGTGATTTAGATAAAATTATTTTAAAAATAGATTTTAAATTTTTTTATTATTTTGGAAATTTAAATAATGTTCTGTTATTAATATTTTTAAAGTATTATATCTATAAAGCATATTAAATTAGTGAAAAATAAGGCATCTCTATTAAGTTAATTTTATTTAATAAATTATAAATTAAATTAGAATAAGAATAAAATAAATTATATTAATAGATAAAAAACATGAATGGAAAAAATCAATAGTAAAGTTTTGAAAAAATCAATAAGTTATTCATTACTCTTTTATATTAATTTGTTTAAAATTAATGTATTTGAAAATTAGGAGAGTAGATTTAACTTAATCTTTGATTTATGAAGGATTAAATTTTTTGAGGTGTAAATTTCTATTTTATTTATATTGTAAATTTGAAAGAATACTTGCACTTCTTGATGTTTCATCCCTTCGAATACTTAAAATCTCCGTGGTTAAGATGCATCTACCTTTCAAATTTTATATGTGTGTGTTTGTGGCTCACATGCATACACTCCATACTGAGCATCGAAGGAATTACATAACTTCTTCATTTTTATCAACACATACCTTAAATCTTCTAACCATAAGAGGTTTTTACTCTCAAATGCTTTATATAATATAGAAATAATTGACAGCGAAATATTTTACTCATTATAAAAATTTATTTAATGTTTACATTAGCTTTTTTTATTACCACCAATATATTATTATCTTGATACTAATAATATTAAAGCCCTTACGATTAATAATAATACCCATATTTTTACTAAAATTGATTTCATTAATAAAAATGATATCAATTCTTATCCTAAATATTCTCTCTCTTTCTCAAATTCCTTTTCTAATTCTTGTATTGAATGATTTTCTACCATCCCTGTCATTCCTAAACCCCCTTCCAATGTTAGTTGTTCATCATTTGAACTCGATTCCTCTACCCTTCATTTCCTAGAAAAAGGGTTCAATTTTTCCCTTGTCCGTTTTCAAATCAACGAGAAAGATATATTGTGCTTTATTGTGTTAGTTTCTCAAATCCCTCCCCATCACATAGCTGAATAAATTCCACAAGATTGTAGCAAAGTACTTCACCATGCTAAGACCCCCAAATCTAATTTATCCAAAGAAGAAACACTCGCCACCAAATTCCTCAACTATGATACCCCACATTCTTTTCCTTACAGTGGATAAAGGAAATCCCAACATTGGTATGAATAATATATATTATGAATACATAGTGATTGGTCTTATTTCCTCATCTTCCTATAAAATTATTCCCAAAACACCCATTAATTCCATCACTCAGTTAGTCACTAAGGCTTTAAAATCCTTTTCTCTTGATGCTACCATTTAGTAGTGACTAATTCCTCACACCAAAATCACTAAAATTTATGGTGAACAAAAATTTCACAAATCGAAAGTCCCACTTAGGCCCATCATCAATGTTATTGGTGGCCTAACCCATGCACTTGTGTGATATTTAGCCAAAGGGTTTCAATAATTTGTGGGCTCCACCCGCTCTTATATCAAATATTCATTTGATTTCATTCATAAAACCAAAAGTATCCATGTTGATGAAGATAAAATTTTGGTTAATTTTGATGTAATAATTTTATTCACTAAAATCCTCACCCTAAAGGCTTAAATTTCATCTCTGAATTGGTTGATAGCGAAACCCTTGACCTAATTAAATTTTCCTCTCCTCCACTTTCTTCCCTTTCAAATGTACCATCTACTAGTAAAGAAAATGCAGAACTATGGGTTCTTCCTTATCCCTCATTGTGGCTAACATCTACATGGAATATTTTGAATCCAAATCTTTTAATTCATCATATCACAAACCAATGTGTTGGTTTTGTTTTTTTTTATGACAATTTTGTCATTTGGTGACATGACCTACTATCTCTCAATGCTTTTCTCTCCCATATTAGTAGAATTTATCCCCCCATTCAATTCACTATGGAAGTTGAATTTGATAATTCCTTTCCTTTCCTAAATGTCCTTCTCCCCTCCTTCATGGCAACTCTCTTACAATCAACTTTACAATAAAAAGACCCATATTGACACTTATCTCCATGCACATTCACACCATAAAAAATCCCAACAATCTAGTGTTCTCAAAACTCTTAACTCTTGGGGCCTTAAAATCTCTAATTCCCACTCTCTTTCCTTTGAAGAAGACCATCTAATCCAAGTTTTTAGATCCAATAACTACTCCTTCTCTCAAATAAATAAATCCTTCAAAGTTATCTCTAACCCTAAGTCCAACCATATTTATCCCTCCAATCACTTATCTTATTACCCATGTTTTTTCCCAAAAGAACATAAAGGCTATATTTATTCCCCATAAAATCCTCAAGCAATTATTTTTGTCAACTAAATATAAGTTTGACCCAATGAAAGGGTCAGGTCTCTACCAAACTCCTAGTTCATGTGGGAAATCTTACATAGGCTGGATAGGTAAACAATTTATGACCCACCTAAAAGAGCACATAAAAAGTATCACCCATCATCGGGTGTCGAATTCTTCCATTCTTGAGCACCAACCACGTTAATTTTTTAACCAATCCAAAATCCTAGCTTCCATGAAATTTTACAATTCTTGAATCATGAGAGAAGCTACTAAGATTAAGAAGTACCCCAATAAGTTCTGTAGGGAACATGGCGATGTTGTAGCAGTTACAACCACCCTCCAAAATTTTTCCTTCACCTCGTTTTGGCACCTCCATCCTCGAAATCATAACAACTATCCTGCACTGATCAGTTACTTATTTTTATTTGATGTTATCTATCATTTAACAATTTGTGCTCATTTACTTGTTCTCTCGACCAACCATACGGTGGCCCAACACTTGCTTCACATCTGGTCATTGGGTTGTCGGGTAAAGCTGCACAATCCTCGAGGGTAGTCTGTCTTCGCCTAAGGAATTGTGGAGAGAAGCCCAACAGTTGCCCACACTCAAAAATTGTGTAGAATAGGCCAGTTAGCCTTGCTTTGGAAAATTGTACAGAGCAGGCCAACCAACACTACTCTTCAGAAATGTGTAGAGCAGGCGAGTCAACAGTGCTCTCCAGAAATCCACAGAATAGGCCAGCAGCCTTGCTCTGGAAAATTGTGCATAGTTGGCCAGTTATCGAGGGGCACTTAGCCCCGAAACAACGAAGAATTTTTCCCCTCAATGAATTCTTGTTTTAGGTTGCCAGGTTCTCTCTAGAACTACGAAATCCTTCCTTGAATGCCAAGAAGCTTTTCGCAAAAAAAATAAAAAAAATAGAAAAAAAAGAATCCATACATTTTAGGGGTCTATTTTTAGCAGCGGGAGTTACATGCAAATTTGATTTTAGAAACATCCCATGAAATGTCTCTTTTTCCTATATTTGTGGCATCTGCATCATAAACCTGAAGTTCACCAAATCTATTTAAACAACTCCTCAAAGCTCATTCTTCACATTCGATCTTGGAGCTCTAGCATTGTTGAGGCATCTAGGAACCTTCGACACAGTTGGCACAACGTTTCCAGGTAAGTTTTTCTTTTCATGTCTTTTTCCGCTTTTTCTGTTGTTTTTATTTCTCGGCTTGTATGAGTGTTGTTTCCCTGTTTTATTGAACGACTGTTGGAATGAATTTGAACTTGTAGAAGTGTTGTTTCAAATTTTTCATTTCCCTTCCTGAGTGTCGCATGCATAACATTGTTTCTGCACTAACAATTATCGTTACAACGACTCTCTTCAAGAGCTCCATGGTTTTGTAGTTTGACTGATTTCTGCAGTTACCTGAATTGCATGCATGTCTATTCACTTAGATTGCACCCGCTTTGCAGACACATTCATTCCTTCATGTTTAAAGGTTACCCTTGGGCAGATTTGGATTGTCTTGACCCAAATCTTATTTATCCGAGCATGCACTACACCTTCCTAGTAGTCAAGGCTCTACCTTACCTCCAGGAATTGCACAGAGGCTACATACACTGGCTCCCAATTGAGCTTTGCGCAATCCTGAGGGTGAGTGCCCCAGTCGTACCCATTGGCAATTCTAGCGAGAAACCCATCCTGACTAATTTGGGCATTGCATAGTTCTAGTTAGTAGTGAGCCTCACTAACAGCTAGGACTATGCAATGCATAGTTCCAGCTGACAGTATTTTAGCATTCTAGAGTCAATATTGTGCAATCTTTGCCAATAGTCACTAGTTTGTTGCCTGATTGATTCTCGAGTTGTTTTATGTTTTTTAGCTGACATTGTCTTGCTGTGAGTGTCTTCTCTATCTCCAGGTACCACATGTTTTTGGATAGTTTCTCAGTAATGCAGGTATCATGACCTCCAAGAGAGCTGGATCAAAAGACACAGCTAAAAGAAGTATGGAGATGTTTTTGAGAAGGGGTCTATGAGCTTGAACCATTTACACAGATGCACACTTGTTCATTTAGAAAGAAATTAAGATCACATGGCAAGACATCAACACTATTTTAGTAGGCAGATTTGACTAGAATCTGGAGGACCGACACATCTATGTCAATATTCATAAGTCATGATTATACAAGGTTGCATGAAGGTATCCAACCTTCCCATGCACAAACATGATCCACTTGTTTGTCTCACACACTTACGCTGAGATGATGATACTGGGTAGTGTCAATGGAGTAACGATTATCAGCAGGTGTATCATTTGCCACATCTAGCAAACATGATGGATGCACCATTCTACACTCCTAACAACAACATGAATACAAGAGACATCTTGAAGTGTTTGGTAAGGGAGCCATCACAGTTTAGGATGGAACCCAACCAGATATATAAGACAATGACACTCATGAAGGCTTACTAATTCTTGGTCACCTTTCTATGATGCTTGTATGGCCAAGGGAGTTTGGAGACATTCCCGTAGAGTTGGGTTGTTATGTTGGATCAGCTGGCAAGTGAAGGAAAATCGTTCAATGAGTTTGACATGTTGATTCTCCAGTTGAAAGTGCATGTATCTAATGCCTAGAGCCATCCCAAGGATCAACAAGAAATATTCTTCATGTCCACCTATGTGCTCGATGCAATATGTGTCTGTCAACAATTTTCTAGCATTGGTGGGCATGGATACCCTCAAAAAATGTTGTGAATATATATTGCAAGTTGCTCTCAGAATGCAGCTACCAAGGAGTGATGACTAGTCTATCTAACCACTTCATCACCCCTCTGTACACGATGATCTACAAAAAATATCTTCCTTTCATGTTCCAAGTAGCAATGGAGGTGCTGTTAAAAATTGCAGATTGGTACACCTCTCCTGATGGCATGTTCATCAGGATGTACAATGTGGAGAAGGCTCCACATGTGTTGCTAAGGTTTTCCATGTACAAGTTGGTCATGTAGGATGTTTCATACCACATCTCGATAGAGTTATCAACTAGATTGCATAGGAAGAATAAGGCACCATGGCTTATACTTCCTTTATGGATTGGGTCATACACGATCCAGATTTTGAAATAAGTGGATGACAAGGTTGAGGACTACAAGAAGTTTAAGTTTCACTCCAATAATTTCAATCTGTATGATCCACATGGCTTATGCAGGGACAACTATGTGAGGATGTACTATTCTTGGATCCACACAACGTGTCATTGGCCAGAGGAAGACCCATGGAGATATTGTTATAACTCCTCTAGGCTCAATAGACCGGTCAACATGGAAGTAGAGTGGATAGCAACACTCAAGCGAGCAACACCATAGGGAGAAACAACAACAGTAGCTAACTTGTGCAAGGAAAAGGCAAGAGGAAGATTGTCAAAAGCACAGAGATGGAGCAAAGATACAAGTTCAAGGCAGATGCACTTGTCGAGAGTGTAGCTTTGAAGATAGAAGCAAAGAGGTGACATCACAATAGGAGAGGAACACAGAGAAATGACAAATTTGTACAACATAGCCTTTAATGAGTCACAACACAGAGCTGTACAAGCATGTAGATCACACACCCCGGATGAGCATGCATCACGTGTGAACTTTGAAGAACGAGTGATTATGTTAGATGTACGAATACATTTAGCTGCCTTGGCCGATGCTACAAAGGCTTATGCTGAAGCAACGAGCTCAAGTGTGAAGTTCTTGATAGCGGAAAATGAGCACATGGTTAAGGAGCTGCAAGCAGCCACGCAGAGAGAGGATTAATTAACAAGATCTACCAAAGAAAAGATGAAGAAGGTGATACTTGCTAAAGTATCGACTATTAAGACAGTCACACAGAGACTTTATGATAGGTTCATCACTCTGCACAAGGCAATTGTCCATCTACATGGTAATCAGCAGTGTTGCACCAAGATAATGTGAACACTCACAGACATACATGTCATTGTTGATCATGTACATACGTCATAAATGAGATACAAGGGAGCTCACTTCACTTTCACAAGATGATGAAGTTGCACGCAGAGTTGGACAAAGCACATATCCAAAGTCTCATCCGGAACTATGAGGAACTTCCATCACTCATCGTCAGTGTTGAGGCTTCGTACACATGGTTGTTCAGAAGTTTGGATGTCATGGTGATAAAGTATGACACCCCATCAACTGGTACGCTCCCCGAGGTCAAAGAGAAGAATGAAGCTAGACTGGAGCTCGACACGTACTTTTATCAGTTGATGGTCATGGCACCAGTGCAGGTTTGCAAGTCAGCGGTGATAAAATGTATATGTATATCACCGATTTGACCTTGCTCAAGACTAAGCTACACATGTTACAGGACAAGTTGGAAAGAGGTTCCAAATCACTATACCTAGAAGCAATGGAGGCGAGAGTTCGTTTCTAGGAAGACATCATCAAAGAGTATGTGGACACCATTTCACACTATCAAGCATGGAATCAGTTCGACACTGAGGATCACGAAGAGGATGTTGATGAGCTAGTCTTTCTGCAGCCATCAAAGTCTTAGTGTTGTCTTGTCTCGCTGACTGAAGCCCCTTTTCCTCCCATATGGGTATATGTGGAATATATATTATTATTGTAAATGTGATGTAAAGTGAAATTCCAAGTGTCATTAGTGGAATGAAAATGGTCATATGTAATGTAAAGAGTTATGTAATGAAGTTGAAGAGTCATGAGGGTAGTCCAAGGGCCACAAAGGGGAATTTCAAGGGTCACCCTACCCTTTTTTATAAATAGAACCTCATAACTCATATAATAGCCTTCTGGGAGCCAAGCTTTTGCTAGGCATTGCTTAGAGAATGGCTTGAAGAGTATTCTGACGAGCCCTGGCTTCTCCACAGTTCAAAGCGAGTACATCTCTTTGGAGGATCAGGAGGTGTTGACTGTAACATTCCACTATTGCGGCTAGTGGTTGTGATGGTTGTATGTATCGATGAAACTTTCACTTTTATATAATATAACAGAGCTACCACATTTTCATGCATATGTTGTTATTATAGTTGGACTATTCTAGTTGGTTTAGGAATGTATGTTATTTGACTTACACATTCATGTGTGAACTACTTTTCATATGATTGTATGAATCTTGTTGGGATCGTGTTGTTGGTTTAACTCATCACTCTGGATTGTGGATTATTTTGCTTCCAACCCATGATATCATTCTACTCGTGTTTTCCTTTTAGGCTATGTACTATTACAGGTTTCTAAGTGACATACTTCCTTTTCCCCTTCATGCGTTAGAACCTCTTACGTATCTCTCTTGACTCGCCGCAAGGTCACACACTTTCTTCCGACAAAGATATATTGCTTACCTCTTCACGCTATCGCAGTCAAGACATAGCTTTACTAACCACTGTTAGGACTACTACTCCAGACAGTCTAAGGTCTAGTTGGGACTTCTTACCGGGGAGATCCCCCGACATGTTGATGGGTCCAACACCGTGAACATGCTATAAACTTATCCCCTCTTGGAAATCGATAATCTATCAACTTACTCTTTAATCCTCCTTAACCCCCTCCCCCCTTTTTCCTTCCTTTCTTTCCCTCTTCTCTTAGTTGTACATGTTTTTCTTCTTGTAAATCCAATTCCTCTTCCCCGCCTTATTGGGTATCTTTCGAGTCCATTTTATTTATCTTTAATTTTCCTCCCTTGCTCCATTTTCATTAATTGTATTAGTTTTTTTTATTAGTAACCTTATCCATCGCAATCCACCCTCACCTCCCCCCCACTCTTTTTATTTTTGTTCTCCTTATTCAACTATCTTTTGTAGTTACATTCGTCATCTTTTAACTTTTTTTATTAGAGGAAATTAATAAAATAGTCCAAAGATTAAATTAATGGTCCAATGATAAATAATTAAAATTAAAAAGCTATGACATGTAATCATGAAAGTAAGAAAGAAAAGGGATAATAAAGAAAAATGAAAAATTGAAAAATGAAAGCTGAGAGGAGGGGGAAGGAATAGAGAATGAAAATGTTTAATAGAATATATATAGATCATTTTAAATTATAACACTATAAATAACTAAAGAAATATATACTCAAATATTTTTCCTTTCTTTCTCTCCCTATATTTATACACATTGAACATTTTTTGTTAAATGTCATACTTAAAAGATAATATTAATTATTGAAAAAAATATACATCTTCATTCATTATTTTAAAAATCCCAATATACACCATGGAGGGAATAATCTTTCTCTCTCTAAATATAATTTTTATAATTGACATTAAAATATTATTTTATTATATTTCTGAAAATATATATATTAATATTAAAATTATTTAATATAGATATCCAAAAAAATTTATAATAAAATGCTTATATTGTAGTATTTTAAAATATTCAAAGAATTACAATATTGAATTATATATTTTCTATCATCTTTGAAAACTGAAAAAATACCACATAGTTCCATTCCCAATTTCCTAAACAAATTTTAATCATTTATCTTAATTTATTATATCTATTAAATTCAATTATTATTTATAATATTAATGTTATATTTGATTATTCTTTTTATTAAACTAACATTATTTAACTTTTTTTAATCTGGCATCCCTAGACAGCTCCCCATCATATACCAATATAGCTCTGTATAATAGAAAACCTCCATCTGCAGACTTTCTTTCAGTTATTAAAAAAACCTTTCGATCTTCATAATTTCAATGTGAAATAAACACACGACTTTTAGAGGCTGACTTATAGTGATTAAGACATTTAGGGTTTGGGAATTCAAGTACACTATAGATTTCAGTGAAACTCGGTAGTGATGCGGAGGTTTAAAAATAAGTTGCTCTCCACGGAACCAACTCCTTGGGCATTTTTCGCTGGTTCGTACAGCCTATCATTGACCAAACACGCGGCGTGGAAACACTAGTTAGCGTTACGCATGGCAATTGATTAAGAAACGTCAATCCACATTAAAAGAGAGGAATCTTTCAATCCATGCGACGATTCGAGAGGAAAATGTACAGGGTCACTGTTGCATGTGCACAACCTATATTTAATATAGCATATAATACTGAAATGAGCTATTCAACTTTAAAAACGACTTCCAAAAACCATAAAACGAGATTTTAATGTAAAGAAATTAATCGTTAACTATTTCTTATCATACCCATCAAATTGCAATAGTCAATCAACCTGCACCGACAAACTTAATTTAATATACAAATCCATTTATCAATTATTTCATTTTCTACACAACTGGTGCCATTTGCAATGGAAAAACAACAATAACAAATACATTCTATTAAAATAAATTAAGTTTGTGAAATTTCCTAATTTTCCTCATATTGAAATGGTGACCAGTGTCTCAGACATCGACACATTTATTTATTTACTCTTATTCACTTTAATTAACAAATATTATAGGTAGGATGTCAAATTGAAATGATGTACATTTCATTAAAACTTTATACACAAATTATCATCAAAAACTCAAGTAACAAAAAAAAATACAATTTATTGTTCTTCTCTATTACTCACTCCCTCCCTCAAATAATCAACAATTTCTTAAAATAATCAACAATTTCTTATTCATTTTAATTTAAAGCTATTATAAGTAAGGTATCAACTTAAATCGTTGAAAAGTTGATGTTTCAAAACTTCATGCACGAATTATCTTAAAAACCGAAGCAACCAGAGAATACATCCTCTCATTCATTTCTTTTGCTCACTCCCTCAAATCTCAATACCCTAAATCTTGTCAAGTGAACGCGTATGTGACATCAAAATATCAGCTAACAAAATCTCAATGCCGTAAAGAGATGGGGATGCAGCAAATGAGATATAACGAAAGCGACGTCTCAAGGATAAAACGACAACTTCAGCCTTCTGCTCGTGACGAACGTATTTTGTTTTATTTATTGTCAACCTCAGCTTCATCCTTATCATTCTTAAAGAGTATGACTTGTCGGACGCTTTCACGTGGGGTTGGAGTGCAGGCTGTAGAGAGGGATGTGAAAGAGGGAATCCGGGAAACATCGGGGCGTGATGGATGGAAGGGAACACACAACGCATCCCACTGAATTGAAATAGGCACACTGAATACCGTTTCAACTCCAAAGTTTATCAAGTATTAAACCATACTTTGGGTTCCGGGAGAAGCATTCCCTATCTGACTGTTCATGCCATTGCAGAAAATTGAGCTCGGACTTCCTCAAATCCACTCTCGGTATCACAGCTTCTGATTTTGTTTCATTCGAGTTATAGATTATGACTTCTGTAGACTTCGTATAATGAAGAAAAAGAGTTGGGTTATTGCAGTGCTGGCAACATTATGTGAAGAAGCCAAAGCGCTTAGAACCGGTCCAATCTCAGTGACCTCTGATAGAAATTTGTGAGCGGGATCATTGGTCTTTCAAAGAAAAGCTCTTTGGTGGCCATGGATGGCAGTAATTCTATCCAGAGGAGACCCAAAACTATGGACACCAAAGATATATACAAGTTCTTTGGCATTGAACAATCCAGAAGTATTGATAGCTCAGAGACGATCGAAGAATTTAATGAGGAGGATATATGGGGCGCTGCTCTTTACTCGGAGACCAAGCGAGAGGGCTTTCATGAGGAGAATGGGTGTTGCGGTTTGGAAGAGAATATAGTGGGAAAGGAGGGGAGAAGACATATTCCTAAATCTCATGAAGAGAATAATAAGAGGAGAAAGCAGTGTTCTTCTGCTCCTGTGAATATCCCTGAGTTGTGTGAGAGGATATGGGAAGAGAGGAAGGACATTGGGAACTTCTGGAAGAAAACGCATGGAATGTTATCTGATAATGGTAATAGTAGCGATGGTGACAATGGAGATTTTGACACGAATATGATCCCACCCCATGAGCTCATTGCCATGCAGCTCCGCCGGAACGAAATAACTTCATTGTCAGAATTTGAAGGCGTTGGGAAGACTCTCAAAGGCAGAGATGTGATCTGGACGATGACAGGCTTTATTGCTTGACAAATCTTCCATTTTAATGGACGCGGGATAATCTGTACACTTTTTCTTCTTGATCTGCAAGTTGAGCTGTAATGTAGGAATTAAAATGGAAATTAAAATTGTGAGAGAGTTTGAACTGTTCCTTGGGAACCTGGGATGATATTACCGATCGGTAAGGTATACTTTTCCTATAAAGTGAAAAGTATAGGTTTTGACAATATTTTAAACAAAAATCCATCTGCATAAAAGAATAATATTACTGATCCGGAGGGCTTACTGGCCTGTAAAGTCAAAAGTAAACGAAAAGTAAAAACTGGATCAGCGTGAGTAAATATAAGTGCTACATTACGTGATAAACAATCCTGATCTATGCATATCATCTTTTAGCACCATTAAAAATAAATGCATATCATCTTTTAGCACCATTAAAAATAAATTAAACAATTAGAGACTGGTTTACTACACATGCGTAAACCAGTTCTTCGAAAGTCGCAATCTTAAATTTTAATCACATACATAGGACATGGACGTTATAAAGGAAATTCCATTCAGAATTTTAGTTTTATGTTTTACGCATTCATGGATAATTCAATATTTACTTTTAACATAAAACTTGATAATTTTATTTACTTGGCATTTTATATAGGTCACTTAGAACTTTCATATCCTTTTGAATTCATAATGTAACACTTTATATAGATAATCTCCAAATAAAACTAAAATATATATATAAAAAAATTGTTATTTTTAATAAGTTTACTTTATTGTTAATATTTAAAACTTTTCAAATAAAATATTTAAAAAAACAATTAAATATATAAAAAAAATTGTCATTTTTAATAAGTTTACTTTGTTGTTAATATTTAAAAATATTCAAATAAAATATTAAAAAACAATTATTTGGTAGTTATGTATTTTAGGATTAAAGAGATGTTTTGAGTCATTGGTTTACTCAAGTAGTAACATTTAATTATGAAATAGTTTATTAGGAGTTTTATTAAATCACGGGTTGATTAAAATTAATATTATATTATGTGTTGACAATTTTTTGGAATAAGTTTAGAAGAAATTAAAGTGTGTGAATTTAAGTGTTATTGCAAAAAAATTGGTTAGAAAATGATATTTTTATGTTTGGGAAAGTTATTACTTGTTAGTTATAAATTAACTACAATATTTAGGTAAGGTAAAGTTTTGTCTCTCAATGTTTTCAAGGTATACATTCACAAGCTAGATTATGGTTGGGAAGAGGCAGGTTCCATCAAAATAAGTCTTAATAGGATAGTGATCATTCTTATTCCTATGCTAATCATATTTTTCTAGCTAGATTATTGTTCAAGAACATGTTGCATCAAAATATGTCCTAATAGGATAGTGACCATTATGCTTTCTATGCTAATCATATTTTTCTTATAGAGAAGATCGGTAACTATCTTTGTAAACAACTACAAATCCAAGTTTTATACATCATATCCAATCAAAATAGCTATGGTACTTTTGTATATAAAAATTACAACTTAGAGAATATTCCTTCACACAAATATCTCAACTTTCATATTCATCACAAGCTAAACTAGAATTAAAGAATTGAGAAGAGGACAAAAAGACAATGAAAACTTATTATGGGACCTCAAAACAATTGTAAATTAGTGGATCTTTGGATATGGGATAAGAAAAATACCTTCTTTGACACTATCTTAATCATGTTGTTTTATATGGATGAATTCTCGAGAAAGATGCAAAATAATTTTATAATTTATAATTTGAAAGTTAACTCAAACACATCTTACTTTATGTTCGTTATAGAAGAAACTATTATCTACTCTGCCAAAGTTATCACTAAGTAACTATGTATGGTAATAAGATAAACAATATGGAAGGCAACATATATTCTAAAGTTATTTTAAAATTAAGCCAAAACTAACTTCCACTCAAGGGGGAATGGTATTATGATGTCCACTCTTCAAAAAACCATTGAAAATAGGAAGGGGTTATTTTATAAAATAAAGGTAATATTAAAAATTTTATTACATGACAATTTGAAAAAATGTAGTGCAATAAATAGTTAGAGGGAAGTATAAAATTAAGATATTATAAGGAGGTTAACTCCAATCTAAAAGATAAGAGTTATCTCTCTGTCTAAGAATAATTCTCGTGGGTTCCATACTATAAATGGGTTTTGATAAACTCCTAAAACACTTTGGGATGAAAAATCTATCACCTTCATAGCACAAAGAAAATTGAAGATGAAAATTACTTTGTTTTAGAATGTCTAATATTAGTGAGATTAGATATCATTTTTAGAAGACATGTCACACAACATGCAACTTTCCTAAAATTTTAACACAACAAAAGTCATGTTGAAATACTTCTCTTTTAAATCTTTTATGAATATCAAAATAAATACTAAAGAATTCCAAATAATCTATTACATTTTTAAAATAACATAAAACAATTTAATCTCAATCAATATTAATGGTCATAATCATAAGATCCTAACTGTAAGGTCCTTGGGTACGGGCGCGTTCGGGCGCCGGGCGAAGTCACCGTGCACGGGAGCACGGGCGGGCGCGGGCGCACGGGCAGGCGCGGGTTGCACGACCGGCGGGCGGGTCTGCACGACAGGCGGGCGAGGCTGCACGACGGGCGGGCGAGGCTGCACGGCGGGCGGGTCTGCACGACAGGCGGGCGAGGCTGCACGGCGGGCGGGTGAGGGTGCACGGCGGGCGGGTCTGCACAACAGGCGGGCGGGTCTGCATGACGGGCGGGTGAGCGCACACGAGCGGGTGAGCGCACACGGAAAAACGACTAAGTATTGGAGCGAGGATTTATATGCGATGGAGAAAATACATGAAAGCCGACTTGTTTAAAGAAGACACATGGCGTATGTTAATGGCTTGTGGGGTCGGCCATGGGCTGTACACCCCCATGTAGACCTACATTAAGTCTCATATAAATAAGAGGAACATGAGCTCATTTAATCATCATCGAATCACATACATTCATACGCATAAGAGGAAAGGAAATCTGTGCAAGGAAGATAAGGAGATGCGCATATCTCATGCGCATTATTATCTAAGGTGCAGTTTGGATTTATAATGCTGGTTTGGGTGGAGGCTAGTGTGCCGGGGTTCGTTTTGGATGCAGTTTTGTGTAGGACTTGACTAAGGGATCTTGGGTGGCTCGGGTGAGCACCTCCCTTCGTGCAAGGGTGCACATGTGTTATAAAAGGCAGGCGGCCTGTCTTTTGTAAGAGTTGGTTAAGTGTGAGACTTGGTTCAGCCAAGACACACTTGTTGTAAAATCTGATATTCTTGATATAATAAAATTGTCGGGCAGACTTTCTGGGAGTTGCCCCTCCCTTTGTACTTGATTATTGTTGATGTTCTCGGTTTATTGTTCATGGTTAATAATTGAGAATGGTCTTCACTAAAGTATAAAGGATAAAGCTTTACTCAGTTGCAAAAACATAAGTTAAGTATGTTCATGTTGAAGTAGGCGTAGTCCACGGGTGTTAGTATTGTTAAAAAGAAAGCGCCCGGTGGTGCCGCACCTCGCTACAAGCGGTTGGAAGATCACCGCAGGTGTAGGCGCGTGACACTAACTTACTTAAAAATCATATAACGCTATTTTAAATGAAATTTTTAATATAAATATGAGTAAAGAGTTAATATAGTAAAAAATATATATATATAACGCTATTTTAGATAAAAATTTTAATATAAATATGAGTAAAGAGTTAATATAGTAAAAAAAATAAATGTATCTCTTTATTAATAGATGCACAATTTCTCATCATCTCAATAATAAAATATTAAAATCAAGCATCCAATAATTTTCAAAACCCCTTAGCATGAAAAAATACTTCATCTTTATGACTCTAATTTATCACATTTTCATAAAATATCGGAGTGTAATCGTAAATCAAGCATATATCTCAAACATATGGATATGTTAATTAAATATTAATTTCAAAAAAATTGTAACTCTACCCATCTTTCTAACCAAATAACTTGGAACAATAATCATTAATTGCTTCTCTTCTCCTAATAATTTTCTATATCGAGATAAATTTCAAACAATTCGAAATAGTACTTTATTTTCATAAGGCATAACTTGAATTTCAATATATGTTAATCATAACTTTAAAAATTAAAAGAATAGTAAAATAATAACCCATTAAATAAAACGTAACATTTAAATATATATTATTTTAAATATTTTTGTTACGAAATTATTTAATTTCAAACAATTCGAAATAGTACTTTATTTTCATGCGGCATAACTTGAATTTCAATATATGTTAATCATAACTTTAAAAATTAAAAGAATAGTAAAATAATAACCCATTAAATAAAACGTAACATTTAAATATATATTATTTTAAATATTTTTGTTACGAAATTATTTTTTAATATATATATATAATTGTTTTATTTATCATAAAAAAAGCTTAAATATCGATACTAAATGTTATAAAATTGAGGGAAACATCCCTTTCCTTTTTTTTCACCTTTGACTTAGGCTAGTTGTCAAAAAAAAGTTCGTTCTCCTTGCTATGTCCATTGTCTTGTCAGGTAGGGTCAACCTTTTCACGCTATTATTTCAAAAGAATTTGTATGCCTAAATTCTTGCTTATTATTTTTTTTCATATTTATTTTTAGTTTTGATAACATATAAACAAGAACTTTTTAGTGAATATATTTCCAATAAATCTATTTATGTTTGGATGTAATTGCGTACGACAATATGCTACTTTAGAATTAGGGGCTTGGTGAAGTCTCTATTATTTGGATTAGATCATTGTGTTGTTCTTCATGGACATCGGAGATAATTTGGAAAATTGGATTAGATTATTGTGTTGTTCTTCATCCATATCAATGTTTTCAAGGTGAAAAATCAAAGACTAAGATTATAAGATTAGTTTTAACCGCATGAGATAATTTGGAAAATTGGAATTACAAAACTTTGGGGGCTAGTTTGAAACCTTACATAATGTTATTTAAAGTTAAAAGTTTGCATTTTAAGAATCACATAAACAACTTTGTTATATACATAGAGACATTTCCAACAACCCAAAAAAGACATTAATAAGAATTGTGATTCAAAATTTATGATTCTTGGAAATTGGCATATCATAATTGACCAACATAATTTAATAACATAACATGTTACCCATAAATATTAATTAACTTGTTAAACAAAATAAATAATCAACTTTATTGATTAAGTGGACAACTCGCAGGTGAGGAGATCCACCTGGAGACTGCCTCTAGCAGAATTCTCTATATCAAATCATATTACTATCAAAATTATATATAGTTTTCACATATCTAGGGAAGTTAGAACAACTGCCTAAGAAGTAGGAACTAATTCCTAATATAAGGCTTTAGTAAACTAAATCTCTCTAGATTTACATATTCTTCATTATCTTCAACACTCCCCCTTAATGGAGAAAGGGGTTCACAAGTATTCCTAAAATTTCCCTAAACAATTCAATCTTTATTCTCCCAAGAGGCTTAGTAAATATATCAGCTATATTGTCACATGAATTACAGTATTCAGAAAATATTTCCTTTGACTACACCTTTTCCCTGACAAAATGAAATTGTGTATCTATGTGCTTGGTGTTTTTATGGAACACCGGATTATAAGAAAATTTGATAGAACTTTGATTATCACATTTGATAATTGTGGCTTCTGTTTTCTCTTCCCTTGCATCTTGGAGAAGTTTTCGTAACAAAAATGATTCACATACTACTACACACATGGCTTGATATTCCACTTCTACCGAGGATAAGGCTACAATATTGATGGAGGAGCATTCAGCTCAACAATTTCATCATAGTCTAGTTAACTTAGGGGTCTTGTGTTTTCAAGGAAGTTGGATTCCTATGTATGTAATTATAAATGTTTTAAGTGATTAGAATAGAAATTAATTAGATATTGTGAGGATATTTGTAAATGCTCTCGAATGTAGGAAAACATGGGTGATTAACGATGATGAGAGAGTTAGAAGTCAATTGTAAGTCTCGGACTAGAAAGTGGTTTCATGATTTGACGAGTTAGAGAGGATTCTTAGGGATAAGTAGGAGTTAAAAGTGGACTTAGAGGATATTAAGGAGTTAGTTCAGTAGATTAAGGATCTGAACTAGAATTAGTTCAACAGAACCTTTTTGTATAAATGTAAGCCTAAAAGGCATAAAGAGTCAAGTAGTTAGAGGAGTGAGTTGGTCAGACTGTAAGCCTACGGGCAGGAGAAGAAAGGCCACTGATCAAAAAATCATGCCAGAGAGAGAGACTCTTGTGTAAATACTTGTTTATTAATACAAACAACTTGATTCAGAGTTTGTATAATGTGTACTGTGTAATAGCCCATTTGGCCTCCTCCCTGTGTATTCGCTTCCACCTTATGGACTTCACTTGTTCTGATTCTGATCTTCAACTCTGTTATTTCACTCCTTCGCACCTTCGCTGGAATATTGAAGGATATCTCCAATACTGAATGTGTGTACAAAGCCGTACACCTCTCTGTTACTCTTCTCTATATTTCGTCTCTCTTCTGGATTTGCACCTACAACATAAGTTACGCAGAATTACTCTAGCCACACACAGATTATAATTCAGTTACATAGTACACATTATACAAACTCTGAATCGAGTTGTTTGTATTAATAAACAAGTATGATGCAGGAGCATTCAGCTCAAAAATTTCATCATAGTCTAGTTAACTTAGGGGTCTTGGGTTTTCAAGGAAGTTGGATTTCTATGTATGTAATTATTAATGTTTTAAGTGATTAGAATAGGAATTAATTAGATATTTTGAGGATATTTGTAAATGCTCTCGAATGTAGGAAAATATGGGTGATTAATGATGATGAGAGTGTTATAAGTCAATTGTAAGTCTTGGACTAGAAAGTGGTTTCATGATTCGAGGAGGTAGAAAGGATTCTTAGGGATAAGTAGGAATTAAAAGTGGACTTAGAGGATATTGAGGAGTTAGTTTAGAAGATTAAGGATCTGAACTAGAATTAGTTCAACAGAACCCTTTTTGTATAAATGTAAGCCTAAAAGGCATAAAGATTCAAGTAGTTAGAGGAGTAGTTAGACAAGTAGTTAGAGGAGTCAGTCAGTGAGACTGTAAGCCTATGAGCAGGAGAAGAAAGGCCACTGATCAGAAAATCAGGCCAGAGAGAGAGACCCTTGTCTAAATACTTGTTTATTAATACAAAAAACTCAATTTAGAGTTTGTATAATGTGTACTGTGTAACAGCCCATTCGGCCTTCTCCCTGTGTATTCGCTTCTGCCTTATGGACTTCACTTGTTCTGATTCTAATCTTCAACTCCGTTATTTCACCCCATCGCACCTTCGCTGGAATATTGAAGGATATCTCCAATACTGACTGTGTGTACAAAGCCGTACAGCTCTCTATTACTCTTCTCTATATTTCGTCTCTCTTCTGGATCTGCGACTGCAACATAAGTTACGCAGACTTACTCTAGCCATACACAGATTATAATTTAGTTACAAAGTACACATTATACAAACTCTGAATTGAGTTGTTTGTATTAATAAACAAGTATGATGCAAGAGCATTCAACTCAACAATTTCATCATAGTCTAGTTAACTTAGGGGTCTTGTGTTTTCAAGGAAGTTGGATTCCTATGTATTTAATTATTAATGTTTTAAGTGATTACAATAGAAATTAATTAGATATTGTGAGGATATTTGTAAATGCTCTCAAATGTAGGAAAACATGGGTGATTAATGATGATGAGATAGTTAGAAGTGAATTGTAAGCCTTGGACTAGAAAGTGGCTTCATGATTCGAGGAGATAGAGAGGATTCTTAGGGATAAGTAGCAGTTAAAAGTGGACTTAGAGGATATTGAAGAATTAGTTTAGCAGATTAAGGATCTGAACTAGAATTAGTTCAACATAACCTGTTTGTATAGATGTAACCCTAAAAGGCATAAAGATTCAAGTAGTTAGAGGAGTAGTTAAAGGAGTCAGTGAGTCAGACTGTAAGCCTATAGGCAAGAGAAGAAATTCCACTGATCAAAAAATTAGGCCAGAGAGAGACACTCTTGTGTAAATACTTGTTTATTAATATAAACAACTCGATTCAGGTTTTGTATAATGTGTACTGTGTAACAACCGATTTGACCTTCTCCCTGTGTATTCGCTTCCGCCTTATGGACTTCACTTGTTCTAATTCTGATATTCAACTTCGTTATTTCACTCCTTCGCACCTTCATTGGAATATTGAAGGATCTCTCCAATACTGACTGTGTGTACAAAGCTGTACACTTCTCTGTTACTCTTCTCTGTATTTCGTCTCTCTTCTAGATCTGCACCTACAACATAAGTTACACATAATTCCTCTAGCCACACACAGATTATAATTCAGTTACAGAGTACACATTATACAAACTCTGAATTGAGTTGTTTGTATTAATAAATAATTATGATGTAGGAGCATTCAACTCAACAATTTCATCATAGTCTAGTTAACTTAGGGATCTTGTGTTTTCAAGGAAGTTGGATTCCTATGTATGTAATTATAAATGTTTTAAGTGATTAGAATAGGAATTAATTAGATATTGTGAGGATATATGTAAATTCTTTCGAATGAAGGAAAACATGGGTGATTAATGATGATGAGAGAGTTAGAAGTCAATTGTAAGTCTTGGAATAGAAAGTGGTTTCATGATTCGAGGAGATAGAGAGGATTCTTAGGGATAAGTAGGAGTTAAAAGTGGACTTAGAGGATATTGAGGAGTTAGTTCAACAGATTAAGGATCTGAACTAGAATTAGATCAACATAACCCTTTTATATAAATGTAAGCCTAAAAGGCATAAAGAGCCAAGTAGTTAGAGGAGTAGTTAGCGAAGTAGTTAGAGGAGTCTGTTAGTCAGACTGTAAGCCAACGGGCAGGAGAAGAAAGGCCAATAATCAAAAAATTAGGCCAGAGAGAGAGACTCTTGTGTAAATACTTGTTTATTAATACAAAAAACTCGATTTAGAGTTTGTATAATGCGTACTGTGTAACTGAATTATAATCTGTGTGTGGCTAGAGTAATTCTCTGTAACTTATGTTGCAGGTGCAAATCCAGAAGAGAGAGGAAATATAGAGAAGAGTAAAAAAGAGGTGTACGGATTTGCACACACAGTCAGTATTGGAGAGATCCTTCAGTATTCCAGCGAAGGTGCGAAGGAGTGAAATAACAGAGTTGAAGATCAGAATCAGAACAAGGGAAGTCCAGAAGGCGGAAGTGAATACACAGGGAGAAGGTCGAATGGGCTGTTACATAGTAAGAAACAAACGACCGTAGCAGGGGAGCACAATAATCTTTGGATCAATCAGATCAATGAATGAAAGTGAAGGAGATAGATGGCGAGGATTAAGTCGTGCCACATAGGTAAAAGAAATGAACAATGGTGATTAGTAACCGCAGCGGGGGTAGAGAGTGTACGGAAGCCTTGATTGCTCTTGAAGTCCCGCAATTGATCTTAGCCGTTGATCGCAAAAGTCAATGCTCACGTCACAGTCAACTGCGGGGTTAAGTTGGTTGATAACCCGCGTGCTAGTTGAAGGCCCACAGATCGTAGGATTTGATGGCTTTGTCATCCAACGGATATCGGGCCATAAAGAGATCAAACATTAATTGCAAGGGCGGACCTGAAATTCTATAGATCAAGGGCTTATAATTCTCATCGGCTTCGTAAAGGCATTAAATGTCGTGCAAGTGATCCACCGAATATCATTGTGGACTGTCGGATCAAGCGGGTCTTGATCAACGGTTATAAAGCATCAGGTTAGTTTGTTGATCGGGGAAAGATATCAACCGTCGGATTGAAGGTAAGATCGACAATGGAGATTAAAGTGAAAAGGAATGTGGAGAGTTTACCCGAGGAGGTTATAGGTGCGGTTTCATTCTATTTGAAGTCTGGTTTTGTGTTTGCATGTCGCATGCGAGAAGCGATGAAGGCACATGATGGTGTGATGTGAGATTGCGACAACCGTTGATCTGGTGGACGAAATCAACAGTGGGGAAGAGCAATCGCATATCGCAAGTTAGGAATTCTGAAGGCATGATCTATTGAGCTGAAAGGTTCCATGATAAAGGATGAGCTAACACGTATAGTGGGGTTTGGTTAACATGCGTGGTTATAGAATTAACTGAAGTTGCCATAAAGGATGAAGGGTTGAGTTATAAAGTCCCAATAGAAGATTAATGAAGGGTTAGACTATAGAAAGTCTAATGAAATGTTTCCGCATTAGATTTAGTTAAGGGTCCTTAACTTTAATCATATGAAGGTTTGACGAAGCAGGTCATTCAAATTCCTGGGACGAATGAGACTATGCATTTTTATATGCATACTGTGGGTATCGCAAGTTTTTCCTACGTCAGAGTGGTATCAGAGCTAGTTAAGGCTCTTTTTAATTAAAGCAGAATTGTGTAGAATACAAGTGTGATTGAAAAATAAAGAGAAGATTAGGTTATTTGAATCTAATAAGTAGAAGCCAAAAGATAAGATAAGAGTAAGTGATACTCTTAAGAAGATATTGCAGAATAATAAGGAAAACACAGTGATGTTTGTTTTCTTGAAGAAAATGGAGATTCGCTCGAATGTGAAGAGTGGATGAAGACTGCTTGTGAAATCATACAGGTATTGTAGGAGAAAAGAAACCTTTTGAAGATGTCTTCAGAATAGATGAAGATCTAGAAGTAAAAGGTGACTAATAAAATTTCTCAGAAGAGGAAGAATTTGACTGGATACACCAAGAAGAATGAAGGAATATTGTCTCAGAGAGCTAATCTAATGAATTTGATTAATGTTATTGATGAATAACAAATGTAGGAGAATATTAATGCAGATGATGAGACAAGGATATCTCAGGAAGAAGGGTTACAGAGGAACCATCAACTTCAAAGTGAAGGTAACCGGCAGAAGATTAAAGGAAAATGTAAAGAAGAGACTATGTTAGCTGAAAACATAGTAAAGAATCATCATTCCATCATGATGATAGGCATAGTGGAGATAACTAGGGAAACTGTTGAGGCAGTCAATAATGAAGAAGGACTAAACTCTCATCAAAGGATCAGTGAATGGGAGACAGAATTGGAGCTACTGGAGAAATGGCTGAAAGCACCAGTAGGGAAGAGAGAACCTGATGAAGATTGCAAAGGATATGCAAGAGAGGAAGAAGAAAGAGTCCAATAAAGAAGGGAGTTGGAAAAGCAGAGGATATATACTCAGGATAGATTGCTGAAAAAAGAAGACAAAGGAATTGTCATGAATGACAATCATAAGGAAAAGGAGATGGTAATGAAAGTTCAACAAATTGACATTACAGAAGGAGGAGTTCATTATTGTGAACCAGAGTACCAAGGAGATTTTAAATCAACATACTAATGTGTTGACAAAGGAATTGAAGGAAAACTCGGAGGAGCATACTGAGATGTTGACAGAGAAGGAAAAGGTAATGAGGCCTTATATTTTTAATTCTGATCATTGTTTTATGATTACAGGATTTGTTGAAAATGAGATAGAAATGTTTCTAATTGAGGAGTCAGTTTTAGAACTGAAGAAGACTGGAAGTTCCCAGGACAGACATGCAATGAGGAAAAAGAAAATCATGAAGATACTATGCTTGAAGAAGTTAAATTGATTGTTAGAATAAGTCAAGAAAGTGAAGGACAATTACCAAGGGATGTCAAGGAAGAAGAAGGAAAATATGTTGGAACTAATGAACAACAAAGTGATGTATTTGAGGGAAATGAAGTACAAAGGAAATTGGAGGCCAATTTATTTTTTGAAAGTAAATTTACAGATATTGAACAATGGTTGTCTCGATAGCAACAAGAGGGTAAGGATGAAAGGGTAGTAGTTAGGATCCAACAACTTCAAAGAGAAGATAGTAAACAACAGTTTGAAGATGAGTGGACAAAGTACAACAACAATTGTCAAAGTAATTATTAGTCAAAGGATAAATTGGACATAGAGATTGAAAGAATAATAAGATTGATGATGAAGGTGCCTCAGAAGAAAACAACAATAAGAAGACCAAGGAGCAGCAGAAAGAGAAAGACAGCAGCAGACTGTGAAAGCATAGCTAGGGGAGAAAAGCAACATAAAGTATGGAAACCTCAAGAACAACAACATCAACAACCAAAGGAAAATTAGAGAACAAAGTATGGGATCCAGGGAGACAAAGGAAAAAAGCACATGATCAGGAGATCATGATTATTTTAACCTTGGGAGTCTGATGTAGGAGCATTCAGCTCAACAATTTCATCATAGTCTAGTTAACTTAGGGGTCTTGTGTTTTCAAGGAAGTTGGATTCCTATGTATGTAATTATTAATGTTTTAGGTTATTAGAATAGGAATTAATTATATATTGTGAGGATATTTGTAAATACTCTTGAATGTAGGAAAACATGGGGGATTAATGATGATGAGAGAGTTAGAAGTCAATTGTAAGTCTTGGACTAGGAAGTGGTTTCATGATTTGAGGAGGTAGAGAGGATTCTTAGGGATAAGTAGGAGTTAAAAGTGGACTTAGAGGATATTGAGTTAGTTCAGCAGTTTAAGGATCTGAACTAGAATTAGTTCAACATAACCTTTTTGTATAAATGTAAGCCTAAAAGGCATAAAGAGTCAAGTAGTTAGAGGAGTAGTTAGAGAAGTAGTTAGAGGATTCAGTCAGTCAGACTGTAAGCCTACGGGCAGGAGAAGAAAGGCCACTGATCAGAAAATCAGGCCAGAGAGAGAGACTCTTGTGTAAATACTTGTTTATTAATACAAACAACTCGATTCAAAGTTTGTAGAATGTGTACTGTGTAACTGAATTATAATCTGTGTGTGCCTAGAGTAATTCTACGTAACTTTTGTTGCAAGTTCAGATCCAGAAGAGAGACAAAATATAGAGAAGAATAACAGAGAGTTGTATGGCTTTGTACACAGAGTCAGTATTGGAGAGATCCTTCAATATTCCAGCGAAGGTGCGAAGGAGTGAAATAACACAGTTGAGGTTTAGAATCAGAAAAAGTGAAGTCCATAAGGTGGAAGAGAATACATAAGGAGAAGGCCGAATGGGCTGCCACACAGTAAGAAAAAAATGACTATAGCAGGGGAGCAAAGAATTCGTTGGATCAATAAGATCAATGAGTAAAAGAGAAGGAGATAGATGGCAATGATTAAGTCGTGCCACATAGGTAAAAGAAATGAATGACGGTGATTAGTAACCGCAACAGGGGTAGAGAGTGTACGAAAGCCCCGATCATTGTTGAAGTCTCGCAATTGACCTTAACCGTCGATTGCAAAAAGTAAATGCTCACGTCATAGTCAATTACGGGGTTAAGTTGGTTGATAACCCGCATGCTAGTTGAAGGCCTAAAGGTCATAGGATTTGATGGCTTCGTCATTCAACAAATATCGAGCCGTAAAGAGATTGAACGTTAATCGCAAGGGTGGACCCAAACTTCTATAGATCGAGGGATTATAATTCTCATTGGCTCGTAAAGGCGTTAAATGTCATGTAAGTGATCCATTCGATATCGCTATGGACTGTCGGATCAAGTGAATCTTGATCTACAGTTATAAAGCATCCGTTTAGTTTGTTGATCAGGGAAAGATATCAACAGTCTGATTGAAGATAAGATCGATGGTGGAGATTAAAGAGAAAAGGAATGTGGAGAGCGGACCTGAGGATGTTATAGGCACGATTTCATTCTATTTGAAGTCTGGTTGTGTGTTCACATGTCACATGCGAGAAGCGATGAAGGCACATGATGGTGTGATGTGAGATTGCAACAGCCGTTGATCTAGTGGACGAAATCAACGGTGGGGAAGAGCAATCGCATATTGCAGGTTAGGAATTCCGAAGGCAAGATCTATTGAGTTGAAAGGTTCCACGATAAGGGATGAGCTAGCACATATAGTGGGGTTTGGTTAACATGCGTGGTTATAGAATTAACCCAAGTTGCCATAAAGGATGAAGGGTTTGGTTATAAAGTCCTGATAGAAGATTAATGAAGGGTTAGACTATAGAAAGCATAATGAAATGTTTCTGCATGAGATTTAGTTAAGGGGCCTTAACCTTAATCATATGAGGGTTTGACCAAGCAGGTCATTCAAATTCCTGGGACGAATGAGAGTATGCACTTTATATGCATACTGTGGGTATTGCGGGTTTTTCCTGCATCAGATATGTTGTTTTTTACTGCACCATGAAATGACCTTGGATTCCATGATCAAGGCATATCATGTAATGGATCTTCGATCGTCCAAGATTCTTGCCAAGTCAGAGTCTATAGATCCTGCCAGTCTAACATCAAATTAATCGGAATATAAAATACAAAAATCTAAGGTTTGTTGTAGATACCTTAGCACCCCTTTTGCTACAACCCAATGGTTCTCATGAGGCTCAAACAAATATTGGCTCAACACACTCACTGCATAAGCCAGATCAAGCTGAGTTGTAGTCAAATAGATGAGACTCCCAATGAGCTATTTGTAAAATGTTGCGTTTGCCTCTTTCGAACCATCATTAACCTGGAATTTGTTTTTTTGTTGTAGTGGTACAAATGCAGCCTTACATTGATCCCTTTTAAACATTTTCAGCAAACTCCTGAGATACTTACCTTGGGATGAGAAATTCTGGCCTGAATCTCTCCAAACTTCTAAACCCAAATAGTGATGCAGCTCTCCGAGATCTTTCATTTCAAACATCTCTGATAATTGCTGCTTGATTTCTTCAATGAGTTTGTCTGCATTTCCTATCATAATCAGATCATCTACATACAAAGAAATCAATACAATATTCCCCTCATCATCATACACATTATACAAGTTAGGATCATTTTTTCTCCTGATATACCCATGCTTAAGAAAGAATGAATATATTTTGTCATACCACGATATAGGAGCCCGTTTTTGTCCATATAAAGCCTTCTTTAATTTGCGGACTAAATTCTCTTCCCCTTTCTTCACAAATCCCTCTGGTTTCCTTAGATATACATCATCTTTCTGATCTCCATTTAAGAAAGCAGACTTTACATCTAGCTGGTGTATTTTCCAGTGGTGTTTAGTAGCTAATGCAATAATCATTCTAATTGTGTTTAACTTAGCTACCGGGGCGAAGGTTTCCTCGTAATCTATACCTTCTTTTTGGGAGTACCCCTTTGCGACCAACCTAGCTTTATATTTATCTATAGATCCATCTTCTTTAAACTTTAATTTGTATATCCATATGCACCCTATTGGGTTTTTTCATTCAGGAAGCTGAACTAAATCCTAGGTATTATTTCTAATGATAGATTTGTATTCCTCCTGCATTCATTCCTTCCATTCATTACTTTGACTAGATTCATTAAAATTATAAGGTTCAGCAATGTTCAACATACCAGTAATGAATGCATGATCCCTGTATCTAGCCAGAAATTGCATCTACCTACTTGATCTTCTAAGTGGTGTAGTGGCTTTGAACCTATTCTGATCTCCCCTCTGCAAACTGGTTTCAAACCTGATTTAATCATCCACTTCTTCTTTCTCCTATTTATGTTGTTGTCACCGTTCACCGACCCCTGTTTCATCACCATCTTCTCACAGTAAAGGCACATACCATTCTTCATTACTATGAATAGGGTTCCCGTCATCTATTTGTTCATGAAATACCACTTCTTTGCTTGCAAACACCTTGTGAGTCAAAGGATTAAGCAACTTATAAGCCTTAAACTCACTGTAGTATCCAAGAAAAGTACACGTGATGGCCTTTGAATATAACTTATTCCTATCTTCTTCGGGGACATGAAGAAAAGCCTTACATCCAAAAAATCTAAGATGACTTACTGCATGCTTGAAGCCAGACATTGCTTTGAAAGGAGTTTAATAATCCAAACACTTTGTAGGACTCCTATTTTTAAGATACACTGCAGTGTCTACAGCTTCTGCTCAAAAACCATTGGTCAAATTCTTACCTTTCAACATACTGCAGGCACACTCCACGAGGGTTCTGTTTTTCCTTTCCGCAACCCTGTTTTGCTGAGGAGTGTAAGGTGTTGTGAACTGCTGTTGTATTTCGTGTTCTTTACAGTATTTGATGAAATCACCCTTCTTGAATTTTCCACCTTAGTCTGAGTGAAGAATTTTGATGAACTTTCCTATTTGCTTCTCAATCATACTTTTGAATTGCTTGAAGTATTCAAAAGCATGCCTTTTCTGCCTGAGGAAATACACCCAGGTGAACCTTGTACATTCATCAACAAAAATAAGAAAATAGTAGGCCCCTCCTAATGACCTTGTCTACATTGGCCCACATAGATCAATGTCTACAAGTTCAAGTATATGCCTCTACTTCCTATCAACAATAGTGAGAAATTCATCTCTATGTAATTTACCAAGGACACATGCTTCACAGTCAACATGCATACTCTTCAAAACAGGAAGACCATTAACCATATCTTTTTTATGAAGAAGTAGTAGGTCATTGAAGTTAATATGCCCAAATCTCTGATGCTAGAGATTCTTTGCAGACATGGCCGATGATGCCAACGCTTGATGTGATGCACTTATGGCATCGATTTTATAAAATCCTCCTGCACGTACACCTGTTGCAATTGACTTCATTTGATCCAAAAGGTCTTTAATTACACAATGAGATTTAAAGAACTCTACCTTAAGATTCTGATCTATTATTATAGATACAGAAATCAGGTTCCTTTTAATCCCGGGTATATACATAACATCATGAATATGCCTAATGTTTCCATCAGGTTGTACGACGGGGACATCACCATATCCCTTGATTTCATACCCTGTATCATCTCCAAGGTAGACCTTCGTACCAGTGTTGGATTCTCTAAAAATTTTAAACCATTGCCTCTTACCTATCATATGGGAGGAGGGGGCACTTGAGTCTACGAACCAAATTTTTGATTCATCCTCCTTAATTTACAACACAGAATCATATACGAGAAATATGATATTTGAATTCTGATCTACATCATTCAGATGGCCTGCATGCTTCTTATGTCTTTGTTGACCTTCATGAAACTTCTTCTTCCAACAATGTTTAGCCACATGACCAAATTTACTGCAATAAAAACATTTTGGTCTTAAATCACATCTGTTTCAAGACATAGCTTCAGATGTAGGTGGTTTTCTTTATGGGGTTCCTCCGCTCTTGTCTGCTGCATTTGTCTTTCCTCTTAAGGGCTTCTTCTTTTCCCTTAGGGCAAGATCTGAGCTCTCGATTTTCAGGGTCATCCACCTTTCCTCCTCCTACATTAGGATCCCTGTCAATTCTTCAAACTTGGGGACTTTTTCTCTCCCATTCAACCTAGTGATGAACATCTGATAGTCTTCAGTCATACCGTTCATGGTAATTGTGACCAAATCAGTATCTGATACTGTTTCGCCAATGTCGCCTAACTTAGTCTTCAGCTCCTTGATATGAGAGATGAACGCCGCTACTAGTTCATTCTCGTCCATTTTAATGGAGAGAATCTTGCTCTTTAGAAACAATAGGTGATTTGTGTTCTTGATCTCATACAAGTCGTTGAGAGTTGTCGAGATTTCTGTTGCATCTTTACAATCTCGAATGTGAGGAATAATGCAATCTTTCATAAACAATTTGAGTAGCACCTTTTCCTTGTTCTCTCTCTTTTCCCAATCTTGGATTGTTGCTGTTGTTCCACCTGTAGCTAAGGTCAGCTTCAACTCATCACCATTTGTCATCGTCCATGCGTTTTTTGCCTCCAACAGTGTTTGTAACTTAAATTTCCAATTGGAGTAATTGTTACCGTCAAGTGTATTTCTCTCGTTGAGATAGGCCTTTGCCATCTAATTGTTCATCTTGACACTAGAAAACCAGATCTATCATAGATCCAAAGAGAAATCTCAAAACACAAGCTTGAGATTAATATGCCCCAATTGAATTAAAAAAAAAAAATGAGAGGCCTTTTGTTTTTGTTTTTATTTAAAGTTTAAAAAAAAAATGTCTTCCTAAAAACATTTAATCCCAAAACATTTTTAAAAATGTTGGAAATTTCTGGTAATTTCAAACAAATAAACTGAACAGAGAAACAATGCTCTGTTTTTACCACACAATCAAAAAAAAATTGCTGGAGAAGAACAGAGTTTTCAACACACATGAAAACACTATGTATTCATTAATAAAAATCAACTGCTACAAAAGGATCTTCCTCTTAACAGAGGGATTCACCAAGAACTTCCAGTTCCATACAAAAAAATTACTCTGTCTCTTCTGGAAATTTTACCCTGTCTCAACTGTAAATTCCACAATGCTGTGTGTAAAAAAAAAACTTCTTACATTCGCATTCTGCTGCATATTACACTGCATTACATTGCACATTCAAAAATCAACATTACCCTCATGTTGCTGCGCATATTGGGTTTTCATTCTCCACACAAAAAAAACATAATTCTACGCTGCCCTGTTCCTTTTTTTTCTTCTTCGCACTGCTATGCATTTTCATTACAAAAACAATGAACAAAAAAAACATTACATACTACTTTGGACCATATTCCCGTAGACAATAAAAAAAAATAATAAAATTAAAGATCTTACCAACTCTTACCGACCCATAGTAAATTCCATTAATTACTTTCCTGACAAGCCGGTGGTCAAACAAAACTTCACGCAAGTTCAAATGGTGCAGGTCCGTTGATTTAATCGGACGATTGACATTAATTCCCCGGAGGTCAAAATCGCACGAACATTGCCGGCCGGGGAATGGGCTATTTTGGAACAGTGCTATGGCCACGTGTCGGCAGATCGCACTGATCGGAGCCCCTTCAGAAAATACCACTGATCAGCAAAAGCAGTGCGGGGAATGGTACTGGCACTTTTCAAAACTACGCTATCGTCGTTGTTCCTGCACGACAGCTGAAATTATATTTCAACACTCCCCTTTAATTTCAACTACTCGGTTATCAGTCATACCCAGACATTTCCTCAAAAATTCAAAACTTTTATGGCCCAATGGCTTGGTCAGAATGTCAACAACCTGCTCCTGAGTCCTGCAATGTTGTAAAACAATTTCACCATTGTTCACCAATTCCCTGATGTAGTGAAACTTTGTGTCAATGTGTTTCGTTCTCTTATGAAACACCGAATTCTTGGATAATGCAATAGCTGAGCTATTGTCACAAAAAATCACTGTTGCTTTTACTTGCTCTTGGCATAAGCTCCTTAACATCCTTTTCATCCAAATTGCTTGACATGCTGCTGCTGTAGCTGCCACATATTCTGCCTCTGCTGTAGACAATGCTACAATAGGCTGTTTTTTAGAAGCCCATGAAATGGCTCCTGAACCCATGTGAAAAACATAATCGGATGTGCTTTTCCGATCATCTACACTTCCAGCCCGATCACTACCAGTGTATCCAACTAAATCTGAACATTCTGAAGTAGTACATAAAATGCCAAACCTTTTAGTACCTTTAACATACCTCAGAATCCTTTTTGCTGCCTGCGAATGTGCTTCTTTTGGCCTCTCCATAAATCTGGAAATTAAACTAACAACATGCATTATATCCAGCCTAGTTGCAGTCAAATACATGAGGCTGCCAACTATGCTCTTGTACAAACTAGGATCAAAATCCTTGCTGCTGTCCTCCTTGCTGAGTTTTAATCCCATCACTGTGGGAGTGATTGCTGCCTTGTTGCCCTGCATGTTAAATCTTTCGAACACTTCATTAACATATTTTTCTTGTGAGATAAAAATCCCATTTTCATTTTGATCTATTTCTATTCCTAAGAAGTATCTCAACAAACCCATGTCGGTCATTTCAAATTCTTCTTTCATGACTATTTTGAAATTTTCAATAAGATAATCATCATTACCTGTGAAAATAACATCATCAACATATAACACAACAATTAGTAATTTACCATCATTTTCCTTGATGTAGAGAGTGGGTTCTCCCTCACATTTCTCAAATCCATTTTCCAGTAGATAGGAATCTATCCTACTGTACCATGCTCTTGGTGCTTGCTTCAGCCCATAAAAAGCCTTCTTCAATCTACACACTTTGTGTTCTTGGCCTTTCTTTTCATAACCTGGAGATTTTTCAATGTAAACCTCTTCCTTTAACACTCCATTTAGGAATGCTGACTTCACATCCATTTGGTAAACTTTCCATTTGTTTTGTGCTGCTATGGACAGCACTGCTCTCACTATTTCCATTCTTGCAACCAGTGCAAAAGTTTCCTCGTAGTCTCTCCCATACTGCTGCTTATATCCTTTGACAACAATTCTTGCCTTGTGTCTTTCTATTTTGCCTTCAGCATTACTCTTGGTCTTGTAAACCCATTTAACTCCAATGAATTCTTTTCCTTTTGGCAGTTCAACTAAATCCCATATCTTGTTTCTTTCTATGGCATTGATCTCCTCATCCATAGCTTCTATCCATTCCCTATCCTTAATAGCCTCTTCGAAATGAATAGGGTCATCAACATGACAATATAATGCAAACAAAGAGTTCATACCTTCATTTGCTGCCTCTTGTTCATAAATATCACTTAAATTTCTGAACTTCTTACCTCTTTCATTTGGTGTACAAGTGCTTGAAGATGCACTTGAATTTCCTCCTTGTGGTGTGCTTAGAGAAGCACTTTCATTTCTCCTCAAGGGTGTCTCTTGCTATCCTTATGTTGGTGCTGCTATTTGGGGATGTATTTTAGCCATCTCCTCATCATCTTCATCATGAGACAAAGATCTTTTAACATTCACTGTTTTCTCTATGCTTCCATCCCAAGCTTCCTCCTCAATGAACTGAACATCTCTGCTCACAAAAAACTTCTTGGTGGATGGGTTATACAACCTGTAAGCTTTGGATTCCTCACTGTATCTAATGAAAATACATTTCTCCCCTTTGCTGTCCAACTTCTTCCTTAGCTGATCTGAAATGTGTGCATAGGCCACACAACCAAAAACTTTCATGTGGGTGACTCCTTGCTTTCTCCCACTCCATACTTCTTCTGGCACTCTGTTCATCACTGCTTTTGTAGCGCATGTATTCAAATGTATGCTGCACAATGTAAAGCTTCAGCCCAATAATCATTTGGTAAATGCTTTGCCTTTAACATACTCCTCGCCATATCCATGATTATCTTGTTCTTCCTTTCAACAACTCCATTTTGCTGCGGAGTGTACCTAGCTGTAAATTTCTTATGAATTCCATTTTCTCTACAAAAACGTAGAAATTCATTGGAGATATACTCACCTCCTCTATTAGTTCTCGGAATTTTGATATGTAGCCCACTTTGGTTTTCCACAAGTGCTTTGAAATTGAAAAATCTTTCAAACACTTCACTTTTGTTCTTCAAGAAGTAAACCCAAGTTTTTCTTGTAAATCATCAATGAATGTTAATATGTAGTGGCTGCCTGTAAGTGATGAAGTTTGCATCAGTCCACATAAATCTGAGTGGAAAATTTCTAAGGGTGCTTTTTCCCTTATGCCTTTTCTTGATTGAAAACTTTCTCTGTGTTGTTTCCCCAAGATACAACCTTCACAAAGGCTGTCTCGTTTTTCTATCAATAGTAATCTTCTTACCATTCCTTTTCTACTCAACAAATTAAGACCTCCAAAGTTGAGATGTCCAAATCTCAAGTGCCACAACCAATTTTCATCTTTTGGTTCGCTTTGGAAGGCCTCTTTTGTCACTACTGCTATTACTTCTTTATTTTTCAAATCTGCCTTCATTCTGAGAGGGAACATCCTGTTCCTTGTCATCTTCACTTCAGCAATACATTGTTTGATGGGTGCTCTATCCATGATGGTGCATACATCATTCACAAAAAAACATTGTATCAATTTTGAACAAGCTGTCCAATACTCAAGAGGTTACATCTCATTCCGGGAACATAATAAACATCTGCTATGGTTCTCTTTTCACCTTTCTTTGTTAAGACATTTACCTCTCATTTTCCCATAACAGAAACTTTACTATCAGTCTCTAGTGTGACTTGTGACTTCACACTCTAATCTAACTTAGAAAACAAGGCTATGTTTCCTGTCATATGGTTGCTACAACCGGAGTCTAGAAACCATATATCATCACTCTTTGTTTCAGCCATATTACAAGCTAACAACAAATTATCTTGGCTGATATTTTCTCTAGTGAAATTTGCACTAGTTCTATTACTCATATCATGCTGCTTCTTCCTACATTTATTTGCATAATGCCCATATTTTTTACAATAATAACATTGGACATTGGATTTTTCATACCTTTTTCGTTGAGCATGATGTTGTCCACTTTGTTGGCTACTGCCTTGGCCTTGGTTCTGATTTGGATTGTTGCCTCTTCCTTGAGCATTTGCTAGACTATTTCTTCCACCTCTGTTTTGGCTTCTACCTCTTCCTCTCTTGTTTCCTCTACCTTGACCTCTTTCTCTTCCAAAGGACATCTGGGTCTTGAAGGCATGCTCTAGAGATGAGATTTCATTCCTACTCAATCTCTGCTCATGTGTTATCAGTGATGCATGTAGTTCATCAACTGTGGAGTTTGTGAGATCCTTTGTCTCTTCTATGGTGGTGACAATCACATCGAACTTTGAGGGTAGGATCCTCAATAGTTTCTCCACAATCCTCCTTTCTTCAAGAATCTCTCCATGAGACTTTATCTGTGTGACCAGACCAATCACTTGCGTGAAAAATGAGTCAATATTTTTTGACTCCTTCATGCATAGATTCTCAAAATCTCTCCTCAGCAACTATAGTTTTGCTGTCTTCACTTTCTCCATGCCTTGATAGGCTGTCTTGAGGGTTTTCCATGCTTCTTTGGATGTCTTTGTTGCTGCTATCCTTGGAAACACACTCTCACGCACTGCTTGATATAAGAATACGAGGGCTTTGGAATGCTTTTTCTTATTTCTCTTCAATAGATCTTTCCCTGCCTGAGTTAACCTATTAAACTCATTTTCATCTGCTGGTTCTTCAAAACCATCTTCAACTAATTCCCATAAATCTTGAGAAGTAAATAGGGCTCTCATAGTTATTGTCCAGTAGTCATAGTTTTTCCCATTAAACTGTGGGAGCTGGGTATTAAAGATACCCATGCTAGTGCTGGTGCTGGAGCCAGTGATTCTTGCACTCTTCAAAAAAAAAACTTAACTGTGTATTTAAAAATCACTGAGTGTCTTCAACAGCAACACACAAAAAAACTTGAGAAATACCTTTGAATCTTTCTTGACTAAGTCTTCACTTTGCTGGAGAAGCTTCTGCAGCAAACCCTTCCTTCAGCTTCTTTGACACCTTCAAAGAGCCTAGACAAGCTCTGATACCATGTTGGAAATTTATGGTAATTTCAAACAAATAAACTGAATAGAGAAACAATGCTCTGTTTTGACCACAGGATCAAAAAAAATTTGCTAGAGAAGAACAGAGTTTTCAACACACATGAAAACACTATGTATTCATTAATAAAAATCAACTGTTACAAAAGGATCTTCCTCTTAATAGAGGGATTCACCAAGAACTTCCAGTTCCATACAAAAAAATTACTCTCTCTTCTGAAAATTTTACTCAGTCTCAACTGTAAATTCCACACTGCTGTGTGTAAAAAAAAACCTTCTTACATTCGCATTTTGCTGCGTATTACATTGCATTACATCGCACATTCAAAAAACAACATTACCCTCAGGCTGCTGCGCATATTGTGTTTTCATTCTCCACACACAAAAAAACATAATTCTACGCTGTCCTGTTCCTTTTTTTCTTCTTCGCACTGCTGTGCGTTTTCATTACAAAAACAATGAACAAAAAAAACATTACATACTACTTTGGACCATACTCCCGTAGACAATAAAAAAAATTAATAAAATTAAAGATCTTACCAACTCTTACCGACCCATAGTAAATTCCACTAATTACTTTCCTGACAATCCGGTGGTCAAACAAAACTTCACGCAAGTTCAAATGGTGCAGGTCCATTGATTTAATCGGACGATTGACATTAATTCCCCGGAGGTCAACGAACATTGCCGGCCCGGGAATGAGCTGTTTTGGAACAGTGCTATGGCCACGTGTCGGCAGATCGCACTGATCGGAGCCCCTTCGGAAAATACCGCTGATCAGCAAAAGCGGTGCGGGGAATGGTACTGGCGGTTTTCAAAACTGCGCTGCCGTCGCTGTCCCTGCACGGCAGTTGAAATTATATTTCAACGAAAAAAAAATGTTATACTGCTGCTCTTTCTTTAATTAGGAATTATGCCCTCAGATATGGCACACTGCACCCACAAAATTTTCATTTTAAAAAAGAATTAACCCCCAAAAAATTGAGGGTCTTACACACCTTTCCGCCACCTAGCAGCCAACATATGCAATACCACGGTATTCCCGCTGGATCTAGATCGATTCCAATTGCGAAAGAGAATGCGTCAATTCAATTTTCACCCCGACTCTTTCCATAAGTTGCAGGATTTGGGTTCGTGTCCACTACTAGAGCACGCAGCATGCACCAGGAGCACGGAGCTCCTCGCTCTCCCTGGCACTCCAACACCAAGAACGCAACTCTGATCTGCAGTGCCTCCACACCAATCAAAAGTCTCCACACTACTCTTCACAGCATGACTTCCACACTCGTCTCCACCGTGTGGCCTCCACAGAATGTCGAACCTACACCTTGTTCTTGTAACGCAGGTCATGAAGAAAATTACCCCGCAGCTATATTATGTTGGCTGCGAGCGAAAGATCCGAAATTCTCTCTCCCATATAAAGGGGTTGTACTCATGAGATGCAAACTTGGCAAATCAGAAGGTGACTGTGAGTGTATTGGATCAGTGGTATTGAGTTTCAACATCCGTTCAGCTTCCACCCCAGGACGTAGCTCCGGTCTAGGCTCTTTGGCCTTCACAGATCGACATCAATCACGATGGCTCTAATTATGAAAGAATACTATCACTCATATATCCCTTATATCTCCGATTTTCGTCGGCAATGGAAAAAAAAATTCTTTAAGGAAAGCAGCATCATCGTGCTTTTCTCCTTCGCATCCATGATGGTGATCGCCCTCTTCACTTCATAATTACGTTGAATTAAATTTAAAAAAAAATATGTGTTGTTTCTCCGCCTTCTATTGTGGTAATTTTCTTCACACTAGTTCCCCACTTAGGGATTCGCAAGTCCTCTCAAACTTGCAGGTCTGATACAATGTTAAACAACCTGAAGAATCAATTTTATTGATTAAGTGGAGAACTCACAAGTGAGGAGGAGTTTTACCCAGAAACTGCCTCTAACAGAATGCCTACATCAAATCATCTTACAATCAAAATTATATTAGTGTTCACACATTTAGGGAAGTTAAAACAACTTCGTAAGAAGTAAGAACTAATTCCTAATTTAAAGCTTTAGTAAACCAAATCTCTTTCGATTTACATATTCTCCATTATCTTCAACCTAACTAATATAAATATACATTAAAAGATATGAATCTTTCCATCCATGTAACATTCAAGAGGAATATTGCATGACGTTTGAGATATCTAGACGCATGTGCATAACCTACATCTAATATAGAATATAATACTAAAATGAGTTGTCGAGGCTTGAAGATCATTTTTCGAAAAGCTTAAAAAGAGATTTTAATATAAAGATAGATTAGAGGTTAAGCATTTCTTATGATACCCATCAAATTGTCATAGGATTTTTTTCAAATAGACAGAATGGTGGGAAAGGAGGGGACAAGGAAGATTCCTAAATCTCATGAAGAGAATAATAAGAGGAAAATGCAAATTTCTTCTGCGCATATGAATATCGCTGACTTGTGTGAGATGATATGGGAAGAGAGGAAGGGAATTGCGAACTTACTAAAGAAAACACATGTAATGATATCCGATAATGGTAATAGTAGAGATGACGACAGTGGAGATTTTGACACGAATATGATCCCAGCTCATGAGCTCATTGGCATGCAGCTCTGCCAAAACGAAATAACTTCATTGTTAGAATTTGAAGGTGTTGGAAGGACTCTCAAGGGAAGAGATGTGATATGGATGATGACAGGATTTATTGCTCGAAAAAATTTCCATTTTAATGGATGTTGGACAATCTGTACAATTTTTTTTAAAGGTGCAAGTTGAGCTGTAATGTAGATTTGGAGATTTAATTCTAATTTGTCTTGTGGACATTGAAAGAGATTTTTTAGATTTTTTATTTTAAATGTAATTTTTATGTGCATTGGTTAATTGTTAATTAGTTGAATTTAAAAGATTTAATCTAAAGAAAATAGTTATTATTTTGGTGTTTCATTGACATATTTTCTCAACTAATCAATAGTAAAATTAAGAGAATTTCTATCTTTAATTAATACTTATTGTATTTATATGTGATATTTAATATAATACAAATAAATTTGGTTATGCAACTAGTTTCTCAAATTGGTATTAGAGCCAGTGGCACTTGGTTAGCTCCCTTAAAGCCTAGGTATAGCTGCCTTAAAGCCTAAGTATCTTTGAGAATATGTGAGAGATAGTACATAAAATTTTAAATATGTAGGTAGGTGTGTGAGAGAATTGATTGTTATACGTTTTTGTTGTTAATAATGGATTAACTTATGATTGTGTGTGTTTGGAGCTATCGCAAGGAAAATATTGAAGATTGGAACAAACAATTGTCATTGTCACACGGTATGTTTTACCATAGAGTCCTCTAGTGCTGTAGCAATGTCGTAATAGCTTTGTTGGTTGAAAGACACATGGGCGAGGATGCCTCCTGTTGAATTATGTATCCACTGCAGGTTAACAAGATCAAATCCAGGCAGCTGTGTGAACATTCTTAGTGCTATACACCTGTTGTTCCAATTTGTTTTTCTGGGAATTGTGATTACAGCTGCAGAGTCTCCTGTACAAATCTCGTCTTCCTGCAGGAATAGTACTGCACACTGTGAAGGTGGAAAAAATGATTTCGAACTTGTCTATTTAGACCTGCATATTTATCCTTTATAGTTTCCTATCCAATGAAAATGTGGGAGCTTATGCGCAATGGACATAGATGGACTGTTATAGCATTCTGGGAGGGCAGATAAGAAACGTGGTGGATAGAATTCATGGAACATTACTATGATACCGAATACAAATGGCAACAGTCTAGCATCTATCACAGGATGAAGTCGCCGCAACATTATTACCCCCTTTATTTTCTATCTCTCTCAAAATTACAAGCCCATCCAACTAAAATTCTTTTCATTCTCTATGGAGGGAAGTGGATCCACCGAAACTGTGTGTTTCTGATTGTTTATAATAGCATCCTAGATCATGTGCTCCTACCGGCATAGTAGTAGTTAAATTATTAGTATTTTATTTTAATTTTATTTTGTAAATTAAGTGATGATTAAATTTCAAAATCAGATAAAGTCATGATGTAATAACTGAATCCAGATACATTTATATAACTAGTAAGTATATAGGTTGGTAGTCATGTATTTCAGTAGATGGGAGTTAGTCCATAGAATGATTAGTAGTTCAGTTTTTATTTAAAAAGAAGTAATTGATTGTGTCTGAAGCTAGTATTTAACAGATTAGTGGTGTAAAACTCAATATGTATGGTTGACCAGATAGTTTGTCAGTTGTGGATCTCTACAAGGATCCGTCATTTGTTGAAGAATTGGGAGTGGTCTTCTCCAGAGGTTGTGTAACAGTTTGGTATGTTCAATAATTGACTTAGGCAGATTTGGGATCAGGAGTTGGAGAGTGGAACTAGGTAATCCAGTTTTCCAACTACACCTTTACTAGGGTTATGAGACAACTTGATTGAGTTGACTCTATGTTATTTCAAAGATGTTTAAATAAGCTAATGAAAACTTTGTAAACATGAAGATCAAAGACATGTAGTCCTTAGGGAGGGACTTTGAGATTTAACTCTTACTTGTCTTATGGACATTGAATGAGATTCATCATCATAAATATAATTGTTAAGTAAATTGGTTAATTGTTAATTAATTAGATTTGAGAGATTTAATCCAACTAAAATAGCTATTTTCTTTTTTGTTTGATTGATATATTTCCTCATTTATTAATTCTATAGTTAAAATATTTTTTTATCTTTTAATATATACTTGTTGTATTTAAGTATAATATTTAATAAAATGCAATTAAATATTGATGTGCAACTGGTTTCTCATATTGTAGCAATTAAAAATGTAATAAAGTTTGCACTGTTCTTTGGGAATCTGGAATGATATTACTGATGAATAAAATATACTTTTCCTATAAAGTGAAAAGTATAGGTTTTGACAATATTTTAAACGAAAAACTGTGTAACTAAAAGAACAATATTACTGATCCGTAGGGCTTGCTTTTCCTCTAAAGTCAAAAGTAAAGGTTTTGACAATATTTTAAACAAAAAAACCATCTACATAAACGAATATATTGGAACAGTGTGATTAAATCTAATTACTAGACTACGAGATAAACAAATATGATCTACGCATATATCGGTCAACACCGTTAAAAATAAATTAAATAATTACAGACTGGTTTACTACACATGCGTAAATACAGCTCTAAATTCTCAATTATGAGTTCTTCGAAAGTTGCAATCTTAAATTTTAATCACGTACATGGGAGATGGACTACCTATATGATTATGTAAACTTTATAAAGGAAAATTCCATTCAGACTTTTAATTTTATGTTTTACGCCTTCATGGATAATGCAGTGTTTACTTTTAAGATCAAACTTGTTAAGTTTATTAACTCGCCATTTTATATATGTCACTTAGAACTTTCATATCCATTTGAATTCATAACGTAACACTTTATATATAAAATCTCCCAATAAAATTAAAATATATAATTTTTTGATATTCAATTTTTATAAGTTTACTTATCATTAATATTTGAAAATTTTAAATAAAATATTTAAAAAATATTATTCCATACGTACTTATTATAGTAATGTATCTTATGACGAAAGATATGTTCTCTCTCATTAGGTTCACTAAAGTACCATCATTTAACTATGAAATATTTCATTAGACTTATTAAGGAGTTTTCTAATAATAAAATTAATATTATGGGTTTATTTGTTAACAAAATTTTGAAATAATTATGGAAGAAATTAAAGTTGTGAAGTTGAGGGTTGTGGCAAAAAAATATTGTATAAAAAAGTTATTATTATATTTGAGAAAATTAGAAGTTATTAGCAAGAAATTAACTACAATATCTAAGTATGGTTGTCTTCAATATTTTAGGGGTATAGATTTATAAGGTAGATTATTGTTTGGAAGGGGCATATTGCATCAAAACAAGTCCTAATAGGGTATTGATCATTCTTCTTTTTATGCTAATAATATTTTTCTTGTGGAAATGAGCTCTTAATATCTTTGTAAAAATTTATAAATCCGAGATTTATACACCAATTTAGGCTTATTATTAATACCAACACAACCAAAGTCATGATATCTAGATCCAATACAAACACCTATGGTATTATTGTATGCGAAAATTACAACTTAGATAAAGTTCCTTCATACAAATATCTCAAGTTTAATTTTCATCAGAGTCTAAACAAGAATTAAAGCATTGAGAAGAGGAAAAATGGATGACGAAAGCTTATTATGGGCCTTGAAAATAATTGTAAATTAGTGGGCCTTTGGATATGTGATAAGAAAAAGACCCTTTTTGGCACTATCTTAATCATGTTATTTTACATAGATGAATGCTGGAGAAAGATGCAAAAGAATTTTAGAATTTATAATCTCAAAATCAAAGGACATACATCTTACTTTATGCTCCATATAGTAACTAGTGTATTCAAGAGTTAATTATTTAAGGAAAACTACAATTTGTTAGTAAGAAATTGACTACAATATCTAAGTAAGGTAAGGTTGTTTGTTGTTTCCCACAATTTTTAGGGTATACATTCACAAGCTAGATCATTGTTTGGAAGAGGCAAGTTACATCAAATCAAGTTATAATGGGATAATGATCATTAATCTTCTTATGTTAATCATATTTTTCTTATGGAATGGAGCCCTTACGATCTTTGTAAAAAATTACAAATCCAAGATTTATACACCAATTTAGGTTTATTATTAATAGTAAAAAAAATAAAAATCCATGATATCGAGATCCAATAAAATATCTCTGGTACTTTTCCATATCAAAATTAGAACTTAGATAAAAGTCCCTTCATACAAATATCTCAATTTTGATATTCATTACAATCTAAACTAGAATTAAAGCATTGAGAAGAGGACAAATGGGTGGTGAAATCTTATTATGTAGCTTGAAAACAATTACAAATTAGTGGAACTTTGGATATGTGATATGAAAAAGACCCTCTTTGGCACTATCTTAATCATGTTATTTTATATGGATTTACTATGGAGAGAGACGCAAAATAGTTTTATATTTTATAATCTAAAAATTAAAGGAAACACATCTTATATTATGCTCTATATAGAAGCAAGTATTTTTTACACTAGTAGAGCCATGGCTAAGTACCTATGTATAATAATAGGATAAACAACATGGAAGGCAAGATATATTCTAATATTATTTTAAAATGAAGTCAAAACTATTATGATACCGACTCTTCAAAAACCCATTCAAAATAAGGAAGATGTTATTTTATAAAATAAAGAATATTAAAAATATTGTTACATGATAAATTGAGAAAACGCAGTGCAATAAATAGTTAGAGGGAAGTATAAAATTAAGATATTATAAGGAGGTGAATTCCAATGTAAAAGATAAGAATTGTCTCTCTGTCTAAGAATAATTCTCATGGGTTATGTAGGTTCTCAGATTGCCTTGGTAACTGACAATAACCTGAGAAGACATTTGTTGAGGATTACAAGAATCCCCTGACTTTAGGTGACAAGGGATGCTCTCCCTTTTACCAAAAGGGGTATTTCCGAGTAAAATTGTTAATTAAATAATTATTATATTTAAGGAAATAAATAAGACTAGGTTAATAATATGAGAGAGTTTTAAATAAAAATTGACTTTTGTCATTATTAATTTAGGATTAAAATTTCAAATATTTTATTTAATGTAATAATAATATTTTACAAGTTCTAATGCAATGTAGAGATGAAGACTCAATCGAGAGATTTTTGTCCATAGGAACATAAGAGGAAGCTATATGGAGGGAGAGATATGAGGAAAAGCCCACAAGGATAACTTGTTTCTAAAAAGGTCCAAATCAAGCACCAACAGATTCCATAGTGTAAAAGGCTTTTGATCAACTCCTAAAACAACTAGGGATTAAAGAGTTTACCACCTTTGTGACACTAAGAAAATTGAAGATGAAAATTACTTTGGGTTAGAATATCTTATGTTAGTGAGATTAGATATCATTTTTAAAAGACTTGTCACACAACCAACTTTCATAAAATTTTAACTCAACAACAATGAAATTGAGTACTTCTCTTTTAAATATTTTATGAAACCAAAAATAAAATACTAAAGAATTCCAAGTAATTCCTTACCTTCTTAAAGTAGCATAAAATAATATAATCTCAACCAATGTTAGTTGTCATTATCATAATAACCAGTTCACTACTAACTTACTTAAAAGTAGTATAACATTATTTTAGATATATCTTTTAATATAAATATGAGTAAGGAGGTAATATAGTAAAAGATTAAAAGTATGTTTTTGTTCTAACTAGAGTAAATAAAAAAATCAATATTATTAATACATGAAAAAATTCTCATCATATTAATAATAAAATCAAGCATTGGATAGTTCCCAAAATCCCTTAGCATGAAAGAATTCCTCATGTTTGTGATTCTAAAAGAATTAGAGATGACAATAACATTCTCTTAGAATGTCCCGTGTACTCATAAATTCAACATATATCTCAAAATAATTTATATGTTGATTGGATATTGTTGGAAATAGTGTTAACATTGAGATTGGGGTTGAATAAATATTAAGGCTAATTTAAATTTTTATGCCAATATATCTTTACTCATTCAAACTTGGATTCAACTAAATGAGAGAAACCATTAACAAACCATACAACAACCATATCAACCAATACAAGCACACACTTCATTAGCAGGAAACACATCAGACATGAAGGTTTAATGTGGAGACCCTTTTGGGAGGAAACCCGTAAGCTTGTTATTTTTATTGATGTAAAAATAATAGCACCTACTCTATTACATCAATCTATTTGTGAGCCACCTCTCACAAGAAGCACCAACTCCCTTTGATTGTTTTCTAGCACCCACTAGTAGGAAGCACCAACTCCCTCTTATTCTAGACACTTGATCACCTTACCAGAAGCACCAAATTCATGGATATGTTCAAATAACCAACTTGCATCTCCTTCGATTTATGCAAGAACCAACTTACAGGAGACAACAATCCCCAATATTTCTTCAAACACCCACTAGAGATGGAAGCACCAATATCCTGTATGCAGGATCCAACCCACACTCAATAGAGAACTAACATTATCTATAGATGGAAGTTACTTTGCCTGATATCAACCCTTTGTTCTCGTCAGTGACATTTTGGCCCATGAAACACTTTTTCCTTTGCACACTCTATAGTGGCTCGATGTTTCTCTCAACAAGATTCACTACTACGCAAGCCACACAACATTCCAATATTCTCAGCCCTCTTCTCTCAACAACATAAATTCATAGATTTTCCTTCTTCTTCTTCTGTAGCACTTTTAGCATCTATCCTCTACATAAGCACTCTCATCCTTTTCTTTGCAGAACAAGATCACTCGGCCTCACACAACAAAATAGGTTCTGTTGACCTCTACCATAGCATAAAAAGCTTACTCAACCCATTTTATCTACAACATAGGCACATACTTCCTCTTTTTGCTACATATATACACTTGGCCTATCCTCGGCAACACACTCATGCACAAATAGCTCCACATAGCCCACTAGCCATAATGCTCCTTCCCCCACTTTGCTCAACTGCGATCTTGGTTTTTGCTTCACTAAAACACAGTGATTGATGTTGTCTCTGTCAAACATCACTCTACCATTCACACTATGAGAGTGTAACTCTGCATGGATTCTCCATCTTGTTTTTGTGTACCATTAATTGAATTTTTTTGTTGTAAGATTAAATCAAAGAATGGGCTTGGTTCACTAACCAAATGTGGCTGCAGTATAATTAATTCAATGAATGGGTGACTGTGTGATTCTCCATGTTGAGAATTAAATCTCAGTCAGTTTGTACTCTCCAACAAGGCTCTTCTTCTTTTTGTGAATAAATATCATGTCCCTGAGACTTTTATCTCCATTCAATTCCTCTTGTCACACAAGAAAGATCAAGTACGGATTGTCTCATTTCATGGAAAACTCCTTTAAATCATACTATGTAATCGTGGTCCTTGCTGCCTTTACTCAGCAATCACTGCACTTGCCATTACTCCAATGACAAAATCTTCTACATACAATTACTCTTATTTGTCTACTCATTCATCCTTTATATACCTCTATGCTGCAATTTTGGAGCCCCCACATTTTGTAACTTTATTAAAGTGAAATGTTACAAAATTGTGAGATCCTGATATTGGTCTTTAGCCCCTTTTTCTTTCCCTCTTATTATTTTTCCACCATAGGACTAGGTATTGTGACCTGCGCCATAGAGCTTAGATGTTAAGCCCTTCGAGGATGTGTATGGATCCTATATCCTTATGTTATTTCTCTACACGCTTGGTTCTTTGGGATCCATGACCAGATGTTAATAACCATCAAAAGCTCACTACTTGGGAACTGTCTTCAAATTGCAACTACAGAGGAGTTACAAGAACTCTGTCCTCCATAGTATACTTCCCACGTGGCATATCCAAATCACTTTGGTGTTAAGCCCTTCACTACACCCTTGGTTCTTTGGGCTCCATAACCAAGTGAAAACAACATCAGAGCTCCCTGCTATCGAGACTTTTCTCAAAATGAAATTACGGAGGAGTTTTGAAATCTTTGACCTTCAATTTGCTTCTACGATGACAACATGCTCTCGTCATACACCCCATGTGGCATCTCATTAGTGGTGACACATGTAACCAATATTTTTCCCATTAGGCCACCCAATAATGCTAAAATTGATTGCCACATGTCCTTCATACAACCATGGCATGTTGATGTCATATGCCACTATTCGCGGCTGAGGGCTAATCAACTGCTGCCATGTGTCCTATTCGAAGATAGAGAAAGCATCCATCGATCCTTTGGTTTTGTAAACGAATTCCTTTGTAAATCCCTGCTCCATGCAACCCTTGGTGCTTTTAAAAAGGATTCATTAACAAGAAGTTATGAAATTACAAAGTTCTGAACCTCTAAGTTTACGATATGTCGACCTTCCAATATCTCAACATAAGAAGTTCCGATGTTCCGAGGGGTCCAAAATTCATTCTTCTTCTGATTGACTGAGGCTCCGAACCTTCGAGACTCAAACCCTTTGAAGTTTTGAGGTTAGAAAATTCGGGGATCCGATATTTGACCTACCTCTTATTGACTGAGACTCTCACATTCTGAGACTTCGACCCTCCGAAGTTCCAAGGTTTCGAAATTTGGCTTTCTTCCCTAGTTCTGAAATTCAGCCTCCTCCTGAGGACTTCAATGGCCTTGCTTCGGCTATTAATGAATTTTAATTCTGAGATACATTTATGGACTTCCATATTCCATTCGAAAGCTCTTTTCAAGCACTAACCAACTGTGCTATCTCCAAGAGTATATGAGTTGATCTCTTGAGGCAAAATATCTTCTAAGGCATGGGACTCCCAACAATCATAGCCATCATTTTATGGCTTCTCCTATAAGTCTACTACTATGAGAGCACTAACCAACCATTCTATCTCCAAGAGTATCTGAGTTGATCTCTAGAGGAAAAATATCTTCTAAAGCATGGGACTCCCAACCATCAGAGCCATCATTTTATGGGTCTCATATAAGTCTACTACTATGATGATTATTCTACAAATAATTGCAACAACCATGGGGATTCCCCTTAGCTTGATAGACCAAGCACATCAATGCTATCATATGTTTCTATGACAACTATTCTAGTAGACATCAATGTTGTCTTTCCTAACATCATGTTAGCACATACATCCATGCTAATCTAGTTGACATCAATGCCAACACACTTACTACCACTGGCCACATAGCCAATGCCAACTTTCCGACAGATATCAATTTCAAAAAAGTTGTAACACTACAAATCTTTGTAACCATCTAACTGATAACATAATATTTATTTCTTCTCCTAATAATTTGCAAACACGAAAATAAATTTTAAACAAATCTAAATAGTCTTCCCTTATTTTTATACATGGAAATAAATGTTAGACAAATATAAATAGTCCTCCCTTATTTTCATAAGGTATAGAAAACGAAGTTCAATTTCAATATATGTTAAAAAAAAAAAAAATCAAAAATTAAAACAATAATAGAATAATAATGTTATATATATAATACAATGTTTAAATTATATTATTTGAAACAAAATTATTATAATTTAAATTCCTATATATTATTCTTTTTCACACACACACACACACACACATATACATACATATATATATATATATATATATATATATATATATATATATATATATATATATATATATATAACACATATACATACATACATATATATATATATATATATATATATATATATATATATATATATATATATATATATATATATAACAATGTTATTTTTTAATTTATTGTACAAAAAGGCTCAAAGCATGAGTGTTAAATGTTATACTATTGAGGAAAATACCCCATTCATCTTTTCCAACTTTGATTTGGGCTAGTTGTCATAATGTTGGTTGTCGTTTCTATGCCCATTGTCATATGATCTAGGGTTACCCTTTTGATCTTATTTCAGGAATGTGTATACCCAAACTCCTGCTTATAATTTTTCTTTATTTTCATCTAAATTTTGATAACATATCAGTAAAAAACTCCTATTGAATATATCTCCAATAAAACCATTTATGTTTGGATGTAATTGCATAGGACACTATGATAATTTACAATTACATGCTTCTTAAATTCTCTATGATTTGGATTAGATGGAATTCTTGTTTTTCATCCACATCGATGCTTTCAAGGTGGGAAAATGAAGGAATTAGCTTATAATATTAGTTTCTATAATGGAATCTAATTTGGGGAATTGGGATTACAAAACTTTGGGGAGTAGTTTGAGGCCTTAGATGATGTTATTTGGGGGTAAAATTTTACATTTTAGGCATCACACAATAACTCTATTCTATAGATAGAGATATTTCCAACAATCCAAGAAATAAATTAATAGGAGTTCATATTCAAACGTTATGACTCTTGGAAGTTGACCTACCATGATTTGCCAACGTAATTTAAGACCATGTCATTGTAGAAGAATCACAAAGCCATATAACCATATTCACAGCAAATTAACACACAAAAATTAAACTGGCGGAAAAGGCAGAGAGCCATAATGTGGTCTCTCATGCTCATATAATTCACATTATTCAAATAATTTAATAATACATTTAAATACATGAGTAATTGGTCTTAAGATAGTGCGTCTATCTTAGACTCACTTGGTTGAGACAATTTCTCAACTTACACACTAATTTAGGAGAGCTAGTTGGAGAGAATCTCTCATCCAAACTAGACTCCTTAGTTTGAGGAATTCTCATGATTTTATTTATTTAATTTAATAATTGGATTTATTATTGATTTTTAAGAGAGTGAGGCTAACATTCCCCCCCTCAATGATAAATCCAAAATGAACAAGGAACCATCTTCCAAGTTCTCAAGTTGATCCTCAAAAAACATTTGCCTAAAAAACCACCAAAGCTGGATGTTGAAGAAACTACAATATGAAGAGACCATGAGTGAGCTACATGAATGATTCATCTCTGAATGTCGGTTGACAACTCCATCATGTGCCAAGCCTAAAAAGGATCCAATTGTCCTTTGCTTGAAAACAACATCTGATGTCCATTGACACAGTTTGATGAATTCCCACTGGCGTATTTGCTAATGATGATCACCCACTGGCTGATGAATATGCCCACTGGTTGCTTCGCTGATGTTGTCGAGACTATCAGTCTGACAACCACTTGTCAATTTCATTGACATTTTTCCCCCTTTGTCAGCTGAAAGGAGAGGCAATCTTCTCCAAATTATATCTGAACTCCCCCCCTGTAGGTGGAGAATTCTTTCACTGGTGTACTTCCCCATTCAACTGCATGAGAGTACCATCTTCATTTGATTGTTGGCTACAATATGTGTGAGTGCATCCGATTGTAAAACTTGGACAATCTTCTGGCTGTGGAAGACCATTCCCAGGGATCAATCCATGAATAATTTATCTTCAATCTAGCTTACTGTCATTGGTAGCAGCATTTCTCTAATGTATGATTTGACTTGCTGCAATGGCTATAAGGATGGAGATCAAAACATTTATTTTCCAGATGATTGGCTCTTTGACAATGAGAACATTTCTATTTGTCTGCAACTTGAGTTTGTGTGCATTTTTGCTTGTCTTCAACTTTAGTTTGTGTGCATTGATGTCAGTCTACAAGTTGCTGAGAAATTGCTGAGGTGATTTGTTCAAGTAATCCGACACTGACGAACTGAATGGGCTTTGAATAATCACGCATATGTAAGTTGTCGTTATCTTTGACATATCCTAAGCTGCGTCGATTTCGATTACTTTGAATTTATTCCCATGGCTTGATGATGGATTTGGAAGAAAGTTGAACTAGAAAAAATTCAACACTTGAAGCTGGTTAGATGAATGACTTGGAATCATCAGTTGTATTTGTATTATTCAAAGACTTGGAAGCATCACTCTTCTCTAGCAACTCAATTCTTTGTAGTTGCAACTCCAGTTGAAGGAACTCAATCATTTCATGTACATGTTGAAGATGCACTTGAATATCAACAAGAGTTGTTTTTTTGATGTTCACCATGTCACCAGTTGATGATAAAATCAAATTGTTAAGAATTTGTGACAGTTGAATGTGTGTCACCATGTTAGCTTGCTCACTTTGAATTCAGGCTCGCTTGTACTCTTGCTTATTTCTGATGCTTTTAAACACTTGCTTGAACTACTGATTGTACGCTCGCTTGATGATGATCACTTTTCTTGAATGAAATGTTATGAATGCTTTAATGAACTTTACATAGGCTCGCTTGTACTGTTGCTTATTTCTGATGCTTTTAAACATTTGCTTGAACTACTGATTGTACGCTCGCTTGATGATGATCACTTTGCTTGAATGAAATGTTATGAATGCTTTAATGAACTTTACATAGGCTCGCTTGTTGTGCATTGAACTGTTGTACTTGATTTGGTTACTTGACACACTCGCTTGATCTTAGGGCGCTTGCTGTAGACACATGCTTGTTTTGATGCTTACTTGAAGATTAGAGTCCACGCTCATTTGAAGATGATTGCTTGCTTGATTATGTGCTTGAACTTGCTTGATTGTTTTATGCGTACTTGAATGAAATACTCATGCTTCCTTGCTTGATTGTTTTATGAACACGTTCACTTGCTTGATTGTTGTTATGAACACGCTCGCTTGCTTGATTGTACTTGCTTGAAATACTTGTTGTCTTGAATTCTTGTGTGATTACTGCACTTACTAAAAAAATGATGGGTGTTGAACACTATTGAAAATGCACCCAAATGATAAATGTTCAAGTGAAAACTGACTTGACTTAATGTATGCACTGTAACAAATCAAATGAGGGTGTCGGTTACAACCGAAAATGCACCCGGACAATTAAGTTTAAAACAGTTTTATTTGCAAGTGAAACAAAAGTGTTGTTGATGTAGTTAGGTTTGAAGTGCTTGATTTGTAGTGTTGCTAACTTGATTTCTTTGGTTACATGATGTGAAATGTGCTTGCTTGGAAGATCATATTATCAAGTTGATGATGTGACGCTTTGTGCTTGTGTACTTAAGCTTGATTAAGAGTTCATATACTTAAGCTTTCTTATGTGCATGTAGTTATTTAAGCATAATACAAAGAGATAATCTAAAAGTCATGCACACACATTCATTGCACACGGTGTACCTAATATCCCCTTATTCAATTTCGGGTGGATCTAGGACACGACCACCACAAAAAGGTATGTTTTTGTTAACCTTCAAGATACATCATCATGACAATGTCTTCAGTGAGGTGTCTCAAGCACAAACTGAGAACTCTTTGGTGTCAAATTGTCTTCAAAAAATTGCCTATAGTGACTCAATCACTCTCAAAGTAAAAGATTACTTTGGATTACAATAATTTCTTTCACCTAAACAAATCCACTTATCGCTCTAAATTTACAAAAGATGCACCTTATGTCTCCATAAAATCACTTATTACTCAATTACATAAAGAATTAGAAATACTCCTTATCCCTCCAAAAACTTTAAAAACATCAACCTTATTACAAAATTAATTCCAATCTTCACCCTTATGACTCTATAAATAAAAAATATTTTATCCACTCATTATCTCTCCTAAAAAAAAATCACTCAAGAAAATATACCTTATTTCTCCATCACTTCAAAATATAAATTACATTAAAAATTAAAAACACTACTTATCTCTCCTTCATTTTTTTTAAATCACTTTGAAAGAAGTGAATTAAACTTTTTGCTTTTAAACATTCACCATACGTGAATAATGGGAAAATGCATTTGAATAATATTCACCATATTTATCAAAAAATTTGTAATTTTCTGGGCGCATACCTCTAGGCAAGTCCTCCACAATGGAAATTTTCTCCACTACAGAAATTCGTGTCTTCACCAGGTGGAATGAGTCCAAATCAGACTCCAAAATTTAAAATCAACGCTTGGAATTATCATCGAAGAAGTAGAATGACTCTCTGGCGCTCGGGAGGTTTGGCAGAGCTACAAATCCACCATCTTCAAAACCACCATCGTTGTTGCCCCTTTAAATCGGAAGCCAAAACCACCTACCCTCGGGGGAATGATGGGAAGAAACCGCCTTTTGCAGGGCGGAAAAGGTTTGGTCTCTGAGAATTTGGCATTTTTCTCATCGGTTTAGGTGTAGGAGCTGCCTCTGTGAGCGTCCCACTATACATTTCAGAGGCATCTCCCGCTAAAATAAGAGGAGCTTTGGTGAGCACCAATGGTTTTATGATAACTGGCAGACAATTTCTTGCCTATCTCATCAATCTGGCCTTCACCAAGGTACCTGGGACATGGCGTTGGATGCTTGGTGTTGCTGGCATGCCTGTTGTGGTTTCGGTCAATCACCAATATCACGCAAGGGTCACTATACGCTGTCCCTAGCACCAGTACGGACATAGTACTATTGCAGCCACACTACAAGGCTTCAATTAACATGCAATTTGGTCTCCCACCATCTCTCACGAGTCACCTTCTAATAGCAATTTATAGGTTTCAAATAGAGCCTATCATGCAAACATCAAACACAACACTCAACTCTTTGTGTCCTCTCTATGCACTACTCCATGTTCTCTACAGTAACGGAACTCATCCTTCTTGCGACACCCATACAAGCTAAACAGAACTCAACACCACAATCAACACAACTTTCCCTCACAACCCCAAATCAAGCAACCTCGACTCTGAAATGACGCAGATGACGGAGACCGGTGGCCATGGCAAAGGAGGAGCTCGGATGCTGTGGTGGGTGCAAGGTCGAGGGTTTGAGATTTAGAAAATGACTATGAGTGAGCTGAAGATTACAGAGCTGCAAGATTTCCTCGGAATTGAATTGTTGTTCGAGAATTCCTTCCAGAATGTTCTTGAGCTTCGTAATTCTCTTCTACATAAATTCCCATCTCAACTCCAGCTCTGATACCACATGTAGAAGAATCACAAAGCCATATAACAATATGCACAACAAATTAACACACAAAAATTAAACTGGCGGAAAAGGCAGAGAGCCATCATGTGGTCTCTCATGCTCATGTAATTCACATTATTAAAATAATTTAATAATACATTTAAATACATGAGTAAGTGGTCTTAAGATAGTGCGTCTATCTTAGATTCACTTGGTTGAGAAAATTTCTCAACTTACACACTAATTTAGGAGAGCTAGTTGGAGAGAATCTCTCATCCAAACTAGACTCCTTAGTTTGAGGAATTCTCATGATTTTATTTATTTAATTTAATAATTGGATTTATTATTGATTTTTAAGAGAGTGAGGCTAACATTCCCCCCGTCAATGATAAATCCAAAACAAACAAGGAACCATCTTCCATGTTCTCAAGTTGATCCTAAAAAAACATTTGCTTGAAAAACCGCCAAAGCTGGATGTTGAAGAAACTACAATATGAAGAGACCATGAGTCAGCTGCATGACTGGTTCATCTCTGAATATTGCTTGAAAACTCCATCATGTTCCAAGCCACAAAAGGATCCAACTGTCCTTTGCTTGAAAACAACATCCGGTGTCTATTAACACAATTTGATGAATGCCCACTAGTGTATTTGCTGATGATGATTAATGAGCCCCAGAAATGGGTAATTATATGGGCCCATTTTGCCTCTTAATTCAACTTAATCCACCATTCTCATTATTTTGTTGCATGTTTTTTTTTATATTTATGCTAATAGAGTGAATTGGGTTAGTCCTTATGCCAAAAAGTCTAATGTGTGCTTTATGTAGATTTTTGGTCAATTTTGAGACAAAATCAAAGGTTTAATGAGCATTTGGCAGCCAAATTCATGGAAGAACAAGGGAGAGGATTTGTAGGAGGGTGTCCCCTTCATTCATGAGCCCTTACCTTGAATTCTCCATCAAAAACTTGAAGCACAAAGCCAAGGAATAGCCAAGCAAGTTAAGTAGGACTGTTGTTATCTTCAGTTCCAGGAAGCCGAGTTTCTTGATTTTAGGAGGACTGTTGGAGGTCCCCATTTGTATAAATAAGAAGCCTTAGGGCCTCAATTTTGTTAGTCATATTTTAGTTATTTATTAGCCATTTGATAGTCTATTTTCGCACTTTAGTGCAGCCTTGTAGTCAACTCATTTTTTGAGCTTCTTCTTGCAGAAAGTTTTGTGATGTAACTATTATTTTTTGATCAATGAAGATGAATCCAGCTTTGAACCAGTTCTGATCTTTCCTAGGGGGCCGTAGCTCTTAGGGTTGGGCCCAACCCAAGTTCCCAGTACCTCCTTTGTGTACTTTATGTGTTTTTACTGCATTCATAGAATAATTTCTGTTATATAGGTCAAATCTTGCTTTGTTACTTAGGTTGTTTTTTATGATTAAGATAGTTGTTCATGCTTTAGGTTGATTTGATAGTTTGATAATAGAAAAGATCCACGAAAAGGCTACCAAGCAGTCCTTGATCTCATTTCTCCCTCCTTGTGACCATGAACTGAGACCAAGGCACACTTGCTGCCACAAAAACATTGTTTTTGCCTTCCAATGCAATTGCTAGTGTTATATTTCGAGTTGGAGAACTTGATATAAGTTGTATTTTCATGCTTAGATCTGTGATTGCTCAGCTTCCATAGCTTTCTTGCATTATTTCCTGTCTATAAATTTCTGTTCATCACGTTTCTGGTTTTTAGGTCAGAATTAGGTCAAAATAGATAAATCTCTCTTATTTTATTCTTTGCTTAGATCAGTTTTAGAAAGAAGTGTGCAAAACACCTATAAGACACTCGGAAATACCCTTCCTCCATCATACAATGTACTCCAGTCTCTCTCTCAAGATTTCCTTCACCCATTCGCCATACTTTCCCAACTTGCCCTAATTTCTACATTTTTGTGCAACATTGCTTTCTTCATCTTTGAACAAATCCAACCATCTTCATCACTCTTGAGCTTCATTTACCAGGTCTTAGACCCCTTATCATCCCTATCCAACCTTCATTTCCACTTTGCCACTGTTTTTCCACCTTCAACCCTCTAAAAACCACTTTCGGCCTGTTCCTATAGAACTTCCTGTAGAATTTCCTGTAGATCCCCTGCAACATCCTCTAGAAGTTCATGCGAGCGATTTTTCGAAGTTCGATCATGGTGGAAATCTCCAGAAGGGTGCTAGGGACTCCTCAGGTCCTCTCCACACATTCTCAAACTCCTACAAATTCCTACTCCATTTCCTTTCACCTCTAAACCTCTGCACAATCACAAATAGTTAAAACACATGCATAATAATTTTGCATAAAATTACTCAAAAATACAAAAAGATGATGTTTCCATATTTTTCTTCAAAATTAGCTTAAACACATGTATTTTACCTTTGCAAGAGTCAATAGCATCTAGTTCAGTAGTTTACATCTCTTTTCTTGCACAAATAGTGTTCGTCGGTAAAACTAGGGTTTGCTAGGGTTTACATTTCCTTTTAGCTTTCATGTTCTTTCTACAAGTAGACTAGCCTCTTTTGAGTTAGCTTCCTTCCATCATAGTTAAAAGCTTATTCTGAGAACTCAAAGAAGTTAGCTTGAGCTCGTAGCGAACTTGTGCCAGCTGATCAAGTGACAGCCTGCAGTAAGAGCTAGTACTTGTGCATATAGCACCGTCGCTTCCAAGTTTTTTACGAACTACCGGATTGATAAAAGTAAAGTAGGGAGTCCTAGGAGTTGCAGCATCATTGCTGCAATACTGGAGATCACCATCTTTTTAGTGCCATTGCCGGGGAAGCATTATAGTATTTCGTGATTACTACTTTTCTTCTATTTTCTACTTCAACCTTCTGCTAAGTAGTTTATTTCAGCAAGAGTAGAGTAGTTCTTTCATTTCAATTCTGCAATTTCAATTCTACAAAAGTAGATTAGACATTTCCTGCTTTCGTTTCAATTTCGCAATTTCATTTCAACAAGTGTAGATTAGACATTTCCTGCTTTCATTTCAATTTCACAATTTCATTTCAGCAAGCATAGATTAGACATTTCTTGCTTTCATTTAAATTCCACAATTTCATTTCAGCAAGCATAGATTAGCTATTTCCTGCTTTCACTTCAATTCTGCAATTTCATTTCAACAAAATAGATTAGTCCTTTTCTGCTTTCATTTCAATTTTGCAATTTCATTTTAGCAAAATAGATTAGTCCTTTCTTGCTTTCATTTCAATTTCATTTCAAAAAAATAGATTAGTCCTTTCTTTCTTTCATTTTCAGGTACAAACAGAGAAAAAAAAAATCAACCAAAAATATTTCCTTTCATGCCTCGTAGGAGTAGAGATAATTCAGAAAAATGTTTGCACAACACCCCCACTATTTCACACAGCCAACCTTTTTTCTTCTTCGATGGTTGTGATTAAGAAGAACCCTTAGGTGGACAACAAGACATATTTGAAGAACCTATAGGGGAGAAGAAGAAGAAAACATTCCTCTAGAGCAAATGGCTGAAAACAGAAATGTTGGGAGCAATACCTTTTCTTCCAACTCATCCATTGAAGGTGAAATTGGAAACATGTGGGAAGATTTCAAGAGTGAGATGAGGCATATGCTTGCCATGCATATCAAAAGATATCGGGAGGAAGCAGAGAGGGCTTTGGCCATATTTTGTCCCAGGTGCACTAGAAAGCATCCTAGTAATGAATGCCCATTGCACTCTATAGAAGTGTGTTTTGTCTATGAAGAAGACCATCCTACAAACCAGTGCCCTTCCTTACCCGGATTTAAAGCTATGTACCAAGGGGCTAAAGGAGCCACTGAACCACTATATTTCATGAACCAAAGGAGGACACATGGACCCGGACCTTACCAACAGGGAATTCAAGGGACATCCCAGACTTATTACAACCCCTATCAAGCCACTTCCATACCTTATTGGGGTCCCCCTACTCATCCTTCCTGGTCCACACCCCCTCATTGGTCGTAGCCATCTCAATATCATGCTCAACCAGCTACTCATCCATTTCACCCCTATGCTTAGCCACAGCCTTAGTGTAATTCACCTCATAAAGGGTGGAGGCCCCTGTACAACACTCCTCCCACTCCTTTTCCTCCACCACCTGCTCAACCGCAACCATCACCCCCTGCTCCACCAAGGCAGCCCCAAATGCCTGCTCAACTGAACGCGAAATCGAATAACAGAAACGCTCAGCAAGTATATAGTGGGGAACCACCATTTCCAAACCCGCGCATTGGAGCAGCTCAACCCAATCACAATGCAGAGGCACAACATTTCCAAACAACTCCTCTTGAGCTCAATGATATTCACTGTAGCTCAGGAAGAGTATTGCAAGGAAGAGATTATATTGATATCATTGAAGGACCACATCCAGCAGAAGAAGATGCAAAAGAGAAGATCAAAGAACCATGGGCTACACTTGATAAAGAGAAGACAACAGAATCAAAGATTGAGAGAGCTCCCTCGTGGTTACCATCAAATCCTCCATGTATTCAAGAGAAAAATCAGCAAAAAGAGGAGGATGTGAAGGCCATGGTAAAACAAGACATGAAGGATGATCCAGATCAGCAAAAATGCCAAGGATATCATATCTATACTGAGATAAGGTTCCAGATGGTCACTAAGTTGCAGCAATACTCTCTTCCTCAACTATGCTTGATCCTTCAAAGTAAAATCATTTGGTCTCTGCAATCCGGATACCTGTCCAAGCATACATTTCAAGCCTCCACAACATTTTGTCTATCATCTCGATGTGCACATGGCTCCATTGGAAGTATTCTTATACTTGAAAATGATTTTTCTTTTCAAGTAGGGTAGGGTAGGAAAAAAAAAGAAAAAGGAAAAAAATGAAAAATAAGAGGAAAAAAATAAAAATCTAAGGTGAAAACCTTCTTGGAGGCACCTCAGATTGGCTCATTAATTGAAAATCTCCATGAGGCGGTTAATGGTTTAGAAGGAGGAGAAAAGAAAAAGGGAATAAGATCCCTGGGTGAAAATCTCTCTTGGAGGTGCCCAGGGTAGGCAATTAGGGTGAAAACCTCCTTGAGGCGCCCTAGTTGTTTTCAAAAAAAGAGAGAGAGAAAAAAGAGAAATGAATTTCCAGTTGTATTGCAGGTCTGAAAGAGAACTTCAGGAAGCAGCAACAGGTGACAAGAAAGCTTTGAAACCAATAACAACACCTATCCTACCATCCCTCACCCTTCTCCATAATTTTTGACATTCTTTCCACCTCATTGTCCTTCTTTTCCGAAAAATGTGTTTTTTATAGGAGGATCCTGTAGAAATTATAGAGAGCTAGAAATGGACTTCAAAAGCAGTTTGAGGAACAGGGAAGCTTCATAAAGGGTTTGTAAATCCCCCTGCAATCTTCAAACCTCTCTCCCATCAATTCCAAGTCTGCATTACAGCCTAAGCTCATTTTTTTTTATTGTGCAAAAATTGCAGAATGCTCTAATACAAAAATACATAGAGCAGAAATTTCCTTTTTCCCTAACTTGAAACCATGCATCCTTTTAAAAAATGTTTCATGGGGAGTTGTATAGGGATAATGGCAACATGCCCAAGCAATTTCAGCTAATTCTAGTGCATGGTTTCCAAGAAATCAGCCTACATCACCTTCATCCATTTTTTCATTTTCTACATATCCGTCCATCAATTTAAAACCTGTTTCATGGGGAGATGCATATGGGTGATAGTAACCTACCCAAGAAATTTCAACCAATTCCAGTGCATGGTTTCCGAGAAATTGACCTCCGTCACCTTCAGCCATTTTCAATTTTTTCAAAATCCGTGCGTCCATTGACCACAATTTTTCTATGGGAGGTGCATAATGATGATGGAAACATGCTCAAAAAATTTCAGGTCAATCCGGTCTATTGTTTGGGAGCTATGGACAAAACAAGTCGTTGTCCTGCAAAAATCTAGCATCAGCAGCATGAGGGTGCAAATCTGAAGGTGGAAGCAAACTCCTACAGCTTAGGTCCAACCAGAGGATACCCGCACAAGAAAAATAGCCACACATCAGACAGTAGAAAACATATAGCAGAAGGGATACAGGCATGTAGGAATTGAATATGAGCATGTAACAGCAAAAGAACCAAGTAGCACACACATTTCGACTTACAGGTAAGTGTCTAAACCAGTTCCTCTATTTGCATCTGTATGATTCAAAACTTCATAAATGAATGAAATGGTTGGATTAAGCCAGAAAGGTGGCCAGTTAACTGGACACCCTCAACTGGTTCGATTACACTCATTCAGAGATCACCCAGCACACGTGTATAGTTAACTCACCGGAAATTTAAAAAACAGGTAGTGGCAGATATTTTGAACTCCAGCACAACTGATGTCAAGTGATTAATAGGTAGAAAACATACAGTTTCATAATATCACTACATTGGGGACTAATGGTCTGCATAGGGCCAACGTACACTTGGCCAGCTCACCCTCCATCAATGAAAGTCTCCATAAGCAGCCGTAAGAACTCCTCTTTGAAATACTCTCCCCACCATTGTTTCCATTCTATCATCGTCCCTGCAGCTGTAGCAAGCTCTATACCACCTCCATAGTAGCGAACCAGTCTTTCTCTACCATTTTTCAAAACCCTCCTGCTTATCGGGTTCTACAGGAACAGCAAACACAGTCTACAGGAGTCGAAAGATTTCTACAGGAAGGGCAGAGAACAACTCTGTAGAAGGAAAATAGAAGATTTTTGTCAAAATTCGAGCTGGAAATGAGGTAGGCTCAATAAATCTCTCTGCATATGACTTATTTGAATAAGGTGGTGGATCAAAAACACAACAGTGGATTGAAAAAAGGAGAATGAAACTTAAAAGTCTACCTGCATATTTTCCCTGAGTTCTACATAGTTCTCTGTTTTCTTCTCTACATTCGAAGTCTATCTCCTTCTTTCTCAAATTCTATTGTAAAGAAAATACATGCAACCATAGAAACAAGCCTGTGTGAAAAAAAAAAATGAATTTGCATATCTGCCTACTCTCTTAAGAGAACCCGTGTTATTTATCCTCTGTTCTATCAAAAAAAAAAAAAAAATCCTTTTCAAAAGCAAAAAGTGAAATTCAGTATAAACGCAGTTTAAAACAAAGAGAAATATTGCAATTTGATGTTGTAAGGAGAAGCACATGGGAAATTCCTTATTTGGTTTCAGAAAAAGATGAAAATTCTGTTATCCCTCTGTTTTTAGTTCTGCTTACTTTCTCACCTGAGCATTTTGTTTAAAAAAAAAAAGAAAAAACACTCAACACCACATGGAGGACAAGCTAAAGGAATTAAGAGGAGAGTTGGCCATGGTTGGGCACATAGAGAGCAGTAAAACAACCCAGCCATAGGAAGAAAATGAGCTGCTGAAAAAGCAGTTACAGCAACAGGAAATTCATAAGGGAGATAGGTTGTCCATCTTGGGAGGGCAGCAACATCAAGAAGGTCCCTTAACTGACAATGAAGCAACTGATAACTCAGTAGGACATGAAAAGGAGAAGAAAGAAACTAAAATAGAAGAGAAGGATGAAGAGACAGAACAAGGAGAAACAGAGCAAACAGAGAAAGAAAAAGAGACAAAAGGAGGAGAAAAAGAGGAACCAGAGGCAAAACAAAGAAAAGGGTCCCCTAAGACTCTAGAAAGAGAGGTAGCAGCTGGTCTCACTACCCTGAGCACACCAATTAAGCCAAAAGAAAGAGAAAAAGGTAGGCCTCCATGTATTTCAAGGCCAGGAAAAGCACTAGAATTCAAACCAGTAGAACAGGAGGAGCAATGGAAGGACATGGACAAGAAGGCAAAATTTTATGGCACACATGAGTAGACCACATCAGAAGCTTGGGATGATAGGGAGGCGACCAAGGCCATCAAAGATCAGGAGATATATTAGTTTCTCAGAGGATGAGCAACACCTTCAGTAGGGGGGTGATGATGAGCCCCAAAAATGGGTAATTATATGGGCTCATTTTGCCTCTTAATTTGACTTAATCCACCATTCTCATCAGGCTATTGCATTTTTTTAATTATATTTATGCCAACAGAATGAATTGGGTTAGTCATTATGCCAAAAAGTCTAATGTGTTCTTTATGTAGATTTTTGGTCAATTTTGAGACAAAATCAAATGTTTAATGAGCATTTGGCAACCAAATTCATGGAAGAACAAGGGAGAGGATTTGTACGAGGGTGTCCCATTCATTTATGATCCCTTACCTCGAATTCTCCATCAAAAACTCAGAGCACAAAGCTAAGGGCAGCCAAGCAAGTCAAGTAGGACTTTTGTTATCTTCAGTTCTAGGAAGCCGAGTTCCTTGATTTTAGGAGGACTGTTTGAGGTCCCCATTTGCGTAAATAAGAAGGCTTAGGGCCTCAGTTTTGTTAGTCAGATTTTAGTTAGCTTTTAGCCATTTGATAGTCTATTTTCACACTTTAGTGCAACCTTATAGTCAGCTCATTTTCGAGCTTCTTCTTGCAGACAATTTTGTGATGTAACTATTATTTTTTTATCAATAAAGATGAATCCAACTTTGAACCAGTTCTAATATCTCCTAGGGGGCTGTAGCTCTTGGGGTTGGGCCCAACCCAAGTGCCCAGTACCTCCTTTGTGTACTTTTATGTGTTTTTACTACATTCATAGAATAATTTCTGTTATATAGGTTAAATCTTGCTTTGTTACTTAGGTTGTTTTTTATGATTAAGATAGTTGTTCATGCTTCAGGTTGATTTGATAGTTTGATAACAGAAAAGATCCACAAAAAGGCTACCAATCAGTCCTTGATCTCATTTCTCCCTCCTTGGGACCATGAATTGAGACCAAGGCACACTTGCTGCCACAAAAACACTATTTTTGCCTTCCAATGCAATTGCTAGTGTTAGATTTCGAGTTGGAGAAGTTGATATCAGTTGTTTTTTCATGCTTAGATTTGTTCTTGCTCAGTTTCCATAGCTTTCTTACATGATTTCCTATCTATAAATTTCTGTTCATCACGTTTCTGGTTTTTAGGTCAGAATTAGGTCAAAATAGATAAATCTCTGTTTTTTTAGTCTTTGCTTGGATCAGTTTCAGAAAGAAGTGTGCAGAACACCTGTAAGACACTCCAACCTACCCTTCCTCCATCATACAACCTACTCCAATCTCTCTCTAAAGATTTCCTTCATCCATTTGCCATACTTTCCCAACTTGCCCTAATTTCTACATTTTTGTGCAACATTTCTTTCTTCATCTTTGAACAAATCCAACCATCTTTATCACTCCTGAGCTTCATTTACCAGGCCTTAGACCCCTTATCATTTCTATCCATCCTTCAGTTCCACTTTCCCATCGTTTTTCCACCTTGAACCCTCTAAAAACCACTTTCGGCCTGTTCTTGTAGAACTTCCTGTAGAATTTCCTGTAGATCCCCTAGAGCCTCATGTAGAAGTTCATGCGAGCGATTTTTCGAAGTCCGATCACGGTGGAAATATCCAGAAGGGTGTTAGGGACTCCTTAGGTCCTCTCCACACATTCCTAACCTCCTGCAAATGGCCACTCCATTTCCTTTCGCCTCTAAACCTCTACACAGTCACAAATAGTTAAAACACATGCATAATAATTCTGCATAAAATTGCTCAAAAATACAAAAAGATGATTTTTCCATATTTTCCTTCAGAAGTAGCTTAAACACATGCATTCTACCTTTGCAAGAGTCAATGCCATCCAATTCAGTAGTTTACATCTCTTTTCTTGCAAAAGTAGTGTTCATTGGTAAAACTAGGGTTTGCTAGGGTTTGCGTTTCCTTTCAGCTTTCATCTTCTTTCTGCAAGTAGACTAGCCTCTTTTGAGTTAGCTTCCTTCCATCATAGTTAAAAGATTATTCTAAGAACTCATAGAAGTTGGCTTGAGCTCCTAGTGAATTTGTGCCAGCCAATAAAGTGACAGCCTACAGTAAGAGCTAGTACTTGTTCATATAGCACCATCGCTTCCAAGTTTGTTACGAACTACCAGGTTGATCAAAGTAAAGTAGGGAGTCTTAGGAGTTGCAGCATCATTTTTGCAATACTGGAGCTCACCAATGATCGCCCACTGGCTGATGAAGATGCCCACTGGTTGCTTCACTGATGTTGTCGTGACTATCAGTCTGACAACCCCTTGTCAATTTCATTGACATTTTCCCCCTTTGTCAGTTGAAAGGAGAGGAAATCTTCTCCAAATTATATCTGAACTCCCCCCTGTGGGTGGAGGAGTATTTCACTGGTGTATTTTCCCATTCAGCTACATGAGAGTACCATCTTCATTTGATTGTTGGCTGCAATATGTGTGAGTGCATCTGATTGTAAAACTTGGACAATCTTCTGGTTGTGGATGACCATTCCCAGGGATCAATCCATGAATAATTTATCTTCAATCTGGTTGACTTTCATTGGTAGCAGCATTTCTCTGATGTATGATTTGACTTGCTGCAAGGGCTACAAGGATGGAGATCAAAACATTGATTTTCCAGATGACTGGTTCTTTGACAATGAGAACATTTCGGTTTGTCTACAACTTGAGTTTGTGTGCATTTTTGTTTGTCTTCAACTTCAATTTGTGTGCATTGACATCAGTCTGCAAGTTTATGATAACTTGCTGAGGTGATTTGTTCAAGTAATCTGGCACTGATGAACTGAATGGGCTTTGAATAATCAGGCATATGTAAGTTGTTGTTATCTTTGGCATATACTAAGCTGCGTCGATTTCAATTACTTTGAATTTCTTCCCATGGCTTGATGATGGATTTGGAAGAAAGTTGAACTGGAACAACTTCAACACTTGAAGCTGGTTGGATGAATGACTTGGAATTAGCAGCTGTATTTGTATTGTTCAAAGACTTGGAAGCATCACTCTTCTCTAGCAACTCAATTCTTTGTAGTTACGACTCTAGTTGAAGGAACTCAATCATTTCATCTGCATGTTGAAGATGCACTTGAATATCAGCAAGAGTTGTTTCGCTGATGTTCACCATGTCGCCAGATGATGATAAAATCAAATTGTTAAGAATTTGGGACAGTTTATTGTGTGTCACCATGTTAGCTTTCTCACTTTGAATTTAGGCTCGCTTGTACTGTTGCTTATTTTTGATGCTTTTAAACACTTGCTTTAACTATTGATTGTACGCTCACTTGATGACAATCGCTTTGCTTGAATGGAACGTTATGAATGCTTTAATGAACTTTACACAGGCTTGCTTGTTGTACGTTTAACTGTTGTACCTGATTTGGTTAATTGACACACTTGCTTGATCTTAGGGCGCTTGTTGTAGACACATGCTTGTTTTGATGCTTAGTTGAAGATTAGAGTCCACGCTCATTTGAAGATGATTGCTTGCTTGATTATGTGCTTGAACTTGCTTGATTGTTTTATGCGTACTTGAATGAAATACTCATGCTTCCTTGCTTGATTGTTTTATGAACATGTTCACTTGCTTGATTGTTGTTATGAACACGCTCGCTTGCTTGATTGTACTTGCTTGAAATACTTGTTGTCTTGAACTCTTGTGTGATTACTGCACTTAGTAAAAAAATTGATGGGTGTCAAACACTGTTGAAATGCACCCAAATGATAAATGTTCAAGTGACAATTGACTTGACTAAATGTATGCACTGTAACAAATAAAATGAGGGTGTTGGTTACAATCGAAAATGCACCTAGACAATTAAGTTTAAAACAGTTTTATTTGCAAGTGAAACAAAAGTGTTGTTGATGTCATTAGGCTTGAAGTGCTTGATTTGTAGCATTGTTAACTTGATTGCTTTGATTACATGATGTGAAATTTGCTTGCTTGGAAGATCATCTTATCACGTCGATGATGTGACGCTTTGTGCTTGTATACTTAAGCTTGATTAAGAGTTCTTATACTTAAGCTTTCTTATGTGCATGTAGTTATTTAAGCATAGTACAAAGAGATAATCTAAACACAAGTCATGCACATGCATTCATTGCACACGGTGTACCTAATATCCCCTTATTCAATTTCGGGCGGATCTAGGACATGACCACCACAAAAAGATATGTTTTTATTAACCTTCAAGATACATCATCATGACAATGTCTTTAGTGAGGCGTCTCAAGCACAGACTGAGAACTCTTTGGCATCAAATTGTCTTCAAAAAACTGCCTGTAGTGACTCAATCACTCTCAAAGTAAAATATTACTTTGGATTACAATAATGTCTTTCACCTAAACAAATTCACTTATCGCTCCAAATTTACAAAATATGCACCTTATGTCTCCATAAAATCACTTATTACTCCATTACATAAAGAATTAGAAATACTCCTTATCCCTCCAAAAACTTTTAAAACATCAACCTTATTACAAAATTAATTCCAATCTTCACCCTTATGACTCTATAAATAAAAGATATTTTATCCACTCTTTATCTCTCCTAAAAAAAATCACTCAAAAAAATATACCTTATTTCTCCATCACTTCAAAATATAAATTACATTAAAAATTACAAACACTACTTATCTCTCCTTCATTTTCTTTAAATCACTTTGAAAGAAGTGAATTAAACTTTTTTCTTTTAAACATTCACCACACGTGAATAATGGGAAAATGCATTTGAATAATATTCACCATATTTATAAAAAAATTGTAATTTTTTTGGCACATAGCTCTAGGCAAGTCCTCCACAATGGAAATTTTCTCCACTACAGAATCTGTGTCTTCACCAGGTGGAATGAGTCCAAATCAGACTCCAAAATTTAAAATCAACAATTGGAATTATCATCAAAGAAGTAGAGTGACTCTCTAGCGCTCAAGAGGTTTGGCAGAGCTGCAAATCCGCCATCTTCAAAACCACTATCGTTGTTGCCCCTTTAAATCGGAAGTCAAAACCACCTACCCTCGTGGGAATGGTGGGAAGAAACCACCTTTTACAGGGCGGAAAAGGTTTGGTCTCTAACAATTTTGCATTTTTCTCATCGGTTTAGGTGTAGGAGCTACCTCTGTGAGCATCCCACTATACATTTCAGAGGCATCTCCCACTAAAATAAGAGGAGCTTTGGTGAGCACCAATGGTTTTGTGATAACTGGCGGACAATTTCTTGCCTATCTCATTAATCTGGCCTTCACCAAGGCACCCAAGACATGGCATTGGATGTTTGGTGTTGCTGGGATGCCTGTTGTGGTTTTGGTCAATCACCAATATCACGCAAGGGTCACTATACGCAGTCCCTAGCACCAGTACGCACGTAGTACTGTTGTAGCCACACTACAAGGCTTCAATTAACATGCGATTCGGTCTCCCACCATCTCTCACGAGTCGCCTTCTAATAGTAATTTACAGGTTTCAAATAGAGTGTATCATGCAAACATCAAACACAACACTCAACTCTTTGTGTCCTCTCTATGCACCACTCCATGTTCTCTACACTAATGCAACTCAGCCTTCTTGCGACACCCATACAAGCTAACCAGAACTCAACACCACAATCAACACAACTTTCCCTCACAACCCCAAATCAAACAACCTCTGCTCTGAAACAATGCAGATGATGGAGACCGGTGGCCATGGAAAAGGAGGAGCTCGGATGCTGTGGAGGGTGCGAGTTTGAGGGTTTGAGATTTAGAAAATGACTATGAGTGAGATGAAGATTACAGAGCTGCAAGACTTCCTCGGAATTGAATTGTTGTTCGAGAATTCCTTCCAGAATGTTCTTGAGCTTCGTAATTCTCTTCTGTATAAATTCCCATCTTGACTCCAACTCTAATACCACATGTAGAAGAATCACAAATCCATATAACCATATGCAAAACAAATTAACACACAAAAATTAAACTGGCGGAAAAGGCAGAGAGCCATTATGTGGTCTCTCATGCTCATGTAATTCACATTATTCAAATAATTTAATAATGCATTTAAGTACATGAGTAAGTGGTATTAAGATAGTGGGTCTATCTTAGACTCACTTGGTTGAGACAATTTCTCAACTTACACACTAATTTAGGAGAGCTAGTTGGAGAGAATCTCTCATCCAAAGTAGACTCCTTAGTTTGAGGAATTCTCATGATTTTATTTATTTAATTTAATAATTGGATTTATTATTGATTTTTAAGAGAGTGAGGCTGACAGTCATGTCATCTTGTAATACCCCTCTCCTTCTATAATAATATTTTCTTTACTTAGACTGAAATTATGTTACTTTGATGGCTAAAATGCCATTAATTGGTTAAGATGGAAATAAAAAGTAAAGTGGTTATCATGTAGTAGATAAATTGTATTAATAAACGAAAAGTTGGAATTACGTGAGATGAGACACTAGAGTTAACAAATTGTTGCCAAAAAGTGGAAAGAGTCTCATTGATGAATCATATTGAGATAAATTTACCATAAGTGGAACTCTTAGACAAAATTTAATGAGATGGGAGATAAAGATCCATTACATCTCTTAGCTGGAGAAAATTGTTAAGTGTCGAGTAGAATAAATCACCACGGGAGAGGAAAGAGTGATTTAAAATAAAAACCCACAAGGATAGATAACTTCTAAAACACGGCCAAATCAAGCACCAACAGGTTCCATAGTGTAAAAGGGTTTTGATAAACTCCTAAAACACCTTGGGATGAAAGATTTTACCACCTTTGTGACACTAAGAGAATTGAAGATGAAAATTACTTTGGGTTAGAATGTCTTATGTTAGTGACATTAGATATCATTTTTAAAAGACTTGTCACACAAAAAAAAATTGTAACATTTTAACCCAACAACAATGAAGTTGAATACTTCTATTTTAAATATTTTATGAAAACAAAAATAAAATACTAAAGAATTCCAAGTATTTCCTTAGCTTCTTAAAGTAACATAAAATAATGTAATCTCAATCAATGTTAGTTGTTATTATTATAATAATCAATTCACTACTAAATTACATAAAAGTAGTATAACATTATTTTAGATGAAATTTTTAATATAAATATGAGCGAGGTAATATAGTAAATGATTAAAAGTATCTTGTTGTTCTAATTAGTGTAAATAAAAAAATCAATATTATTAATACATGAACAAATTATCATCATCTTGACAATAAAATAAAGCATTAGATTATTCCCAAAACCCCTTAGCATGAAATAATTTCTCATGTTTGCGACTTTAAGAGAATTAGAGATGACAATAACATTCTCATCGAATATCCTCCATACTCATAAATTAGACATATATCTCAAACATATGTATATCTTTATTGGATATTGTTGTAAAAAATGTTAACACTAAGAGGGGGTTTGAATCAAATATTAAGGCTAATTTAAACATTTATGCCAATTTATCTTTACTCATTCAAACTTGGCATCCACTAAATGAGAGAAACCATTAAAAAACCATACAACAACCATATCAATCAATACAAGAATACACCTCATGAGAAGCAAATGCATGAGACACAAAGGCTTAATATGGAAACCATTCTAGGAAAAAACCACCAAGCTTGCTTTTGTTATTGATTTAAAAATAAGAGCATGTACTCTATTACATCAATGTGGGAGGTTATCTCGTATGAAAAATAAGCCTATATTAGTGCAATACATGTATATACGTAATCATATCAATATACCGACATCATACATGATAACACCAACTGCATATCATGACCTCATGCACGACAACCATGACCATGAAAATGCATGCATAACAACCATATAGACAACTAACATTCATGCATGATAAACAAATTTTTCCCATCTAGTCCAAGTACTGAACCATGATTTGATACCAATCTATAATGCCACCTCCCACATTTACCCATTTTCACTAGCCTATTTGGGTAAACATGAGATGAGGACGACTATGACATGACTCAACCTCCTAAGTATAGTTAAGGAATTCGAATCAACAAATTGAATCTTACTAACCTTCCTTGGGATATACAACACACCCAAGAGTTGAACAACCACTCCAAGTGCCCAAACCCTAAGCTGGAATTCCTTTTAGTGACCTGGGCTCCCAACCACATGGATGACAAGGCCTCATTTCGGTTGAGGGCCTCCATTTGCATGTATAAGCCTACCATGTAGTTGTTGTTACGTAAAATCTTTAGTTTAGAGGGTATGTTCCCTGATTCCGAGCCTATATTCCAGGTGAGCCTCCAAACCACTGCCCAAAACTCATTTAGACTTTCCAGAATTATTAATAACATCAAGAAAAATCCATTCATACCAAACTTGATCAAATACTTGACCTAACTAGGCCTAACCATGACAGTTATTTCGTCAAACATATTGAGAACATATAATCTATAGGTCATGAATCCATTCATAACATGGGGTTCTGATACTTATTTGAGAATCATTAATAAGGTATAATGCGCTATCATAATAACTACAATCACATTTCTTAGCTCATGCATTCATTAACCATTCATCAAATTATCAAAACATGTCAAGAACCATAACTAGAGCCTGTTATGAAACCATGCTTATAACCAACATATAACCATAATAATAAACATGATAGAATATCCACCAAATCCAAATAATAGACAGTAAAAGTACTCATGAAATACAAAAGGAAAAGAGCTCTTATTAACATATGCAAAAGCCAACGAAGTCAGGAACTTCCACGTACCACTTGACGATACATTGAGATAAACCAAAACTTGATTTTAGTCAATCACCCTTGTACCATATTCCAAGCACGAATGTGGGACTCAACACAAAAACAACTAGGGCTTCCAAGAGACTAAACCACCTCCACCCTCATCCTCTCGCGATCACACCAAAACCAGTCAGGAGATCACATAAGGAAACCAATAAATCAATAACCAATGTTTAGTAGAGATTAAACCACCTCCACCACCAAGGTTTACCGCAATCCCACTAAAACTGACCAACAAATTAATTTGCTCAAAACAAGCTTGAGTGCCTCAGAATTTCCTCACCAATAATTTGAGGAATTTACCCGTCTCCACCCTAAGACTTTACTACAATCACCCCAAAATTGGTGAAGGGATTCCTAGGCCCTATGAAAATTTTCCTTAGATGACCTCACCCAGTTCCAAAACCATCCGACAATCCAAAGCTCAACCAAATAAAATAACCGCATCAGACCATGACTATCCAGAAATGACAAGGAAAGGTTGAAAGCACTGTCATACCTAGGAAGAACCATGCCAATGATGATAAGATAACCAAATACACACATGCATGTACCATGCATTTAGAAACCAACAAGGAAATCACACATGCATGTACCATGCATTTAGAAACCAACAAGGAAATCACACATGCAAATTGTTACCTCCAAGTATTCCTGTTGAAGTTTCTTAATCAAAATTTTCCTTGCTTGCCCCTTGCTTTCCTTTGCCTTATTTTCCTTCCTTTTCTTTCCTTTCACCAATCCTAGAGTGCTCCAGGAATGCTCTGAGTGTGCACTACTATGAGAGAATAGAGAGAGGTCCAAGCTAAAAGTAATAAATGGTAACTAGTAGAAAGTTGCGAAAAAATCCTCATAAGCATTTTTATTATTGAGGCATCTATTTACATCAATTTCCTCTATTTCTCCTTCAATTTCCTTCTCATGCAAATTTGTGTCCTTTCATCTCCCTTTTCCCCTCTTTTCCTTTATTTTCATAAGTAAAATGTCAATTAATATCTCTTTGCCTTTTCCAATGCCTTAGAAAATTTCTCTTAGCCATAATAAACCAAATGAACACCCACTAGGATGTTTTGCCCAACATTCAACTTTGAATATATGTCCCATGAACTTTGTCTTATTTTTCCTTTATTACCTTTATTACATGAAATTTTAATGTAAGGTTGTTACAGAAAACAATATCTTAACTTTATTACTCTTCACTGGCAGTTGAAAATCCTCCGAGGAAGTGTTCTAAAGGAGAAATGACAGGAGAAATATGACAGATTTTGTACCCTGAATGAGATTAAGCATGCCATACGGTTCCAACATTTGCACATGAAGATTTTGGATGCCTGGATAGCCCACTTGGAGAGCCATCTCCAATGTGAGGTAAAACCTGTAGCTCCTCTAGGTTTTAGTACCAAAGATTCTGCTCTAGAGACTTCTTCAGTTTCTTGATTTTATGCTATGTACTCTAGTCACATTTATGTTTATAGTTCCAAAGATGATAGGCTTCTTTACTTACAACAATTGTTTTAATCTTGGTATAACTCTCTCCTCCATAGGTGGTTAGTATATCTAGTTTCCCTTATGGGAGATTGATACATGTTGAACTCTCTCTCTCTCTCTCTTCCTCTCAATATATATATATATATATATATATATATATATATATATATATATATTGAGAGGAAGAGAGAGAGAGAGAGAGAGATGTCTATGTTGGTGTAGTCAATCACATTTTCCATATTAACACAACATAGTATTTCACAAAATTATGTTAACATACATGTTTTGATGATATTTTTACATTTAACCTTTTAAAAAAAAGTACACGTTCTTAACAATTATGCTCCCTCAACCTATATAGTTTTATCATTTTTTTTCCTCTATGGCCATTTTCTATGTTTTATAATTTTTTTGCTTTATGGCCATTTTCTATCATCTCAATGAAATTGACCATAAAATCAAATAATAATTTTTTTACTATAAAATATAATAATAATAACAACAAATATTTTACTTTCAATTATATCACATATAAAAATAAATATTAATTTTTTTTTAATTAAAATGAATATGAATAAAATTGAAATATTTGTTTTTTTAATATTTTTTTAAAATATCACCACTTTACTTACACATATCATTGTCCATCAAATAATATTTTTCATTTCATTACACTTTATTTATATATATATATATATATATATATTATTTTATTCTATATATATATGTTAAATATGAAATAAACTACGCATATTGAGATGTAAAAATCACTCACACGTGGAATAAGATTTTCCATTATATTAATATGTGGGCGTAAAAAACACCTATATGTCCATTATGTTTTTATTCTTTTATATATATATATACACACTTACTTTCAATCGTGTTAGTGAAATACAGTTAAATTAACCTAAAGTTGGAAGAATTGGGATATAAATGAATAGATAATGAGTTAGATTATCACGAATTTAAGAGCAATGGTATATAAAATGTATTAAATTGTAATAAACGTTTTATTTCTAGTTACGGAGAGTAAAGTTTATATAATTTTTTAACGTTATATATTAAAATATTTTATTGATATTTATAATCGATATTGAAATATTTTTTTTTATTATTAATATAGTGTTTAAATATTATATATTAATTTTATATTTAGTAAAAAAATAACTATATATTTTATAAATAAAAAAAAATAAAAAAAATAAAAATTATATAAATAAAAAAAAATGAAAAAACATTTCAATAAGATATTGATTATACTAGAAAGCTTAAAATTAAAGTAATTGACCTAGATCTATCAAGGATGAAATATTTTAAAGTGTAAACATATTTAATATTTTATAAATTTATATTAACATAATATATTACCTCTAGCCTCTTACAAGAAAGTATATTTTCATAACCATAAATCCTACTCGAGATAATATAATTTTATAAAAGTTTTTGTTTTGTTCTTTTGGCACCACTTTTTTATCATCTTAATGGGTTACACCTTAACGTCAAATAAAAATGTTGGGATAACTAAGGGGATTTGAGTTGTGATATTAATAAACTAGAAAGTAAGATAAATATATGATAGGTATAGAAATAATTATAGATATTTCTATATTAAAAACCAAATATATATGTTTTTGTGTATCTTAACCTGTGCCAATTTCATATTTAGTACGGCCAAAATCACACATCTTCTTCATTTTAAAAAATGCAACAAAAATGTTTGAATGATAAGAAGTCTCTTACTTTTAATAGTATAATATATAAAGATATTAGGGTAGTACATTATTTAAAAGAAATTTTGAAATAATATATTTTGATTTATTTTAAATTAATAATTTTATAAAATATTATACTTCTACTTACCCATCTCTCATATTATTATGTCACACCTCCATATTTTTTTGATATATATATATATATATATATATATATATATATATAAATATATAAATAATATTTTAAAAATGGATTCTAAATTTTTTATTATTTTAGAAATCTAAATAATATTTGGTCATTAATATTTTTAAAATATTATATTTATAAAAAAATATTAGATTAGAGAAAAATAAGGCATTCCCTTTATAGTAAATTAAAAAATATTTTATAAATTAAAAATTAAAAATTAAATTAGAAAATGAATAAAATAAATTATATTAACAAAATAAAAACATGAAAAGGAAAAAAATTTTAATGTTAAAAAAATCAATAAGATATTCATTACTTATATATATATATATATATATATATATATATATATATATATATATATATATATATTTTAAATTATGTATTTGAAAATTAGGAGAGTAGATTCATCTTAATCTTTTATTTATCAAGGATTAAGGATTAAATCTTTTGAGGTGTAAATTTCTATTGTATTACGAAATTTGAAAGAATAACTGCACCTCATGATGTTTGATCCCTTTGAATACTTAAAAACTTCGTGGTTAAGATGTATCTACCCATCAGTTTTTATATGTTTGTTTTATATGTGTGTGTGTTTCTGGCTGACATGCATACACTCCATACTCAGCATGGAAAGAATTACATACCTCCTTCATTTTGATCAACACATACATAAAATGTTCTAACCATAAGAAGATTTTACTCTCAAATTCTTTATATAATATATAAATAATTGACAGTGAAATATTTTAATCATTATAATAATTTATTTAATTTTTACATTAATTTATTTTTATTGCCGTCAATATATTAGTATCTTGATAATAATAATATTAAAACCTTTACGATTAATAATAATACCCTTCTTTTTAATAAAATTGATTTCATTAATAAAAATGATATCAATTCTCATCCTAAAAATTCTCTCTCTTTCTCAAATTCCTTTTCTAATACTTGTATTGAATGCTTTTCTACCATCTGCATCATTCCTAAACCCCCTTCCATTCTTAATCATTCATCACTTGAACTTGATTCCTCTACCCTTCATTTCCTAGAAAAAGGGTTCAATTTTTTCCTTGCCCATTTTCAAATCATCGAGAAAGATAGATTATGCTTTATTGTGTTATTTTCTCAAATCCCTTGCCGTCACATAGTTCAATAAATTCCACAAGATTGTAGCATAGTGCTCCACCACACTAAGACCACAAATCCTAATTTATCCAAAGAAGAAACATTAGCCACCAAATTCCTCAACTATGATACCCCACATTCTTTTCCTTACGGTAGATAAAGGAAATACAACATTGGTATGAACACTATATATTATGAATACAAAATGATTGATCTTATTTCCTCATCTTCCTATAAAATTCTTCCCAAAACACCTATTAATTCCATCCCTTAACTAGTCATTGAGGCTTTAAAATCCTTTTCTATTGATGCTACCATTTAGTAGTGACTAATTCCTCACACCAAAATCAATAAAATATATGCTGAAATTTTTTTTCACAAATCGAAAATCCCACTTGGGCCCATCATCAATGCTATTGGAGGCCTAACCCATGCACTTGTGTGATATTTAGCCAAAATGTTTCAACAATTTGTGGGCTCCACCCACTCTTATATCAAACATTCATTTGATTTCATTCATAAAACCTAAAGTATCCATGTCGATGAAGATGAAATTTTGGTTAATTTTGACGTAGTCATGCTATTCACTAAAATCTCTAACCTTATAGGCTTAAATTTCATCTCTGAATTGGTTGACAACAAAACCCTCGGCCTAATTTAATTTTTCCTCTCTTCTGCTTTCTTCACTTTCAAATGTACCATCTATTAGTAGATTCTCTGAGTTCCTCCCTATCCATGGTTGTGGCTAACATCTACATGGAATATTTTGAATCCAAGTTATTTGATTCATCATATCAAAAACCAAATTGTTGGTTATTTTTTTATTTTTTAATGACAATTTTGTCATTTGGTGACATGGCCTAATAGCTCTCAATGCTTTTCTCTCCCATATTAATAGAATTTATCCCCCGATTCAATTTGCTATGGAAGTTGAATTTGATAATTGCTTTCCTTTCCTAGATGTTGTTATCCTCTCCTTCTTGATGACTCTCTTACAATCAACTTTACAAGAAAAAGACCCATATTGACACTTATCTCCATGCATATTCACACCATCAACAATCCCAACAATATAGTGTTCTCCAAGCTCTTATCTCTTGGGGCCTTAAAATCTCTAATTCCTAGTCTCTTTCCTATGAAAAATACCATCTAATCCAAGATTTAAGATCCAATAGCTACGCCTTCTCTCAAATCAAAAAATCCTTCAAAGTTATCTCTAACCCTAAATCCAACCATTTTTATCCCTCCAACCACTTATCTTATTACCCAATTTTTTTACAAAATGAACATAAAGGCTATATTTAATCCCCATAAAACCCTCACGCAATTATTTTGGTCAGCTAAAGACAAGTTCGACCCCATTCAAGGAACGAGTTTCTACCAAACTCCTTGCTCATGTGGGAAATCTTACATTGGCCAAATAGGTCAACCCTTTAAGGTCCACCTCAAAGAGAACATAACAAATATCAACCATCATCAGGTGTTGAATTCTGCCATTGTCGAGCACCAAGCACCTTATTTTTTTTAACCAATCCAAAATCCTAGCTGACATCAAATTTTACAATTCTTGAATCATCAAAGAAGCTACTAAGATTGAGAAGTACCCCAATAACTTCAATAGAGAATATGGCTATAAACTTAGCCCCTCTTGGAAATCGATAATCTATCAACTTACTCTTTAATCCTCCCTAACCCCCTCCCCCTTTTCCTTTCTTTCCCTCTTCTCTTAGTTGTACATGTTATTCTTCTAAATCCAATTTCTCTTACCCCTTCCACCGCTTATTGGGTATTTTTCTAATCCATTTTATTTATCTTTAATTTTCTGCCCTTGCTCCCTTTTCATTATTTGTCTTAGTTTTTTTAATTAGTAACCTTATCCCAATCCACCCTCAACTCCCTCGCTCTTTTTGTTTTTTTTCTCCTTATTCAACTCTCTTTTGTACTTACATTCATCATCTCTTAGCATTTTTTATTTTATTAGAGGAAAATAATAAAATAGTCCAAAGATTAAATTTATGGACAAATGATAAATAATTAAAATTAAAAAATAGTGACAAATAATCCTTAAAGAAAGAAACAGGATAATAAAGAAAAAAAACTTGGAAAAATGAAAACTGAAGAGAAGAGGAGGTTTGAAAAAATTAATGGATAACGAAAAAGGTTAATAGAATATATATAGACCACTTTAAATTATAACACTATAAATAACTTAAAAAATATATAGTCAAATATTTTTTCCTTTCTTTCTCTCCTTATATTTATACACATTAAACTTTTTTTTATTACTAATATTTTTGTTAAATATCATACATGAAAAAGAATATTAATTATTGAAGAAAATATACATCTTGTTCATTCACTATTTTAAAAAGCCACTAGTTGAAGAAATATACCCTACACTAAATAATATATATATATATATATATATATATATATATATATAATTTATAATTGATAATTGATGATTCCCATTAACATATTATTTTATTATATTTCTCAAAATATATATGTTAATATTAAAATTATTTAATATAGATATCCAAAAAAAATTATAATAAAATGCTTATATTGTAATATTTTAAAATATTGAAATTATAAAATATTGAATTATATATTTTCTATCATCTTTGAAAAATGAAAAAATAACTCACATAATTCCATTCCCAATTTCCTGAAGAAATTTTGATCGTTTATCTTAATTTATTATACATATTAAATTCAATTATTTTTATAATATTAATGTTATATTTGATTATTATTTTTATTAAACTAACATTATGTAACTTATTTTAATCTAGCATCCTATATAGCTCCCCATCTTATACTAATAGAGGTCTGTTTAATAGAAAACCTCCATCTGCAGACTTTCAGTCAGTTATTGAAAAACCTTACGATCTTCATAATTTCAATGTGAAATAAACACACGACTTTTAGAGCCTGACTTACGGTGATTAAGACATTTAGGGTTTGGGAATTCGGGTGAACGTGGGTAGTGATCCGGAGGTTTAAAAATAATTTGTTTTCCTCGGAACCAACTCCCTGGGCATTTTTCGCTAGTTCGTACGGCCTATCATTGCCCAAACACGGCGTGTGGAAACCCTAGTTGGCGTTACGCATGGCAATTGATTAAGAAACGTCAATCCACATTAAAAGAGAGGAATCTTTCAATCCATGCGACGATTCAAGAGGAAAATGTACAGGGTCACTGTTGCATGTGCACAACCTATATTTAATATAGCATATAATACTAAAATGAGCTGTTCACCTTAAAAAAAGACTTCCAAAAGCCATAAAACGAGATTTTAATGTAAAGAAATTAATTGTTAACTATTTCTTATCAAACCCATCAAATTGTCATATCCAATCAACCTGCACCGACAAACATAATTTAATATACAAATCCATTTATCAATGATTTCATTTTCTACACAACTGGTGCCAATTGCAATGGAAAAACAACCATAACAAATACATTCTATTAAAATAAAATAAGTTTGTTAAATTTCCTAAATTTCCTCATATTGAAATGGTGACCAGTGACTCAGACATCGACACATTTATTTATTTACTCTTATTCACTTTAATTAAAAAATATTATAGTTAGGATGTCAAATTGAAACTATCTACATTTCATTAAAACTTTATACACAAATTATCTTCAAAAACTCAAGTAACAAAAAAAAAATACAGTTTATAAGTAAGGTATCAACTTAAATCGTTGAAATGCCGATGTTTCAAAACTTCATGCACGAAATATCTTAAAAACCGAAGCAACCAGAGAATACATCCTCTCATTCATTTCTGTTGCTCACTCCCTCAAATCTCAATACCCTAAATCTTGTCAAGTGAACGCGCATGGACTTCAAAATCTCAGCTAACAAAATCCCATAAAGAGATGGAGATGCAGCAGATAAGATATAACGAAAGCAACGTCTCGAGGATAAAACAATAACTTCAGCCTTCTGCTCGTGACGAACATGTTTTATTTTATTTATTGTCAACCTCAACGTTATTCTTATCATTATTAAAGAGTATGACTTGTCGGACTCTTTCACGTGGGGTTGGAGTGCAGGTTGTTGAGAGGGATGGGAAGAGGGAATCCGCGAAACATCGGGGCGTGAAGGATGGAAGGGAACACACATGCCCAACGCATCCCACTGAATTGAAATAACCGCACTGAATTGCGTTTTAACTCCAAAGTTTATCAAGTATTAAACCATACTTTGGGTTCGGGGAGAAGCATTCCCTATCTGACTGTTCTTATGTATGCCATTGCAGAAAATTGAGCTCGGACCTCATCAAATCCACTATCGGTATCACAGCTTCTGATTTTGTTTCATTCGAGTTATAGATTATGACTTCTGTTGACTTCGTATAAGGAAGAAAAAGAGTTGGGTTATTGCAGTGCTGGCAACATTATGTGAACAAGCCAAAGAGGTTGAAATTGGTGCAATCTCAGTGGCATGAGATAGAAATTTGTAAGCGGGATCATTGGTCTTTCAAAGAAAAGCTCTTTGATGGCCATGGATGGCAGTAATTCTATCCAGAGGAAACCCAAAACTATGGACACCAAAGATATATACAAGTTCTTTGGCTTTGAACAATCCAGAAGTATTGACAGCTCGGAGACGATCGAAGAATTTAATGAGGAGGATATATGGGGCGCTGCTCTTGATGCAGAGACCAAGCGAGAGGGTTTTCAGGAAAATGGGTGTTGCTGTTTGGAAGAGAATATAGTGGCAAAGGAGCGGAGAAGACAGATTCCTAAATCTCATGAAGAGAATAATAAAAGGAGAACGCATTGCTCTTCTGCTCCTGTGAATATCCCTGACTGGTGTGAGAGGATATGGGAAGACAGGAAGGACAATGGGAACTTCTTGAAGAAAACGCATGGAATGATATCTTATAATGGTAATAGTAGCGATGATGACAGTGGAAATTTTGACACGAATATGATCCCACCCCATGAGGTCATTGCCATGCAGCTCCGCCGGAACGAAATAACTTCATTGTCAGAATTGGAAGGCGTTGGGAAGACTCTCAAAGGCAGCGATGTGATCTGGACGATGACAGGCTTTATTGCTTGACAAATCTTTCATTTTAATGGACGTTGGAAAATCTGTACACTTTTTCTTCTTGATGTGTAAGTTGCTGTAATGTAGGACATGAAATTGTAAGAGAGTTTGGACTGTTCTTTGGGATTCTGGGATGATATTACTGATCGGTAAGGTATACTTTTCCTATAATGTCAAAACTATAGGTTTTGACAATATTTTAAACAAAAATCCATCTACATAAAGGAATAATATTAGCGAGCCGTAGGGCTTACTTTTCTTGTAGATTTGAAAGTAAAGGTTTTGACAATATTCAAACCGAAAAATAAACATATACATAAAATTGAAAGTAAAGGTTTTGACAATATTTTAAACCCAAAAATAAACATATACATAAAAGAATATATTGGAACAGCGTGATTAAATCTGATTGCTAGATTACGCGATAAGCAAATATGATCTACGCATATCATCTTTTAGCGCCATTAAAAATAAATTAAACAATTACAGACTCGTTTATTACACATGCGTAAATACAGTTGTAAATTCTCAATTACGAGAAAGTCGCAATCTTAAATTTTGATCACATACATGGGACATGGACGACTTATATGATTACGTAAACTTTACAAAGGAAATTCCATTCAGAATTTTAGATTTATGTTTTACTCATTCATGGATAATGCAATATTTACTTTTAACATAAAAGTTGTTACTTTTATTAACTCGACATTTTATATATGTTACTTAGAACTTTCATATCCAATTTTATTAACTCGACATTTTATATATGTTACTTAGAACTTTCATATCCAATTGAATTCATGTCGGAACACTTTATATATTTAATCTATATATATAATTTTGTGATATTCGATTTTGATAAGTTTACTTTATTATTAATATTTAGAAAATTTCAAATAAAATATTTAAAAACAATTATTTGATGGCTATACCTTTTATGATAAAAGATATGTTCTAAGTCATTAAGTTCATTCAAATAGTACTATTTAAGTATGAAATAGTTTAATAAAAGTTTATTCAAATAGTACTATTTATGAAATAGTTTATTATGTTTATTAAGTAGTTTTGTAATAATAAACTAATATCTTTGTGTTGATAATTTTTTGGAATAAGTGTGAAGAAATTAAAGTGTGTATGAGCTTGAAAGCTATAGCTAAATATTGTTTGAAAATGGTATTACTATATTTGGGAAAGCTACTAGTTATCCATAAATTAACTACAATATCTAGGTAAGGTAAGGTGTTGTCTCTGGCTATTTTTAGGGTATACATTCACAAGCTACATTATTGTTCTGAAGATGCATGTTGCGTCACAATAAGTCCTAATAGGATAGTGATAATTTTTCTTCCTATGTTAATCATATTTTTCCAGCTAGATTATTGTTCAGAAGATGCATGTTGCATGAGAATAAGTCGTAATATGATAGTGATCATACTTCTTTTTATGCTAATCATATGTTTCTTATGGAAAAGATCCCTTACTATCTTTTTAAACTACTACAAATCCAAGTTTTATACATCACATCCAATAAAAATACCTATGGTACGTTTGTATATAAAAATTGCAACTTAGAGAATGTTCCTTCATATAAATATCTCAAGTTTCATATTCATCACAAGCTAAAATAGACTTAAAGCACTAAGAAGAGGAAAAAAGGACACTGAATGCTTATTATGGGACCTCAACAATTGTAAACAAGTGGACCTTTGGATATGGGATAAAAAAAGATCCTCCTTGGTACTATCTTAATCATGTTATTTTATATGGATGAATTGGGGAGAAAGATGTAATTTTTATTATTATTTATAATTTGAAAATTAACCTAAACACATTTTACTTTAGGTTCCTTATACAAGCAAGTCTTTTCTACTTTGGCAAAGCTATCACTAAGTTCCTATATATAGTAATAAGATAAACAACATGGAATGCAAGAGATATTCTAAAGTTATTTTAAAATTAAGCCAAAACTAACTTCCACTCAATGGGGAATGGTATTATGATGTCCACTCTTCACAAAACCATTGAAAATAGGAAGGGATTATTTTATAAAGTAAAGGTAATATTAAAAGTGTTATTACATGATAATTTGAGAAAATGTAGTGCAATAAATAATTAGAGGGGAGTATAAAATTAACATATTATAATTATGTTAACTCCAATCTAAAAGATAAAAATTATCTCTCTATCTAAGAATAATTCTCATGGGTTCCATAGTGTAAATGGGTTTTTATAAAATCCTAAAAGACTTTGGGATAAAAAAAATCTATCACTTTCATAATGCTAAGAAAATTGAAGATGAAAATTACTTTGGTTTAGATTGTCTAATGTTGGTGAGATTAGATATCATTTTTAAAACACTTTTCACACAACCAACTTTTCTAAAATTTTAGCCCAACAAAATTGTTCTTGGAATACTTCTCTTTTAAATCCTTTATGAATACCACAATAAATACTAAATAATGCTAAATAATCCCTTACATTTTAAAGTAACATAAAACAATTTAATCTCAATCAATATTAATTATCATAATCATAAGATCCTAACATACTTAAAATTAATATAACATTATTTTAAATGAAATTTTTAATATAAATATGTGCGAGTTAATACAGTAAAAAAATAAATGTACTTTTTTATTCTAACTAGTGTAAATAACAAAATCAATATTATTAAGACATGCACAATTTCTCACCATCTCAATAATAAAATATTAAAATCAAGCATTGAATAGTTTTCAAAACCCCTTAGCATGAAATAATTCCTCATCTTTATGAATCTAAAAAAATTAGAGATGACAATAACATTTTCATAAAATATAACCGTATAATCATAAGTTAGACATATATCTCAAACATATGTATATTTTGATAAGATATTAATTTCAAAAAAAAAATTAACCCTGAAAATCTTTGTAACCAAATATATATAACCATCTAAACTGGCACAATAATAATTGATTGCTTCTCCTTTCTTAATAATTTTGAAACATGAAAATAAACTTTAAACAAATCAAAATAGTCCTTTTTTATAAAGCATAACTTGAATTTTAATATATGCTAATGAACATAATCATAAATTCTAAAATTAAAAAATTAAAACAATAATACAATTCTGATAAATTAAATAAATAAAATATTTAAAGATATATTATTTTAATTTTTTTATTATTTTTTGAATATATATATATATATATTACAATATTATTTTTTAATTTATTATACAAAAAGTCTTAATGTATCACTGCTAAATGTTATAATATCGAGGAAAACATCCCTTTCTTCATTTTTCACCTTTTAGCTGTCAAAAAAAGTTGTCTCCTTGCTATATCCATTATCTTGTGACGTTGGGTCAGCCTTTTCAGTCTATTATTTCAGAGAATTTGTATTCCCAAATTCTTGCTTATTCCTTTTCGTTATTTTTTTCTAAATTTTGAGAATATATTAACAAGCACCCTATGAATATATTTCCAATAAATCTATTTATTTTTGGATGTAATTGTGTAATACAATATGATATTTTAGAACCAGGCACTTTTTGAAGTCTTTATTATTTGGATTAGATCATTGTGGTGTTCTTCATCCATATCAATGTTTTTAAGGTGAAAAAATAAAAAATTAGGTTATAAGATTAGTTTTAACAATCAGAATTAATTTAGAGAATTGGAATTACAAAACTTCGAGGGCTAGTTTAAGACTTCAGATAATATTATTTAAGGGTAAATGTTTACATTCTAAAAATCACACAAAACAACTATGTATATATACATAGAGACATTTCCAACCATCCAAGAAAAACATTAACAAGAATTTGGATTCTTGAAGATTAACCTATCAAAATTGACCAAAATAACTGAAAAACATAACATGTTATGCATGAATCTTAATTAACCAACAAAAATATACATTAAAAGAGAGATGAATCTTTCAATCAATGTGACAACTCAAGAGGAATATTGAATGACGTTTGAGATATCCGGAGTCAATGTTGCATGTGCATATCCTATATCTAATAGAATATAATACTAAAATGAGTTGTCGAGGCTTAAAATCATTTTTCGAAAAATTTAAAAAGAGATTTTAAAATAAAGATAGATCAGAGGTTAAGCATTTTTTTTTGATACCCATCAAATTGTCATAGGGTTTTTGTCCAATGGACAGAGAGGTGGGAAAGGAGGGGACAAACAATATCCTAAATCTCGGGAAGAGAATAATAAAAGGAGAATGCGGTGTTATTCTGCTCATGTGAATATCCCTAACGTGTGTGAGATGATATGGAAAGAGAGAAATGACATTGGGAATTTCTTGAAAAAAAACACATGTAATGATATCTGATAATGGTCATAGTAGAGATGATGACAGTGCAGATTTTGACACGAATATGATCCCACCACATGAGCTCATAGCCATGCAGCTCAGTGAGAACGAAATAACTTCATCGTTAGAATTTGAAGGTGTTGGAATGTGGTACGGATGATGACAGGATTTATTCTTTGAAAAAACTTCCATTTTAATGGATGATGGACAATCTGTTATTTTTTGATTTGTTGTTTGGAAAAACTTCAATTTTAATGGATGATGGACAATCTGTCGCTTTTATTGTTCATGTGTAAGTTGAGCTGTAGTATAGATTTGGAGATTTAATTCCAATTTGTCTTGTAGATACTGAATAAGATTTATTATTTTAAATGTAATTGTTATGTGAATTGGTCAATTGTTAATTAGTTAGATTTAAGAGATTTAATCTAATTAAAATAATTTTTACTTTAGTGTTTAGTTAAAATACTTCTTCAACTAGTTGATAGTATAATTAAATAGAATTTTTATCTTTAACCAATATTTATTATATTTATATATTGTATTTATATGTGATGTTTAATAGAACGTAATTAAATTTTGATCTGCAACTGATTTTTCAAACTGGTATTAGACCCAGGGGCTCTCAGTTAGCTCCCTTAAGGACCAAGTATAGTACTAAGTAGATGTGCGAATATGTGAGAGATAGTAAATTAAAATTCCTAAATATGTAGGTAGGTGTGTGAGGGAATTGATTGTTATACGTTTTTGTTGTTAATAGTGGATTGGTTTATGATTGTGTGTGTTGGGAACTATGGCAAGCAAAAGATTGAAGATCCGCTTCCATAATCACCATGAATTTGATTAGTCATCATTCATGAAATGTTGTTAGGAATTGATGCTAAGCAATCGGAATAAACAATTGTCATTGTCGCACAGTATGTTTTACCATAGCGTCCGCCAGTGCTGTAGCAATGTCGTTATAGCTTTGTTGGCTGAAAGACACATGGGCGAGGATGACTCCTGTTGAATTATGTATCCACTGGAGGTTAACAGGATCAAATAGGTTAACAGGATCAAATCCAGGCAGGTGCGTGAACATTATTAGTGATATACACCTGTCGTTCCCTTTTTTTCCTGGGAATTGTGATTACTGCTGCAGAGACTCTTGTACAAATCTTGTGTTCCTGCAGGAACAGTACTGCACACTGTGAAGGTGGAAAACATGATTTCTAATTTGTCTACTTAGACCTGCATATTTATCCTTTAGAGTTTCCTATCCAATTGATAACCTTGGACATAGATGGACTGCTGTTGCATTCTGGGAGGGCAGATAAGAAACATGGTGGATAGAATTCATGAAACATTACTATGATACAGAATACAAATGGCAACAGTCCAGCATCTATCACACAATGAAGTCGACGCAACATTAGTACCCCTTTATTTTCTCTCTCTCTCAAAATTACAAGCCCATCCAATTCAAATTCTTCTCGTTCTCTATGGAGGGAAGTGGATCCAGCATCACCGTGTTTCTAATTTTTTATAATAGCATCCTAGATCATGTGCTCTTGCTGGTATAGTAGGTTGTAATAGTTAAATTATTACAATCACATTTACCAATATTATCAATATTGTTGATATAGATTGATAGATTTATATGCATTATATATACAATCACATTTTCCAATATAGTTCAACCACACTAATAATTACTGTCTATTTTTTAAATCCAACTATTTATAATTATTTATAATTATATAAATAATAAAAATCATATTATTATATATATGAATATGATTATTATATTAATGTTATATTATATATTAAAAAAATATTAAGTTACTCTATAATATTTTATTTAATATTATTTTATTTTAAATTATTTAATATAATTTAAATATTTAATAATAATATTCACTCATAATAATATTATTAGTATTAATTAACAATAATAATCTTATAGATATAAGTCTTTCAGATTAATCATGTCGTTAGTCGTTAGGATTTGGTCGACGTTTCGATAGCATGGATGTGAGTTAGCCGTTAGGAACTAGGTGTTGGTAAAATATTCTCTAAGAAAATGGCAAAGCAAGGGACTATCTGTTTAATTATTCAAAATTTAGTTAAAAAACTAGTTGTTATGTGATAATTAATTATTGAATTTTGATTTTATAAAATATTAATTTAATGATATCAATTCATATGGCAATATTATATGAAAGTAGTTAATATATATTATTGTTTGACTTAATACGTGACTAATCCAAGAGACTTATATCTACATTATGGATCACAAAAGTGTTAGAGCTAAAATAATAATCTTAATAACAATAATTATTTTAGTAAATGTAGTTGATATACCTATAAGGTTTCATTTGTATTTATGACACAAACCATTGATAAATATATAATAAAAATAAAAATAATAATAATAATAATTTTCACCGAAAGATTTTGCTTAATTCATTATGGACAAGAGAAGGGTGAATATAGAAATTTATTATTCATTTTTTATAAAATGTAAGTAAACAAATACATATTTTATTAAAAAATTAAATAAATTTTATTATTGTTTTTAGAAAATATATAATTTTTATTTTATTTTATTGCATTTTATAAATAATAATAATAATAATTAAAAAGTTAGTTATGGTTAAACAATAATAATATTTTTTAATTAAATATTATTAAATAATAATAATATTAATATTAATTAATTAAATAAGAATAATAATAGCTAATTCAACTTTACATAATAATAATTAATAATAATTCCTTGTCACAATGTAATGTTGACCACGATTGACCGTGGTTGATTTTCATATTGAGACAATCATTGTCACACAGTGACATTTGAGCATGGTTGACCATGGTTGACTACAATTCACCATGTTTGCCCGAAAAGAATAACAAACCATTGGGATTAATACTAAAATCTAAGATTGACCATGTTTGATTCTATAAAACATGGTTGATCATGATCAACCATGGCTACGATGGTTGACCATGATTGTCCATGATTTTTATATGGAGATAATTTTTGTCACAATGCGACATCCCACCATGGTTAACCATGGTTGACCATGGTTGATATTATAAACCTAGGGGATTGATATTATGAACCCAAGTGATTAATACTAAAACTCTATGATTTACCATAGTTGATAATCATTGAGCACAATTGATTTTGGTATTGAGACAATCCTTGTCACAATTCTAGATTAGACCATGGTTGAGCATGGTTGAACATGGTTGATTATGGTTAACCATTGCTGAATAATATTAAACCCTAAAAATATGAACCCTTAGATCAATAAATCCAAGGGATTGATATTATAAACCCAAGGTAATAATAAACGTAAGGGATAAAAATTATAAACCCAAGATATATAAACTCTAATATGAATATTATAAAACCTAAAATAAACATGGTTGACCATGGTTGATTTCCATATAGAGACGATCCTTATCACAATGAAACTTTGGACCATCATTAACGATGGTTGACCATGACTGATTGTCATATCGAGACAATATTTGTCAAAGCGTAACATTAGACCATGGTTGATTTCCATATCGAGCCTCGATTGACCGCGGTTGAACATGGTTGCTTATGATTGACCATGGCTGACAATGATTAATATTATAAACCAAATGGATTGATATTATAAACCAAGGTATTGATATTAAAATCCCAAGGGATTATGAACCCAAGGGAATAATATTAAACCCGAGGGACTAATATTATAAACCCAATGTATATAAACCCTACGATAAATATTATAAACACTAAAATAAATATGATTGACCATTGTTGATTTTCATATTGAGACAATCCTTATCACAATTCCATGTTGGACCATGGTTGACCATGGTTGACCGGGGAATAATAAACCCAAGGGATTGATATTATAAACCCAAAGGAATAATAAAACCAAGGGATTACTACTAAAACCCAAATGGATTATGAACCCAAGGGAATAATATTATAAACCCAAGGTATAAAAACCTAAAAATAAATATTAAAAATACTTAAATAAGCATGGTTGAGCATGATTGATATTCATATTGAGACAATCCTTGTCACAATGCGACATTGAACCATGGTTGAAAATGGTTGATTATCGTTGACCATTGTTGAATAATATTAATCCCTAGGAATATGAACCCTTACATCAATAAACCCAAGGGATTGATATTATAAACCTAAGGGATAAAAGTAATAAACCCAAGGTATATAAACACTAACATGAATATTAGAAAACCTAAAATAAACATGGTTGACCATGGGTGATTTCCATATAGACACAATCCTTGTCACAATGAAACATTGGACCATGGTTAACCATGGTTGACCGTGATTGATTTTCATATCGAGATAATCTTTGTCACAACACAATGTTGGACCACAGTTGACCATGGTTGATTTGGAGATCCATATGGTTTGACCATGGTTGGCTATGATTGACCATGGTTTACCATGATTAATGTTATAAACCCAATGCATTGATATTATAAACCCAAGGGAATAATATTAAACCCAAGGGACTAATATTATAAACCCAACATGAAAACAAAATATTTAACCATCCAGGAATCGCTCTACAACCCTAATGGTCATGCGGCCATGAGCTAGGCGGCACAGGAAAAAAACAGCAAGAGACACAGCTGATGACAGACATTGGTACCGAGATCTATCGGCAATGACAGAGGAAGGGAGGATGGGAGAGATCCCCTCCTATCGAGATGCAACGGTAGGGGAAGGATAGAGCAACAACAACCAGGCAGATGAAACAAGAAAATTGGGCCCTATCTTGGGAGCACGATGGCAGGCCGGCAAGAGAGGAAGGTGTTTACCATGTGCTGTGGCGAAACCAAGATTTATCATCCCATTGAATAAATGGGAGTGCTACATAAGCTACATGAAAGATCATGCACTAATATGAAAATTCATTGGAGTTTGGTCAGTAAAAAAGGACCTCACCGGATGGATCCAGCAAAAGTGGCAACCCCGAGGCCACATTGAACTGAAGCTAGGAGCACGCGGATTGTTCACGGTAATTTTCTCGAACCTGCAAGATAAAGAAAAAGTGTTTGAAAATGGTCCATATTTCCATTATAATGCAGGATTGTTTATGAGATATTGGGAAGAATGTTATAACCTAGATAAGGAAAAATTCTTAGCAGCACCGTTATGGGTAAGACTATTCGAACTTCCAATGGACTTCTGGGATCCAGAAATCCTAGAAGGAATAGGAAACACTATAGGAAGCTTTGTTAAAATAGCAGAAACTACAAAAAATGGAAGATACACCTCATACGCAAGAATCCGTGTCTACATGAACATAGTTGACCCTATTCCAGACACAGTCGAGCTAGAATATCATGAGGAAGTATGGCAACAAACCTTGGATTACGAGCACATTCCTTTCAGATGCAGAAGATGCCATGAGTATGTCCACCTGTTTAAGGAATACCTTCTCAACATAGAAGAAGAGGAAAGAAGAAACAAACCACAAAGGAAAGTTAAAGAAGACAAAGAAGGATTTCAGGAGGTAGGAAATAAAAGAAGACTCACAAAGGAAAACCCCAAAGAAACAATGAAAGAACAACAAATCAAGACAAGTTATAGAAATAGCTTTGAAATACTTCAAGAAGAAGAGGGAGAAAATGAAAATCAAACAATGGATTATTAGGGAGAAAAAGAAAAAGAAAACAGCATAAGTCAAGGCACACCACACATCAAGCAGAAAGCTCAAGGCAAACCATTAGATAAGGAGAACAAGGAAACAGGAGAGACAATGGAAAATATAGTAATGGAAATTGATACAAGCAGGGGAGAAGAAGTAAGTTCTGAAGAAGAAGTACTATGGAAAATCCTAGAGGAATGGAAACACCTGGATGAAAGATTCATCCCAGAAGAGCAGAAAAAACTATATAGAGAGACCTTCCAACAATACCAAGAAAAACAGGGCAAAGGAAAGCTGGGAATGGTAGAACAACTAGGCCTCCAACAGGACAATACTCAGGACCTTCAAAGAAAAACAAAAGGAGGGAAAAAAAGAGGTAGAAGGAATATACAGGAATCGATACAACTTATGGGTGAAATGCTAGTGAGTAATGGACGACTAGTTCCTCTCTCGGTGGTATTCCACCAAAGCAACCCAACCACCTCATGATAGTCACATCCTGGAATATAAGGGGCCTGAATAGTCAAGGAAAATAGAGACACATAGCGGAAAGGCTAAGAAGAGAAAAACCCCAAATAATGTTGTTAAAGGAAACAAAAATCCCAGGGAGGAAAAATGGAGGAGATACTAAACACGACCAAACCAAAATAGGAATGTGTGACCATAAATGCGAATGGAAGTGTAGGAGGTATTGCGATTTTATGAAACCCCACAAAAATCACATCTAACTATTGGATAGGAATGAAAAGGATTCTTACGGGGAAGTTCTGATTAATAGGAAATAGTGACTGGTTTCTAGTCTCGACAGTTTATAGGGCACATATTCCAACGAAAAAAGGAAGTTTCCTCCTCCAGCTCCAACAGTTAGGTAAACTGCATAGAGAAAAATTGTGGTTGATAGCAGGGGACTTCAACATGACCGCAGCAAAAGATGAAAAGAAAGGTGGATTGCAAAGAGAAGAACCAGAAATGGAGAAATTCAGGGACCCACAGGCGAAACTGAAAATGATAGATATCCCAACTATAAATGGGAAATACACCTGGAACAATCGGCCAGGAGGGAGCAATCAAATAGCTTCTAAGCTAGACAGATTTCTTGCAACAGAACACCTCCCAGGAAAGGATATTTTCTATGAAACTACAATCCTTCCATGTCTAGTGTCAGATCATTGGCCCATTAAGCTAGAGAGAGCCATGAACCAGTAGAACCAGCAGAGACCCTTCAGGTTTGAGGCATTCTGGCTGAGAGATCCCAAATTCATAAAAAAAATGAAGACTTGGTGGAAGGAAAATGAGAACGGGAGGGAAGGAAGAAATAAAATTCACACTCTCCAACTAAGATTAAAAGATCTAAAAGGAAATATTAAATAGTGGAATAGAGAAGAATTTGGGAAAATTGACAAGGATAAGGAATAATTGTAGATTTCAATGGAGAAAATACGACAGAAAATCATAGACGAAGGAAGAAGTGAAGAACTAACTAAAGAAGAAGGATTGGTGATAAATAAAATAGAGGAAAGAAGAAAACAAGAGGAAATCTTATGGAAACAAAAATCCAGAATTCAATGGTTAAAACAAGGAGAGAGAAATATGAAATTCTTCCATAAGGCAATGATACAACACCAACAACATAATAGAATATTCTCCCTAAAAGATAAGCAAGGAAACAGGTTAACCCAAAAAGTAGAATTGGAGAATCTAACAGTGCAACACCTCAAAGAAATCCTAACAGAACCCAACATCAGCAAGGAGGATGACATTGAAAAAATAAGTCAAAACATCCCCAAAATTGTAAATAGAGAATAGAATCTGGCTCTCCTAAGAGTCATAAAGGAAGCTGAGGTGGAAGAGGTAGTAAAGGGAATGGTGAAGAACAAAGCACTTGGGCCGGATGGATTTACATCAGAATTCTTTCAAGCCACATGGAGCTTCATGAGCCAAGACATAGTGAATGTAGTAGAAGAGTCCCGTTGTACCAAAAGAATGCTCTCGACTTTAAATGCTACCTTCCTAGCTCTGACACCAAAGACAAAAAAAACAGACAAGCCTCAAGTGTTCTGTCTGATAGTGCTCTGCAATGTGATATATAAAATTCTAGCTACAATTATGGTGAACCGTCTCAGACCAATATTATCAGAGCTAATATCCCCGGAACAGATGGGGTTCATAAAAGGCAGACAAATAGTAGATGGTATAATAGTAGCACAAGAAGCAATTCATTCATTGAAGAATTCAAAAACCAAAGGAATGATGATAAAAATTGATCTCGCAAAAGCTTATGATAAATTAAGCTGGAGATACCTATAATGAATACTCAAGGCTTACAACTTTGATGACAGATGGATTAACTGGGTAATTTCAATAATCACTATGCCAGTAATGTCAATTCTATTAAACGAATCTCCAACAGAAGCATTGAATCCATCCAGAGGACTCAGTTAGGGTGATCCGTTATCACCATTCCTATTCATCCTTGCAACGGATGGACTTGGAAGAATTATAAAAGAAAAAGTTAACGGTGAACAATTGAAGGGATTAAGACTATGGGGAATGACATACCTCTAACTCATCAACAGTTTGTCGATGATGTTATGTTATACGGACAGATAACTCTTAAAGAAGCAAAAAACATAATGGAAATTCTTAAAGAATTCACAGTGGCCTCAGGAACAGAGGTAAGCAAAGAAAAATCGGAAATTTATTTCTTCAACACCCAGAATGCCTCCCAAGTGTTCCTTGCAAGAACCATGGGATTTAGAATTGGCAAATTCCCAACTAAGTACTTAGGCATCGAACTAAATGCTAAGCAAAACATAATTGCTAATTGGGGAACCCTGATGAAGAAGTTTCAAAAGAAAATGGAAAATTGGACCTTCAGGGCCCTAAATACTCCGAGTTGTATAATTTTGCTCAAATCGGTACTTCAATCACTACCGATATATCAACTAACTAGGTAAGCTACTCCCAAAACAATATGTCAAAAAATGGTAGATATGTTTAAAAAATTTCTATGGTAAGGGGCGAGCAAGATAAAAAAGTGGGTGCTTCTACCCTACAAGTGGCTAAGAAAATCCTTAGCAGAAGGATGTCTAGGAATGAGAGACCCATATACCCTGAACCAGGTAATGGGAGCAAAGCTTTGGTGGCGATGGATAGAAGGGGGCGAAGACCTATGGAAATAGCTATGGGAAAGAAAATATGAGATACCCAGATCTCCAGAAGGTAAGTTGAGAATCCAAAAAGAAAAAAAATGCTCAGCAATCTAGAATTTGGCAAGAGCCAATAGGGATTTGATAAGAGAGCACAGTTTTTTGGAAATAAGAGAGGGGGGAAAAGAAAACTTCTGGGAAGAGGCTTGGCAACAGAGAGATAAACTCAACCAATGACCTCAACTCCAAGAGATACACTAGTTCACCACACAGATTGGGAGGGGTGCAGTATGAAACTATTGGAGCCCAGAAATGGACGGATACTGGAGAAGGTGGAAAAAAAAGGAAAACTGGCTAGACACACCAGAAATAATTCAATGGGGAATAAATGAAAAAGAAATGGAAACAAGGAAAATTGCGGCCAAAGCAAGGACAGACACTACCAGATGGGGAAAGAGAATTAAAGAAATGTTCACAATAGCTAAAGGATACTATCTAAAAGAAGGATATAACGGAAACCAAGAAACAAAAAAATGGGCCAACATTTGGAAAACAAAAACTTGGCCGAAGGTAGCATTTTCCACCTAGATCCTAAGCCACGAGCAAGCTCTAACCTGGGACAAGCTAAGAAAAAAAGGAAAACAAGGCCCTTCGCATTGCGCTCTCTGCCAAGTATAAGAAGAAACCATGGAGCACATAACTAATGATTGCAAAGTTAGCAACAATCTATGGAGACAACACCAGGAAATTTTTGAAATCAGTGACAAAGACAAAGACAGTATCACAATAACAATAGAAAATGGTGGAAAAAACCTTACCAAAATACAATCCTGAACAGAGCCTAGAAACTTTCATTAGGATTCGTTCTGTGGAACATTTGGAAAGATGGAAACTGCCTGACCTTAAAGGAAGATGGTAGAGCAAAGGATGAGATATGGAACCAAGTCAGCCAGAATATAAGGGAGACCATTCTCATAGAGAAATGGTACAAGGAAGATTGGAAAGTCAACTAGACAGAGGCAAGAATAATGGCTCGCTTGAAACTAAAGGTAAGCATGACGAAAGCTACAGCAGGGAAATACCATAATAATGAGGTGGAAGAGAACAACTACTATAGTAATCCCCAACAAGGCTTCATCAAATTGAATTTTGATGGGGCAGCGAAGGGTAACCCAGTAGAGGTAGGGATAAGGGGAGTCTTTAGAGATGACAAGGGAAGGACACTTAGAATTTACGTGATGGATTGCAGCAACGCAACCAACAACAAAGCTGAGCTTCATGCGCTGAGAAGAGGACTAGAGATCGCCATAAGGGAGAAGTACCAAAGTTGCAGGTGGAAGGAGATGCAAAACTAGTGATAGACATCGTGAAACAACTACAGAATGGCACTTCAAAGGAAAAAATGAGTTGATGGTGGAGAATACCTTGGTTAGTGGAGGAATTAAGTGACTTCCTGTGAAAGGTAGCCTACATCCTTCCCGCACATGTGAGAAGGCAGGGCAACGAACCAGTAGACAGCTTGGCGAATTGGGGATGTAGAAATGGAGGAAGGCTACTGGTTGAAAGTGAGGCTGAGCTAAGCCATAAGCAGGAAATGGTGGACCTGAGACAACTACTCAAAAAGGATAACGAAAGAAATATGAACATGAGAGGAAATCTAGAGAGACCGCGGAGGAGAGATCGATAAGAAGGAAGAGGATAGTTGGAGGAAAGGATAGACGTAGAGGATGAAGTGAGAAGATAGTCGATTGGGCAGCTGAGAGAGCACAACAGGGAAGGTACGCACCCTGAGAGTACGAGGGAGAGAAAGAACCAAATGGACAGAGAAGTGGGCAGGACAGAGAACAGAGAGGCAGGCAGATGAAGGACACCAAGTGGCAGAATGAGGTCAGAAGTGACACGGCAAGAGAAGTAGGGAGAACGTGGGAATTAATGAAAGACATCAAGAGAAAGGATAGGAGGGCAACATCCCAAGACGAGCTCGAAGTGATCCGTGGCAGTAAACAAGACAGCCAGATGTCGATAAGGGTCAAGGGTCAGAGTAAGAGAGAGATTAACACTAAAGAAAACTTGCAAATAGCTCTTTGCATGTAGACGAAGACAAGGAAAGGTGGCGAGGAGGTAGGTGGCAGCAGAGTGAAGATGCATGTAGTAGCAGGAAGAAGCAGTCGCGTGGTAAGTAGGTATGTATTCCCTTCACCCCCCAACTATGTAATCATCATGAGTCTCTATAGCAAGAAGATTGATAATCATCTTAGCTTCCGACATAAGATAAGAAAAACAAGGGAAAAGCCTCTAGAATTCCCAGAGCTGTAGACACCATTCCTGCAGACTGTAGGCTATTCCTGAATAGAGAAAAAGAGAGGCAAGAGTTAACACCTAGAAACGGAGAGGGCTAGCCTGCAAAATCAGCCAGCAGTATCCCCCAAAGGCTTCCGATCTAGGCCTGGCTCGTAGGAATGGAGGGGATTGTGACAATAGCTGTTAGGGAAGAAACCTGGGAAGGGAAAAGCCTAAGGACCAAAGGAATGCTGGAATTCAGGCATCCTAAGGGGGAAGAGAGGAGCTGCACCAAAAACCCTGTAGATATGCCTAAAAAATCTAGGGGAAGTGGAAAAAGAAAACTACCTTGATCCCATCTGAGGAGGAAAACTCAAGATTGAGGAGAGACGAATGGAAGGGCTTGGAAAGCTGTAAAGGGGGTTAAGGGAAGAAAACCTAAGAGAAACTTGACCCTTAAAAATAAATTAGCAGTCAAAAAACCAAAATCACCTGGAAACAGGAAGGTAGATGGTACACAAACCCTAGCTGGGAACCGGAAGATAGAAGGCATAAACAAAGGAAAGGAAAAGAGCAATTGGGGAATTGAATTCTGTCAAAACCATAAAGCTGATGAATGCATCAACTTTGTGATAGGTAATCCACTACACTGGAGTAAGAACTCAGGCCAAGATAGAACACACCAGACGTAAGACAACAACACCCAAACAGGGAGCAAAATGGCCCCCAAAAGAGGAAACAGAGGAACCAAGAAGGAGGAGGGATCAAGTGGACAACCAAAAAAAAGAGGTAGGAAACCTGATGGGGAGCACATGAAGAAAATCATCGACACCTACATGGAAGGAAATCTGCCGGAAGTCAGAGATCAGATTGCAAGTTGGGAGAGAGATTTAAGAGCCAATATCAAACACTGAGATATCCCCATGGATGAATGGGAAAGCATGGTGCCAAACCCAGGGTCCACTCGATGGAGGCACTCACTGTTCAACCATACAACAATATTGGATTATGAAGAATGTGGTGGCTTGGGCCATGACCCTACACCAAGAGCATGAGCATGCAAGGAGAGAACAAACAGAGGTACAGAATCAGAACAAAGAAAAGGACCCAGTCTGTGCAGAACTATTACAGGAGATAGCGGCTATCCAGATCCAGACATACAAGAACAACCTAGCACTGGGTAGAATTGAACAGACTCTAACAGACCTGAAATGGAGAATTGAGAAGTGAAGTGAGATGCCAGGATCCAATGCAAAGGCACCTGCACCAGTAATATCCTCTGATGAGGAGTGACATAGTGAACTAATTGGATTCAAAAATGGTTTTGACTATGAATAACATAATTATGTTTACTTTTATTTTGATAAGTAGAGGTAGTAGAGTAGATAGCCAATACAATACTACTAGATGGATAGCAATGAACTTATTTAAATTTTGGACAGGATTTGAAGCTGACAGGTGGATACCTGGTTTCCTTCGGGCAGGAAAACCACCTACAGCAGCAAATGGATGTGAAAAGTTCTTTTGAAAATAGAAATAAATAGAGATCTACCAAGTTTACAAAAAAAATAAAAATTATAAACCCAACATATATAAACCCTTAAATAAATATTATAAACACTAAAATAAACATGATTGACCATGGTTCATTTTCATATTGAGACAATCCTTATCGCAATGGCATGTTGGACCATGGTTGACCATGTTTAATTTTCATATTGAGACTATCTTTGTCACAATGTGACAGTGGACCATGGTTCATCATTGGATTAATACTAAAATCCAGGATTGACCATGGTTGACCACGCTTGATTCTATAAAAAATGTTTGACCATGATAAACCATGGATACCATGGTTGACCATGATTGTCCGTGAATTTTTTATAGAGACAATTTTTGTCAGAATGTGACATCCACCATGGTTAACCATTGCTCACCATGGTTGACATTATAAACCCAAGTTAATTATAAACCCAAGGGATTGATATTATGAACCCAAGGGATTAATACTAAAACCCCATGATTGACCATGGTTGACAATGGTTGACCATGATTGATATTATAAACCTAAGGGGATAATAAACCCAAGGGATTTATATTATAAACCCAAAGGAATAATAAACCCAAGGGATTAATACTAAAACCCCAAGGAATTATGAAACCAAGGAAATAATATTATACCCAAGGGACTAATATGATAAACCCAAGGTATACAAGCCTTAAGAAAAATATTAAAACTACGAAACTAAACATGGTTGAGCACGGTTGATTTTGGTATTGAGACAATCCTTGTCACAATGCTAGATTAGACAATGGTTGAACATGGTTGACTATGGTTAACCATTGCTCAATAATATTAAACCCTAGGAATATGAATCCTTAGATCAATAAACACAAGGGATTGATATTATAAACCCAAGGGAATAGTAAACCTAAAAGATAACAATTATAAACCCATGGAATAAAACCCTAACATCTATATTATAAACCCTAAAATAAACATGGTTGACCATGGTTGATTTCCATATAGAGAAAATCCTTGTCACAATGCAACGCTGGACCATGGTTAACCATGGTTGAGCATGATTGATTGTCATATTGAGACAATAATTGTCAAAACACAACATTAGACCATGGCTGACCATGGTTGATTTCTATATCGAGCCTCATTTGAACATGGTCAAACATGGTTGGTTATGATTGACCATGGTTGACAATGATTAATATAATAAACACAATGGATTGATATTATAAAACCAAGCGAATAATAAACCCAAGGAATTAATACTGAAAGCCCAAGGGATTAAGAACCCAAGGGAATAATATTAAATCCAAGGGATTAATATTATAAACCCAATGTATATAAACCCTATGATACATATTATAAACACTAAAATAAATATGATCGACCATTGCTAATTTTAAGATTGAGACAATCCTTCTCACAATTCCATGTTGGACAATCATTGACCATGATTGACCGTGGAATAATAAACCCAAGGGATCAATATTATAAACCCAAAGGAACAATAAAACCAAGGGTTTAATGTTAAAACCCCAAGGGATTATGAACCCAAGGGAATAATATTACACGCAAGGAACTAATATTGTAAACCCAAGGTATAAAACCCTAAGATAAATATTAAAAATACTTAAATAAGCATGGTTGAGCATGGTCTATTTTCATATTAAGAAAATCCTTGTCACAATGCGACATTGGACCATGGTTGACCATGGTTGAACATGGTTGATTATGGTTGACCATTGTTGAATAATATTGAACCCTAGGAATATGAACCCGTACATCAATAAACCTAAGGGATTAATATTATAAATCAAGGGACTAATAAACCTAATGGATCAAAATTATAAACCCAAGGTATATAAACCATAACGTGAATCTTATAAAACCTAAAGTGTGAATATTATAAAACCTAAAATAAACATGTTTGACCATGGTTGATTTCCATATACAGAGAATACTTGTCACATTGAAATGTTCAACCATGGTTAACCATGGTTGACCATGATTTATTTTCATATCGAGACAATCTTTTTCACAACACAACGTTGGACCATGGTTGACCATGGTTGATTTCTATATCCATATGCTTTGACCATGGTTGAACATGGTTTACTATGTTTGCCCATGGTTTACCATGATTAATGTTATAAACCTAATGGATTGATATTATAAACCCAAGGGAATAAGATTAAACCCAAGGGATTAATATTATAAACCCAACATATATAAACCCTAAAATAAATATTATAACCACTAAAATAAACATGATTAAGTATGGTTGATTTTCATATTGAGACAATCCTTATCACAATGCCGTGTTGGACCATGGTTGACCATGATTAATTTTTATATTGAGACAATCTTTGTCACAATGCGACATTGGACCATGGTTCATCATGGTTGATTTTTATATCGAGACAATTTTTGGCACAAATTGACGTTGAAACATGTTCGACCATGATTGACCATCGTTTACCATGTTTGATTCTATAAAACATGGTCGAGCATCATACACCTTGGTTGACCATCATTGACCATGATTGTCCATGATTGTCCATGACTTTTATATCGATAATTTTTTTCTCATAATGCGAGATCCGACCATGATTCACCATGGTTTACCATGGTTGCCCATGATTGGTGTTATAAACCCAAGAGACTAATATTATAAGCCCAAGTTATAAAAACCTAAAGATAAATATTAAAAATACTTAAGTAAGCATGGTTTATAGAATCCAACATGGTCAACCATGTTCAATCTTGGGTTTTTAGTATTAATCCAATGACGAACCATGGTCCAATGTCGCACTGTGACAACCATGGTCCTACATCACATTGTGATAAGGATTGTCTCAATATGAAAATTAACCATGGTCAATCATGCTTATTTTAGTGTTTATAATATTTATTTTAGGGTTTATATATGTTGGATTTATAATATTAGTCCCTTGGGTTTGATCTTATTCCCATGGGTTTATAATCCCTTGGGATTTTAGTATTAATGCCTTAGCTTTGTTATTCCATTGGGTTTATAATATCAATCCATTGGGTTTATAACATTAATCATGGTAAGCCATGGTCAATCATAGCCAACCACGTTAAAACATGGTCAAACCATATGGATCTGGAAATCAACCATGGTCAAGCATGGTCCAATGTTGTCTTTTGAAAATGATTGTCTCAATATGAAAATAAATCATGGTCAACCATGGTTTACCATGGTCCAACGTTTCATTGTGACAAGGATTGTATCTATATGGAAATCAACCATGGTCAACCATGTTTATTTTAGGTTTTATAATATTCATATTAGAGTTTATATACCTTGGGTTTATAATATTCATATTAGACTTTATATACCATGGTTGACCATGGTTGACAATGATTGCCCATGATTTTTATATGGAGACAATTTTTGTCACTATGCAATAGCCCACCATGGTTAACCATGGTTGAACATGCTTGACATTATAAACCCAAGGGATTGATATTATGAACCCAAGGGATCAATACTAAAACCCCATTATTGACCATAGTTGATAATAGTTGACCATGATTGATATTATAAACCTAAGGGAATAAAAAATCAAAGGGATTTATATTATAAACCAAAAGGAATAATAAACCCAAGGGATTAATACTAAAACTCAAGAGATTATGAGCCAAGGGAATAATATTAAACCCAAGGGACTAATATGATAAACCCAAGGTACACAAGCCTTAAGATAAATATTAAAACTACGAAAATAAACATGGTTGAGAACGATTGATTTTGGTATTGAGACAATCCTTGTCAAATGCTAGATTAGACCATGGTTGAGCATGGTTGAACATTCTTTACTATGGTTAACCATTGCTCAATAATATTAAACCCTAGGAATATGAACCCTTAGATCAATAAACCTAAGGGATTGATATTATAAACCCAAGGGAATAATAAACCTAAGAGATAACAATTATAAACCCAAGGAATAAAACCCTAACATCTATATTATAAACCCTAAAATAAACATGGTTGACCATGGTTGATTTCCATATAGAGACAATCCTTGTCACAATGCAACGTTGGACCATGGTTAACCATGGTTGAGCATGATTGATTGTCATATTGAGACAATCTTTGTTAGAACACAATGTTAGACCACGGTTGACCATGGTTTATTTCCATATCCAGCCTCATTTGACCATGGTTGAACATGGTTGGTTATGATTGACCATGGTTGACAATGATTAATATTATAAACCCAATGGATTGATATTATAAACCCAAGGGAATAATAAACCCAAGGAATTAATACTGAAATCCCAAGGGTTTATGAACCCAAGGGAATAATATTAAATCCAAGGGACTAATATTATAAAACCCATGTATATAAACCCTACGATAGATATTATAAACACTAAAATAAATATGGCTCACCATTGTTGATTTTAATATTGAGACAATCCCTATCACAATTCCATGTTGGACCACAGTTGACCGTGGTTGATGGGGAAATAATAAACCCAAGGGATCGATATTATAAACCCAAAGGAAGAATAAAACCAAGGGTTTAATACTAAAACCCCAAGGGATTATGAACCCAAGGGAATAATATTACACACAAGGGACTAATATTATAAACCCAAGCTATGAAAACCCTAAGATAAATATTAAAAATACTTAAATAAGAATTGTTGAGCACTATTGATTTTCATATTAAGACAATCCTTGTCACACTGCGACATTGGATCATGGTTGACCATGGTTGAACATGGTTTATTATGGTTTACCATTGTTGAATAATATTAAACCCTAGGAATATGAACCCTTACATCAATAAACCCAAGGGATTGATATTATAAACCCAAGGGAATAATAAACCTAAGGGATAAAAATTATAAACCCAAGGTATATAAACCCTAACATAAATCTTATAAAACCTAAATGGTGAATATTATAAAACCTAAAATAAACATATTTGACCATGGTTGATTTCCATATAGAGACAATCCTTGTCACAATGAAACGTTCGACCATGGTTAACCATGGTTGACCATGATTTATTTTCATATAGAGACAATCTTTGTCACAACACAACGTTGGACCATGGTTGATTTCCATATCAATACGGTTTGACCATGGTTTACCATGATTAATGTTATAAACCCAATTGATTGATATCATATACCGAAGGGAATTAAACCATGTTTGACCATGGTTTACCATGATTAATGTTATAAACCCAAAGGATTAATATTATAAACCCAGCATATATAAACCATAAAATAAATATTATAAACACTAAAATAAACATGATTAACTATGGTTGATTTTTATATTGAGACAATCCTTATCACAATGCCATGTTGGACAATGGTTGACCATGGTTAATTTTCATAACGGGACAATGTTTGTCAAATGCAACATTGGACCATGGTTCATCATGGTCGATTTTTATATCGAGACAATTTTTGGCACAAAGTGAAGTTCAAACATGTTTGACCATGATTGACCATTGTTTACCATGTTTGATTCTATAAAACATGGTTGAGCATAATAGACCTTTTTTGACCATGGTTTACCATGATTGTCCATGATTTTCCATCACTTTTCTATGCAGAATTTTTTTGTCAAAAATGCAAGATCAAACAATGATTGACCATGGTTTACCATGGTTTGTTATGATTTACCATGGTTGGCCATGATTGGTATTATAAACCCAAGGGATTGATATTATGAACCCAAGGGAAACATAATCCCCAAGGGATTAATACTAAAACCCCAAGGGATTTTGAACCCAAGGGAATAATATTAAACCTAAACAACTAATATTATAAACTCAAACCCTAATATAAATAATACAAACACTAAAGGAAACATGTTTTATTTTCATGGTTAGACAATCCTTGTCACAGTGACACATTCAAGCATGGATGACCATCGTTGGCTATGATCGAAAATGGTTGACCATGATTGATATTATAAACCTAAGGTAATAATAAATCCAAGGGATTAATATTATAAACCCAAAGGAATAAGAAACCGAAGCGATTAATACTAAAAACTCAAGGCTTATGAACTCAAGGGAATAATATTAAACCCAAGGGATTAATGTTATAAACCCAACGTATATAAACCCTAATATAAATACTATAAACACTAAAATAAACATGATTGAGCATTATTGATTTTCATATTGAGACAATCCTTATCACAATTCCATGTTGGACAATGGTTTACAATGTTTGACATCATAATAAGCCATGGTTGACCATGGAATAATAAACCCAAGGGATTGATATTATAAACCCAAAGGAATAACAAACCGAAGGGATTAATATTAAAACCCCAAGGGATTATGAACCTAAGGGATTAAGAACCCAAGGGTATAATATTAAACCCAAGGGCCTAATATTATAAGCCCAAGGTATAAAACCTTAAGATAAATATTACAAATAATAAAATAAACATGGTTGAGCACATTTGATTTTAATATTCACACAATCTTTGTCACAATGCGACATTGTACCATGGTTCACCATGGTTGAACATGGTTGATTATGGTTGACCATTGTTGAACAATATTAAACCATACTAATATGAACCTTTACATCAATAAACCCAAGGGATTCATATTATAAACCAACGGGAATAACAAACCTAAGGGATAGAAATTATAAACCCAAGGTATATAAAACCTAACATGAATATTATAAAACCTAAAATAAGCATGGTTCACCATTGTTGACCACAGTTGATTTCCATATAGAGACAATCCTTGTCACAATTTAATGTTGGACAATTGTTAACCATGGTTGACCACGATTTATTTTCACATTGAGAGAATCTTTGTCAAAACACAACATTGGACCGTGGTTGACAATGTTTGATTTCCATATCCATACGGTTTGACCATGGTTTAACATGCTTGGATATGATTGAACATGGTTTACCATGATTAATATTATAAACCCAATGGATCGTATTATAAATCCAAGGGAATAACAAACCCAAGCTATTGACTGTAAAACCCCAAGGGAATAAGATTAAACATAAGGGACTAATACTATAAACCCAACATATATAAATCCTAACATAAATATTATAAGCACTAAAATAAACATGACTGACCGTCATTGATTTTCATATTGAGACAATCCTTATCACAATGCCATGTTGGACCATGGTTAATTTTCATATCGAGACAATCTTTGTCACAATGCGACATTGGACCATGGCTGATCATGGCTTATTTTCATATCGAGACAATTTTTGTCACAACGCGACGTTCAAACATGTTTGACCATGTTTGATTCTATAAAACATGGTTGACCATCATCAACCACAACTGACCATGGTTGACCATGATTGTCCATGATTGTCCATGATTTTTAAATGGAGACAATTTTTGTCATAATGCGAGATCCGACCATCATTGACCATGGTTCGTTATGGTTGGCCATGGTTCACAATGATTGATATTATAAACCTAATCTAATAGTAAACCGAAGGGATTGATATTATGAACCCAAGGGATTAATACTAAAACCCCAAGGGAATAATATTAATACCAAGGGACTAGTATTATAAACCCAACATTGCTAAACCCTAATATAACTATTAGAGAGACTAAAATAACATGGTTTATTTTCATGGTGAGACAATCCTTGTAACAATGTGATATTCAACCATGGTTGACCGTGGTTGGCTATGATTGAAAATGGTTGACAATGATTTATATTATAAACCTAAGGGAATAATAAACCCAAGGGATTGATATTATAAACCCAAAGGAATAATAAACCCGAGCGATTAATACTAAAACTCAAGGGATTATGAGTCTAAGGGAATAATATTAAACCCAAGGCACTAAAACTATAAACCCAAGCTATAAAAACCCTTAGATGAATATTAAAATTACTAAAATAAATATGGTTGAGCAAGAATTATTTTCATATTAAGACAATCCTTGCGTGATACGACGTTGGACCATGGTTGAGCATGGTTGTTTATTGTTGACCATTGTTGAATAATATTAAACCCTAGGAATATGAACCCTTACATCAATAAACCCAAGGGGTTGATAGAATAAACCTAAGGGAATTATAAACCTAAGGGATACAAATTATAAACCCAATGCATATAAACCCTAACATGACGATTATAAGCCCTAAGATAACTACGGTTGACCATGGTTGACAATGGTTGATTTCCATATTAGATTAATCTATAGTAATATTGACATAATCATAAACAGTTGGACTATGGAACCCTTAATATTGAGGTTTAATAGTTGATGGATTAAACCCTTAATATTGGGGTTTAATAAACCAAAGAGATTTTTATTATTATAAATCGAACCCTTAAACACTTAAAACCTCAAATCCAAGGGATTATTAATATTATAAATACAAGGGATGAATAAACCCAAATCATTATTAATATTGTAAACCCAAGGAATTAATATTATAGAAACAAATGATTAATAAAACCAAGAAATAAATAAACCCAACAAACTAATATTAAAAATGTAAACGATTAATAGACCCTAGCAATTAATATTTTAAAGTGAATGGATTAATAAACCAAAGAGATAAATTGATAAACCATAGGAATTATTGATATTATAAACTCAAAGAACAAATAAACCCAAACGTTTAATATTATAAACCCAAGAGAGAAATATTATAAACCTAAGAGATAAAAAATGCAAAGGATCAATATTAAAAATGAAAAGGATTGATATTTTAACCCCAATGGGTTAATATTATAAACCCAAGTTGTTTAAACCCCAAGATAAATATTATAAACCAAAAAATAAAAATCAATGACCATGTTTAACCATAGTTGATTTTCCTATTGAGATAATCCTTGTTACAATGGGATGTTGGAGAAAGGTTATAAACCAAAGGAACTAATAAACCCAAGGCTCTAATAATATTATCAACCCAAAATATTAAAAAATCTAGGATTAATATTATAAATCTTACAATCAAAAACCTTAAGATCGTAAAACCTAACCCAATATTATGAAGCAAAATTAGCCCTAAACTCTAAACCAAATATTATAAAACAAAATATTAAACCCTAATTTATTCATTGTTGTTGTGCAACATTGAATAAATTATAATGTGATGTATCATTGTGAGAATGATTGTCACACTACCCTAATATTAAACCAAATATCATAAACATTAACATTATTAAGCCCAACATTATAAATCCTAAGTTTAATATTATAATCCTTAAGTTTAATATAATAAACCTAAATATTTTAACAGATTACTACTTAATCCGTACTTAATCATGAGTTTTTATTACTATAATTGACTAAGTCAACAATAGTTAATCATAGTCAACATGTGTTATTCTATACATTTACTTAAGGTTAAAACATTATGGATGTGTAGATTAATGATTAATGTGTTAATTTATAGATTAATGTATTAATATAAAGTTATTAATATATTATTATGAATTTGTTAAGAATTACATAATATTATTAAGATATTAATATTATTAATCAAATTATTAAAGTTCATTATGAAATTTTAATATTTTCCCTAATAAATATTTGATAATATTGTTACTATTATTGAGCTTAAGGAGTTTAATATTATTAACCTTAACCATCCACTATAGGCTTTTATGGTCAACTATGACCAATCACTGTGCCTCAATATAGTTAATTATAGTTCACTCAATATAGTTAATTATGGTTGACTATAGACCACCTTTAGTAACTATGACTCACCACAAAAATAATGTTGACTATTGTTCACTATGAAGACCATGTTAGCTATAATTAATGATCTCAACAATACTCAAGCATACTTAAATGAGTTAATATATAAATTGATTTACAGTTAAGAGATGATAAATATGTATATTCATATATTATTAATGTATCATTAATGTTATATTAAACTATAATTAATGTTATTTAAATATTATAGTAATGTTATTCATGTAATAATAATATTATATATATCTAGTATATGATAGGGGTTTCGGCGTAAATCACATTATGAATCATTTGTCGACGTGTTTTGAACCAACAAGTGTGGTTCATTGTCAGGACAAGTTGAAGAACCAAACCATGGCTGCATGTTAAATAGAGAGAGAGATAATCCAACAGCTGTATTTGATTGGGAAACAACTATAATAGACTAGGAAACGACTATGTTTGACTAGATAGGACCAAGGGACAGGGACAACGGCTGTATTTGACTTGACTCGACCAAGGGATATGGATAGGGAGAATTAGTTTCCATCATTTATAAGTTAGTTATGTTATTTTTATTACTATCAATGAATTGCATTTAATTATTATTTGTATATAGATAAAAAGTTTTAATAGCATATAAATAATAAAGGTTTATTAGTAGTGAAATGATTAAAAGCTATATTAGTTATAAATGATCAAAACTAATTCTCCCTATCCATCCCTCAGTCGAGTCAAGTCAAATATAGCCATTGTCCCTATCCCTTGGTCCAATCTAGTCAAATATAGTCGTTTCCTAGTCTATTATAGTTGTTTCCTAGTCAAATATAGCCATTGGATGATCTTCTCTCTCTCTATTTAACATGCAGCCATGATCTGGTTCTTCAACTTGTCCTGACGATGAACCACACTTGTTGGTTCGAAACGCGTCGACAAATGATTGATAATGTGATTTACGCTGAACCCCTATCATATATTTGTTATGGATCACAGAAGCCTCAATTCTACAATTATATATATCTCTTAATATTATTTTAATGTCATAACTAAATATAAATAATATATTAAAAAATAATTAGTTTATCAACATAATACTTCTTTAATGGTTAATTAATATATATTTATTTTATATTTAGCAAAAAAGAATTATAAATTAATTAATCATTAAAGAAATATGGTATTAACAAACTAATTATTAATAAATATCAATATTAATAAATCTATTTATCAAGAAACATAATATTTATTAATTATTAATATTGATAATAAAATTATTTAATCACCTAACCTTACTTTATTAATAAAAAAATATTAATACAATATAAAATTAATCAATTATTGATATGAATTATAACTTCTATTAATATTGATATTAAGCATAACATTTATTAATCACTAAACTTATTATTAATTAATTTTCAATATTAATTAGCAAACCTTTTATATTAATATTAGATATTAATTATTATTGATATTAATAAATATAATTATTAATAAACATAATATCAATTAATTAATAAACAAACTATTAATATAATATTAAGCAGAAGAACTATTAATTTCTAAATTTTTCATTAATTAACAAAACTAATATTAATTAATTTTTAATAATAGTTATAAAACCTTTTAATATTAATATTAATTATTAATAACTAATTATATTTATAAATCTAATTATTAATAAACATAATATTACTTAATTATTAATGATGATGATGATGATGATGGTTAACATCCATTGAGACCAAACTTTGGTCTATCGGACCTAAAGAAATGAATTATTTAGTTTGATTTAAGATTTTATTCCTATGCTCAAAAATCTTGGAAAGAAGCCATCCAAGCTCACTGTAATTTTGACAACGTAAAAGGCTTGGAAGGTCAGCATTGTAAAAAAGATTTTGAAACTGAGATCTAATGTGGTTGTACACAGGGCACTCTAAGAGGAAGTGCTTTTCATCCTCGATGTTCGTATTCTCACAGAGATGGCAGAACCTTTCCATCCATGGTGTTTTAAGAACTGCCCAACTACCCGTTTCACTATGGAGCTCATGAAAGTTTGTTCTAATCTTGGCTATATTAATTTTCTTCTTTGAGCTAGTTAAAACAGAGAGATACTTTTTATCTTCTAGAGTGGGGTTGATGACCTCCTTATAATATCTTAATTTTCTTTTAGCTACTAAATATTTCTCACACCACATTTTTTCTTTGAACTTAGAAGTAACAATATTTTTAATGTTATTAATGTTTTGCAATGCAACATTATCGTCGATATCCCAATGGTTTAGCGAGCCCTTGGTGTCTTTATACCATCCTCGTTTGAGCCTTAGGTGGTTTTTACTGGAATTTAAAGCTAGCTTAGGAAGCCTATGGTCTCCTATGTTATTGAGTTTGTGCTTGTACAACAGAAGCCTAGTCATAGCTAGGCTATCGATAGGGGAAATACCCACTTCTATAAGGAGAATAGGATAGGGTGTGTTGCTTCTAATTTTGAGGTTATACATTATAAAACGCTTCTACATTTGCTCAATGTTTCTCCAAGATTCTCTAGAGATGCTACAACCCCAAACCTCACATCCATATAAGATAACGAGAGTGACTAAAGTTTCAAAGAGAAACTTCTTTCTATCCCACATTACAAGATACTAAATATAAACAAATTATTAATACAATCTAATATTCATTATTATATAAATTATAATGTCTATTAATATTAATATAAACTCTAAACCAAATATTATAAAACAAAATATTAAACCCTAATTTATTGAATGTTGCAGTGAAACATTGAATAAATTCTAATGTGATGTATCATTGTGAGAATGATTGTCACTCTACCCTAATATTAAACAAAATATCATAAACACTAACATTATTAAGCCCAAAATTATAAATCCTTAGATTAATATTATAATCCTTAAGTTTAATATACTAAACCTAAATATTTTAAGATATTAATATTATAATCCTTAAGTTTAATATACTAAACCTAAATATTTTAAGGGATTGCTACTTAATCCGTACTTAATCATGAGTTCTTATTACTATAATTGACCAAGTTACCAATAGTTAACCATAGTCAACATGTGTTAGTCTATAAATTTATTTAAAGTTAAAACATTATGAATGTGTAGATTAATGATTAACGTGTTAATTTATAGACTAATGTATTAATATAAAGTTATTAACATATTATTGTGAATTTGTTAAGAATTACAAAATATTATTAAGATATTAATATTATTATTATTTTTTTCCCATGGAAAAATTTGTAATTTCATTAAGAACTGAAATTACATTTTGTAGATGCATACGCATATTCAAATATTTTTATAGATAGTCGATCATCTTCTGTAGAAGCAGCAAAGCTAGTTACCTGTATCCACACAGGGAGGTAATAGCCCAACAAAACTGTGAAAAGTATCCATGAAGAATGAAGTTGGCTCAAAAAAGAAACATATTATCTTAATCCACGTAGGGAGATAATATTCAAAACAAAGTACTGTGCTATTCATTAAAATAGCCGCATACCAGATCAGTAACAGTGATAAGAAATATGTACAAAAATATGATATCAGGATCCCTGAATCTAATCCATAATGTCCATAAATGGCCGGTGATAGTATTGGTAATGAGCTCCCTCATTCTGTTCTCGGATCAACCAGATGCCCGGCTCCCGGATCGCAACTTCTTTGGAAAGGCGGTCAACATCTGTGTTTCGCTCCCTGTAGATGTGTTTACATGTAAAATAGTCAAAATTGGATATCAATCTTAAAGTCTCATCTAGTATGTGATTCAATGAGAATGACCAGCAATAAGAACTTTTATTCAACCAGTCGCAAACAATTTTAGAGTCCCCAAACAATTGTAAAGCATGGCAGTTCTTCTCCAAAGCAAAACGAATAATGTGCATGGCTGCTGATAGTTCCACAAAATTATTAGTGCCCCTCCTTAAACCCATGATCAAGCTATATGAGTGCCTCTCTGTTAAATGAAGAATAGCACCCCCACCACAACCTTCTTCCTGTGCGGCCCCATCAAAATATGCCCAAGGCATGTGGGGGTCAATCAGTTCCTGGGTGATGTTCCTTGTGCGAGGGGGCGGGGGGTCATCGGGGATGAGATCATAGTCTGCCTTGATCTTAGCAGCTATTATAGTCCACTTGGGAGGGGTATTCTGAAAAATATAAAGATTGCGGGCTATCCAGACAGCCCAACAGAACAGCAAGGGGAGGTTCCTCAATTTGTGGGGCGTGACTGTGGAGTACCACAAGTTCCAGGCCTCTATCAGAGAGTCCGCCTGCCAGTCACAAGGTGTGGGGGCGGCTGTTGTCACAAGGGCCCATAACTTACGGGCTTCAGGGCATTTCAAGAACAGGTGAGATGCAGATTCACTATCAATGTTGCAAAGATAACACCAGTGAGGACCATGGAAGGAGCGTTTCATCAGATTATCCCCTGTGGGGATTTTATTTCTCAGAATGCACCACATTAATAATCTGGATCTGGGAGGTGCCTTCAGCTTCCAGAGGAGTTTCCACCAGGAATGAAGGATATGGGGCTTCCTCGGCTCCACTAAGATATTAATGTTATTAATCAAACTATTAACGTATAAATTTTAATATTGACCGTAATAAATATTTGATAATATTCTTATTATTATTGAGATTAAAGAGTTTAATATTATTAACCATATCCATCAACTATAGGCTTTTGTGGTTGACCATGACCAATCACCATGGCTCAATATAGTTGACTATGGTTCACTATAGATCACCTTTAGTAACTATGGACTCACCAGCAAAGTAATGTTGACTATTGTTCACTATGGAGAGCATGTTATCTATAATTAATGATGTCAACAATACTCAAGCATGCTTAAATGAGTTAATATATAAATTGATTTATAGTTAAAAGATTATAAATATGTATATTAATATATTATTAATGTATCATTAATGTTATATTAAACTATAATTAATGTTATTTAAATATTATAGTAATTCTATTCATATAATAATAATATTATATATATCTCTTAATATTATTTTAATGTCATAATTAAATATAAATAATATATTAAAAATTAATTAGTTTGTCAATACAATATTTCTTTAATGGTTAATTAATATATATCTATTTTATATTTAGCACAAAATAATTATATATTAATTAATAATTAAAGAAATATGGTATTAACAAACTAATTATTAATAAATATTAATATTAATAAATCTAATTATCAAGAAACACAATATTTTTAGTAGTCGTGAGGTTGGAGGATCTTGGGGTTCCTAAACATTTGAGAGAAGTTGTGCATAGGCTGTACAAAGATGTGAATGTCAAAATTAGAACTTGAGCAGGCATTTCTGAAAAATTTAGCAGCGATATCGGGGTCAAGCAAGGTTGCCCACTGTCTCCTATCCTTTTTGGTTTATATATCGACAAGCTTGAGGAGTGGTTAATTTGGCAAGGGGGTGATGGTATCTATTTGGGCAAGTTTGTTATAAGGCTTCTTTCGTATGTAGATGACCTTATTCTGATTTCTAAATCGGCTCTTGGTTTGCAAGAGCACTAACAATACACTAACAATATTGTAAGTAGAGCTCGATAATAATAACAATATTATCAAATATTTATTAGGGTAAATATTAAAATTTAATAATAAAATTTAATAGTTTGATTAATAATATTAATATCTTAATAATATTATGTAATTGCCCCGAGAGGTACTCTACAACCAAGTATATGAGGGAGATGTTGTTACATTAAAAAATATAAAAAAAAATATATGTGTCAGCTAACATATATTGTATATGTAGAAGATATGTGTAATGTTACTTTAAAATAAAAATTAAAATTGTCGGCTTATGATTTCTGTAATAATAATAATCAAAGTAAATTTATATTTTGTGGTTTCTGTTTAATTTTAAAATTATTTACTTAGGTTGTGATTTCTGTAATAAAAATAATAATTAGGTAAATTTATATTTTGTTGCTTTCGATTGTGTGATTTCTCTTTAATTTTAAAATTATTTACTTTTTACTATGCCAGTTATGCAATTATAAATATTATTTAAAAAGCTTAGTTTTCTGTGCTTTCTTTATTTTTATTTTGTTCGAAGTGAACAAAGTATAAAATTTTCCAGCCCATTAAGGAAAAGAATTTAAGAGCCAAAAATTTATAGAGTCCAATTACTTTAATTTAAGAGGTTGAAAATAGATTTAAGAGTTAAGTATATTTCATAAAGAGTTTATTATATTATAAACAAGTTTTAAATCATGAATATTTACCATGGATATTATTAACTTCTAAGTAGGTTTTTTTACGATACCATGGGCCAATACCCACAAGAAAAAGATAGAGAGGGAGAGGAGGGAAGAAAATTATAATACCATGGGCTACTACCATGGGCCATCTAGAGTTTAGATTATTATGTTATGGATCTAGGCTTTTAATTGTTACAATACAATGGGCCAATACAATGGCTTATCAATACCACATGCCCAAAATTGTTACAATACCATGGGACATTACCATGGCTTATCAATACCACATGCCAAAAAAAACAACTTATTACCTTTTAGGTGTATCTAAACCTTCCATCCTCACGACTACTAACAATGTTTTCATATAGATTAAAAAAGAGTTAAGTATATTTTATAAAGAGTTCGTTATATTGTGTATTATAATAATATTTAATATCACTGCAAAGTGTCAATGTTCCATCCTGACGACTACTAATAATATTTTCATAGAGATTAAATGGAGGATTTAATAATTAAAAAATGAGAATACTTTTATATATACATATGTGAAATTTATATAATATAGATAATATTATAGAGAACTAGGATACATGAATGGTAACCAAGGATCCAAGAGATGAGAAAGCAAAAATTGATTAACAATGATCGAGGAAAGATAGTTTGTGATTCTTTTAATTTTTTTATCATTGTATTTTCCTTAACATGATTGATCCAAAATATAGGTTTAATATTTTACAACCAATTATGTTTTTTATTAATTTAGATACTTTCTTAAATACAATACAATGGGATCATATTTAAGAAAGAGAGTGAGATGGAAGGGGAATAGAGGGTGCGAGAGAGACATAGAGGTGGGAGACACAGTGAGAGAGAGAAAGGACGAGAGAGGGGAGGGGTAGAGAGGGAGGGAGAGAGATGGATTTGGAGGGGGAAAGAGAGGGAGTAACAAGGGAGAGATGAAGATGGAATGAGGGAGAGAGGAGATGAGGGAAGGGAGAGAAAAGGAGAAAATAAAGATACGGAAAGAAGGGGAAGAGAGATACAGGGAGACATAGATATGGAGGGGGGAGAGAGGAGGAGAGAGAGAAGGAGAGAGGGGGGGAGATAGAGATAGAGTTGTAGGGTGGAGAGAGAGTTTGTGTATGGTCGGTAGAGAGACGAAGGGAGGTGGAGAGAATGGGAGAGAGAAGAATGAAAAAAAGAGAGTACTTGAGAGAAAGGAGAGAGGGAGGGGGAGAGAGAGATGGAGTTGGAAGGGGAAGGAAGACATAGATAGAGAAAGGTGGAGAGGAAGTGACAAGGGAGAGATGGAGAGTCAGTGAGGGGGAGAGAGAGAGAGAGTGGGAGAGAGAGAGAAGGTGGGGAGAGAGAGGGAGAGGAAGAGGGAGGGAGGGAGAGGTAGATAGATATGGAGAGAGAGTGTGTATGTTTTGGGGGTGAGAAGGAGAGATAAGGGGAGATAGAGATACATATGGGGTGAGGGAGGGAGTAGAAGAGAGAGGCAAAGAGAGGGAGGGAGGAAGAGGGATAGATGGTAGATATAGATATAGATGGAGGAGGTAGAGAGATAGAGAGAGAGAGAGTGAGAAAGAAGGGTAAGGGATAGAGAGGGAAAGGAAGAGGGAGAGATAGATAGATATGGGGAGAGAAAGAGTGTGTGACATATGTTTAGGGGGTTGAGATAAAGAGACAAATAAGGAAAGGTGGAGGGAGGTATAAATAAGGAGAGAGGAAATAAGAGAAAGATAGAGAAAGTTAGGGAGAGGCAGATAGAGTGAGAAGGGGGAGAGAGGGAGGGGAAGAGAGAGAAGGAGAGGGGTAGGGAGATAGACATAGAATGGAAGGTGGAGAGAGAGGGAAGAGGAAGAAGTCTCACAGAGAGAAATGCAGACATAGAAGTTAGATTTAGAAAGTCATGAATATTTTAGATTTTCAATGTGGTTGTTGATTTCTTATCCTATTTGATCACATGCACTATATGCATTGATTCCATTGTAGATGTCTATTTATAATTCTATTTAATACCTTACACTAGATGCATTGATTTCATTGTCGATGTTTATTTCTACTCATATTTGATTGCTTGCACAGGATGCATGGTTATAGTGTAGATATTGATTTCTAATTCTATTTGATTGCTTGCACTAGATGTATTGATTTCAGTTTAGATGTCGATTTCTAATCATATTTAATACCTTACACTAGATACATTAATTTCAGCATAGATGTTGATTTCTACTCATATTTGATTCCTTGCATTAGATGCATTGGTTTCAGTGTAGCTATTGATTTCTAATCGTATTTGATTGCTTGCATTAGATGCATTGATTTCAGTATAGATGTTGATTTCTAATCCTATTTGATTTTTTGCACTAGACGCATTGGTTTTAGTGTACATGTTGAATTCTGATTTGATGCAACAAGATGTATGATGTACATTAAATTAAAAGTAATTAGACTAATAGTGTGCATTGATTTCAGTTTAAGCACATCTCTACCTCCTCTATCTATATCTCTATCTCCCATTGTCTCTCCTTTATCTCTCTATCTCAACCCCTAAACATACACACTCTCTCGCCATATTTATCTATCTCTCTCTCCCTCCCTCCCTTTCCCCTCCCTCTCTCTCTCTTCCCCTTCTCTATCTCTAACATTTCTCTCTCCATATCTATATCTCTTTCCCGTCTTTGTCTTCGCCTCTCTCTTCTTCCCTATCCCCCCCATCTATATCTCTCTCTCCCCTTGTCTCTCCTTCTCACCCCCAAAACATACACACTCTCTCTCAGTGTAAGAACATAATAATTATTCAACCATAAATACAATACTTCAATTTTCATCCTAAATAAAAAAAAATAAATTACGCCAAACGTTTGCTTCGTGAAACTATAAACTATTTATAATTGGGTACATTATTATTATTCCCATTTTCCATCATTCAACATTGTTAATTACTTTGCATTCAAATGCGGTAATAGAAAATAACTATCATTGAAAATTATTTGGTGTTTAACACTCCATAAGTCACAATGATTGAATTTCGAGAAAAATGCTATTAACATTGGAGAGAACCAGAGACAAGGTATGTTGTTTCCTACACTAGCTCGAGTTAAATATTTGAATGGTCTATGATTCCAGCTACTCTTTTCATATGATCAAAATGAGAAAATGGAAAAACTAATAGGTGTGACAATAGTAACAGTAGAAGAAAATAGTTTCAGGTTGATTGCAATGAAAATTGTTTATAAGTGACTATATTCCTAGTATTCACATTTCTATATTTATCAGATTTATTACATTGACACTTTGCACTCAAAATTTGTATTTCATCATTATTAATCATTCAAGTTACTAATAGTCTCTCTCATCTCAACCAACTAAGGTAACTAAGAAAATTTTAAATTCAATTGACCAAATTAATCTTAGACATATTTAGCATATTTAAAATGATCAAAATAATTAGATGTTCAACAAATTATTTATGACCACACATGACTGAAGCAAACCTAGATCCATGTTAACACCGGATCTATCAAGCACCGAGAGGGATCAAATCTCTCAACATAGAATATCTCGCATATGTCTCATTGCCATTATCGCCTTCGCCGTAAGCAACCCAATATGCTTATCTCCTTATGAACTAAGGGGAGCCAGAGCAAATCTTATTGTGGTGCTATGAGTTCAATCAATGTCATGATCATGGAATATGGAGGCCGAGGGCCAGAACTCTGCCTTCAGGTTGCTCGCAAGTCTCAGCTTATCATGGAGTATGCAGGTCGAGGGCGCATCTCTGCCTTCAGGATGATCGTAGGTCTCAGCTGAACAAAATTAACTTATTTATGATTCTATAGGGTTTGAAATGAAGTGTCCTTCTTCCATCCCTTCCGCAATATGTATGATGTTGTTGTTGTAACTGAATGCAGGGCTGCGGTGTCTCAGCGATCGACTTCAAGTGCGGGCTCTCCCTCTTCAAAGTGTGTTGGGGCGAATGCTTACTTCATATTAGGGAGCACATTAGAGCTAGTGAGAAGAAGGTAAGTGCCGCCAAGACCTCATGGAGGTCTTTTGGTCTTTCACTAATGCGAGGAGCTCTGTCATACGAAA